>OZ022556.1:28521036-30921036 GCA_963991005.1 Barypeithes pellucidus | reverse complement strand
AAAAGTCAGTTGAAAATCTCACTTATAGAAGGACTGCTCAGTATTAGCGGATGTCTCAGTGACCGCGCAAGTAGGTATCAGGAAATCGATTATTTTTCGTTCAATATCTATTTGTTAAATAATTCGATGTTATTATTAGTTAACCCTTAAGTACTGATGTACATACAAGTTCTAGGACGTAGTCACTTACCTCTGCCGTCTATGAGAAGATGCCATAAATTGGGAATGTTTTTTAGCAAAATACATAAAAAAATTAAAAAATTTGGTATCTTTTATTCATTATATATGTTGAGATTGAAAAATCCTCTGAACGACATAAAATTTAAAAAACATTGTTTCGGAAATTACATTTTTATTAGTTATATTGCTAAAAAAGGAAAAAAATCATACTATCAAACTTAGCAAAACTGAAACACAACTAATACCATTATCTATATTAATCATCCTTTAAACGGCTACAAAGGCTCTACTCCAACAAATGAACTGCAAAAAAACATATAAAATTCTAAATAAAGAAGCTATTACAATAGCGAAAAATTCGAATTTTTCAAAGGATGTCGGCACACGGAAGACATATTTTCTTCACACACTGGAGACAAAATAAATTGGCTTATTGCATGAATGACAAAGATATTTCGTCATTCTTCTTTTTCTGCTAGGACAAATGGAGCATATTTTTCGCTTTTCCAGGATCTGTTCAGGAGCAGGATCCAAAATAGGTTCCTGTTCAATGCGAAGATATAGTTACATTCGTACTGACGCGTAGTCTACTGGACGATGCTAAGTCGGAAAATTTCGGTTACACTCGACCTAGGCTGCTCTTGCGTAGGCAGCATGCTTGACTAACCTTTACTTGAGAGTATACTGACAGATAATTATTATACGTAATAAATAACGGAAATATTATGATTTTAAAATTACGTAATTTATTTTTTATTTAAACCTTTATTCTATATACATTATATAATATACTGTAGTATGGATTTCTCAGACCGTTTGAGGACCACTCTGAAGATAAGGTAAAAATGTTAATGGTATGAATTTAACAAACTTACTAAATTGTCATTGTCAAAAAATTATCTTTAGTATTAAGGAGGGAAATGTAATAGACCGTAGTATAAAAAGAAAACACGGCTCAACACTTTAAACATATTGAGAGTGGAGACTTTATTCGAATAATTATCTATAATTTTTATAAATAAAATAAGGTTCCTATACTTGAAATGCTACAAAAAGAAACTTAGATAATAATTACTTGGCTAATAATACATGGGTTGTTCAATATGGATTTCGATTGACATAAAAAACTGTATTCTGTTAATTCCAATCATAAAAGATAGAGTAAACAATTGCTTAAAATTTGGAAAGTACGTAATTTATTGTATTAGTGGAGTCGTTGTGGCGAAATAAACGGCTCGAAAATCCCTTGACGAAATCGAGTAATTCTTTTTTCCCAATCGATATAGTAGGATCGTCTCGACATTCTGACATGATTTGTAGGAGCGTCGCTTGGGGGGGGGGGGTAGGGGGGGGGGGGCGCCCCGTAAATCTAACCGACAACGGATTTACAATAACTCAGCCGGGTTTGTTCGGGTTTGTTTGTTTGTTTTGGTATATGTTAATAGGATATAGAAGCACACATTTTAGTTAGAAAAGTTATTCAATTGTTCCACCAGTGGCGTCCCTGCAAACATATCCTCTGATATTTTTTACAAGAAAGATGGTACGCCAGTGACATTTTTCCATGTGGATACTTTTTCTGATTAGCATGTTTAATTCTATATGGAAACGGCCTCTTGGTTTTTTCTCGTCAGACGCACCTAGTTCTAGATTAAAACCACTAAATTCATATTGAAACTTATTATTATTAACATTGATAAAATAATTAATGATAAATTTTGTTGCATAAAAAATGTTGGAGTGGGCAATTCCATGCGTCTGACGAGAAAAACTCAGGAGACCATTTTCATGTAGAATTGACCAGGCTGATCAGAAAAAATATCCACATGGAAAAATGTCGGTGGCGTACCATATTTTAAAAAAATATCAGAGGACATGTTTGCAGGGACGCCACTGGTGGAACAATTGAATAACTTTTCTAACTGAAATGTGTGGTTCTATATCCTATTAGCACATACCAAAATTGAACGTAATATCTAAAGAATTTTCGGAGATATTAAAAGTTGCCATTTCTTGTATGCTGCGACAAGCGCGCATTTGCGAAAATAAAAAATGTTCTCCAATCCTCCCTCGTAGCTGATAAAAAAATGAACAAATTGAATCCGGCCTGATCCCCGTAGCTCGGTTAATAAACTACTTATTAGCATTTATGTAATATTTCCCCCTCCCCCCCCCCCTAATTCACCGCCTAATTGCCCCCAGCCAGCTCCGGGTTTGCTCCAGATTTACGTTGCGTGCCGCCCCCCCCCCCCCCCTCCGTACGAACGAATCCGGCGATTTTCGAATTTTAAACGAACGAACCTAAATATTATTCTATGGTCACATTTACGCGTCAAACACTAGAAAAATATTATAATTTTAAACACTTTTCATTCTGTCATACCATCTTTAATAATTCTTAATTAATAATCTCTTGTAAGACAACCAGAGGTCATATCGCAGAAATTGAAAATAAATTATTCCAAAACAGAATAAAGTAAAAAGTGCGACACCTGATAAATTGAACAATTTATTTATTCTTATTTATTAAGCCACAAACACAGGGGAATTGAAGGGAGACGCGCCACATGAGCAACGTTTTCCAACGGCTAAGTTATGACTTGGCATCACTGCTCGCTAACTAACCTATATACACTTGTTAAAACAGATGTTTACCGTACGACAACACTTGGACTAAAGGGATTTTTATCTAGTATTTATTTATTCATTAAAAAAAATACATGTAGGTTTCCTCGAGGATACCTTAAGAGTCACCCATTTAATTATAATAAGCTACAATGAATACAACTTTATTACCGCTCGAAACCAATGTTAACAATAGATCAAAGCAAAGAAGCCCATAACGTGAGGATCAGAAACAAACTTCTTGACTGTCCAAACGGATCAAGGTCCTTTTGGTCAGTCGCTAAGGCCGTCAGCCAAAATTTTACCAAATCAACTATTCCACCTCTAACACGTCCCGATGGTACAATAGCATCCACAGCCGGAGACAAAGCAAACTTACTTGCTGAACTATTTTCTTCGCATTCCACTGTAGATTTCCAGGGAAGAACACCATCCGATATTCCTGTAGTTGAATCCGAAATGACCAAAATCGTGTTCCGTCAGCGTCCCGTCAAACGAGTCCTGAAAGGACTCGACGTCAAAAAAGCTACTGGTCCAGACGAAATTCCTATTATAGTTCTCGAGACATGCGCCGATGAACTAACACCAGTATTTTGTAGACTTTTCAACTTATCCTACAAAAAAGGAATATTTCCATCTTGCTGGAAGACGGCGCGAGTCCAGCCTATTCCAAAGAAAGGCAAGAGAACCCTGCCTAACAACTATCGACCAGTCGCATTGCTTCCAGGTATATCAAAAGTAATGGAGAAAGCTATTAACGAACATCTTCTAAAGTACCTGGAAGGCTTCAACATCATCAGCGATCATCAATATGGTTTTCGGAAGTCCAGATCAACTGGAGATCTTCTAGCCTATGTCACCCATATTTGGAACAACGCAATCGAACATCATGGGGAGTCTCGGGTTGTTGCGCTGGATATTTCTAAAGCTTTTGATCGTGTTTGGCATGATGGGCTTCTAAGTAAACTGCGATCCTATGGTATGCCCAGTCGATTCTGTGCATGGTTGTCTAGCTTTCTTAAGGACCGCTCTCTGCAAGTGGCGATTGACGGATTTCTCTCAGACACCTTCACCATCAATGCCGGTGTTCCTCAAGGGTCCATATTGTCTCCCACTCTCTTCTTACTCTACATTAACGACCTTCTAGTGAAAACTAAAAATCCGATATTTAGTTTTGCTGACGATCTATCTCATCTTTCTCTTTGAATGCGCAAACATCGGCTGCCGACGCACGTCTTCGCAGACAGCATGAAGTATCACGCCTCAACAAAGACATGGAAGAAATTTTGGCTTGGGGTGACAGTAAACAAGTCGAATTTAACGCTACGAAAACCCAGGCAGCAGTTTTCTCTAAAAAGGTTAACATTACAGAACCGGAAATAGTCATGGCCGCAATCGCACTGGCTTCATCTATTAATTTTCTGGGTGTCAATCTGGGAGGAAATATGTCTTGGCATAACCACGTTGTGGCAATCGCCAAGATAGCTTCTCAAAAGCTTGGCGTACTCTTCCGAACCAGAAAGTTGTACACACCTCAACAACTTTTGACACTATACAAAGCCCAGATTCGACCATCACTAGAATACTGCTCTCATGTCTGGAGCTCTGCACCCAATCATACTCTTCGGCTACTGGATTCCATCGAAAGGAGGGCTATTCGTCTAATCGGAGACCACGAGCTGACAAAGAACCTCGACAGCCTAGGACATCGAAGACAGGTTGGGGATTTGACTCTCTTTTGCAGATATTTTCATGAAAGGTGCTCGGCTGAACTTGCCCTCTTAATTCTGCCCAGAGCGACGAATATCAGAAATACACGACGAACCACTGCCGCCCATCAATATGTGGTTAAGCTTAGTACTCCTCGAATTTCACTATTTAAGAATTCTTTCATCTGGAAGGCTTCATCCTTGTGGAACGACCTTCCCGAGGTCGTTTTTCCCAACGAATATAACCTCCAACGGTTCAAAACCAACGTGAATCGCTTTTTGAGCACACGCGCCACTCCCAGAGTGCCCTAAAGGATTTTTCCTATAGTGCTTGTGTTTGATCATAAAAAAAAAAAAAACTGTACAAATGTATTGGTATTGCAGGCAAAGCTGCGAGTACAAGGATAACACAGTAGACAAAATAACAAAATATATCACGAATAATTGCTTCCTAAGTAAAGGAACGCGATTGTGAACTGTGTGCAAAGCCGGCGGATACCCACAGGTGGCATAAGTATCATAATTTAATATGGATGACAATTTTTTAACGGAAAAAGGGCGTTTTTGTTAAACGTAGACCCTCAGATCAAATTTTGTAACTTTGTGCTATTCAGTATTTTTTCGGGTTTACTTCTTGTGTTCATTTTACATACTACGTATATTAAATTTTGGAAAAGTAGGTCAATAATTTCAGAATTATCACACGGATAGACGGAGGGAAAAAATATAACAAGAAACTTTATACATTCGTTTTCATCAGAACAGAAAACGTAAGATTATCTACCCTAGTAATGCAAGCTTTATTTCATGGATAGTGTGTTCAGGAAAATGATTAATGAAATACAAAGAAATTTATAAACTTCTCTCTGGGGTAACGAAAAGACGATACAGCGTTATAAAAATATGGTATCGGGTTTGCAGGTCTTTTATTATTGTTTTATGGCTGGTATATGAAATGTAATTTAAGAAGATATTTAAGTATACAGGGTGTTATGGACATGACTTATTATTTTTAAACCGGCAATTCCTGAGATGAAAACAAATTGACGAAAAATATCCAGAAATGGCGCTTTCAATGAATAAGCCGAATATATCGCCTGAGGTCAAACCAGAAATATACACGTGGTGGCACTGACAGAAGAGTAAACAAACTTTCTACAGCATGTCCAGCATGTAAATAAAGCAACATTGGGATAAGTTATGTTCAAAAACGCCAGTGATTTCTGAGTGGTGTTGTCATATTTGGTCGTTAAACTCTTTAGAAGGTCAATAACCGTTTGACAGCGTCGAAGTTGTTTATTTTTTAAGGTACATGCAACTATAAACTTTTACATTCATTTCAGTTGCAGTTGCTGGGAAACAATTTCTAATTTATAAACTTGAACTGACTCGCACGAAACGCCGCGGAGTTTATAAACGGTCTGGTATGTTTTCATTTGTTCAATTCGAACGACACCTATCGAATCTGAACAACTTTAAAGTTTATAAATGCCACTTTACTCGTTTAAAAAATACAATTTCGTTTAAGCTCTTTTACCTTTTCGGTCTTATTTAAAATTAACTTAATTTATAACTTTACACCAGATATGTTTTAGTAAGTAACCCGAACAAACACCGGCACAATCTCACAAAATCACATAAATTCACATTAATTCTCGTGTAGATTTGTATACACTTTTGTCTGATTAGAAAACACTTGTCGATCGATATTTCGTTCTTCTCCTTTTTCTGTATGGCATGCGCTACTTGGGCTAATATCTAAAACTACAGCGCTGCCACTTGTTGCGAGTTTTCGCTGTTTTATAAGATTATATTCATAAATTCTGTAATTTGCTTCTGTAATATTACTTTTCTGTACAAGTTCTTTCATGTTTTAGAACAGAAAACATATTTTTTAATCGAATATTCAATTTATAGTTTCGACGTCAAAGTCCCAAAAATGGATATCGCGCTAGTTCCAGTTATTTTTGCGAATGTACTTTGAAGCGCCCATGCTTGTATTGAAGCGGAAGTCTGTCAACATAATTATTTCATTCTAGAGTAAACGGTAAAAGGAATAATAAATTTAATGTGGCCAATTAGAAAATAGGGTTTTTATTATTTCTGAATTTCTATTGAGAAATAATTTGTATCCTATCTCCTATGTGCTATTGTTATGTGTACGGTAGTGTTGTAAAGTGTAATAATGTGATAGTGTTTAGTGATTTTGTGTAATCTGATAATAAGTGCATATCTTCAAAAAAAAAATAATTTGAAACTCATGGGTGTGTGTTTCCATAAGTGATTTATCGTAATTTCTTGTTTTTTCCTCTCGATTGGAAAGAAGAGGCCGAATGGGGTTTAGTGGGTATCATCAGGGCACGTGATGAGCCTAAAGCTTTTCCCATAGAAAAAAGAACTGAAGGTGTCTGTGCCCTGGATTCCTTGTCAATTGCTAAATATTTTTATAAGAAACTAAACTTTTACATTTTTACACAGTTTGGCAACATTGTGCGGAATATGCGTTTGTCACACAGGTCCACAAGGTAATATGATACAGTGCCGCGGAGTGACCTGTGTGTTTATGGGTGTGTTACCTCACTTTTAAAACGGTCGATTTGAAAAAAAATATGTAGCGCTTCTCTAGGACACCCAAGGAGTCACCCATTTAAATATAATAAGTCATTTCCATAACACCCTGTGTAGAAAATTGAAAGTTCGTGAATAATAAAGTTAAAATATAAAACACGGCTAGCGAACATACAGTTGAACCGGGGGAAGAATGAGCTAATATTCTTTTATTTTCACAAGTTAAATGGTAGGCCGTATTGGAAGTGTGTTAATCGTGAATGATTCGATTATAAATATTATATCAATAGAAAATATTGAATTACCGAATCCTTACCGGTTAATATCAATCGATCATTTATTTCAATCGTAATATCCATAATCAGGATCTCGATTGACGATGACTACAGCATGCAGCATGACAACATTATTGTTTAACGGAGAACGAATGGTGGGAAGTATTGAAAGGAAATAACATTTAAGCTAAAAGCAACAGAGAAAAGCAATTTCCTCCACGCCCTTGTGATAGTATCTGCGTTGAAGTATCTGCGTTGAACCACTCGTCACTATCGAGAGAAATGAAATATAATATATATATATATATGTATATGTATATATGTGTAAAATGTCTTATACACCTCCAAATTATATACTAGAACAACGTATGCGCCTCAAAAATCGGAGGCGCATACGTAAATTCGGAGGCAAGTGCGTTTGGCCATGTATATCGTCTCCTCCCATAAGATGAAGTCATTCCCACAATTCTTGCTCGGAGGCCAATTCCACGCATACACACATACAGTTACACAATTGAGTTCCCGACAATTCCGCGACGAGGTGCCACCGCCTAATACAGATATACAGTATATGATAAAGGCAATATGATTTATGGCCTCCTAATTATATTATATGTGCAATGCACTAATATTACTCCTAGATTTGGCAACATGGCCGGAGGCGCATTCTGCATTTGCATTTATAATTAATAATAATAATAATAATAATAATAATAATAATGTTTATTCCCAACGAGCAATTGTAGTCCATTACAGGGAATATGATAAAATAGAACATAAATAAGTAATTAATCAATATAAAAATTAACAATAAAAATTATTATAATTGTTTTTTTTAAGTAATTTGTATGTTTTCCAGAAAAAATTTCTTTGCATTTTTTTTAAACAGTTTTAAATTAAAATTTTTTGTTAATACTTTAGATAATGTATTATAAATATTTATTCCATCAAATAAAATAGATTTCATCCCTATTCTACTTTTAATTTGATATTTTTTTAAATGGTCAATATTTCTGGTATTATGATTGTGTATATCAGTTAATTTTACAAATTTTATACAAGATTTTTTATTTTTATTAATAATTGCATGAATTAGTATACTGATTTTTAATTTATATAAACTATTCAGATCTAGATATCCTCTTGGTTTATATAAATTTGCTGTCGGTTCCAAAAAATTCAGTTTATGAATACATTTTATAATTTTGTTCTGTAGTCTTTTTAAAGGGTTTAATATTGTGGCATATGCAGATCCCCAAACTGATATTAAATATTGAAATTTTGAATAAACTAATGAATAATAAATATTTTTTAAATGTATTAAAGGTATAAAGTCTCTAATTTTAAATAATATTCAAATGAGTGGTGATACGCTTTTTCGAAGATTTTCAACATGTTTTCTCCAATTTAAATTTTCGTCTATATATAAGCCTAAAAACTTTACGGATTTTACATACTTAATTTCGTTTCCATTGAAAATTATTGGTAAAATATTGTTCCCAATTGCACATTTAGAAATAAACGTGAAAGATGATTTTTCAAAGTTTAAAGAAAGTTTATAGGATTGCAGCCATGAAAGTATAATTTTCAAATCATTAGTGATATCAGTTTGAATATTGCAAAAAGACTCGCCAAAATATAAAATTGTAGTATCATCCGCAAACAATTTGATTTTACCTTTTAGATTTAACTTAGAAATGGAATTTATACATATAAGGAATAAAGTTGGTCCTAAAATTGATCCTTGAGGAACACCGCAAGTAATATTTTGTTGAGAACTTGAGCAATCGTCAATATAAACGTACTGTTTTCTGTTATATAAATAATTTTTAAACCAATTGTAAATATTTCCTCTAATACCAATATTGAAAAGACTTTTTAATAAAATTTCGTGGTTCACAATGATTACAATGATATGTTATTAAATAGTTGTTTAACACGACATTTAAATGTTTTCGTATTTTGTATCAGTCTAGAACATAATATTAGGCGTATTAGCCTCCAGCTAATGACATGAGGAACTCGGCTCCTTTATTAACAGGATTTTACTTACTCGTGATGTTCAAAAAATTATTATCTTCTTGGTCAGAGGTAAATACAGTTCGGTTAAATTAATTTCCATTGAATAGTTCTTAAAAATGTTTTGAAAAAAAAATTGCTTTTCAATCAGAATATATTAGCCGATTAAAATAGTTAGTTTGTGGGATTTCCATTGTTTATTTTGATATTAAGAAACAACGTTTTGATTAGTAAATATCTTAATACTTCAAGTGTAATGTGTACAGGCTATCCATTTTTGGGTAGTTTTACGGGGTCTCTCCGTTATTAGTAAAGATAGAAGGATGCGGTTTTCGCAGCTCTTTGCTACTTTTTATCAAACAGAAGATGCAGTAATCAGAATTTTTCTAGGCTGTCTTGTTTTGATATACGGGATGTTTTTGAGAATTGTGCATTTTAAAATGTTCTTTTTGTAGTTTTTTACGTAGAATGCTGTGACGTAATCAGATTTTTTCTACATTTAATAGTTTTCAAGGAAAATAAACAAATTTGCTTTTTTTAAATGGGTCACCATATATATTTTTTAATTATATAATTTGGTTTGTACCAAGCTTCTCAAAAATATATAAAACTTTATTTTTAGTCTTAGTATTAGGCCGAAATATACGTTTTTCAAACATTTTTTTTTTAGTAGGCCATAAAAAATACTGGTGTGATTAAATATTAGACACAAAAATTGGAAATTTATTGAACTCCCTCATAAATATTGCTCAAATTGTTCTCCATTATGCCTTAGACATGTTCCACACATGGTTCTTATTCGCCTTAATAAATAAAAAATAATGAACGGCTGCGTTTGTAACTCCCTAGAAGCTCTGTCAATGGCAATTCTTAAATCTGCCATTGGTTGGTACTGAATGGAATACATTTTATTTTGAAGGTATCCCCATAAGAATAAATCCAAAACCGACAAGTGACCTTGGTGGCCATCTTACAGGTTCATTAGTTCCAATCCAGCGACCTGGGAAGTTATTATCTAGGTAGGCCCTTATAATTTGGGTATTGAAAGCGGGCGCTCCATCCTGTTGAAGATGCAAGTTATTGAGACCAGCTAAGATCTTCTATTATTTCTGGCAAAACGTTTTCCAGAATTTCCAAATATTTATTTGCATTAAGGCTTCCGTCAAATATATTATAAACTATTTTTCTATTCAGTATAAAGCATGAAACGCTATACATGGTATGTATGTATGCACGTATTACATTACATGCTGATTTTCCTGAGACCAAAACCTCGTATTCTGTCGATTAAACATGCCAGCACTGGTAAAATGAGCGTCATCAGACCATATAACGGTTTTTCAAAATTGTTTCCCCTGTTCAGATTTTGTAAATATGACTTTTGTTTGTTTTTAATATCCGTCATGGCCTATTAAAAAAAAAAAGGTATATTTTTGAAAAACGTAGATTTCGGGCCTAATACTAAGACTAATAATAGAGTGTTATATATTTTTGAGAACCTTGTTACAAACTAAATTATATTATTAAAAAATATATAGGGTGACCGATTTAGAAAGCAAATTTGTTTATTTTCCTTGAAAACTATTGAATGTAGAAAAAATCTAAGTACGTCACTGGATTCTACGTAAAAACTACAAATAGAACATTTTATTTCTTTTGCATACGTTACGGGGTAACCGAGATATGGGGGTGTCCCAAAATGCACAATTCTCAAAATCATCCCGTATATCAAAAACAAGGCGGCCTAGAATACTTCTGATTACGGCATCTTCTGTTTGACAAAAAAAATAGCAAAGTGCTGCGAAAACAACATCCTTCTAATAGTAATAATTACTAATAACGGAGATAGATACCCCGTAAAACTACCCAAACATGGACACCCTGTACAATAGGTAGGCTCTTTCTACAAATTATTTCGAAACTAACAAATAGTAATTATAAATTAATAACCGTAGTCAAATAATTTATACTATTTTTTAAACGAATATAAAACAACAGTGTTAAAAATAAAAATGTTATAAATTATATTTCAAATATACATTATTTCCAATTATCGATTTAAAGAAAATTTATATGAGATGAATGGTAAACAGAACAATGGCATATTTCTTACTTAAAAATAACTTATTGCAAGTCAATGCAATAAGCGCCTTTAACCTGACGTGCGGGAATAATATTGATCTCAACAACTTTAAATCATATCTCAGAAGAAGAAGGACCTTCTTGTTTTAAATCGGACAATTGCAGGCTTTGTGATTTGTGAGGGCGGGGGTGGTCGATTGCCACCTGTTACTACGCCAGTGCATGTAACCAAATTGCTATATTTTAGTTTCTAGAAAAACCTGATTAAAAACAAAAAACACACAGAAAATTAACAAAAACTTTATTATACATATAATGATATAAAAAGGTTAAGTAATACAGAGATATGAAAAAATTTTAAGTTGTAAAAACACAACATTTAAGTGGATCTGTAGATGTTGTACACATATGTTTTAACACGAACCCCTTCTTTGTTGTGTAGTAAATCTGGATATTTATATATAATATTCTAGCATTCTTGCTTTTTGGGGGCTTGCTTTCTATTTAAATGATTATTTAAGTGACATTTCACTACCGCTGTTTTTTCTTCGGTCCATGGCGTTCTTCCTGTTAATTTGCCATTAGTAGGTTTCCTCACCTTGTCTTTCTAATTCTTTACTAATAAAAAGTAATGAAGATTGCAGTATTCTTCTAATCTAATATCTGAGAATGCGAGAGTAATAATTTCGGAGGTACTGATCGCTGACGAACATCATTAACTTCTCCTTTATCACTGTCGGAATTATCAGATTCAGCATATTCTTCTTCAGGGCTAATTTCGATATCATTTGAAGACATTCCTTTATATTGGTTGCCTAAACTTTTATCCATAAGAATCAGCAATTTGGAGACTTTCGCTGTTTGGTATACATCTTCAGGTAATCTGTAAATTACCTTTAGCATTAAAACCGTTTTTAAGTAAGCTTGAAAAAGTAGTCATTATTTTATTAATTAAACGATATTATATTAAATATTGTACAAAAATTATATCAAATGTTCATTTTTTATTATAGTTCGCGACCAAAACTGATGGCAGTGTAGTAGTAGCAGTCAAAACCGTGGAACCAATGCACACCACCAATGACACAGCATTTTGTCAGTTTCCATGATTTCGACTGTTATGTCACTGCCATCAGTTTTGGTCGTGCAACTATAGGAATAGTTGGAATATAAGGAATTCACTTTTGATAAGTTTAATACTTATCTAGATATTCAGCAAAAGAGTTAAAAATGTATGTCTAGATTGTGTTTCACAAAACATGTGCCATCGTTCGTGTGGTAATTTTTTATTAAAAAATAAGACCAATAGCGACATGTGTCCGCAGAAGCATTGTTTGAAAGATATAGGGTGTTAACATTGTAAAATTTTTTCAGTGTGTTAAGATATTTCCGAAAGGCCTTAGGAATCCTTTAGGGCACTCTGGGAGTGGTGCGTGTGCGCAAAAAGCGATTCACGTTCGTTTTCAATCGTTGGAGGTTATATTAGTTGGGAAAAACGACCTCGGGAAGGTCGTTCCACAAGGATGAAGTCCTCTAGATGAAAGAATTCTGAAAGTACCTAAAATAGCACATATTTTAGCAATAAAAATGTGTGATTTTACCAGAGCTGTGCAAGCGACCAGCTGTTCTAACAAAAAAATGGTCTGTATCTAATAAAATTTCATTTATCTTATAAAGGAAGCTGACTTCAAATAAATAGTAAGATATATTTCTTAATCATTTAAATTTCTAACAAATTCTGATATTAAAATCTGAAAGTAAGCGTTATATCTATTTTTGTTTAAACAAATATTAAAACGCCTGATCGAACGCACACCCTCGGTAAAACCACACATTGGTGGTTCCCCTATAACGTAACTGGAATTTCACCCCAGTCGCGAAGACTAAGAATTGAAGATTTATTTATATTACGCTAGATTTGGCAACATTTACGGAGTCGTGTACGGCATTTCCGTATGCAGCGTTTTATACATGTGAGGTCAGAACGTCGATTCAATTTAGTGAAGGCCAGTTGTCACTTACAATATATATTAAAATGAAACAATGTAATACTTACCCCTCTCAGTATGCTGCTGTTCCCGACGCACTATTTCACTGTTTACGCACAAATACACTCTTATACCGAAGTATTTAAGGGCGGAGGCTTGGTCGCCTTCTACACAGGTGGAGCCGAATAAGATAGCTGTGCAAATATACAGTGCGCGTCTAAAGTCACTTCCCCCCTGTTAACTTTTGATTAACAAATGTGAGAATAATGAGATTTTGGCACGTTCAATAATTACTGAAATACTACTTTTTTGGCATAAATTCTTTACTTATTCTTAAAAGATGGCTGCTGGGCGCCATTTTGAATAAGATTTTTAAATGGCAGGTGGGGTCGTGTGACACCTCATTCGGAAGGTATTTTCAATCTACAAACAGTCCCCAAGTTTGAGAAAATTTTATCGATTCATTTCAAAATGGCGACCACTTTTCTTAATATAATTACATTTTTAGTAGTATGGCTAATTTTAGTACTTTATAATGCTCAAAAGTTGGCAACTACTTAATCAGATGCTCAAAATGTCCACCATTCACTTCTTGGCAGATGTATAGCCAATCGTGAAATTCTTCGCGAACATTATGAAACATTTCATGACTAATTGAAGCGCACACTTGGATTATTCTTTGGCGTAAATCCTCTAATGACTGCGGTTGAGTTATGAACACTTTAGACTTAACGAATCCCCACAAAAAAAAGTCCATGGGAGTTAGGTCCGGTGAGCGAGCTGGCCATTCGATAGCACCACGACGACCAATCCAGCGCCCGGGATAGTGTTCATCAAGGTAGTTCCTAACATCTCTACTATAATGCGGCGGAGCTCCGTCTTGCTGAAATGCTATAGACATATTACCAAATTCGTCAGGATTTTCCTCAATACACTCCAGAATCAAATGTTCTACGGTATTTTCTAGCATATCAAGATACAGCGGTCCAGTTAAATTTCCCTGTATAAAAAGTGGTCCTATAATATGGTTTACCAAAATACTTGCCCAAACGTTAAGTTTCTGAGGGAACTGAGTATTGCATTCCCTATAAACATGATGATTTACATCGCTCCAATACCGAACATTTTGACGGTTAACTATACCGTTTAGAAAGAAAGTACACTCATCACTAAAACATATCCATTTATGGTAATTTCGGTTCCGGTTCAACCTTACAGCCATTAATTCACAATATTCTAGTCTACGATCCGGATCATCTTCGGTTAACTCGTGTAACATTTTCAATTTGTAGGGATGAAATTTAGAACGTTTCAAAACTCTCTGAACACTTTTAGGACTTACTTCGCATTCAGCAGCTACACGGGATGTCGGCTGCATCGGGTTGATATTCAATTGAACCACTATGTCAATCTGTTTATCCTCTGGTAATGAGGGCCGTCCACTTCTTTTAGCATTTCCAACACTTCCTGTTGTTTGAAACTTTTGAATTAATTGCCGCAAATATTGCCTTGAAATTGGGCGATCGGGATAACGTCCATTAAAAATGCGCTCAGCAGCATGGTAACAACGTTGCGCTTCCCCAAAAATTAAAACAGCCTCTGTTTTTTCTGCCATAGGACGAAACATTTTAAATGAATTATTAATCAAATCTTTGTATTTTAAGACCACAGGTGACAGAATAAGCGATATAACTTAATGACAAATACTTATTTATTTTACAGGCCGAAACAAATTAATTTTTGGCAAAGCCTACTTTGCATTTACATAAAAAAATGTGGTCTATTGTACTCAAGATAAATGGCGGCTAGAAGTATGTTTCGACTTCTTGCAATGTTTTGATGTTGATTAACAAAATAAAGGCTTAACATTCTGTTGATCCTCACAACCCCCGAAATCGATACAATTTTCTCAAACTTGCCGACTGTTTGTAGATTGAAAATACCTTTCGAATGAGGTGTCACACGACCCCACCTGCCATTTAAAAATCTTATTCAAAATGGCGCCCAGCAGCCATCTTTTAAGAATAAGTAAAGAATTTATGCCAAAAAAGTAGTATTTCAATAATTATTGAACGTGCCAAAATCTCATTATTCTCACATTTGTTAATCAAAAGTTAACAGGGGGGGAAGTGACTTTAGACGCGCACTGTATATATATATATATATATATATAATATAATGCATGCTCGTGTATTGAATAAAAATAATCCGCATTATATTATAGTATAAAAATATATAATCAATCATTCTCCATGAGACAATCAATCGGTAAGCGCAACCGGAGAACAGACCGATAAGTATTAAGACTAGTATGCTGTGTATGCATAATACAGAAGATCGATTGAATGGACGATTAAACGGATATGATCATTTCTGAAATCGATGAGCGACTGATTCGATCGCCTCTAAATGATTGATTTACACACCACTAGGTCGTAGGAACAGGATGCAAGAACAAAATTATAATAACTCCTATAAAAAGCACAAAAATTATGCAGAAAATATGTTAAAGCTAATCAGAACATACGCTACGTAAAGATCTCATTGTTGTAATTGAATATACAGAATAATAGCTCTTGCCCGCTAACTTTTCACTTAGGCATCACTGTGATTATTATAATAACGTGCGCAACTTTCCAAACTTTAAATATATAAATTAAACTTTCTACAAAGTTCATAACTTTTACAGAATACATTCATTTAGACCTTCCATTTTCGCACTAAAGTTTGTATATGTCTCTCTTAAGATTACCAACGGATCGTGTGCTAGATATACTACATTTTTTCCTTATGTGGCTTACTATGTAGTTCATTCGCCACATAACAGGGCCGGCCCTAGGGTTTTTGGGCGCCTGCGGAAAAACTCAAATTTGCCCCCCCCCCCCTCTTTTTCCTGAAAATGCACCTTCTCATTTAAACTTATGAAGGAAACGAATTATTAGAATTTATTGAAATCTAAGATAAATCGCCCTGTGTTTATAATTTCTAGATCTTTACTATGAAAATAGCACACTTCTGTGCAAATATTTCAATTTATACAGGATGTCTGGGAAAATATGGGAAATCTGGATACGAAAGAAACAAGTGAAAAGAGTACTAAGTTCATAAAAACTTTTTTCGTATAGGCTTCCTCTTCGGAGATGTGGGCTCCCAAAGAGCTGCAATGGAATCAATTTTTTTACACATAATTATTGAACCACTGGGTATATTTAATTTTTTTTTCATATGATGTATACCAGGTAAGACCTTTAAAATTACTATCTAAGAAAGTGTTGGGAATTACAGCTGTACGGACAGACTAGCTATGAAACTCATGGCCCCTTTTTTTTAACTCCCTGTCGAGTGCAACCGTTTATCTTTGTCATAGTCTGAACCAATTGTGTTTTTTCATTGTTTGACCAATGTGTTGCAGCTTCAAAATTTTAAAAACATTCAAATATTTATAACGGTAGCAGCTCTTTTCTAAAAATCGAATACTCTGACTAAACTTAAAATAACTTTCAATGAGAATCAAATTGTGTGCAAATTCGGGTATTTCTAAAACTTTCCGACATTCTTGAATTGATTGGACTTCCTTCCTTACATTAAAATTGTATCAAGCTGTAAATTCTCTAAATTTATCGACATAGTACATGGCAATATATATCCAAGTTCCCCAACTTAATATAGATTATTATTAGATGGGGGTAGATGGAGCTTGGAGAAAGGAGAATATTTTCTTGTAATATTGTATCAACTTATTGACCAACGGGTAATGCAACCTTATGTAACTGGATAACAGACCTCGTAACTAACTAAACATTATATGCATGGCACAGCTCAAGATGAAAAACCGGGGAATTACCTACGAGTATACGGATTCCTCGAAGAATCACACGACGCCTTGCGCAGTTGGATGTATTATTTTTGTGCGAATAAAACAGGGTGATTCACCATGCATAAGGACTTTATGGAGAACTACTGAACATATGTTTCTGAAACTTTGGGGAATTAGGTTTATCGATACGCTCTCTTTAACTAAAATATTCACATGTTCTTGTTATTTGCGGTTATACCGGAAGTAGGTGTCAACTTTCGTTCTATGAACACAACATGGTAACTTTTAATATATTTTTCGATTAACCAATAAATTTTAAGCAAACTTTATAGACCATCTTTTTGCTTGACCTTGCCAGTTCTTGAGATATCTTGACCTCCTGTAATTATTTTTCAAATGAAATCAGTTATTGTTTTCCCAAATAATAAAGACGTTTATTATTATTATCATTATAACTATGCATGCGAAAACAAAAGAACGATTGAATGATCGATTGAAAACATGGTTTTTCAAATCGGTCAGTGACTGATTCGATCGCCTCTAAATGATTGACTTACACACCACTAGGTATGCAAGTGTTGTAAAATTAATTAGATATATATTATAGAAAGTTCGGGTTCGATCGAAAAATCCGATTAACAATCTTATTACTATTGAAGATTCATATTCTGAAATAGAATTTAGGTAATATTTTTTTATTGTTAAAATAAATTCAATAAATTATACA
Organism: Barypeithes pellucidus; assembly: GCA_963991005.1. NCBI lineage: Eukaryota > Metazoa > Arthropoda > Insecta > Coleoptera > Curculionidae > Barypeithes > Barypeithes pellucidus. The sequence goes on along the minus strand of OZ022556.1, from coordinate 30,903,046 downwards.
GGGTGTTATGGAAATGACGTATTATATTTAAATGGGTGACTCCTGGGGTGTCCTAGAGAAGCGCTACATATTTTTTTTTTTTTCAAATCGAACGTTTAAAAAGTGGGGTAATTCACCCATAAACCCACACACAACTCCTCGGCACAGTCACATTACACTGAGCAGCTGTGTAATAAACAGATGTTCTGGCGCAATGTTGCCAAATTGTTCGTGTAAAACTTTAGATTCTTATAAAAATAAATATTTAGTTACCTAGTATCCAAATAGAAGTGAAACCAGGTGCCAGTATACTAGCAAGTAATCCAAGGCACATAAATCTTCAGTTTTTTTGGTTTTAGTGGGTAAAGCTTTTACCCCACTAAAACCCCTTCGGCGTTTTTCTTCCAATCTCAGAACATATCGTCAGAGACACAGAACAAATAATGAAACACTGAACAAATTACCATAAATCACTTAAAGAAACACATGTTTCAAATTAGTTTTTTAAGATAGGCCCTTGCCACACAAAATCGCTATACACTAATGCATTATTTAACAAACACACAAATCGGAGATAGGACACAATTGGCACTTTATAAACTAAAACGTTCAGCAATTATTTTATCTGCTGCATCCAATATCTTATATCGCAACTGATCCATCTTCGACTTTATCAACTAATTCTTTATTCATCGTACCCCATAGAAAAAATTGCATGATGTAAGATCCGGTGACCTTGCGATTTCCAGTCTCTTACTAAAGGAACATTTTCTAATATGCCTTCGACTTGATTTTTCTGTATGTACTAAACATTTTTCCACTTATTCTCACTGTACAGTTGATTAAATATCCCGAAAAAACTTTCTGGCGCGAAGACGCTTGTTGTCATGTTGTCAAGCAAATGTCAACGTTTAACCTCAAAGAAAATATAACATTTAACCTGTCCATTTTATACTAGAGATGTGGCAAATTTTTTGTTTTAAAATCCCGCTGTGAAACGATCGATTTAATTTTTTTAAGCCTTTCGAATGAAATAAAGCACCAGAGCAGCGATTAACAAGTTTTTTAATCTTTCTTGGTATCTACACCATAAATAAGTGCTGTAGAATATTATAATTATTTATTTCAACCTTTTTTGGTGAATGCGCAGGAATCTCCCGGAAAACATGCATTTCATATTAATACATTCCTAGTTTTTGACAGTTCGTTTCAGACAGCGAAATGATACATTTCACAATGTGTTTTATAATTAAAAACAAATGTTCATACAAATCTAGGCGAGACAACCCAATGTTAATAAAAAACGATGTCTCCAAGTGAATTTTGTGTGTGCTTTGGCCAGTGTTGTGAATTTTGTGTGTGTTTTGGCCAGTTCATGTGAAGATTTCCGATTATGATTATAGGTTATGTGCCGGTTTCTTTACTAAAACGCTGTATAAGTTTTTATAGAAGTTGACATTAATTTTTAAATAAGACCGACAAGGTAAGTGTATGTGGCCTAAATAAAATTACATTAAAAAATCAATCGGCCAATCAAAAGTCAAAAGGTCATTGACATTTGACCTAGTTACGTAGTTGGGTATTTCAAACTTGTGCGAGTGTAAGGTGTAATTCTGACAACACCGGTGAGAATTCGGATGTGTCGCAGTGCGGTACAGTGATATTCCTGGTTTGACGTCAGGTCATTTTTACCGCTAAATGAATTGAAAGCGCCATTTAAGGATATTTTTCTTCAATTTGTATTCATCTCAGGAATTGCCGGTTTAAATATAATACGTCATTTCCATAACACCCTGTATTCTAATCGATTTTAAATAACGTTTTATTTTTACCAATACTTTTTCGAATTGTATTGTAACTAGTGTCCTTATTAGTAAATTGGAATAAATATAATGGAAATGATGACTGGCAGAAATAACTCAATTTATATTTCCCAAGGTTTCATTCTATATTAAAATTTTTTCAAGGTCTTCCAAGCCAAAATTTATGTCACTATATTTGCCTTGATAAAGTTTTAATATGAAACCAAACGTTGGGAAATATAATTGAGTTATTTGTTGCCTGTCCTCGTTCCCGTTAATTATTCTAAATTTAAACCACTCCAAATCTACCGCCTTTTAAGAATTTTAGAATTTATGTTTATAGAGGTAATTACCATTTTCTCGAACGGCAATGAAAGAAGGCGAAACGTACTAGCCGATGTTCAGCTAATACTAAAACTGCTATAAGGCGCTCTTTTACAAACCGAACACTTTTTAATCTTAACATTTTAAACTCGTCCGAATATTTATTACATCTAATATACATCAAATTAGTCTAGTAGCGTATTTCAGGATATTGATGAAAAAATTATCTTCTCGAAAATATCCACACATCAATTTTTAATAGTTTTCTGAATTTTCTCCAATCTTCTCTTGTTTGAAATTTAATATCTTCAATTGTACTGATCGGATCAACGTCGGTCTTCTTTGATTTGCCAATTTGTTACGTTAGCTTTCGACGTGTATTATAGTCCAATAAACGAAGTCCTTAAATATAAATTTTAATTAGAAAGCTGCATTTTTGGTGGACAGCACATTTTATTATTTGAAAAGACACTTCATTATTATTTCGTATTCAACACTTGCATAAGGGATGAAAAATTACTTTTAAATATTTTTTTACCCGTAGCTTCGAAACAAAACACACTAGAAAAAAAAGTGTGAGTCAAAAGTTGTAGATAATTTAATTCTGAATAAAAAAGTTAATAATCATATTTACGATATCTCGGATAGCTATAGCCATAGAATCATCTGCATTTTGAGAGTTGATCAACGTCTTCAAAACGTCACGAAGGCATTCATTTTTCAACTTGGCAACACTGCCTATCAGCCAATTAAGACTCGACACAGGTGTCTGAAAAAGTTTTTTTGTTATGTCAGGTATTTTATTGTTGTATAATTATTTTGTATTTTTGACATGTTTTAAGGTTTTGTAGAACATTTTTGTGAAATGGTGTCTAAATAACCCTGTAAAAGGTATGTATGAACTATTAGGCCAAAAATATTAAATGGATTGTAATTATTTGACATAATATCATAATTTTATTGAGGTGTATTTTGCATAATAATTATGCTCATTGTCAATCAAGTGTGGAGATACGATTTTTGTAGGGTAGAGTAAAAAAAGTCATGCACATTAAGTATATTTGGCTAAATCTTCACATAAAATAGTGCCTGATATTATTAGCTTCTTTACCTATAATAGCCATAAAATATCTGTAGTGTTAATTTTATCGATTTATCGAATATAGCAGCTTCGGCCGGTGCCCGACACGCACTTCACCGATTTTTACGAGATAAAAACTACGCTGTGTTATTCTGGAATATTATATTGCTTCATATGAATACCGTTATCGATTTATATAATAGCTTCGCCCTGCGTCCGACATGCACTAATTTTTCCGAAAAAATCTAGGACATAATATGCTATTCTGGGAGATTTTTTATTTAATATACATATATCAACTTATATAATATAGCCCCATTCGGCTTTGCGCGATGTCCGACATGCACTTGAACATTTTTCGAAATGAAAACTACCCTATGTGCGATGCCGAGTTATTAAATCTACCCACCAAATGTTATCTACACCGACGTATAGATATAAATATATTATTTGCGCACCCTGTTTCCTCAAAAAATCATTTACGGGATTATTCATAAATTAAAAATCCGATCATATTCTTCTATTTGTAAAATGTCACAACTTGACGCTTCAATTCTAGTCCCAGGACGACAGTGGTGCCATATTGTGATTAACCTCCATTTATTAAAGATCTGGTCGAAAAATTGTTTTCGGACATCGTACCGCTTGTCGATTGCTGATAAGGAAAAAGTAGTAATCACCTTTCTTGTGCGAAATTTAATGATCTATAACATTTGTAAAAAACTTTTTTCCATATTATTTTTCGTTTAAGAGTTATAGACCAGAAAATTATTTTTAACACCATTTGGAGGGTTTTTTTAACTCTTGTGCAAGGGATACACTTAAAATAGTACTCAAATATTCTTTCACATTATAAAATCTACCTTCCACCAAAATGCAGCTAAAATTTCTATTTAAGGGCTTCGTTTATTGGACTATTGAAAAAAATTGTCATTGTGAACAAATGAAAAATAATAACAATTTATTTGTTTAAATAGTTTTAACATGCTCTGTTAACCCATTTATTTATTAATTTTAAACAATATTATGTTGTTCTTTATCCTCTTATCTATAAAACCCAATTTACGAGAAAGTGGCACCTCTGCTAGTTCGGGTTTGTTATTAAATATGATCTAGCGCAGCCCGCATCGTGCAACGACACGGGTTACGTGTTATAACTTACAATCGAGCTGGCTACTGTGTGAATCAATTTTGTTGTTCGAAAGATCGAAAGCATGCCATGATCATCTCATTATTATATGCATACTGTTTTTTTTTTATAAAGTTATATGTGGAGTTTCGATAAAATGCAAGAATAATCAAAATATTTGAGTGGTTCGAAAATGTTTTAATCCTTTCGATCTGTCTCGTCATCGAAAAGTATGTGTTAAGTTTTGAAGCATCATTTAGTAGCTCTTAACTTATGAGTAACGGATGAGTCCCTTAAACAAAGAATCTGTTGCATGACATAATTTGTGCCTTTTTCAATTGATTCATATTTTCGTCCTTTTTTGGAATGATAATACTTATGATTCATTCTGTAGCGAGGTCGATTGTAAGTTCGGACACGCCTTGACTCGTCAGACGCTGCGCGCTTGGACAAATCGCACGATGCGTGACTTGGGCTCGAAAACATTCACTAACTTCCAAACTAAAAGAGGTGCCACTTTCTTTCAGGGTTTTGTAGATAAGAGGATAAATAAATTAATTTAAGATGGGTTAACAGCATGTTAAAACTATTTAAACAATTAAATTGTTATTTTTGTTCATTTGTTCACAATGACAATTTTTTTTAATACATTTCGATAGCTAACGTAATACGGGGTAAAATAAAAAAAAGACCGACATTGATCCGATCCAACTGGAGATATTAAATTTCAAATATGAGAAGATTGGAGGATGTATGGAAAATTTATGTGTGGACATTTTCAAAAAAAAAAAAAAATTTTCAGCAAAATTCTGAAATACGTCTCGACTAATTTTATGTATATAAATTGTAAAAAAATTTCGAACGATTCTAAAATGTCAAGGTCAAAAAGTGTGCGGATTGTAAAAGAATGATCCTATTTGACATGTATACTGTATACTCTATAATATTTGAGGAGGGTTAATGCAAAAGCAGACATGGCCGTTTGGGTTAATGGAGAAAAAGGGCAACGACTATTTTTTGACAATCGCATGATATACAGGGTGACAGCTTTTTTTTAGTTGACCACTATTGGTATATTTTGAACGGAAATTATTACGATGTTGGTTAAATTAGAGAAAATGTGCTGCAGCTGTTTTTTGGTATCCAGTGTCGATGTAGCCGAATTGTTCTTGATTCATGAGATACAGGGCGATTTGTTAAAACGTCCAAAATAATTTCTGAAAGAATTCGAATGGGTTCGATTTTAGAGAAAAATTTAATATTTTTTCTTTTCTATAAAATGGCGTTTTCAGTTTTTTATATCATTATCAATTTTTTTAAATATTGACCTGGATTCTTTATTATGAGCAGACAATCATACTTTTAACTTTGTTTTCAACGGCAGAAATAGTATATTACGTACTGAGGTGGAAAGTGTTTCATTCCTGTGGAGAGAGTCGGTAGTTAACCGAGGCGCGAAGCGACGAGGTTAACTAAATCTCGAGACAGTAATGAAACTTTTCACCGAGGTTTGTATACTATTTTATTTACAACCACCTCTAACATCCACTTCTTATTATTTTCAATTAAAATTATTAATAAAAGATAAATGTCATTTTGATTTTTCCATTGAAAAATTAGACGGAAATTTCAAATAACCGCAGGTGGTAAAATAACATAGTTAATAAGACACATCAAATATCATTTTTTTGGATATGGTTTCAATGTCATTAACAATATATTATTTTAACAACAGAAAAATGCTATCCGATGAGGAATTTGATGTTGCTGCTACTCCACCAGATATTCGACAAGCAGCAAAAATAGTAGAAGAATATCTTCTGCCCACAAAAAGTCGCCCGAGATATGACAAGGTATATAACTGTTTCAAAAAATGGTGCACGGGAAACAAAGTTCAAAATCCTGGTTCTGAGTCGGCACTACTAGCTTATTTCAGTGAAATTACCAAGACAAAAAAGATATCAACGATTTGGTCACAATATTCAATGCTGAGGACCACTCTATCAATGAGGGATAAAGTAGACATATCTAAACACGCAAAGCTATTAGCCCTTTTAAAAAGGTGTGTTCGTATATTATTTTGAGATATCGAGTTTTAAAAAAATTACAAAAAAATAATTTGCTTTCCACCCGGGTGGAAAGTAAAAGTAAAAAATGTCAACTTTCCACCTTTCAAAGATAGATGAAATATCATTATTACATGCATGATTGTAAATAAAAGTACTTTTACTTCCGCTGCCAATATCAACCAACTGACAAAGACGCAAAACTTTAACATCCAGAAGTTAGTACAAAATATGGTTCATTGACATTTGAATTAAACAAATATTTTAAGAAAAAGTAATTTAAAAGACCTTTTGTCTCATTTATCCACAAATAAATAAAATCAGTAAATAATCTTAATGTTTAAGGTTAAACTAAAACTTTAAAATTTCACCTCGTGAATTCACGTGGGGATATATTTCTCAAACTTTTACTTTCAACCAAAGTTCATGACTTAATTATTTCCGATAAAAGCTTGAGACTACACGACTTGAACAATTCGAGAGCAAAAAAAGCAAAGAGACGCAACCTACGCAAAATGTACCCGGTGAAACTCTCTAGCTCTTGTGATATAACCACGATCGAATATTAAAAGTTTGGTTTACACGATCAAAAATATAGAAGAACGATCCGAACTAAAAAAAGATTTTTAGAATTTTCTTCCTTGAATATACTGCTGGACAGGAGAAAGAAAGAAAGGACATAACTCATCAATCATAACTTTACAAAAATATAACAGACATGTTATTTTTAATTTATTATTGTTTCATCAATTAATAAAAATGATAGAAGAGGCGTCATAGTTTTTCTATGGAAACAAAATACAATTCCACTGCATTAGACTGAAATGGTAAAATTAAAACATTGTTATTATTCACATTTATATCTGGTGTTTAGTGTGGTTTACACATTTCTCAATTATTCAAAATACCATCGTGACGAAAAAAATCTGGGACAACAAAATTCTCACTGCAGACTAGCTCCTAGGCTATAAATAGTAAGCTAAATCTTTTGGGATACACGGGAAAAAAAAACTTTGGCTCTATAAGGGCCAATTTTATAAAGTGAGATTAAATCGCACTGTACTGTTTAAATCTGAGATTATTGAAAACGGTGATTTTATAAACTCGGATTGACATCGAGGCTCGACTTATGACCAACCATTCTGGTAATAAGTTAATCGGTAGAAAGAGTACCGCTTAAACTCAAAAATACTATTTATGACACAGGACACAGTGTTATAACCCTAATATTTGAGTTTGTTCTTTATTGTTTCTGGCTGCACCAATTATTTTAATAATGGATATTTTTGAAATTTTTGATGCGTTATTAACGGACGACGAATATGATTTTGTAAATATTATTGAGCAGCCTAGACGGGACAGAATCTTTCGGATACGCCCCAATTACATGAATACCTTAACCGATTTTCAGTTTTTACAACCGGATTTGAAAAAATTCTGTGAAACAACTGTCTGGCCTCCTAAATCATGTTTGTGTGAATATATATAGTATTTGCAGAATTATACCGTTGGTCTTTTGACTGCAATAAAACCTCATTATCCCTTCGACCATAAAATAAATAAGGAAATCCCAAATTTTAAAACCTTTTCGAGCAGAGACAGAATACAAATTCAATTTATACCCATGCCTGATGCATATCTAAATACAAAGTGATTTTTAATAATTTTAATCTTTAGTGGTTTTCCCGCGAGTAATTTTTAGTTAGGCTTATTTGTGGTAGAATGTGGCGTCCTTGGAATTGTGCTGATACGGGGGCATCTTCAAGTGTCATTTTTAAAAGGAAGCATTTATCTACCGATGCCAAACTAATAATTAAAAATGTGTATCAATCGTTGTTGAGTAGAAATTTTAATTCGATGGATGCTTTAGCAGAGACGTCTACTTTGACAAAAACTCCTTTATCATCATTAAGAGACATAGTACTTAAACCTGTTAATCCTAGAAAAAATCGGCGTGATTCTGGCACATTTAGAAGCATTGACGAAAATGACATGGATTTATTAAGAAGAAAGATTTACCAAATGTATGAGGCACAAACTGTACCAACTTTGATTTCCCTCAAGGAGCGGCTGATTAAAGATGAAACAAATATCTCTTGTAGCCTTTCAAGCCTTAGGAAATTATTGCGTAAAATGGGTTTTAAATACCGAAGCATTGATAAAAGACAAACATTAATGGAATCTCAACGTTTACGGGAATGGAGACTTAAATATTTAACAGCTGTTAAAAAATTTAGAGAAGAAAATCGTCCAATTATTTACCTTGACGAAACATGGTTCGATACCCATGACACTCCAAGAAAAGGTTGGGATGATTCTTCCAAAAAATGTCAAACCAAGGCACCATCAAATAAAGGCAAAAGAATCACAATATGGCATGCTGGTTCAGATTATCAGATTATTTGTTGCTTTCAGCTAAAAACATAGCAGATAACTTCTTTAGTTTACCATCAAGATACCGACGCACAACTTTTTGAAGATTGGTTTAAACATAAACTCCTTAAAAATATACCTGAAAGTAGCGTCATTGTAATGGACAATGCTAGTTATCATAGTCGGCAAGCAAAAATCATTCCCAATTCTAATAATACAAAAGCAGAAATTCAAAATTGTATGATTGAAAATGATTTATATTTTGAAGAAACTTACAAAAAACGAGAACTGCTAGAAGTATTAAAAGCTTTTAAAATAAATAAGAAATACGAGTGTGACAAACTTGCAGCAGAAAATGGACATACAGTGTTGCGTCTTCCTCCGTACTATTGTATATTCAATCCAATTTATCTAATATGGCACCAATTAAAATCCAATATTAGGAGAAATGATATTTCTCCTACATTAAATGCATCTGTAGTAGAATTAATTAAAAACGAAGTAAGAAAAATTTCTGCAGACAGCTGGAAAAACTGTGTACAGCATGTACTTAAGGTGGAAAATTCTTACAATTGTATGATTATAAATGTTTAACCCTTAATTATAAGTTTAGGCTTAGATGAAGATAGTGATAGTGATACAGAGTTAAATTTTCAATAAATTATCAATAGTTTCTTAGAATTTAATTAATTTTTATTGTACTTGTTATCCTAATAGTTACACTTTTAAATTATATTATTTTCAATTACCATTAATTGTTATCATTATTTAACATATTATATTATAGGTACCTAAAACTAAAAATATCTATCTATTTATTTTAAATTATAAAAATAAATCATGTGGTGTGGTATACATTTTCAAGCCGGCAATGATCCCATTTATTGAGCTTTGAAGAGGTTGAGACGTATACAATATGGTTTAATCAGGTAGTTTATTTATGGCAGTTAGAGTCAACAGTATAATTCTGCAACAACTATACTTTGAAGGTTGAATTTAAGTAAAAATGTGTACTTACGCTTTATTTGAAATGTATTTTCCTATTTATATTTTTGACTTGTTTTCTTTTGAAAATTTAGTTACATAACCTTACGAAACGTTAAAAGGTTTGAAGTCTAGATTAGAGAGAATAAGCTAGTATCGATATTGCATATTTAGATGTATTTCTCGAATTATTATAATATTTAATTTAGGTCCTGGAAATAACTTTATATAACATAACACGAGCCAAGTTTTAATTATAGATTACATTTTTCATTGTTACACTCTAAGTTTTGCTTCCTTGGAAATTTTACTCAATGATGAATAAACATGCCAACGACAATTCGTAAAATTTCGAAAACAATTGTTATCGTGAAAAATTCTATCCATAAAATGAGGAGCTCTTGTTATAATACCTTTGATTATTTGCTCTTGTCATAAAGTCCATCTCACACTAAAATTCCGTATCTTATAATTGAGTCAACAATTAATTTATATACTAAAATTAATGTTTTCTGAATAAAATTCTTCTTAACAAGTAGAACTTATAAATGAGTTTACGTAATTTATTTGAAATATAATCAATATGTGATTGCCATTTAAGAAATTTGTCGATGACAATGTCAAGGTATTTTATGTAAGATGTTATTGGTTAAGTGAGGAAGCCCAGCTTCAACTTCGCCCTTTGTAATTTTTCTTTAATTAAAATAAAGACATTTATTATTATTTTTATTATGTTTCCTTTATAGTATGATCATCAACAATAATATATTATATCCTGGTCTGTTAGCGCTGGTCAAAGAGGAAGCTATATAGTTTGTCTTTGATAGGTTTAAAGTTAATTTGTACGTCTGTAGCCAGTTTCTTACTCTCGTTAAACTAGTTATTATTTTATTCTTCATCTCTTTCCAGCTATCTCCTTTCAATAGGCACGTGTAATCAGTAGAAAATATATTAATTTAATTTAAAGAATCTTAGCACATATTTTTTAATACCTATTATGTAATATCACTTGATAAAAAAATTAATTTACTTCTCAATTTCGAAAAACGTTATTCAGTGGCGGCGGATACATAACTAGATATTTAATTTTTCGTTTAATCATTACGATCATCCAGCGTTGAGACTACCAAAATAATATTCGGGACTTTTGACACCAAATTGAATTATTTAAATGTATGTGTCTTCAAAATCTTGTCAACACATTTATTATGCTGGGTGAAGTGAACACTGTAACTATATTACATCATATAATTGAAAACTCAAACTAATGCCTATACAGGGTGTCCAGAAACTAATTTTCATACATTGTAGGAGATATTGGGGAATTCGACATAATGTCAGTACTTCACATAAATCATTTTTCTATTGATATACGGGATTTCAAGGTTACAAGTTAAACAGTGAAATTTTTTCTGAATTTTGTTATTTTTTGGCGAATTTGGGTGGGCGATAGTAATTCTTAGCACTCTGAAATTGGAAATGCTTTGTTACACAACTACGGTCGTAATTAAATTTTAAAATTTACACCATTTGATTTTTTTAATGTTTTCTATTAACTGGGTTTAACATTAATAATAATGATAAATATTGCATGCATAAATACTCTTAATCATATTTTATTATATATTTTTGCAAATATTAGACACCAATAAAGAGGTTGGGGGATAAATCTAATTTAACCTCCATGCCACCTAAAGTATAAATACAATAATAAAAAGAAATATGTTTTCAATACAGTACTTATTTGCATTGAAGATAAGTGTTTTTAGTCCGAAACTTCTAATAAATAATAGGTATGATATATCGTTGAATTCAGAATTTAAAGGAGAGTTCATAAAGCCTAAAATAAAATAATACTACTATATAAAGTTGACGATGGTATCAACAAAACGAAACGTCGGATTCAAAATTTAATTAAACTATCTTATAGAAGAGAAAAAATGGTAATGAGAATGTAAAATATTTCTTCAAATAGAAGCAGAAAACAAGAAGAACGAAATCGTAAAAATTCGGGTTTGTTCGGGTTTGTTGTTAAATTTGAAATGATGACGTTGTAGAACTCACCAATGGGCAACGTTGTGTCAGGTTTAACGAGATCTCTGTAGAGTGCATTCTTATCTGAGACACCTTGTATATGGACTTTCCGACATAGAATTGGTCCAAGAATCATCACTTAAAATAAGTACAACACATTAAATAACACCCTGTATATCAGATACTTTAACATTCTTACCTTTTATAAATAAGTAATTAATAAATGAAACATTCCATAAGGGATTTTCGAATACCGGAACGACTACACTAATAGCTAAATATTAACAAAAAAATTTTTTTTTTTTTTGGCATTTGACTAATTAGTCATGCAGCCAGTCGCAAAGTAAAAAAATAACAAAAAAGTACGAATTTAAAACATATAAAACAGGGTCACACGCTTCACGCCTCTGGGGTCTGTCAGGGCGACTTTATCTTATGACACACAAGGAATGAAGACCACTTCAAAAAGGGAATACATATAAGGATAGACTAGGATAAAATATTTTACGCGTATTGAAAGGCTCAGAGTTTTAAATTGATGTTGTATAAGTATCTCATAAGTACATTATAAATTTTAATATTTTCCAATGATAAGAGGTTTAGGATATTATAGGGACATTCGATTTTACACTCTTGAATTAATTGTTGAATTAATGAGTTAATGTGATTGTTGTATTTTTTGCACTCAAAGAATATGTGGTCCAAATCACATTTGACGTGACAGTAATCACACTTGTCAGAGGGTACAATATGAATTTTATTCAGATGTACTGGATAACAGGCATGTCCTAACTTAAGTCGAATAATAGTTGTAATAAAACGTCTTGGAACTATTATATCTTTATGCCAGTAGTTTTTAGGTATATTTTTAACAAGAAATGAATATCTTGTTGAGGAAGTGCTGCAATAGGTCTTCCATCTTACATTCCATTTATTCAAGATTGCTGATTTAAGGACAACAGCAGCATCACTGAGAGTAAGGCTAGAGCTGATATGCGATCCATTAAAAATGCTGTCCTTGGCTAAGGTATCTACGTATTCATTATCCGCCAGGCCAGTATGAGCCTTAACCCAAATAAATTTTATTTGTTTTTTTTGTAGCGTAATCTGTCGTAATAATTTTCGAATGTGCCATAATATAGGATTAATTCTGTATGACCAAGGTTTGATATTCATTAATGCCTTAAGAACAGACATGGAGTCAGATAGGATAACAAAAAAATGATAGTCATATTCGAGTGCAAAATTTAGTGCCTTAAAAATAGCAAGAGCCTCTGCAGTGAAAATACTACAACTTCTTTCAACTTTGAATTTAAATTCATTTTTTATTTGAGGAACATATATGGCTGCTCCATTGCCATCTGCTGTTTTAGAGGCATCAGTATAAATGAGAAGACAATCTTTATGTTGTGCAAGTTCCGCTTTTAAAACCATACTATTAATCACTTGGATGTCAGTGAACGGAGGAAATGTTACAACAACCTCCTGAAAACCACTATGGTATTCATAATCTGATATGCACCAGGGTGCAATCTGATTTAAAATATCATTAAAATTTCTGTATGCCTCACATAAGGGAGGAGAGTTTTTATGATGCCAATACTTGTTAGTTAGATCGTAGGTATTTAGTCTAGCTATATTTTGAAGAATGCTTGTGTCAAAGAATCTATGTTTGAATATAAATTTACCACTCAAAGCCTCTCTGCGTAAACACAATGGGGGTTCTAAGGCTTCAACTAATAGAGCCTCTACAGGAGAAGATCTCATTGCACCTAAACAAAATCTAAGAGCCCTGTATTGCAGACGATCCACTTTTTTTAAGTGGGTTCTACAAGCAGAGCCATACAGAATACTGCCATAGTCCAGAATGGATCTAATGTATGATTTATAAAAAATCAAAGACGTTTGAACGTCACATCCCCACCAAGTCTTAGAAATGGAGCGAAGAAAATTAATTCCCTTTTCACATTTATCAACAAGATGCTCAATATGCTGTTTCCAGCTTAACTTTTTATCTAAGACAATGCCTAAGTATTTCACTTGTGTTTTGAGAGGAATAACAAAATTTTGCAAATTAACAGAATCCAAGTTCGGAGTATTGTGTCGAGAAAAAACACATACTACTGATTTTTCAGGTGAAATATCAAAACCATTTATTCTACACCAATTTAGTATTTTTCCGAACGCTTCTGAGAGTAGCCTCATAGCAATATCGTATCTACTGTTTTGAATGTAAATACAAAAATCATCAGCGTACTGGACAATCTTAAAACATAAAAATTTGTGTATTTCAGCTGTATAAAGATTAAAAAGTAGAGGGCTGAGTACCGATCCTTGTGGTAGGCCAGTAATAACATGTCTAGGGCCAATTTTTTCATTAGCGCCATTTCTCAAATAAACCCTTCTCAAGTTAAACAATCTGACTATCGACCTAGAAATATTGAGTGGAATGCGAAATTCATTAACCATTTTTGATTCTAAAATGTTTAGGTTGACTGAGTCATACGCACTTTGAATGTCAAGAAACAGAGTTGTGAGATACTCATTATGTGAAAAACAATTTTGAATGTCGACCACAATATCCGCGACAGCATCTACAGAACCAAACCCCTTCCTATATCCATATTGGTTTTCCGGCAAAAGCTCCTGATTGCTTAGCCAATATTCCAACCGAAATTTAATGAGCCTTTCCAGTGTCTTTAGGATGCAAGAAAGCAACGAAATAGGTCGATAAGAGTTACTCAAATTAGGATCTTTACCAGGTTTTTGTATTGGAATTACTATAACCCTCTCAAAATCCTCAATTTTTGTGCCACAAAGATAAATATTATTAAAAATTTCTAACAGTAACATTTTACCATTAAGAGGTAAATTTGACAGCATGCAATACTGCACATCATCAAAACCTGGAGCGGTATTATTAGTGTTTCTTAGAGCACATTCCAATTCGTTGACAGAAAAAGGTCTACATAGAAAATGATTGTTTGGAAAGTTATCCAAACCACCATCAATATTAGAGATTACGGTAGGAGGTGCAACCTTGTCAAAAAATTCCTCAAACCATTGATTACTATAAGGTTTTTTAAAATTATTTTTTCTAGTCATTTTTCGTGCCTGTGTCCACAAAAGTTGAGAAGGAGTATTTTTATTTAGGTTAGAACACCATGAAATCCAGCTCTCCCTTGCTTTTTTTTTGAAAATTTTTTTTGTTTCTGCCTCGATTTTCTTGCATTTTAAATAATTCTCCAGATTAGAATTATTTTTGTATTCACTCAGCGCGTCTTTTCTTTTACGTATAGCCTCGTCGCAATCTACTGGGTCCCACCATGGTGGAGGGGGACGGCGATAAAAAGAGTATGGCCTATTTATTGGTATACTTATATGCGCAGCATCATTAATACAATTTATCAAATAAGAGTATTTTTCTTGGATGTCTTTAAATGAGGGCGCTGCCTTAATTTTAATATCAATAGAAGTAGAATATATGTTCCAATCGGCTTTTTTGGTGTTCCATTTTGTTTTAGGTTGTATTTGACCTTGAGATGTACTAGAGCAATCGAAACTCAACACAATTGGAAAGTGATCTGATCCAAGTGTATCAGTGTATCAGATTCAATGTTCCAATTAAATTTATTACATATATTCGGGGAGCAAAGACTTAAATCGACAGCAGACTTGCCAGCACCAGGCCGTACCCGTCTGGTAGCCGATCCATCATTTAAAATTACCAAATCGAGATCTTCTGTAATATTAAGAATCTGCTCACCTATAGAGTCGTTTTTTGAGGAGCCCCATACGCCACTGTGTGCGTTAAAGTCTCCACCTATCAGATAAGGGGGTGCTATTTGTGAAATAATATTACGCCAGTCGGCTTCGTTTGTTTTAATATTAGGTGGCCTATAGACCGAAACAAAGGAAATGGGTTTATGGTCTATAATAATTTGAATACCACAAACCATCACACCAGGGTTAAAATTCCGTACAAAGACTATGGGACAACAAGAAAAATTTTTCGCAATAAAAATAGCGACACCAGCTTTACCATCTTTTCTATCTTCACGATAAATATTGTATCCTGTAAAGGAAATATTTCGGCCTGGTGGAAACCAGGTTTCACTAAGTAAAGCAATGTCAATGTTATTTTGATATAAAAAAATTTCAAGGCTACGTTTTTTGGCTACAGCGGATTGTGAATTCCACTGCAAAATCTTAAGTTTATTTTGTTTTTGTTTTTGATCCATTATTTTGTGTACGAGGAGGACGATTTTACAATTTCTACAAGACCTTTTTTAAGAGTATCTATTTCCAAATTTTTAAGTTCATCTAGTGAATTAAATTTTTCCATTAGTTTAATAAAATACCCAGCCAAAGTATCAATTAACTGATTTTGGTCGCTAATCGACCTTCCAATATCATTGTTTGTATTAGAATTATTGTTTACATTAGAATTCGGAGGAATAGGCGTAGTTGGGCCGAATACAAAGGGAAACATTGAGCCAGGAACAGGCGATGTAGTGTGTTTACGTTTTTTATTATTATATAAATCTATTTTGCTACTACTGGCTACAGGTTGCGACAGAGATGGTGGTGATATTCTTTTTGGCATCTGCCTAGGCTGTTGGCTGTACGTGTGTTTAATATTTGATAATGGGGGGAAATTTGCATTATAGTCATCAGGATCCTGTATTAGATTAAATCTATTGCTAATAGAAACATTAGCATATGAATTTTCATAAAATTTTTCAGCCTCTTTAAAGGTGATTCTGTTGTCAATCATAACTTTTTTAATATTTTGTTGTTTAATAAAAAAGGGGCAATTCTTAGAATTGGATTTATGAGTACCTACTTTACAGTTAACGCAACGTATGTCTGTAGCAGTACACAGATGTTGAGTATCTTCAGATTTATTTTTTCCACATGAAATACAGAGCTCAACATTCGATTTACACTGCTTAGAAATGTGTCCGTAATTCAAGCATTTATAACATTGTGTTACCCTACCATAATATGCATCTACTGGGAAAATTACACTGTCAATATAGACTTCGGACGGTAAGATATTACCTTCAAATGTTAGAAGAACAGTTTATTTTTTGACAAAAACTGGCTCCTTTTCTCCTAATTTAAGAATTTTTTTAGTGAATCTTTTTAAACTTAGTACTCGACTGGAAGATTTAATGTTTTGCTGAATATATGAATCGTCAAAGTAAGTGTCAACTCCCTTTATTACACCTTTTGTTTCCAGAATGTGATTCGGGATAAATGCACGCAATTCTTCTTGTTCCAGACCTCTACTTTTTAATAATTCATTTGCATCTTTAAGAGAACGAAGTTGTACTCTTACACGATTTCTTCCTACCGATTTTATTTCTACTATATTTTTTATCATTAATTTTTTATGTAGAATATGCCCTACTCTGAGGGGATGTATACGCCCCAAATTATTTTTATTTATACTTTCAATCATAACATAAATTGAATTAAGGCTGTACTTATCCGAATAAATATTAAAATATTTTTTGACTTGTGTTTTTTCTTGTTCCTCAATAGGTAAATCCATAAGGTTTGTACTGGTATCAGTTTTTCCAAGGGCATCACCAGACGTCCCATGCACTAGGGCATCCTCCCCGTCTAGGGGAGGATTCATGTTTTTATATAGTACCGCACCAAAGCCGAATAGCACAAATTTTTAACCATATATTTCGAGTAATTTAAATTTAATCGTTGCAAAAAATAGGCGATAAGGTAAAGGATTAATTCCGATAAAAACCGTGTATACCGTACCGAATCTCGCAAAGTACTCTTATTTTTATTTAGTAAACCATTTATATTTCCGTAAAATTTACTAAAATCTTTTGTAAAATTTACTAAAATCTTTTGTAAAATTTCAAGCGGCTACCCATCCAAGTACTAACCGTGCCCAACGTCGCTCGACTTGAATGATCATGAGATGAATGATCAATGAGATGATTCCTTTTGTTTTCCCCCACGTGTTCTTCTAACGAAGAGCGAGTTCTGTTTGATTCGTTGCATCTGATTTAAGCTTTTCAATTTTTTAAAACAGCATTTTTATAATAATTTTGTCATTTTTAAAATAAAATATACTTAAAGTGTAATAATAGTCGTGAGTACAATGTACCATACATTTAAAACTATTAAACTACTAGAGTTATAAATAAATTATTTTCAATTATATTCGTCGTAAAATTTACAATATATTTTACTTGATTTTACTAAATTTATTAGAAATACTAACTATACAGCGTGTTATGGAAATGACTTATTATATTTAAACCGGGAAATCCTGAGATGAAAATAAATGATGAAAAATAACCATAAATGGCACTTTGAACTATACATAGCCAAATTTACACTTGTTATGAAATCTCAAAATTTACGTGGCCGCTCCTGAGGTCCTTCGCAATCAATAGTTTATTGAGGCAGTCTCGAGGTTCAAAAGAGGTTAGCGTATTATAGGCGGTGTTGTCATATTACAACACAGAACTGTAAGCGAAAGGGTTCAGTTTTTGACAACAAGACGTCTTTGACGCGTGTTATCACTTCTTTTTCAAACTTTTCAGAAAAATAAAACTACAATTTTAAGGTACCTTCATTCTTATTTTAAAATAATCCGTTTTATAATTAAATTCCATAAAAAAATGAAACACAAAAAGTATGTTTTGCAACAGAACCAACAGTAGATAATATTACACAAATTTGAAATCACATCATTTAATATTATGAATCTTTCAGTGACGTGTAGTTGATTTTTCTTTTGACACTTCAGTCATGAAATTAAATCAAACTGACAACTTTAAAACAAGCTAACAATCTGGAATATTAACGGCCGATATTTAAATGTTACCTTAAGTTAGACCTCAGCTAAGGTAGTTTTAACGAAATATTTGAACTAATTCCGGTTTACGCATCCGCCCAACTAAATTCTAAATAACTTGTCGAAATTAATTGTCAATATAAGACAAGCCATTGAAAGAAGATTTCTTGTTTTCAAAACCAACTATGTTGTTTATCTGTATCGATTATTTTAACTTTAGTGAATGTTGTGCTAAAACTTCTGGGACATACGTTATTATCCCACTATGGCCCTAATCAATTCATGTCACTATTCGTCTAGAAAATTTGCAGCATTTGCCTGTTTAATTCTATTTTCACTTAAATAATTTCGATCCAGGTATTTATTTCAAACATCTCTACGACAAAATAAGGAAGATGTGCAAATCGCTGTCGTTATCACATGAATTGATAGATAAACAGAAAAAAAATCCTCTTGTAGTATAACCAAAGATTCGTAGTAGGATTCGATTTCACACACTGAGAACAAACTTCCAAAGGAAATATTTACACAATGTGATAGTGCCTTGATTTTATTTAAGGAAAGGATTTATGGGTATCAAGGGACGTCTCGTCAATATAAGGGAATTTCTATAAATATAAAACATAAAAGTTAGCGTTATTTACCTATTTATTTAATAAGTTATGTGTTTGTAGAAGATCTCTAGACGGAAGCGTATTATCTATTAACAGAAAAAACAAAGGAACAAAAACATTTGTCCCTAGAATGTTTAGCTGATCGAAACATAATTTATCAGTAAAAAGCAGAAAAATGCAGGAAAATATTATATTGGCAATAGAATTTCTAAATGTTGTTACCGCCGTAGATAAGGGAGGGGGGGGGGGGAGGGGGGGGGGGGGTACTGGGGGACAGGACAATTATACCGAATTTTTAAAAAAAGTAAATTACAGGAATCGACTAGGGGGTCTTTTAATGAAAATGATCAATTTAAGGAACAAAATGTCGGAAAATCACTAAAATGTAGATTTCGGTCCTCTTTGAATAACTGATGATGCGATCGTGTGGAGAATAAAGTAGCAATGAAATTTATTTCTGGATATCTCTTCGAACAAGGCCAGGAAAAATAAAAACCATAACGCAAAATTTTTTCTTCTAATATTTTGAAAGCCCCTGTATTTATGTTTGATTTTTTTAGGCGTATTATTGGACCCATAATTACACAACTTTGACCCAATTAACCTACCTCCTATCTCTTCCCGTTTCTGAAATCCCAATGGCGAAGGCCGTATTTGTAACACCCCGTATATTTTATGTCTTACTTTTGCCGCAGTATCTATCGTTAGATGCTTTGATAATACAATAATTAATATTTTCTGGTAATAAACTATTTAAACTATATAATTTTAACATATTTAATTTAGATTGCAAACAAATACAAGAGCAGTGACTAATGATTATTCACCGTTGTATGTGTAAGTTAATTAATCGTAAATGTCAAAATTCTCTCTTCATATTTCTAAAAATTTCTAACTATATGACACAGTTTAAAAAAAAATTGGTTGATACAATTGCCAAATTTATGCTTTTCTCAAAATAATTATTATAACAGCATTTTATTATTTCTTCGCCTTGCAGTGAAATTCACTGAAGGCGACGCACGGAGGAGTATTTCATCTCAAAAGTTGGCCGAAACTATTAAGCGTGTTTCATTGAAATAATAAATAATGAAAAATGGTTTCGGCGTATAATTAATAATATATTTATTCTAAAAAACATTTAGAAACACTCAATCTCAATCTTCAACATCAGAGTATGTTCCTCATTTTTTCCTCTATTTGTGTAACAAATTGTTTCATTTTTCTGGTTGTCTTCTGTCGCAGATAAGCGTTGGAGTCTCTGGAAGTAATAATTGGAATTTGAAACAATTAAAAATTTTCCTTGCGTTAGAATACCCACCAAATTTTGTAAATAGGCTACTTAATCCATTTGGAACATTTTTTCTTAACACCCTTTTTCGATATTTTAAGAAATAAAATATACTTTATTTACAACCATGCATGTAATAACGACATTTCATCTATCTTTGAAAGGTGGAAAGTTGACGTTTTTTTGCTTTTACTTTCCACCCGGTTGACATCTTCTTTGTCTTGGCATTTTCACTGAAATATGCTAGTAGCGCCGATTTAGAACCAAGATTTTGAACTTTCCCGTACACCATTCTTTGAAACAGTCATATGCCTTGTCATATCTCGGGCGGCTCTTAGTTGGCAGAAGATCTTCTTCTACTATTTTTGCTGCTTCTCGAACTTCTAGTGGAGTAGCAGCACAATCAAATTCCTCATCTGATTGTGAGCATTTTTCTGTTGTTAAAATAATATATTGTTTAGTGATATGGAAACCATATTCAAAAAATTATATTTGCCATCTTGATGTGTATTATTACGTTATTTTACCACCTGCGGTTATTTGAAAATTCTGTCTAATTTTTCAATGAAAAAAAAATGACATTTATCTTTTATTAATAAATTAATTCAAAATAATAAGAAGTGGATGTTTGATGTGGTTGTAAATAAAATAGTATACAGACCTCAGTGAAAAGTTTCAGTACTGTCTCGAGATTTAGCCGGTTCGCGCCTCGGTTAACTACCGACTCTCTCGACAGGAATGAAACACTTTCCACCTCGGTACGTAATACACTATTGTGCCACTTCAAGTGACTTATTTAGTTTTTCCGTCAAACCACAATTTTTTTTTTGTAGACTGTGCTGATTCTGCAGTTGGTTCTTTATGAAATACTTTTAATTATTTATAATTAATACACTCTTTGCTATTTGGTGTTTCCAGTTTATAAGTGCATGAATTGAACGCCAAAATTTTGTATAGCTGCGTATCACAAAGTTTTAATTAGAGAATCTTTACACAAAGAGCTATATTTTGTGTTTTCACCGAAATTATAACTGAACTCCGCTTAACCTGTATACATAAACACTATTAATGGAATTATTTATTTATGCTTGTTATTTTCTATAAACTTTGCTACTGTTCTTTGTATAAATAATTATCAAAAGTACAGGAAACTGAACTACACACTACATCACTTAACAAAACTTGCGATTCTCACAACGACGGAGTTCGGTCTACCTGTATCTCGATAGAGAGCCGTGGTGTCATAAAACTCGCCCATGATGGCCTATAATAATATTTTAATTGTAAAGGCTTTTAAAAAAATAAATTTTCGACTTATGGCCAGGTCTTCTAATAAAATACTCATCCGTTCGACGGCAAATTCAATTAGTATATTTATTTAATTCCCAAATAAATATACCAAATACCGTTGATAATACAGCGTGAAGTATAAATTCTTCTCTGATGATACGTATGTATATGTACACCTACCGTGTACTGACGAGAACAAGATAGTTCGAAACCGCTCTGCAGGTGGTGACATCCTATCAATAGAAAAGGCTTCCTTTTCTTGGTAGTACCATTCAATCTGAAATAGTATTTTAAAGTGCTACTATGTAGACAAAAATACGCCCATATTGTATAAGGTACCATAGGGTGGTCTGGGAAATAATAATTTTTGCATACATTGGTATTTGATATTAATACCACCTGAAAAATATAGACTTTTTTATTTTTTAAATAAATAAATGTACTATTTGAATTTCTATAAAAAAAACATTATGGCGAAGCCATATCGCCCTAGAAAAGTTATTTAAAAATATAAAAGCCTGAAATTAAAAAAGAATTTCCTTTCAAATATGAAAAAAATTAAATTTTGGTGTGAAAGTTTCTTTGAAAAGTAAATCCCGTTTCATCAAGTAGACTTTATAAAATCTGAATAAAAAATAACCGTAAATAAGCTTTAAGGTTTACCTATGTGAACCTAAGGCTATTTAGCTCTATAACATTGGAGCTGTATTATTGTTCTTTGACTAAAGTTTCACATTGCCTACAAGCAAAACCTTTTAAGTCGAGAAAAAATATATGTGTGTTAGGGTGAATCGGGCAAAAAATAAATTTATAATTTCAATTTGCAATACCCATTCAAAGCTGTTTTGTGTTGGGTATAGCCATTATTTTTATATCTTAACCCCCCTAAATTGTGACCCTAAAATAAAGATAAAAATGCAATGCGTTTGGGTGGATTTTTTTATACAGTACCTAAACTTAGCTATCGTTATTGTATCAGGTATCCCTCACTTTCGACGCTTTCTGAGAGTTATTATCAAAGATAGCATGTTGCGCTTTTTACTTTATTTTCCTACTTTTGAATTAACCTAAAGATTTTGTTATCAAATTCTTCATAGCTCTCTTAGTTTTTAAGCTACTGGGTGATTTTGAAAACCTTTTTTGAAAAGCTTCTTAGTATTTCGGATTTCCCTTACGCTCAAACTTATCAAGAAGTTAAAAACTGATGTTGTTAGAGATTTTCACTTAAAGTTCAGTGGCATATCCAGTTTATCTCTAAAAAGTTTCGTTTTTGAGATAATAACGAAAATAAAAAATTTTTAATGGGACATCCTATATATTATTTTTAAAATTAATTAAGCATACTTATGATGCTTCTTTTTTAATTATTCTTAACTGACCTTAATGGCCGTTAATAATAATAATTATTCAAAGTATGATATGTTGGCATGTATAATAATCCAATTTAATATTTAGAATTGCTGTCAAAAGTTTGAATTTATTTCTAATAAATTGATCATAGCCTAACTGTTATAAGTAACGTAAATTATTAATTATAAAATATCACATTGTTAGGTTTTTTTTAAATATAAAAATAAACAACTATAAATTCTTGTAAGACCTAAAATATGCTCAATTAATTTAAAAAATAATACACTCATGGACAAAATTATGGAATATTTTTTGTTATCACTGTTACTCGAAAAGAATCTTAAATTATCCAATTAAACTGATATATGTGCTGATGGCATTCATCTAAGAGGCGGATATGTTCACTTGTTTTAAAATAATTTGACATTTAATTCAAATTAATGGCGTCTATAGTCTTTCGTGCATATTATGCTAAAAAACATTGCATACTTATTTAAGAATAATAGTGACTTAAGTTATTTGTGGTGAAATTAAGTGAGTTATAGTGATTCGCATTTACCAATTCTCTATTTAAAATAATAGATTGCCACCAGTTAGACATTGAAGCAATTGTAAAACTACATAACGAAGGATAGAAACAAAAAGAGATTGCGCGACGTCTTAGGAGAGGTCAATCTACAGTATCGAATATTTTAAGAAGGTATCAAGAGACTGGAAACTTCAAACGAAGACCCGATCAAGGGCGCAAAAGGTGTACAAAAGTAATTGATGACCGTTTCTTGATACTTAGTCCTACTCGAAATCGTACATTGACGTCCACGCATCTCAAAAATGAGCTACTAAATGTAAGACAACGCAATGTTAGTTCGAAAACGGTCAGAAGAAGATTAAAAGAAGTAGGTTCAAATCCAAGGCGCCTTGCTAAAGTTCCTCGTCTTCTCCAAAACCACAAAACTCGTCGATTGGAATTTGCCAGAACGCATGTTCCGTGGAATCACGAGCACTGGAAAAATATTCTGTTTACGGATGAGCCTAGAATTCAATTATGGAAGCCAGATGGACGAAACCACGTCTATAGAAGAATTGGGGAACGGTACGGGTTTGTTCGGACAATCTCATACATAGCGTTAGCCTTGGAGATGGCGGCATAATGCTTTGGGGAGGTATTAGTTGGGAGGGATGCACCGAACTTGTGGAAGTGATTGGGCGGATAGTTATATCGAGAACATCCTCCAGGACCATGTTTTGCCATATATCGGCCATATTGGCTATGAAAGATTCGTATTAATGCACGATAACGCTCGACCACATGCCGCTGACATAGTGACTAATTACCTCGATTCAGTCCATATTCAAACTTTGGATTGGCCGCCCTATAGCCCAGACTTAAATCCAATAGCGCACACGTGGGATGAGTTGTAACGCCGCATAAGAAAAAGAAATCTCGTTCCAAGTACAATAGAAGAACTTCGGTTTGCAGCACAATATGAATGAAACGCAATTCCTCAAGAATACGTTCAAACTCTACTTAGTAGCATGCCGAGAAGGATTCATGCAGTCATTGGAGCTCGAGGAGGGAATACTCGTTACTAACTATGTTCATATTTTAATTAAAACACTAAGATTTTACCATCACAGTAGCAGTTTATTTACTCTAAATATCCTTAGTTTTTGTAACATTTAGCCGTTAATTTTTTTTTCACAATTCATCAGAATTCATTTTTTCAAAAAGAAATTATGAAAATTTTAAAATATTCGATAATTTTGTCCATGAGTGTATACAGGGTGTAACTAAATAAGTGTAAAACATTTAAGGGGGTGATTACTCATCGAAAAAAAGATAGGATCTTTCATATAAAGAAACTTCATTGGAGCATCCCTTGTTAAGATACAGCCCCTTAAAGGGCGTACATAAATGTGTTTAACAATTTTTTTCACAAGCACTAAAAAAGTTACAATATTGAAATTAACCTGACATTTTCTACTACCAAAAAGACACTTAGCCAGTAATTTATTTGGTTTACCCCATGGATGTAAGGGATGGAAAACGAAACCCCTAAAATTTATTTCAAATGTAAGTTTTTGTCTTATTATTTGTTTACCATCTAAAAATTTATTTCCGATAGCCTGTTTCATTTTAAACAAAAAATGTCTCTTGAATTTTTTGTCCAAAATAAACCAGTTCGCAGCAAAAAATTATTTTACGAACAAGATACATATCGCCATAAAACGAAAATACGAAACTAATTTATCCAGTAGGCCGCTATTAGCGATAGTGACAATTAAATTGTTATCAAGCTGTCAGTTTGTAAATTTTTGAAATTGAAGTAATACTAATTGTGTATTGTTGTTCTGTTCTTAATTTATTGTTACTTTAATAATTCACTTGTTATTAAAATGGCATACACAAATGAGGAAATGGCTGATATGCATTACGTTTACGGTCTGTCGCAGGGGAATGGGTTAGAAACTTCTAGAAGATATGCTGAAATGTATCCTCAACGGCAGCATCCTTCACATAGAATATTTGTCCGACTTCATCAACGATTACGAGAATATGGTTCATTCGACAAAAGAACGCAGGATTGTGGTCGCCATCGAGAAGTAAGAACACTACAGCTTGAGGAAGCAGTACTTAATTTGCTTGAAGAACAACCTACTACCAGTACTAGAAAGATTGCTTTCCAGCTAAATGTTGATCATATGACGGTATTTCGAATTTTAAAGGAACAACTCTTATACCCTTACCATCTGCAACGAGTACAGGCACTGTTACCGCGAGACTTTCCGAACCGTCTTGAATTTTGCAATTGGATGCTGGAAATTATTAGAAGAAATCGTGACTTTCTGAAGACGATCGAATTCACAGACGAATGTAGTTTTTCTCGGGACAAGATTATTAATTTTCATAATTACCACATATGGGCTGATGAAAACCCTCACGCTATTGTCGAAACTAACCATCAAGTCGGAGTTATTGGGGATTATTTAATTGGGCCTCATTTTCTACCTCCTCGATTAAATGGCGAGGCATACGTTCAATTTTGAAGAGCAGTGCATCCCGTACTGCTGGAGGAAGTTCCTTTGGGCGTCAGAAGGGATATGTTTTTTATGCATGATGGGGCTCCCGCCCATTTTAGTCAAGTAGCACGTCAGCATTTAACTGAAACATATGCAAATCAGTGGATAGATCGAGGAGGACCTCAGAATTGGCCCGCTCGATCCCCGGATCTCAATCCTCTCGATTTCTGTACTTGGGGCCATTTGCAGCATTTGGTTCATCGTACTCCTGTTCGCGATGTAGAAGACTTAAGAAACCGCATCATCGATGCGTGCAGGGGTATTAGAGAGACTCCAGGAATATTTGCGCGAATACGTGGCTCAATGCGCCGACGTCTAGACGCATGCGTAATGTCTGAAGGTAGACATATTGAACATTTACTATGATTTCTAGATGTTGTATGTTTTGTTATTAATAAATTAGTTTTGTTTATTTATAAATTTTATATACCCCCTTTAAGGGGCTGTATCTTAACAAGGGATGCTCCAATGAAGTTTCTTTATATGAAAGATCCTATCTTTTTTTCGATGAGGAATCACCCCCTTAAATGTTTTAAACTTATTTAGTTACACCCTGTATGGGTGTAAAAATTGTTAATATCTTAAAGAATACATTTTTTAGGGAAAAACTGATAATAAAGAATTCCAACAAAATCAGTTTTTATCTTAATTTAAGTTAATGTGTAACGCGTCTAAAATGGAAGATTTTCAAAATCACCCTGTAGATTAAACTAAGAGAGTCATGACAAATTTGACATTCTATCTTTGATAATAACTTGATAATACCCTCAAGAAAGTGTCGAAAATGGAACACCCTGTACAGTACATACAATAATGTCTTCCGCAACTTTTACGAAATAAACGGTCATCATATCACACCAACCTCAACAGAGATTATTAAAGGTGTGCCAAAAAACTTTTTAACGTTTCCATCTAAGGTATGGTCATTGCCTTCAGGCGCTTTTGTAGTAAAAAACTTTTGAACTCTGTATTTACTTTATCTAATTTTGTCAGATAATTGTTTTAACGTCAAAAATATATATATAAAGTATGTATACAGGGTGTCCACTACGGTCGGCGACGTACGATATTATGGAAGCCATAAACCTAATGTCTCTGAGAGAAAAAAATCATTGACTAAGTCAGCTAAGAAAAATGTTTGGTCGTTTCCAAAATGACCGCTAGGGGCGCAATTGCTATTATATAACTAAAAATTCAAATTTCTTCGAATTATCACTGTTCAGGTTTTCATTTTATAACGGACATCGGAGTATCATTAATTCTTGCGAAACTTTGTTCATAAAACCTTTTTCATTATCGCCGATAATAATGGTTTGGGAAGCATGTAAAAAAACATTTTTAAAATTGCTATATCTTCCATACTCTTTATTCAAATTCAATCAACTCACTTTAGAGATAATTTTACACTTATTAGAAACCTAACATTGGTCGTGATCGCTAGTTCACACTGCATCTTCTAGAGGGTGTTGTTTACTCATGATTATGTTTTTTTACATTGTCTTAATCAAATTAAATAGCATGATATATTATTTTATTTAATTGCAAAACTGGAACTCTACCAGCCAAGAGAGCAGGCTGGCTTCCGATCAGGATTCTGGACGAACTCATCACCTCCAAGTTCTAATAGAAAAGTCTATCAAGTACAATAAACCGCTCGTTTTAGTGTTCGTGGATTATGAAAAAGCCTTTGATACCATAGACCAATACAAGATACTAAAGTCACTATCTGACAGTAGAATAGATTACAGATATAACTAAATGATCAAGTCTATAATATGAGAATGCTACAGCAAACGTAAAAATATAGGAGAGTACGAACAGACTCAAAATAAACAAAGGCGCCAAAGCTGCTCACAAACCTGCTCGAATATATGTTCAAAACTGTAAATTTGGAAAATATGGGTATAAACATAAACAGCGAAAACACATTTAAGATTTGCAGACGACACAATCTTAATAGCAGACCGTGTTGATCACGCAATGATCATGCTGCAACGATTGAATGTTGCTTCTCAGAATGCCGGATTAAAGATTAATGTGTCAAAAGCTGATGATGATGACTAACCTCGTCCTGCGACGGTGTGTACATAAATGGCATTCCAATCGAGGAAACTACCTCATACAAATACCTCGGCCATGAAATCCGTATAGGCAGAGATAATCAAACGTGCGAATTGCTTAGAAGAATAGGACTGACATGAGCTGCATTCGAAAATCTAAAGCTCATATTTAAATCAGACCTACCAATTTGCCTAAAAAGAAAAGTATTCAATCAATGCGTTCTGCCTGTTCTGATATATGGTGCAGAGACCTTAACCCTAACAAAAAAGGCTTTACAGAAGATAATAGTGGCACAACACGCAATGGAAAGATCAATGCTAGGACTGACCCTTAGAGATCACATCACAAACAGGGAATTGGGCAGAAGAACAGGGCTGACTCATGCAGTGGAGAGAATAGCACCTCTAAAGTGGAACTGGGCGGGACACATAGCGAGAATGCAGGAAGATAGATGGACCAAGCGAATTGTGGAATAGAGGCCTAGATAAAAAGCAAACAGGAACAGGGGTCGTCCACCGACTAGATGGCCGAACGACAAAGACATGCCCACATAAACTGGATATAGGGGGCACAAGATGGAAGAACGTTGAGGCAAACAAGGGAGGTCTACGTCCAGCAGTGGACAGATATGGGCTGAATGATAATGATGATTATTTTATTACTGTGCTTAAAGAGTACAAAATTAGTTTCATTTTGGCTCAAACCCTAATTCGATATCTTTATTCCTTCTCGAATTATTTATAAATAAACATTATATTAAAAAGAAAAATGTTTGGTACCTGCTTAATATGTGTCGCCGAATTTGTAAAAGATTGTAATTTCATTTAAGATTTTAAGGGTAACGTCCGTCCGTTTTGCGCTCGCTCAAAGGTAAGCAACTCTAACGTTCTGCTATGGCGCGTTTTGCGTAAGACGTTTTTCGATATCCCCTGTATAACCCATTTATCCCTTAAGTTTAATTTGAATTTAATGTGAATCGATTATTAGTTAGATGGCAATTTAAGAATTTTAATTTTGTCCCCTTTTTTGGCTTCCATCCAAAAGGTGAATTCCTCACCCAGGAATTATTTATTTAACCCAATCTAACTATTTACATCATTTTAAATTTTGAAAAAAGTATCATTACTGGTCGACACTATCAGTTATGTCGCCAGTCTTAGTAATTAATGAAAAAGTCATCGCAACCGAAGACGTTCCTACTTAATTAGTTTTACGGACGCTATGTTCGATTTTCGATTTTTCGTTGTTTATGTCAGGATGCCAGGCGTAATGCCATTGCCGACTTGACACGCACGTGTCAGTCGGTCTTAGGTGGGCCCACCATCCTTTCCCCGCTAACTGGAAGTTGTCCGCAGTCCACCAGAGCGCATGAAGAAAAGAGGGCAATAATTTTGTCTAAGAAGTAAATGAAATTGAATGAACGTAGGACGAGGCCTAACTTTTGTTCAAACTATACTTTGTATTTTGGTATTGGCTCGGGCATGTCCACTGAATACAATAACAATGCAAGTTATTATATTGAACACGGAGGGCTTTTACTTATTTAATTTTACTCTCCGTTGTCATTGAGGGAGAATTTAAGGGTTCGTCTTACGTCAGTCGAGTAATGCGACCCGAAGTACTAATGCGATAATTATTTATATTTTATTTACAATAAAGAATTATCCTACACTAACGTTCTGCGTTTCAAACAAATCTATCACTCCTTTATCACGTATTTTATTTTACAATATAAAACTACCCTAAGCTAACATTATATTCTCAACTAAAGAGATCTCAACTACCCTAATAATTTCCAAAAAATTATAACACGCGGTAGTGAATGCTAATACTAACTTAAGATATTTTAATACACACTTACTTCTTATTCCGGAATCAGAATGTTTTTATGTTACAATTGGGTGAATTTTCTTGTAAGAACTTATTTTTACTGGCGTCAGAAACGAGTGGTCGAAGGTCAATTTCGGTTATTATTTAACTTCGCACTAAAATACACGAGGGATCGAAGATATTCCAGAATTATTTATACTCGCACTGAAATATACGAGTGTTTGGAGAAATTCCAGTATTATTTAAACTCGCCGGAACCACGAGTATGCGACGGTGAAAATTTTCTAAGGGAAAATCCGCGGCTGGCTATTCTCGGAATTGCTTGGTGTAGAAACACACTGAAACCTGTAGCCACTATTGCGGCACCGGTTTTGAAAAGATCGAATCGCTGGTG
Source organism: Barypeithes pellucidus (assembly GCA_963991005.1). Taxonomy (NCBI): domain Eukaryota; kingdom Metazoa; phylum Arthropoda; class Insecta; order Coleoptera; family Curculionidae; genus Barypeithes; species Barypeithes pellucidus. The sequence continues at coordinate 30,872,528 of OZ022556.1, read as the reverse complement.
AGCACGGTTCTTTGGATACCAGGAAACCGACTAACCGACTCGTTCGTATCCACGTAGAAATCCTACATTCGGCCCCTCCAATGCCCCATTGCGTTATTCGCACCAATATAATCCGTTGACTGGCGTGGCCGTTATAACAAGAGAGCGAGCGGGAACGAAATTACGACGCTGCAACATTATAAACGGCCAGTCTGATTTTATCAATCATTTCTTTAATTGGAAAAAGGTATTTTTACAACACATGATATCCATGGAAACAAAATTTTGCCAACCCCGCTAGATGGTAGGCAACTTTGATATTAAGTTAAGTTGATATTATTTGTGTATTTAAAAGTTCGTTTATTATTCAATAAACGAGGCAGTTAGTTTGATTACCTTTAACATTTTCAATTTCATTTTTTAGTGTAGTGGTTATAATAGCCTTTAGATACTTTTTGCTTTGATGTTGCCTTTGTATCAACTTAGTTCTCTTTTGGACAAAGTATGAGAATAGATCAACGAACAAACCCGAAAAAATTGAACAGAAGGTAAACATTTTAATAATATACATTTTTTATTATTAGATATTGTTACCAAATATACAAAAAAGTGTGTTAAGACAATCTTTACATTATATTCGCTTAATAGTAAAAAATAAGACATTTCTGCCCAACGTGTAAAAAATAAATAATTGAAAATCTCAATGGCGATCAAATTAACTTTCTTATTTTTAAATAATAAACAAATAATGTCAAATGAACTTAATATGAAATTTGCCAGAGCATCTAGCAGCATTGGGAATATTTTGTTTGCATGAATATCATGATAAGTAAGTACCAAACATTATTTTTTTTAATAAGTTTATTAAATTTGAATACAGGGTATGGAAGATACAGTAATTATAAAAATATTTTTCACACGCTTCGCAAAAATTAATAATCGTTTTATATTCGTTTTTAAATGAATACCTTAACAGTGATAAGTCGTGTGATTAAAACCTGAAAATATTTTACCATTCATTTTTCTTTGTCGATTTGGTCAATGAAATTTTTTTCTAAAAGACATAAGATTTATGGCTTCCAATATCATACCTCGCCGGTCTTAGTGGGACACCCTGTATGTATGAAAAATAGGAAACTAAATTAGAAGCCAGCTACCAAAAGAAATACCGTTAGGGTAAGTTTATTTACTTTAGAGACATTTTGTTTAATTAATACACAACATTAAGTCAGTTAGAATAATATTCCGATCATTTATACCACCAGACAGAATCGTAATATACGGCTCCTAATCCATAATTTGACTCTGACTAAGCGCTATATAATTTACGAAGATCTCAAGATATATAATCACGTAAATGTGATCTATAGAGCGCTAACGTACGAACAATTTCATAAGACAATAAGGGATCATCTGGCCTTAAAGGCATTTTATAGCCTGGATGAATTTTACTTTGAAAATAATTTTTAGAATCAAATTGTATAAACATTTTGCCTAGGTTTGTATGACATTCCAGGACCTTCCAGGACCGTACTACAATAGTGCGTACGTTTATTTTAAAAATGAAAAGAGTCTATTTATAATTTTAAATACATTTTTTATAATTTATTATAGGGAATAAAACACACAACACATTGTATTTTTGTTGTGGATACAGTACCCGTATCCCTCTAACAACCCGCTTAAGAATTCACTTATTACATCTAAGAACTTATAAAACATGTCCATGCAACTTATAACACGTCAAAATAGGTACGGTTCGATAATAGTCAAATAATCTATCAGTATGATCATTAAAATAACTCCTTTCGTGTAATTTGCGCTATATACCAATCCCTAACATACTTTCCGAACCTAATATCAGCATAATCAAGGAATGTTTAATAAATAAATACTAAAATCAACATTAAAACAATATTTGCATATCTTGACATAACTGTACTGACATTCCAAGAGCCGAGACACGCCAAATAACATCTCCCTTATTAGTAAATAAATGCATGTATCGGAGTGACACACAATATATCCGTTCTTTGTCGCACCTGGTAACAAAGAATATTTAAATTCATTTAAAAACACTTGCAAGTGTAAAAATCGATACTTTGACAGGGGTCCAGTCGACCTGTCTATTTTTCACCTACATCTGACCTATTTGCATATGATTGTCCATCCTTCCAACTATATCTTATCGCTTGACGCGCTTCGACTGGCTTCTTGCCTTTCGATTGGTCAGGTGGCCTGTCACGATGACTTCTTCGTCCATCAACACGCTTTTTACTACCATTGTTAATCTAGATCCCAAACTAAGTGTTGCGGAACGACGGCGTCGTATTTGTGATAGTTCGGGGGATTGCAATCATTAAGGTCAAAAGAACTTTTCTTACCTACCGGGGCAGATTGTTGCACATAACTGATTAGTGAGCATTCTGTACCATTTTTACTACCCGATTTATGCCTACCGGGGCAGATAGTTGCACATAACTGATAAGTGAGCTTCTGTACCATTTTACTACAATTTTTACTACCCAAAGCAAAGATTCTCAGTACTGAGTCATAACAGGTTGTTTGACACAACAGATTAGTGAACCATTTGTATGATAATTAGTACTAAGAATACCATGTAAGTACGCCTACCAGGGCAGATTGTTACACATAACTGATAAGTGTGCCTTCTGTACCATATTACTACCCAGAAGAAGATTTTTGTAACCTTACAATGTGGTTGACCTTACGATACCTTTAAAACCAACTAGCGACCTAACCTATGGAAATACAGTAGTCATCTGCTGAGGACGATGATTGAACCACCCGGACCCATCAATTTTTTTGTTATTTATTTATTCAAACATATAAAATAAAGTTGTTATCTATAATTACATGTCTGGTAGGTACCTCTATATTCACAAAAAATAGGAAGTACGTGAAATTTCAACATCCACTTTAATAAACAATATATTTAGTATTCTCTGCAAAGTTATAAAAACAATGAACTTAGATAAACATATTATTACACACTACATGATCAATAATTGCACTTGAATTCTGACCAAAACTATTAAAATAGCATGCAGATATTTCCTACTTTCCCAGCTAATCAAACTGTCCACATTCAAGTCGCCACACAAAAGTATTACCTGATATTTAACTGAAATAAATCTCAACTCACTCGGATAGAAATAACACATCTAGACATTTTTTTATTAATATTAAAATTCACCTTAGTTTCTCTAACGGTGGCATCAGCTGAGGTAGAAGGCAGACAATAATTATGCTCCATAATTATTAGTTTCGTCTAAAAACAGATAAATAAAATATTAACATGTAAATTTGACGTTACGTAACTCGTACTTACTGTGGTTTACCAGATACACAAACAACTCAATATGTAGTTAATCAAAGTTTTCAAAACAAAATAAACTATACTAAAACGACGGAAATACACTTTTAAAACTTTAGCACCAATCAAACTGGAAAAATATAAAAACACAACACGCTGATTGCGGTTCGTATAAAACTGGGGTATTTGATTAAGTCTCCAAACAGCTGATCGATGACATATTGTTGATGTCAACTGTCGAAAAAGCTTGAGGGTTCGCTGCAAAGACTATAGTCTCCTCTTCTTTACATACTTTGTAAATATTTTCCACGATTTACATTACTTCAAAAAATCGTTGCTATAGAAATATAAAGTTAAAAGAGACTAAAAAATATTTTCGTTGTCTTGAATTTAAAACAGATTTAAAAAAAATTGCCATGGACATTGAAGCTAAAAGAGATTAAGAGAGGTTCATTCATTTAGGGAAACTAATCTTCTCTTATATTCGATTTAAAGAAATCATATCTTATTCCCTTGTTATGGATAACATTTTGTTAGTACCTAAATCAACAAAAGTTTTTCCAAAACAATTTCGAATTTTCCTAAATCCGATTTTAAAGAGAAATTACGTTTATGGCTCACTCGTTTTTTTATGAACCTGTAAAACGGTATTCAATTATTTTAATAAGACTTTATTAAATGGCCCAGAGGGTAATAAACAACATGGTGTTATTCCTTGTTCAAACCCGAAATTTTTACGAGTGTTTTTATATTCATTAAACAAAAGAATTTTTCAAGTTAATGGCTACTTATATTTAAATTACACGTTTCCCTACTTTCATTGCCGACCTTATTTTTTTATCTTTATTATTATAATTTATTTGTGAATGTTTAGTAAACATTTTTACAAAATATTCACTTTTAATACAACAGAAAAGTATAATTATATAGATAACAGATGAGCTTGTTAATTAAGGAAAACAATGTTAGGAATAAATTTAAGAAGATCGTAATTTTTCTACAAATGTTTCTCTTAATGTGTCTTTTGTCAAAAACTAATACATTATCTTTAATATAAATTTTTAACCATGGAATTCGTTTATAGAAAAATACCGCCATAAAGATATTTTCATCGTGCTGGAAGAGGGCGCGAGTCCAGCCTATAACAAAGAAAGGTAAGAGAACCCTGCCTAAAAACTATCGACCAGTCGCATTCAGTTATATCAAAAGTAATAGAGAAAGCTATTAACAAACAACTTCTAAAGTACCTGGAAGGCTTCAACATGAAAAGCGATCATCAATATGGTTTTCGAAAGTCCAGATCAACGAGAGACCTTCTAGCCTATGTCATCCATCTTTGGAACAACGAAATCGAACATCATTGGGAGTCTCGGGCTGTTCCACTGGATATCTACAAAGCCTTTGATCGTGTTTGGCATGAAGGGCTTCTAAGTAAACTGCGATCCTATGCATGCCCAGTCGATTCTGTGCATTCTTGCTTAGCTCTCTGCAAGTGGCAATTGACAGATTTCTCTCAGACACCTTCACTATCAATGCCGCTGTTCCTCAATGATTCATATTGTCTCCCACCCTCTTCCTACTCTACATTAACGATCTTTTAGTGGAAACAAAAAATCCGATATTTAGTTTTGCTGACGATAGCACACTTGTCTCATATTTCTCTTTGAATGCACAAACTTCGTCTGGCGACGCACATCTTCGCATACAGCATGAAGTATCACGCCTCAACAAAGACCTGGAAGAAATTGTGGCTTAACAATACAGAACCGGATACAGTTATGGCAGGACACGCAATCCCACTGGCTTCATCTATTAATTTGCTGAGCGTCAATCTCGGAGGAAATATGTCTTAAATAATCAGGTTGTGTCAATCGCCCAAGATAGCTTCTCAGAAACTTGGTGTACCCTTCGGAACCAAAAAGTTGTACACACCTCAACAACTTTTGATATTATACAAAGCCCAGATTCGACCATCACTAGAGTACTGCTCTCATGTCTGGAGCTCTGCACCAAAACATACCCTTCGGCTACTCGATTCCATCGAAAGAAGGGGCATTCGTCTGATGGGATACCACTAGCGGAAGAAGAGCCTAGACAGAATAGAACATCGAAGACAGGTTGTGAATTTGACTCTATTTTACAGATATTTCCATGGAAAGTGGTCCTATGATCTTCCCCTCTTCATTCTGCCTATAGCGGCGAATAGCATAAATACACGACGAACTACTGCCGCCCATCCATATGTGGTTAAACTAAGTACTACTCGAACTAAGTACTACTCGAACTTCATTATTTAAGATCCCTTTCATCTGGAGAACTTCATCTTTATGGAACGACCTTCCCGAGGTTGTTTTTCCCAACGAATATAACCTCCAACGATTCAAAACCAACATGAATCGCTTTATTCGCAGACACCACTCCCAGAGTGCCTTAAAGGATTTTTCCTATAGTTCCTGTATTTGATCATAAAAAATCCCTAACATAAAGTATTATATTATAGGCAATTTGCATGCATCATACATAAACACTAGACAGCAATACCGTTTCCACCTTTAATATTTACCAGCAGCTAAATTGATTTTTTTAAATTTAACTTTTAATTGTTTATAATAATATTTCTTGCATTTGTAGCATAATAATAACCGTAAAGCACTAATAATTTATAATTTAATGTGAGCTATTAAACATAAAATCTATGCTATACACCACGTAATAACTTAATTGTAATCCATCCAAGTGTGAAATATCACATATGTAGAACAAAACGCACAATGCACTTTTACTTGAGCAGGAGTCATGACGGTTGAGGGACCCTCTTTCTTTTTGTGGTTGTGGTTACACAAATGTCTAGGACACTCTAGGATATGTGGAAACGATTAATTTATATTGACACTTTATTAGTTTTATTCCGAAAATATCTTCACACATTTTTTTCGCTTAACACCCGACACGTACCTAACCACCCCCCACAATAATAATAAATTTATAGAGTGATCGAGGAAAGGTCATCCTTTAATTAATTAAAAAGATCCCGTATCAAAACAAGGACTAAAACTAAAATAATGACTTTTTAATCAAAATAAGACAAGAAAATAGAAACGACTTGAATTTTCTTAACGCCATCATCATAATTTAGAATTGTATTTTTATTCAATTTGTTTCCTATCAAAATTAAGAAATTCCTTAGCTCTATCGTTCTTTTTTACATTTTTACTGTTAAATACTTTTTCTACAAACTAACTCTGATAACTAGGTTTTTACCAAGATTTTCTTGTAGTAGAAACCGTTGATGACATTGTTCAACAGCAAAACCATAAAGAAACTTCATAATTATTGCATATTCTAAATTTGAATAAGTATGTGACAATTTTTAACATTTTAATCATATATTATATCACAAGACCTATAAATCTAATCGATTAAGCTATCCAAAATATTTTGAGGATGATTTTGCTTGGAAAATAATCGAATATAATGTTGAAATTATTTTGCATGAAACTATTTGCCAAGAAGCACAATCATGCTAGAAATATTTGGATAGTTTAATCCATTTAGATTTGTTAGTCTAGTTGTATACGGCTAGATTATTTCCTGAATAACTTAAATTAAAACCAACATCCAACATCAAAGAATTTTATTGATAATAAAATTTGACATTTTCAACATTTTGAAACATATTCGTGATTAAACATGTTTTAATCGGTGATGTCTGATTAGTATATTTCACAGTGAGGGAAATAATCAAACATATTTTTATTTCATTCAAGGCGTATTAACTAACAAGTAGATAGTAATTACGCTACAACGTGAAAATAAATGAAAATCGGATAAGTACATATTAGATTTTACATTATTTTCACGTATATAATACGCTTCTAGAGCTTGGTACGTTCCTCCTGACTTACCCCATATAAGGGTGATCACTGTTCTCTTATTACAACCATTTGTAACTAAGACAGCTCATGGTATTCATTAAAATTACCCGAACGTTTATATTTATAACAAAAATCCAATTTATGTATACTTTGAAATAAACCTTGACAAAAATATAATTTAACATTAAGAACAATGAGAGAAAATTTTAATGATTGGTTTAAGGAATGGAAAAAAATATATTTTCTCACATCCTACGCTTGATAAACATCTTTCCCAAGGCAATTTTTAAGGGAATTTAAAAAAACAGGAAGCGAATCATTCAGAATTTGTGGGCGTCCCTAAGTCAATAGACAGTCAACCTTTTATGTGCCATTAGGCCTAATCCCGCTAGAGCCTAGCCAATTATAAAACATTTCTGAATGGGGTAACTTTCACCTATTAAGGCCCAGTACTTTCACTTTCATATACATTTTTACTATCTGATAAATACAAATTTGTTAGATAAATAGGTAAGCATATGCAATCTGAAAAATAACGTATTTGGGTATTTTCAAGTCAAGTACAGTACGTTTCACGAAATTTGGATACGACTTCATGATTTCCTGGGTCGGTCCCATTGTGTCGAGAAGAGCTTGGCAATAAACAAGTGAAGTATGAAGGGACGGACTAAGGAAAACAATGATATGATTATATTAATGTAATCAAATGAAATAACATTTTTTTAAAAATATTACTAGTCGTATTTATTTACATTTATAATGTCATTCTATAGATAGTTCTGTTTCGTTATCGCTATCCTCATCAAAATTAATTATAATTGGATTAATTATACGATCCAGACTAATATACGAATTTTCTAGAGTTATTACGTAACGGACTAAATTTTTCCAACTACCTGGGGAAATATCATTAAAGCATTTTCGCATTAATTCTACAACACTAGAACTTAAAGTCGGAGAAATATTTTCAGACCTAACCAGTGATTTTAACTGGTGCCACATATGCTCTATGGGGTTAAAATGCAATAATAGGGTGGGAGCCGTAGCACTGTATGTCCAATTTCTTCTGCCAATGTGTCACAAACATATACTTTTTTTATACAAAATGTCTTTAAAACTTCTAAAAGATCACTTTTTTATAACTTTCTTCAAAATATATATCATTCGCCGCCATGTAGTTCTGAATCTCCAATTTTGTATTATTTGAGCTTGGAGCTTTATGTAATTGGCGACTGTGATAGCTCGCATTGTTCATTACTATCACGCTATTCTGAGGAATGTTTGGTAAAATACAATTCTTGAACCATTCCTCAAAAACTAACAAATTTTACCACAAAAAGATATTTAAATATAAATTAAGCAACCTAATCTACCTGATATGCCTATATTTAATTATAATTTTTACAATCCGGTCCTTTCCACATAATAATAACAAACGGTCATAAATAATGGGATGGCCCCAGGTACTTTTACTGCAGTCATTAGGTTATATCCATTTTTCGTGAAACAATCTTTACCTAATTATCATAATGTTATGACCGGGCCTAAGTTATAAAATATATAACAGAATGATGAACCTGTAAAGGAATATTACGGCGTGAAATATTTTGGAAAAAGCACAATGCAAACAAAATATTTAAATAAAAGTTGTCACAGTTTAGTCAGTCCAATAAATCACTATTCGTAACTAGTGTCGACGAACAAATTATCTCGCGAATAACTGTTATTTACTTGAGGAATAGCGCTATTCATAAGTGATAATATATAATTCTTGTAGATAAAATTTACTCTGCAGAATAAATCCGGCTATTTGTACGTGAAAGTATCGGTCCTTAATAGAATTCACCGTATCACGGCTCGTCAGTAAGGCTAGAGTCTGACGAAATAGGCCTTTATAACTACATTTAATACTTTAACCACTGTGAGATGGACTACTACTTGAATCTTAAATAGAACAGTTTTTTATTAGCAGCCGGAGTTAGCATTATGAAATAAACCAATCAGACATCGCAATTTTTTTAATAAGTTCTGTTCTGATAAATGATTATATTCCAAGATCCGTTTAACCGGAGTTAAACTTTGTGTCCTCCATTTTGGTTTATTCGGGTTTGTTCACTAATTCCTAAAGAAGCAGCATAGAGAATCGAAATTAAGAAGGTAAAAGTAAGTAACCACTCTAACCAATCAACAACAGTTAGTAAGCTGGCTGAAAGTGGAGTTCCAGAACAGCAACTGATCAATATCACGGGAAATAATAACGCATCTTCTATTAAACTATCTTATAGTCTTCAAATCGATCCTACTCATCATAAGGATAAAATTAACAAAATACAAAACATGAATTATGCTAAAACAACCGGTCCATCAACAACAGTTGCTGGCAGCTACAGCCAACAATCCATCAACTTCTATTCCATCTTCACCTGCCTAACTATCTTCATTAAATACTAATGCATCATCTAATATAAATAGCATAACATTTATAACCTAGACAAATTATTCCCATTTTTAACTGTAAGGATATGGAATAAAAATAATAGTTTCTCTATATTATTATGTACTTATAACCAAAAATATTGAATGATGATGGATGAACTAGCGAGAGCCGGATCCGCTCAAAGTCCCAAAGGCCCTGTACCAACCTTCATGATCATGGTAAATCATCGAAGATACAATCGAATGGGATCCTAACTCTGACGCGGCCCCAGTTGAAACTGCCTTCTATATAAATAAACTGCTGTGAAGCCCTGTCTCGTAGAAGACTTGAGATCTTCGGGAGCATCCAACGTGGAGAACACACCTCCCTCATGAGCGACTTGATAGAATATTATTGGACATGATAGAAGGAACAAATACTTTCTAACAATGCAGTGATAGAAGTTCGGGCCTCAAAGCCGAGAGAAATATCGACTAGAAACTTTAAAAAACTCCGTACCTAAGTATAATATTAAAAAAATATTTATTAGTTAAACAATTAGGTGATCCTAAGAATATCAACATAAATAACAATAATACGGTGAAAACGCAACTGAGTAACTATAATATTTAATTTTTTTTATGTACTAATGTAATTTCCTTTATAGTGAATAAGAGGGTAAAACTTCTGCTTTCAAAACTTTAGGAGCTTTTAGCCGCAACAAAACTTTGGGTATCTCAAGAACCTTATACTTCTTTTATTTGGTTATTTCGTCATCCTGAGTGGCCATTTACACAATCCGATAATTTACTTGAGGCGACAAACCCGGAAAACCAGAATTTAAAAGAAATAGAGACCAAATTTGGTTAATTTAAATATTTTTTTAACTAGTATGTAAATAGGCATTGGATAAATATAATGGAAGGAAAGCTTAAAAACTTGGTTATAATGTGTGATCTATTTTTAGTTTTCATTTTAAAAACCCCAACTATAAATTTAGGATTGTTTTAATGTTAAAAATCTATTGATATTTAACCGATGTGATTGAACGTCGACAAAAAATAGCAAAAACATGGCGACTCTTTCTTGTCAATCCAAGCTATTCACTGCGTATACAATATAATACTTTTTTACATGAATGGAAGTAGAAGCTACAAGAAGGATCCAAAAAATATTATTTTAAGAGATTGCTACTCACTAGTTCTCTAGGTTAAGCCTTATGTAAGCTCCTTGGCACCGACATCAAAGGTTAGAGTATGGAAACCACTTTGAAATCGGTTTATGACCCATTTACCTTTCCTTTAGGAGTCCTTAATACCAGACTTGCAAATGTTTACTTTAATAGCTTCAAGTAATTTGTAAGATATACTTTTTGATACGTAAAAGTCATTGAACATGTCCTTACTCGCATAGGTAATATACAAGTTTCCATAATATTTTTAGTTGCTTTTGGAATTATAGTTTCATTTCTGAAACTTATTTACAAAATTATAGTATTATAAATTTTAACGTATTTTAATTTTTTTTTGTTTGTGTATTATGCCGTTATTTTAACAATGTAAAATATCTGTTAAATGTATTATCAGAAAGATAGAACAAACAACACCAGTGGTGTTAATAATACTAAAGTTAATAGTAGGGAATAGTGGCGTTAACTATTGACTACTTGATAGAGTAAACCAGGGACAGATGACGTAGCCGGATTGATTTTAAATATATTTGATGAGCCACTGGCAACGTAGCGGCGACGTGGTAGGAATGGCTGGAAAAGGTATTTTAAATATCAGGTACAACCTGTTTCGGTTAAAACTATCTGTTTTAAGAAACCTGTTCCAGTTCCGAAGTGTTTCAAAACGTTCGACCAACCAACCAGCCAACCAACCAACCAACCAAGGGGGGTTGCCGGGTGTTCCATTAATAGAAGAGTTAACTTTTGGGGACTTTCTCCAGTTCTATTCTGGGTTTGTTGAAAGCAAAGCGACTGGTCCTTAGTTGTTAGGCAGGGTTCTCGTATCTTTTTTTAGTATATGTTGCACTCTTGCCGTCTTCCAATACGATGGAATTATTTATTTTTTGTAGGATTTTGTAGGAAGTTGAAAAGTCTACAAAATACTGGTTTAAGTTCATTGGCGCAATGTTACCTAAGGTATTGTATTGGTATTGTGGTATTGTGAACCCTTGCGGCGAAATGCGGAACATAAAAATGATTTTTCCATGGCCGTTTTATTAATGATCATTTTTATGATTAATTTCTATGCCCAGTAGTTACCCAGATACGGCCAGTGACCGACCTTAATGAATTAATCAATAAATCAATATTTTGCCATTTTAAAACGATAAACCGCGACTGAACTACAACACTTAAAACAACAAAATAATTGAAACTAAAATTGACACTACCGTCGGGCTAACCAACATTCGATTAAAATATTTTTATACGCTATTTGGTCGACTTTGGTACCCTTTGTATATCTGGAATGAGTTTGGTCTCATTCGAATGTAAAACTTTTATTTTTAGGTTTACCTTACCCCTCTATTTTCCCCTGTAGGCCATAACAGAACACAAAATCATTTAAGTAATGAAATATATTACACCTCAAGCTATGTAGGAAATCCCGGGCCGACGATGGGCCCTTAGACATATTGGACTGATCATAGTACTCTTTATGAATATAATATATACAGGGTGTCATTTAATTGACTTGTTATATATAAATGGGTGACTTCTAAGATGAAACTAAATTGAAGAAAAATAACCATAAATGGAGTTTTAAATTAATAACCGAAATAAACACTTTATGTGAAATCTGAAAATTCACGTGGCGGCTACTGACGAGGTGCACAATCAATAATTTATTGGCGTATGCCAAGTCTCAAAAGAGGTCATCGCATATTCTAACAAACAGGTGGAATGTTTTTGCCAAGAAGACGTGTTTCACCCGCATTGACAGCTCTTTAAAAAAAAAGTCGAATTTTAAGATTCATGCTCCCTTACTTTAAGGAATACAATTTAAGAATTTCCATAAAGAAATGCAGCACAAGATGTATGTCTTGCAACACAAATCATACACAACATAACATAAATTTGAAATCATATCACATTAATTATTATTATAAATTATTTATTTCACAAAAAAACGTTTAAAATTCGTATGAACATGTAGGAATTTACGCGCGATGCAACATACACCTGCGACGGACGGAAATGGACTGAAGCCGCCCGCCGCGTTGGCGAATCATCAACGTTCTCGTTCGGTCGAGGTCGAAGCCCCGCATCTTCATCTGGCAACGCTGGCTCTAAGTTTGACCCAGAAACGGTTCATGGTTGAAAACCGATATGTAAGGTCTTGCACTGGAAAGCACATCGGGTAACGCAAGAGTTTATTACCCAACCATTTAGATATTCGATTACAAAAAATAAATAGGTAGTGCTTCTCGAGGGCACTCAATGATTCACCCATTTAGATATAATAAGCCATTTCCATAACACCCTGTATGTAATTACTAGGTTATGTATAGAATTTCAAGGTGAATTCAAATATGTAAAAGTATACAGGGTGTCCCATTTAAAAAATATGAAATTTACAACGCACCGCCTCATTGGTGCACCCTGTATACTCGAAAATAATTTCAAAAGATGCATCGCTTAACTGTTAATAACCTTCCTAAAGAAAATTTTCCGCTATCTTTAAAGGTACATGAGATATTGCCGCACTAATTGACCATGTATTAATTCATTATCCTGCCTTGGAATTGGGAAATATTCCTGTAGGGTATGCCAAGTAAATAAATAAAGAGGCTTGAAGCTATTCGAGTTGACGGCGATGTATATATTTTTCTCCAAATCCGTTTCAAGTCGTCGTAATATCAGTCAGACGTGACCTACAATTTTACATGGGTTCCGTAGCACAATTTTGCCATTCGATGTTATTCTGGGTGTATTCCTGAATTTGATTCAAGGATATCACTTTTGCAACATGCTGAAGAAACCTGAATGGCACTGATGGAGCCGCAGCGTATAAATGGCTCGGCTTCTTTTAAGATCTATATTTTGTGTTGGTATATGGTATAAATGATTAAATTAAGAAAATTTGTTTAGTGCAAATCAGGAGAGTTTTTCATGATTTGTTGCATGTGTCCTGTTGCATGTGCAGTGCAAATATTTAAGGAAAAATCTTTCACATAGGAGACGCGGTGAGACTATTGCGTAGATTGATATTGGCCATGATTCTATTATTATTATTATCGTTGTAAGTGTTGTGCGGCCTTTTTCAACTAGATAGTCTTTCATGGTTTGTTGCATGCTTCCTCCAAGTTGGAGTACTTTCTGCTTTGATGTTTGGTATATTAGGCATAAAAGAGCAGTCTTCCTGTAATTTATTCATATCAAAATAGCAGTTGATTCTGTAAGGAGCTGGAGAGGGAATATCGAGATCATAGTCACAGTTTGCATTCATTCCAGTGTCGGTTCTTCCACAGGAGCACATGCGCACGTGCACCACCAAAACAAAACGAATAAAAAATATTAATTTATATTCATTGAATATTATTTATCGTATAAAGTCCGACGCTCCCTAATATTTTATCGTACCGTCAAACTAAAAAAGTCCGACTCTCCCTAATATTTTGTCATCCCGTGAAACCAACTATTTAAGAAATAACTTTGGCTCTTTGAGTTAGGAGCAAAAAATTGAAGTGAAGAATGCGGGAACACCTAAACCCAAATTTAATTTAACGCAGACCACAAAGGGTAAATCTAGGGACTTTATTAGAAAGTTTAAAAATGAAATATATGAAACAAAATTTATAGAGGGTATTCCAAACTTAATGATGCTGTTGTTGATCAATTTTCTACAATTAAGAACCGAAGAATGGACTTTACGTTTAAGCACTATTGTGCAGGGTCGATAAATGTTGTGTATTTCGATAAATGATACTCGATATGATATGATTTTTCCATGGCCGTTTTATTAATGATCATTTTTATGATTAATTTCTATGCCCAGTAGTTACCCAGATACGGCCAGTGACCGACCTTAATGAATTAATCAATAAATCAATATTTTGCCATTTTAAAACGATAAACCGCGACTGAACTACAACACTTAAAACAACAAAATAATTGAAACTAAAATTGACACTACCGTCGGGCTAACCAACATTCGATTAAAATATTTTTATACGCTATTTGGTCGACTTTGGTACCCTTTGTATATCTGGAATGAGTTTGGTCTCATTCGAATGTAAAACTTTTATTTTTAGGTTTACCTTACCCCTCTATTTTCCCCTGTAGGCCATAACAGAACACAAAATCATTTAAGTAATGAAATATATTACACCTCAAGCTATGTAGGAAATCCCGGGCCGACGATGGGCCCTTAGACATATTGGACTGATCATAGTACTCTTTATGAATATAATATATACAGGGTGTCATTTAATTGACTTGTTATATATAAATGGGTGACTTCTAAGATGAAACTAAATTGAAGAAAAATAACCATAAATGGAGTTTTAAATTAATAACCGAAATAAACACTTTATGTGAAATCTGAAAATTCACGTGGCGGCTACTGACGAGGTGCACAATCAATAATTTATTGGCGTATGCCAAGTCTCAAAAGAGGTCATCGCATATTCTAACAAACAGGTGGAATGTTTTTGCCAAGAAGACGTGTTTCACCCGCATTGACAGCTCTTTAAAAAAAAAGTCGAATTTTAAGATTCATGCTCCCTTACTTTAAGGAATACAATTTAAGAATTTCCATAAAGAAATGCAGCACAAGATGTATGTCTTGCAACACAAATCATACACAACATAACATAAATTTGAAATCATATCACATTAATTATT
The DNA here is from genome assembly GCA_963991005.1 of Barypeithes pellucidus. Taxonomy (NCBI): domain Eukaryota; kingdom Metazoa; phylum Arthropoda; class Insecta; order Coleoptera; family Curculionidae; genus Barypeithes; species Barypeithes pellucidus. The sequence continues at coordinate 30,857,067 of OZ022556.1, read as the reverse complement.
ATTATAAATTATTTATTTCACAAAAAAACGTTTAAAATTCGTATGAACATGTAGGAATTTACGCGCGATGCAACATACACCTGCGACGGACGGAAATGGACTGAAGCCGCCCGCCGCGTTGGCGAATCATCAACGTTCTCGTTCGGTCGAGGTCGAAGCCCCGCATCTTCATCTGGCAACGCTGGCTCTAAGTTTGACCCAGAAACGGTTCATGGTTGAAAACCGATATGTAAGGTCTTGCACTGGAAAGCACATCGGGTAACGCAAGAGTTTATTACCCAACCATTTAGATATTCGATTACAAAAAATAAATAGGTAGTGCTTCTCGAGGGCACTCAATGATTCACCCATTTAGATATAATAAGCCATTTCCATAACACCCTGTATGTAATTACTAGGTTATGTATAGAATTTCAAGGTGAATTCAAATATGTAAAAGTATACAGGGTGTCCCATTTAAAAAATATGAAATTTACAACGCACCGCCTCATTGGTGCACCCTGTATACTCGAAAATAATTTCAAAAGATGCATCGCTTAACTGTTAATAACCTTCCTAAAGAAAATTTTCCGCTATCTTTAAAGGTACATGAGATATTGCCGCACTAATTGACCATGTATTAATTCATTATCCTGCCTTGGAATTGGGAAATATTCCTGTAGGGTATGCCAAGTAAATAAATAAAGAGGCTTGAAGCTATTCGAGTTGACGGCGATGTATATATTTTTCTCCAAATCCGTTTCAAGTCGTCGTAATATCAGTCAGACGTGACCTACAATTTTACATGGGTTCCGTAGCACAATTTTGCCATTCGATGTTATTCTGGGTGTATTCCTGAATTTGATTCAAGGATATCACTTTTGCAACATGCTGAAGAAACCTGAATGGCACTGATGGAGCCGCAGCGTATAAATGGCTCGGCTTCTTTTAAGATCTATATTTTGTGTTGGTATATGGTATAAATGATTAAATTAAGAAAATTTGTTTAGTGCAAATCAGGAGAGTTTTTCATGATTTGTTGCATGTGTCCTGTTGCATGTGCAGTGCAAATATTTAAGGAAAAATCTTTCACATAGGAGACGCGGTGAGACTATTGCGTAGATTGATATTGGCCATGATTCTATTATTATTATTATCGTTGTAAGTGTTGTGCGGCCTTTTTCAACTAGATAGTCTTTCATGGTTTGTTGCATGCTTCCTCCAAGTTGGAGTACTTTCTGCTTTGATGTTTGGTATATTAGGCATAAAAGAGCAGTCTTCCTGTAATTTATTCATATCAAAATAGCAGTTGATTCTGTAAGGAGCTGGAGAGGGAATATCGAGATCATAGTCACAGTTTGCATTCATTCCAGTGTCGGTTCTTCCACAGGAGCACATGCGCACGTGCACCACCAAAACAAAACGAATAAAAAATATTAATTTATATTCATTGAATATTATTTATCGTATAAAGTCCGACGCTCCCTAATATTTTATCGTACCGTCAAACTAAAAAAGTCCGACTCTCCCTAATATTTTGTCATCCCGTGAAACCAACTATTTAAGAAATAACTTTGGCTCTTTGAGTTAGGAGCAAAAAATTGAAGTGAAGAATGCGGGAACACCTAAACCCAAATTTAATTTAACGCAGACCACAAAGGGTAAATCTAGGGACTTTATTAGAAAGTTTAAATATGAAATATATGAAACAAAATTTATAGAGGGTATTCCAAACTTAATGATGCTGTTGTTGATCAATTTTCTACAATTAAGAACCGAAGAATGGACTTTACGTTTAAGCACTATTGTGCAGGGTCGATAAATGTTGTGTATTTCGATAAATGATACTCGATATGATTTAAAACCATTTTATTTAAGGATTTAAACTAAAAAATACTGAAAATATGAAGAATGCCAACTTGTCAGTTTCGTGGCTCGATTCGTTCTTGTCATAAAACAGTTAACTATTATTCTCGTGTTGGTTGCGTCTAGCGTCTAATGACGTAGCCGTAGATGGCGTAGTGGTATTAGGCGTCATTCGGTTTCCTTGATAACTCGTAGGTGGCGTAGTGGTATTAGACATCATTCGGTTTTCTTGATAGCTCGTAGATGGCTTTAGTAGTATTAGTAGTGGACTCTAAAAATAGTGTTCCGAGGGTTGCATGCGATGATGTTAAGATCCGACAGCTATACACACTAAGAAAACCTTTCTTATTTTCCAAAAGTTGTATTTCCTTGTGTAAAATTAAAAAATAAATAAAAACATGTTTTACTTACCGCATTTTCTTATTACTTTTTTTCTTTCTACATTTAAAACGCCTAGAAAGTAATTATTTGGTCGTTACACAAAAATAAAATTTTAAAAATAATTTCACCATAGTTGTGAACCCCCTCTATCATAGGTCACGAGCCGCCACTGATTCATTCCTTTATTCGTACGACTATAATAATTCTTCCTTCATGTTTTCATACACCCCACTCGTAGTTTTGGCGAGAGCACTATCACTTACGCCAGGCTACCACCTACAAAAGTATTAAATCACTAATAATAAATTGTCTTCCTTTAATTTCAAACGGAACAAACCGATACTCGCTCGAGATCAACCCGCCAATAAAAGAGTGACTATGACTTACGGGACACCTAAAATAAAATACATACAAATATAACTGATAACAATTTTTGATCCTTTAAATTTCAAAACTACCCTGATTATTTTTTAACCATAAAAAATAACATCACATGTATTTGTTGAGATTTATAACGTGATTATTTTAGTAGATACATATTCTTGTAACTTGAAATTAAAACAATAAATTTTGCTGCCGTACTATTAAACAGAGGCCGTATTGCGAATTGAAGTTTATATTTATATTATTTAAAATAAAAATATTTCGGCCAATATTAAATGCAATTCCAACTTTTCGACGCAACCGGTATTATCAAGGATCGTAAATCAACGTGAGTATGACTTTCTTTCACAGTCTTTGAATTGAATGAATTGACAATTCAGATTCTTAGATGGGTATCATCCGTTTTGATAAGCCTATGACTATCTTTTGCAAGAGGAGCATAGCTTTCAAATGTTGCCAAATTAGTGTGTAATTATTGATTTTTTTTTCAGGTAAGCTTATGTTGCCATTTGTGCTAAGAATATCACATAAGGTAAGAAGGACAATTTTTTTCATTCATCTATCGAGTAAATTATAAAATCTTTACATTATATTACAGGATAAATTTAATTACATACTAAAACTTTGTTAGTGGTTAGCTTTTAAACGAAACACTATATTTATATATTTCTGATATTTTCGACCATTTGTGGAAATATTTCAAGATAGGTACAGCCTTATCAAAATGAAGTCGGCACTGTTGCTAACTTTTTTATTATAAAAGCTCAGAATTCGATTAAACGGGCAAAGTAGTGTAGTTTCTTACGCTGATTATTATGATGATGTCGACGATTGAACTTCAGAATCACTTGATATTAACAAATATCTTCAATTACCGTTTGATAGAGAGTGAAGTTCTAAACAAAATTATTTATCCTGTACTACATATCGCTAAAATTAATAATAACGGAAATATTTTGATTTAATGAAATTATTCATTTCATTTCCTATCGCATGCAGGTGTGAACCATACTGACAGGAACAAGCGGGTGGGCTTCGCGTTCAGGTGATATTGCTACTCGCGATATTCACTTCTGGGGCTTTTAAAAAAAAATAAGGTTTATGAGAAACAGTACAATAATGTTGATGAACTATAAGAACTTATTTATTATTATTATCAATTACAGCAATGGTCGAACCGTTCTGAAGGCTGGACGCAAAGTTTGAAATGTGATCAGACTCAAAAATGCATAGAAGTAGAAGTAGATGTGTTTGAACAGTTGATTTGAGTTTATAATACGTATTGTAATTCTTGTTATTGGTTCACGGCCGCCTGCGATAGGAGGTTCACAGCCGCATGCGATAAGAAATGGATAATTTCATTAAATTAAAATATTTCCATTATTAATTTTAGCGACATGTAGTAAAGGATAAATTTTGTATAGAATTTCACACTCTATCAAACTATGCAGATATAGGGCATTCCATTTGAAAAAAATACATTTTTGTTAATATCACGTGAAGTTGACATTCAATTGTTATTTTGACATCATAATAATTAGCGTAGAAACCTACACTACTTTGCTAATTTAATCGAATTCGTAGCTTCTATAATAATATTCAAACGGTTGCATTTAAAAAATTAATGTTGCTACTTATATGATCCACCATTTTTTATACACTTCTCGTCAAAATTAGCGAATAATGTAAAATGTAACAAAAGTTCGTTGTTCAATATTTTTGGAAGTACTCAATCGATTTTGAAGATCTTTTTTAAAAATTGTAGACTAGTATTGCGGAAATCTTACACACATTCTAATGTTCTTTTATTAAACATTTGTGCAGCTATACAGGGTGTTTTTTGTAACAATGATTTTTTCCCAGATATTCAGAACACCCTGTAGAGTGAACTGGTGATCGCTGCTAATCCCGGAAGAGGTACCATCCTAGTAGCATCCTTTATCAATATTTTCTTTTTTGATTCGCCTTTTTATTGCCATTTTTAGTGGAGATATACGGCTTTTTGCCCGTACATGTTTTTGAACGACCAAAAAAGCTACGCAAGGTTTGAAATTTACTTTTACAAAACCAAGAAAGACAGAAAACAAGTACAAACAGTGCATGAAAAAGAAATTGTCCGCTTAATAATGAGCATTTCCGCCTCTTGCGGAGATCACAGCCTAGCAACGTCGTGGCATGCTCATAATTAGCCTTCGGATTTCTTCTTGGTCAAACTCTCTCCAAATTTGATCAAGCCTTTCTGCCATCTGATGTAAGTCACTAGGCTAACGATGTAGAGCTCTTACCCTCCTACCCATCATATCCCATAGATGCTCAATGGGGTTAAGGTCCGGGCTCCGTGGCGGCCAATCCATTGTGTCAATGCCGACCTCTTGAAGATTTTGCCCTACCCTAGCTACATGAGGCCGGGCATTATCATGAATAAGCATGAACTGTTGCCCTATAAATAACGCATATGGCACAACTTGAGGATTCAGGACATCAGTAATGTACCTCTCGGCTGTTAATCTACCATGATTTAAAACCACTAACTCCGTTCGATCATGTAAAGGAATGCCACCCCACACCATAACTGACCCACCGCCATAACTCACAGTGTGTGCAAAGTTGCATATTGCATATCTTTCCCCTGGTCTTCTGTATACCATATTTCGCCTATCGTTGGCGAAAAGGCAAAATCTAGACTCGTCTGAGAACAATATGTTGGCCCATTCCCTAACTTGCCAATTAAGGTGCTCACGCGCGAATTCCAGACGTTGTCTTCTGTGATCCCTTGTAAGCAGAGGTCCAGTGGCTGCTCTATGAGGCCTTAATTGGCTTTCAGCAAGTCTTCTTTTAATGGCACTTTGACTTATTGGAAAGTTGTAACGCTCTAAAAATTCTCCTCGGATCAAAGTGCTCGTTGTAAATCTTCTTCTTAAAGGATTTAAACGGATATACCGATCTTGTCTCAGATTTGTGACTCTATTACGACCCTGACCTGTTCTTCGGCTACTCCTACCAGTTGCATTGTAACGCTGTAATACTCGGGAAATGTTTGCCTGAGATACACCAAACCGCTGAGCTAATTGAATTTGAGCGTAACCTTCTTGCGTAAGGGCAACTACGACAGCGCATTCAGTTTCCGAAAGGCTGCCATTTCGTCTTGCAATTGGATTCATTATTAAAAGAAAATTGAAAACCTCTATAGACACCAAATCTAACAAATTCTTGCAATAACAACTAGCCAATTCAGTTTGACAAGTGGTTAAGGTTATTTATTCTGCAAAGCATGCTAGATGAATTTTCTGTTAATGTGTACCATGGAGAACCAAACAAAAACATGTACGGGCAAAAAGCCGTATATATCCACTAAAAATGGCAATAAAAAGGCGAATCAAAAAAGAAAATATTGATAAAGGATGCTACTAGGATGGTACCTCTTCCGGGATTTGCAGCGATCACCAGTTCACTCTACCGGGTGTTCTGAATATCTGGGAAAAAATCATTGTTACAAAAAACACCCTGTATATCTGCATAAATGTTTTATAAAAGAACATTAGAATGTTTGTCAGATTTCCGCAATATTAGTCTACAATTTTTAAAAAAGATCTTCAAAAACGATTGAGTATTTCCAAAAATATTAAACAACGAACTTTTGTTACATTTTACATTATTCGCTAATTTTGACGAGAAGTGTATAAACAAACTTGAGCGATTTTAGATAAATTAAGCAGTATTCTACGGGGTGCATGTAACATGTAACCATCGCTCGTGTGGTTATTCCTTATCCAAAAATAATGTAAATAATAATAATAATAAGTCATTTATCTCTTCAATTTAACTGTAAAAAAGATATATACAATAATTGAAGGAAACTTCAGAAGTTTTCTATATCTAAAGTCTAAACAATAAAATAATTGCAGGATAAATAAAGCTAATAATATAAACGAACAAATGTAACAATTAATAATTAAAATTAAAGCTGTCAACAACACAATACGACGACAATCATTGATAGAATTCTTGAATGATATAGCAAGTTTTTTGTATTAATAAATGCTTGAGTCTATTCCTACAAATATTTATATTAGGAGAATTTCTTATCTCAGGACTGAAAGCGTTGAAGAACTTGCACCCGTTATATGACACTGACCTTTGAAATAAAGCAGTACTATGAACAGGTGGCAGCAGAAGTTCTCTTGTTCTGGTATTATGTGAGTGATCCATTCTAGTGCGCAAAAAATGAGTTTATATTTTTAAATACAAAAACACAACACTAAAGAATGTAAATACTAGCCACAGTAAATTTTTTTAAATCCTTGAACGCCGCTCGACAAGATTCCCTGTAACCTAATGATGACAAGGCACGTAACGCATATTTCTGCAACAAGAACACTCTATTTACTTGTGAGCTGGAACCTCAATTTATTAAAGCATAAGAGTAGAGATAGATGGGGTGTTCTGCGCCACTTTGCTCACCCCCTACTGCGCAGGCGCGTCATGTGTCATCTGTCATCTGTCATGTCATCTGTCATCTGTCACGTCATGTGTCATCTGTCACGTCATCTGTCAGTGGCCCTAACTACCAGTGGCCCTAACTACCAGTGGCCCTAACTACCAGTGGCCCTAACTACCATGCTAACTACTAGTGGCCGCGTATGTTCTTTGTGACAGGAGCCCCGGCCGTAGCTTCGAGGGGCCGCGTATGTTCTCTGTGGCAGCCGCGTCTAGCACTTCTTTGTGCTCCATCCGTCACTATCTTCGAGGGGGCCCACTACCTCTAGGTATTCCCAACTGATGATGATCTCCGAGGGGGGCCCGCGCGCAATATTAAACCTGAAAAAAAGTTCCGGATGCAAGGCTCGAACCACCGTCCTCTAGATTGATAGCCGGGAGTCATACCATTGAGCCACGGCGGCAATTGATATAAGTTTGCAACTATGCGTACTGTTAATACCGCTGCATGCGCTTAATTAACCAAATTGTCAAGAAGATGCTTAATGGTGGCCGTTATATCAATATAAATGCTGTTAGAATATAGACGAGTTCACTATGAACTTGCTTTCAAACCCCAGACAATGACAGTAGGCAGCCATATATTGTGCTAATACGAAGAAACATAAAAAGTGTTATTATTGAATAAAGTAACTAGGTGTATAGAACTATAAATAGGCAGATGGCATTGTGTATTAATTATTGGCTTATAGAAGATGGTTAATAATATGTAATGGCGACTGTTATATCAATATAAATACTGCTGCTAAAGACTGTTGGAATATAGATGAGATGGGTAATTGCTTTCATGTTTAACAGTAGGCACACATATATACGAAGAAGCATAGTGTATTATTGATCAGATGTATAGACCTATAGACAGATGGTATTAATTATTGGCTTCTAAAACATAGAGGGCGCTAATATCGCATTATTTTAAGTATAGAGGTCATTCAAGAATGCTATAGTTTATTATGCAGCAATGCGAATATGGGGTGTACTTAATTACAGTACGTATCAACGTAGAGTAACGCAGCAACTGTAATCAATACTTCTATCATACTTGGTAGTAGATAAAAAACGAGAACACGCACAACTAAAGTATTTATTAACAACATCAAAACAGAAATAGCTAAAAAGTATAACCTCCGTTAGGGAGAAGAATTAGGGGAAACAAAGAACAAAATAGACAGTAAATATGGTATACAGAGAATCATAGAACATAGGTACGCTTATGGAAATATAGCAAAAAGTAGATTTAAACTTTTAACATATTATCCTTGTATTATAGAAATATATTAAAATAGATTAATAAAAATCAGTAAAGTCCCACAAAATATATAAACAATAGTGTAAGGTAGCATGGTAATAGCCATTCGGTGATAGAAAATCATCCATCACCAGGTACAGTTGCAATATATTACAATAAATATAGTACAAGCCATACCTGATAATAAGTAATTTATAAGAGTGTGAAATTAAAGTTATTTCCTTGAGGATATGCAGTTGGTAACTATGGCCCCTGTAAACAGAAGAAGGTACAGGAATATGCATTAAAGATCAAGTATTCGTGCAATGTTACAGTTGCTTACATTAATAGTATTATTGTCACATTAAAGAAAATACAGAGGCGGACTAAAACAGTTTATATGATCAAAATCAACGTAATAACAGTCCCTAATTCTCAGAAAAAAACAGGAAACATACACTAAATCCCTGTTAGAGAACTAAAACACTGAAATAATTCACTAAGCCGTTGTAATAAACAGGAAACAGCTGTTAAACCACCCCAGAAACAGGAAAAACAACCCAGAAACAGGAAACATACACTAAACCCTCTTTTAAACAGGAAAAAACACTATAATAAGACACTAAACCGCTGTAATAAACAGAAAAACCCCTTTTTAAACAGGAAAACACTAGTGTCTTTGTAGTGTTTCTGTTGTGTCAGTGTTGTCTTATTGTTGTCTTATTGTTGTCTTAGTGCTGTGTCAGTGCTGTGTCTCTGTTGTGTCAGTGCTTTGTCAGTGTTTTCTGCACATAGGGTTGTTGCTATGTTAGTGTTGTATAGTATTTAATAACCCTAAAGCTGATATTTCGGAAACTAGTATTCACAAATGTTACTACTACATCAATGCACAATCTAGTTATACCGAAACAAAATAACAATAACATAAACACTCATAGCCATTCACTTAGTAGTGATCTAAACAAAATATATACAAAGCTAACACTTATGCGTAATTAATATAATTATTATCCTATGAAGGGCATAGTAGATGACATAGGGTTTATAATAAAATGTATATGAAATAGCTATCTCTATTTTTACAAAGCTACGTCACATACAAATTATCACAGATCCCACAAAAGTTCTGAAAGGGAAAATAATAGTTCCAGGTGTGTATACCGGGATAAACCATAAAATATTTGCAAAGGGTAACATATAATACATCGTGCATACTGTATTGAGTATAATCGTTACGGTTAGCACACTAATACAGATCTCCCACAAGTACGGTTCTGAAATTAAGTTGCATGCATTAAAGACGGCATTCCGGAAACCAGGTAATAGGTATACACTATGCATAAAATTTACATTAATAAATCAATAATTAGGAACATAATTATGCCTAGAAATTATTATAGGATAAAAATGCTAAATTTCGAAGCAGAACAAAGTAAAATAAACGTAATTGTATTGTGTATGGAACATCTATGGAAAATATTGACAGCGAAAAGTAGATTAATGTGACGCGGAACTTTAGCATATTAACCATTTATTATAGATTAGGAATATATTTAAAATAGGTATCAAGAAAAGCATTTAATAAAGTTTGAACTGAAACTATTATTATATTCATAAACAATTGATTCCAATAAAGTATCAAAGAATAATAACCAAGTACGCTCCTGAAATTGATATAATAAGGCGGTGTATCAATTGCAACAGCACCTGCATTCCGGATGTGAGGTAATCCAAATAAGGAAAACGACAACAGGAATTAATCATTATTTCATTCAATATTATAGATATTAAAGATAGGCAACTAATTAAACTGCAAACCAATATACATTAAAAACATGGCAGACATAAACATTACGCAGACGAACTGTATATTCATACTTGCAATAATCACGAATACTAAAAAGGCTCTCTAGAAATCTACATAACAAATGCCCGTAAAACCAGATATAATTGAACAAAAGGCAGTCAAAATAACGATGTAATGATCAAGACGATTTAACGAATAAAGTCAGGGCACCATTACACATCACAAGGTATGAATTAAATACATAAAATCAAGAACGAAGTGGATACAATGAACCACAGGCGAGTAAGATATAATAATCACAACTAAAATATATGGAAGTTTCTACTACTGGGTATGTATTATGTATTTAAAACTAAAAATAGAACGATGTACCTAGCCGCAGGCCAGAATTGGCGATGGTATGTAATACATCGTACATGATATCCTACCCTCTGGTACTCCTCTAGAGCCTCCATATTAATCCGAAAAAGTAATTACAATCAGGCTATAACCGCTGACCTATGGGTTGCTAGGTATGCATCACAGAGACGATCGACGGATTTATGCAAATAATCGTGTTGATGACGCCGTTGCACGTGCTTAAGATGCATAAATTAAACACCTAATTTGATATTTATTTCATGAAATTACGCTATCTATGTTCTAGAAGGTGTACTTAATATACAGCATAAATTGAGGCTACTTTGATACACTGATACAATAATTATACCTATACGTGGCAGCGACTAAAAGCGAGGTTATGGTGTCGATATATTAACATAATAATATATAACAATGATAGCAAGCTGGGAAATTATATAACAAACCCACCAAGCATAGGACCTATTAAACATATTTAAAACTATAATGCAATGTAGAAAAACATTAATATATTCAATATTATAGGTATTAAAGATAGGCAACTAATTAAACTGTGACCCAATATACATTAAAACAGGATAGGCACAGTCAACAGGCACATAACAAATACCCGTAAACCAGATATAATTGAACAAAAGGCATACAAAATAACGATGTAAAGATCAAGACTTATGAATAAAAAAGGGGTGTGCACAAAACAAAAAAAAATATCACTACTATGTGCTATTACACTGATCATTAAGGCAAGCATGCTATGTCAGGGCACCATCCCCACATCACAAGGTATGTATTAAATTCATAAAATCAAGGATGATGTGGATACAACCGAACCACAGACGAATAAGATATAATAATCACAACTAAAATATATGCAGGATTCTATTTACCACTATTGGATATCTATTATGCAATTAAAACTAAAATAGGACGATGCGACTATTAACGAGCAGCAGGCGAGAACTGGCGATGGTATGTAATACATTAAACATGATATATTAAACACGATCAACACTTTATGTGCAATATAATTCACGCATTCACAATTTCCGCTAAAGTACGGATCTGTAACTGAAATAGACGTAATCATAAAAAAAACAAATAAACATACACACCTTTAATAAGGAACCGGTATCAATAAATCACGAGACGGTGCATTAACATATTAAACAGTGGGCTATATAGAGGCAGCCATGCGGGGTTTATGGTTTGTAGATCTTATTAATTTTTTCCGCTATTGTTTTCTCTGTAAAGGGTCAGGTATCTGGGCACAAAAACTGCAAATAAATATGTAGCCATTTTCTATGAACCGACAGAACGGCCAAGGCCAAGGACAAGGTTTACTGAATAAACATATCAAGAGGCGTGTTTATGGTAATTCCAGAACACCAGTATTTAAAATAACAGTAGTTTTGCAAGTTCAACAATAACATTCAATAATGATTGTAGTACTTTAAACTTGGGATATTAAAGCTTCTGTGACCATCCCAGTTCATTAAACGCTGGAATGTGTTCTAATGTTTTCCATGGTTTCCCATAGACACAGTTATTAAATAATTTCCATAAATTCTTCTCAAAATCGTTTTGGCAGCTTGGCGTAAGCCTCATATTTAAAACAATGTATGAATTTAACCATGTAGACTGATTAAACGCCAACACCCGTGTATCAGTGTAACGCCCACCGCCAATATCTGCTTCAAGCTCCTATAGTGGATTACTGGCTTATTATGCAACTTTGCAAATAGTTTAACATTTTTACATGAGGTGATATATCGTGATTTAGTCACCGCCGACCTTCAACTTAGTAGGCATAAGCCATACCACAGGGCTATGGAATTTTACCAATAAAAACACCAAGTATTATACGGGCGGATGTTCTAGAATGTGTACTTAATATGCAGCAGAAATTGCGGCTATTTTGATACAATAAGAGATCAATAATTATACCTATACATAGCATCGACTAAAAGCTAGGGTATAGTGACGGTATATTAACATAATAATATAAAAAAATGATAGCAAGCAGGGATATTATACAACAAAACCACCACACATAGTACCTATTACACATATTTAAATCTATAAGGCAATAATATTATGTAGAACCACATTAATATATTCAATATTATAGGTATTAAAGATAGGCAACTAATTAAACTGCAAACTAATATACATTAAAACAACACAAACATTACGCAGACGAGCTGGATATTCATACTTGCAATAATCACGAATACTAAAGAGACCCTCTAGAAATCTACATAACAAATACCCGTAAACCAGATATAATTGAACAAATCCGAGCATGTTATGTCAGGATACCATTACACATCACAAGGTATGAATTAATTACATAAAATCAAGAACGAAGTGGATACAATGAACCACAGGTGAGTAAGAGTTAATGACCAAAAAAATATAACTAAAATATATGCAGGATTCTATTTACTACTGGGTATGTATTATGTAATTAAAACTAAACATAGGACGATGTGACTATTACCAAGCAGAAGGTGAGAATTGGAGATGGTATGTAATACATCGTACATGATATCCTACCCTCTGGTACTCCTCTAGAGACCCATATTAATCCGAAAAAGTAATTACAAAATTATAAATTACAGTTGTGGACAATTCCAAGACAAAAAAACAACATAAACAGGGGTTATTATAAGTGACTTTTATTCCATTTGTATTGCAACAAAATTTTCATTAAAACCTAGTCGATTTTAAAGTTGGGTTTAGCATCCAATGTTGAGCTCCATGTTTTTTACCAATATTTTTTCCCAATGTATGATTAATCTAATATCAACACGCATGGACAAGAACGTGTTCTCTCAGTAATTTTTTAGATCGGAAATCATGTATTACAACCAACCGAAACATTATCTTTTGGCACAGGAATATATGAGGATGCTTTAGCTAGATTATAGTTGGTTATGATAATCTCTAAATGTAATATTTTTTTCCAAAACCCAACCTGATCCGTTTTCAGCAAATTTTGGCATTATTTCTCATTTATTTTGAATAAAAACTTCTTATAAATTTCGCTTAAATCTGTTGTTTATGACATAGCCTCATTTTTAGTGTTAAATGATTTTTCTCTATTGTTTCTTTTGTTTGTAAACTATAATAACCAAATAATTCCACATTAAACTTTAGACATCTATGTTTTCGTTAATTTCCACGTGGTCATCACGTTTAAGTCTGCGATTGATGTTTTTAAAAAGATTGATGGTTTAAAAAATTTTTGCAGTCTTTTTAAAAATAACAGTAACAGAATGGTAACAATTCCGTTTATGGTCACAGGGTTGTTCGTTAGCAGTAATGCCTTCTTGTGGTTACAGGATTGCATGTCTCAGAATGTTGAAACATCAACTATCGTGGCACCTTTTATAGTACAGTGAAAACAAGTTAAAGATGGTTCTGAACAAAGATAAGCGCACTATTTTTTTTGTTCTAGGTGTTTTTAAAATGGCTTTCAATTTTCACGTTATCATCACCTTAGGATGCTTTTTGGGTTCTTATGTTTTTAATAAGTTTTAGGCACATCACATAGTTGAGACTTAGATTCTTATGGATTAGAATAGTGAATCCCCATCTGTTTTTCTTTCTGCGCATTCCTAGGATCTTTTTTATGTTTGAAATATGAATTCTTTGGCGGAATATTGGTTTATATTTAGATGAACTAAGACATCCTTTTGATCGTTTTCCTGTTGTATGTGCAATAGTTGACAATAATATTTGTTTATTGGTATTTAAATCCTTTGCAGTTTTATAGAATGACTCATGAATAGTAAATGCCATTTAGTTAACTGAAATTCTCCCCCAACAACACCAAGTATGATGTTGATAACAGTAGTGAGAAGAAACAAACCATTATCAACTAAACAGGGTAATAACAGGAAAACCACCGAACCACCGGTTGGGGTTATTTAACCCTGTTTAGCTGTTATTAGCCCTGTTTGGCTGTTATTGGGTTAATAAACCCGAACCACCGGTTAGGGTTATTTAACCCTGTTTAGCTGTTATTAGCCCTGTTTGGCTGTTATTGGGTTAATAAACCCGAACCACCGGTTAGGGTTATTTAACCCTGTTTAGCTGTTATTAGCCCTGTTTGGCTGTTATTGGGTTAATAAACCCGAACCACCGGTTAGGGTTATTTAACCCTGTTTAGCTGTTATTAGCCCTGTTTAGCTGCTATAGGGTTATTAACCGGGTTTGATTAACCCGACTCGGGTTTGTTCTGGTTAATCAACCCACAAACCAGAACAAACCCGAGTCGGGTTAATCAAACCCGGTTAATAACCCTATAGCAGCTAAACAGGGCTAATAACAGCTAAACAGGGTTAAATAACCCTAACCGGTGGTTCGGGTTTATTAACCCAATAACAGCCAAACAGGGCTAATAACAGCTAAACAGGGTTAAATAACCCTAACCGGTGGTTCGGGTTTATTAACCCAATAACAGCCAAACAGGGCTAATAACAGCTAAACAGGGTTAAATAACCCTAACCGGTGGTTCGGGTTTATTAACCCAATAACAGCCAAACAGGGCTAATAACAGCTAAACAGGGTTAAATAACCCCAACCGGTGGTTCGGTGGTTTTCCTGTTATTACCCTGTTTAGTTGATAATGGTTTGTTTCTTCTCACTACTGTTATCAACATCATACTTGGTGTTGTTGGGGGAGAATTTCAGTTAACTAAATGGCATTTACTATTCATGAGTCATTCTATAAAACTGCAAAGGATTTAAATACCAATAAACAAATATTATTGTCAACTATTGCACATACAACAGGAAAACGATCAAAAGGATGTCTTAGTTCATCTAAATATAAACCAATATTCCGCCAAAGAATTCATATTTCAAACATAAAAAAGATCCTAGGAATGCGCAGAAAGAAAAACAGATGGGGATTCACTATTCTAATCCATAAGAATCTAAGTCTCAACTATGTGATGTGCCTAAAACTTATTAAAAACATAAGAACCCAAAAAGCATCCTAAGGTGATGATAACGTGAAAATTGAAAGCCATTTTAAAAACACCTAGAACAAAAAAAATAGTGCGCTTATCTTTGTTCAGAACCATCTTTAACTTGTTTTCACTGTACTATAAAAGGTGCCACGATAGTTGATGTTTCAACATTCTGAGACATGCAATCCTGTAACCACAAGAAGGCATTACTGCTAACGAACAACCCTGTGACCATAAACGGAATTGTTACCATTCTGTTACTGTTATTTTTAAAAAGACTGCAAAAATTTTTTAAACCATCAATCTTTTTAAAAACATCAATCGCAGACTTAAACGTGATGACCACGTGGAAATTAACGAAAACATAGATGTCTAAAGTTTAATGTGGAATTATTTGGTTATTATAGTTTACAAACAAAAGAAACAATAGAGAAAAATCATTTAACACTAAAAATGAGGCTATGTCATAAACAACAGATTTAAGCGAAATTTATAAGAAGTTTTTATTCAAAATAAATGAGAAATAATGCCAAAATTTGCTGAAAACGGATCAGGTTGGGTTTTGGAAAAAAATATTACATTTAGAGATTATCATAACCAACTATAATCTAGCTAAAGCATCCTCATATATTCCTGTGCCAAAAGATAATGTTTCGGTTGGTTGTAATACATGATTTCCGATCTAAAAAATTACTGAGAGAACACGTTCTTGTCCATGCGTGTTGATATTAGATTAATCATACATTGGGAAAAAATATTGGTAAAAAACATGGAGCTCAACATTGGATGCTAAACCCAACTTTAAAATCGACTAGGTTTTAATGAAAATTTTGTTGCAATACAAATGGAATAAAAGTCACTTATAATAACCCCTGTTTATGTTGTTTTTTTGTCTTGGAATTGTCCACAACTGTAATTTATAATTTTGTAATTACTTTTTCGGATTAATATGGGTCTCTAGAGGAGTACCAGAGGGTAGGATATCATGTACGATGTATTACATACCATCTCCAATTCTCACCTTCTGCTTGGTAATAGTCACATCGTCCTATGTTTAGTTTTAATTACATAATACATACCCAGTAGTAAATAGAATCCTGCATATATTTTAGTTATATTTTTTTGGTCATTAACTCTTACTCACCTGTGGTTCATTGTATCCACTTCGTTCTTGATTTTATGTAATTAATTCATACCTTGTGATGTGTAATGGTATCCTGACATAACATGCTCGGATTTGTTCAATTATATCTGGTTTACGGGTATTTGTTATGTAGATTTCTAGAGGGTCTCTTTAGTATTCGTGATTATTGCAAGTATGAATATCCAGCTCGTCTGCGTAATGTTTGTGTTGTTTTAATGTATATTAGTTTGCAGTTTAATTAGTTGCCTATCTTTAATACCTATAATATTGAATATATTAATGTGGTTCTACATAATATTATTGCCTTATAGATTTAAATATGTGTAATAGGTACTATGTGTGGTGGTTTTGTTGTATAATATCCCTGCTTGCTATCATTTTTTTATATTATTATGTTAATATACCGTCACTATACCCTAGCTTTTAGTCGATGCTATGTATAGGTATAATTATTGATCTCTTATTGTATCAAAATAGCCGCAATTTCTGCTGCATATTAAGTACACATTCTAGAACATCCGCCCGTATAATACTTGGTGTTTTTATTGGTAAAATTCCATAGCCCTGTGGTATGGCTTATGCCTACTAAGTTGAAGGTCGGCGGTGACTAAATCACGATATATCACCCCATGTAAAAATGTTAAACTATTTGCAAAGTTGCATAATAAGCCAGTAATCCACTATAGGAGCTTGAAGCAGATATTGGCGGTGGGCGTTACACTGATACACGGGTGTTGGCGTTTAATCAGTCTACATGGTTAAATTCATACATTGTTTTAAATATGAGGCTTACGCCAAGCTGCCAAAACGATTTTGAGAAGAATTTATGGAAATTATTTAATAACTGTGTCTATGGGAAACCATGGAAAACATTAGAACACATTCCAGCGTTTAATGAACTGGGATGGTCACAGAAGCTTTAATATCCCAAGTTTAAAGTACTACAATCATTATTGAATGTTATTGTTGAACTTGCAAAACTACTGTTATTTTAAATACTGGTGTTCTGGAATTACCATAAACACGCCTCTTGATATGTTTATTCAGTAAACCTTGTCCTTGGCCTTGGCCGTTCTGTCGGTTCATAGAAAATGGCTACATATTTATTTGCAGTTTTTGTGCCCAGATACCTGACCCTTTACAGAGAAAACAATAGCGGAAAAGTAGTGATAGATGGGATGTTCACCATCAATTCCGTAGGTCCCTACTGCGCAGGCGCGTCATCTGTCATCTGTCATGTCATCTGTCATCTGTCATGTCATCTGTCATCTGTCACGTCATGTGTCATCTGTCATGTCATCTGTCAGTGGCCCTAACTACCAGTGGCACTAACTACCAGTGGCCCTAACTACCAGTGGCCCTAACTACTTGAGCCCTAACTACCATGGGTACTAACTACTAGTGGTCGCGTATGTTCTCTGTGGCAGCCGCGTATGTTCTTTGTGGCAGGAACCCAAAGCCGCGTGTGTTCTTTGCGAATCCTCTGCAAATGATGACGTCGAGGGGGGCCCGCGCGCTTAAACCTGAAAAAAAGTATACCATCTGCAAGGCTCGAACCACCGTCCTCTAGATTGATAGCCGGGAGTCATACCATTGAGCCGTCGCGGCAATTGATATATTTTCCGCAACTATGCGTACCGATGTCGCTTAATTAAACAACAAATTTACCAAAAAAGATATTTATTTCACAATATTACACATATGGTTTCTAGTAATGGTAACTACACAATTTGTTAATAATATCAAACAAGTTATGGATATAAATACTACTAAACTATAAATATTGTTAGAATGCTCCATGGGTGGGGCTGCTTGGGTACTTTCGCTGCCATAGGTCTTCCAAGGAGTTTCTCCAACGGTGGGATCTCTAAAGACAAACTTGATCCTGTATCGAAGAAAAGCACCAGAGGATACGTTTGCAGCAAAAACAGGAATCTGTCTATTAAACAGCATCTCATAGCGCATCTTCACCCATGTATTATTCGGGGACTCGACCATTACCGATATGTATAAAACGATCAAAAACATTAAAAATCTAGGAACACAACCATTAAAAAGATAGGCCCTATATCTCGGGTCTGGGATGATTTTTGTCAAAACTAACATTAGCGGCAATGTAAGCACCCCTCACAAACCCCAAATCCGTTAAAAAAAAATATGGCCCATTTGACATCATGCGCAATAGACCAAAAATTGAGGTTTCTCGGAAACTATAAGCCAAAAATCTGCGCAATTACCAGAAAAAGTGCCTTCGGCAGTCCGCCCACCCCGGGTCTTTCAAAAACGGGACTTGCATGAAAAAGGCCCTTTTGGCAACTTATGTGATAATGGTCCTATACAAAACCACCAAAAACCCCCAAATGATGGGGAACGTATATCATTTTAAACAACATAGTCTACGCGGCGCCATGCCTAATTACTATTCATAGGCAAACGGTTGCCTCATTAATATTCAATGTCAAGCAAGCCAGTAACAAATTCCTAGAAATATGATGCAACAAGAGCAGCAATATACGCGAGAGGTTAATTAATATTCATAGCACAAGTGCAACGCTAACATTCCGAGAATTGCAATACATAGACAATTCTAGAAGCATAACGGCCCCGCCTATAAATACGGCAAGCGCTGGACCAGAGGCACAGTTGAATCCAGTTAGCTGAAGCTAGTAGTAGTGCATCTATAGAAAGTTGAAAGTGAATAAAATAATTGCCAGGTATGTAGATTTATAGGCTATAATTTGAATAAAATGCATCTTATATTGTGATTATATGATATCTAGGTAGGGTAATTTATAGGTTATACGTTCTGCCAAAGCGAGAATACAAATAACGATTATATGGGGGTGTATAGGAAACGTGTTCATAAAAATTATAAAAATTGATTAAAAAAATGGTGTTAATAATTAGAACTTGTGTGTGTGATTTTAGGAACAATGTTCAACTGTGAGCATTGCGGTCGATCCTTCGCTAAGAAAGACGCTCTCAAGCGACATGGGGATTGTAGCCAGACTGTGAAAACATGCCCAGTCTGCGGGGTCAGCTTCCCTTCGATGTGGGCCCTTGGGAAGCACCAGAAGGAGATGCATAGAGCCCCTAAAAGACAAGCCACCCCCTCCCAAGTAGCCATTGCCAAGCGGGCAAGACTCGCTCCGTCAGATGGTGAGTATTTGTTAAAATAAAACTAGTGATTTTCTAAAAGTGCTTAAAATTTCAGATGAATCTATGCAGCATTGCAGTGAATGTAATATAGACGTTCCCAGCTCCCGATGGGTCGCACACGTAAGGACCCTACGTCATCGGGAGAATTGCTGCATGGTGCAGGAGGATGGTGTTGAACTAATTAAAACGTCGTTCCGAAGCCGGATTGCTACATACCGACTGACTTCAAGCCAAGACCCCACCAATGTGCCCCAGTTCCTAGAACACCTGCGGGAAAAATTCATCAGGTTGGTGGGGAGTATTGTTACAAAATACGAACAGCTCAAGGTCGGTGTGGAGCTTTTCGGTCGTTTCCTCCTGCAAACGAGCGAGTTAATGGAAATTAAATCCTTCAACACAAGGCACACCATGGTCAATGGCTCAACGGATCTGGAGGAGTTGTTTGGACAGTTCAGCGCTATCCTAGACCGCAAATATTCGGAATTCTCGGAAAAGGGTAGTGGTGAGTATTAGTTAAATAATTGTGTGCTTTTTTAGTTAAATAATTGTGTGGCTGGTAATGTAAAACAATATTTCTATTGTTACAGGGTGGGCTCTTCAACAACTTCTCCACTTAGAAATAGGGATCAGCAAAATCAAGCCTCTAACACCATCATCTTACCTTCCGATGCCCAAAGAAATTGAAGCAAGGAAAGCTGTTTTGAATATTCAAAACACGGATCAGAAATGCTTCATGTGGTCAGTCTTGGCAGCCTTACATCCAGTACATTGGACTCAAAATGCTAATAGAGTCGTGAACTATTTACCTTTTGAGAACGAGCTGGACTTTACAGGTATGGAATTTCCAATTCAACTGAAAGAAATTTCAAAGTTTGAACGACAAAATAATATTTCTATCAATGTCTATGGTTTAGAGCGAAACTATGACAATGGTAAAAATAGTATTGATGTCGTAGGTCCCTTATATTTTACTAAATCTCGCAATGAAAGACATGTAAATTTGTTAGTAATCAGTGATGATAATGAAAATACTCATTACTGTTTAATAAGAAGTTTATCTCGTCTGATCTCAAGGCAATTATCTAAACATTGTGGTACAAAGTATTTATGTGATGGCTGTTTAACGTATTTCTATTCCGAGCTGAAGCTAAAAGCTCACAAAGAACACGATTGCGGACACGTTATGGCCAAAGTACCGACTACTGATTTGAAAAAGAATAAATACGGTGAAGAGATACCTGAGAATATTTTTAAATTTACAAACTTTGAAAAGAAATTAAAAGTACCTTTTGTTGTTTACGCGGATTTCGAAACAGTTTTAGAACCACTACCTACAGAACAAAGTGAGAGAGACCCTGATACGTCATATACAATACGCACCCATAAACACGTTCCATACTCGTTTGCCTACTATATTAAATGTGACTTTGATGATGCGCATTCAAATTATCAATGTTATAGAGGTCCTGACGCACATAAAGAATTTGTAAAACGATTAGATGCTGATTGTAAATCAATATATAATCGCTTTTTGAAGAAAATAGTGCCCATGATCCCTATAACTGCTGATCAAGAACATGCGCATCAGACCGCAACACATTGCCATATTTGTGAAAAGTCATTTAATGTAGAAGACATGCGTGTTCATGACCATGATCATCTCACAGGGCTGTATCGAGGTCCCTCTCACCCTGTATGTAATCTAAATTTTAAAATTCCTACGTTTATCCCAATATTTTTTCATAACATGTCCGGGTTCGATTCCCACCTCTTTGTTAAAGAATTGGCGTCGGATGAAGAAAAGATTGATGTTATCCCCCAAAATAAGGAAAAATATATTTCCTTTAGTAAACATATATTGGTGGATAGCATCGAAGAGGATGGGAAACAACGGCAGGTATTTTTAAAATTACGGTTTTTAGATAGTTTTCGATTCATGGCCACAGGCTTGGATAAATTAAGTCAAAATTTAAAGCCCGAACAATGCAGGGCCGTACGTAAATATTTCCCTGACGAGGAAAAATTTAAACTTATTCGACAGAAGGGTGTCTTCCCGTATAACTACGTGGATCATATTTCAAAATTAGACGACACAGCGCTACCATCACGTGACGGCTTTTTTAATAAACTAAAAAACAAGCATATTACTGAAGATGATTACAAGCGTGCGTTGAAGGTATGGGATCTATTTAAATGCAAAACTTTAGGCGAATATTCAGACATTTATTTAAAATCCGACGTATTAATTTTGACAGATGTGTTTGAAAGCTTTAGAAATGTGTGCATATCTACATACGGCCTTGACCCAAGCCAATTTTTCACGTGTCCAGGATTGTCGATGGAATCCGCACTTAAATATACATCCATAAATCTTGAGCTACTGACCGATCTAGATATGGTACACTTTTTTAAACACGGGATTCGTGGCGGAGTCAGTCAGTGTAGTGTAAGAAAAGCTATTGCGAATAATAAATTTATACCCACATACGACGCTTCAAAACCTACCTCCTACATTTTATATTTGGATGCAACAAATTTATACGGTGCAGCCATGTCTCAATATTTACCCACAGGGAACTTTAAATGGTTAGACGAAATCGAAATTCAAAATTTTGATTATATGAACATCGCACCTGATTCACAAACAGGTTACGTCTTAGAAGTCGATTTAACATACCCGGAAGATTTGCATTATTCGCATAATGAGCTACCCTTTTGCCCAGAATCCATTGCGCCACCAGAGTCCAAATTTCCGAAAATAACAAAATTAATCCCAAACTTTTTTAAGAAAACTAAATATATTATTCATTATCAAAATTTACAGCAGGCTTTAAATTATGGCCTTAAGCTAACTAAAATTCACCGCGTCATATCTTTCGACCAATCACCGTGGCTTAAACCGTACATCGACCTAAACACAGGGTTGCGCAATCAAGCAAAAAATAAGTTTGAAAAGGACTTTTTTAAACTGATGAACAATTCTGTGTTTGGAAAGACAATGGAGAATGTAGAGAAACGGGTAGATGTCAAATTAGTATCCCATTGGGAAAATATTGGTAGGAGGCTTGGTGCTGGGGCGTTGATCGCGAAACCACATTTCAAGGACCGCACTATTTACAGCGAGAACCTGGTATCTATCCAGATGCATAAACAAAAAGTAGTATATAACAAGCCCATATACGCAGGGTTTGGAATCTTGGAATTATCCAAGATTATTATGTACGACTTTTTGTACGGGTACATTAAGCCTAAATATGGCAACAACGCGACCTTACTCTATACGGACACTGACTCCCTAATTTTAAATATAGAAACCAAAAATTTTTATGACGATATGGCAGAAAATTTAGATAGATTTGACACCTCAAACTATTCTACAGATAACCCACATAATGTTCCTGTAAACCAATCTATATTGGGAAAAATGAAAGATGAGTACGCAGGAAAAATTATATGGGATTTCTACGGGACCGGGGCCAAGGCATATTGTGTGAATGTAGAGGGGAAATGTACAAAAAAAGCAAAAGGCGTCCCCGACTACGTTACAAAATCCCAACTATCAGTTGAAGACTATAAAAAAGCAGTTAACGTAGTAGGGACCAAAATATTTCGCGAGATGAATACTTTCCGCTCACATTCACATGATATGCATGTGGAACTTAAAAATAAGGTAGCGTTATCATACGCGGACGATAAGCGTTACCTTATACCCGGAGACCTTGAGAACACGCTTGCTTGGGGTCACCAGGATATAGAATTATATAAGGAGACCTTGGAAATTCCAAGTCAAGACTGATTGGCTTCAATTTCTCTAGGTGGTGTTAGAGGTTGTGATATTAGGTTAGGTATTATAGTTTAAGTATTTATTATAAAGTATAGCGCCCTTTACACGTATAGTTATATATTATATTTCAAGTATTGTATTAATATTGTATATCACCCTCTATAAGACTGATTATTTTATATAAATGTGTGTTAAATAAATGTTTTACCCCACATTCCTAAATTGTTTTATTTACCCACCTATACCCTATAAATAAAACAACAGTTCAATATTTTATGGAATAATATTCAGTATTTAGTTTATACAATTGATACATATGTTGTGCAAATAAACTAATTAATTTATCGGTCCATCGAAACAGGTACTTGTCTGTATCCGCCTCTTCGAATTTTAGGCTTCGTTTTTCTGCATTACGATGAAACACCAAAGTATACTTTCCAATAATCATAAATATGTCAACCCAGTGAGTGTTGAAACAATCGAAATTGCTTAAAAATTCTTCAAATTCCACACTAGTGAAATAAATCTTTCCATATCCAATAGTATCCACTACTACTTCAGTGTTTTCAAATATGATGGTTATATAGCCACCAATTTCATATACTCTGTTTGGCCTACAAAGGGGCGGGGCTTCCACAGCCCTAGGACATACCTTGTCAGAGGTATCCATGGAGAGGTTTAAAAAACCACGTGATATAAACCGGTAATCTTCGTAGCACTTTATATCTTTTTTGAGGTTATGTATATTACGTAGGTGTTCTTGCAGCGCGACCGATGTCATCACAAGCTCGAGGGCAATTGATTAAATATTATTAGAACGCTATATTAAAACACACGTGACATTTTCAATTATTTATTTTGGTAAAAAATCATAAATATAATCATACAGTATATAAGCATTCCTAATACTACAATTACAAACTTCTAGATCATGGTTAGAACATGTGGTTACGTCTTTAGAGAGTTTTGGAACATTGATACTAGATTCTAAATTAACAACATGTGGCTTATTACTACTTTGAGAATAAATTTCGTCTAAAAAGCTCTTCTTTATTTGACCCTTAACATATATCTGGTCAACGTCTCGCAAAACGGTGCTGATGATTGTGTAGAGGTCGCTGTAATCGGTTACGCCATAATTATAAAAGAGGCCATGATGGTTTCTATGTAGGAATAATACCTGCTTCTTACAATCATCACTCAAGGTATGAAATGGGGTAGTAGGTTTAAACAGGTAGCTCTTCATGTGTTTTCCATCATAAATGGCCAGTTCTTTAGCTTGAAATTCTGGTACCTGGAATCCCTGGACGTCGACTACAGCAAACTTCATCTTGCAAGGGTTGGAACTACACTAGTTCTCTCACCTGGCCGGTTAAAGCCTGGTACTCAAGGACACGATCGTGAATAATAATACAAAATGCTCGTGATTCGTTGGAAAAATTAGAAGAACTCTGAAACTCCAACTTGACATCAATAGCGGTACTCTTTAGGGATTCATTTTGCTTGGTACAATCAATAACAAATAGGGCCCTACTAGCAAAAGTCGTAAAGTCTAAAATAGGCTCGCTTAGCGGCTTGCCTAAATAAGATTTTTGAAAGTCTGTATACATCTTATAGACTTCTGAATATTGGCGATTGGCAAAATCTAAATTTAGGGACTCATAGGGGTATATCTCAGAGTTTAGATGTAACTTGACATCGGTAATATTTAAGTTATCAAAATAACAGCAATCTGACTTGTAGTTATCTTTGCGATTTTTCATAAAAAATACAATAACATATCTCGCCCTCTCTGTCATCGTCTTTACAGTCCAAATATCTCTCTTTGTCGTTCTCAAAGCAGGAAGCTCGTGAATCTCCCAAGTTCTAAACGGTATAAATATAGGCTTATTTTTTGCAATGTCATCCAAAAGTCTAAGTTTAACTGCGTCACTAGGATAAATGTGCTTAACCTTCAATTCAACAGTCTTTAGCGTAATCGTCGCCTTTTTGTCACCAGTTGACTTGTAGCAATTTTCATCGTGACGAGCTCGAACCAGTTTAAGCTTCTGTTTACCCATCAGAACATTCTTGTAATCGGCAAACACCCCAAACAGCATGTGTAGCGGAATGCGAAAGTTGAATTCTTTACTAGTTTCATCCAATGTTTTTATAGTACCGCTAGGCCAATTCCAACCGGCAATATCTAAAGCGCGGCTTTCTGCATCGCTTAAGCATAGCAGGTTTTTAACGGCGCTAACTATGCCAGGATCGCGAACTTTTTCAATCTCTTTACCATTCACTTCATACGACATGCTGTCAAAAATAAAGGCTGCAGCATTATTGGTTAATGTACAGTCACCAGTCTTGCCAGCTGTATCCTCTGCTTTAAACGACCCTTCGATATAAAGCTGAGCTTCGCTCATGTCTAAAAATACATCTTGTTGATTGATGACAATCTCGATTTCGTCGTTGTTATTAAAAGACTTGGTGAAAGGATGATAAGTATGCCATTCTTCGCGCATGATTGACTCATCGCTTTTAATGGGGTTAAATAGCTGAAGTTTTTCTGACATGATAGTTATATAGACTGCTAGCGGACTGTAAAAAAATAATATTGACAAGCGCGAGTGTTCTCTTTGGCTTCTGATTACAGAATGAGTCTGGAGAAGGAGTAGATGTATTTAAATAACTATTAAAGACTAAGCCCATTTCGTCTCAGTTCTAATCTGATTACAACTTCTTCACCTCTGAAATTAACCGGCCTCGAATCTTGATCCAATAGCGTTAGAGTAATATTATATATATTTTTGTCGTTGACAGGTAGATAAATAAGATTTCGGGGTTCTATATTAATACTATATCCGGGGTCAACAGTTGGAGAAAATTCGTATAAAGTATGCGCCGGATTATTTGTATAGTAAGAACCAGAAATAATGTTGCACTCAACCCTAATAGTAACCACTTGTATAATTTCAACTGGTAAGTCAGATTCATGAAATTGACCAGCCGTCAGCACTTGAGGAGAGAACCCTAATAACTGAGCAATGCTATCCTTGGGCTTGAAATTTATATTATAGATACTCTGCAGCTCACACTTTAAAGTATTGTTATTAGCTCTAAGTGATAGGATTTCTTTACGTTCAGCATCCGATAATTCCGCACCAGCAAGCTGACCTTGTAAATAGTACTCTATATCCTCCAACTCGTAAGAACCGGTTGGTATTTTTAAAACTTGCTTCTTGCCGTTGATTGTATAATAAACCTTATTACGACCAGGTTCTATATTTGGTATGGTATTCCACGTATTTAGAGATATTAATGCCAGAGAGTAATCAAATCTCGAGTCTAGTTCTATAGGCGGCACAAAGTATGCTTCAAGCCGGTGAGAACGACCCTTTAAAGTGAATGTTTGAGACATGACTGATGATGGCTAATGACGTCATTGTAATTTATAATGAATTAACGAGAAACGTCAACGCCAGATGGCCGCAATTTATCGTACCATAATCCTGATATTGATCATAGTTGAAATAAATTTTATAATTTTTCATATACTCTACAAATTCTTTTGGCGGCTTCAAGTTGCCAAAACTATCAAAATAAACAACTCTATCTCCTTTCTTCTTGTAAGCTACCCAGTGTGTCCCATCTCCTTTGTATCCATCTAAATTTAAAACGCCACTCTCTGTATGTTTCGGTGATTTTGGTAAAGTATCTCGCATAAATACACCTCTGAAATTAGGGATCTTTAGACGTTTTACATATGATTTAATATCTTGATCGGATAAAGGACGTTTGGGTAGCTTTATTGACAGTTTTTTGGCATTTTACGTAAAAACAATCCATATCCGGTCTTGTGTTTTTTCAAATACAGCCCATCCCCCTTCTTGCCTAAGGCGATGGCTTCCATTGTTTCATTATGACGCTGTGATTCTTTCAACTTGGCTTTAGCATTCTGTACATCATTAACGGCCTTGGCAATTCCTGCAGCCCCGCTGCTTAATGCCCCTAGGGCGCTAAGCCCGGCGAATATCGGGATCAAAGGCAAGATGCCGCCTTGTTTTGGCAGGGGTATGATTCTAGGTATTTTGATTTTTCTTTTTCCGCCAAGCTTCTTAACTTTGATGCGTGCAGCTTTGAGCATGCCACTCAACGCCTTTTTATCACTACCAGAACCATGTTTCTTTAGCGGTCTAATAAGCTTACATAATTCATGCTTCTTGCATCCTGCACCCAACTTACGCTTGACCTTCATGATGTTTGTTACTAACCACGCAGAGGTTCGCTCACCAAGACTCGAATCGCTGGCTTTGACTCGTTTCCAAGCTTTGTTTTCCAGCACCTGATCGGCTTGATGCCGATGGTTCAAGTCTTTGGACTTTGCGTATTCAATGTCGTGATCTTTACAATAGCTATCTAATTTATTCTTGGGTTTATCTCCGCGGGCTAAACGTTCTTGAAGCTTTGTACCAGGGCCGCAATAAGAATATCCGGGCAGATGAAGTTCGACTGGTAATTTATTGATGAGACTATTTAACACACCTGCACCCTGTGACGTCTGCATTACTAATGTAGTTGCGAATGAATGCAGAGTGGTACTTATAGAAAGATGCGTCAAGAAAAGCAGAAACGTTCAATTCAAATACATGATTTCAATATGGGGCCCCAGCAAAATCCGAATAAACATAGTGCTGTTTTACCCTCAACCATTAGGGCAATAATATGCGGACCCAGTTCGTGTGGTAAAACTGCTGTTATGATAAGTTTATTGGCTGATGAAAATGGCTTGAAATTTGAGAATGTATACGTATATTCAAAATCTCTACAGCAAGACAAATATGTATTTCTGCAGAAAACATTAAAACAGGCCCGTCTTGGATATTTCGGGTACAGCGATAATGACGATGTTCTAGATCCTTCTAGCGCCAAGCCTCATTCTATTATTATATTTGACGATGTTGCCTGTGAGAAGCAGAATAAAATACGCAATTATTTCTGTATGGGCAGACACCATGATATCGATTCGTTTTATTTAACGCAAACATATTCAAAAATTCCCAAACAGCTGGTTCGCGACAATGCCAACGTATTAATTCTATTTAAACAGGATGATTTGAATTTGAAGCATGTATATACCGATCATGTAAATACCGACATGTCCTTTGAAGCTTTTAAACGGCTATGTTCCACATGTTGGAAAGACAAACATGGGTTTTTAGTTTTGGTTAAAGACAGTGATATTGATAAAGGCCGATATAGGAACAAGTTTGATATATATTTAATCCCCTAATTATAATACATCAGTCTATCACCTATAGTCATAGAGGGTGGTTGTATTGTGTGGCTGTTTTCCTGTTTCTGAGGTGGTGTTTCCTGTTTCTGGGTTGGTGTTTCCTGTTTCTAGGGTTGTTTTTCCTGTTTCTAGGGTTGTTTTTCCTGTTTCTAGGGTTGTTTTTCCTGTTTCTAGGGTTGTTTTTCCTGTTTCTGGGTTGGTGTTTCCTGTTTCTAGGTTGGTGTTTCCTGTTTCTGGGTTGGTGTTTCCTGTTTCTAGGGTTGTTTTTCCTGTTTCTGGGTTGGTGTTTCCTGTTTCTAGGTTGGTGTTTCCTGTTTCTGGGTTGGTGTTTCCTGTTTCTAGGTTGGTGTTTCCTGTTTCTGGGTTGTTTTTCCTGTTTCTAGGGTTGTTTTTCCTGTTTCTTGGGTTGTTTTTCCTGTATATCATGGCTTCTAATTTGAGTGGGCTCGATAAGGATGTTAAGCAACGTATTATTAATACCGCAAATGTTATACGGAAAAAATACTTGGCATTAAAGTTGGAGCGTGGAGAAGAAGACGATGCTCTAAATAAATTTCTAACACCTATTACCGATCCGTTAAATAAACTTGTGGAAGCTTCTGTTGAAAAACAGACTCGTAAACGCAAGATTAAAACAGAGGATGCGCCTCTCATAAAGATTGAGCCACAAAAGATAGAACCCCGAGAAATAAAGCAACCTAGCTTTCTAGCAGATGAGACGCGCTACGGCGATGCCGCGGATGACGTGTTTGCTGATGAGTCATCGTATCCTTCATTCCACGAAGTACAAGAGGATTTCACTACGTTACTTAAACAAAATCCCGAGGTTGTAAATGAGTTTATCACGCAATATCCCCCGATTGCTCACAGTTATTTAAAAAAATATTGGGGCAACTCTTCATCGATAGATGCTAAAGGAGTATCATATAATTCAGATAATGATGCTTGGCAATTGGGGACCGAGCGAGTAGACTTTTTGCCGAGTGGCGATATACAAGTAGGAGATGTTGTATATCCGGGTACGCAGGGGTTGTATGACTTGTTATTTTTAAAGAATCCCCAATATAATACCAATTCCGATAACTTAGAATATAAAGATATCCTTAAACGAACAGGCGTATACAGGAAGGAAAGTGGTGCCTTAAAGGGTAATAGATCTCAAAAATATATGACGATTGTTAAGCCGCTCCTAAGCACCGCATCTAAATTACCATCACCGGCTTCATCAACTCCTAGAGCCTCTAAATCCACGTCGTCAGTGCCTAGCAGAACGACTCGATTAAACTCTGGGAGGACAGGGCAGGCTTTGCTAGAATATGACGAGGCCCCGAAAGAGTTTGTGTATTATGATGATATTAACGAGTTGGTAGATCGTTTTAGAAAGCTACATGCGTCTCGTCAAGCTGGTAACACCAATAACCTAAATGAAATTATGAATATTTTGCATGAGCTGGAGCGGTTGGGGGTAATTGAGTTTTATAAATAGTTATATACCACCTCTCGTCTTAGTATCAGCTTAGCCATGAACAAGTTTGGACGTGCCCTGCCGACACGTCAAAAAGGTATAAGGAAAGCTCCTAATCAAATACCTGTTAATAAAGATGGTGACTATAATATTCGCGATCATAAACTTGTAAACGTAAAGCTACCTACAGATGGCTCTGATGCTGCGAATAAAAAATTTATAGATGATTCAATAAGTTCTCTTTCGGCTAATCTTAATCATTTGGTTGCGGTTAGAATGCAGGACGCCTACAACTCTATTGATAGAGTTAAGAATGAATTGACGAATTCTAGTAAGGCTAATACGGAATTAATATCTGCGCAAATGCGTGATCATATGACTATTTTAAATAAGGAAATGTCGGATTATAAAAATTCGCTTAAACTTGCTGATGATAAGTTGAAGAGCGAGATTTTGAAATTAGATATGCAATTAGCAACACAGCTTAAAGAGATTCGTACTACACATCAAGCATCTATAGTGCAGGTATCTAAGCAATTTGATAACCTTGAAAATATTTTAAAGGGGTATATAACTACTACTGTTAAACAATCTATTAAGCCTATTACTGATGATGTTAAAAAAATAAATACAAATGTTAATAAATTGAAACAGAGAGTTGATAGAAGTAAGATATAAAAGCATCTGCATAGTAATTAGTTTTTATTACATGTTTGAAAATGGCGGTGAGTATTACTAAAGCGAGAGAACAAGTTGTTAATGAGCTGCATAAGCCCGCCAGAACAAAATTTAAACGACGCAGATTTATTCAATATGGTTTAGATGATACTTTTGCCTCTGATCTTGCGCAGCTTGATCAGTATTCTCGCGAAAATAGGGGGTTTAAGTATATATTGGTTGTTATTGATTGTTTTTCGAAATATTTATGGGCGTGGCCTATAAAGTCTAAAAATGCCAAAGATGTGACTAATGCTATGGCGCAGATACTCGCGCAGTCTAAGCGAATTCCGAAAAAATTAGTTACAGATAATGGGAAGGAATATTACAACTCTAATTTTCAAGCTCTCATGAAGAAACATGGCATCCATCATTACAGCACATTTAGTATTTTAAAAGCATCTATTGCCGAGCGTGTAATTCGAACAATCAAGGAAAAGCTGTTTAAGTTGTTTACCTTGAACGGCAATCATAAATGGATAGACTTGTTGGAACATGTTGTAAATACATATAATAATACGACACATTCCACAACCAAAATGAAGCCAAAGAATGTTTCTAAGAATAATGAACAAAATTTATTAAAATCAGCTTACACCAATCTCAAGGTTGTTGGCAGGCAGAAATTTAAAGTGGGGGATATCGTTCGGATAAGTAAAGCTAAACACGTGTTTGAAAAAGGATATGTGCCTAATTGGACGGCGGAATTATTTAAAATTTTAAAAGTAAAAATTACTGCTCCTACAACATATTTATTAGAAGATATGCATGGTCACCCAATCAGTGGCGGTTTTTATGAAGAAGAACTGCAAAAAACTAAGCAGCCAGATGTATTTCTTATCGAGCAGATTTTACGTAAAAAGGGTAGAAAGATGTATGTCAAATGGGTGGGGTTCGATGCGTCACATAACAGCTGGATAGACGTATCAAAAGACGTTGTTTAAATTTGTATAAATGTATCTAATTTCGGTAATTTTAATCAGTCATCATGACGCATTGTACTGAGTGTGACTGCGAGGTTAAATCGCTTAGTCATCATAGGCGTACCACTAAACATAAGCAGAATTGTAGTGTGGATTTTGATTCTGGCGTGAAACTGGTTCAAGCGGCTTTTAAGAACCGGTTTGTTACGTATCACATATCGAGTCATCACGTGTCTGATGTCAGGATGTATTTAGAAGGAGTGAGGGATAAAGTAATTGACTTGTTGAAGAATGCCTTGACTATTCATAAAAATATTAGTGTTAATATGGAATTATATGGGCTCTATTTATTGGGCACGTCTATGGATTCAGATATCAAATCGTTCAACTCCAAATATGGCCGCATTGTACAGAATAGTAATTTACAAGATTTTTATACTGAATATATACATGTTTTACTCAAAAAAGCGTCGGAATTTAGCGAGATGGGGAGTGGGTGGGCTTTATCCAAGCTCCTGTTCTTGGAACTTAACATTAATAAAATTAACTGAGGGGTGGGGGTATAGTTGATATATATCCCATCTGCCGTCAGTTTCGTTTCAATCATGTCTGAACCTGCCTTCTCCGACGAGCTTAGTGAGTCATCATCACCATTCGAGAAATATCTCGATAGTATGTTGCTGAGAAGAAAGAACGATATTAGAAATGAACGACGGTTTTTAAATGAAGTATGTTATCCTGCCGGTAATTTCAAGGTAGCTGTAGGGGTGAGCGTTGCTCGGAGATTTGTTCCAAGCGTTCGGCTGACATATACGCTGTTGAATTTACCCGAAGATCAAGTGTCCGTCTCATTTACTACTACTAGCTGGCAAGAATTTTTGGAAATGGCTAAAAATATATCGACTGGTTCTGACGGCGCTGACATGGTATCTACAGACGAGGATTTCACTATGTCTTCTGTACTTCTTTTAGGTGAAAAAATTATAAAACTCAAGTGTGATGATATTACTTTATGTTTTTGTTGTACTGATCTCGATTCTGTTTTTAACATTCGAGATTTGATTAGTTATAAGTTAAGATTGCTGGGACCGCTTGATATTCAAACTAATTATGAAAGGATTTTATCTCGTGTAAGTGGTATGGATGTGAATGATGATCGTTTTATTGATAGACTAAAAAACCGTATTTGGGGTTTCTATACGGAGGAGCAAGATTCTTATGTCTTGGAGCTAGTATATTATTATCCGCAGAAAGTTCTATATGATTATGATTTGCATACTTTTATGGATTCTGATGATTAATAAATGTATAAATAAAGAATTTTGTGTTTTATTACTTAGTATAGTTGAAGCGGCTTTGACGACATCATGTATAGCGCGGATTGTTTAGATTGTGCTGATGATGGGCTTGGCGCCATGTATAATTTTGAAGATAGATTAATTACATATACAGGGTGGCGTAAGAAAGTCTGCCCTGAAGATTTGGCGCGTGTTGGATTTTATTACACCCAACATTCCGACATTGTAAGATGCGCTTTTTGTCATTGCGAATTTAGCGGATGGAAAAAAGGAGACGATCCCCTTGCGGACCATTACACGTATTCCAGGGATTGCTATTTTGCAAAAATATTATGGAAATGTAGACAGTTTAAAGCAAATGAGATAGTAGTATCAAAACCAGATCGTTATATCCCCGGTTATTTCTATCTAATTGTTTTTCTGCTAATATTTATATCTGTTCTTTATAATAGCTATGATGCTATAAGAGCTGCAAAGAAATTATTATAGATCAGTTATTCTCCAGCAATGGCCGTGTTAAGTTCATCTTATATCATCCTGGTGGCGCTCGTTCAAAATGTATTTTATGTATACATGCCACCAAATGTCATGGATGCATCGGTAATGGTCGAGTCTACGAACAATACATGGGTGAAGATGCGTTATGAGATGCTGTTTAATAGGCAGATTCCTGTTTTTGCTGCAAACGTAACCTCTGATGCTTTTCTTCGATATAAGATCAAGTTTGTATTTAGAGATTCCACCGTTGGAGAAACTCCTTGGAAGACCTATGGCAGCGAAAGTACCCAAGCAGCCCCACCCATGGAACATTCTAACAATATTTATAGTTTAGTAGTATTTATATCCATAACTTGTTTGATATTATTAACAAATTGTGTAGTTACCATTACTAGAAACCATATGTGTAATATTGTGAAATAAATATCTTTTTTTGGTAAATTTGTTGTTTAATTAAGCGACATCGGTACGCATAGTTGCGGAAAATATATCAATTGCCGCGACGGCTCAATGGTATGACTCCCGGCTATCAATCTAGAGGACGGTGGTTCGAGCCTTGCAGATGGTATACTTTTTTTCAGGTTTAATATTACGCGCGGGCCCCCCTCGACGTCATCATTTGGAGAGGATTCACAAAGAACACACGCGGGCCCCTCGAAGCTACAGCCGGGGTTCCTGCCACAAAGAACATACGCGGCTGCCACAGAGAACATACGCGACCACTAGTAGTTAGTACCCATGGTAGTTAGGGCTCAAGTAGTTAGGGCCACTGGTAGTTAGGGCCACTGGTAGTTAGTACCACTGGTAGTTAGGGCCACTGACAGATGACATGACAGATGACACATGACGTGACAGATGACAGATGACATGACAGATGACAGATGACATGACAGATGACAGATGACGCGCCTGCGCAGTAGGGACCTACGGAATTGATGGTGAACATCCCATCTATCACTACTCGGAAAAAATTAATAAGATCTACAAACCATAAACCCCGCATGGCTGCCTCTATATAGCCCACTGTTTAATATGTTAATGCACCGTCTCGTGATTTATTGATACCGGTTCCTTATTAAAGGTGTGTATGTTTATTTGTTTTTTTTATGATTACGTCTATTTCAGTTACAGATCCGTACTTTAGCGGAAATTGTGAATGCGTGAATTATATTGCACATAAAGTGTTGATCGTGTTTAATATATCATGTTTAATGTATTACATACCATCGCCAGTTCTCGCCTGCTGCTCGTTAATAGTCGCATCGTCCTATTTTAGTTTTAATTGCATAATAGATATCCAATAGTGGTAAATAGAATCCTGCATATATTTTAGTTGTGATTATTATATCTTATTCGTCTGTGGTTCGGTTGTATCCACATCATCCTTGATTTTATGAATTTAATACATACCTTGTGATGTGGGGATGGTGCCCTGACATAGCATGCTTGCCTTAATGATCAGTGTAATAGCACATAGTAGTGATATTTTTTTTTGTTTTGTGCACACCCCTTTTTTATTCATAAGTCTTGATCTTTACATCGTTATTTTGTATGCCTTTTGTTCAATTATATCTGGTTTACGGGTATTTGTTATGTGCCTGTTGACTGTGCCTATCCTGTTTTAATGTATATTGGGTCACAGTTTAATTAGTTGCCTATCTTTAATACCTATAATATTGAATATATTAATGTTTTTCTACATTGCATTATAGTTTTAAATATGTTTAATAGGTCCTATGCTTGGTGGGTTTGTTATATAATTTCCCAGCTTGCTATCATTGTTATATATTATTATGTTAATATATCGACACCATAACCTCGCTTTTAGTCGCTGCCACGTATAGGTATAATTATTGTATCAGTGTATCAAAGTAGCCTCAATTTATGCTGTATATTAAGTACACCTTCTAGAACATAGATAGCGTAATTTCATGAAATAAATATCAAATTAGGTGTTTAATTTATGCATCTTAAGCACGTGCAACGGCGTCATCAACACGATTATTTGCATAAATCCGTCGATCGTCTCTGTGATGCATACCTAGCAACCCATAGGTCAGCGGTTATAGCCTGATTGTAATTACTTTTTCGGATTAATATGGAGGCTCTAGAGGAGTACCAGAGGGTAGGATATCATGTACGATGTATTACATACCATCGCCAATTCTGGCCTGCGGCTAGGTACATCGTTCTATTTTTAGTTTTAAATACATAATACATACCCAGTAGTAGAAACTTCCATATATTTTAGTTGTGATTATTATATCTTACTCGCCTGTGGTTCATTGTATCCACTTCGTTCTTGATTTTATGTATTTAATTCATACCTTGTGATGTGTAATGGTGCCCTGACTTTATTCGTTAAATCGTCTTGATCATTACATCGTTATTTTGACTGCCTTTTGTTCAATTATATCTGGTTTTACGGGCATTTGTTATGTAGATTTCTAGAGAGCCTTTTTAGTATTCGTGATTATTGCAAGTATGAATATACAGTTCGTCTGCGTAATGTTTATGTCTGCCATGTTTTTAATGTATATTGGTTTGCAGTTTAATTAGTTGCCTATCTTTAATATCTATAATATTGAATGAAATAATGATTAATTCCTGTTGTCGTTTTCCTTATTTGGATTACCTCACATCCGGAATGCAGGTGCTGTTGCAATTGATACACCGCCTTATTATATCAATTTCAGGAGCGTACTTGGTTATTATTCTTTGATACTTTATTGGAATCAATTGTTTATGAATATAATAATAGTTTCAGTTCAAACTTTATTAAATGCTTTTCTTGATACCTATTTTAAATATATTCCTAATCTATAATAAATGGTTAATATGCTAAAGTTCCGCGTCACATTAATCTACTTTTCGCTGTCAATATTTTCCATAGATGTTCCATACACAATACAATTACGTTTATTTTACTTTGTTCTGCTTCGAAATTTAGCATTTTTATCCTATAATAATTTCTAGGCATAATTATGTTCCTAATTATTGATTTATTAATGTAAATTTTATGCATAGTGTATACCTATTACCTGGTTTCCGGAATGCCGTCTTTAATGCATGCAACTTAATTTCAGAACCGTACTTGTGGGAGATCTGTATTAGTGTGCTAACCGTAACGATTATACTCAATACAGTATGCACGATGTATTATATGTTACCCTTTGCAAATATTTTATGGTTTATCCCGGTATACACACCTGGAACTATTATTTTCCCTTTCAGAACTTTTGTGGGATCTGTGATAATTTGTATGTGACGTAGCTTTGTAAAAATAGAGATAGCTATTTCATATACATTTTATTATAAACCCTATGTCATCTACTATGCCCTTCATAGGATAATAATTATATTAATTACGCATAAGTGTTAGCTTTGTATATATTTTGTTTAGATCACTACTAAGTGAATGGCTATGAGTGTTTATGTTATTGTTATTTTGTTTCGGTATAACTAGATTGTGCATTGATGTAGTAGTAACATTTGTGAATACTAGTTTCCGAAATATCAGCTTTAGGGTTATTAAATACTATACAACACTAACATAGCAACAACCCTATGTGCAGAAAACACTGACAAAGCACTGACACAACAGAGACACAGCACTGACACAGCACTAAGACAACAATAAGACAACAATAAGACAACACTGACACAACAGAAACACTACAAAGACACTAGTGTTTTCCTGTTTAAAAAGGGGTTTTTCTGTTTATTACAGCGGTTTAGTGTCTTATTATAGTGTTTTTTCCTGTTTAAAAGAGGGTTTAGTGTATGTTTCCTGTTTCTGGGTTGTTTTTCCTGTTTCTGGGGTGGTTTAACAGCT
Source organism: Barypeithes pellucidus (assembly GCA_963991005.1). Taxonomy (NCBI): domain Eukaryota; kingdom Metazoa; phylum Arthropoda; class Insecta; order Coleoptera; family Curculionidae; genus Barypeithes; species Barypeithes pellucidus. Next base: position 30,819,488 of record OZ022556.1, on the reverse strand, counting down.
GTTTCCTGTTTATTACAACGGCTTAGTGAATTATTTCAGTGTTTTAGTTCTCTAACAGGGATTTAGTGTATGTTTCCTGTTTTTTTCTGAGAATTAGGGACTGTTATTACGTTGATTTTGATCATATAAACTGTTTTAGTCCGCCTCTGTATTTTCTTTAATGTGACAATAATACTATTAATGTAAGCAACTGTAACATTGCACGAATACTTGATCTTTAATGCATATTCCTGTACCTTCTTCTGTTTACAGGGGCCATAGTTACCAACTGCATATCCTCAAGGAAATAACTTTAATTTCACACTCTTATAAATTACTTATTATCAGGTATGGCTTGTACTATATTTATTGTAATATATTGCAACTGTACCTGGTGATGGATGATTTTCTATCACCGAATGGCTATTACCATGCTACCTTACACTATTGTTTATATATTTTGTGGGACTTTACTGATTTTTATTAATCTATTTTAATATATTTCTATAATACAAGGATAATATGTTAAAAGTTTAAATCTACTTTTTGCTATATTTCCATAAGCGTACCTATGTTCTATGATTCTCTGTATACCATATTTACTGTCTATTTTGTTCTTTGTTTCCCCTAATTCTTCTCCCTAACGGAGGTTATACTTTTTAGCTATTTCTGTTTTGATGTTGTTAATAAATACTTTAGTTGTGCGTGTTCTCGTTTTTTATCTACTACCAAGTATGATAGAAGTATTGATTACAGTTGCTGCGTTACTCTACGTTGATACGTACTGTAATTAAGTACACCCCATATTCGCATTGCTGCATAATAAACTATAGCATTCTTGAATGACCTCTATACTTAAAATAATGCGATATTAGCGCCCTCTATGTTTTAGAAGCCAATAATTAATACCATCTGTCTATAGGTCTATACATCTGATCAATAATACACTATGCTTCTTCGTATATATGTGTGCCTACTGTTAAACATGAAAGCAATTACCCATCTCATCTATATTCCAACAGTCTTTAGCAGCAGTATTTATATTGATATAACAGTCGCCATTACATATTATTAACCATCTTCTATAAGCCAATAATTAATACACAATGCCATCTGCCTATTTATAGTTCTATACACCTAGTTACTTTATTCAATAATAACACTTTTTATGTTTCTTCGTATTAGCACAATATATGGCTGCCTACTGTCATTGTCTGGGGTTTGAAAGCAAGTTCATAGTGAACTCGTCTATATTCTAACAGCATTTATATTGATATAACGGCCACCATTAAGCATCTTCTTGACAATTTGGTTAATTAAGCGCATGCAGCGGTATTAACAGTACGCATAGTTGCAAACTTATATCAATTGCCGCCGTGGCTCAATGGTATGACTCCCGGCTATCAATCTAGAGGACGGTGGTTCGAGCCTTGCATCCGGAACTTTTTTTCAGGTTTAATATTGCGCGCGGGCCCCCCTCGGAGATCATCATCAGTTGGGAATACCTAGAGGTAGTGGGCCCCCTCGAAGATAGTGACGGATGGAGCACAAAGAAGTGCTAGACGCGGCTGCCACAGAGAACATACGCGGCCCCTCGAAGCTACGGCCGGGGCTCCTGTCACAAAGAACATACGCGGCCACTAGTAGTTAGCATGGTAGTTAGGGCCACTGGTAGTTAGGGCCACTGGTAGTTAGGGCCACTGGTAGTTAGGGCCACTGGTAGTTAGGGCCACTGACAGATGACGTGACAGATGACACATGACGTGACAGATGACAGATGACATGACAGATGACAGATGACACATGACGCGCCTGCGCAGTAGGGGGTGAGCAAAGTGGCGCAGAGCACCCCATCTATCTCTACTATATGAGAGTGAACATTTGAGTAGTATAGTGCTAGTAAAATAGGTTGATTACACTGCTTCGAGAGAAAATTAAGAGCATAGCACCCACTGCGAAGCCTGGAACATAATATTTCTATATGACAATCCCACTTTACCCCCTGGTCAAAAACAACCCGCAGCATTTTAGCATCCGAAGACGACGTCAAACAGTCGACACTGTTCTCAAACAGGACGACGCTGTCAACTCTGGCATTCGGCCTTAAGGAAAAAATAATAGACTTGGTCTTAGACGTGTTTAGGTTAAGTTGATTTTTTCTAGCCCAGATTTTTATGGCCTCTGCTGTTTTTTTTAGAGAACATTCATCATTTTCAATTACCAAGACATTTGTGTCGACTGCATAGCAGACTACGAGAATATAGGAACACTTACTTTTTTAAAAAACAATCAAATCATTAGCAAAAATCAAGTATAAGAACGGTCCTAAAATTGAACCCTGTGGAACGCCTCTTTCAATAGTACGTAGATTACTCTGTGTGCCATTAATTTTTACAAACTGAGACCAATTATGTAGGTATGATTGAATAGGTTGAAATGGCTTTGCCCTGACCCCGTATCTATGTAATTTAGCAAGCAATAAATCACGATTGACCACATCAAATGCACGAGAAAAATCGAAAAACATACCCATCACAATATAGTTCCTATCAACATGGGTCCGCAGATGCTTTGTTTGGAAGATACAGGATGTAAAATTTAAAAAAATTTCTCGGTGTTTTCAAGATATTTCCGAAATAGTAAGTTTAGTGAAATCTTGGTTATGAAAAGTACCTCATATACCACATATTTTAGTGATGAAAATGTGGGAACAGGTTTGCCAGGATCGTACGTGTCCTAATATTTTTTAACAAAAAATAGAACACTAACTTTTTCACATTTTGATCACATTTTGTTAGAAATTTAAATGACTAATGACCTTAATATTTATTTGAAGTCATCTTTGTTTACAAGATAGATGGAATATTATTAGGTAGCGTAACACGATTTTAACAAATTAGGTATTTATGAAAATATATCTACCTAAATATAATTACAGTAAATGTTGAAAATAGCCACCTTCAGCTTTAGTACACCTGCAGCCTTCTAAATAAAGATTTTCTCACTCTGATGCGGTCTCGTGTTGATAGGACCTATTTGTGTTTTTTGGGGATTAGAAACCCTCGACATGAGCGATAATACAGGGTGTCCCATTTTCGACACTTTTATAGGGTATCTCAGTAATTGTTAGTGCTATAAAAAAAAGTAATGTAGGTGTCGTCATGTGCTCTATTTTGGTCAAACTTAAAACGGTAAAATCAAAATTAGAAAATTTTCGCTCACTTAAGAGATACGGGGAAAATCAAAAATTGACAATTTCAAAATTACCCTATATTTTCTTATTGAAAAGAGATACAGGAAAATGTTTTATACAGAAGTTTCTTTATAATGATTGCTGAATAACCTATTGTTTCCAGAATAAGTATACGGGGTCAGATAAAAAAGTTATCGTACTTAATCTCATTTTTTTTAAATGGAACGCCCTATATATTTTAATATCTAAAAAGATAGCATATTAAATTATCTTATCAAATATATAACGCACCATGGATGATATTGGTTTCCTGGGAGATTTATTTAAACTTTATTACTTTAAAACGAAATAAAATATTCAGATTAAGGGAAAAAGTAACGGGAATCATCAAAAATGTTCGGGATATGTCCTTAAATGGTTGCCGTCTTTCCGGATAGCGAACAATATAAACTGATATCATATCAAATGTTTCAAACTGTTGATAAGTCAAATGAATATGTCAAAACAAAATTGACGTTACATGTTAATAACAACTAGAATGTCAACATAATTGCTTCTAGGATATTAGCTTTTGTTTCATGGCCTACTGTCACAAGTCATAAAGTTTAAATAAATCGCCTAGAAAACCAATATCATCCATGGTCAAGAGAATTTAAAATGCTATCTTTTTAGATTAAAATCCATTTCAAAAAATGAGGTTAGGTCCAAAAACTTTTTTATCTGACTACGTATACTTATTCTGAAAACGGAAGATTATTCAACAATCATTATAAAGATACTTCTGTATAAAACATTATTCTGTATCTCTTTTAACTAAGAAAATATAGGATAATTTTGATATTGTCTATTTTTTGATTTTCCCCCGTATCTCTTAAGCAAGCGAAAATTTTCATTTTGCCATTTTAAGTTTGACCCAAAAAGAGCACTGATACCTACATTAATTTTTTGATAGTACTAACAATTACGGAGATACCCTATAAAAGTATCGAAAATGAGACATGTTTTTTGAAACACCCTGTATACGTAAAGATGTTTTTATAGTAAACCTATATATTATTTAACGTCGATTGAGTGAAGCGTATCAATTAAATTAATATATTTCGTTAACGAAATAGCGAAAGAGTAATTGATTTGCCAGAACGTGTGAAATCATTATAAAAAAGGCTCTCCTACCAAATTTAATTAAGATATCTTGAGCCTCTTGAGGTATGTCGCCCTCCCAGTCGTACCATATATCCTAAAGTATTTACCCGTCCGCACAGCACAATACCCTAATAAAAACAATTTATTTGTTTTTTTATTTTTCTCGTAAAAATAAAGGCAGTGGATTTTTATATATTAGGCGCACCTAAAGCTATAAACTTTTTATTCCTGAAATCTGATAGTACAAATAATAAAAAGGATCAGTTTAAAATTGTTCGCAACACCTCATTGATATCAGACTGGTTGCTCATTTTATGGCTGCAATTTAAAACACCCAAAAATAATTGGTGGCAGTTTTCTTATGTAAAAGTCTATAAAAGTGATCCCCGATTGGTCTTTAGATTCTATACTCACGTACACATACACTAAATATTATAAAAAAAAACTGATATTACAGAATTTTATACATTAAATCTTGAAGAATCTCTGGATGTCGGTGACCAAACCAATTTCAATTACACTTACTTTAAGTGACTGGACTATTGCATTTTTCTCGTGGAGATAATGGCGTTTGTTCTCTCAAATAGTTCAATTTTATTATTTAAGTTTTCCTTAACTAACCGTAACCTATATTTCACTGCTGTGGTTCAGAGAGTTTGTCGCCACTTAAGGATTTCCTCAAGGGGCAAACCTAGGAACTCCTACTTTTCCATTATATTTCTTAATGAACTTGTTTTTAGTCGTGATATCGAGCATTAATTTGATTGATGTCGACATTGTTAAGTTATATTAAGGTTTCATTAGTTTCTTATTAATTATTTTAATCGAATATCAATTTTTTATTTATTTTGTTAATTGCTCTGTGTCAGAAAATGTTGATCATTAAAGTCACTCACGCGTAAAGCGCGTTTAACATGCGACTGGCTCTCGGAAGTATGCCTATTATTTCAGCTGTGACGAATGTGCTCTTAGACTTACAAGAAAACCCTCAAGGATGTGATTTGTAAGAAATCCGTTCTAATTCTCGATTATCGTGGAAATCGGCAACTCCGTAGTTACCCAAAGTGCGAAACAGTGTGTTAGATACCTTCCTCCAGAGGTAAGCCATTATGTTCTTGTTCCACGCTGCCTCTCGAATTTAAATTTTATATATCGCTTTAATCTCGCCTCTTTCCCCTCAACCAAATTTATATAATAGTACATTACGTATCAAGGGCGAAAAGCGACTTTTATATATGAGATGCGGAGATGGCAAAAAAACGTATTTTGAGGTTGAGGTTGAGGTTGTACGCCTGACGATCGATAGTCGCGGGTTTACCCCGCACTCATTATCTCTGGTTTTATTTACTTATTAGTTAAAAAACTATGAGGAGCGGGCAGTACATGGTGACTCGAAGCGGGCGGGAAAAATATTTCCCGCCCGCTTCGATACTTTCTTACCCGCCCCCTCGGAGAGGTCTGGAAAGCGCCACTTTCGGTGAAGTGAACATGCATGGAAAGAGGTACTTTCGAGGCACTTGAAAAAAAATCCATTACAGCCCTATTTGGTTCCTGATTGCAACAATTTTTGATTGCAAACAATTATCTTTATATTTAATTGTGGTAAATCTTCTAAATTACTATGACATGTAAATAAACTCTGTAATATCGAAAGGGAATGGATATTACTGATTATATATGACTATAGTATAATGGTGAATTATTAAAAGAGTATGATTCTGTATGTCAAGTGTTTATGTCCTGGAATCTAAACCAGTGGTGGAGGCTCGTGGGTGAAAATATAGAGGACTAGCGAAACAAAAATATTCTTAAACACAGAGACTATAGTATAAAAATAAATATAAATTAATGACAGTATCATTTACGAGGAGGAAATTTGTGCTCCCAGCTACAGTCCAGTTCATTAAAAAACATTGTTATTATACTAAAATGATGGTTCTTTTTGGTAGTTATGCCATGTGGTTCTCTTCACAGAAAAAATATTAAAATGTTTTGTGTAATCAAATAATAAATGATTTTATTGACTTAACAACAAAAAAGTATTCAAGGCAAGTAATATTATCCTTAACAAGTATCGCGTGCTTTAATCCTAGCGTTTTACTATTTCCGATTTAGTTCATGAAAAAAAAATATGAATAGCATTAGAATTTTTATAATGTTTATGATAAAATAATAATGATTTGTGAACGTTTTTGTTAAAATATACATATGGATTCTCATAATGTAGATTGTAGATCAGATATATTATTATGATCTAATTTTAAGCTGCTGTATACATGGTGTTCTTTCTTTAATGACGTGCTGATATTTCAATTGAAATTCCTTAGGTATCTTATAAAGAAAAGTTCATACGAACATATGAATGCTTAAATATTTTGCTACAGGGTGTTTACATTGTTACTTCAGATATGTTTTTTGGAGACATAGCATAGCCCCAAATTAAATGAAACTTCGGACTTTGGTCACTTTAAATATCCAATCCTAACATTGAGCAAAAATACAATAACCGGTTTTCGAAGTTTGCTACCAACATACACATTAATTTTTGCCTTGTGTCTCTCCAATCTCATCTCCAATACCAATCCAGTGCGGTTCTTTAATGTCTCCCATGCTAACTTTTAACCCGCTAGTTTTTTTTAGAAAATTTGGGAGTGATCTATAGGGGAAGATAAACTACTTTTTGACGCAAGAATGATAGTTCTAACTGTGTTGGTAAATAAATTTAAGCAGAAAGATGGATTTTCGGATATATCATTTTGAAGGCCTAATCGCGTACTCTACGATACCAGAATATTACTTCTCTAGTCGCACCCAAAACAAAATAGCGACGCTTTAAAAATTGCTGAGTTATTAGAGCTACACTCTTGCATATTTAATGGTGCTCAAATTCAAAATGGCGGATGGGCGCCATCTTGATAAAAAATTGAACAAGAAATGGGATGAAATAAAGGATAATAAAAAATGTTAACTAAGCAATTTTTAAAACGCTGTCATTTTGTTTCTGAATTGAACAGAAAAGTAATATTCTGGCATCGTAAAGTACTCAATAGGACCTTCAAAATGACGTATCGCAAGACCCCCGTTACTTATCTTTAACAAGACGACGCCCATCCGCCATTTTGACAGTTAGAACTGTCATTCTTACGTCAGAAAGTAGTTTACCTTCTCCTATTGGCCACAACCAGATTTTGAACTTTAAAGGACCCCACTGTATTATACAAATATTAGAACTCTCGTTATATTGCACCACTTTCTTCCACTATATTTATGCGACAACTTTAGCAGAGCAATATAGTGCAATATGACCTTTGCAAAATAACAAGTTGCGGAGACTACAGGGTCTTTCTTAATACCATGCTAATATTAAGGAGGTTATTCTTGGATCCATTTTCAGAAAAGAAATTCATGAATATATGTCCTGACCATCTTAACTTTTGAGATACAGGGTGTTAAAGATTTTCTTTTTTTATTAACATCTGTGATACTAGTCTAGATATTTTTGTGAAATCTTATTACACGTTTTCTATTCATCAAGAGGCCTTTTATGATGTTCAGTGGCGTTCGTGCGGGAATTGCAGTCGGTATTTTTCAAGAAAAGAATGATACGGCACTTCTTGTTTGTTTAAATAAAAATTATTTGTAAAATTTTCATTCCTTGCTGAGCAAATGTCATCTCTTGATCTTTGTCATTTGACGTACAGTTGTCGTATAAAAAAATAAAATTCATTCATTTGTACTCTGGAAGGATCTCGTAAATAAGAAGCAGATTTTGTTTTGTAAATATAGGTAAACAGATTTTGACAGACCTAGTCTAGTTGTCACGTATTTAACTAACCTTAACAAAAAAATTAGGAAAAAAACATTAAAATCTTCAACACCCTATGTATCTTAAAAGTTCAGACGTTTAGGACATAATATGTTAATATGAAGTTCTTTTCTGAAAATGGCCTCAAGAATAACATCCTTAAATATTAGCATGTTATCAAGAAACACCCTGTAGTTATGCGACAACTTTAGCAGAGCAATAAAGTGCAATATAACTTTGCAAGTTAACAAGTTGTGGTAGTAGACTATGTATTTAATTTAATGATACCTTTTTAACTTTTGCCAGGAACAAAATAAATATTTCTCTGCTTTTAGTTTTCCACCAATATCCGTGAATTTTTGACGCCGCCTTTATTTCTTAAGGTCACGTAATGGTCGTTAATTAAAGAAAAACAAAACAAGCTATCGTTTCAGTTGCCGATCGTGCATAAGAAAATCATTATTTCTTAAATAATTTCTGATTAAATAATTTCTGATTTCATTAATGTTAGGTTTAATTTTTTTAGATCTAATTTTCCGAACGAGAATGAATAGAAATAAATAGATATACATTTTTCAGAGCCAAGTTGCATTTTTAATGCGGCATATTTTCTGATGGTAAATATTCGGGTCAGATTAGCATATTATCTGGAGTGCCATAAGGCTCCGATTGGGGATTTCGCAGCGGAACACCATAAGTCAGTGTTATTGAACAATCGGACAACATCGCCGTTCTAAGACACAACGAGCAGCCGCGGTGGCCGGGCTGTAACGAGAAAGTAGAGACTTTTTCTTCTAGTGATGGGTCGTTATTCCAATAACGTTATTTAATGACGTTATTTTATTATAACGTAACGGAACGTGATTGACTTGACGTGTAACGCGTTATTAAATAACGTTTATATTAACTTTTTTCGTAATTGTTTCATAAACCCATTTCTGAAAATTTTGAGAATTTTAAAAATTGATTTTTATGTAGTTAATTATGAAAATAACGTTTCGTTGATTTATGAATAATTAATTTTAATTATTTATCTAATAAACAGTGTTGTAAAAATACCTTTTTTCCAATTCTAGAAAATTAATGAATTTTTTTTTCGTCTAATTATTTTAAATAATTTAACGAATATTGGATCGAAGGTTGACGTAATCTTTCAATATGCATGTCAGCAGAAATTATGAGAACGGCAACGACTTTACGGGCTTTACCGGTAGATAAATCGGCCAGGATGACGTAATGTAACGTTGAAAGAGACGGCTAAAGAAATTTCTGCAGGAGGCAGTTTTTTTTAGTGGGTTCTGGGTTTTTATCGTGGCCGGACGCCGCGGTCTCAGGACCTCACTCAAACGCGATCTTATTTTTTTTTTTCAAAACGGGAGCCGCAACACTACAGAATGTGTTTAGCCGCGGATTTTCCCTGAGAAAATTTTTATTTGAAACACTCGTGTTTCCGGCGAGTATAAAAAAAATACTGGACTGTCATTAAACACTCGTGTTTTCCGGCGAGTTAAAAAATACTGGACTATTTATTAAACACTCGTAGTTTCCGTGCGAGTATAAAAAACGCTGGAATCCCTTCAAACACTCGTTGCTGGCGCGAGTATAAATAAGTTTTCCAAGAATTGTGACAAAAAGAACAAAGACATTCTGAGTCCGGAATAGTCAGTAAGTGTGAAATAAAATATCTTAAGGCTAGTATTAGTAGTCACTGCCGCGAGTCATAATTTTTATTTCGGAAATTATTAGGGTAGTTAGACTCTCTTTAGTTGAGGAACAAAATGCTAGCTTAGGTTTATTTTACATTATATATACTGTAAATAATTAAATTTTAAATTGGACTACGTGACAGAGGAATGATAGGTTGGTTTGAAACGCAGAATGTTAGAGTAGGATAATTTTTATTGTAAATATAAAATGTAAATAATTATCGCACTAGTACTTCGGGTCGCGTTACTCGACTGACGTAAGACAAACCCTCTTAAATTCACCCTCAAAGACAAGGACATAAAATTAAATAAAAATAGCCCTCCTTGTTCCAATATAACAAACTTGCATTGTTGTTATATTTAATTGGACGCGCCCGAGCCAATAAATCAAAAGTATAGTCTGAACATCAGTTAGGCCTCGTCCTACGTTCAACAAACTATACTTTTAAATTAAAATCATTCATTCTTTCTTATGACAAATTTGCCCTCATCTCTTCAATTGCGCTGGTGGACCGCTGACAGCTTCCAGTTAGCGGGGAAAGGTGGTGGGCGCACCCAAGACCGACTGACACGTGCGTGTCAAGTCGGCAATGGCATAATGCCTGGCATCCCTGGACAATACAAGAATCGACCGAAAAATCGAAAATCAAATCGTGTACGAAAATAATTAAGTAAGCACGCCTTCAGATTGCGGTGGATTTTTTTCATTACTTGCTAAGACTGGCCACTTTAAAGATAGTGTCGACCAGTTCTTACATCTTCCAAATTAAATGGTTCAATAGTTAGTTTGGCAATAATAATCAAATCCTGGGTGGGGGATTACACCTTCTGGTTAGAATCCAACAGGGGACAAAATTAAAATTCCATACATTGCCATCTAGCTAATTATCAGATTAAATTAAATTCAAAAATAAAATCAAGGGGTAAATTGGTTATACGAGGGTTATCAACAAACGTCCCGGAGAACGTTCGAGTTACCTATCAATTACTAAGCGCAAAACGGACGGACGTTTCGGGCTACGTACTCCACTCATATCATAGTATGATGTACGTACGCACTGATCTTTTCAAATTTTTTTTACAATTCGGCTAATAAAATTGAAATCCGTCATTATTGCCTATATCTAACGAATGATTTTTCTAACATTGCTATCAGAAATCAAAATTAAAAAAAAATTATCTAGGTAACCAGGAAAAACCCCATCTTCTTTATCACAGTTCTTAAAACAATTATAGTTTGTCTTTTCATATCGTTATTTTTTGCTCGGTGTTACCAAGTTACATCGATGGTTTTTGCAAAAAATTTGACGTGAGGCTATTATTAAATTTCTAGTTTGACTTTTTCGATATTTTTTTTTTGTGAGACATTGTTGAATAAAAGGAATTTTTAAGTATAAACGTGTACTTTTAATATCTTCTTTGTTTATAATTTTTCATTGTATCCTCATTCACTAAAAGTGTCAAGAATGTTTGTTATTTATTAATAAATTAACGAGAAGTTATTTTCAATTTGTTAACTCTGGTTTTGTGTTCATAATTAACCTGGTAACAGGTTAATAAAAGCAACTTTTTTTAGATTCTCAACCTTGGCAGAAATGGGTATATGAAATAATTACCTCTTTCTTTGAGATTCTTTGCGCAGTAACAATAATATCCTCGTTCCAAAATAACGTTATTTTGGAACGTTATTCCTCCATAACTTAAATAAATTTTCTTTAAATCTTGAATTATGACGAAAAACGAATATCTAATGATATTTTTTTTAAAAACGAAAAATGAAGGTATTTTAGTTTTAAGTAAAAGCAATATTTTTTTAAGAGTTCGACCTTTCTGTAAGTAGAAACTAAATTTTCGACTGACAAATCACAATGTTTGTACAAGCAAATTTTTTTTATAAAGTTACTTTTTATCGAGAAATTGGATTTGGATCCATTGGTTCCGTTTGTTTGTTGTTTGTAAACACCTCCAGGGAATAATAAACCATATCTGTGCGTTGCATTAAGGTGCATACTTATATACTAGAAAAATATACAGGGTGTTGTGGAAATGACGTATTATATTTAAATGGGTGACTCCTTGGGTGTCCTAGAGAAGCGCTACATATTTAATTTTTTTTAAATCGACCGTTTTAAAAGTGTGGTAATAAACACTCTTACTCACAGGTTAGTCCGCGCCACCGTGCAACATTTCACCCAGAGCCAATGGCAATGTTGCCAAACTTAATGTAAAACTGAACTTCCATATAAAATTATAAAAATAAATTATTTTCTACCTACTTGTATTTATCCTTATACCTAAAGAGCGAGGAAATCCAGGCACAAACACAATCAGTTTTTTTTTCGTTTTCATGGGAACACTCCTGGAAATACTTTATGTACACACAGTAATAGTGAAACAGAACCGATAGTTAGCTTTTGAAAATACAATAATACAGATTATACTACAGATTATTAGATTTTATTACACGCGACGAAATTTGACGTCCAGAAGAAACGCGTCAATAGAAACAATATTCAAAGATTATTTATGGACGCGCAAGAAACACGCGTAAACCGAAAAACAGAGCGGATTGCTGAGAGTGTATTGGTGATCGACGAGACACAACGTATCCGGCCGCTGGTTGGTCTTCAACTAACAAACGCAAGCGTGCGGCGCTGTACGAAATCTTCGCTCAGCCGATGTGAGGCGTCACGAGGTCATTGGCATTTGACCTAGTAATCTACGTGGCTATTACTATTCCATATGTTTTTTCGGGTTGTTTAAAACATAGTCCGTCGTAAATGTTCTTCAATTAATTGTACAAAAAGGTATTACAGAATGGAAAAGTGTTTAAATTATTTTATTTTGTCTAAAGAGTTTAAGGTGTACATATGACAACATCGGCCAGAATTGATTGCTTACCTGTATCGCAGTACCACACAGGTATTTTTCTGGTTTGACGTCAGGTCACTTTTACCGCTGAACGAATTTAAAGCGCCATTTATGGCTATTTTTCTTCAATTTGTCTTTATCTCAACAATTATCGGTTTAAATATAAACGTCATTTCCATAACACCCTGTATAACCAAAAGAGGTAGATCATTAAAACAAGAATTTCGAAACATAAGAGAGAAGTTATTGTAATAAATCCCATTCAAATATGCTAATAATCTAGAAAATTGTAGGATTTTGTATACTGAAACAAAGAAACTAAATCTTCTGGAATGACTAGAAATAAGTCAATTTAAAATTTCTTAAACAAAGTAGAAGTTTTACCTATAATTTGTATCTTCTGCCAACTGTACAATTAAATTCCATCCAGTAAATGCCATCCAAGTATTCTTCTTCTTCTTCTAGTGCCTATCCGTTACCGAATGTTGGCAATCATTCTAGCAATGATAACTGCCGCAGCTCTAAATAGTCCTGTGGTGGATGCCTCAAACCAGGTTCTCAAGTTCTTTAGCCATGATATTCGTCTTCTGCCGATGCTTCTCTTACCCTGAACTTTCCCTTGAAGAATGCATTTCTGTAACTCATATTTGGTTTCGTTCCTCATGATATGACCTAGATATTCCAATTTTCTACGTTTTACTGTGAACATTATTTCTTTTTCTTTATTAAGTCTTTGGAGTACTTTGGTGTTTGATACTTTGTCCTTCCATGATATTTTGAGGATTCTTCTATATGTCCACAACTCGAATGCTTCTAGTCTCTTTGTTGTTGCCTCAGTCAAGGTCCAAGACTCTACTCCATATAACAAGATGGAAAATATGTAGCATCGGAGCAGTCTGAGTTTTAATTTTAAGTTCAGATTATGTGTTTTGAACAATTTGGACATTTGAATGAAAGCTGCTCTTGCTTTCTCAATTCTTGACTTTATTTCTTGGGAATGGTCCCACTGTTCATTTAGTACTGTGCCAAGATATGTGTAAGTTGCCACTCGTTCTACCACTTTTTCGTTGATGGTAAACTGCACTCCTCCAATTCTTTCTTTGCTAATTATCATGACTTTTGTTTTACTGGTGTTTACTTCTAAGCCATATTTCTTACTACTGTCAACTACCCTGTTCATTAAAAGCTGTAGTCCTTCTGCCGTGTCGGCAAAAATAACGGTGTCATCAGCATATCTAAAATTGTTCATTCGTTCGCCATTTAATAGTACTCCTGCTTCCGTGTATTCTAGGGCTTCTTGGAAGATTGCCTCTGAGTACATATTGAATATAAGAGGTGACAGTATACATCCTTGCCGTACTCCTCGCAAAATTTTCACTTCGTCTGTTTTCTCATTGTTGATTCTAACAGAAGCTGACTGATTCCAGTATAAGTTCTTGATTATGCGTAAGTCTTTGCCATCGACTCCATTATCTTGCAGGACTTCCATCATTTTGTTGTGTTGAACTTTATCAAATGCCTTTTGATAATCAATGAAACAGGCATATACATTACAATTCATATCTCTGCAACGTTGGAAAAGCACCTGTACACTGAACAACGCATCTCTTGTTCCAAGACCCCTCATAAAACCAAACTGTGTTGGCGATACTTGTTCTTCACAGAGTTTGTACAGCCTCCTATGCATGATCTTTAAAAATATTTTCAACAAGTGACTCATGAGGCTTATTGTTCTGTAATCACTGCACCTTTTGGCTCCCTGCTTTTTTGGCAGAACTATAAACTCCGATCTCAACCATTCTTTGGGTATTTTTCCGCTGTTGTATATTTCATTGAAAATGACTGTTAATTCTTTCTTGAAATCTTCATCGAAGCATTTAATGACCTCTGACTGAACTTCATCTGGACCAGCAGCTTTTCCATCTTTGAGTGACAGTATTGCTGCCTCAACTTCATCTAAAAGGATGTCCGGTCCTGTTATGTCGTTCGGTATTTGTTGTTCTGCTCTTATGTCTGAGAACAGTTCTTTTACATAATTTGACCATGTTAATTTTATTTTTTCGATGTCCACAATTATTTCTCCTTGTTCATTTTCTATTTTTTCTATTGATTTCTTTTTGAATTTTCCTGTTATTTCCTTGACCTTCTTATATACCCCAATATATCCAAGTATTAATATTTGTTAAATACTTATAAATTTATTGGGGATTTAGAGTTTATTATTTTTTTAACTATTTTTTTTTACCATGATATTCTTATATAATAAGATTTCAAGACACGTGTTTCCTATACACCTAAATTTTAAATAATATTATAAATTATGTTTACCTTCCTTTACTTATAATTAAAATATCGGCTTTACATGTTAAAGGTCTAATTTCTTAAAGGTATGTTGTTCAAGATAAAGTGTAGTCATGCGTTGATAACACGAACCGACATGTTTCACTTCGGCAATTTCTAAGTAACACGAATTGAATATTTACGAGAAACAAATTAAGGACAGTAGTAAAATTGTGTACAAGATGTTCAATTAAGAATGACATATTACAAACGCTTATTATCTTGAAACAAAAATTTCCAGGGGTAATACCGCTGGCGGCGATAAGAGGCCCGCCATGCGGGGAGTGCCCCATGCTAATTTGCTCTGTAAATTTCCAATAAAAATACAAGGCAAAATCTGACGGGGGGTGCACTAGGCCATCAACATTATTAATTCGTAAGCAGATATTTTTCCTCATATCAGGTATTCAATAGTTAATTTGGATGCAAGGTTACGAAATGCCACTTTTGCATTCAGGACACGATAATGTTATTTTGGAACGATATTCCTCCATAAATTTCCTATTTGTAACGTTATAGAATAATTACAATCATTATTCCCATCATAACCTTTGATCAACCGAAGCGTTGCGAAATTACTTTAGATAGTTGGGTTCTGGATATTTTTTCTGAAAAACCTGGTGTACCATTTTTGGAATAATTTAAACTAGGCTATGCAATTAATTGAGATTATAGGTAGTGCATGCAACACTTTCAAAAAAGACTGCATAACCATATTTTTTCAATTTAAACGTTATTTACCGTTTTGAAAAAAATAAATTTATTTTTTGAAAAATTTAAGATACTATGAAATTGAAGCTAAATTACAAAATTTTAACAAATTCTATCCAATAGTTTCGTTGTAGTTTTTCACACCTTCTTACATTAATTGAGATCACTGACAAATGCTCTTTAAAACAATTGCTTTCCCGATGAATAAATTACTGTCTCAAGTGATACGTTAATGAAAAGTTTCGATTTCAAATTTGTCATGGCTCTCTTGGTTTTTAATCTACTGGGTGATTTTGAAAATCTTCGCTATTAAGACACCCCTCGTAAAAAGGTAGAAACTGATCTTGTTACAGATTTTTAGCAACGTTTTTCTCTAAAAAGTGTATTTTTGACAGAAGTAAAAATTTTTAAATGGCACACATTATACAGGGTGAGTTTTTTAAAGTGTTACAAGGCGATATCTCGCAAACGGTTTAAAATATTTTCTTGAAATTTTAATGAGGTAATAGTGAGATGGGGGGACATATTTAAACATATTTTTGTCTACCCCCTTTCCCCATTTTGAGGGGTGGGGGGTAACTTTGAAATTTTAAATGGGAATATGTACTTTTGTTTATTAAATTCGGATCTACGTAAAAAACTACGTATTTGTACAAAAAAAATTTTTGGTTAGCTCCACTGGTTACCGAATTATAATTAATTAGGTTATAAAAATTTAAAAAATATTATTTACCCTTTATCGCCTGTTATGTTTCAGAAGATGTTCGAAATGTCTCCCTTCAACTTCCAAACACTTTCTCACTCTTTTTTTAAACGAATTTCGTACCCGCTCTAACATTTCAGGTGTCACTAATAAGCAGGCAAAGCGGATTCGGTCTTTCATATTGTCTATAGTTGTAGGTGCAGTCGCCATCACTTTGTCTTTTATAAATCTCCAGAAGAAAAAGTCCAGAGGGGTCAAATCCGGAGACCTAGCATGCCAATTGACCGGACCAGCTCGACCAATCCACCTGTTTTCAAACAATTCGTTTAAATGATTACGGGCCTGTATTGCATAATGCGGTGGAGCTCCATCCTGTTGAAACCACATGTCAGGATTTATGTTTTGGTTTAATAATAGTGGTAATTCGTTCCTTAAAAAATCTGTATACATTTCTCCATTTAAATGGCGTTCAAAGAAATGCGGACCAATAACCCTATCTCCAATTATACCACACCAGACATTAACTGACCAAGGATGTTGATTTGGCACAGTTCTCATCCAGTGGGGATTTTCCGATGCCCAGTAGTGCATATTGTGTCTATTTACCTTTAAGAAAACAAACATTAAAAAAAAATTAATTTCTACCGACAAGGGATAACTTAAAATCCTACCTGGCCACAATTCTGGAAACTAGCTTCATTAGAAAAACAACATTCTTTAGAAACCTGTTATTTCCTTGCATTTGCCCTGTTACCCAATTGCAAAATGTAACGCGATTTTCAAAGTCTTGCCCATAAAGCTCTTGGTGGAGTGTAATGTGGTATGGATGAAATTTGTACATATGCAATATGGTCACAACCGATTTTTGGCTTAATCCAGCATGTGCTGCAAGCCGTCTGGAACCTACATGCGGGTTAATAGCCACCATTCCTAAAACTCCAACTGCCCTATCTGCATCTGTTTTAGTTCGCTTCCGAAATCGTGGTTTTGACTTCAGGCTGCCAGTAGTGCGACATCTAGTTTCCAGCTTTTTAAATGCCATGTGAGATTTCAGGTTGTTAGGAAACCTTTCCGCCCACCTTAGTGAAGCTTGTCTGTAGTTTCTTCTGCACTCCCCCAACATTAACAACATATCAACTTGCACACTAAAATTCGCTTCCATGTTCAATTGACCAAGCTGAGAAATAATCGTTGATATGTAAAAATTCTCAACTGACGAAGTCAAAACAACGCATTTCCATGTAAACGAATAATAGTTTTGAAATAAGTGAACTTGATTTATTTTAAATTTAGTTATTTTTTAAATCCAATAGAAATTTAATAATAAATTAATTATAATTCGGTAACCAGTGGAGCTAACCAAAAATTTGTTTTGTACAAATACGTAGTTTTTTACGTAGATCCGAAGTTAATAAACAAAAGTACATATTCCCATTTAAAATTTCAAAGTTACCCCCCACCCCTCAAAATGGGGAAAGGGGGTAGATAACAAAAATATGTTTAAATATGTCCCCCCATCTCACTATTACCTCATTAAAATTTCAAGAAAATATTTTAAACCGTTTGCGAGATATCGCCTTGTAACACTTTAAAAAACTCACCCTGTATAGTATTTTTTTAATTAAGGCTTTTGAGCTTTTCTAATGTGTATATTTGATCATATTTATATTCAAAAGAACCAAAACTGCGATATTTTAAATAAGTTACGTTACTTATGTGTGACAGTAGGCCATGGTCAATTCAAAATTTTGACACCTGTTCTAAATATTAATTTGGATTATATGAAGGATGACAACATATCATACTTTTCATAAATATTATCATAATCGGCAATTGTTAAGAATAACTAAATAAAAAATATATTATAAAATAAAAATAGTTCTGTCAAATTTTAAACATTTGCACTTGTTTCTAATAAATTGACCCTGGCCTACTCTTATAACATAAATTAAAAAATCGCATTTTTAGCGTCTTTTTGAATATAAATATAAAGAACTATACGTTGCAGTATGCTTAATTATAAATGAAACAATATAGGGTGTATATTTCAATATTTTTATTTTTTTTAATATCTCAAAAATGAAACTTTTTAGAGAAGAACTGAATTATGCTACTGAACTTTCCATGAAAATCTCTAAGAATATCGTAGTTTTTACATTTTTGCTAAGATAATATACGCACCGGAAATCTAAAAAGCGAAGATTTTCACCTTGTAGATTAAAGACTAAGAAAGCTATGACACCGGAATCTCTCGTTACATTAAAAAGTAGTATCTTTGATAATAACTGTATATTAGAGCATAAATACAAATTTTAATAAACTAATTATCAAAAATGTCAAAATTTCTTGCTAAAATGTTTACTAATTTTGGAACTTAAGGCACAGTTTTCGAAGACGTGCTACTAATATTAAAATTTGTTTTCGAGATACTATTGTATTCTCGAATAATTTTTTTGTCCTGAATGCAAAAATGGCATTTCGTAACCTTGCATCCAAATTAACTATTGAATACCTGATATGAGGAAAAATATTACGAATTAATAGTGTTGATGGCCTAGTGCACCCCCTTTCCCCCCTCGTCAGATTTTGCTTTGTATTTTTATTTTAAATTTACAGAGCAAATTAGCTTCCTTGAAGCTGGAGCCTCCCCGCATGGCGTTTGTAATATGACATTCTTAATTGAACATCAATACAGTCCTTAATTTGTTCCTCGTAAATATTCAGTTCGTGTTACTTAGAAAATGCTGAGGTGAAACATGTCGGTTCATGTTATCAACGCATGACTACGCTTTATCTTGAACAACATACCTCTAAGAAATTAAACCTTTAACATGTAAAGCAGATGTTTTAATTATAAGTAAAGGAAGATAAACAATAATTTAAAATATTATTTAAAATTTAGGTGTATAGGAAACACGTGTCTTGAAATCTTATAATATAAGAATATGATCGTAAGGATTAAATTACAGAACATCTTCTCATATTAAAAAAATTATAAACACAAAAATCCCCATAAATTTATAGGTAATTAACAAATATTAATACTTTAATGGCCTTTACTGGATGGAAGTTAATGATACACTTGGCAGAAGATACAAATTATAGGTCAAACTTCTACTTTGTTTAAGAAATTTTCAATTCAGTTATTCCGAGGCTTTCCGGAAGATTTAGTTTCTTTGTTTCAGTATGCAAAATCCTAAAACTTTCTAGATTATTAGCATATTTAAATGGGATTCATTACAAGAACTTTTGTCTTATGTTTCGAAATTCATGTTTTAATGATCTACCTCTTTTGCCTATATATATTTCTAGGATATAAGTATGCACCTTAATGCAATGCGCAGATATGGTTCATTATACACGGTATCCCTGGATGTACCTATACAATAAATGGATCCAATGAATCAAAGTTCAATTTCTCGATAAACAGTTACTTTATTAAACATTTAGCATAAAATTATGATTTGTCATTAGAAAATTTGGCTACTTGCCAAATTCGTCTAAAAAGTGTGATTGTTATCTGTAATAATTAATTTTGCTAAATAAATATTCATAAGTCAAAAACCGTTCAAGATAGGTATAGTAATATTATACATAGGAAGATAGACAATTTCAATAGCTTTTAGGACAACAGATAAAATATAAGGTATTTTTCCAAACTAAGAAAATATTTGTATTTTGAAACACCCTGTACTATTAAACTAATATTTTGAAAGAAGGTGAAAGACCTCTGGATACAACCGGACGCCATACCAAATTTCAGTGCTTTAATTTGTCAGAGTTTTAAAATATCATCACTTTTTGTAGGACATGTTTTCCGGAAAAAAAAGTGAAATTAATTATTATCTATAACAAATCGGTATAGGAAAATATTAGGGAAAGTTATTAAGAAATTAATAAGGATTCTAAAATAAAAATAATACACTGGGTGTTCCGTTTAAATTATCAAAGTTGCAAATACTTTCAAGTAGAAGCGGCAAGACTGCATGGCTAAAAATATTTTTAAAAGAGAGATCATGTTCGCTTCTATAAGCCTCCAAATTTTCAAAGTGATGCAGAGGCTAATTCTCCATAAAAGTCTAATAGGCCATCCACCATATATCACCCTGTATATTCCGAAACAACAATTTCTTTTCCTGAACATAGACACTATCTGATTAAACAAAACCCTGCATAATTACTGTTCAGATTTCATTTATTTATTTTAAATTCATAAAATCATATTTATCTTTTAAATTTTTAATCCTAAAAATCTTATATTTTCAGCCTTAACTTGATGAAAATCCATAATAAAATTATTAAAGAAAACACTATTTGATGTTTTTGATTTTCACTATATTTTGTCAATATGACACGTATTTCACCGTCACAGCGGCACATCTGATGAAGCCGCTGTGACGGTGAAACATCAAATAGTGTTTCCTTTAATAATTTTTTTAATCCTACTTCCCCAAAACTCGAAGACAAAATTGTCCGAAATAGAACTGTTCGCAGTTAACTTGGTGATGTCGCCGGTTAGCTTATTGTCCGCTGGAGTTGAATGCCGTACACGTTTCGATTTATCCAGATAAGTTATCGTTGACCAGTCAGTCGTGTCGGGCAATTAAGGGTGTACGAAGTGCTCTAGTACTGTGCGATATAAAGATGATTTCGGAAGATATTTATACTTTAAGTCGACCACGACTTTCCTTGTGCTGTATCAGTAAGAATTGGATTTGTTCGGGACAAGTCTACTATTATTAAAAATTTCCATTCGAATCAATATGCGGAACAAAACATAATTTTTCGCTGTAATTTTTATGGAAGAACTCGTTTTTAAATATGACAAAAGGTAAAGCATGTGTGTTAATTGAGTTTGAAAACTAACTGACAACGCCGATTCACTTAAAAGGTCAATAACATGAGTTGACATGCATAACTGACCTAGCATATTGATTTATTTATAAACATAGCAGCATGTCATAAGAAGATTTCGGTCATTTATTAATTCAAAGAGTCATTTATGCTTATTTTTTAAAAATTTGTTTTCATCTCAGGATTTGCACGATTAAATATAATAAGGCATTTCCATAATGCCCTGTATAACACACACATTTATCCAATAGTCTCTATTCATTCTTTATAAATTTATTTATTAGGTGCGTTAACATTTTTTAAGATAATTTACATTACATAAGAGTTATTTATGTACCGAGGGCGTTAACAGTTAAAATGTAAATTTTTTTTTGGCTTTGCGTCAAGCGCATGCAGCCACTACCGAAACTCAACTATCCCTTTATGGAATACTCGTCACACACAAGCTCAGTAACACCCATATCTAATCACCATTTAGGAAATCCATATCCTACTCGAAACATATACAAACGGGGACACACGCTTCACGCCACAGGGGTACGACTGGGCGGCTTTAACTGATAGACATACAACACTGGACCGCGGACGGTAGATTAGCAAAAGGTAAACATTGGGATACTCAAAGCTCTACAGCATTCTCTCACACTTTCTTACAAATCCGATGAAAATATCGTTGATTCTGTTTTCCCGTCTTAGGTACTATAGATATTAGGCTATGGGCAAATAGTATATTTTAGCCAGTTCTTGTACCAGATAATCAGAAGCTCTTTGGTTATGCAAACAATTAAACAACCAGTGGTTTATATCGTCCACGCTTGTGTCATCACATAGACAGAGCGGGCTATCAGCCAAGTTCATCTTATTTAATAGATATCTGAGGTTGCCATGTCCAAAAATTGCTCTCACATAAGTTATGTAATACCCCCTACTAAGGGATATTTCCTGTATACTTGCCTTGTTAACCAAGGTTTTATTATTTCGGATGTAGTTATTCGAGTTACTAGCTGCCTAGTTTGCATATGATTCCTTCCATGCATTCTTAATATTTACCGGAACCTGTGAGAATATATCATAGAGCTGGAGGCCGGGGATTATCATGCCTTCATGAATGGCCCGTTTGGCAAGAAGATAGACCTTGTTATTATCTACAATTCCTGCATGGCCCTTAACCCAAAACCAAAACTATGTAAATAGTTAAATTCCGTGATTTTTTTTTGAACTATTTTTAGTATTTAGTAAGCTTTGATCGGTTGTCATATAAGTTTGATGGTTGCTAAGGGTTGTTTATTTTAAGCGTTTTTTATGTATTATAAACTTATTACTTGGCAGTCGAAATTCCTGTACTTCAAGGAGTATGAAAATTTTCTACATTGGAAAGTAAAAATCTAAATTACTGTGATTGCTGAAACAGTAATGATGGCTCACTTTCAGGAATTGGTATGTAACCCTTTTGGTCATTGGTAATAACAATTTTTAGTTATTTTTACGTTATTTTCGTCGGAAATATATACCCCAAATGGACCCCCTTCTGCAATAAGGAACCAACTGACAAAACCGAAAAGGGGAGAAAAACGATATTAAAAGAACTTCATTTAAAAAACATTTGTAGTTAATATAAAAAGCTGTAAGTTGTTTCATAACTGGTATTTATCATCAAAAACATTAGAATGTAGCTCCTCATCTAGAGAGAATATATTTTTTCGTATATTATTAAATAAAAATCACTTTTTTCTTCTTTGAAAAATGCAATTTATTGAAAAAGAAAAATGCATAACACACAATGAGAAGCACGATATAAAAACACAACAGATGGGTTATTAGTCTTCTATTAAATTTGATCTTCCAATTCAAAATCAATATCTCCATTGAATCCCTCAGTATCTTCCTGAAGGGTTTCATCGCCCATAAGGTTAGTATAAAAAAGTTGATCCGCAGCGGGAATCAGGTCCATGAAGAATTTATATCGTCCAGTTTAAGTGTTGGTATTGCTTTACCTTGAGGCACTCTTCTATGCTATTACAAAATACTACGCCTAAAGTTGGTATCCTTTCCCTTTCCTTTTTTAATGTTTATCCAGTTTATGTCGCTCTCGTAATCTATTTTTATAAAAATGCTGTTAGATTTACTTTTGACAATTAAATTTTTTTTTTATATGTAACCAGTTAATATTTTCATATCAAAACGTTTTATAATTTCTTCTTAATTTTTTTTAATACTCTAAAATAAGCAAAATTGACTAAATTGCTAAATCATCAACATTTAAAAACACATTTAGCAAAAAGGATTCAAATTACATTTTAGCAAAAAAGATCCAAATTACTTTATTTTATAAAATTAGTCTTAAGCCGCAAACACACTATTATCACTTCACGTGAATTCACGTGTTGTCATATCGGTAAAATAGCATATGCTGTCACGGCTTAGAAACAGACTACGTACACTGCAGATCATTTTTATTACATATTTTGTGTTTGTCAAGATCGCAAGTGAATCTTGTAGCTTTCTAGCATTAAACTCTAACACAGTGTTATCACGCATATCGAATATGTAAATTTTCAGAAATAAAATTGTGCTGTCAAGTATGACTAGTGTACTTCTAAACCTATTTATAAGCACGCATAAACCGCCTTGCAGATATTTCGGGTATGCCGTGACATTGCGTGATAGCATGTGATCTCACGTGACGTGATAATAATGTGTTTGCAGCTTTACCGACGAGGCATTATCGCCTGTGTTAGCCACATTGTTTAATAAATCAATATTTATCAAATTAACTTTATTGTTAACATCTTGACAGGTCTAAAACTAAATAAATAGGTTAAAATTTAAGAAACTAACTGCTTGTTGGTTTCGTGCTGCATAACGCGTACTGCGAAACTAGAATACAAGTTTCTCTAATTTTCAGTTAGGCTATATTCCTCATAAATGGCGTCCATAGGTATTTTAAGACGGATCTTAATTGCAAATAGATAAAACACCTTCTTGTGATTCTAAAGAACCAGCTAACTAATTTTAGCAAAAATTGTTATTTGGTTCCTTATTGCAAAAGGGAGTCCAAATATCCTTTGGACAGAATATTCCCAGGTGAAGTCTGAACTTATAGTAAAGGAAAACATTAATATTTCAAGATATTGTCAATTAATAGCATTTTTAAAAGTTAAATCAAAGGGATATCGTCCTAAAAAGTCAGAAGTTTTGGAAGGTGAACAAGTTTTAACTTTTATCAAAAATGCACTGAATGACCTTCATGCTGCATAAAGTGGTACTCGTAATGGAAGTTTTTACTGCAATATTTTTGAAAAAAATTTGTATCTTCTTTTACAAAGCAGTTAATGACGTGAACCAAAAAACATTGTGTTAAGAAAAGATCACACTTCAAAACAAAATAAAATTGAGCTAATTTCTACCGCTTAATTTTTACACAGGTCGTTACGAAATTAAGTTTAAAAAACTTTTGTTTCTGGCCGTATATATATATTATAAAATATCAGTATTTTGTGAAAGCCAAAATTCCGGATATCATCGCAAGATACACGTCTAGACTGTGCTAATTCACCAAGATCGGACAACAATTAAAAAAGTTACAGGACTATAAAAAAGACAAACTTTATCTTTATCCCGGATATATTGTCGGGGATTGTATTATTATTTCTCAATAAGCGCTGTTAAAATCATAATTAATTATGTTCTCAACCATTTTTGCTGGAAAAAAAAATTTAAACATAAAATAGTTATTAAATCTCTACATGCCCGAACAAACCCGAACAAACCCAACTTCAGCAGGCCCAGCTAAAATAACAATATTGTTAATAAAATGTAAATTTAATAAAGATGGAAATCTTATCTAATTAAGTCCGACCCGACTTTGACACCCAAGGTCTCCCCCATCATAAAGTTACTAACTCAAAGTTTAATGACTCTGTAGGTAGATTAATTATAATATGTATGTTGATTTGAATATATGCATTTAAATTTTCAAGGAATTATTAACGAAAGGCAACTCACCATGGATCAGAGGATAGAAAATCTCTCATTACTATGTGAACTTAGGAATCACTGAAGAGAATAATATGTTATCTATGTTATCTAGAGGGTATGCTACCGGAAAACAACTCGACCTATATAAGAAAAACTATACATAGGAAAAAATTTTGAAAATTGGAAAGTATGTTAATGTTGATAGGGGCTAACATATTTTCAATATGGTGGCCTTTCGGTTATATCGGAAGTCGCTGTCAACTTGCTTATTTTAACATCCCTATATATTAGTGCAGTTTTGGATTCTAGGCAGATTTCGTAGATCATGTTGTACCTATTTACCAAGCCTGTCATGTGGGGGGTTGCCACCACGTTGTATCTTACCGAAGATATTTTGTCTTCTGCGAGACAGCGCTACGCAGCGGTATATTATGTGTGAGGCAGTTTCATTCTGTTCGCCGCAGAGTCTGCGTTGAATGGATATATTATAGATTCCTATACGTTGAAGGTGTTTTCGTAAGTGACAGTGGCCTGCTAGCAGACCAGTCACCTGTTTCAACTGGGACCGCGTCAGTGGACGCCAGTTCTTTTAAGTTGGTATGGCACTCCAGTGTAAGTTTTGAAGTAAACTGACTGGAGTTCAAAGGCTTAAGAACAGCTTGGCTGTCCGACAGGATGTATATCTTTTGGTTGTGGTAGCCCTTTTCAAGATTTTGTAGTACTCATGTACTATGTACTAAGGACAATATTTTAGCCGAGTTGTCCCTATCAGCATTATGTCCAAAGTTTTCTAATGCATAATTTTCCATACATTGATCGAGGCGGTTCCCGGTGAGATACCCTGTATACCCAAGGCATTTATTTTTAATACTACGTATACCTACTTCCATTAAGGAGGTTGGAAAATTATGGAATCGAAAACATTTATATTCATTCTCTCCATACAGCTTGAAACAAAATGATTCAAAGGTAAATATAAACGAATGAGTTCCCCCAATTTTTCGGAAATTACTACTCAAAAAATAATTAATTAAGGTATTATTAGAAAGAGGTGTAACCAACCCCTAAAATTATGTTCCATTTAAGATTTTAAGGGTCACATCTACTACTCTCTGGGTGTTAAACCACGAAGGCTGTAAATATTCTTTAAAAGCGTTACTCATATAAACCTCTCATATTGTTAATATGATTTAGCGTCAACACATCGCGAGACAATACATCGAACGACAATTCATTGCCGATAATTCATCGCAGAGACAACTCATCGCTACGACAATTCATCGTGCGACAATTTATCGTTGCAATTTATTACAATAATACAAATAAATGGAACAAAAATAGACCTTGGTCATCAAAAAAAAGCAATAAAACGTGAAATAGTGACAGCGCCCTGGGAAAACAAGTGAAAACCCGCCCCCGCTACACCTTTTGTAACCGATTTCCTTCTGCATTCGACAAAAGAAAACACAAGAAAGTTACATAAATTGACAGTGTCCTGGGAAAACAAGTGAAAACCCGCTCCCGAACAAACCCGAAGAAAAACACTAATTACTTTATTATTAAATAAGATAATGGTCATCCATTATATCTAGGAAAATACAAACCCGAACAAACCCCTTAAGAGGATTAGGTAATTATAGTATTAACTAATTATAGTATTAAGTAATTATAGTACTCAATCTAACCCAAAATGAATATATAATTTTGGTATTTCAAAGAAGAGGATTAAGTAATTATGATACTCATGAAAAATATAGAAGAATTTTCGACGAATTGTCGCACGATGAATTGTCGTAGCGATGAATTGTCGCACGCTGAATTGTCGGCGATGAAAAGTCGTGCGGTGAAATGTCGTACGATGAATTGACGGGACACCTGTTAATATTATTTACTAGAGGGGAGACAATGAGGATGGGAAGTTTTCACTTTGACACATTTTATACAGGGTCCAGCATCTCATCTCGATATAGCACGGTTATTAATTATAATTAATAAGTTAAGATTTTGATATTATACATATTTTACCTATATGCTTGGGCGCGTTTTAAGAAAATATTTTTGAATATACAGGTCCCAAAAAAGTGTGACGTCATGATGATATATTTTTTTAAATTACATACTATATATTTTGTTGCTTAATTGGGTGTATCCTATGGTTGGTTGGAGTGCACCCCCATCGTTTGACAGGGGTCTAATTTGGTACACCGTTGGATCAAAAACCGCCAACGGGGTGGGCGCAGGTATATTTGGGAAAAGGCCCAGGATGGAGATAAGCATTCATCTGGGGAACTACGCCACACTATACCAAGTGGAAGTTCATGCCATACAAACATACGTACTACAAAATCTTGAAAAGGGCTACCACAACCAAAAGTCGGATAGCCAAGCTGCTCCTAAGGCTACAATCGGTTTACTTCAAAACTTACACTGGAGTACCATACCAACCTAAAAGAACTGGTTTCCATGGGGAACAAGGTGGAGCTCTTGTGTCTCAGGGACTTTGAGATATCAAACCGGCAACAAAAGCGACATTAGATAGATGGTAGAACAAACGACAGCCATCTCGATGGCAAAGGTTACCTGGTCAAATACATGCACGGGCCGCAATTGGAAAACCATTACTATCGAATGGGATACTAATACTGACGCGGCCCCAGTTGAAACAAGTGATGGGTTTGCTCACAGGCCACTGCCACTTGCGAAAACACCTTCAATGGATAGATATAAACAACGGATCCATTGAATGCAGACTCTGCGGCGAAGAGGATGAAACTGCCTCACTCATAATATACCGCTGCGTAGCGCTGTCTCGCAGAAGACAAAATATCTTCAACGTGGTGACAACCTCCCACATGACAAGCTTGGTAGAAGGTTAATGGACCTCATAGAAGGAACAAACATCTTCTAACAAGATCGGGGTACACAATAAGCCGGAAGGTTGCAGTGATAGAAGTTCGGGCTTTGAACTGGACTCCCGCCTTTAATCAACCAACCAACCATTCTATATTTACTTACTTACATACTCCTAAAAATTTATTGCAATCGGTTAAGTAAACCTTTTTTTTTTAAATTCCCAAAAAGTAAAATCGAAAGGAAATGACTGCTGAACGCGAAATCCATAAGATTTTGGCCCGCTTGTTTCTGTCAGTATGGTTCAAAGCCGCCTGCGATAGGAAATGGATAGTTTCATTAAATCAAATTTTTTCCGTTATTATTAATTTTTAGCGATATTTAGTAAAGGATAAATGTTGTTTAGAATTTCACTCTCTATCAAAGGGTTATAGCAGATACAGAGTATTCCAATTTCCATCACATGATTCTGAAGTTTAATTGTTTTTTTTGACATCGTCATAATACTCAGCGAAAGAAACTACACCACTTCGTCAATTTAATGGAATTTGTAGCTTTTGCAATAAGAAATTTAACAATAGTGCCGACTTCATTTTGAACAGGCAGACTGTATAATATTTCACGAGCTTGCCATTTACTAGAAATTTACATTTAAAATATCGATTAACACACTTTCATTACGAACTTAATTTTGAATCATTTCGATACGGCTTTCACCTATTTTTATATCCATTCGTGATCTAAGATCATTAACTGAATTTAAAATGAATGAATTCGGGCAATAATACGCCTTTCAGTCTTTACAGCTCTTATCGTGTATTGTTGCTGCAATGCACAAATACGAGGTTACAATTTACCTGTGCCATTACAGGAACCTTGGCGTTTAAACCAACAATTTACATCGAAAAAGTTGATTTTAATTTCGATAAGTCTAAAAATACACACCAGGTTTTATCTTTGAATGAAGGAATCTAATTTTATGGTTATTAAAATCTCTGGCGCTAAGAGTCACGTAGAGTAAACTCTTGCGCTTTTTAGAAATTGGCTTGAACAGGAAGCTTATTCTGGTATAGAGGGTGAACCACGAATAGTTCTCCTTTTAAGTTTTAGGAGAACAACAGAATATTTTTGTGTTTTTCTTCTTATCGTTTGATATATGACCAGATCGGAGCTGAAGAGGACCTAGGATAAATATAAATACCGAGTGTCCCCGGATCGGCCCATGAATAGGCAGAAAGACTAAAATTTTTTGAGTTGAAACTGCATTTTCTGGGGCCCTACTCGGAAAATCAAGTATGCCATGGAAATTTACCGACAGCTTTTTCCTCAAATTTCAGATGCCATAAAATTGGTAATAAGAAGAAAATATCAAGTTACCCTGGTAACAAAAATTTATTTGACACCGTCACTTAACGTTGACAGTTCAGTTTTTAAATTGATAAGTCGATATGGCTTACAAATTAGAAATTCCGAAAAGTATTTAATTATAATTTAGTTGGACGGGTCCCTAAATCCGAAATAATACGCATTTTTAAAAATCAAAATATATCGCGTATAGAACCATTTATCGGACAATTGCTGAATGTGAGCAAGGTATTCCTTGTATTACCCTTCCAAAAAATGGAAGGCCTAGAATTTTTGCCAGAGCAAGATCAGAAAAACTGATAAGAAGAAGGGCGAAAAACACACTTGGTACATCAACAGGAAAATTAGCACCACAATATGGAACATCTAAGAACACCATAGCGCGGGAACTATCGCGAACAAACCCGAACAAACCGGAAAAAGATGAAAATCTCTGAAATATACAGCCAACCAACTAGCCAGAATCTCGAGATGCTGCCGTGCATTGAGAAGAGTATATTTTGCTAACAAACTGGTGGATGACGAAAAGTATTTCACGCTAAGCAACTCCGAAATGAAAGAATAATGGTTTTTATACTGACAACATTGCAGAGGTCGCTGATAATGTCAAATTTAAACAAAAGCCAAATTCGGTGATAAATTGTTAGTATGATGCGCTTTTTCCACCAGGGGTGTATCCAGGCTTTATGGGGGTCGAGTACCTAAGAGGTGAGGCCCTTGATAGTCAAAGGTATATCGAAAATTGTTTCACCATATTGGTTAATTTTATTGAAGAAGAGCATATTGAAGACTATATTATGTTCTGGCCAGGCCTTGCATCCAGTCACTATGCAAGGCAAATCGAAAATTGGTGAGCACACCAAAAGGTACCATTTGTTGAGCGAAACGACAACCCTTCTAACCGTCCCCAGGCTCGCTTCATAGATGATTTTTCGGCTCTTTTATCTAGAAAAGTTTACGATGGAGGATGAGAAGCACAAAATGAGGAGGACGCAAGATATATAGGAAAATCCGAAAAATCGATATAAATGCCGTCCGAAATCTAATGCTAGGTGTTCGGGTTTGTTCGCAGAAAGTTGCGTCTAGTGAAAGACCATGATCCTCCATATTTAATTTAAGTTCATAATTCTGTTACTTATCAAACAATTAATTACTATGTATTATTAAGGAAAGATGTTCAGAAAAAAAATCTAATAAAAATAATTCAAAATATAGGCATAGAATTTTTAAATCTTGTATCTTACTCCGTTTTTCTTTCTGAACATATTTTCTTCTAATATTTTTTAATATCCCCTAGAGAAAAAGCACTTTACTAGTGAGAAAGAGCTTTCCCATCCCAAATTTCCAAGGCATACTTGATTTTCAATCGTGATGAAGTGTGGAGAATATGGTGGTAGGTAAAATTAACTGTAAGTTCTGAATTTATTGCCTTGAGAATGGCCATTGTTGCACACTTTAAACCAAAATAGCTGAACAATTGTATGATTTAATTTAGAAATTAATATCTTCCTGACTTATGTGATGAAAAAACCAACGATTCTAAACAGGTTTTGACAGAACCTACTAAGCTTTCCAAAAGAAGAAATAATAAGTCTGAAATCATATTACTAAATTGTGTAGCACATAAAAGAGTTTTGTAATTGCTTCCTAAAATACCCTGTATAACACCGAATAATAGTTTTTTTTAATAATAAATTACGCGCATAGCAAAGTCAACAAAATTCTCTATCCAAACCGGAAGAGCAATCTCCCTCATTGGATTCTGCTTTAAAATATTTATCATCAAAATGATGAAAACAAATTTCAGTTGCCTATTAATTTTTGAGTAGTGTTCGTATTTTTCAGAGACATAAATTAATTAAATCAATGGCTGCATTCAGCAGAACCCATCGATTTATAAGCGATTTTTAATGGGTGACGTCACGATGCGCATCGATTTGTAGTCATGCTGAATGCATTTTGCTGTCAGTTTATTGTTTGGTTAGAATCCCTTCTAAATATTTTCATCAAATATTACGTTTTTATCTCTCCGAAATGGGTAATATTACTTTTAATGCTCGTCTTCACTAGCAGAGATCACATATACGATTTTTTATAACTATAATTCACTACTTTCGTCATTTTTTATTACTTTTATTCCTCAACCTGACGAACGAAACTGACATAAATCGCTGTCAAATCACAAATCGCTTTTTAAACCCGATGGAAAAAATGGTGTCCGATTTCCGATCGAATTGTGAAATTAACTTTTTTTAATGCATTCAGTGCTACCTCTTAAAATGCCAATTCAGGTTGAATGGTACTACCAAGAAAGGGAAGCCTCTCAAGCCTCTACATTGATAGGATGTCACCACGTACCGACCGGTTTTGAACTCTCGTTAGTACAGGGTTGGCAGTATATCCAACGTTAACATGAGTAATATCCCAAATGCGAAGGAAATGTCAAATTACTGAAAATAAGTATATAGAAAAGTAGTAAAACTGTAGCCTGCCTGGTACCTATGACTAAAAAAAAAATCTCAAACTTTTAAGAGATACCACGAATTGACCTAAAGATTCCTTTGCCCACAGAGGCCTCAAAAATTCCACGAAATGGGAAATACCCCATGTATTGGTAAAAGTGTACGTGTGGTAGGTATGTGTCCATACCTATCATCAGAGAATTCTACTACTTTAATCCGTAGTATCACCCTTAGTCGGGAAAATATAACAAGTAGTGCCATCTCTTAGTAGTTCCATACAACCTGAGCAACCACTGGTCGGGATTTTTAGAATCAACAAGAAAATAAACCTGCTTCATAGCTTCCCTCTCTAGGTAGTACCATTCAATCTGAATTCGTATTTTATGTGCTACAATGTTATACAAAAATACGCCCTTATAGTATAAGGTTCTTCGAGTGGTTAGTATATGATTTTACCAAACATTAGTATTTATGATACCAAGCAGATTTGTTCTTTTGATTGAATCTGTATATCTATTTCTACATATTTGCAATTTCCTCGAATGTGCAATACTTCTCCGTAATGATCACCAAATAACTAAATAGCATCGTTATTGATAGATTAACAATTACAAATCGACTTTTTCAACATTGGCGCCCTTTAAAATCGAAACAGTTGAACTAGTAGTAGTAGTATATCATTTTTTGAATATGGTTTCCATGTCACTAAACAATATATTATTTTAACAACAGAAAAATGCTATCGGATGAGGAATTCGATTTTGCTGCTACTCCACCAGAAATTCGAGAAGCAGCAAAAATAGCAGAAGAAGATCTTCTGCGTCGCCCGAGACATGACAAGGCATATAACTATTTCAAAGGATTCAATTTCAACGGTTTCCTAAATATTAAGCGTTTTTAGATTTATTGCAAAAATTAACAACACACTCAAAAACTAATAAGTAATACTGTTAATTTCTTGATAATGTAAAAAACAAAAAAAACACATTAATGTAGGAGATGTGGAAACTGCTCGCCGCGAACGTCTTGGCAACATCCTAATCTTAAATAGAAATTTCTTCTAACATTACTGAAGATCTCAGGCGTGACCAATCAAATTCCAAGCGCTATTCGTCATCTTCAGTCAGCTAAATCCAGGGGTTTAGTTTTGTATATAATATTCTTGACATAACCCCATAAGAAGAAGTCTAATGGGGTCAGATCAGGGGATCGAGCTGGCCATTCCATCGATCTACGCCTCCCTATCCACAAATTTGGAAATACTCGGTTGAGGTAGTGCCGGAAATTGATTTGGTAATGGGGCGGTACTCCATCTTTCTTAGACCATATCATATTCACTGGAAGTTGTGGGTTTGCTGGATCAGGATATAAGTTTGTTAAAGTTGGCAAGACATTATTTTGGAGTAGTGCTAATAATTATCGCCATTGAAATTGCCATTAATGAAAAAGGGACCTATGATATTATCTCCAACAATCCTTGCTCAAACATTAACCTTTTCAGGATAATGCCAAGCCAAGCAAGATATCAACGATTTGGTCACAATATTCAATGATGAGGACCACTCTATCAATTAGGGAAAAAGTAGACATATCTAAACACGCAAAGCTATTACCATTTTTAAAAAAGTGTGTTCGTATATTATTTTGATATATCGATGTTTAAAAAAATTACAAAAAAATACCACCCGGGTGGAAAGTAAAAGTAAAAAAACGTCAACTTTCCACCTTTCAAAGTTTCAAAGATAGATGAAATGTCATTATCACATTCACGATTGTAAATAAATAGTTATTCCATACATATTTAAACAATCTTCTCGACTTAAAAATATGTTAGTTTAGGTATAATAGAGAACTAAAATTGAGAGAAATTCTGTTATTGCCATTCTTGGTATCTAAAAAAAAACTTGTGCAGGACGGAAGAAATGTACAATAGGAATACCGTTATACTTCGACGACTACTGTTACCATATTTAAAAGAACGACATGATAGCTTTCGTGTCCTATGCATATCTACTATAAATCACAGACAATTAAATGAGCATGGTGGACTATAAATCACAGACAATTAAATGAGCATGGTGGATCAAAATATTCATAAATACCATGTATTTCAGTTGTATGTATTCCAATTACAGGAATATTGGAAAGGTAATTGTTTTTTACTAATAATAGCAAAATACTCACCGGGAAAGTGAACCAATGGTGATTGTGATATTTAGATGTATTTGAATTGATTATATCATATAATTTTTTTTCTCACAATTTAGCTAATATAATGTCAGTTGCTCTCAGCTATGAGCTTATCAAGTCTTTCCTGCCCCCCCCCCCCCACACACACTTACTTTGAACAAAATATTATTTGTGGTAATATTAATTATTAACATACTAAAAATGCATTGTTCTACAACCACTTTATTCGATGGAAAAATAATATTCCGTAACAATACTTTCAAAACAAAAATAAAACACAGAAGCACAGAGAAAGTCAATAAAATACGATCTAACAGAAAATCTCCATTTATATATAGTAAATAAATGTCACACGTTCTACACGTATATGTCATTATTTCTTAAAGAAATACTATATCCAAGCACGAAGATTCCGGCAACGTATTGTCCTAAAGTATCGACAGTGCAATAAAAACCTCTTTTGTGTTGAAAGGCCTGGATGTCATAAAAAAGTTGGGGTAAATGAAAATCGCGTGTTATATTCAATCATGTAGTCTTGACTGCTGAGAGGTTTAATTTTTAAAAGATAGTCCAGATTGGATTTTGTTTTTCTTGTTCTAATCGTCGACTACTTAAATCCCTTGTTTATATTTATATCGACAGGTGCTTTTTATTGCAAAATTACTCAACATTACTTTGACATGTACAGCAGATAAAAAATTTGCTGCCAATACAATAAGTGATGATAGAAAATTAGATATTATGCTTGAGTTTGAGGAAACCCCCTTCTAGTGAGAAGCAGCCCCAATATTCGATGTTAGTCATTCATCGATTATTCGAGCATTACAAGAAAATAAAAGGTATT
Source organism: Barypeithes pellucidus (assembly GCA_963991005.1). Classification (NCBI taxonomy): domain Eukaryota; kingdom Metazoa; phylum Arthropoda; class Insecta; order Coleoptera; family Curculionidae; genus Barypeithes; species Barypeithes pellucidus. The sequence goes on along the minus strand of OZ022556.1, from coordinate 30,784,494 downwards.
CCTATAAATGATACCTACTCATAAGATCATGGAAGACGATTTTGATAGCAGAGTGTATTTTTGTCAAGAAATGATGGCAATGTTAGATAACACTGTGATCCAATTAGAACATGTTCTGTTTTCTGATGAGTGCACCTTTACACTTCACTGTCATGCTAATCGTCAGAATTACCGCTATTGGTCTTGGGACAATTCTCATTGGATTAGAGACGAACATACGCAATATGTTAAGAAATATAGGAAGGAGAAGAATTTCATGGCTGCGCAACCTGAGAGAATGGTACAGATGCACATCAAATGAACTGTTCAGAGCAGCCGCCTCCAAAATCAGAATAGCCATGATGATTCTAACTTTCGTCCGGAGATGGCACGTGAAGAAGATACGCAATATCCTGAAAAGGTTAATGTTGGGGCAGGAATTATTGGAGATCATACCATACCTCTCTTTTTCATTAATGTCAATTTAAATGGCGATAATCATTTAGCACTGCTCCACAATAATGTCTTGCCAACATTAACAAACTTATATCCTGATCCAACAAACCCATAACTTCCAGCGAATATGATATGGTTTCAGCAACATGGAGCACCGCCCCATTACCAACGATGTCCGGCACTACCTCAACCTAGTATTTCCAAATCGGTGGATAGGGAGGCGTAGATTGATGAAATGGCCAACACGATCCTCTGATCTGATGCCATTAGACTTCTTCTTATGGGGTTATGTCAAGAATATTGTATACAAAACTTAACCCCTGGATTTAGCTGTCTTTAGAAGACTAATAACTCTTGCAGTTTGATTGGTCACGCCTGCGATGTTCAGTAACGTTTGAAGAAATTTCTATTTTATCCTACATCAGTTTTTTTTGTTTTTTACATTTTCAAGAAATAAACAGTATTAATTATTAGTTTTTGAGTGTGTTGTTAATTTTTGCAATAAATCTGAAAACACTTAATATTTCCGAAACAGTTGAAGAAAGGTATAGGATATTGTACATTAAATATGTCTAAAATTTTCTGAGGGATCCAAAAATTGAATAATATACAGAGTGTATAGTGTAAAAGTATGAATTTAGAATAAAAAAGGCTCTAAAAATTTGATATTAGAAAATCAGGGCCGTATTAGAACAAATGAGGTTGATGATGATTGCTTGATAACGAAACGTCGTATAAAAGAAATTGTTGTGTAATCTTTCGGTTCATTACAAGTTGCTGTGAGAAAGTTTTCTTAGTTTTGTTCTATCTTTAATATTAACGCCGGAATAAAATTAAATTGAAAATCCAAAATTTCAGTTTTTTTTAAGAAAACTCAAACTTAAACATCTTACCAAAACTTTTTGTGTGGCATATTATTAGTGCTTTAATTGCGATACTTTTTCTCCATTTAGTCGAAGTTATATCTGTTACCATTAACGGGATCCCCATACTGGCCCGCCTTATCTTGGACACCCTATATAGTGTATAGGACTACTGTCAAAATAAAAATTAGCCTTTCTATTGAAAAAAAAAAATACATAATTACAATAATTAATCTTGTTTTAGTACAGAATCGATAAAGTTATAAAATCGGGATTTATTACGAAAAACAATCATTGCTCGTTCCAGATTCGGTCCCTTAGGGAATCTGATTGGTAACATTAACTTGTAGAGATTACCCTCAAAGCTATTTAGAAACAAACATTCGTCTCCACAAATAACAATATTATGTTTATCTCCATAAAAACATTATTATTTTTATCTTCTAACAGTAATCTCCCCCATAAAAAGGCTATATAATAGTTGCAATTTGATTGGTTGCTGACAGAAACAATTTTGGCAATAAATCTTAATTTTTTTATTCATAAATTTTGATGTATCAATTTACAAAGTTGTTTTTAAACCAAAGCAATTAGAGATATTGGGTCAGATACTGTCCCAAAAGTATCGCCATGATAAGTTATAATCATAAAGTGTAAAAACACTAAACATGTTTAATTACAATTCATAGGTATGATTTGTTCTTTAGTTTCCATAATTTTCGAAATAGGCTCGTAACGGAGCAGAATTTTCTAAATTTCTTTACATATTTCAAAAGTTCAAAAACCCATAAACAACAATTTAACCGTTCCTCCAAAAAAAATTAATGAATAAATTGAAAATTTAAAAGAAATCCAATTAAACCCTATAATTTACTTTATTTCCAATAATTGAAGTTTCATTGTCCTCACTAACAGGAAAGGTAGGCTTTTTGAATTTGAATGCTTTTTATTGCTGTTTGAGTTCCTGTTTCTATCCTAACTTTACTTCGTTTGATTGGTACAGACGGATACAAATTATATTCGCGTTTATATTTTACAGGATAAGGAGGGCTTCTATAGGGATCTCGTTAATGGTAGCTGATACAACTTCGATTAAACGGACAAAAAGTATCGCACTCAAAGCACGAACAATATGCCTTACAAAAAATTTTGGTAAGGTTTTAAGTTTTGAGTTATTTAAAAAAAAATGAAATTTAAAATTTAATTTTCTTTCGACTTTAATATTAAGGTTAGAGCAACGACGAAACATTCTCACAGCAACTTTCAGTGATCTCAAGGTTTATATAACAATTTTTTTTATACGACGTTTCGTTTTCAAGCAATCATCATCAACTTCATTTTATTTAATACGGCCTTGATTTTATAATGTCAATTAATATTAAGACGTTTTTTTATTCTCAATGATGTACTACACAATATCGCTTAATTACGTTTTGAGGCATTTTAATCATCTTCATGAAATTTTCAAGATACGGACATTTTTTTTCCTTAATTTTATAAAAGCAGTGCAGTATGTATTAAAATTAATATTTTTAAAATTCTTTTAAATAATGCACTAGGTACATAACACACATCAACAACTTTTGACACTATGCAAAGGCCAAATTCGACCTGCTCATCGTACTGCTCTCATCATTGGAGCTCTGCACCCAAAAATACTCTTCGGCTACTGGATTCCATCGAAAGGAGGGCCATTCGTCTGATTGGAGACCACGAGCTGACGAAGAACCTCGACAGCCTAGAACATCGAAGACAAGTTGGGGATTTGACTCTCTTTTACAGATATTTTCATGGAAATTGTTCGGCTGACCTTGCCATCTTAATTCCGCTCAGAGCGGCGAATAGCAGAAATACACGACGAACCACTGCCGCCCATCCATATGTTGTTATGCTTAGTACTCCTCGAACTTCATTATTTAAGAACTCCTTCATCTGGAGGATTTCATCCTTATGGAACGACCATTCGAGGTCGTTTTTCCAAACGAGTATAACCTCTAACGATTCAAAACCAACGTGAATCGCTTTTTGTGCACACGCACCACTTCCAGAGTGCCCTAAAGGATTTTTCCTATAGTGCTTGTGTTTGATCATAAAAAAAATAAAACATGATAATTTACTAACAATAAGAAAACAGTATGAAAAAATAATCAGAAATAGGTACATCGGCAAAAAAACATTAATTAATGTAAAACTATTAGATTATTAGAAATTAATTTTCTAAAAGGTGTTCGAAATGATTTCCATTAGTCTCCATACAAACATTCATTGGCATTTGTGGCGTTACGGTTTGAAAGGCTTTAATAACTTTACTAGCCGTCTGTGTGTGGTTGAAATGATTCCCGTCTATAAGTTTATAATACAGAGTGCTACGCAATCATCTATTCATTTAATTAATTTAATTAACTAAAAATTCGAAAATGAAGATACAAATACTAAGTTCAGGTATAAAATTAAGTAGGTAACCATGGGTACGGTAAGTAATTAATGTCTATTAAATCTATTTGACATTAAAATTTATTAAAGTTTAGCAATTATGAATATGAATCGGTTTTTAACACCAGAAAAATATTCTTATGCTAGAGTGTTGTATGAATTTTGTATGATGTATTTGTATCGTTATTTTCGAATTTTTAATATTAAGAAAATGTTTTAAATGTTAAAATAATTGCGTAGTATTATAGACCTTATTTATCGAAATGATTTTTATTTTTAGTTTAGAAATAGAACAGTTAAAATATCGCATTGATTGTTCACGAAACGTTTTCTCAAAGTTGATATAAGTAGACCTCGTTCATCTATCGAGAAAATTTTTATGTTCACGTTTTGTTTTGGAAATTTGACTAAATGTCATCGGCATGTTTATTCTGATTAAACCTTGAGAGATTTAATTTATGAATAAACATGCCCAAACCATCATTCAGTAAAATTTCCAAAAATAACAAAACTTTGAGTGTTACAATGGCGAATTTTATCGATAATTAAAACGACGCTCGAGTCATATAAGAGTATGTCCAGAACCTAAATTAAATATTATAATAATGCGAGAAATACTTTTAATATATATTTGACGCTTCGTAAGTTTAAGGTTATGTTACTAAAATTTCAAAAGAAAACGATCTCGGTAAATAGGAAAATACATTACAAATAAACAGTAAGTACATATTTTATACGTAAATCTCGTCGCTAAGGCTGTCAGTCAAAATTTTACCAAATCAACTATTCCACCTCTAACACGTTCTGATGGTACAATAGCATCCACAGCCAAACTTACTTGCTGAACTATTTTTTTTTGCATTCTACTGTAGATTTCCAGGGAAGAACACCACCCAACATTCCTGCGCTTTAATCCGAAATGACTGAAATCGTGTTCCGTCAGCGTCCCGTCAAATTTATCCTGATATGGCTCGACGTCAAGAAAGCTTCTGGTCCAGATGACATTCCTGTTATAGTTCTCAAGAGATGCGCCGATGAACTAACACCAGTATTTTGTAGACTTTTAACTTATCCTACAAACAAGGAATATTTCCATCGTGCTACAAGACGGCGCGAGTCCAGCCTATACCAAAGAAAGGTAAGAGAACCCTGCCTAACAACTGTCGACCAGTCGCATTGCTTTCAGTTATATCAAAAGTAATGGAGAAAGCTATTAACCAACAACTTCTAAAGTACCTACCTGGAATGCTTCAACATTATCAGCGATCATCAATATGGTTTTCAGAAGTCCAAATCAACTGGAGATCTTCTAGCCTATGTCACCCATCTTTGGAACAACGCAATCGAACATCATCGGGCTGTTGCACTAGATATTTCTAAAGCATTTGATCGTGTCTGGCATGAGGGACTTCTGAGTAAACTGCAATCCTATTCTATGCCCAGTTGATTCTGTGCATGGTTGTCTAGCTTTCTTAAGGACCGCTCTATACAAGTGGCGATTGACGGATTTCTCTAAGACACCTTCACCAACAATAGTGTTCCTCAAGGGTCCATATTGTCTCCCACTCTCTTCTTACTCTACATTAACGACCTTCTAGTGAAAACGAAAAATCCGATATTTAGTTTTGCTGACGATAGCACACTTATCTCATCTTTCTCTTCGAATGCACAAACAGCGGCTGCCGACGCACATCTTATCAGACAGCATGAAGTATCACGCTTCAACAAAGACCTGGAAAATTTTTTGGGTAGGAGTGAAGTTGAATCTAACGCTATTACAGAACCGGATATAGTCATGGACGGATACGCAATCCCACTAGCTTCATCTATGAATTTGCTGGGCGTCAATCAGGAAGGAAATATGTCTTGGCATAAATACGTTGTGGCAATCGCCAAGATAATTTCCCAGAAACTTGGTGTACTCTTCCGAATCAGAAAGTTGTACACACCTCAACAAGTTTTGACACTATACAAAGTCCAGATTCGACCATCACTAGAGTACTGCTCCCATGTCTGGAGCTCTGCACCCAAACATACTCTTCGGCTACTGGATTCTATCGAAAGGAGGGCCATTCATCTGATTGGAGACCATGAGCTGACGAAGAACCTCGACAGCCTAGAACATCGACGACACGTTTGGGGATTTGGCTCTCTTTTACAGATATTTTCATGGAAAGTGCTCGGATGCTCTTGCCCTCTTAATTCCGCCCAGAGCGGCGAATAACAGATACACATGATGAACCACTGCCGCCCATCCATGTGTGGTTAAGCTTAGTACTCCTCGAACTTCATTATTTAAAAATCTTTCATCTGGACGACTTCATCCTTATGGGACGACCTTCCCGAGGTCGTTTTTTCGAACGAATATAACCTCCAACCATTCAAAACTAATGTGAATGGCTTCATGCGCACACGCACCACTCCCAGAGTGCCTTGAAGGATATTTCCTATTATGCTTGTGTTTGATCATAAAAAAAATCCTACCTTTAAAGTAGTTTTTCGTTTATCATGGGTAATAATGAAAACTTAAAAAAACATATATTTAAGAAACAGTCCTTCAAACTTGACATTTATTACAAGTCATTTTCTAGTGCTCGGCATACTTAGAAACGCTATTTATAAATATTTTGGGCCAATGGCACAGTTTTATCACTTGAAAGGAAGATTGAAAATTCATCAAAACAGTTCCGTGTGATTGGTGTAAATGAAACAATTTGATTGGTCCAAACAGTATATTTGACACGTGATGAAGATAATCGACAATACAATATACCGCGTTTATATAGAAAGAACGGTAATTTTTTTAAATATATAAAAAATAAAATAAAAGTAAATTCTTATGTAAGATATCTCAAATTCAAATTTTTATTAAATTTACACCATATAGATTTTATCGCTACCCCGTACAATTAGTCGCATCACGACGAAAACAGCTCAGTCCTAAACTCATGAATCTATTTTCTATCAGTTAAAAAATATATTAAAATATTTGCTAAGGAAATAGCAGCTTATGAATTTGGACGTGCATTTTGGAATATTTTATAATTAATTAGATTATAGATAATTTAGTACGGTGAAATTTTCAATAAGAAAATACTTCGTCTCAGCTATCGGCTCATGCTTTTACCAAAACGTATTTTATTAGTTGCCAGCAATGTTGAGCATTATTGGCCATGCACAAATAACCCATTTTTACAACTGCACAGTGAAATTCTTATAAATCTTTATTACAACGATACCCCAGGTTTCTAATTTGGGCATACTCGGATATCTCAACCCATTAATAACATTTTTTATTTTCCGGTGCTATACTTATGAAGGTGACCCAATAAATCTCGGCATTTGAACGCAGGATGAAAATAAATTTTCTTTCTTATATACCTTAGGCAGCTTTTGCAAATTTTAATTATACTTGCAAATAAATGGCCTGCTAAAAATATATTTTTGAATAATATATATTTTATATTTGTTTCTTGAGTATTTTTGTTAGTATATTAAAATTGAAATCAAATATGAAAAACTAAAAAAAAATTATTTGTAAGTTAAATTACTAAGGGTTGGAACCAACCAAGGAGGGTTACTACGACTAATCACTTATACACGGTGGACCAAAAAAGTTCCCACATTATTCTTTAATGAAGACCTGTTCTATTTAAAATCATTTTTAAAAGAAATTTGCAAGATATACAGGGTGTAACAAATTCTTCCTTCACTATTGAGATTTCCGAAACGGTAAGAGATACGAAGTCGGTTAAATTGGGGCAAAGTTCCGTAATCATGGGCATAATAATATGCCGCAAAAATCAAAAATAAATACAGGGGATTTCAAAATATTTGAAAAAAATCTAAAATTTATCGTTTCGGTTTTTATTCTCCACAAGATAGTTCATCAAATCTTTAATGCGACGTTTCGTCTTTGTGTTACCATCATTTTTTAAATACGGGCCTGGATTCTTTTTAATTATGAAAGAGGAACTAAATCTACGTTCAGCGATGTACATCACATACTGATTTTCCTATGTTTTGTTCCTTAAATTGTCCATCTTCATGAAAATAGCCCTAGTCTGTTCCTATAATGTAAAACACAATGCCATTTTTAAAAGTCTTAAGAAAGGGCTGGCTTTAAGAGTTAAATATTATTTGTATTAATAAAACAAATTGCTGTTACTATACTTACATTAAGTAGAAATTTGATACAACCGTACTATTAGTATGAAATGAAAAAAACAGTAATAGTAAGTAATAATAATAATTAAGGACAGAAATAGCAATAATAATTTTAAAGTCTTCAGTTTCTTCAAAACAAAAGTAAATTACAGGGACGTACTAGGGGTATTTTAATGAAAATGATGAATGAGGAACAAAACGTTGGGAAACCAGAAATTTGCTAAAAAACTTCTAAAGATCGATTTAGGTCATCTTTCATAATTTAAACAAAATCAGTTAATGATGGTGACCCAAAGACGAAATATCTTAAGGATCCGTTGATGCCATCTTGTGGAGAATCAAAAGTAGTAATGAGTGAATGTATATATTTTTGTTTTTTTGCGGAATATTATTGGGCCCATAATTACGCAACTATGCCCAAATATAACCAACTTCGTATATCTTGACGTTCCCGAAATCCCAAATGGTGAAGGACGAATGTTACACCCTGTATTTACAAAAGAATAAGTTCGTAAAATTAATTTAAAATAACATCGAATTGGAATATCATACAGATCAGGTTAAAAAAAGAACTTACTTTAAACAAGTCCCAAAAATAAGTTCTTTCTTTTTATCATAATTAGTACTTACAAGATAAAACCTCTTATATCCTTAACAAAAACGTTTTTGAAAATTGTTCAATATGACCTCAGATTTGTTCAATGCATTTCTGTAAACTCTTTTTCATTTTCCTAAACAAGCTTCTACAAATTTCTAAATAAAGGAGACAAACGGAACTATATGGCAGTCGTTGAGGATGGGTTGGACTTTGGCGACTTTCTAAACAGGCGCTAGAAATATAGTGATTTAACGCTATGCCAAACGAGACTCCTGTAATTATTACGTAAATATTTACCGGTGCTTTCCTCCTAACAATTGATACTTATTTAAGGTTTATGTTAGAGATAAAATCGTGCTCTATACACTCTAAAAAATGCATTGGTTTCTAAGACTAATTCTATCTTGCTGTTAAAGTTTTAGCTTATACAAAAGTAATTTCTAGTTAGCAAAACCAATTTTCGTTTTAACTGAATTACGATGAATAAGATGATCTAGTTAACAGAACTAACTCTTATTTTTAAATACTTCTTAGTTAACATAACTTTATTATCATGTTGAAACCAACACTTTTTATTAATTAGCTCCCTATACTAATTTACTTAGTTATTGTTATTGGCCAGATATAATAGTAATAGGTAGGTACGATGTGAGACCTGACGGCAAACCAACTGCCGCCATTTGCTTCTAGTAGATGGCGCTGCGCGCGGTAATTTCTCGACTACCGTTGATAATACGGCGTGAACTATAGAACTAAAGAGTTCCATACTAGTCTGCAGGTGGTTACATCCTATCAATGGGAAAGGCTTCCTTTTCTTGGTAGTACCATTCAATCTGAAATGGTATTTTAAAGTGCTACTGTGTAGACTAAATATGCCCTTATTGTATAAGGTATCATCGGGTGGTCTGGACAAATAATAATTTTTCCATTGCTATTTAATATTTCTTTGCCCTTTTTTTAACAATAAAATAGGTAATAATTAACAAACACAATTGTTGAAACAACAATATGATGTTGCTCTTAATAACTAACTATATTGGTTATCATAAATATTTATTCTTTTGGGTGCTAGAAGTACTTGGTTGACTTAAAAGGAGTTATTAGTGACTTCAGAAAGAAAGAAAAGAAATTCTGTTTGCCGTTAAGAAGCGTAAAATGGAATATTTCGGGCATATAATGCGCCATGAGAAAAACCGACTTCTCCAACTCATTCTACAGGGCAAAACAGAGAGTAAAAGAGGACCTGGTAGACGAAGACACTCGTGGTTGCATAACCTGCGTCAGTGGTACGGACTCACTTCGATACAACTTTTTAGGAGTGCAGTTAACAAAGTTCAGATAGCAATGCTAATCGCCAACGTCCGCAACGGATAGGGCACCACAAGAAGAAGAAGTGACTTCAACTAGAATAATCGTAGCAAAAAAATTTGGCCTTTGATACTAAATTTCCTCTTATCGCCAATTTCACTAAATTTTCTTGTTATTTAGACTTGGTATCCTAAACTAGACCATTTTTTAGAGTGTAAGAAAAATAATAATCTTTTGCTACTTCGTTTAGTGAGCATTTTATGCTGAAAATTTATTTAAAATGTTAAGGAATATATTAAAATCATGAAGGAATATTGAATATTGAAATTCTACCCGACATATCAGAAATAATTTTGTTACTGCTACTTATATAACTTTATGGCAATACCTGAACCTTTTATCCACGAAAATTTACCACACAATTTAAAAAGTAGGTGGAGTTTGGACAAAAAATAAAAGTTAACCCTTCAACATTTTCAATTTTCTGTTTCTGCATTCCCTCTAAATTCATAGAATTTTATGGTTTCATATTTTGACTTGATTTTTCGATAATGTTATAGTCATTGACTCGAAACAAACATTTCCCCTTTATGTCTATCTGCTTTGTACACGTCAATGTGACATCTGTTATTACAAAAATAAACAACAAAAAAGAGATGGGGATTTTATCTGCAGAATCCGCTAGAAAGTTTGTAGTGTATCATGGCTAATCAGTAAAGCTGTAACGTCCGAGAAAAAAAGACATGAAAAGTCTGACATGGCGAAACGCATCTAAGGATGATTTTGAAAAAAGGAGAAGGGCAAAAATTCAAATTCTAATTTAATGGACAACACTTAAACATTTAATTAGTCAACCAGTCGGGCATATTTTGTTTCCCAATTAGTAATAGCCGCCCACTGGATTTAATATTTTCTAAGGTACCTACTCCTTTGGGTTGGTAAGTATACCTCGAGATGACACGGCGAGTATTATACTGCCGTAGATATTCATTCTGGACACTTGATAGCGTTGCAAAAATCCTTCTTCTCTTGTGAGGCTCTAGTCCAACGAATACTTATAAACAGGAAGAAGACAAATAGCCGTGTTAACAAATCGAAGCAGATGTTCCACGAAAAATGGATATAACTTAATGACTGTAGTAAAAGTATCTGTGGCGATCCCATTATTTATGACCGTTTGTTATTATTATGTGGAAAGGACCAGATTGTAATAATTATAATTAAATATAGGTAGGTTAGGTTGCTTAATTTATATTTAAATATCTTTTTGTGGTAAAATTTGTTAGTGTTTATTTCTTGCTGAAAGAGTTTAGTTGGCGTTATGTGGCGTCCATGGAAAAACCTTGATGGGGCTTCTTCTAGTGTTGCAGTGAAGAAAATGCATTTATCTCTCGATGCTAGGGAAATTGTAAAAAGAGTATATACTTCTTTACTCAACAGAGGCTAGTGCTGCTGCGACTGAAACGTCTGATTTGACTAAGATACCTCTGACTACAGTGAAAAGAATCGCGTCAAATCCCATTAAATCTAGAAAGAAGCGTAAAGATGCGGGTTTCACCAAATGTTTCGACGAAAGCGACAAGGACTTGATAAGGCGAAAAATCTACACCATGTACGAAGAGCAACGCGTACCTACATTAGATTCTTTGAAGCAACGGCTCACCAATGATGAAACCCAAATAAGTTGTAGCCGCACTAGCCTTTGGAGAGTTTTGTCGCAAATGGGATTCAGATACAGCAAAGGCAAGTACTCAAGGAATCCCACCGTTTACAAAAATGGCGTCATGAGTATATAACTTCTGTAAGGAAATCCCGTTCTGAAAACCGTCCTATAATTTACCTCGACGAGACTTGGTTTGACACGCATGAAACACCATCCAAAGGCTGGTCTGATTCTTCCGATAAGTGTAAAACAAAAGCTCCATCAAATAAAGGAAAAAGAGTAAGCATTTTACATGCTGGGTCAGAAAACGGTTGGGTTCCAAATGCCTTGTGGCTTTCTACAAAAAACATTAAAGACTCTTGTGTGGACATGAAGATTCAACAAATTCGTATATTAGTCTGGATCGTATAACTAATCCAATTATAATTAATTTTGATGAGGATAGCGATAGCGAAACAGAACTATCTATAGAATGACATTATAAATGTAAATAAATATGACTAGTAATATTTAAAAAAAAATGTTATTTCATTTGATTACATTAATATAATCATATCATTACTTGTTTCCCTTCGTCCGTCCCTTCATACTTCACTTGTTTATTGCCAAGCTCTTGTCGACACAATGGGACCGACCCAGGAAATCATTAAGTCGTATCCAAATTTCGTGAAACGTACTTTATGAACAAACGAACAAACCCGGCATCCATTATGTCTGGCATCAGCTGACAAACGCACGTGCTGTTCAGATGTCACTTTTGTCCAAATTTTTATTACTGTCAATATTTTAAAGTGACATGTAACCAACCGAACAAACCCGGCAACCATTATGTCTGGCATCAGCTGACAAATGCACGTGCTGTTCAAATGTCACTTTTGTCCAAATTTTTATTACTGTCAATGTTTTAAAGTGACATTTAACCAACAAAAAACATTCAAAACCATTTTATTTGATTTACTAAGTGGTGAAAATCAACATTACTATTCTGACATGTTTTAAGCTGTAAATATCACTGTAAAATAATCCTTACACACTCTTATATCATTTTTTTGAACTAGTGACGTAACTACAAATGAAAAATTAAACTTCAGAAATAAGCTTGTAAGCACTTTTATTAACATAATTTACATAAAATATTTCACCATCTTCAACTGGGCTCTAGGTCCTCGCAAATATTTCAAGCTTCAAGTCCAAACATATTTTTGGGCCCCATATGATTTAGGAAAAGAAATTATTATTGATGCTTATTCTCAGTAAAGATGACTAAATGAATATTTCAATTACAAATTACTCACTTGCACCAAAAAGGAAACGATGTTAAGAAACGAAATTAAAAATTATTTTAAAATTTAAAGATGCTGCGTCTTCTCCACCATTTTAAATCACATCAGATGTTGCTTGATTTTCATTCCCGCCAGACGAAGGAAGTTAGCTTGTTAACAATTCGTGCTGTTCGCATTCTATGCCTGTCTCTGTCTGCAGCAACTTTCCCTAATTCAGTAAAGTGAGACAAATATGACCAGGATCAAGTCGCCTGCATAAACACTAACTTTTTGGCATATCATATTAACTCTACGTAAGTCTGATATTGACGCTTAAATGTGAAACAGATAGATAAAAGTAGGCTACTTGTGAGCGCATGGAGCAGTAGTAGTAGTAGTAGGCTTAGCATCACTTCCAAGGCCTTCTTACATGTTTCGATCAAATTTTTGTCACATTCGCATAATCGTTACACTCGGCAAGACCATCACCTGATAATCCACCTAGGCCTTTATTATCACAGAGGACATCAGAATAACTACCAGTTCTACAAAAATTGCAGAAACTAATGTTGTAAAGTTTTAACATTTATTTATTACAAATTTAAGATTATTTATTTATTAATTACATACCATTTAACAAAGTCTTCCACAAGTTGCCTATTTCCTCTTTACTCCTGGCGATATGTTCTACCACCATTCTGTTGATCTTTTCTTGCCAAGGCAAATTATTAGAAGGGATAGTTTCTTCTTTAAGTACTCGTACTGATCTTGTTTTTGATAAATATCCCAGTAATTCATCCCTTAAATTTCGCACATAATCGTCTGAATTAAAATGGGCTGGGCATATTCGTGCGGAGGTTACACTAAATTTGTCTTTCCGCCAACAAAACCGTATCCATTCTAATTTTTTATTTTTATCCTTAGGAAAGCGGAAAAATCTTATATTTCTATTAAATTTCTTTGCCTGGTTATCCATATCACAACCGAACACAGCGCACCTCATTTTATGAAAATTCAGATATTTATTTTAATAAACACACAAGATTAAATAAGAATTCTGGTGAACATAAAAACAGTTAACTTACTGGTGAACTTATAAAATTTCCATGGAAAACTACTATCCTTGATCAAAAGTAATAGGTTAACGGTTCAAAACCTAATAGAATAGTAAAAAATGGTGTCAGAGTAAAAAGAGTTTCCTATGATATGGGGGGGGGGGTCACCTCCAGATTGAACATAAATTTCAAATGGGTAGCCCCACAAAAAGAATGTTAAAAATTGAATTGTTATAACAGTAATGGATATATTACAATTCTAAAATACTGGCAACGCTGTGTCAAGCAAGCAGTGGTCGCCGAGCTTTCGGCATGCTTCGGCTATCGTCGACCTGCTCAAATGGCGGCAAAAATTTCTCGGAATCTTCTCTTTTTTTAGTGATATTTGTGTATCATATTTCTATGAAATTAATATACGTAAATACTTGCCATATATTATGCTTTCATTTCATATACCATTAGACCATTACAGGCCTAAAACCTTCCAATACTTTCAAAAAAGAGTTAAAAACACTGACAGCAATTTAACCCTCCGTAAGAGATTTAAAAATCACTCGCCGCGTGACGTCACAAGCCACGCCAAACTCGACGTGCAATGATACCTTCTTACATTCTTTATACCATGATCGTCAACCGGGTTTGTTCGGGTTTGTACCGGCGCGCTACACAAATGCCGCCACGAAATACTGCTACTAAAAATACCGTTAGAGAGAGAAAATATGTATCTTGAAGGAAAATACCTACTTAATCAATGGTGAATTAATTACATTGAAGAAAAATACCGTTAGGTAGAACGTAGGTATATACCTTCAAATACAGTTAGGGACAAAAAATACCCACTGCTACTTACCAGTGCGCCTGAATTACCTTTTTTTAGAACATTCTATTTAAAATATAAAATACCTTATGTAAACTTACCCATACAAAATATATCCCTTGAAGAAAAATACTGTTAAGAAAAATACCCACTCCGAACCTGAATACTCCAACACGACATTATTGAAAAATACCGCGACAAAATTGCGGTACGCTGATATTGTTCCACCTCTAAGCCTTACTAACTAGCCGTGATACGGCGAAACGCGTCTAAGGATGAGTTTAAAACAAGAAGAGGAAGGCAAAAATTGCATATTTGTGGTCTCGACAAACCTTTATTTCGCTTACATAATAATAACATTATTAGGGATCAAAATTTGTAGTCCGACATAAAATACCAAAAAACTACTTATTTTGTAACATTTTTCAAATAATTGACTCGCCCAGGTAACGCGACTGTGTTTAAAAAAAAATCATATTTGATGCTGGCAGACACCGTAACTATACTGACAAAAATATATAAAAAAATAAGTTAGGAGTTTTACAGCCACCACAGAATTTCGTGACTATTTTTTACTATGCGCATTAGAATAGAAAATTACACGACTTACACGCACTTGGCAATTTTTTTAAAAATATTATACAGGGTGTTATGGAAATGACGTATTATATTTAAATCGGCAATTCCTGAGATGAAAACAAATCGAAGGAAAATATCCAAAAATGGCGCTTTAATTTAATATGCCCTGTACATGACCTTATGTCAAACCAAAAATGACCACGTGGTGCCCTGTCAGGAAGATAAACAAAGCAACATATGTCAATAGTGTTGTCATATCTTCAGGGTAAACTCTTTAGAAAGTCAATAACCGTTCGACAGATTGCAAGTTGTTTATTTTTCAGGGTACATTATTATAAACTTTTACGTTCAGTTCAGCCGCCGCGGAGATTTTAAATGGTCAGGTATGTTCTCATTTGTTCAATTCGAACGACACCCGTCAGATCTGGACAACTTAAAAGTTTATAAATGCCACTTACCCTTTAGAAAAAAACATCCAATTTTATTTAGCTTTTCGGACTTATTTAACACCAACTTAATTTATAAAAAAAACACCAAGTACCTTTCTAACTTGAACAAAAACAAACTGGCACAATAAAATCACATAACACATCTAAGTACTTACCATTCAATCTGAATTAGTATTTTAAAATGCTACTGTGTAGACAAAAATACGCTCTTATTGTCTGAGTGGTCTGGGAAATAATGTATTTAACATCTAAAAATTTTAATAACAAATAACACGTTTGTTTTCTCGATCGACATCGGCCTGCTCTTTAAACATCTGATTGTGGCAATCGGGCTAATATTTAAAAATACAGCGTTGCCACTTTCGACGTTTTATAAGCGACTATCATAAATTGCCGAATTTTTTTCTATAATATTACTTTCCTGTATAATCATAGTCTCGGAAATGGCAACCGCGCTGGCTCTAGTGGCGGAGAGATCTTGAAAAGAAAGTCCAAGGTGGACTACACCATTATTTCAAAGGGTAGTTCCTGTCAATTGTTAATATAATTGTTTCATTTTATCTTTAGTAAAGGGTTAATGGCCCGGCCCATAGAAATTAGCGTTTTTATTATTTCTATTGCGAAATGATTAAGTGCTCTTGTTCTATGTGTGTTATTGTAAAGTGTAATTATGCGTTAGTGTTGAGGTTTAGTGAAAGCATCCCACACTATCATCGGGACACGTGATGAGCATAAAGTTTTTCCCATAGAAAAAAGAACTGAAAGTGTCTGTGCCCTGGATTCCTTAATCGCGTCCTGGATTTACTTTCTAAGTAAGCTAAATATTTATTTTTATAAGGAACTAAAATTTTACACTTTTAACCATTTTGACAACATTGTGCTTGAACATCTGTTGATTAATCAGCTGGGCAATGTAATTTGTTCATATACGAATGTGACAAGGAGTTGTGTGTGGGTTTAGGGGTGAATTACCCTACTTTTTAAATGTTCGATTTAAAAAAATATATATGTATCGCTTCTCTAGGACACCCCAGGAGTCTCGCATTTAAATATAATACGTCATTTCCATAACACCCTGTATAAGGCAATAGCAAGCACGCGAAACCTTAGAAAAGGCCATCCATTAGGAAGAAAGATATATTTTTTGTTGAATATAAAAGGCAAAATGATAAAATCAGAGTAATGTTATGCTTTGTGTATTGCCTTAAGGGACAGATTTAGAATCTAAAAGCAAGACCTTGTATTTTTCACCGAAGCATATTGTTTTAAATAACGAGAGACATTATACAGCATTGGGAAGGAATTATTACCTTCAAGCGACTAACAGGTAGGAAAGAGAAAGTCATATACCAACTATAAATTAAATAAAGAGAATGAAAATTCCCAGTCGTAACTTCAACCATGTTAATTTCTCCTTACACCATGAACCAATAGGACGAGACGCAGCGCGGAGGAAGGGAAATTCTGCGAACGGCTTGATCCTACTTGGCCGCCGCGTTGTCAATTATTTGCTTCTGTATGCTAAACCGGCCGTCAAGCAACTTCTTGTAAATAACTTTACTCAAACCTGCAAGACAATTTAACACGGTTCGGCAGCGCGCGGCGTACGTTTACCTTCCTTCCTAGTAAAAAAGCGATAAACGACTTAATTGTGCATTATTGCTTTTTTGTAGAGAATTTTGCGAGCCGCTTCGAAAGACTTGGAAACTGTACTATACTCTATCCACTTCACCAATTCAGAAACATAAACAAACATTAGCGCGTGATTGCCACGTGTTCGATACATCAACGTATTGCTATTGGTCAATCGGCAGACGATAATTCTTCAACGGTTACCTATCTTTCGGCTTAAACCTCGCGCACTCCACACTAGCAAAACAAACCTCTCTCCGGGCAACCCCTATATCCTCCATTTCTCCCAACCGCTCCCCCAAGTCGCTAATCCTAGGCCCAGCGACCGAAACGCACGGCGTAAAAAGTGGGAAAAGAAGACCCCCCTTATTCATTTCCCAAAATAATTTAACAAACTTCTTACAATATCCTAAATTATCACAAAATTCCTTACTTCTAACAATCGTTCCTCAAACTTACTAAATTTTCCTTATCCTAATATGGTTGAGCCTAATTACTCGTTATAATAACCCCATTAACCCCATTTAACCAATACTAATCCTATTATTTACAATACTACTATTTACAATACTGCATATATACCCTTCCCCCATTTATCCCCTTATTGTACCATTTTCCATCTCTGCAATATCTATGATTCACATCTTATTTCTATAAATTCTTGACCCTGATCCCTCTGTGTGTGTGTGGGCGATTCGCCGGCCGCCCCCCGCTCCAGGCCATGTGCCCTTTGCTTTAAGCCACACCTCCATATTACACTCTACCTATACATACTATTTGTCACATTTGTCCATCAGGTTGTGAGAAGGTCGAAACTTTTCTTGGTCCTCCTTCAACATCATTACTTCTTCCGCCCATTCATTAATTTCCTCTACATCGTATCCTACCACTTTCCCCTCCCTCCGTAGAATAATATTTCTGTTACCAACTCTCTCGCGATGATTCACGCTTCCATTCATTCTACTTTCCTTTGTACAGACTTCCCTCACATGTTTCCCTATTTCCATTCTTAACCCACATTCACGAATGTGGTCAATCGGCAATAAAACTTTCGTTGCGAGCCGCGCTGCATGTCTGAAGGGTAGTAGTTCAGTGGAGGCTATTATTTCAGGTCTATTCATGCGTGGTTCTAGGTTGTACTGTTATATTTTTCTTCATGCGACTCATATTTGTTTTGATCTACTGAAGTGAGAAAATGAATTGTGTCCGGACTCTGCGAGAGAAGCGTACGAGATTCCCCTCCGTAGTAGAAGGAGAAAGCAAGTGTCAAATCTGTTTCCTTTTTATTTAATTTATACAGGGTGGCCAATTAGTGCGACAAAGCTTAATATCTCTTTTACCGCTAGGGATAGCGGAAAACTTTTTTCACGAAAGTTATTAAGCGTTAAGAGGTGCAGCTTTTAAAATTATTTTCGACCATACAGGGTGCTCCAAAAGGGCGGTGTGATAAAAATTTCATATTTTTTAAATGGGACACTATGTATATTTTTACATATTTGACTTCACCGTAAAATTCTGTACATAGTACCGTAATTATTTGTATATATTTTTGGAACGTTGCCAAATAGATTGGACAATTCCTAAAATTTGTGCAAAAACATGGTTCAATGAAATGTGTAATATTAACACCTATGATAATACATATCAATATTTTTATACAGGGTATTTTCTATGGATATGCCAACATTACGAACTTGAAACCTGAGTTTCGTAAGTTTTTTAAATGAAACACCCTGTGATTACTTTATCTTGTAGATATCTTAATCCTCTCTAATTTTTATTAATGTCTTTCTATACCTATCTCTACCAATCTTGGTGGTTTTTCAATTTTTATTTACGAACAAAAAAAGTGGATGTATTTTACCATTATCCTTTTTCTAGTCACCTATGACAAAATAAAAACAAAATGTTGTAATTTAAAAAAATATATTTATTCATACGGGAGGATACGACACAAAAATATTTTAGCGATTCAAGCTTGTGGACAATTTCTAAAGTAAATTATTAGCTAATTATTTGTTCATATAGTGACCCCACCCCCACTAACTTGAACACATAATTCAATACGTTTTTCAAAAGAATGAGTCATGTTTCTACTCATTTTCAACTGTTTTCAAAGTATTACTCCGCAAATGTCTAGAAACATTCTTTTGAATATCGTATTGAATATGTATTAAAGTTAATGGGGGTCACTATGAACAAATAATTAGGCAATACTTTGAAAACACTTCCAAAAGTGTAGAAACATGACTCATTCTTTTGAAAAACGTATTGAATTATGTGTTCAAGTTAGTGGGGGTGGGGTCACTATATGAACAAATAATTAGCTAATAATTTACTTTAGAAATTGTCCACAAGCTTGAATCGCTAAAATATTTTTGTGTCGTATCCTCCCGTATGAATAAATATATTTTTTTAAATTACAACATTTTGTTTTTATTTTGTCATAGGTGACTAGAAAAAGGATAATGGTAAAATACATCCACTTTTTTTGTTCGTAAATAAAAATTGAAATACCACCAAGATTGGTAGAGATAGGTATAGAAAGACATTAATAAAAATTAGAGAGGATTAAGATATCTACAAGATAAAGTAATCACAGGGTGTTTCATTTAAAAAACTTACGAAACTCAGGTTTCAAGTTCGTAATGTTGGCATATCCATAGAAAATACCCTGTATAAAAATATTGATATGTATTATCATAGGTGTTAATATTACACATTTCATTGAACCATGTTTTTGCACAAATTTTAGGAATTGTCCAATCTATTTGGCAACGTTCCAAAAATATATACAAATAATTACGGTACTATGTACAGAATTTTACGGTAAAGTCAAATATGTAAAAATATACATAGTGTCCCATTTAAAAAATATGAAATTTTTATCACACCGCCCTTTTGGAGCACCCTGTATGGTCGAAAATAATTTTAAAAGCTGCACCTCTTAACGCTTAATAACTTTCGTGAAAAAAGTTTTCCGCTATCCCTAGCGGTAAAAGAGATATTAAGCTTTGTCGCACTAATTGGCCACCCTGTATAAATTAAATAAAAAGGAAACAGATTTGACACTTGCTTTCTCCTTCTACTACGGAGGGGAATCTCGTACGCTTCTCTCGCAGAGTCCGGACACAATTCATTTTCTCACTTCAGTAGATCAAAACAAATATGAGTCGCATGAAGAAAAATATAACAGTACAACCTAGAACCACGCATGAATAGACCTGAAATAATAGCCTCCACTGAACTACTACCCTTCAGACATGCAGCGCGGCTCGCAACGAAAGTTTTATTGCCGATTGACCACATTCGTGAATGTGGGTTAAGAATGGAAATAGGGAAACATGTGAGGGAAGTCTGTACAAAGGAAAGTAGAATGAATGGAAGCGTGAATCATCGCGAGAGAGTTGGTAACAGAAATATTATTCTACGGAGGGAGGGGAAAGTGGTAGGATACGATGTAGAGGAAATTAATGAATGGGCGGAAGAAGTAATGATGTTGAAGGAGGACCAAGAAAAGTTTCGACCTTCTCACAACCTGATGGACAAATGTGACAAATAGTATGTATAGGTAGAGTGTAATATGGAGGTGTGGCTTAAAGCAAAGGGCACATGGCCTGGAGCGGGGGGCGGCCGGCGAATCGCCCACACACACACAGAGGGATCAGGGTCAAGAATTTATAGAAATAAGATGTGAATCATAGATATTGCAGAGATGGAAAATGGTACAATAAGGGGATAAATGGGGGAAGGGTATATATGCAGTATTGTAAATAGTAGTATTGTAAATAATAGGATTAGTATTGGTTAAATGGGGTTAATGGGGTTATTATAACGAGTAATTAGGCTCAACCATATTAGGATAAGGAAAATTTAGTAAGTTTGAGGAACGATTGTTAGAAGTAAGGAATTTTGTGATAATTTAGGATATTGTAAGAAGTTTGTTAAATGAGTCATGTTTCTACACTTTTGGAAGTGTTTTCAAAGTATTGCCTAATTATTTGTTCATAGTGACCCCCATTAACTTTAATACATATTCAATACGATATTCAAAAGAATGTTTCTAGACATTTGCGGAGTAATACTTTGAAAACAGTTGAAAATGAGTAGAAACATGACTCATTCTTTTGAAAAACGTATTGAATTATGTGTTCAAGTTAATGGGGGTCCACTATATGAACAAATAATTAGGTAATAATTTACTTTAGAAATTGTCCACAAGCTTGAATCGCTAAAATATTTTTGTGTCGTATCCTCCCGTATGAATAAATATTTTTTTTTTTAATTACAACATTTTGTTTTTATTTTGTCATAGGTGACTAGAAAAAGGACAATGGTAAAATTCATCCACTTTTTTTGCTCGAGTTTAAATAAAAATTGAAATACCACCAAGACTGGTAGAGATAGGCATAGAAAGACCTTAATAAAAATTAGAGAGGATTAAAATATCTACAAGACAAAGTAATCATATACAGGGTGTTTCATTTAGAAAACTTACGAAACTCAGGTTTCAAGTTCGTAATGTTGGCATATCCATAGAAAATACCCTGTATAAAAATATTGATATATGTTATCATAGGGGACTTCTGTCAACATTCCTCTTTCCGATATTAAAATATTTTATTTCAAATTATTATAAATTAAGAAATATTACACATTTCATTGAACCATGTTTTTCCACAAATTTTAGGAATTTTCCAATCCATTTGGCAACGTTGCAAAAATGTGTACAAATAATTACGGTGCTATGTATAGAATTTTACGGTGAATTCAAATATGTAAAAATATACATAGTGTCCCATTTAAAAAATATGAAATTTTTATCACACCGCCCTTTTCGAGCACCCTGTATGGCCGAAAATAATTTTAAAAGCTGCATCTCTTAACGCTTAATAACTTTCGTGAAAAAAGTTTTCCGCTATCCCTAGCTTTGTTGCACTAATTGATCACCATGTATATTACGTTCTTTTCTGCCCGTTAGACGCCCGATTGTAATAATTCCTTGTCAATGCTATTTATTGTCTGAATGAGTTTTTAACGGCATATTTAACACCTACATGTGTCTGTTCGTTTTAGAAGGTCATGAACATCACCCAAAATCAAATGAATTTATTGTCTGGAATATCTTATACAAATAAATTCTTAGGGCGTTGCAAACTTATTCGTATGAGATTGCACGAGGCTTTATTAAATTAGCTGGGTTTCTGATTTTTCGATAGGATTAAGGTAATATGGGGCTAATCGCAAAAGGGTAGGATTGGCCACGCCTAGTGCAACGAGTATTTATTTTAATTAGTAATTATTTTCTTGGAATCCTTTCAAGAATATTCATGTTTTTATTCGTTATTAATTTTAGATTATCTTCTTTTTAATGTAATAATGTATTTTATGTAATATTCGTGGATGGTATTACTCAAGGTTGCCAACTGGCTTTTACAATTTCCTCTGGCATGTATAGTCGTGTATTTGTGTGACTAAAGGAGTGTACTTTGTCCAGCTTATCGTGTAATTTCATGAATCCAAGCCTAAACTAAGATTTTTATCAGGAAGGCAATAATAACTACCAAGAATATACGTTTATCTCCCGATTACTCACAATTGCCCTTTACTCACAGATTAGTAAAATACTCACAAGTGTGAGAAATTACTCACAAATTGACTCAAACCCTGGGTATGACGCATATTATAATAATATTGGGATTTTCTTTGTCTGGCGCAGATGCGTCCTTTCTTCAGTTCTACAAAATTTCGTTCGTTAGTATAGAAGAAACATATGTTTTTGTTAATTTGTTGTTTTTTTTAAGCGAGTACAAATAAAATTTGACTCTTAAAGCCTGCACTTTCTTAAGACTTAAGGCATTGAGATTAAATTTTTTAAATTATACGGAATTTGTTTAAACAAAAGAATATTACAGGAACGTACTAGGGGTATTTTAATGAAAATGGTGAATTTAAGGAACAAAACATAGGAAAACATGTAATTGTTGTATACTACTACTGAACGTAGATTTAGGTTATCTTTCATAATTTACAGAACAAAATCCAGGCCCGTATTTAAAAAAATGCATTAATGATGGTGACCCTAAGACGAAACGTCTCATTAAAGATCTGATGATACACCTTATGGAGAATAAAATGGAGTAGTAAGAAAGTGAAACTTATTTTTTTACATCTTTTCGAACAAAGCCAGGAAAAATAGAAATCGAAACGCAAAATTATTTGTAGGATAACTATATTTCTAGACCTTTATAGTAGAGTGATTGTAAAATACAAATAAAAATTTATTCTGTTATGAACTTTTTAGTATATTTACTAGTTTCATGTTAAAAATTATAAACAAAATATTTTATTTGTTACGCCCAAATAGGAAAAATATAAATAGGACCTAGACCTGATAACTAAAACCTTATTAAAATAATATAATTATGCCTCTTCTTCAGCTGGTGCTTCTTCTCCTTCTTCTCCTTCTTCTCCTTCGTCTGCTTCTTCTGCTGGTGCCGGTGCAGGTTCTGCTTCTTTCTCTGGCTTATTTTTCTTAAACCATTTATTTCTCTTTTTTTTTTTGGCCGGGGCTGTTTCGTCGTCGTCGTCGTCGTCTGAAATAATTAGTTATTAGTTCATTAACTATTCAATGACAATGTAAATCGAATATGAGGTAGATCCGAATGAGATATGGGTGTCTCAAAAAAGCAACATAATATTTCGCAGTTTAATCCAATGCGATGAAGTTCGAGCCGAACAAACCCGGCTTGATGAGAGGCACAGAATTTTGCCTGGGCATATAAGAAATTACTATCAAAGCATATTTTGTGTCAAATGAGAAAGAAATAACATTCAATATTTTTAATTTAGTTCCCTAATCTCTAAATATTTCAAAGAACAAACTTTGTAGGTGTACTAACTCCATTTGGAATTGCTGAATATTACCTAAAACTGTAGAATAGATTTTTATATATAGCTTAAGATTGGAATATTTATTATACTTTATAATATAATCAGTTGAGAGAGAAAGAAGAGTGACATATTTTCACGTATGTGATAGTTCTACTGTCACTGTCATTATTCCCATATGACGCAACTAAAATCTTAAATGCGACGATACCACTTATGAGGCCTTATTGAATAGGTAATTTAGGGCCGATATTTCAAAATCACTTACTTACTCACGTACAGAATGACATAAGTCTTTTTAACTCTCATATCTAAAGAAATGGATCTTTAAGGACTTAGTGATCTTCCACCGCCTCAATTGACCCTCAAATTGATTTAAAACATAGTTTTTTTAACGTTTACCATAACGTTAAGGCAACCTTAGCTAAGGTTTAACTTAAGGTAAGGTGGTTAAAACAAATCCGGCGAGTATATGGGAACTAAAAGTGAGAATTGTTGCTAAGTGTCGGAAATTAACTTCCAACATCCACACATCCAACTGCGAAAATGTTCGAGTTCATTTTGACCAGACTATTGCATGGTAGTTTGAACATTCGATTAAGTTATTCTATGATTTCATGTAAATAAGGTATTCAAAAATAACAATATTTACATAGAAAACAAGTTTTTATTTAAAATTTTCCACTTAAACGTAAAAACAGATTACGGCACTGAATTACACACTAAATTACCTATCCAATGAGATGTCACAGTGGCATCGTCGCATTTAAGATCTTAAAGTTCGGTCATATGAGAATAATGACAGTGCCAATAGAAGTGTCACTTACACTTCAAAAGATATCCCGCTCCTAATTATTATTGACTTGTATTGGCGATTTTTTACAGATCAAATATTTTAAGATATTAAGGGTGGCTCCTTTTAGTTGGGAAACCAAAAAAATGTATATGTAATATTTAAAATCGGAAAATTATATTGTGAAGGCTTTTAAAGAACATTTGCAGTCCATGTTGTTTAACCCCCCTCTAGTATTTTAAAGGTAGTTTAAATCTCTTTCCAGTAATACCAAAATTTTTGAGTAGTAGCTTAAAAGAAATCTATTCTATGTACGTAAGTAGAACTTGGTACTTGTCATCCTTAATAGAAGTTTGACAGTATATTAAAGTTCTCTTTAACTCTCATCTAAAGGAATATATATTTAAAGACGTGGTAATTTTCCACTTAACGCATCAACTAAACTTCAAGTTAATTAAAAACGTGGTTTTTTAAAGGTTTACCATAACGTTAATGCTACCTTAGCTGATGTCTAACTTAAGGTTAGATTCAAATATCGGCCCCAAGGACCATTATTTCAAAGTCATCCTTAACACAAGTTTGACAGTATATTGAAGTTCTTTTTATCTTTTATCTAAAGGAATTGCCCTTAGGGCCGATATTTGAATGTTACCTTAAGTTCGACCTCAGTTAAGGTAGCCTTAGCGCTATGTTAAACCTTAAAAAAACAATATTTAAAATTAATTTGAAGTTTAATTGACTCGTTAAGATTACTACGTAGAAGATCTACTCCTTTAGATGAGAGTTAAAAAGAACTTTAATATACTGTCAAACTTGTGTTAAGGATGATTTATGTCATTCTGTACCTTAAGGTGACTTTGAAATATCGGCCCTAAAGAATTTAAGACATGAGAACGCCTGAAGTGTTATTATTTAAAAAACATTATCCTGTTGAGTCTTTTAGTCGAATGATTAGGGATCTCTAGGCAGTCTAAAAAAAGTTCTAATTACCCCTTCATTTTCAAAACGCGATTTGTCGGAAAGTCTCTACTCCATTATTGGAAAGAGATTTAGATGACCATTAAAATGAGATACCAGTGTTAAGCCTCATTCTCAATTGAGATTTTAAGGATAACATCTACTCAAAACCACGAATGCTGTAAATATTAATTACCTTGAAGCAAAACTTAGAATTTAGCCTAGAAGTTACTAATAATTTTTTTTTTGTATACAGGATGTCCATTTTTCGATGGTTCTACGGGATATTTGCGTTATTAGTAAAGATGGAAGGATCTTGTTTCGCAGCACTGTGCTACTTATTTGTAAAACAAACGATGCCCCAAAAAAAATCTTCCTTCTCAATTAGAATATTCAGGTTGTTTTATAAATCTAACTAATAGCAAAAGATCAATTTGTCCTAATTATTACAGCCAATGTAAACTAAAATATAACATGCTCGCTTGCTATGTATATCCCGTATAACGAAAATGCAGATATAGCATTAGAAGTGCATTTAAATGGTAAATATAAGCCTTTTAGTATTATACAATTCTATGATTTATGAAATTTAGGAAATTTAGGAAATTTATGAAATTTATGAAATTTATGAAACCTACCATAAGGACAAACGCGAGACTGATGAAATAAATGTGCTTTTGTTTCAAGTGGAACAAATCCTGTTATAATAATAAATAATAACTATGTGAAATATGTTTAAAGCATAATGGAGAACAATTTGAGAAATTTTTATGAGGAAGTTCCATAAACGTTCAATTTTTGTTTCTTATATTAAATCGCACTAGTAATTGTTTTTTTTTTAATTTTTCATGGCCTATAAGGAACTTAAATTTCGGGTATATTATTAAGACTAGAAATAAAGTATTATATATTTTTGAGAAGCTTGTTAAAAACTGACCTACATTTTTAAAAAATATATAGGGTAATCCATTTAGCAGAAAGCAAATTTGCCTTTTTTTCTGGAGAACTATTGAACGTAGATCTATACCTGAGTACGTCACTGGATTCTACGTATACAACTACGAGAACATTTTTATTTTGATGAGTAACCGAAATATGGGGAGTGTCCCTAAATTAAAATTCTCATAATGGTATATCAAAATCGAGGAGTCGTAGAAAATTTCTGATTGAGGCATCTCTTGTTTCACAAAAAAGCAGCACAGTGCTGTGAATACCGCACCCTTTTATATTTACTAATAATGAACAAACCCGAAAAATGGACACTCTGTACACTTACGTAGTTTTATATAAATATTCGAACTTCATAATCAAAAATACATTATACCTTTCCACCTAAAATGAGAGAGAGATATTGATTAAAATATTTTTTCTCGTTAGGCGCGCGCGGTTCTTCTTTAAAACAAATAAATTCAATTCAATGATGATATGTTGTATAAAAGTACTCTCAGAGTTATTAAAGATAGGACAACTTTAAAACAGCTAAAGATACGAAGACAAATAAAAAACAAGAATGTACCCTCGTGAGTGTTTGATTCCATAGATATACCTGAAGAAACCCATGTGACAGTTTAAATTTTAGTATAAAAATATCACTTTTTATTTTATCTCGCATATCGAAAAAATTTAGCTAAAGAAAATACTAATCCTTACCCTCGTGAGTATTTGATTTCTGTGAAATACCTGAAAAATCCTATGTAGCAGTTTAAATTTTAGTAAAAAAATATAATTTTTTATTTAAACCGCATATTGAAAAAAATATAGATAAAGGAAAACTAACCTTTACTCTCGTGATTGTGCGATTATTTAGAAATAACTGAAAAACCCCGTGTCGCAGTTTAAATTTTAGTAAAAAATATCAGTTTTTATATCATCCTCATATTGAAGAAATATAGCTAAAGAAAATACTAATCCTTACCCTCATTAATGTGTGTGATTACTTTGAAACACCTGAAAAATTCCGTGTCGCAGTTTAAATTTTAGTAAAAAAATATCAATTTTTAAATCATCCCTCATATTGAAGAAGTATAGCTAAAGAAAAGACTAATTCTTACCCTCGAGAGTATGTGATTACTATGAAATACCTGAAAAATTCCGTGTCGCAGTTTAAGTTTTAGTAAAAAAATAACAATTTTTAAATCTTCCCTCATATTGAAGAAGTATAGCTAAAGAAAACACTAACCTTTACCCTCGTGAGTGTGTGATTACTTAGAAATACCTGAAAAACCCCGTGTCGCAGTTTAAGTTTTATTTAAAAAATATCAGCTTTTATATCATCCCTCATATTGAAGAAATATAGCTAAAGAAAAGACTCATCCTTACCCTCGTGAGTATGCGATTACTATGACATACCTGAAAAATTCCGTGTCGCAGTTCATGTTTTAGTAAAAAAATATCAATTTTTAAATCATCCGTCATATTGAAGAAGTATAGCTATAGAAAACACTAACCTTTACCCTCGTGAATGTGTGATTACTTAGAAATACCTGAAAGAACCCGTGTCGCAGTTTAAATTTTATTATATAAGTTTTTATATCATCCCTCATATTGAAGAAATATAGCTAAAGAAAAGACTAATCTTTACCCTCGTGATTATGTGATTACTATGAAATACCTGAAAAATTCCGTGTCGCAGTTGAAGTTTTATTAAAAAAATATCAATTTTTAAATCATCTCTTATATTGAAGAAGTATAGCTAAAGAAAACACTAACCTTTACCCTCGTGAGTGTGTGATTACTTAGAAATACCTGAAAAAAACCGTGTCGCAGTTTAAGTTTTAGTAAAAAAATATCAATTTTTAAATCACCCATCACGTGAATTCACGTGTTGTCATATCGGCAAAATAGCACATGCTGTCACGGCTTAGAAACAGACTACGTACACTACAGACCATTTTTATTACATATTTTGTGTTTGTCAAGATCGCATGTAAATTGAAGGAAGAAAATTGTGCTGTCAAGTATGACTTGCCGTGAGCTGCATGAGGTGACTATAGGGTATTTCTGAATCTATTTATAAGCACGCATAAACCGCCATGCAGATATTTCAGGTCTGCCGTGACATTGCGTGATAGCATGTAATCTCCCGTGACGTGATAATAGTGTGTTTGCATCTTTAACCTTTACCCTCGTGAGTGTGTGATTACTTATAAACTGAAAAATGATGTGAGTGACTAGTTTCGTTGAGGATATAGGGTTCATATGAAGAGTGACTCTCATATCTCATATATCTTTATTATTTTTGGTTTGGAATATATATGTACATGGTCACAATCTTATCTAATTATATATATATACAGCGATATAATATATGTGTCTATTCTCTAAGTACAGTAGGTCCAAGACCACTCACTTAGGTTACGCGGCCAGACCGAGGCCTGTGCCGTGGACGGTTTTAGCCCTTGGATTGCATGCATGCTTGCCGTGGTGATAATCTGTCGATTTCAAGTCAGTGCTTATTGTCGACAATTGATAACTTTAGCCTACATTGAATGTTTATGTTTTGTATGACTGATATACTGTGTTTTAAGAATTTATTACTGCTGGAAAAAGTTTCAAAAAAAACCAGCTTTGATGAATTAATACCCTCGTGAGTGTGTGATTACTTATAAACTGAAAAATGATGTGAGTGACTAGTTTCGTTGAGGATATATGGTTCATGTGAAGAGTGACTCGTTTAGTTGAGGATATAGGATTCATATGAACTTTTCTTTATAACCTAAGTTGATTCACCGTATGAAATATTAGCAATTGTAACTATGGAAAGTTTCAATTTTTATTAGTTAGGTTCCTAAATATAAAGAAAAAAAAATGAATAATTAAGAAAGTTGATATCGACAGCCTTACCTTCGGCGTCAGTATCGGCACCATCTTGTTGTTCCGGTTTCTTCTTATCGTCCTCCTCTTTCTTCTCTTTATCTATTTGTCCTTGTTCCTCCTTTCCTTTCAGTAAAGCAACGTTGTGAACAAGGGCAACTATAGCACATCCAAGAACTATAAATAAAATTCCGAAAGGGTGTACCGTAAAAGTGTTAAGTTTATGTTTACACGCCATAATTTTGCTCTAATATTTTCCTGCTAAAAAAATGTCTTTTATTGTGATTTGTGTCAACGTCATATTATGACATCTAATCAAGATGTTAATAAAGGTAAATTAGTATATACGAGGTATTCCCAAAAATACAAGAACATTGGCTCTAGAACAAGTAACTTTTTTTCTAAATACTTTCAGAATTTTAAATAGAATACTATATATTTTTTACTCGATATTAGTATCTTTATTGTAATACCAATTATTTTTTTCCAATCTGTTAAGGTGTTGCTAAAATATTAATTATTTTGAGATTTTTGTCTGGCTCTCGTACGGTAAATATGTTACAGCTTCTTTATTGATTTTAATTAAATTTTTTTTTATAGATAGTTGCATCTAGGTTATATTAGTACTATTTATAAGATCTTATGCAATTTTTTATATAGAGGGTTTTAATTTTACTTCCAGAATTACGGAAGTTTGGATTCAATTTACTTAATATTTCCAAATGGAACACCCTGTATATTTCATCAAGAAATAAAAATGCGACTAAGTTCCCTTATAACTAAAATATTTATATTATTATCTGCCGCGTTTCCCATTCGTAATGATTTTCGTTTTTGTTTGTTATTTTGTAATGCCCTGTATTTTCTTCTACATGTTTTCTATGCTTTTTAACAGAATATTTAATCTTATACCGATCTAATAATTATCATCAGTCATTAAGTTTCGATGATTTCCATATATTAAAAATTATTTGAAACCATTCTGTCTAATTTAGCCGTGGAAATTAACAATTGGCAATTGTCATTTACTTAGTTTTTGATATTTTGTTGTTAAATTATTTTGTATGTAATTACAGTTAAATAAAATGAATTATTAAAGTCAATGCAAAACACCTCAGACCTTATCTAATGTAAGAGACAATTTTCAATATAATTCAAACTTGCATAATCAAAATTTTGCACAACTTATTTAACTAAGTAAATTATTTTTTGTATATTAATAATTATTATGACTGGAACGCCGCATAAAAATATTATTGTATAGAAATAAATAATTAAATTTTCAGTTTGTTTTATTAATTTTTATTTGGACGTAATTATTTATTTGGACCTTATAAAGTTTTGTCTACACTTAAATAAGAATATGGAATAAGTAGCTAAATACCGAAAATTTTGAGAAAATCATTACGATTTGGCAACGCTGCAGACAATAATAAAAATAATTTAGGGTTATAAGGATACTTAGTAGACGTTTCAGTTCTTGATAAAATATACAGGGTGTTCCATTTGAAAATATTGGGTAAATTTAATTCAAACTTCAAGAAATTTAGGAGTAAAATTAAATCGCCGTAAATAGTACTCATATAATCGAAAAGTAAAATTTTTGATCAAATTAAAATCAATAAAGCATCTGTATCATATTTATTGCGACACTACAAAAGCAATAAAAATAGGAAAATAATTAATATCTGTCTTGGCAACACTGCAACAGATTGGGAAAAAATTGGGATTTTATGAACAAAAAGGAGGGACACTAGAAAGAGTAAAAAATATAGGACTTTCCATTTAAAAAAAAAGTTTTAATGGTCCCGCTTTTATGAAACTAACTACCTACTTTTGGCTGTTTCTTTTACCGTATTTTATTGCCGGGAGTGCATTTTAGAACAAAGCAGGAGATAACTTTCGTTTGATTTGAGAATCTGTTGTGAAAGAATTTAACGCATGAACACAATCAATCGCGATATTAAGAATCTACGGAAAAATGCATATGAATAAACTTTAACCTTGAATGAGCCCCCGTCATTATGGCAATAGTTTCCCCTGCTACTGCTATTTGCAAGTAAGAAGTTCATCTTAAGTGTGGCACATACCTGACTTTTTACCTGACGTCTTACCTGACGTTTAACCTGATGTTTTATAGTTGTTGCAGAATTATACCGTTGACTCTTACTGCGACAAATAAACTACCTGATTAAACTCTATTGTATACGCCTCAACCTCTTATATATATAATATATATACAATAAATGGGATAAGGGCGGCTTGAAAATGTATACCACACCACATGATTTATTTTTATAATTTAATATAAATAGATAGGTATTTTTAGTTTTAGGTACCTATAATAAATGTAAAATAATGATAACAATTAATGATAATTGAAAATAATATAATTTAAAAGTATAACTATTAGGATAACAAGTACAATAACAATTAATTAAATTCTAAGAAACTATTGATAATTTATTCAAAATTTAACTCTGTATCACTATCACTATCTTCATCCAAGCCTAAACTTATAATTAAGGGTTGAACATTTGTAATCATACAATTGTAAGAATTTTCTACCTTAAGTACATGCTGTACACAGATTTTCCAGCTGTCTGCAGAAATTTTTCTTACTTCGTTTTTAATTAATTCTACTACAGATGCATTTAATGTAGGAGAAATATTATTTCTCCTAATATTGGATTTTAATTGGTGTCATATTAGCTTAATAGGATTGAATATACAATAGTACGGAGGAAGACGCAACACTGTATGTCCATTTTCTGATGCAAGTTTGTCACACTCGTATTCCTTATTTATTTTAAAAGCTTTTAATACTTCTAGCAATTCTCGTTTTTTGTAAGTTTCTTCAAAATATAAATAATTTTCAATCATAAAATTTTGAATTTCTGCTTTGGTATTATTAGAATTGGGAATGACTTTTGCTTGGCGACTATGATAACTAGCATTGTCAATTACAATGACGCTATTTTCAGGTATATTTTTAAGGAGTTTATGTTTAAACCAATCTTCAAAAAGTTGTGCGTCGGTATCTTGATGGTAATCTAAAGAAGAATCTGCTATGTTTTTAGCTGAAAGCAACAGACAATTTGGAACAAACCCGTTCTCTGAACCAGCATGTAATATTGTGATTGTGTTGCCTTTATTTGATGGTGCCTTGGTTTGACATTTTTTGGAAGAATCATCCCAACCTTTTCTTGGAGTATCATGGGAATCGAACCATGTTTCGTTAAGGTAAATAATTGGACGATTTTCTTCTCTAAATTGTTTAACAGCTGTTAAATATTTAAATCTCCATTCCCGTAAACGTTGAGATTCCATTAATGTTTGTCTTTTATCAATGCTTCGGCATTTAAAACCCATTTTACGCAATATTTTCCTAAGGCTTGAAAGGCTACAAGAGATATTTGTTTCGTCTTTAATCAGCCGCTCTTTGAGGGAAATCAAAGTGGGTACAGTTTGTGCCTCATACATTTGGTAAATCTTTCTTCTTAATAAATTCATGTCATTTTCGTCAATGCTTCTAAATGTGCCAGAATCACTCCGATTTTTTCTAGGATTAACAGGTTTAAGTACTATGTCTCTTAACGAAGATAAAGGAGTTTTTGTCAAAGTAGACGTCTCTGCTAAAGCATCCATTGACTTAAAATTTCTACTCAACAACGATTGATACACATTTTTAATTATTAGTTTGGCGTCGGTAGATAAATGCTTTCTTTTAAACATGACACTTGAAGATGCCCCCCTATCAACACAATTCCAAGGACGCCACATTCTACCACTAATAAGCTTAACTAAAAATTACTCACCGGAAAACCACTAAAGATTAAAATTATTAAAAATCACTTTGTATTTATATATGCATCAGGCATAGGTATAAATTGAATTTGTATACCTGGTCTGGCTCTGATCGAAAAGGTTTTAAAATTTGGGATTTCCTTATTTTTTATTGCTGTCAAAAGACCAACGGTATAATTCTGCAAATACTATACCTGACGTTTTAGGTATTCAAGTTAGACTGCAAACAAAAGAAATCGGACCTTTTTAAAGAGTTTTTTACCAATATACCAACCACTAGTCATTTCTTCTGTCTAAAATGACTCGCACACTTGTGATCTAGTTTTTAACTCTTTTTCCCCGGAATTTTACAATATCAACTGATTTCATCTATTCCATAGATTCACCATTATTTGTTCCTCCCTGTATTAGGAACAACGACCTGGTTATTTATGAAATATATTTTTAATACATATTTAACGACACGCGCAATATTTCGGAATATATAAATATTAAATAAAAATAATAAGTATAACCTAAGCATGTTTTTATATTTCTACCCTTCCTGGGATATGGGTACCCTCGGCGAATTATCATAAGAAAACAATTCTTTAGGAAGACGAGTTTTTCCGAAAAGAAGATGTATTTATATATTTAAATTTTTGTACAATCTAGCCAAAAAATAAACAATTTAAGTTTAAGACTTGAATGCTTCTAATGTTTCGATGTTTACCATGAATATTTAAAATAAAGTGGGATCATTGACCTTTGTTTCTAAGTTTAAAGGTTACAAAATTGGTATAATTTGATATTTTTCAATTACTCGTGAAAATTATATTTAATTGCATTTCAGATTACTTGCATAATATTTCTAGCAAATTACAAATAAGTTAGAGTAATCCTAGAATTTTGACATGATAAAAGGATAAACTACAGAATATTGTAATTTAAACAAACATCAAAGATAAGAGTAGGCACTGACCATTTTCCATTGAATAAATCCTCACAACTGAGTCCATATTTTAAAATATAATATGTTATTTTATTTGAAGCCCTTAGACCCAATTCTTTATTATGATCAAACCTAGCACTATAGAAACAATCCTTTAAGGCACGCTGGGAGTGGTGCGTGTGCGAATAAAGCGTTGGTTTAAATCTAATCATGGCGGGACAATGAATCACGTTGTGGCAATCGCCAAGATAGCTTCTCAGAAACTTGGTGTACTCTTCCTAACCTAAAAAATTTACACACCTCAACAACTTTTAATATATAGCCCAGATTCGATCATCACTAGAGTATTGTTCTCATGTCTGGAGCTCTGCACCCAAACATACTCTTCGGCTACTGGATTCCATCGAAAGGAGGGCTATTCGTCTGATCGGAGACCACGAGCTGACGAAGAACCTCGATAGCCTAGAACATCGAAGACAGGTTGGGAATTTGACTCTCTTTAACATATATTTCCATGGAAAGTGCTCGTCTAACTAATGACATAAGTAATATGTTCCGAAACCCACGTGTTTGTTACCACAAGGTAAGGTATTAATTGGACTTTTACGTAACAAATGCTACTTTAAAGTAAAATAAACTTTGTACTGAACGACATACTGATGGGCGGCAGTAGTTCGTCGTGTATTTCGAATATTTGTCGCTCTAGGTGAAATTAAGCAATGTCAGTCGAAAATTGACCCTAGAAATATCTGTAAAAGAGTCAAATCACCAACATAACTTTGACCTTCAAGGTTGTCGAGGTTCTTGATCAGCTAGTGGTCTACGATCAGATGAGTGGCTCTCCTCTCGATGGAATATAGTAGCGGAAGAGTATGCTTAGGTGCAAAGCTCCAGACAATTAAATCTAGTGATGACGAATCTTCGCTTATTATAGTGTCAAAAGTAGAAGGAAATGATCAACCATTTCCATAAAACCCTGAATTTTTGCTACAAGCTTTTTTTTTAATAAATAAGAAACTATTTTAACAGTTTGGCAATTCGGAAGATTATATAAAAGTTTTGTTGGTATTGGAACTGGTTGAAATATAGAGCAAAATTCGTTCGGAGTGTTCAATTTTGCCGGAAAATCTCGCCGGAAATTAAAATGAATTAGAGCCTTTGTAAAATATTAATAAGGAAGTTAGTTAAGTTTTTTCAGGCACTTTACTTCCAATAACTTTAAGTGATTCGGTTATTATTTTTCTCTGGTTTTAATATTAATACTTGACAGAAATTTTCAATCTAAAAATAAATAGCTAGTTACAAAATTTTGAGAATTGATATATCATAATTAAATAAATATACAGGGTGTTAATGTAATCATGTTACAACCTTCTTGGGTAGATAGAATACATGAGAAAAAAAAGTTCATATGAACATTGGTCCGGAAAGGCTACCTCAGGGAGCTAGCGTCTTTTGAAGATGGCTTTCATAAACTAGTTTTCGTTTTGTAGCTCCGGAACTACTTCAGCTGTCGCATACAATTATGGGACATAAATTACTCATAGTAAGTTCATCTATTATTCATATATTTGTGCCTATTGGCCAATGTTTTTAACCAGGGACGTTCTTGCTTTTTTTTTAGCCAATTTACGAATAAACGATGACATTAATGACTTTTATAGAGAGTACCCTTTATGTAAAAGGTATAGGAAAATCATAGTGTGATGTCAAAACGGGAAAAATTGACGCCTTAGAGGAATGTGGTCAAATTTTCCCAAATACTTCATGGTTCGCACGCCCCTGGTTAAAGTTAACATTGTCCAATATGCTCAATAAGATGAATTTACTAACAGTTAGATTTTTTAACTTATCCTACAAACAAGGAATATTTCCTCCATCGTGCTGGAAGACGACGCGAGTCCAGCCTATACCAAAGAAAGGTAAGAGAACCCTGCCTAGCAACTATCGACCAGTCGTATTGCTTTCAGTTATATCAAAAGTAATGGAAGCTTCAACATTATCAGCGATCATCAATATGGTTTTCGGAAGTCCAGATCAACTGAAGATCTTCTAGCCTCTGTCACCCATCTTTGGAACAACGCAATCGAACATCATGGGGGGAGTATCGGGCTGTTGCACTGGATATTTCTAAAGCCTTTAATCGTGTTTGGCATGAGGAACTTCTAAGTAAACTGCGATCCTATGCAAGTGGCGATTGACGGATTTCTCTCAGACACCTTCACCATCAATACCGGTGTTTCTCAAGGGTCCATATTGTCTCCCACTCTCTTCTTACTGTACATTAACGACCTTCTAGTGAAAACGATAAATCCGATATTTAGTTTTGCTGATGATAGAACACTTATCTCATCTTTCTCTTTAAATGCACAAACATCGGCTGCCGACGCACATCTTCGCAGAGAGTATGAAGTATCACGCCTCAACAAAGACCTGGAAGAAATTTTGGCTTGGGGTGACAGTAACTAAGTCGAACTTAACGCTAAAAAAAAACAGGTAGCAGTATTCTCTAAAGAGGTTAACATTACAGAATTGAATATATACAGAATCGAATATATTCATGGATGGACACGCAATCCCTCTGGCTTCATCTATTAATTTGCTGGGCGTCAATCTGGGAGGAAATATGTCTTGGCATAACCACGTTTTGGCAATCGCTAATATAGCTTTTCAGAAACTTGGTATACTTTTCCGAACCAGGAAGTTGTACACACCTCAACAACTTTTGACACTATACAAAGCCCAGATTCGACCATCACTGGAGTACTGCTCTCATGTCTGGAGCTCTGCTCCCAAGCATACTCTTCGGCTACTGAACTCCATCGAAAGGAGGGCCATTCGGCTGATTGGAGACCACGAGCTGACGAAGAACCTCGACAGCCTAGAACCTCAATTTGATTTGGGGATTTGACTCTCTTTTACAGATATTTTCATGGAAAGTGCTCAGCTGACTTTGCCCTCTTAATTCCGCCTAGAGTGGCGAATGTCAGAAATACACGACGAACCACTGACGCCCATCCATATGTGGTTAAGCTTAGTACTCCTCAAACTTCACTATTTAAGAATTCTTTCGTCTGGAGGACTTCATCCTTATGGAACGACCTTCCCGAGGTCGTTTTCCCCAACGAATATAACCTCCAACGATTCAAAATCAACGTGAATCGCTTTTTGCGCACATGCACCACTCCCGAGGCAAAGGATTTTTAATATCGTGCTTGTGATTGCTCATAAAAAAAGTTATTTATGTCTCAAAATTGGTTGCGACAGATGAAGTAGTTCTGGAGCTTCAAAACAACAACTAGTTTATGATGGTGATCTTCAAAGCGCTCTAGTTATCTAAGGAAGCGTTTTCGGACCAATTCCAGTTCACATGAACTGTTTTTTCATATATTCTACCTACACTAGAAGTTGATAGCATGATCACATTAACATATACTATTTATTATGATATATTTTATAAAATGTTGTAAAATAGTTTTAGTATCTGTATCATCTCTAGGCAGACCATACAAAAATATACATATTTATCATTTATCCCCTGTGCTGCTGCACAGCAAATAACTAACTATTTATCTGAAGAAGTCTCTATAGCCTTATTATTGTTTAATTAATAACTTATTACATAACCAATTAGGTGAACATGAAGATGAGATCTTCTTCAAAAATTCTGTTCAATATTTACGTCTTTTCACAATTTAATTGATATCTACAGGGTTATCAATTTAGTTTGTCCCACTTTTAAGAGCCTGTAACTTTTTTGTATTTTGAGTTCTCAAAAATATAACAAACATATGCATTCTTTTCTTTAATTATTAATATTAGCATAACTAGAAAATACCAAAAGTTTATAACATTAATTTAATAACTAGAATTATATAATAATAATTTTATAATCTATATTGCTCTACATGACCACCTCCATTTTCGATACATGTACGAAACACTTTTACAATGTGACTATTAATTTTTAATAAAACTAATAAGTTTGAATCTGAAGAATGGCGTTTTCAATTCTAATATAAGTTCATTCAACGAGTAACACGGTGTATTATAAACATTATTTTTAATATAAACCCAAAAGAAAAAATCGCAGGGTGTTATGTCTGGGCTGTTCGTCGGCCATTTTATAGTACCGGATTTCCCAATCCATTGAACATATTTTGCGTTTAAATATGGAGTTACTGGAGCGACACTGTGTGGCGGCGCTCCATCTTGATGCCATATTAAATTTCTTACGGATAGAATGGGTAAATTATCTAAGCGATCTTCAATTTCCTCTTGCAGCATATTCAAATACCTTGGGCCAGTTAAGGAACCTTCGAATATTATTGGGTCCATAACCCGATCACCAATAAAATTAATCCGCACAACGCTAACACTTTGTCGCCCTTGAAACTGGATTTCCTGAATACTGAAAGGATTTTCGTCTGATCAATGATGCGTATTTCGACGGTGGTAGCCGTGCAGCGTCTGATTTATATTTTTTTAATATCGTTTCTACTGAACCATACGATATAGACAGCTCTCGTAGTATATCGGGTATAGGTTTGTAGGGAAATGCCCGAAAATAGGCTAATACAGTTATTTCCATTTCTTAAGTAGTTATTGTTTTCCGCCTAATTATTCATTTTTTCTTTATGTCTCCATTCTCGAAAAATGTCTTCTTCAGCCGATAAAATATTTTTTTGGAAGGAACCCGTCTATTGGGAAACTGAAGCCTATACCTCCTAAGTGCTAAGGTTGCACTGCCTGTTTGACGAAAAATATCAAACATAAAACACTTCTCCCCCACTGAATAATAATATCTCATATTAGTTGGTCTTTACATACAAAATAACTTTTCTACAAAATTCGAAACGATTAATAATGCTGAGAATGACAGACTGAAATATAAATAAAGATAAAATCCATAGCAACCAAAACGGTTGCATAGCTAACTTGATGCTTTTTAACAATAACATAATATTTTTACATATTTTTGTCAATGTTTGATGGAATGAAGAAAATAATGCATTTGTATGTTACATTCTTGAGATCGGAAAAAAATAATTAGTTTTCGGTGTGACATATGACACTTACTGTCATTTTTGACAATACTCATAAAAAGTTTGCTAAAACTGCCACATCTTGTTTTTGAATGAACTCGCTAACTCAAAATACAAAAAGTTACAGTCTCTTAAAAGTGGGACAAACTAAATTGATAACCCTGTACTGTCGTAAGTATCCATTTTAGGATGGAAAAGAAACCAATAAGTGTTTTGTAGATTCTAATATAATTTAGATATTTGGACCCTTTTGATAATAACCCAGCAGAGCCGAAATAGGCATAAAAGAATTTTGTGAAGCTAGAACAAGTATTTATGCTTCAAACAAGCTAAAAATTTCAATCTGACATTCATATTTTGTAAATGGGCATAGAAACAAATTTTAACTATTCCTACTTACAATAAATAATTTTTCAAAAAGTCTTTTTATTATAATATAGGATCACTGATCAACAAGATATTGCAAATTTTTCTGTATCTCTTATTTACATTTAAGGAGAAAATTAGATCTATACTGCTCGAAAAAGATATTTCCTTTTCATATGCGCTAATATGTTTGCTAGTCACTTTTAACATTTCCCTCTTCATTTTTTATCTTTATTTTCATTTATGTGAGTAATTAATTCGTTTTTTCAATTAATATTATCCAAGAAAATAGTTCTGCTACATAAGGTAAGGGAATCCAACAAATTCCAATTAACTACAATATAAAATTTAATAATATAATTTAATAATTCTCATTTTTTCAATTTTTAAAAACCTTTCCAAAACTTTTTAAATAAATACATTTTTCTCTTTCTTGTTTTTTCTCCAATGTAAATATCCATGGCTTAAAACATATTGTACGTATTGTCAATTTCTTCCTTATACTAATGGATCGGAGTAAGATATTCTTCACCTTTATTTAAAATATTCTACTGAACATAACCTATGAAAATACATACCTATAGATGTATCGTTGTGTTAGGTGTGTCCATGTGGCTGATTATTGGCTCCCATGTACATTTCATAGAAAAACTGCGCTATAATATCTGGAAGAGGCTGACATGGTAAACCTATTCCAATTCTGAGCTATTCAACTAACGTGATGTCAAAGCCACAAACTCTCATAGTTCATGTAATACAGCAAACACCAGCAAATTTATTTGAAGCTATTTCCAAAAGCTGACGTAAAAAATTAATTTACTCGTGTTTGATGCGTTACCTGACCTATGAGAGTTTCTTCGTTCTACCATCACGATTAATTGAATAACTTAGGATTGGCTTACCAAAATGTATTCAAACGGCACATAGATTTACCATGTCGACCTCTTCAAGTTATAATGCAGTTTTTCTATAGAATGTATAGGGGATCCAGTATTTAGTCACCATCGCGAACTCAACAATATGGTTTAAAGTTCGTAAACAAAAAAAAACTCCAGAAGGAAAAAATCATTTATGTGCACAATGTGGTATTGTCGTTTAACGAAAAACATATTTGTTTGTAACCATTAATTCGAGGAAAAAGAATGCATTTTTTGGCATGTACCCAGAATTTTCCGGTCCGGTTAATTAATGTTATCACCAAAGTATTAGTAGACATGCTTGAAATGTACTTTTAATTAAAGTTAATGATTAACTTTAATATTTTTTTTTATTTATTTAAGTCATAGGACTAATATTACAAACTTAATACA
Source organism: Barypeithes pellucidus (assembly GCA_963991005.1). Taxonomy (NCBI): domain Eukaryota; kingdom Metazoa; phylum Arthropoda; class Insecta; order Coleoptera; family Curculionidae; genus Barypeithes; species Barypeithes pellucidus. The sequence goes on along the minus strand of OZ022556.1, from coordinate 30,743,320 downwards.
CAATGTGCATAATAGTTGATAATATATAAAATAATATTATAACCACATAATTTAAAACAATCATCAGTATTGATTATTTCCATCACCTGTCAAATATACTGTTTCGACCATCAAATTGTTTCATTTACACCAACTACATGTGGTTATATTAACTATTGCACTGGAATGTATTACACTGGCAAAATATCATAGCCTGTTTCCTAATGGCAAACACTCTTACCTACATCTACCTGGACAAAATCAACATGATTGCTTTTCAGCGGCAGAATTATGATAATGAGTCTGTTACTTTGAAGGTAGGATTTAAGTAAAAATGTGTACTTACGCTTCAGTTGCAATATATTTTCCTGTTTATATTTTTGACTTGTTTTCTTTTGAAAATTTAGTTACGTAACCTTAAACTTACGAAACGCCAAAAGGTTTGAAGTCTAGAGTAGAGAGCATAAGCTAGTATCGGTATTGTAATTTCTGCTCCCGATACTACAACCTCTACAAGGACATAGCTCATCTTACGTCAAAAATTCGCAGCATTTCGTAGAGATAATAAGTGGAAATGAAATACAACCTGAAGATCGATTGGTTGGCTTCGATGTGGAGAGTCTCTACACCAACGTCCCAGTAAAGGAAACTCTTCAGATTATACGACAAAGACTTGAGGATGACCTGACACTCGAAGAACGAACCCCGCTACCAATCAAAGCCATAATGGACCTACTGGAATGCTGCCTGAATAATTCCTACTTTCAGGAAAAGGATAGATTCTACAGACAAATGGACGGACTGCCAATGGGCTCATCCCTCTCCCCAGTAATAGCCAACATTTACATGGAATGGTTTGAAGACCAAGCCATTAAAAAGCTATAATAAAACCTAAACTATGGCTCCGCTACGTAGACGACACCTTCATTATTTGGAACAGAAGCGATGACGAACTTCAAACTTTTTTACAACATATGAACAACCTGACCCCTACAATTAAATTTACTATGGAGAAAGAAAATAATGACAGACTACCTTTTCTAGACGTTGTAGTCCAGAGAAACAGGAATACCATCATCACATCGGTATACAGGAAACAAACTCACACAGGACAATACCTTAATTATGCCTCGAACCAATCGAATAATACCAAACATGGGATAGCTAAAATATTGGTTGACAGAGCATTCACGCTTTGCAACTCACAAGAGGCTATCACACAAGAACTTAACAACATCACCAAGGACCTAGGAATGAATGGTTATCCCCAACGACTGGTAGACCAAGCCATCAAAAAGCGTCAAAATCACAAACAAAGAACGAGGGATGACACCGAAGTTGGACCGACCATATATGTCAAAGGGGTTTCTGAAAAGATTCGACGAATAGGACAAAAATACAATATTCGAACAGTATTTAGCTCCAAAGACTCTTTAAGAAGCCACCTGACAAAGACAAAACCAACCAACCACAAAGGCACAAAGAATTGTGTATATAGAATACCCTGCGAGTGCGGACAATCCTATGTTGGTGAAACCCTACGGCCATTCGAAACAAGGATCAAGGAACATCAGAGCCACATACGAAAGGGAGAAACAAACAGATCCGGAGCAGCAGATCACGCTTGGACCCACGGCCACCACTTACAATGAGGACAATCAAGTATCATACTTAAGGAAGAACATTGGCGAAAGAGGAAATTCAAAGAAGCAGCTGTCATCACTCAGAATCCTGGTTGTTTTAGCAAACCCTCTTTAGATATAAGGAACATTTCTAAACCCCTGTTAAGCAAATGTAATCTTAGTTTAGGTACGTCCTCTAGTATTGACGCATGACTGCACCCACCTCGGCCATACTCGACTAACTTTCTCACCCCCCTTATTAGTATAAATACTCTCGTAGTTTATTAACTTGCTCAGTATTCACCTGAAGACGACTGGAGATACTTACCAGTTGAAACGTTGTGATTGAAACGAAATAAAGACAATGGAAGTCCAAAACACGTCTATCACTCATTGTCATTGCATATTTAGATGTATTTCTCGAATTATTATAATATTTAATTTAGGTCCTGGAAATAACTTTATATAACATAACACGTGCGTAGTTTTAATTATAGATTCCATTTTTCATTGTTACACTCTAAGTTTTGCTTCCTTGGAAATTTTACTCAATGATGAATAAACATGCCAACGACAATTCGTAAAATTTCGAAAACAATTGTTATCGTGAAAAATTCTATCCATAAAATGAGGTGCTCTTGTTATAATACCTTTGATTATTTGCTCTTGTCATAAAGTCCATCCCACACTAAAATTCCGTATCTTATAATTGAGTCAACAATTAATTTATATACTAAAATTAATGTTTTCTGAATATAATTCTCCTTTACAAGTAGAACTTATAAATGAGTTTACGTAATTTATTTGAAATATAATCAATATGTGGTTGCGATTTAAGAAATTTGTCGATGACAATGCCAAGGTATTTTATGTAAGATGTTATTGGTTAAGTGAGTGAGCCCAGCTTCAACTTCGCCCTTTGTAATTTTTCTTTAATTAGAATAAAGATATTTATTATTATTATTATTATTATTATGTTTCCTTTATAGTATGATATACAGGGTGTCCCATAACTAATGGTACACAGGAAAACTGCAGATTCCTTGGGTAAAAATACTGCGATTTGGCCATACTTAGTTTAGTTCAATAGCTGGTAATAACCGAGATACAGGATGTACAAGTAAAAATTTAATTTTGAATTTTCCTAAATAACTTATTTCTGAATCAATATTTTTGCACATAAATTTGTGACTAGGGTTTTTTTGGGGAAAGGAATTTGAATTTGTTAATAATTTTGATTTAGATTATAGGGGGGCGCTCTCTGCGGTACTTTAGATACATAAAAAGAAATGTAACTTTTTTGTGCCTTAGGATAATTATATTTGTATTAAAAATATCAGTTTTTTCGTCATTTCTAAGCAATAACGGTATACTTTGTAAATGTCGCTCCGACTAACCGTTTTCGAGATATTTTCAATTACAATTTCTAATGCGCCCGTTTAAATTTTGATTTGTAAATGTGAAATTTGTCACAGCAGGCTTTGGTAAAAACAAATACAATGGAACCACTTTGAAAGCTCATTTCTGTCAAAGTTTATTTTCATTTGTCAGCATTGTGGATGTTTTTAAGGAGTTTTGGAAGATACTGTTATCAAAAATTAAACTAAAAATGCCGCGACATAACTGTTTTCCAACGGAGAAATACGAGACATGGTATGTTTATACGCACAAGAAAATTTTAAGAGGCGAGGGGCACATCGGCGGTATTTAGAAATGTATCCAAATAGAAGGCAGCCAGATTTTAAAATTTTTAGAAGCCTAGACGACAAACTGGGAGAAACAGGATCCTCCACTATTACGTTTTGTACGCAATATCTTCAAAAAACCCTTAAAAACACCCACAATGCTGACAAATGAAAATAAACTTTGACAGAAATGAGGTTTCAAAGTGCTTTCATTGTATTTGTTTTTACCAAAGCCTACTGTGACAAATTTCACATTTACAAATCAAAATTTAAACGGGCGCATTAGAAATTGTAATTGAAAATATCTCGATAACGGTTAGTCGGAGCGACATTTACAAAGTATACCTTTATTGCTTAAAAATGACGGAAAACTGATATTTTTAATAAAAATATGATTATACTAAGGCACAAAAAAGTTACATTTCTTTTTATGTATCTAGAGTACCGCAGAGAGCGCCCCCTATAATCTACATCAAAATTATTAACAAATTCAAATTCCTTTCCCCAAAAAACCCTAGTTACAAAATTTTGTGCGAAAATATTGATTCAGAAATAAGTTATTTAGGAAAATTGATAACTAAATTTTTACTTGGACATCCTGTATCTCGGTTATTACCAGCTATTGAACTAAACTAAGTATGGCCAAATCGCAGTATTTTTACCCAAGGAATCTGCAGTTTTCCTGTGTACCATTAGTTATGGGACACCATGTATATATATATGAATAATATTATTATACTGGTCTGTTAGCGCTGGTAAGTGAGAGAGCTATATAGTTTGTCTTTTACAGGTTTACAGTTAATTTGTACGTCTGTACCCAGTGTCTTACTCTCGTTAAACCAGTTATTATTTTATTTTTCATCTTTTCCCAGCTCCCGAGATAACTATTGCTGTGTCATCAGCATATGAGTTACATAAACCGACAATAGGCAAGTGTAATCAGTAGAAAATATATCAATTTAATTTAAAGAATCTTAGCATATATTTTTTAGTACCTATTATGTAATATCACTTGATAAAAAAAATAATTTACTTCTCAATTTTGAACAACGTTATTCAGTGGCGGCGGATACATAACTAGATATTTAATTTTTCGATTAATCATTATGATCATCGGGCGTTGAAACTACCAAAATAATATTTGGGACTTTTGGCACCAAAGTGAATTATTTAAATGTATCTTCAAAATCGTGTCAACACATTTATTATACTGGGTGAAGTGAACACTGTAACTATATTACATCATAGAATTGGAAATTCAAACTAATGCCTATACAGGGTGTCCAGAAACTAATGATCATACATTGTAGGAGATATATGGGAATTCGACATAATGTAAGTACTTCACATAAATCATTGCTCTATTGATATACGGGATTTCAAGGTTACAAGTTAAACAGTAAAATTTTTTCTGAATTTTGTCATTTTTTGTCAAATTTGGCTGGGCGATAGTAATTCTTAGCACTCTGAAATTCGAAATGCTTTGTTACACAACTACGGTCGTAATTAAATTTTAAAATTTACACCATTTGATTTTTTTAATGTTACCTGTTAACTGGGTTTAACATTAATAATACTAATGATAAATATTGCATGCATAAATACTCATAATCATATTTTATTATATATTTTTGCAAATATTAGACACCAATAAAGAGGTTGGGGGATAAACCTAATTTAACCTCCATGCCACCTAGAGTATAAATACAATAATAAAAAGAAATATGTTTCCAATACAGTAATTATTTGCATTGAAGATAAGTGTTTTTAGTCCGAAACGTCTATTAAATAATAGGTGTGATATATCGTTGAATTCAGAATTTAAAGGAGAGTTCATAAAGCATAAAATAAAATAAAAATACTACTATATAAAGTTGATGATGGTATCGACAAAACGAAACGTCGGATTCAAAATTATTATCTTATAGAAGAGAAAAAATGGTAATGAGAATGTAAAATATTTCTTCAAATAGATGCAGAAAACAAGAAGAACGAAATCGTAAAAATTCGGGTTTGTTGTTAAATTTGAAATGATGACGTTGTAGAACTCACCAATGCGTAACGTTGTGTCTGGTTTAACGAGATCTCTGTAGAGTGCATTCTTATTTGGGACACCTTGTATATGGACTTTCCGATATAGAATTGGTTCAAAAATCATCACTTAAAATAAGTATAACACATTAAATTACACCCTGTATATCAAATACTTTAACATTCTTACCTTTTATAAATAAGTAATTAATAAATGAAACATTCAATATTTTCAACATTTCTGGAACTGCCACTGTCTCAAACGTATATTGTTCACCCGTGTAGACTTAAACGCTTCTAGCCAATTTAACCAACGATGTATGTAATGTATTTCTAACTCAAATGAAAACAGCGAAAAGGCCTTGGTTACATCAATTTAGCGAAAAAATAAAAATAACTTATTTTGGCGCAAATTAAACGTTGGAAATGTTGGGGGGTGGAACTAATTTTTGCATGTGTTTTATATCGCTTCGTATGTTACAAAATAGGAAGATTTATTGCAACCCATAAAAATTTAACGATCTATAAGTTTTAACCTCGTGTAACTCAATTTTTGAACGGAAAACTTTTCATATGAAATTTTTTAGATACAATACACAGTGTTGTAAACAGGTTTTTCATTTTTAACGATGACCTTTTTTTCGAATGAACAGAAGTCAGTAGACTAGAGTAATGGATAGATAAATATTAATGTTACTGCAATAATACAAATTAATTAATTGTCTTGCGATGAAGGGATCTGTAGCATGGTGGACAGCAGCACAGAAAATTATGGCAGCCACCAAACTTAACAGTTGTGTATTAGCGGTGCAATGTGAACTGCCAATGGAGTGGGGGAAGGTATTTTTTGGGAAGAGACCCAGGATGAACATCAGTATCCCCCTGGGAAGTCACGCTATAGTATATCCAGCAGATGTCCATGCTATACAAGAGTACGAGCGTGCACACAAAAGAATCTTGATAAAGGCATCATGACCAGAAGATATACATCCTTTCAGATAGTTAAGCTGCTCTCAAGGCTCTGAACTCCAATCGATTTACATCAAAAACCATATTGGAGTGTCTCAATGATCTACAAGAACTATCAGCTAGGATACATAGTGTTTAATTCCTGTGGGTTCGTAGTCACTTCGGGATAAAAAGTAACGAGAAAGTAGATAAACTACCGAGGCCTGGATCAACTCAAAAGTTCAAGGACCCTGAACCCGCCTTTGAAATATCAAAGCAGGCAACTAGAACAACAAGGGCGCAAAAACATATCGATTGACCTATTTACCCTGCCAAACACACGCACGGGCTGCAATTGGTAAACCATCGAATAAATTATCAACTGGTATGCTGCTCCTAACGCAAACTCAGTTGAAACAGGTGACTGGATTCCTAATACGCCATTCTCACTTGAAAAACACCTTCAATGAATCATGTAAATAATGTAAATAATGTAAATAAAAGGAAGAGAAACTTGGTGAATTGAATAGATTAAAAATGTACCAGTATTTGTCAGATTTAGGTAATGATACAGTAAAATACACAATAATATATTTTGCTCTGAAGGGAACTGTCTTACTGCATGTCTGTCTACTCTATATGCCTGGATTATCAATAGGTACCTGGATTCATTAAACACTTTAGGAAACGTTCACAGGTTTTTCTCTCGTTTTTCGATAAGTCCAAATGACATTTTCTTCTAATTTCTCTCAACTAAAACTATATTACCCAAAAATTAATGAATTTATTATTTCCTTAGAGTTATCAACCAAATATTATTATTTATTTTTTTAATAAAATTTAATATCTAAAACATATCTTTACACAATTAAGTAAACAATTCCACAATGTGTAGAACTCTTCACTAAATTTCAATAGTTGATTAATTTCTAAATCTCTACGCATTATGGTATCAATTACTCAGTTTCATAATCTTAACATTATGTTCACTTCTCGTTATGAATTGCCTGTTCCATTGGCGTATATTCCCACTAGATGGCGATACACTATATTCACTGATTATTACCGATAATTTTAGTTCTGTCATAAATAGCAGTGGTATAGCAGTGGCGATATAAAAACATAAATCAGAAATCCTTCTATTATATACAGAACCTATAAATTTAAGATCTGGATAAAATCTGGACAATTAATTTTTTTAATTAAACCTGATATACTTCGCTCCTTGCCTAAAAAAATATTATAGTTAATATTATCTTGAATCAAATATTTGACCAAGCTGTTATTCTGATTAAAAGGTAGATTAACGATAATTTATTTTTATGTAAACACTTAAAAAATATACTTACAATTTAAAAGACACTTTTTTCCAGGATATTGAAGTTCGGAGAGGTACTACATAACTGATATCAAAAGATCATTAATTTTTGCACTGGTTTGGTCCTAAAGGTTCTTCTAAACGAGCAACATTTTCCTACAATATATGTCTGAAATATTAGTGAATTATTGCCCAGCAATCTGTACACATTTTTGGTTGTAAAATTATGTCTGGCAATGTATTGTTCGGCAATATTTCCGCATAGTATGCCCATATAATTTATCTGTAATGCCGGTCTATCCGAAATATATTGCAATATAGTACTACATATATCTGGCAATGTTTCCGGCAACTTCCAGCTATACTATTGCAGCCACACATTATCGCACAAGCAATTCATAAGATTTTTTGGAAAAGTATCCTAAACTGTGTAAAATAATGGTTAAATAGATTATATTATTGCATAGAAATTCGAGCAAACCCGAATAAACATTTAATTTTCATGATTGTTAAAAATAATATGCTACGTCTATGTGCTATTTTTAATTATTTCTACTATCTGATTTATTATTTATCATGAAACTGATAATTTATAAAAAAAAAACGCTAAACAATTTAGTGATTTTACATAATACTTCATAATAAAGTATTGTTGAAGGGTTAATAATGTGGAAGGCCCTTTGTTGTATATATTTGCTGACAGGGCTGCTCCTAATTGGTGCTGATAAACCATGCAATTTAAAACTAACCGAAGATGGGTCTATTTGTTTATGTAATTCTACATACTGTGACACAGTGCCCAAAATCGAAGATCTAACATCTGGTCAATATCAGTTATATTCTACAAGTAAGGAAAATTTAGGTTTCTATTCCACAACAGGAACGTTTTCCAATTCATCTGATTCAGCTTCTGTAACAGTAACAGTTGAAGATATTGATAATATACATCAATCAATTATCGGCTTTGGAGCCTGTTTTACAGACGCAACTGGAATTTCCATTTCTGCTTTACCCGATGCGGCTCAGGAACTGTTACTACAAAGTTATTTTGCCGACGATGGAATTCAGTATAGCGTGGGCAGAGTGCCTATTGGTGGAACTGATTTTTCTACAAGACCTTATACTTATTGCGATGAAGAGGACGAGACCTTGGAAAAATTTGATTTGCAGCCAGAGGATAAAACAGTTAAGGTAAATTATAGAAATTATTGTATAGTTGTGATAAATAAAGCTGGAATGAGGGCAGGCAAACAAACTACTGAATCACAATTTCTCAACGTTACGTTTTTATTATAAAACTTTCTCAGAGTTCTAAAAAGAGAGAAAAGACACATACAATAATTAAAAATAAAAGCCATAAACTGTAATACCGTCACTGCTAGTTTGAGCAATAATCCCCCAGTTCAATACAAGAATATCATAACCTTGACCATACGAACGAAAACTATTATTGAACTTAAGAAAGTCATACATTTGCATGATAGAACAACCAAAATAAAATCCTTACTAATTTGGCGAAACACATACATTCACATCCATAGAAAGAACAGAACTGTCAATAGTACCAGTGAAACGGGTGTGTTTATCAATAAATCATCAGATATCCATCGACAGTAGTACTAAAATTGTTAACAGTAGAAACAAATTAACGCTATTGAACATCAGAGACACCGCGAAACTTAGTCAAAATACCTTAGTAGTAGGCACTCCAGTTCTGAAAATAATATAGCTGTTAAAATTAATATGGATCATCTCACTGATATTTTTTTTCAGTTAATTACATTCTCTATCAAACCTTCGTGTGTGAGAGAAGTCAAACTCGTGGCGTTCGCTGTTGATGTAGACTAAGTATAGCTGTATCAGATTTATATTGTTTTTTATATTCCTGCTGCCTTAATCTGTATTTTAGTAATTGTTTGGTGTGACCAAAATAAAAAGTATTTATACATTCTTCACAAGGAATTCCATAAACTACTTGCAATTCATATTCTAATAGTAGCCGATCTTTCAATTTAGTAAATAGACTATTAACTGTCTTGGTATTGTAAAAAGCCATAAGACCATTTTCAGTTCGCAGGCAATGTACCGGGTGATTCATTAAGGGTGACGAGCTACCGTATCTCAGGAACTAATAGTCGTACGAGTTTAAAAAAAAAATCCCTTAAATAAAATCGGCCAAGAGAAATTGCTGGAAATATTTTTTAAATTCATATATCCACCGCTAGGGGGCGTAATTGCTTCGATCGTATAAACAATGCAGTTTTCTTGAAAATTTTCCAAATAAGTTGAAAAAAAAATACTACCACAGTAATACTTCTATAATTGTCCATCTTTTTGGTTTAACACTTTTTATTGTGGAACGTAAAATAAGGGTGGGAGGGGATGGTGAACTTTTCCTTACTAAAGTGCCTATAGATTTGGTTATACTTAACGGAATTTAGCAAACTAGGTCTCGTTTAAGAAAGGAGGGTATATTGAACAAAATAAAAGACAACTACGTCATTCTGGTTCTTGCCGCCCTCGCTAGGGGGTGTGTTTTACAAGTTTAACCGTATTTTTAATTTTGCTCCGAAATCTTAAATGGAACAGTATGATTATTTTATTAGATTCGAAAAGTAGACTAAATTTGCAACAAAATATGTTTAAGCCGCATGTCGATATCTTCATTCGTTTAAACGTTATCACTTAAAGAATATTGCATTAACAAATTTATTAAAGAAACAAAATAGATAATTCATAATCGAGCATGCCATGGACAAATAAAAAACATTTAAATTTGTAAAGAGCCCAATTAAATTTTTAAAATATGCCGTATACGAACGAGGAGGCTTTTGATATGTTAGCAGTTTATTTTGAATGTTTGCAACATGACGTTATTGCCGAGAACGAATACGCATTTAGATATTCTGCACGACGTCATCATTCAAGAAATGTTTTCAAAAGATTAGCGAAACGATTGAAGGAGACCAGACATGTCCAGCCAGTCGCAGCTCCAAATAGAGTACGGAGAGCAAGAAACGAAGTTAATATAATAAATGTGTTAGCTTATATTACTGCCGACCCTCATTTAAGCATTCGAGATTTGGTAAGAGATCTAGGATTGACATATTCCTTAATTCAACGTATATTAAAAAAACATAAATTACATCCGTACCATGTAATGTTACATCAACAATTAAAGCCAGCCGATTTCGACCATCGACTGTACTTTTGTTATTGGCTATTGGGGATGGTGAACGGAAACAGAAATTTTTTATCCCAAATATTGTGGACTGACGAGGCAACTTTTTCCAGTTCAGGGAAAGTTAATAATCACAACATGCACTATTGGTCAGAAACAAATCCTCACTGGTTAAGGGAAGTTCAATTTCAAAATCGATGGAGTGTAAATGTGTGGTGCGGGATTTTGGGTGGAAGAATTATTGGGCCATATTTTTTTGATCAGCATTTAAATGGAGTAAATTATCTACAATTTTTGGAAGATGAGTTACCTATACTGTTAGAAGATGTTCCTTTGGAGGACAGAATGAACATGTGGTTCCAACAGGATGGATGCCCAGCCCATTATGCTCGAAACGTCCAAAATTTTTTAAATTTTCAGTTTAGGGATAAATGGATAGGTAGGAACAGCATTTTTCCTTGGCCAGCGAGGTCTCCCGACCTTACGGTACTGGATTTTTATTTATGGGGTAAGCTTAAAGACCTAGTTTATAAAGACCGTCCAACAACACCTCATGATATGAAAAACCGAATTCGGGAAGCCATTAGCAACATCTCCGCCGCCGAAATTGAAGTTAGTGTATTATCCACAACTGAAAGACTTAATTTATGCGTGGCCAATAACGGTGGACACTTTGAACATGTAAAACGTTAAAAAAATGTCAATATTGTAATTGTTGTTTTCTTGCTTGTTATGTTATATCATTATTGTTGTGATTAAATTAAAATAAGAATGAAGTTTTAAATTGTTTTTTTATTTGTCCATGGCATGCTCGATTATGAATTATCTATTTTGTTTCTTTAATAAATTTGTTAATGCAATATTCTTTAAGTGATAACGTTTAAACGAATGAAGATATCGACATGCGGCTTAAACATATTTTGTTGCAAATTTAGTCTACTTTTCGAATCTAATAAAATAATCATACTGTTCCATTTAAGATTTCGGAGCAAAATTAAAAATACGGTTAAACTTGTAAAACACACCCCCTAGCGAGGGCGGCAAGAACCGGAATGACGTAGTTGTCTTTTATTTTGTTCAATATACCCTCCTTTCTTAAACGAGACCTAGTTTGCTAAATTCCGTTAAGTATAACCAAATCTATAGGCACTTTAGTAAGGAAAAGTTCACCATCCCCTCCCGCCCTTATTTTACGTTCCACAATAAAAAGTGTTAAACCAAAAAGATGGACAATTATAGAAGTATTACTGTGGTAGTATTTTTTTTTCAACTTATTTGGAAAATTTTCAAGAAAACTGCATTTTTTATACGATCGAAGAAATTACGCCCCCTAGCGGTGGATGTATGAATTTAAAAAATATTTCCAGCAATTTCTCTTGGCCGATTTCATTTAAGGGATTTTTTTTTTAAACTCGTACGACTATTAGTTCCTGAGATACGGTAGCTCGTCACCCTTAATGAATCACCCGGTACAATAAAGTTAATTGATTTCTATTCTTGACCATTTTACTGCTGTCGGTGGATATCTAATGATTTATTGATAACTTCACACTTTTCTCTGTGAGTATTGACAGTTGTGAATGTGTGCGTTAATAATGTGAACGGGTTTTACTTCTAAATGTTTCATGATGTTTCGGTTTCATAAAGCTACCATAATTCTCAGATTGGTTCCTAGTCTTTTAAACATATCACTGGAGCGTTGCTGCCTCTCAGTGTAACGTTAAAAGTACAAAGTTTAGGTATTTTCTTTGATATTCAATAATGCGTATAATATATCATATTTTTCGTAAACCGTCTTATCTGACAGTTAAACACAGAACTCGAAATAAGTTGCGATCTGTCATTTAATAAAATTAATTATACTTTTTGTCCTCATGTCATTTAAATCCCATCCATAGCCTTACTAAACCATTTAAATAGGTATTCTTATGTACGCGTATGATAATGCACAAAAATTTAAAAATGCTTTAAACTTGTGATTTATCTATTATTCTGAGAGGTAGCAATCCATCTGTGAAAAATGGGAAAATTTATTTCGGGTTCTTGATGTTATAATCAACGGTCCACTACAGATTTAATATGAAAAGTAAAATTAGTCACTACTTTCATTACTACGAAACTTTTATCTGAAACATGTTCTTCCATTATTAGTAATAAGAAATATAGAGTACAAATCTAAAATCGACAATTTTTCAATTTACCCTCGTATCTTTTAAACCAGCAAATATTTTTAAGTTCTACTTTTATCATTTTTTGTTTCTCCCAAATACATTTCATGACACGTACATCAGTTTTTTGATAAGTTCAATGATTACCGAGATATCCAGCAAAAGTGTCAAAATGGATAACCCTGTACACGTATCATAAGATCGTGAGATTCGATACAGAATCGTGAGATCTCACAATAAATCGTGAAATCTTGCACTCCTGCGTTATTCGGGTTTATTCGTCTTCTACTCCTGGTTACAATCTTCTGATTAACTACTGTCGATAGCGCCTAAACTCTTAAAGGTAGAAAAAAAGTTCTATACACAAGTTAAAGAGTTTAGTATGATGTATAACCTAAAAATATTTTGCAACCTACATGGTGGCCCTAAAAGGTGGCACTGAATAGAAATTATTTTTTTAATGAGACACCCGGGATATTTTTCCAGAATTTGATTTAGTAGAACAAGAGCTTTACAACCTATTTAATTTTTTGGGCTGAAATTCAGCATTGCCAAGTAATTAATTTGTTTCTCAAATTTTAGTATTTTTTAAGGGAACGACATAAAAATCATAGCAAATTGTTGATACAACCTGAATAAATACAATTTACATTGTTGCTACCATAAGATATTGATTGCCACTTTTTGGGGCCACCGTATAGGTTGCAAAATATTTTTGAATGCATCTTAAGAAACCTTTTAATTTTTGAATGGCACTTTCTTTCCTATTTTTAATAGTTTTTTTGCATCAATATAATAGCAATTCAAGTGGTCTTGTCTATTAATTCTCTAAAAGAAAAAGCCGAAACTCTGGGGTTTTCAGATGCCACAGCACACTAAGCATTAATAACTGTCAAGTTCATCGAACAGTCATTTAGACTTTAAACAACAAATTGGATTCTTGCGGTACGTGGTTGAAATGAAAATTATAAAACATATCCGATAAGAAAGCAAACAGATTGTTTACGGTAAGGTAAGAAGTGGAAGAAAATTATATTTGCTCTAAAAAACTATTAAATGATAGGACCTCTCCTTGGTGTTACTTTAAAAACTTATGCTTTAAATGAATGTTATTTTTTGTAATTATTGGCATTAAGTTAACAGGATCCGACGGCACTAGGATATAGATTCTTTATAGGTTTTTCTTGATAAAATTAACGAAAAACAAATTACTTTTTATAATGAAATTATCTATAATGCTGCAAGAAACTTAAGGTATTTTGCAAAAAAATACAAGAAAAAATATTATTTAATAAAAACATCTTAATATTAGTAAACTTCATATTTAAAATTCACAAACCTCACTCTGTCTACTTTACATGTTGTACTGTACGGAGATATGCCCCCCTACAGACCGCGGCTGGAAGTTGGGTTTTCTTAAATAACTTTTGAAGTACTCAATATTATTTATTAAGAATCATATGATGGACCCTACTAAGGACCTCTTAAAATAGTGTCCTTAAAACACATTTACCTTGTTTACTTTACCAGGGGCGGAATGGGTTGTACATTTTAATGCTTAAATTTTAACACCCTGTATGATAGACTTTAAGAAAATAAACATCGATAGCTTGAACTTTAAACTAAAGAAAATTCTTATTTTTTCATGTTCTACCCGAATCCGAAATTTCTCACATTTTCCCGGACACCCTGTAGAGTCTAAATAAAAAAAGGTTTTTAAAATCGAATAATAAACCAGAATTCGGGTTTATTTTCATATATTTTGGGTCATGTAGAGTGTAAACACTCACATTTTAATTTGTTAATCAGTTTTAAAAAGGCTGTAAAATATTTATTTGAGCTAATGGGTTGAATAAAAAATAATATGTATGATTTTGCGTAAGTTTTATGCTTCATAAACTGTCAAATGTTTAAATTGAGGGACGTTGTTCCAGAACTCGACATCTACAAAAAAAAATTTTACAGGAAATGCATTTAATTATTTAAGGACCTTTAATGGTATAAATTCTGTAAAAATGAAATATATCAATGTTATTTTGTCCCAGAAATTTAGGTACTTTGAACAACTCTTTGTATAAATAAAAGTAGATCAGATATAACTAATATATATTTGTAAAACTTGGTAACTACGGTAGTTAGCAAGTTTTGAAAAAACTTGTATACTTGTTTAATTTAAATTTCTATAATATATAAACCAATATTTAAACTGCCAATATGTTTAGTTAATTAAGAATAAACGGGATTAATATTCATTAATATAACTTCCGACTTCCGATAATGGATGAAAACATCAATGAAACTAACACTTTTTTTTTCAAATTTAGGTAGACTAAATGAATGAATGAAAGTATGAATAAATGAAGCAGTTGTTGTGTACTTTTCTAAATAAAATATTACATTTTACAACAAAAATGCATAACTATTCAAGCACAGATTCTTCGTCAGGATATTCGGATTGAATGTTATCCTTATCTTGAGTTTGACAGTTTTCAAACATACTTCTGAAAAAAGTTTGTGCTTCTCCCGAAGACGCATCAAAGGATTCCATTGATTTTTTAACATCTTCGGCTTTCTTTTCACTGACGTAATTTTTTAATGGAAATTTTTTAGTTTTGCCTAGAAGCGACACGCTTTTAATCCCCACTTGGTTTTTCCTCGACCTCCGGCCACCATTCACTTTTCGAACCGGGGTTTCATAATCACCCATATTTATACAAACAAATAACGCACAAACCTAAACTCGTTAGCGACAGGATGCAACGCAGGTCAACCAGCAAGGGTCAGAACATACTGAAGTAAAAATAAAAATACCTATTTGTCTGGATTTTATCATATTATGAAATAACACTGAACGTATAGTTGTTGCAGAATTATACCGTTGACTCTTACTGCCATAAATAAACTACCTGATTAAACCCTATTGTATATGCCTGAACCTCTTCAAAGCTCAATAAATGGGTTCAGGGCCGGCTTGAAAATGTATACCACATCACATGATTTATTTTTATAATTTAAAATAAATAGATAGATATTTTTAGTTCTAGGTACCTATAATAAATGTAAAATAATGATAACAATTAATGATAATTGAAAATAATATAATTTAAAAGTATAATTATTAGGATAACAAGTACAATAAAAATTAATTAAATTCTAAGAAACTATTGATAATTTTTTCAAAATTTAACTCTGTATCACTATCACTATCTATATCTAAGCCTAAACTTATAATTAAGGTTTTTTTTTGAAGTAGTCCATCTCAAAGTGAAGTGAAGTTGTAACGAGGTAAAGAAACTCACAGTACCTAGTAAACTAGTGGAGCAGACTATGAGTTTCTTTACCTCCTTATAATTAAGGGTTGAACATTTGTAATCATACAATTGTAAGAATTTTCCACCTTAAGTACATGCTGTACACAGTTTATCCAGCTGTCGCAATATTTTCCTAAGGCTTGAAAGGCTATAAGAGATTTGTTTCGTCTTTAATCAGCCGCTCTTTGAGGGAAATCAAAGTGGGTACAGTTTGTGCCTCATACATTTGGTAAATCTTTCTTCTTAATAAATCCATGTCATTTTCGTCAATGCTTCTAAATGTGCCAGAATCACTCAGATTAACAGGTTTAAGTACTATGTCTCTTACCGAAGATAAAAGAAGTTTTTGTCAAAGTAGACGTCTCTGCTAAAGCATCCATCGAATTAAAATTTTTACTCAACAACGATTGATACACATTTTTAATTATTTGTTTGGCATCGGTAGATAAATGCTTTCTTTTAAAAATGACACTTGAAGATGCCCCCCTATCAGCACAATTCCAAGGATGCCACATTCTGCCACTAATATGCCTAACTAAAAATTACTCGCCGAAAAACCACTAAAGATTAAAATTATTAAAAATCACTTTGTATTTATATATGCATCAGGCATAGGTATAAATTGAATTTATATACCTGGTCCGGCTCTGCTCGAAAAGGTTTTAAAATTTGGGATTTTCTTATTTATTTTATGGTCGAAGGGAAAATGAGTTTTACTGCAGTCAAGTTGTACAGTTTTGTAAAAATTCCTATATTTCGCCATTAAATTACTACGGTAGAAGTTCAGTTTTGTTTAGTTACCTTAACGTTTTTCGATGTACCGCTAAATGTACTATAGGAATCGATGAGAAAGTCAATTTGGGAAAAATTACAGATGTCGAGTTTTGTCAAAACGCCCCTCAATTATTAGCATAACTTATTTTTTTTAAATTGTACAACCTACCACTCAATATTGACATCTTTTTTTAAATTACATAAATATTACTCACATGCAGTTTCTTTCCAATAGTTTAGCGCAAATTGATATAAATTGTTTACAATTGGAATTTTTCAACAAAGTCACGATACCTGTGTTCATCGTGAGACAAGTGACAAGCACGTTGTTGTTGTTTTCTAAATATTCAGTTCCGAGAGATTATTAAACATATATTAGTGAAAACCTGTGGAAAAAGGTCTACATGGTCATCAGGAACACTAAGGTCAGTTCAATCTTAAAATACATAACCAGTGTAAGTTGTAATTATTGAAAACCAATTACTTACATACGTTCGTAGTCCAAATTCAGGGAATGGCAAAGTAGTGACACCTATACCAAAACAGTGTAAACAAGAAAATTTATAATGTCCACAAATGAAGAAATCACTACTGTACTTAAAACTCTGACTGAACAAAATAGCACTATTTTAAAGCAAAACACAGACATACAGCAACAAATCCGTAACATTGAGAACAAAGTTGACTCCATAAATACTAGCTTGCAAAAGCAACTTAGCGATGTCAAATCGGAACTATCGGAGGTTAAACTAGAGAACGCGCAGTTGATACTGAGATTGGAGTCGATCGAGAAAAGGATTAAACGAAACAACTTCTTTATCTATGGTATTGATGAACGAGAGGAAAAAACGCTAGATACCGTTGTTAATTTAATGAACGAAATACTTGGCATACCATTATCGGCAGACGATATCAACTGTACTTACCGGGTTGGAGCAAAAATTGAAAATAAAACTAGACCGATTATTGTTGAGCTAATTTCTAATATAAAAAAAAGTCTTGTTTTTAAAAGCGTTGGCAAACTAAAAGACACTGGTATAGTATTAAGAGACGACCTAACACGGTGCGAACAGGAAGAAAGACGGGTATTGTTAAAATATTTAAAGGCTGCCAAGGCTCAAAATATCTCGGCCAAAATCAAGAATAATAAATTGGAGATCGGCGGTCAGTTATACAGTTGTAAACAATTGCAAGATAATCAGGACTGTGTCATATTATCATCTATTCCGCGGCGCTTGGTTGTCAGCGAACCAGCAACTGCAGTTGGCATCGCTGTGGCTGAGGGAGAGGAAGGGGTGGTATCAAATGGACCCATCGATCCGATTATAGTCAATATTTCAACATCATCTTCTAACAAGCAGTTACGCAATACTACACCGATAGACAATAAGTACCCAAAATTAAATCAAAGAAAAGTCTCAGAAAGTGGAGCTG
This sequence comes from Barypeithes pellucidus, assembly GCA_963991005.1. Lineage (NCBI taxonomy): Eukaryota > Metazoa > Arthropoda > Insecta > Coleoptera > Curculionidae > Barypeithes > Barypeithes pellucidus. The sequence goes on along the minus strand of OZ022556.1, from coordinate 30,724,869 downwards.
TGCGCACATCCGAAAGAAATAAGAACAAATAGACATTCTGTAATATTAATCGTATTTATAAAAATTGTACTATACATTTATGTCAGTGACTTAACCATTTGCTTTACTTTATTCACTCGTTGTCACTTTTTATCTGTAAATAAAAATGATTGTTGTCGCACATATGAACGTTAGGTCCCTTCTGGCCAATTTGAACAGCGTCAAGACTCATATTGAATCAATGCAATATGATATTGTAGGTTTAACGGAGACTTGGCTGCATCCTGATATTGCCGCAGGTATTTTAAATATTAATGGATACAATTTTTTCAGAAGTGATCGCCAAGGGCGTAGAGGAGGTGGCGTGGGTTATTATGTAAAAAATCATATTTCTTGCACTGTATTGCTAAATGAACAATTCGATTATTTAGAACAAATTTGGATCAAAATTAAATTTAAAAAGGTAGATTATGTCATTGGCAATATGTATCGACCCCCCAATTCAAATCATGAACTGTTTTTAAATAAATTAGAAGACACACTCATTGACATGTTTTCACAGTTTGAAAGGATGGTCTGTATGGGCGACACTAATATAAATCTCTTAGAATTGGAAACTACGGAAGCTGCTGATCTTCTCTCGATTATGAATACTTTTGGTCTCGAGCAAAAAATAACTGAACCAACCCGCGTCTCACATAAAAGCATAAGTCTCATTGATCATATCTTTACTAATGTAGATTCTAGAACCTCCGGCGCTCGAGATGCAAATATCTCAGATCATTTTGTCGTTTTTTGTGAGCTGCTGATACAGCAAAAAAAGCCGATTACTGTCACTTCATACTTTTGCAGGGATCTTCAAAGTATAAACCTTCCGAACTTTGACAGAGACCTTCAGTCAATAACATGGGATACTTTATTCACAATAACAGATATCGACAAAAAGGTAGAATTTTTAAATAACAATCTGTCAAAACTCTTTGATAGACACGCACCTCTCAGGGAACATCGTAGAAGATCGAATCGTGCAAACGCACCGTGGATTACTGACAATATAAGATATATGCAAACATTGCGTGACAAGGCTTTACGTGATTTTCGGCGAACGAAACTTCAAGCCAAGTTTAACTACTATAAAGAGCTGCGCAATTTGGCTTCGTCGGCTGCTCGGCGCGAAAAAGCGGTTTATCTATCACAAAAATTACGTAATAAGAATTCGAAGGAATGTTGGAGAGAACTTAAAAAACTAGATATTACCACCTTAAAAAATAGGGAGATACCCGATACTCTAAGCAATGTCGATGATTTAAACAATTACTTTATTGACTCTACGTCAAGCTCGGCTCAGCCTAACAATGAAATACTAGAGTTCTATAATACGAGTATCAAAGAGAATGTAACTGAGTGTTTGGGGTTTGACTTGACAAATGAATTTGAGGTCCTTAATATTATATATAAAATTAAAAGTACGGCTTACGGTTCTGATAAAATAAATATTACCCTTCTTTGTCTATGTTGTCCTTACATCGGTAAATACATTGCTCATATAATTAATGAATGCATCTCGGCTTCATACTTTCCTGAAGCATGGAAGCATGCCTATGTGATACCGCTTCCTAAAATCAGTAAACCAACTGAATATCGGCATCTCAGGTGCATAAGCATTCTCCCCACCCTTTCAAAAGTTTATGAAAAGATTTTAGAAAGACAAATTAGAGCCCATACAGACAGATTTGAAATACTCCCATCGCATCAATCCGGTTTTAGGTCCGGTTACTCCTGCACCACTGCACTTGCATCAATTACTGAAGATATGTTTCAATCTTTAGATATTGGCAACGTTTCGGTTCTTGTTCTGTTGGATTACAGTAAGGCTTTCGATTTGTTGAACCATGAGATTCTTATTTCGATGTTACACTTTCTTCGATTTAACGAAGGCGCCCAAAAACTTCTCAGGTCATACTTATCGGATAGGCATCAACAAGTCAAGCTAGGTAATAAAGTTTCCAACAGTCGCGTGCTAAAACAAGGTGTGCCTCAGGGCAGCATTCTTGGACCTCTACTATACACAATATATACTTCAAATTTTTACCACTGTCTTAAACACTGTAAGCATCACTTATATGCTGACGATACCCAGCTTTATTTCTCATTTCTGCTTTGGGATATCAATACTGCAGTTGATAATATTAACACTGATCTACAAGCTCTTCTTAAAATTTCGGAAGATCATGGCCTTAAGCTTAATGCTAGTAAAACGTGTGCCGTTATATTTGGTAATGAATACCAAAGAAACATTGCTCGGCAAACAATGATATTGCGGTTGGGTCCTGACGTCATTCCCTTCGTGTCCAGCTGTAGGAGCCTGGGATTATTTATTGATTTTAAACTTAGATTTAGCGAACATGTGACATCTTGTCTACAACGAGCTTATACTTCCTTAAAACTCATTTATCACCAACGGCACTATTTGACAACAGGAATAAAAAAATTACTTTGTGACTCTCTCGTGCTCTCACACTTTAATCATTCTGATAGTGTCTATGGACCGTGTCTTGACAGTCTGGACACGAGACGAATACAAAAGGTTCAAAATAGTTGCTTGAGGCTAATTTATGGTATAAGGCGACCTAATCGAGTTTCCCATAAGCTGAGGGATGCTCAGTGGCTATCAATGAGCAATCGCAGAAGATTACACATGTCTTGTCTTTTTTATAAAATTCTTAAATTTAAAACCCCGAAATATCTGTTCACCAGGATATCCTACAGAACGGATGTTCATCATTTAAATTTGAGAACTGGACATTTTTTGACAATACCTCGCCATAAAAAAGAAATCTATAAACGGTCTTTTCTTTATAATATATCTACCTGCGGCGATGTCATGGTTGATCCAAGTTTCCACTTATCTTGCAACATGTTTAGAAAGGGTTTAAAGGACAAAATTTTTAGGACTCAATGAACTTGAAAGTGTTACCTATATTATATTTTGTGTGATGTCTATGTGAGACTTACCTAATATTACTTGTCATCTAACAGGTAATAGTGGTCTCCGTTTATTATCATATTTCTTATCATATTTGTATTATTTTTTTTTCTCTCTCTATATATTTTTTTCTTTTATTATGATTTAATTAAATTAATTACAATTTTCTAAGAATATAAATATTATATACTTTTCGGGCCTATGGGGAAGAATCGATATTTATTATCTATCATAGGACCCTATTTACCAATTATTAAAGTATTTATTATTATTATGTAATTCATATTATTTATGTATATGGTGAATAAAAACATTTATTATTATTATTATTATTATTATTATGTTCCTGTCAATTGTCGCATATGTTTCTGGGCTATTAATTATGATATAGGGTGTGGCTTGTACACTCACAAAATGTTAGTAGATTACTCAAGTTAACCATATCTCACGCCGTCCAATACTTAAATGCACTTAAATCAACAAATTTATCTAAGTCCAGTTTGATATATTTTCAAACTAACTTTATATCCTCAAGATTTCAAAATATCAACCAAATAATGTCTCTAATCTCCTCTTAGATGTAAGAAAAGTTGGCACTTTAATATTTTCTCTTTTCCGCTTCCTATTTATTCCTTAACATTCAACTTTACTTTGATAATACTGACTTAATCCTTAAAGATTTAGGCAGTAAGAAGGGACAAGGACATTGCAGATGGGACATACAATTTATGTCTACAAGGGATTTACTTAATTCCCTAAGAGCGTGCCGTGATTTGTTTCACCAGTTAATTAGAACCAGATGTATGTATGTGTTTGTACCACAAAGGTGAGGGAGCGTCGCGAACAAACCCAAAGGCAAGAATGAATGATCTTCTTCACAAACCGTTTATTCTAACGGTATTGCGTATAATAGGCAAGGAAAAGTAAAACTTTACTATCCCAGTCTCTAAAACCGTTCCTTTAAATACCCATAAAATGATTGCTTGCCGAAAATATATACCTGGCCATATATTTTAGCATAAAATAATATTTAATATAATATTTTTAGTCATTTTCAATACTATACAAGGTCATTCACGGTAAGTGGCCTATTAAAGAATATTTATTTAAATTATTGATACAGGCTATAAAAGTTGCAGATGTTTTTAATTGATATATTTTAAAGTATCTGTCACTCTGGCCTAACATTGTTATTTTAAACTTTTGTTAACATCTTCCTATACCCATCTCCACCCGTTTCTGAGATAAAATTCATTAAATCAATTTTTTATAAAAATACGTTTCAAAGATAATACCAACTTTACTTTGTACCTAACGCAGTTAAAGAAATATTTGAGAAAATTAAAAAAATATATGGGTGTTTTTGTTTTATTATAAAAATACTAGACATTTTATATACAGGAGGAGGAGGTTAAAAACTTTACCTTCCTGATATAATATAAGTCAATGTTTTTTAAATGGAACACACTGTATATTAATTTACCATTACTTATAAAATTACATTATTTTTCTAATTCCTTAGTGCTAACATGTTTTTGTCTTTAGTTAAAGAATTGACTTATATTATTCCAGGAAGATATTTAGTAATAGATAAATGTATAGTATTATTATGAAATAAAAAGGCCTATAACTTTTCTAAATTTTTTCAAATTTTAAAATTTTTAACGTAATAGATACAAAGTAAATTCAAATTACCTTTGACATGTTTTTTTATTAAATGTTTCTTTGGTGAATTTTATCTCAGAAACAGTTGGAGATAGATATAGGAAATTGTCAACAAAAGTTACTTGGATTTTTATATAGGGTCAAAAACTCCAAACTATACTGGGCATTCTGTTAAAATAAAACTATTAAGCCTCACTTCGGTATAACCGACAACATAAAATCGTGTTTTGCAACATGTTTCAGTGTTCCCGGCCCGAGTCGGTAGATCAAAGGGAATTTGTGTATTAAACTTTTGTTTATAGACATGTTTAAACGTATTTGGACCTGCACTTTGTTCATAAACTCCTGGTCAGTGTGATTTTCGCCACATATAGGAGTAGACGTCGTCGATTGCATTGCGTATTGTTTAATTGCTGTGCGTATAGTTTGTTTTTGGTGAAGTGATGGAGTGGCGAGCTACCATCAGTTCGCAATTCGCCTGCCAACAAATCAATATCATTCCTTTGTAAATCTTGTAATAAATCGCTACCACTGTATTTCTTCCTAGCTTCCAAGGACGCACCCAAAACCGTCTTTTCGCCATTTTGTTTTTTGCGCAACATATAATCACACACGCAGCAGCAGCCACTATTGCGTCGTCTCTGCTTGATGCCTTCATATTGACTACCGATGACTTGTTAACTACACAAGCAATGTTGTACATACAACAACTGTTTTAAGAAAAGTTTAAACACAAATTTCGAACTTGTTTACCAAACAAAAGTTAATGAAACAAAAGTTTGAGATTTAAGTTTTAGGCAACATGTTTACCAAATAAAAGCTTACATAACATGTTGCATAGTATAAATGCGGCTTAATTACTTGTTGGTTATCTTTTTTTTAGAAACAAAGCCAGTTGTGTAATATCACAAATTCAGATTGGCAACACTAATTCAAACTCTCCTAGATTTTCTTCTAAGTATGCCATTATATGCCTATATTCAAATAATCGAGTCGTATCTTTTGTATGGGTTTTTTGTCAATCAACTGATTGTCCATCCTTTCTTCCTAATTCTTCCTAATCCATTATAATTTTCAGATTCCATTTATACTTAAAGCAAAGTCTATGCTTGGAGATAAACCTTTTAAGTTATTTGCATCTGCCTGGACTGCTCCAATTTGGATGAAAACTAATCATTGGTAAGTTAATCTAGTATTTGGACAGACATACGTGTAAGACTAAAGACGTAAAACCTATACCTACCCGAAAATATAAAATGAGCCTTTAAAGTATTTAATTAAATAGTAATAATAAATTATTAACCTATCTAAGAGGCTCTTGGTATTGCTCGCAGGTGCAAGAACAGCATTTGTTATCATAAACTTTCAAATTTTTTGTATAGATATATCAGGTATATCAAACTTTTGGAAAAGTAGCGATATCTGTATATACATTACACTTACCGCATATAGGGTTACATGCATCCAGTTGTATACCCACCACTTATCCTGGGAAGTTTACGTATCAGATTAGCTAATATGATGATGGATTATATGGGTCTAGACCAGCGTTTCTTAAACTGGAGTTCACGGGCCCATTGGGGATCCGCGAGCAATTACTTAGAGGTATGTGAGCCACTAAGTGGAAATAAATTGTCACAATAAAAAATTATCGTAATCGACTTAATGCCGAACCAGACATATAAGGCTGCAGCTAAAGATTGTTCCACGAAAAATGGATATAACTTAATTACTGCAGTAAAAGTACCTGGGGCGATCCCATTATTTATGACGGTTTGTTATTATTATGTGGAAAGGACCTTGACTCTATTTCAGCCGAGTTGATCCAATCAACGTGTCAATTTTCAAAATTTTCACGTATAGTTTTTCATATATAAATCTAGGCGGGCGGTTCTCGATGGGACATGCTGTATATACAGTATTTTTCGATATTTATCTATATGATATTATTACCTGATAAAGCGGATTTCTGCATTGTACGAATAATATTATGGTTTGTGGATTTTGGTCTGTAATTTGCTGATTTTATCAATTAGATAAAGAAACAGATAAATTATTTTACGATATTTCATGCTAATCTGAAAATAACTATATCGCTGGGTTTCTATTCCTGTAACTCCAAAACCCACCAACCTGTACAGTATACACGCAGAGCACTATTAAAAAATAATTATCAGACCATTAAAACGAAACAGTATTTTTTTCCGTTTCGTTATTAACCATGTGAAAATAGGGGATAGAGCATGTATTTTTTTTTCTGGCGTAAACATTAACTTCAATAAGCTCTCACCAATAAGCACTTATTTACATCAAAGAGGCACAATTAGAGTACAACAACAGATCGATTTATACAGAGTTTTTATGAAGTGTTATAAGGTTATTTCTCGAAGGCGATATTATCATACAATTTTGGTGAGGTAATCGGGAAATGACACCGATCTAATAATATTTTTACCATTTACTCTTTCTCTCTTCATTTTAAAGGGTGGCGGGTAATTTCGGAATTTTGAACAAGGATGTACAGGGTGTCCAATTTTCGACACTTTTATAGGGTATCTCCGTAATTGTTAGTGCTATCAAAAAAGTAATGTAGGTGTCATATGCTTTTGGGTCAAGGTTAAAATGGTAAAATCATAATTTAAAATTTTTTGCTCGCTTAAGAGATACGCGGTATAATCAAAAAATTTGACAATTTCAAAATTACCCTATATCTTCTTAGTTAAGAGAGATACAGAAAAATGTTTTATACAGAAGTTTCTTTATATTGATTGTCGAATAAGATGCCGTTTTCGGAATAAGTATACGGGGTCAGGTAAAAAAGTTATCGTACCTAACCTCATTGCTTTAAATGTAACACCCTGTATATTTTAATCTAAAAAGATAATATTTTAAATTCTCCTTTCAAATATATAGCACACCATGATGATATTGGTTTCCTAGGCAATTTATTTAAACTTTATTACTTTGAAACGAAATAAAAGATTTAGATTAAGGTAAAAAATAACGGGAATAATCGCAAATTTTCGGAATATGTCCTTAAATGGTTACTGTCGATAGCGAATAAAATATATATTTTGCACCATTTCTTCGTTTTTTCCCCTTTCAATATGAACTGATATCATATCAAATTTTTCAAAATGTTGACAGTTAATTATCGCAAATGAATATGTAAAAAAGATATTCACGTTAAATGTTAATAGTCAACATAGTTGCTTATAGGATATTAGCTTTTCTTTCATGGTCTACTGTGGTTTAAAGTAATAAAGTTTGATAAATCGCCTAGGAAACCAATATCATCCATTGTGTGTTATATATTTGAGAGGAGAATTTAAAATAGTATATTTTTAGATTAAAATATACAGGGTGTTCCATTTAAAAATATGAGGTATGGTCCGATACCTTTTTTACCTGACCGCGTATACTTATTCTGAAAACGGTAGATTATTCAACAATCAATTTAAAGAAACTTCTGTATAAAATATTTTTCTTTTAACTAAGAAAATATAGGGTAATTTTGAAATTGTCAATTTTTTGATTTTCCCCCGTATCTCTTAAGCCAGCGAAAATTTTCAAATTTTGATTTTACCATTTTAAGTTTGTTCGCACTAACAATAACGGAGATACCCTATAAAAGTGATGAAAATGGGACACCTTGTACTATTATTTACATATCTTCTATCTGCATACATGAAAAAAATGTTGTCCTTTAAGTACAAAAACGTTCACAAAAATGTATTGAAGAATGGGGTTGTACTTTTGAGCATCGTGTAAGAAAATTAGTGATTAAATTTATTGTTTCAAATTAACAGAAAAACCTACAAATAAGGAGTTTCTGTTTTAAGGGAATTTTTTAATGATTTTATAGAAGAATTAAAATATGCCTAAACCTAAACAAAACCTAACCTGAAAACTCACATAGGTATCTTGTAACATAACTGATTATGAGAAATCCGAACTGTTCACGAAATGCATAAAGGGCCACATGTTAACTGTTTTTTCGGAATGAGAAAAATATCCGCACGCAATTTTATGTAGAATTGACCAGGCTAATCAGAAAACAGGGAAACATTTCAGTGGCGTACCAATTTTATTGTAAATGAAAGCATTTTGAAACCTCATTTCTGTCAAAGTTTATTTTCATTTGTCAGCATTGTGGGTGTTTTTAAGGAGTTTTTGAAGATACTGTTATCAAAAATTAAACAAAAAATGCCGGGACATAACTTGTTTTCTAACAGAGAAATGCGAGACAGGGTATGTTTATACACACAAGAAAATTTTAACAGACACATCGGCGATATTTGGAAATGTATCCAAATAGAAGGCAGCAAGATTTTGAATTTTTTAGAAGCCTATACTACAGACTGGGAGAAACAGGATCCTTGCGTCCAAAACGTAATAGTGGAGCAATTTTGGTTTAATTTTTGATAACATCTTCAAAATCTTCTTAAAAACACCCACAATACTGACAAATGAAAATAAACTTTGACAGAAATGAGGTTTCAAAGTGCTTTCATTGTATTTGTTTTTACCAAAGCCTACTGTGACAAATTTCACATTTACAAATCAAAATTTAAACGGGCGCATTAGAAATTGTAATTAAAAATATCTCGAAAATGGTTAGTCGGAGCGACATTTACAAAGTATACCTTTATTGCTTAAAAATGACGGAGAAACTGATATTTTTAATAAAAACATAATTATACTAAGGCCCAAGAAAGTTACACTTCTTTTTATGTATACAAAGTACTGCAGAGAGCGCCCCCTACAATCTACATCAAAATTATTAACAAATTCAAATTCCTTTCCCCCAAAAAACCCTAATCACAAAATTTTGTGCAAAAATATTGATTCAGAAATAAGTTATTTAGGAAAATTGAAAATTAAATTTTTACTTTGACACCCTGTATCTCGGTTATTACCAGCTATTGAACTAAACTAAGTGTGGCCAAATCGCAGTATTTTTACTCAAGGAATCTGCAGTTTTCCTGTGTTATGGGACACCCTGTATATGAATATACCACGGGATGTAAAATAATTCCGCATCATCTTTTGGAGGTCACCACGTCTAGGGTCCCTAAACAATCTTCGACGGCACGTGATATTTTCCATATTTTTGCACGAAAAATTAAATGAAAATTTTTTTTTTGGTAGATGGCTGTTATTTTATATTTTGACATTAAATTTCATTCTTTACAACTTTTTCCTAATATATTATTTGTTCCATGTAAATTAACGTTACTTTACGTACATTTCTTCATATTTTCTTATTTTTTGACCACCCTGTACGTTATATTTGTGACTTTTTTCGGGGATTAGGAGTTTTTAAAGTAAGCAAAACTTTTTATGAAGAACATTTTTTGTCCTAAAATCACAGATAGAAAAGTTTTCCATATAAAAGGAGCAAAAATTTGGTTAACACGCCAAACGAATACATAAAATTAAATTTAGACAGCATAATATAATAAACGATAGAAAGTGAGCGGTACAATTTGATCATTAGTGTCGCCTTTCTTTAATATTTTAAATATTCTAAGCTTCTGAGCGATGTTTATTGTTGTCGTCTATTGTTCTGTTATATCCGCTTAAAATGTAGAATTAAGGGAAATTCAGAAATATATGCAAATAATTTTAGAAGAATATTTGTTTGACATTAACCACATTAACATTTTGAGATATAGCGAGAGCCTGTAACTTGGAATAAATGCAGGAAATTAGTAAGGCAGGTCCCACATCTGAGGTACATTTCTGCCACCACATTTCTGACGCCAGATTTGGGGCTCGGCACATACTTATACATGAAAGACGCCAAATTTGACATTTTACTTCTTCCACTTAGTGCGTAGATAGTACTAGTATTGGAAAAACCGATGAGTACTTGATACTCGAGCGATTTTAATAATCGAGTGAATCGCTCGAATTCCAATTCACCAAGCGATGACGTCACCGACTGCTCGACGACAGCCTAGCCGTTTCCATGTGATCAGGTAGGGTATTTAGCAGGCACGTAACTACGGGTGGGCACAGGTTTAACTAAAAAATTGTAGTAGCCACCAAAAAAATTTCAGAAATTAATTTAGTTGTGAATAATGAATTTTTACCACGTGTCTCGATACCAAACAAAAAAACTGCAAAAAATCACCCAAATATGTATTTATTGTTCGGGTTTATTATTGTGCGTTTTTAACCCGAACAGAAAGTATTACCAAGAGTTATTTTTCTTCACATCTTTCTCAATCTACGAGCATAAAATAAGTAGATATTTAAAATAGCTTGTAAAATTCTTCCACGTTAAATTATCAGGTGCCCACTGTGTGCACTTCAAAAATTTATACTTAGTTACGCGACTGGCAAAATAAGAAAATCGGTTATTATTTTTTTAAATCATGTACTCATGTATTCAGTTACCTAAAAGTTCCTGTTTAAATTTAAGAATGTTTACTTTTGGTTACCAAAAAATTTGTCGATACCTATGTTTTGTTAACTATTTTGCTCGTTTTCTTATTTTCCATTAACATTTTCTATAATGTATGTTATTTTTAAGAAGTCTTCTTGAGTTTAATAATAAAAAGTTCTTGTTTAGATTTAAAAATGTTTACTGAAAGATTACCAACGAATTTTTCTATGTATTTTGTTAACCATTTCGTTCGTTTTGTTATTTTTCATTAACAATTTCTATTATTATGTTATTTTTGAGAAGTTTTCTCGTGTTTATAGTAATTAAAAATTTAAAACTTATATCCTTTAATTTTTTAATATTTACAATCGGAGCCCTACGCCGCTGGTTAGCCAGTTAAAACAAAACTTTACCAAATCCATGTCACGATGACTCCGCTAAGGGATTCGCCATACTTTTTTATATGCACATTCTCGTTTATGTGCCTTTAAAAAAGACCTGCTCAGCTTCAAACTCGAACGTCGCCAATCGGATGACGCGGCGCGTAGACCGAAGGTCGTGTATCAAGTGACAGGCGATATTTTTCGGTTTTTCGTCTGAATTAATAACTAGAGTATTTCCTTCGAGCGAACAACTGTTCGAATATACGACCAGTTTTTTTAACTCGATCAGACTATAGCGGTATATTTCCGCCGGCGTCAAGCAAAGCTCGGGTACCGAGTGAAAGATAATAAGTGACTAGCGACGGTTTTCGCCTGAATAGATAACTCGAGCGGTTTTTTTAAGAATCGAGCGATGTCGGTTATTTCAATAATCGAGTGATCAAGCGGTTTTTCGCTCGAGCGATCACAACACTAGATAGGACGGCTTAATTTCGCACACACTTGAGTCAAATGTGAGCTAATCCAAGAAGTGAAAGAAGTAATAATGACAAATTTTGTAGTTAGAAGTCTTCATATTAAGTAGGGCAGTATACGTCGAGTCCTAAATCTGGCCAGAAATGTGGCTTCTCTGTTTTATAAAAAAATATTGATACCATGTCTCACAAATTAGAAATATGATGAAATCGATAATGTTTTCAAATGACAACCCTAGCGTTTTATTTACTAATTTTAAGTAAATTTTTTTATGATCAAACAATAGTCACTCTAGGTGGAATTAAGCGGAAAATATCAGATATTTTCCATGGAAATATCTGAGAAAAAGACTAAAATTACCAAACTTCGATGTTCTGGGCTGTCGAGGTGCTTGGTCTGTTCGAGGTCTCCGATCAGACAAATTATTAAGTTATACAAAACTACCGTATTTCAAAGTTTTGTTCCTTGTCACTTATATTGAGATATTAAATTAATAAAAATAATTTAATAGAAAAATTAAATTTGTAATACTTTTTGGTTAATAATTGTTCAAACTGTTCTTCATTCGCTGTTTGAAAATATTCTACACGCAAATAAAACTCATTTTGAACATTTTTAATTATCTCGGGGATAAATTAACCCATTCTCATGTCTTATTTTTGCCAAACTCTCACAATAAAAAAAAGATAATAGGTTTTCCCATATGGTACGCACGTTCTGGCTGTCATTGTATAATAGATGTATCCAATAGAGCCGTTAATGACATGTTATCCATCTAAATCTATTGTCAATAAATAATGTGGATTTTTTGTTTAAAAATACTTCGTGAAATAAAAAAGTTAATTTTTTTAAGTTATAAAACTTTTTTATGATTGCTCAAAACATTAAAAAGAAAAATTATATTTAAATTAGATCGGCCGTCTTACTTCTCTGAAGTCATAACGATTTTAATTTATTTTTGTTAATTAACTGAATCCTTTATAATCCAGATATTTCAACAGCTGTAACAAAAAAAAACAACAAAGAAACAACAAAATGGCTTATTAAAGATTGATGGTTCAAGAACGATCCTTTTCTAAAAGAAATTTAATATTGACCTGTATTTTGTAAAATGAAGAACCTTTTTTTGTATCTTCCTGACATTTAGGGAACGAATAAACTTCGATGTATTACTATCGGACCGTTTTTAGATAGGTTATACAAAAAGTAACATGATGTTTTTTATGATGTATGTTATATTCTATTGGTAGAGTGACTAGTAGAATTTACGCAGCATATGAGGAAAAATATTATTGTTAGATCTCAACAGAAACCGATGTTGGTGATCACTACAGCATCGGAAATCACAAAAACCATTAAACAATGTGAGTGCCTTTTTAGTGCTTTTGCGAAACTTGTCGCCATTGAGAAAAATACACGAAGAAATTTTTTCAAGCGGAACGTACGTACATTATACCATGATATGAGTGGAGTACGTAATCCGAAACGTCCGTCCGTTTTGCGCTTAATAAATGATAGGTAACTCTAAACGTTCTCCTTATCTGCGCGTTTCACGTAAGATGTTTTTTGGATAACCCCCGTATAACCAAGTTTCCCCTTAAGTTTTATTTGAATTTAATTAAATCAGATTATTAAGTAGACGGCTATTTTTTTGAAATTTAATTTTGTCCCCATTTTTGAATCTATCCAGAGGTGAATTCCCCACCCAGGAATTATTTATTTAAAGCCAATCTAACTTTCTTAATCATTAAATTTTGAATATATGTGTGAGCGCTGGTCGACACTATCAGTAATGTCGCCAGTCTTGATATTTGAATGAAAAATTCATCATAATTTAAAGACGATATTATTTAAATACTTTTCGAACGCTTTTCTTTATCAATTACGATTTTTCGTTGTTTAGTGTCAGGGATGCCAGTCATAATGCCATTGCCGACTTGACACGCAAGTGTCAGTCGGTCTTGGGTGGGCCCACCATCCTTTCCCCGCTAACTGGAAGCTGTCAGCAGTCCACCAGAGCGCAATTTGAAGAGATGAGGGCAAATTTTTTATCTCAGAAAGTAAAATGACTGATTTTAATTTAAAAGTATAGTTATTTGAACGTAGGACGAGGCCTAAGTTTTTTTCAGGCTATATTTTTGATTGTATTGGCTCGGGCGCGTCCAATGTAATATAACACAATGCCAGTTGTTATATTAGAACATGGAGGGCTTTATTTATTTAATTTTAATGTCGTTGTGTTTGAGGGTTGATTTGAGGGGTAGTCCTTGCGTCTGTCAAGTAACACGACCCGAATTACTCGTGAACAAATTATATACATTCTATACAATAAATAATTAAACTACACTAGCATTCTGTTTCACTTTAAATTTTAGTTATTTACATTTATTTACAATAGAAATCCAACCTAAGCTAATATTTTATTTCTCAAGTGAAGAGAGCTCAGCTACCCTATAATTTCCATGAAATATAGACACGCGGTAGAGGTTACTAATATTAACTTAAGATATTTCATTGTTTTAAGGCTTACTTTTCTTCATTCCGGACTCAGAATGTCTATTATCACAATCGGGTAAATTTGGAAATCGCGGGTGGACTGCGGGTACGCATCAGTCTGCTTTTTCCAACGAAGATGATAAACGTCAAAACGATTGTGTTTATACTCTGTATTAAAAAATACAGAGTGTCTCTCCCACGTTGCATTAACGAAATTTCTTAATATTTGAACTTATTTATACTCGCACCAAAACGAGTGTTTGCAGGTATCTCAGCATTATTTATACTCGTGCGGAAGGCTACGAGTTTTCGAGGATGAATTTCAAGTTTTTATTTATACTCGCCCCAAAATACACGAGTGTTCGAGGATATGTAGGTTTTTATTTATACTTGCAGGAAATACACGAGTGTTTGAAGACGAGTCAGCGTTATTTATATTCGCATTGAAACATACGAGTGTTTGAAAATAAAATTTACTGAGGGTTTGTTCGGTTCGGTATCTGCGGTTTAACTTTTCTCGGAATTTTCGGTGATAAACACTCTAAAACCTGTAGCCGAAAATACGGACCCCCCTTCTTCCGTAAAAATTTAAAAAAAAGCGATTGAGAGCGACTTTGGGACCGCGTAGCGGCCGAGCGCGCACCTGAAACCCCAATAATCGACAGCCGTCCGAAACCATTTTTCCTATTTCATTTTTCCCAACGCTACATAGCGTCATTCTAATCTACTGCTGACGAAGCGGCCGTTACAACAAGAGAAAGCGGGAACCGAACCGCTGACTGCAAAATTATAAGCGGCCAGTATGATTTTATATCAAAGACTCACATCCATCAAAAAATATTAATATTTATTTTTTAACTGAAAAAATATAATTTCACAACAAACTAGGGTGGAACGAAAGCGGTATTATTTTGATTTTTTCTTTTTTTCAGTTTTGTAATAGGGTAAAGTACACAGTTATTGGCACTTTAAGAGATATTATTTTTTATTTACTAGTTATAAAATTGAAGATATTGTTTTAGCACGACAACCGTAGCTTCACGTATTCTCATAAGAGTGGGGAATAATTCCCTCTAGATATTTTTTATTGATTCTTAATATATGTTTCAAGAATAATTTCTAAACTTAAAATACTCATTTAACACAGTTATTGGCACTCTGAGTAGTATTATTAACACTCTAATATATAGTTATTGGCACATAGTAAAATGTATACCTTACTGTAAAAAAACATCTTTATTTTATTAAGTAAAACTAAAATTCTAACAAGAAATTGTGAAACTTAGGCAGTGAACATTTGCAGATAAGGAACAAAAGGAACAAAACTTTAAAAAATATATTTAAATTTTTAATGACATGCCCATTCAGCCACAAGAATTTTTAACATAAACACATTAAACTAATAACTAAATCAAGTAATAAATACTTATATAACATGTACAAAACTTAACATAAGGTTTGGTATGTTAGGAACGGAGGTTTATTATTTTTAATTAAATAATAGGTAGTTCATAGAAGAAATTACTGACTAAATAAGTGCTGAATTTATACTACCGAAACCTACAACTACATGTTAATATTTTTTTAGGGATGAATTTCATGTTGTGGAATAACAGGCTTTACAAATAAAAGTTTTCACAATAGGTGGCATGTTATATTGCTTCCGTATACAATTTGGATGAAAGGCTCGAAGACAAGAAGAACATTTAATTCCTTTAGATGTGAAAGTTATATTGAAAGTGCAGATAAAACACATACCAGAATCTATTTTTTTGTTATTTTCAAAATCAGATGCATCGCTAATATTATCACATCCATGGAAAACAATTTTTCTAACATGGCTTTTCTTTTTCTCTGCATTTTCATTATCTACTAAAGAAAGTGTTGCAGTAGAATTTTCCGATACTTTTTCTATATCATTTAAGTTATTATTGGTTGAAATTGATATTTGTCTATTTTTTCCGCTTCCTGATAATATTTTTGATAATCCCTCAAGGTCTGGAGCATCCAATTTAATAGCTTCTTTTTTATATTCAGCACTCTTCGGCTAATTTTTTGTTTGTTCACTTGTTCTTTCTGGGATTTCGTTTTTTTGTAATGGCATCGAGTCATTTGTTGCATTTTCCTTATAATTAGTTTTCTTTTTTTTTCCATTTCTTGTTCCAGGTTTCTTAAGTGATGTCGCTTTTTTTATTTCAGCTTGTTCTATTCTCTTTCTTTTCCTTTCATCCTTTTCTTTTTCTTCGTTTTGTTTTTTTCGCTGTTTTTCAGTTTGTATGTTTTGCCACTGCTCTGATGTTAACACAAAAGGCATTTTCTCTGAATTTTTTATTCCCTTCCTTTGTGGTGTAACTGGCCAAGTAAGATATTGTTTAATTAATGGTGTGTTATTTTGTTTTACAACACCAGATAAATCTTCTTGAACAACAATAACTTCATTTGTTTTGGGAGAAAAAATTATTGGAATGTCTTCGATGTCATATGTTTGAATATTATCGCTAGCAATTCTAGAATAATCTAAATTAATGTTTAGATTATCAGTTTCAAGAATTTCTATGTTGTTATCTGATTGGTATATCATAGAAGTGGTGTCTTTATCCGCCTTTTGAATTGCTGAATTTATAGTAATCCCAGAATCATCTAAATGAATATTTAGATTATCAGTTTCAAGAATTTCTATGTTATTATCTGATTGATGATAATGATCCAATATCATAGAAGTATCTTTATGAACATTTTGAATTGATGTATTTAATAGATTTCCAATAAAATCATGATTATTGTTTTGATTATTAAAAAAATTATATATTTCGTATAATGTTGCGGAATCTTTTTTATCCAATGGAATTTGTTTATCTTCCCATTGCTTTATTTTTTGCTCCCCTACAATCTGTTTAAATGTTTCATAGTCGAGAGTATTTTTATTTAAAGCTTTAATATCTGTACAGGTGGGTAATACTTTTTTTATTCCTAAGCACTTTGAATAATCTACAGCGTTTGGATTCCAGGGATACAAACCACAAACGCGGAAACCATTTGAGATAGAATCGGGTTTTAATTGAGGTAAAACAGTTTCCAGTATTGGCGCCAGTTTCTCTCTAGACAGTGATTCTGTGGGATGTTCTCGCCTCCAATGAAATACCCCCTTTTTCCACAAGTTCTTCAGTGGTTTGAATGCAGAAACATCCGCTGGTTGCAAAATTCTTGTTGCATTGGGGTAAAGAGATACCAAGATTATATCCAACTTTTTGCATAATTCGCTAACTTGTAGGGTAAGATGTGTGGTGTGTCCGTCTACAAAAAGTACAACCGGAAATACTGTATTTTCTTTCTTAAGATGTCTGTAGAAAATATTGCCTATATATATATATGTTGGGCGAGGATGCTCATCGAGAAAATTTTTAACGCTGGTTTGAATATCCTCCTTTCGCTGGGGAAATCCTTTTTTTACGCATTCTGATACCCATATCACCAAGAGCTGTTCTTCCGGTGGTGTTAAAATTGAAGATGGGCCGTGGGATATTTTAGAGAATTTATCACTTCTCCTGAATTGTAATGTTGATCTTGGAATATTGTATTTTTTGGCAACAGTCTTTTTGCCAGCACCATTCTGGATTTCATCAAGGGCTTTTTCAAGAGTTTCTTCTGTATATCTTTTGATGTAGGGCTCTGAGGCAGCTACCTTCGGCATTATCTGTAAATAATACAGTTATTGGCATTGTATTTTAACAGTGATTGGCACCGTGCCAACAACTGTTTTTAATGTTAACTTGCAATTTTTTATTAGATTCTCTCGTTTAAAATGCTTAACTTATGCCCTCTAAAGAATGACTCGCTCTTTTTATAAAAACATTGAAACTATAGTCATTGGCACCACCTGCCAATAATTATATTTTTTATAATTTATGTCACACTTATTGGCACCCTAATTATAACACTTTCCCGCGTATTTTATCTAATGTTTCATATTTATAAAGCCTTCTTATATCTATATAAATGATATAAAAGTAAAATAAGCGAATATTATAAATAATAACAAGAAATATATCATAAAGAATACCAAACAATCCTTAGCAAATTGTTAAGACTCACCTGATTTAGCGAGAATCAACAACACACCGTCCTTCGAACTGTCACTGACCAAACTGAAATGGGAAAAACTCCAAAATAGCCGTTAATATCGGTAGGGCAATGTTGCCGGATATTACCGACCTTATTGTTATTTTAGACGCATTATGCCTAAAGTTAAAATTAAATATTTCATAAAAAATGTTCAAAAAGAAGTGGAAAAAATGTGGTTGCTATACTTCAACATTTTGGGGTGCCGCAAAGAGCTTATGATAGTTTGTAAAAATTTTTTTAAAATTTAAAAATTATAAACTTTGATAAATCATTTTTTCAGGGTTTATCGGACATATAATATTACAAAACATAGTTGTCAATATAATTTTATTACAATAATTATTAGAATTGTAAAAAATTATTATTTACCAAATATACTAATAATAATAAAATATTTCTTAATGTCAAAAAGTGACTAACTTTAAAACTTTTGGGAAATTTTTGTTGTTACAAATAATAGTAAAAAGCTTATCAAAAAAAAATTGCAAAGCATTTATTTTTACACATTATTATGACGTAATTGACACATTAAACTGTTTATTTGTATTAAATTTAGACATGCTCTCGTATGAGGCAATTTTTGTCTTTATACAACCATCTCTTGCGATTGAACCATATACATTTTGAGTCGATACAATCACCAGTTTTATAGCTCTTTCCACAGCTTGCGTGTTAAGGAAGCCGGGGAAATTCGATTAGCGGGCTTACTATTTAGTTAAGATGTTTTCTATATAAATTCTTTGGGAAAGTCACTGAAATCAGGTTGCACCAATGGTCACTTACGTCGTTTTCATCCCATGATATCATGTCCATGTAATCCTTTGCGTCAAAGTTTGTCTTTGGAGCTTTAAACTTCCTGACTCTACCTCTACTTTCTGTCCTAGCTTTTAAAATACGTCGTAAACCATTCCCTTACAATTTCGCTCTCATCATAGCATGGACAAAACGAGATTTTCCGCATCAGCAAACTACCCATTTCTTTGAATAGCCGGGTCAAGAACGTTCTTCAAATCATGAGAGGGATAGCGTGAATATGAGATAAGGTTAAACAGATGTTTGGCACCATATTATTATGCACATGAAGATTTTAACTTAATGTTAAATCATACAGGTGCATACACTTTCACAATGTACTCAGTCAGAGAGTATTAAGGTTTTCAGTTAGATTTTCAGTTGCTACATACAATTTGAATATACGGTTTGCTAATGTACGTCACCTGGAGTGAGCAATTTTTCCAGATAAAAGTGAGTAATTTCCACTTGATGGAGCCATAGAAATATCGAATAAATAATTCTGATCTGTACTTGATTCATTTATGTTATCCGAAAGAGGAAGGTTATTTTCAATTAACAAGAAAGTAACCACAGAAAGATTAGCATAGTTTTCCAGCTGCTGACCTATTTCACCTTTAAACTCATTAGGTCCCTTCGTTTTGTCATCTAAAAAACAGGAATTTAACTATTTATATTTTAAATAGATAGATTAAAAATAAAGTATTGTATACACCACAGGCGTTACTAGACTATAATGCCCATCAGGCGAAAACTATCCCACGGGCTAGTTGTTTTCGCCTTCCGGGCATTGTAGTCTACTTAACGCCCTTCGTACGTAAATAACTATAATATATCGTAAATTATTTTTAAGCAATCGAAAACATGATACTGAAATTTTCTTTGAACTAAAAAAAATAAATTTAATATATGAAAAATCATAATTTTTAAGTAGTCATCATCAGTCAGAATTTTAAAGTATTGTCTTTTTTTATATATTTTAAAATCCTGCCGTTAAAGTATACATGAACTTCATGCTTTTACGGGTTTAGGAACAAAATTAAATCTATTTCTTTATCGACTCGATTTTTGTAGATTAGAAACCTACTCTTTTCGGACCACCGAACTCTTTTCGGACCATAGAATAATTATATGTTTGAAATGGAAAGTGCGCAGAAATCCAGTATAACCAGCCTAAATATATATATTTTTTTAATTTCTGGTTCTTAAATAGTATTTTACATTATAACTATAATTTACAGGGTCTGGCTTCGAGAACGTATTGCTAGTGGTTCCTGTTATTAAATTAATCATTCAATCGTTATTTTTTTTTGAATGCGGAGCAATGACAGGATGATGAACTGTATGTATGAATGGATATTTCGAATAGGACGGTGCAACCGCCCACACCATCCCAGCAAATATTAATCATTTAAAATTTAAATCATGTCTTTACTATTCCTTTAAAAACACATCTCCAATACGTTGTGTCACCTATTGGCTAAAGACATACATTTTTATTATAACATTGTTCTTATTGTCATTTATACAGTGTCACCATTAAAGTCCGCACCATATGGAACTTTTTTTTATTAATGAGGTTAGTTAAAATTAAATTTCGGCAATCGTTTTTGCTTCAAATTAGACTAAAAATTATATAATCAAATGTCACCATCTGTCATTCGGTATCTGTCAAAAATTACATTCTAATCAAAAAATGCTGAAAAATGGCATTGTTTTACCGAATTTCAAAAAATTTTATTAGAAAAAGTTGTTTCTAGTACAATTCTTGGCCTAAATACAAAGTTTCAGTTTTCTAGCTCAAAGTTGATTTTTTTGCCATTTTTTCTAATTAACTTTTTTTTTATTTAATGTAAGTTCGCTTAATGGATATTAAACTATTTGCTTATACCATACTCAATATTTTATTTAGTTTGTATGAGCTTGTTTTTACTAGAATTCCATTTTTTTTCGAAATTTAAAATTAGAGGCAAAAAAATTTGACACAGGTGGTGCAAAGTTATCCTAATTTAAAAATTTTAACAGGTAGACGTCAGATATTCCATTTTTTTGATAGTACATACACCTAAGAAGTTTAAAAAACTTATAATAAAATTCCCAGATATCAGATTAGTTCAAAATTTAGACACATTTTCTTTTTATCCACAATAAAATATCAAGGCAATTTTGAATTTTATAAGTAGGCTATGGAAAAAAACGAATTAGAGTGCCGAATAAATAAAAGAAATGTCATAAATGTGAATATTTTCGCAAGTTATAGTTTTCAGTGTTATCACCAATGTTGTCCATTCAAGAAAAAATAGAAATTGTCTTAATTTGTGGAGAGAATATGCCTCACCGGCAAGTATCTGCCATTTTTAATGAGAGGCATCCAGAAAAAAATTTGCAGCATAGCACTGTTTCAAGAATAATGTCAAAATTTAGAGAAACTGGATCTGTTCGAAATAATTTTAAGGAACCTCACGCGGCAAGTAAATACGATGAAGCAGCACAACTTGATGTTTGTTTAACTGTTATTGACCACGGTCAAACTAGTGTAACCAAGATAAGTGATGCAACAGGGAAAGCGTTAGAAAAATTCTTCAGAAAAATCGATTTCGGGCATATAAACCCAAGTTTATAAACACATTAAAAGAACGCGATTTTGATATCCGACTTGATTTTTCGTTTTGGTATCAGGGACAATATGAGGAGAATATTCTTTTTCCATACAAGATATTATGGACAGATGAAGCCACTTTCTCTTCGAATGGTACCGTGAGCTCACAAAATTGCCGATTGTGGTCCCAAGAAAATCCTAACTTCACAATTGAATGTCGCGACCAGTATCATTTTAAAACCAATGTTTGGTGTGGAATTTTGAAAGATGAGCTTATTGGACCATACTTCTTTAGAGCAAACTTAACTGGTGAAAGGTACCTGAATTTTCTTGATAACGAGATTACCGAAGTTTTGGATAACATGCCCTTACACCATAGACATAACTTATGGTATCAGCTTGATGGTGCACCCATACATCAAACTGTAGCAGTGAAAGAACGCATAAACCAATTATTTCAAAACAGAGTTATAGGGCGTGATAGAGAATGTCACTGGCCACCCAGGTCGCCTGACATAACCCCACTAGACTTTTTTCTGTGGGGTTATCTTAAGCAGAAAGTTCATAAGAATCGACCGTTTAGAAATATCGAGCATTTGGAACAAACGATAGGACAGTGTTGTGCCGATATAAGACCAAGCTTTTTACAAAATGCTGTCAAAGACGTTTATAGACGGACGGGTGTTTGTATAGAGCGAGAAGGACGTCACACTGAAATGTGAAATTTATATTGCTTTTGTGTTACCTATTTAAAATGATTAAAGTTCCTTTTTGTTCCTTTTAATAATAATGATAGTTTTAAGTATAAAATAAAATTTTTATCAAATATTTAGATGTATTTGTCATTTGAAAAACGAAACATCTGACGTCTATCTGTTAAAATTTTTAAATTAGGATAACTTTGCACCACCTGTGTCAAATTTTTTTGCCTCTAATTTTAAATTTCGAAAAAAAATGGCATTCTAGTAAAAAAAAGCTCATACAAACTAAATAAAATATTGAGTATGGTATAAGCAAATAGTTTAATATCCATTAAGCGAACTTACATTAAATAAAAAAAAAGTTAATTAGAAAAAATGGCAAAAAAATCAACTTTGAGCTAGAAAACTGAAACTTTGTATTTAGGCCAAGAATTGTACTAGAAACAACTTTTTCTAATAAAATTTTTTGAAATTCGGTAAAACAATGCCATTTTTCAGCATTTTTTGATTAGAATGTAATTTTTGACAGATACCGAATGACAGATGGTGACATTTGATTATATAATTTTTAGTCTAATTTGAAGCAAAAACGATTGCCGAAATTTAATTTTAACTAACCTCATTAATAAAAAAAAGTTCCATATGGTGCGGACCTTAATGGTGACACTGTATATTAAAATTCAAAAATATTTTACTTTTTCAATATTCATATAACAGTGGCCAGTGATAAATCGTTCCTGTTGACCACCATAAGGGACAGGCCTCGCAAACTATGCTTTCCTGCTTCAATTCTTTCTTCAGTGAACACTAATAACTAAATTTCCCTTCAGAACATGCCTAAAACTCATTAATATTTTCTTTCCTATATTGTCTTTTTTAAAGGAAAAAGAATTGTCTCAAAAAACTGTTATTTGACATTGACAACAACTGGTCAACCTGAGCATACGGGGTTAAAATGAAGACAAACAAAGCAGTTGGTCACAACGCTACCTACGATCATTTCTGCCTGGTAGGATTAAAATGTAAAAAAGAAAAACATGTTAATTACTGAATACAAATCAATATATGAAATCTGAACAGCCACCTTAAGTTCAAATTTAATCTTATTCATCAAGTGTAATTTATACGATCTCTGATTATATTTCTATCCATTTTCCTTAAACTTGAATATATTCTTTATCTTTGCTATATTTTTTCTCCTTTTACTTAAATTGTTAACTTTTGACATTGATATTTCTTTCACTTTTAACTTAAAGAACTTTCCTTCATTTTGGTCTCGGTTCGCCATGCCCATCGTATCCGTTTAGTTCAGCCATTTTTGAAAGTTATTTCTGCATATTTTACAAAAATCAAATGAAAGCAGTGTTGTGTTATTTCCTCCTAGATTTTTGTTCCTAGTTCTTTCAGTCATTTATTTAATTTATTAATGTAACTATCATATATTATAATCTTCTACAAAATATAAGATCTTTTGCACTTTTTCCTTCTTACCTCAATTTTCTGAACTTTCATAATGTTTCCAAAATCTTAATCTACTTCTTTACATACAAAATGCTTAAATATGTTTTATTTTTTTTATGTTTATTTCAAAAACTCTTTTACAGTTTGCGTTAACAATGTCAAAAGATTCTGCTTATGTATAATTTTTCCACTGAAGATATATGCCCTCGAAACATATATGGAAATTAAAAACTGAACTTTTTATTAAATTAGTAAAGAAAACTATGAGTTTCTTGTCCTTATCTTAATTATTGAATAGTCGAGGTCTCATTAAAATATATGCCGGTAACGTGTTTCTTGACTAACAATTTTGACGCTATTTATTTTTTTAAATTTATTAAACCACTTTTTAAATAAATACAAGAGAAGTTAAATTATTCCTAATATCTACTGTTTAGCAGGCTATATATTTTAAATATTTTTTTAGGTTTAATGGGTTTGGTTTGCTAAAAGACGAATACTGGCAATTATGGGCAGAATATCATATAAAATTTTTTGAGGCCTACAAACAAAATAATATATCATTCTGGGGAGTAACAACTCAAAACGAACCACTCAATGGACTTATCGGATCGGCGGTTCAAAATATAGGTTTTACTCCCACTCTTATGGTATGCTACTTTATGTTAAAATATTTAAATAATAATATTATTATACCCTATTCATTTCAAACATCAGCGCATGATAGCCACGTGTTTGTCAAATCACTGTCCGGGCTCAAGCCGTCCTAATCAACGATGAGCTCTTGGTTATGCAAACTGATCGTATGAGAGCAACATACGATTTTACAAAGCCTTTCAAGATTGACTGGAACTTGGATAAATGGACGAACAGTGCACCCCCGTCGTTTAAACAGGGTCTACTTTGGTACACCGATGGATCAAAAACCACCAACGGTGTGGGTGTAGGTATATTTGGGGAAATGCCAAGGATGAACATAAGCATTCCTCTGGGGACCTACCTACACACACTATAACAAGCGGAAGTTCATGCCATACAAGCATGCGTACTACAAAATCTTGACAAGAGCTACCACAACCAAAAGATATACATCCTGTCGCACAGATAAGCTGTTCTTAAGCGAGAGCCAACATTAGATAGATGGTCGAAAAAACAACACCTATCTCGATGGCAAAGGTAACCTGGTCAAATACACGCACGGGCCGTAATTGGAAAACCATCGAAAATGCTATCGAATGGGATGGTAACCCTGACGCGGCCCCAGCTGAAACAGGCGATGGGTGTGATAACAGGCCTATGCCACCTGCGAAAACACCTTCAGCGGATGGGTATGAAGAACGGATCCATTGGATGCAGACTCTGCGGCGAAGAGGATGAAACCGCCTCACACATAATATACCGCTGCGTAGTGCTGTCTCGTAGAAGGCAAAATTTCTTCGGGAACATACAACGTGCTGATAACCTCCCACCCTCCCACATGACAAGCTTGGTTACTGGACCTCATAGAAGGAACATAGAAGGAACAAACATCAGTGATAGAAGTTCGGGCCTTTAAACCGACCCCCGCCTTTAACCAACCAACCAATCAACCAACCAATCCAGCGAAGGGTTCAGAGTTGTTCAAGACGTGAAGAAGGCTATACGGCTTTTGAAGACGATGCTCGGCCGGAAGATACTACTCGATTTTTTTGTTTTATTTTACTGGTACGAGAGACAATTTTTCCGCGGCATAGTAGTTTCACCTACCGGAAGGTGTTGACCGATTTTGTACTTCTTTATTTTTTCTACTTACTTAGCTGTCCGAGGGACAAGTTTTTCGTATATCCTGCTCTATAGTCAATACCTGGTATTGCTTGAACTGAAGTATTGAAATACCATTTGCGGGGTATGTACTTAAATGTGTCCTTGAAATAGGGGAATAAATATAGAAATGCTGGTGGATAGTAACAATGACCGCCTTAGCCCAATTTCAATATGAAATATAATAATATATTTAATGTTTAAATCTCACTTAAAAATATACCTTAGATATTTTAATATCTGTTTATTTAATCTGAAGCATCGTATTTTTTTTTTGTTGTATGTTTATTGAAGCAGTCAGTCGTCACAATAAAATACAAGTGCTCGTGTTAGTGTAAATACCGATATGGAATTTTAATCAATATTTATTGTTACGGGTATAAATCTAAAGTAGAATGTTATATTATCGATATAGATATTTCGTTTTAATATGTTTACCGATTGTGATAATTACTTAGTATTTTGATGAGGTTTAAAATAGAAAAAACTTAATATACCAGGGATACTAGAATTTTTAGGTTTATGCGTCCCATCATATCCTTGCAGCATAAGCAGCTCAAGTGCGTTATTATAAAGTTTGTGATGCATAGTTTATTTCTATTTTTTGGTAATTCTTCTACCCTGAGATCACTTTTTGGAGGTATTGCCTTTTGCATTTGAGCAGATTTCCGCTATATGGCGTTTATTTAACAGTTATTATTACAAATAATTGAATACGCTGTCATTCGAAATTGGCTGTTGAGCCCTTATACGCGTATATAGGTATTTTACCTAGACAGAAAATAGCTCATGTCAGTCATTTACACCTATTGGTTCGCTTAATCTAGGACATACTGTATATCATGAATTTAACTTACCAAATATTCATTATCTATAATAATTTTACAATAAAAAAATTAATATGAATCTAAGATATACATTGTGATCCTAGTCTTCATTCATAGGGTAATTTAAATTCAGTATTTTTCTAATAAATAGGAATGAAATTTTTTAATAAATTTAATACCAACCTGACAATCTCGCTCTTAGCTTTTATTTTTTGCCCGCATTCTTTTCACTGTTTCAGAATGATGTGCCAAAAAATACTTTAATGCCGAAGGCAGTACAATAAGGGTAGGGGAGCCCGGGGTTGGTTGCTACAATTTTTATTTAGACATTTTTTATGTATGTATTTAAATATTAACTAGTGTTTATGGTGATTACGTATAGTTGATAATTATCTGTAAATATTATATTATATTTTAACAAATTTATGTCATAGTCAAGAAACATAAAGTGGGCTGTACATATTTTTGACAGCCCATGTTAATTTAACAACTAATCCCTAGGGCGGAATAGGTATCTATGGGGTTGGTTGTAACAGATTTAAATATCATCATCCGAGTCACAGTTCTACGATTCAAAGAATAAATGGGTATATACACATTCTTCATGAACCAATCCATGACAATTGGTGGATCTTAGCCAATTATCGCCAGGCTTGGAGCTTCAGTGCAAATTAAACAAAATGTATTATTTTCACCATCAGCAGACTCCTCTAGTATAACAGGTTTCCTAATCTTCGTTAATCGTTTTTCTTATTTGATTGCTATAATTTTTTTTTACACCCTCATTTTTTCTATTCGTTTATTTTTTTTTATTTTATTTCTCTTCCTCCGCTTGTAGTTCATTTTTGTTTGTATTGTCGGTTACGATAGCAGCTTTACAAAGATTTCGACCTGTAACTTTCAATTTATGCCCTATAGTTTTTGGAAATCGTCTTATATCGGAAGGGCTATAATGTAATGGAGGATCACGTAAAAGTTCTGGCTTTGGAGGTTCAGTAATAGTATTTCAAGTGCATTTTAATCTAACTTTAATTCATTCTAAGTGGACCAAGTATTGTTATTGAATATGCACCAACTTTTGACTACATTTCTAATTGAATTGTTCGACTGATCCAAATTTTGCACACTTAGTGGATCACAATGTTCAGGAATTCCAATAATTATTTGCTAATATATTTTAGATAAAAATTGCATTGTTTTCCGCAATAAAGTAAAATACAAGTAAACAGTTTTTAAATTAAAAAATTATCACAAATTTATATAATTTTCTAAAATTTCTTGAATTTCATATTTGACCCTAACCAACAACTATAAAATGAAACTCCTGTGGCGGCCTAAAAAACAAGGCCAAAAAATTGCTTAAGGAAATAGAAACCAGCGAGCATTACGAAAGTGTTAGAGCGCCACTTTGCATTCATCAGAAGTATAATATTCTCGAGAAGTATTTTGATAGAAGAAGAAATAGTTTTAACAAAGTTTTACTGCTAGCACGTGTACAACACGATAAGTATACTTTGCTAGGGACGTATAGTGTGGTTCAAGATATAAAGTTGACTTGTACTGCAATAAATCAACTACCTAATTAAACCCCTTCATCTAAATCTTTAAACCATAATAAATGTTACAGGGTTGGCTTGAAAATATAGCTATATATATATATTTTGATTTATTATAATTTTTAATTAAAGAGACATAGTAAATATAATAAAAATAAAAATGAATGATATACTTACTATAATACAGATTTCGTTTCCATAAAAATAAATTTTTTATCTACGATCGTCATTAGTATAGTATAATTAGGGATGCAGGAAAATAAAGTACTCCTGCTCTGCCCGAAAAGAGGTTAATTTTGTGTTATTTAATGATCATGTGAGTAATTAGGATTTAATGGCAGTCAAAAGATCAACGGTATATCTTGCAAGAAACTATAACTAGCTTATTTAATTTTAGAAAAATTGGATTACTCAATATCTTGGTCCTACTATAAGAAACTCGACCTCATTTAGCGACCTTAAAATTATTTTGCATGATGATCAACGATTTTTGTTGCCTATTCTAAAGTGGGTAAGTAAAATATTTTTATTTATTTATGATTTATTATCTTTTTTTAATAATTACAGTGGATTGGCGACAACAATTTTAATCCGAAAATGGTATCTAAATATCTTTAATAATTTATATAATTAATTAAAAAAAAAGTCTATACCTTTTGGATGATAATAATATCAAATACGAATGTATAGGAAAATTATTAATTCCCAGACCACCTGATGATATCTTATACAATAAGGGCGTATTTAGTCTACACAGTAGTACTTAAAATACTATTTCAGATTTGGTACTATCAACAAAAGGAAGCCTTTTCCATTGATGGATGTAACCACCTGCACACCGGTTTCGAACTCTTTTGTTCTCATCGGTAGGTGTACATACCCATCACCAGAGAAGCTTTTAATACTTCACGCTATATTATCCTCGGTAGTCGAGAAAATACAGCGTTAAGTACTACTGTGTAGACAAAATACGCCCTTATTGTTTAAGGATCATCGGGTGGTCTGGGAAATAATAATTTTCCCATACATTCGTATTTAAAATTAATTTAGTTTAAAGCAAAACTTTAGCATATCTCTTACAAAAAATTTTATACAGAGTGTCAATTTGAAAACGTCCCACCATTAATATCTCCCCTCCCGTTAAATAATTTTAAAAATAGGAAAGATAAGTCAATTTTATTGTGAATGAGGAAGTTCCTAAAGAATATTTGCAGTCTTCGTGATTTAAACCCTTGGGAGGGTTACATGTTACCCTTAAGATCTTAATAGGAAAGGGGAGACCAAGGAGGGTTACATGTTACCCTTAAGATCTTAATTGGAAAGGGGAGACCAAGTAGCATATTTAACGGTCGTTTAAATCTCTGTCTAATTACCATAATTTATTAATTTTTGAGTTTTTGAGTAGTAAAGGGTTTTCCAATAACATACGATACGATTTTAAAATGAAATGAAATTAAAATTATTTCAGATACAACCAAACTTTTTATATTATATTAAAGTAAAGTCGATAACATTTATGTTTTGAATAACACATCGTTTGAATGTCTACACGAGCGAATTCGACGAATCCAATTTTCGTTGATTTTGTACAATAAATCGGGCGTGATCTGACGAATGCAGCGTTCAATGTTCAATCTTAATGTGTCATGTGTTTGTGGTCTGTTTGTATAGACCTCAGATTACAAATAGCCCCACAAGAAGAAGTCTGAAGGAGTTAAATCGCAGCTTCTTGGGGGCCAGTGAACAGTTCCATCCCTTGATATTATCCTTTCATCAAACATTTCTTGCAATACGTCGATAGTTTCATGAGCAATGTCACATGTGGCACCGTCTAGCTGGAACCACATATTCTCCAAATCAAGTGGAAATTTGGTCACAGAAAATTTCTTAATATCTGTCGGTATCGTTTATCATTCACTGTAACTGAATCTCCTACCTCATTTTGGAAAAAAATGGTCAGATGATGCCACCATACCATAAACCACAATATACAGTTACTTCTTGTGAATCTGTTGTGGATTGTTTTCGCACCATCTGAGATATTTTTTTTGCAAAATTAGGATCACTTTCAAGTTCTCGGCGCCTAAGATGGCCAGTGGCTTAAGTTCTCGAGTTACAACATTTTTATACGAGTGTAATTTCAAATCTTTTTGCAAAATCCGCCAAGTTGTCAAGCCTTAACTGTTGAGCACGACGAGGAATTGACAAATTTCGATCCTCTGCAACACTTTCTCTTATAGCAGAAACATTTTCAACAGTTCTGGAATTTCGACGTCTCGCTGGTGTTTTACATCGTGAAGAGTAACATTATTTTCAATGGCAAGCAAAGAAGGGCGATTATTTTGACTAAAGATTTCGCGAAGTGCTTGTAAAGTGTTCACAAAAGAACGCCTATTTTCCTAGCATTTTTGGATAATAACCAAACGTTCTTGAAGTGCGTATTTAGCCATAATAAATTGTTAGAGTGTATTGAACATAAATGACAACTAATGACAGGTATAAGTTTATTACCATAGGTAACATATCGTTTCAAAATCATATCGTTCTTATTGGAAAACCTTTTAGTTTCAAAGTAATCACGTTTGAAATATGGACAGAATTTGAACATACCTTCACTGAGATTTATAGTTTCTAGTTTATTACTTAAAAAAACAATTATTGTCTTGAGTAGATTAGGGGTTCTGTAGGTAGTCATTTCGGGTGATCCCCTTCAAATTTTTTAGCAGTGGCAATCACCGCCTAAAAATGAAGAAGTTAATTTTTAGAACCCGATTTCTTTGAAACTACTACTCAAAAAATAATAAATTATGATATTATTGTAAAGATATTTAAGGAAAACATCTACCAAGTTCTAATTGACAGCCTGTATAATAGGAACGACCCATTACTAAATATTGGAACAAAAATTATTTCAGTTTGTTCTCTCTGATGACGAAGTCAATAAATATGCTGATGGTATCGGTATACATTGGTATTCTGATTTTTGGGCACCCGTGGAACTGTTAGCCTTTGCTAAAAGTGATAAAAAAGATATGTTCCTTCTTGCTACAGAAGGTTGTGCAGGTTAGTACTTTTATGTATGCGTTTTAAGAAAAAAAGTTCTTTTCCTAAAAAGCTCTACTTAGCAGAAAACTAATATTTACAAAAAAATATATATATATTATATTATACAGGGTTCTCAAAAAGTACAATAATTACCACTATTTTTAATTTTTGCGCCAAACGACAAATAAAGAAGTTGTTTCAAATCTTGGTGGAAGTATAAATAGAAAATTTGAATTGAATATTATTATTTATAAAGACGCCTTCACGACTTAATCGATCACCATTTTTTTTAAAAGTTGTCCCTTAGAATGTTACAAATGTCAAAATTGTAGATAAATTTACCTACAATATAAAAAAAGAATAATAAAAATTAATTAAATAAAAAAAATATTCACAACAAATATTGCGTAGATCGATTATTTCGGCTGTGAGTGTATTTAAAAAACCTCTCTTACTATTTAAAAACGTCGTAATGCAAATCGAAGATTATATGATATTTAAACTTAAAATAATCCGGTCGAAATGAAATACAAAGCTCACTTCGTTGCACGTAACATATATCATCTTTTTGCAAGCCCTTGACTATAATCTGTAAGCGGAGAGTAGATATCAATCATCATCTTCCATTCAGTTTATAATATTATTGCTCCCAGGAGCCTCTTAAAATTACGTCAAATTACCTTATTATGTCAGAAGCTAAGACCGTGAATATGTTTTGACTACAAGTAGTTCGCACTGAACGACAATGACGAAAAAATATTTTAATTGTCGAAACAATTTAATTTTGTGAAAAATCTCTTTGAAAATTCGTATATTTATTATATTTCTTAATGTATTATTTAGTTTTTTCGACCTCATAAATTAATATCGTCTCAGTAATCATTGTGTTTGATGAGGAGAAAATGACAAATTAATACACCAGTGTATATCGCGTGGGTAATTTTGCTCTGCATGTATATTGGTAAATAATTTTAAATATTGAAATTTCTAGTAAAGGTGCAAAATTTAGAATTTTAGTATTAGAAATAGTAGTTTTGTCGTTTGTAATTATTCCAGTCATATGCCATTGAAATACGAACAGAAATAGATCTCGGAGCGATATGTTCTTATAAGAATCGATATACGATTATTACTAGATTAAAATTTACTTAGAGTAATAACACTTACATTTTTTAGGAAGCCGACAGATGAGAAGTGTAAATTAAACAAAATGTGCGAAGCATAGTATTTACATAATTGTTTATTACAAATAGCAGATGCCCACCATATCTCCTTGAGTTGTTTAAGAAATTAATCTCGTTAATGTGCTTAGATGAAATGCTTAGAGGTTTTACGGCAATATTAGGATAGTGTAAGAATAACGAATTCCGTCCTGGATACAACCGCAATAAGGCAACCCGTTATTCCTAGATTAAAAGTCATAATATAAAAATTTCTTATAATCGGAGAGATAAGAGGTATAAAGTACACAATAACGTGCGAATCATAATTGTTACAGTTGTTCATGATTAGTAGCAAATTGCCAGTCATATTTCCATGAGTTGTGTCTTGAATTAACTTCCGTAGATTCATCTAAATTGCCACATTTATATAGAAACACAAGGAACTATATTTGCCTCAATTTTATTGTGAGGGGGACACTTTTAAAGAATATTTGCAGTGTTCGTGGTTTAACCTCCAAGAAGGGGTAGAAGTTATTCTTCTTCTGGTGCATATTCATTAATGAATGTTTGCGACCACATGACTCATTTGTATTCCGTCTCTGGCCGTGTGTACTAAGCTTTTTACTGTTCGTAAGCCGGTCCACTGTCTTATGTTGCGCAGCCATGACATCCTCTTCCTTCCTATTCCTCTCTTCCCTTCTATCTTCCCCTCCATAACACTGACGAACATTTTTAAAAAAAATTTTTTCCTCACTGGAATGGTTTTGGTTGGATTTTATATATTTTGGCCTCCGGATCTGGCCTCAGATTTTCGATATCAGCCTCCAATGATAAGGGAGGGACATATGCTTTGAATATTTAAAAACCTATAATATATTTTATTAACAGTTAGCTTAGGTACATTATAAACATTTATAAATAATTTAAAATTTAATATTTACTTCCCTAACGTCTTTCTTTTATAAGAACTCATGGATGTGTCTCGTATTAGGGTCCAGCAATAGTCGGCTAACATATTCGGGCTCTACTTTCCTGTATACCTTTTCTCTATGGAGGCAATATCTTGGTGAAATCGTTCTCCATGCTCATCTGATACTGCTCCTAAATTTTCAGGAAAAAAGTCCAAATGAGAATGGAGAAAGTGAAGTTTTAGTGACATGTTGCATTCTAAAATATGATAGGCCGTGAGTAGTTCTTCCACGAGTTCACGATAATTTTCTAATTTATTATTTCCAAGAAAATTGTTGCAAGCACTTTCAAATGCATTCCATGCCCGCCTTTCATTGTCACTTAAAATTTGCCTGAAGTTCGCATCTTTAAACGATTGCCTAATTTGGGGACCAACAAAAATTCCTTCTTTAATTTTGGCCTCACTGATACGTGGAAATTTGTCTTTTAAATACTTGAAAGCATTTCCTTCTCTATCCAGTGCTTTAACAAAATTTTTGATCAGACCCAGCTTAATGTGAAGTGGAGGTAAATATATTTTTTTTTTCTGAACTAATGGTTCTCGGGTCAAATTTTTAACGCCAACTTGTATTGTGTCACGTGGAGGCCAAACATTAATTTTATAATGTTTGTCTCTTGCACGGCTGTCCCATTCACACAAAAAGCAACAGTATTTTGTATAGCCTGCTTGCAGTCCTGTCAGTAACGCCACCACTTTTAAATCTGCACATATGTTCCATTTGTGATCTTCGTACTTTACACATCTTAGTAACATCTTAAGATTGTCATATGTTTCTTTCATATTTACCGAATGACCTATAGGAACCGATGGATTCTCATTTCCATTAAAAAGTAAAACAGGTGTAACTTCGCCACAAATATAACAGAAGGTATCGGCTTTATTAACGCAAACACGCATCGACATTTTTGGTACCGTTTTACCACGCACGTAGATCTAAGCGAAAATATTAATAGATGTTTACTAAATGATTAAATAGTAACGACTAAAGGGATATTTCAAGCATAGATCCAAATAAGCTGCAGATAACAATGGGGCGACCGTTTATTACCTATTAATGGTCCTATTCGACCCTTTCAAGAAATCTGCGGCCAATATAAACATTTGAGGGTCAGTTATATATTAGTTTAAGTCCAAATGTTACAAAATACACGAAATTTTTATAAAGAGGATTTTTGTGTTGATTAGTGTTATTATTAATAGTTCACGTTCCTGGTTTATTCTTCGTAGGATATCCTCGTTGGTTACTCGAGCCGTCCATGGAATTTTCAGCACTCTGCGATATATCCACATTACGAAGGCCTCTATTTTATTGTTTGTGGCCACCTTCAGTGTCCAGCTCTCCACGCCATATACTAACACCGTCCAGATGTAACACTTTATGAATCTCAGTTTCAGGTTCAGGTCAAAGTCCGTATTTGTGAAGATGCATGAATTTGTTGCGGGTGTTCTCTATACGACATCTTATCTCTAGGTCAGATGTCCATTCTTCAGTAATCCATACTCCAAGATATTTAAATTTGTTCACCCGCTCAATTGGCGATCCGTCCGATTTTAGTTCTGCATTTCTTAGCGTGTCTGGTTGGCGAGTAATAACCATGTATTTTGTTTTATTGACATTCATTTTTAGTCCCATTCTTTTACAGTGCTCTCCTATTACGTTGACAAGATATTGAAGGCCGCGCATGTTGTCGACAATCAAGACCGTGTCATCCGCGTAGTGAATGTTGTTAATCCAT
Source organism: Barypeithes pellucidus (assembly GCA_963991005.1). NCBI lineage: Eukaryota > Metazoa > Arthropoda > Insecta > Coleoptera > Curculionidae > Barypeithes > Barypeithes pellucidus. The sequence goes on along the minus strand of OZ022556.1, from coordinate 30,689,720 downwards.
GTTCCATTGACTTTAATACCTCTTTCAACATTCTCAAGTGCCTACTGGAAGATGTTTTCGGAGTACAATTTAAACAGCAGTGGTGAAAGAACACATCCTTGCCAGACTCCCCTACAGATTGCAACATTATTACTTTGTTCTCCATCTATTTTTATGTGAGCTGTTTGATTCAGATATAGATTTTCGATGCAGCGGATATCTCTGCCGTCCATATCCATTTGTCTCAGTATTGTTAGTAGTTTATGGTGTTGCACTCTGCCAAAGACCTTTTCGAATTTCGAAAGGTAGAAGTTACCCACAAAAGGAAAGGGTGTCAAGTGATACATCGTATTGAAGGTCGTTTAAATCCGTTACCAATTACCCTAATTTGTTATTTTTTAAGTAGCACTTTCCAATATATCGCTTTCCAAAAATAAATTTGGAGTAATTATTTTTTAGGCGGTATATTATTCACTGGAAGCAAGATATTATTTGACACCCTGTATGTTCAACCTCAAGTTGATTCATATCTGAAGTTTTTGGAACGAATAAGAAATTGAGTGTGGGCTTCCATGATTGTAAAATTCATGTTAAGTAACGGGTTTTAGCTATTTTAATTTGTAAATATTTTTAATTCCGTATATATGGAGTAAATACTTGTTCCACGACGTAACTGGTTCTCTTAAAAACAAAAATTAAATTTCAATTAGGGACATGTTAAAGCATAAGGAAGAAAAAAAAATAAAAATTACATGCCTCGCAACAAGTAATGGGCTATTCTGTCAGCCTTTAAAGCAGAACACAAATGTTCCGATACTAAGCTGTCTGTTTTAAATATTATAAAGAGCACACAATAACAACAATTACCAATGATATATATATATTTAAATATGTAAATTTCGGGCATAATATTAAATCTAGATATAAAGTATTATACATTTCTGAGAAGCTTGTTACAAACTACAGGGTGTTATGGAAATGACGTATTATATTTAAATGGTTGTCCTAGAGAAGCGCTAAATATATATTTTTTTAAATCGACCCTTTTAAAAGTGGGGTAACAAACACTCTCACTCACTGGTCAGTCCGCGCTATTGTACAATATTTCACCCAGAGCCAATGGCAATATTGCCAAACTTAATGTATAACTGAATGTCCATATAAAATTATAAAAATAAATTATTTTCTACCTACTTGTATCTATCTTTATAACTAAAGAGCGAGGAAATCCAGGCACAAACCCAATCAGTTTTTTTTCTTTTTCATGGGAACATTCCTGGAAACACTTTATGTACACACAGTAATAGTGAAACAGAACCGATAGTTAGCTTCTGAAAATACAATTAGACATATTATACTACAAATTATTAGATTTTATTACACGCGACGAAATTTGGCGTCCAGAAGAAATGCGTCAATAAAAACAATATTCAAAGATTATTTATAGACTGGCAAGATACATGCGTAAACCGAAAAAACAGAGCAGATTGCCTAGAAGTGTGTTGGTGATCGACGAGACACAACGTATCCGGCCGCTGGTAGGTGTTCGACTAACAGACCGCAAGCATGCAGCGTTATATGAAACTACTTCGCTCAGACGATATAAGGCGTCAAGAGGTCATAGGCATTTGACCTAGTGACGTACATGACTATTACTATTCCATATGTTTTTTCGGGTTGTTTAAAACATAGTCCGTCGTAAATGTTCTTCAATTAATTGGACAAAAAGGTATTACAGAATGGAAAAGTGTTTAAATTATTTTATTTTGTCTAAAGAGTTTAAGGTCTACATATGACAACACCGCCCAGAATTCCTTTATTGCTTACATGTATCGCGGTGTTTTTCTGGTTTGACGTCAGGTCATTTTTACCGCTGAATGAATTGAAAGCGCCATTTATGGGTATTTTTCTTCAATTTGTCTTTATCTCAGGAATTGCTGGTTTAAATATAATACGTCATTTCCATAACACCCTGTATATTAAAAAATATATAGAATGGCTTTGTATATAAATACAAATTTGTTTTTTTTTTTCTTCAGACGTATTGAACGGAGAAAAAAATCTGAGCGGCAACCGCATGCTTCTATCTTTAATAATAACGGAGATAACCCGTAAATCCATTGAAAAATGGACACCTTGTACATTACCCTAAGGAAATAATTACATATAACCATTTAATTATTGGTATGCAATAAATAACGCTTGTACAATTAATCTTCCTGTCCAGTTTGGTAGATAAAGGAGGAAATACATACATCAACCTGGTGTAAAACAACTGAATTGAAGCTGCTCATAAACCTTTACATACACAGCAGTCGAGATACATGCTTCGAATATTGTTATGAGTGAACAGTATAAAACGATTTATTTAACCTAAAGTGGAATGTTTTAAGTTAAAATTTTAACAGGAAATTAAAGTTTTATTAAATTTGCATAAAATAATTAATGAATGTATTAACGATCCCTGCAAATATTATATGGAATATTCTCATATTAATATTTTTGGACCAATATGCCTATAAAATAAATTTAAAAAAAATTAAGATTCATCCGAAATATATGAAGAATTTTTTTTTTATGATCAAACATAAGCACTATAGGAAAAATCCTTTAGGGCGGGGTGCGTGTGCGCAAAAAGCGATTCACGTTAATTTTGAATCATTGGAGGTTATATTCGTTGGGAAAACCGACCTCGGGAAGGTTGTTCCACAAGGATGAAGTCCTCAAGATGAAAGAATTTTTAAATAATAAAGTTCGAGGAGTACTAAGCTTAACCACAAATGAATGGGCGGCAGTGGTTCGTCGTGTATTTCTGCTATTCGTCGCTCTGGGCGGAATTAAGAGGGCAAGGCCAGCCGAACACCTTCCATGAAAATATCTGTAAAAGAGACTCAAATCCCCAACCTGCCATCGATATTCTAGGCTGTCGAGGTTCTTCAGCTCGAAGAATTAAATAAGAATATTAAGTCAGAAATTTTTAGAAAAAGTTCATGGAGCAATATTCCAGTTACTAAAAGAAATAATCAAGCTTATCAAGACATTATGTTCCTAGATATAGAGAAAATAACGTTGCAAGATATTGAAGATGTAATAGATGAAATAGATCCAAAAAAGCAACTGGTTACGATAACATATTGATTAAAATTGTTAATAATTAAATTGTTCTTCCAATTGATTGCAAAAATGTCATTTAAAAAAGGGAAATTTCCAGAAAAAATTAAAGAGGCTACGTTTGACCAGTTTTAAAAAGTTGTTAGTGATCATTCACTAATAACCATAAGACAATATCAATTTTTAACCGATATATACAAAAATTAAAAAAAAAATCATGAACTAAATTATCACATTTTGTGGAATCAAAGAAGTTACTTCATCATCAATATGGTTTCCGAAAATTTAGAGAGACGGAAATTGCTGTTGCTGATGTTATTACCAATATTCAGTACAAAGTTGAATAAAAAATTTTGTTTACTAGGAATATTTATTCGTTGTTTGAAAATTATTGATATAACCGAAGTCAGTTCGTTCAAATGGAAAATATACGAAGTACATAAATATCACATGTGGAGTCCACTTATATTTCTAATTTAAATCGATCCAATATCAAGTTTAAAGTTAAAAGGCAGTAGAAGGTAGGGGTAAACTCTTTGTCAACAAATCACCATTTTCTTTTTATCAATCAAAATGTAATCAAAATGAAAATTGACCCATTAGTAATCTATCAAAGGAAATATAAGTCCGCGACGGATCGAAACGTGACAGGACTACGTTTTTGGACGATGAAAAGTATTAAATTATTAATGATTCACACTGCATCAAAACTCAAAAAATTCATATTTAAAAATCTTTTATTTCTTCAATTTAACAGCACTAGACAAGAGACATGACAATAATTGAAGAGAAGGTAAAGTTAAAAACTAGATAAAATTCAACTATATAATATGAAATTAAATACAGGAAGATAAAAAAATTTAAATACATTTTGTTAATCATGTTTGTCACAAGCCTTAAGAAATTTCCTGTAAGGAATAACAGGTTATTTCCCACAAAAACTCCTTCAACCTTCTTCTAAATACATTTAAATTAACGGCATCTCTAATTTCAACATTTAATTTTTTGAAAAATTGACAGCCTGTAAAAAATATATATTTTTGATATTCGGCAGATCTGTGGTTTTCAGGCAATAAGAGAGTTTTCAGTAGTATCATGATTATGAGTAGATCAGACGCCCCGAAAATATACTTTGTTACGGTAAACGAGACAACATACTTCGTAAATGTAAATGCCAGCGACCCTCAAAATTCTAAATCAATCTTTTAAAAGCTTCCCGACATGACTCATGAGGCCCTATATGACAGTCCTGCAACCACGCGAACAGCATATTTTTGTACAATGAAGACCCTACATACACTAGCACTCCTCCCCCAATTGAGAATACCATACCTATGGGCAATCGTGAGCAAAGCCCCTCGATTTGTGGTAGCCATTTACGATTGCTATCAAAAGCTACACCCAGCAACTTTGCCGTTTCAGACAATCTCACAGTCAATCTAAATTCGTCACGAAGAGCAAAATCAATGTCAGTCGACCTCAATGAAAAATTCACAACTGTAGTCTTATCCCTATTCAGATTTAGCTTATTATTTTCAGACCAAAGAAGAATTCTTGTGTATACCATTTCTGCAACAGGTATCAGAGAAATAATATTATCCCTGACAATCAGAATATTCGTTTCATCAGCATACACGACCAAGTATATATTTTCTGTAATTTTGGTAATAAAACTTATTAGGTCGTTGGCAAACACCAGAAACAAAAAAGGTCCAAGAATGGAGCCCTACGGAACTCCCCTTTCTATCGTCCTGCAACTACTGGTGACGCCATTCACGCTACATATTGCATTCTATTTCGTAGGTGTGATCTTATATAATCCAACGGTTTACCTCTTACACCATAACGACAAAGTTTAGCTAAAAGTAGTTCATGATTCACTAAGTCAAAAGCACGCGAAAAGTCTATAAACATCTCTAGCACGGACATCTTCCTATCAAGAGACTCTACTATTATGCGTTGAAAATCACATAAAGCTGTTTCAGTGCTCTTATTCAATGTAAAACCATGTTGAGACGTTGATAATAAACTATTATTGTAAAAAAAAAGAAGAAAGTTGATCCTTGATTACCAGTTCATAGAATTTTGAAATACTATTCAAAAGACATACCACGATAATTTTCAAAACTGTGAGCATCTCCCTTTTTAAACAAAGGTATAACAGTTGCCAATTTTAAAGTGTCCGGGACGAAACTCTGTTCCATTGAGAGATTAATTAAATAAGTGAGAATATCCGCTATATAATCTTTACATCTTTTTTAAATGTTATTAGAGATACCGTCATTGCCACAAGAATTAGAACTCTTAAGCCGACTTATTATGCCTAAAATGTAATTTTTACACGAGCTCGATAGTAGACGCCTCGACGCGTCGCGCTACTGCATTCCCATTTTGTATGTGACTTGCGATCGAATCTATCTAATAGATGTAACACTTTTTCGTAAAATGTATTTGACAGATAAGAGAATAAAGAAAAAACAGTATTTTTTAAAATTAATTTAAGGGGGGGGGGCATGTAAAAATTATTTAAACAATTAAATTGTTATTATATTGCATTGGTTCACAATGACAATTATTTTTTTAATATCTTCGCCAGCTTCGCAAGCTAATAGAACAAAGTGTTAAATAAAAAAAGACCTATATTGATACGATCAGTACAACTGGAGATATTAAATTTCAAGATGAGAAGATTGGAGAAAATCCAGCGAGTTATTAAAAATGCATGTGTGGTTATTTTGGAAAATACATTTTTTTCAGCAAAATTTTGAAATACGCGTCCAGTCCACTAATTTTATTTATATAGGGTGTCCGCTAAATAATGGGACATGGAAAAACCACAGGCTCCTTATGTAAAAATATTAGGATTTAATTATACTTACCTATATCCGAAAGTTGATATTAACTGAGATACAGGGTGTTAAAGTTAAAACTTCATTTTTGTTTTTCTCTAATAACTTTGACAGAAACCAACGGTTTTTTACAAAATTTGGCAATTATTATGGTTTTTTTAGGATGAGGAAATTTTAATGTACAATGTAGGGAGCGCTGCCTGCGGCATTTTTTGCACATTTATTAAATCATAACTTTTTTGTGCCTCCGTTTATTTAATTTTTTAATGAAAATAATACTTTTCTCATATTTATTAGGTAAAAAAGGTACACTAATTTCAGGTCGCCCAGAGTTACCCCTTCGGAGATATATGCATGTATATTGTTTAGTGCCTATTATTAATTTGCAAACACATTTTTTTTTAAAGTAACCTATGAGAAAACAAATGAAATTTAGAGATGCAGTTGCTATGAAACCTCTATGTTGTTATTTGCTTGTTAATTATTGTAAAATAGCTGTGTAAAAAATGTTTCATTTTTGAGTTTATCCTAAGTTAAGTAACAATGCCGAAACACAATAATCAACAAACAAATAACATGGAGGTTTCATAGCAACTGTATCTCTAAATTTCATTTGTTTTCTTATAGGTTACTTTAAAAAAAAATTGTTTGCAAATTAATAATAGGCACTAAACAATATAAATGCATATATCTCCGAAACGGTAACTCTGGGCGACCTGAAATTAGTGTACCTTTTTTACGTAATAACTATGAGAAAAGTATTATTTTCATTAAAAACTTAAATACACGGAGGCACAAAAAGTTATGACCTAATAAATGTGAAAAAATGCCGCAGGCAGTACATTAAAATTTTACCAAAAAATCAGTTCCTCATCTTAAAAAAACCATAATTGCCAAATTTTGTAAAAACCGTTGGTTTCTGTCAAAGTTATTAGACAAAAACAAAAATGAATTTTTTGTAAGTCAAATTTCGAATGATTCTCAAATGTCAAGGTTAAAAGTGTGCGGTTTATAAGAGAATGGCCCAAATGTCACATACCTGTCGTGGAAACAGTGAGGGTAAATGGCAAAAATAACCAATCATGCAAAAATTATTTGCAAGAATATTGTACAAAAATTGTATACAAAGACAGTCCTATTTTTTTTAATATAATGTCATCACACGCAACAACTCAAAGCTTTTTCTGAAAGGGCTTGATCCTACGCACTTACGGACTTGAATTTCGAAGTTACAACCCGGCGGGACCTTTTTGTTCATAATTTTAGGTGCTACAATTTCGTTCTTAAAATAGATATAAGAAAAAACATCGCAAGGTCAGACAGCGTTGATTTATTATTTTTTAAATTAAATTACATGATACTTTTTCCCAGTAATAATTTCCTTAATTTTTTTTATAGCCATAATACTGCCGTCCAAAGTTGGTAGGGACGGCTATTATATGTCGAGATATTTTATTCTGGACCTACCAAGAAAAGAAGTCCGGGAAAATCAACAATTTAATAAAAACCTGTTATCTTTTAAAAATTCCGGATAAAATCCAGAACTTTGTTTAATATAAATTCCACATGGCAACTGGCGTGGAAATGACTAATCTGAAAAATTTAGGAAATAAAAGACCTTTATTATTTATCGCATTGGTTACACTGGTCAGCACAAAATTTGCTGCCGGCAATTTTGTTACTGTTCCTAGGTAATTTGTGTCTGCTAAATCTAAAAATAACCTCAGATTTGCTTCATCAGATCGTTTTCAAAAAGCTAATGGCTCCATCAGCTATATTTTTGAGAGGGTATTTTATATCGCCTAATTATATATGTATTACTGCTGCCACCAAAAAAACAACTCAGGAATGGAAGAAAAATGTTTATTGTACACCACAACAAATACAAAATATCATCTGTCAATAACATTAACAATATTAAAGTCTGTTCGTTTCATGAAGTCCGATATCGGATTAAATCATTAAAGGTTGTTAAACAGTAAGACGGTTAAGTTAACAATACCTTCACTATACTTGATCGTACCGAACATTCCACTGGTTCACTGTAGTGGGCTGGGCAAAATCAGCGGTTCCAAAAGAAATGTACCGCGATAAATATTTTTATCTTGTTTATTTTTCTCTCATAGTTTTTTTTATTTACCAAATGTAAAACATTTTGCGTCAATAAGTTAAAGATTTTCTCAGGTACTTTTTCCTAGAATTTAATTATTTTGGGATCATTATAGTTAAATCTATATAATAATCACTATTTTCCAAGAAATAATTAAAATTTGCTTAAGCGCAGGATGGTTTGTTCTATTTTAAATACATAGTTATGCTTTTTGTTTTTAGTTTGTTTATGATGTGTGTGTGAATTAAAAGCAGTTATAAAGCAAAGTTATGGAAAATATTCAGCAAGGTGACACAACTCCTAGAAGGTGTTTATCTCCAGGTGAACGCCTTCTGGTATTACAAGTGGAACGTAATTTTACTTTAGAAAAAGATAACTCGGACCCGTTAGTGTCTGTTTTGGCAGTTCAAAATTTATCCCAAGGGATAAAATTATCGATTAGGAATATTGTTTATGATATGTATGAAGCCAAGGAATATGTTACCCTCAAATCTATTCTTGAAAAGATAAAGAAGAAAGAACTTTGCGATATTTGAACTACCAGTTTGTCCATCATTTTAAAAGACCTGGGCTTCAAATACAAAGAAACGAACAACAGAAAAGTGCTTTGCGAGCTGTCCAATAATGTTTCAAAAAGATGGCAATTGTTTAAGGGAATATTTAAGAAACAAAAAATCGGCAAGGCAAGTTGTTTTTCTTGACGAAACATGGATATATGCAAACGGAACTTCGACAAAATCGTCTTGGCATGATGATTCGAAACATTGCTATTCCAGTACCCGTGAGATTACCGCCCTACCATTGCCATTACAACGCAATTGAATTGCTATGGGGTATGTCGCAAGACTACAACATCGGTTCTTTTTAGAACCAAAACTTAATAAAAAAGACTTCGTGAAACTAATTTGCCTAAATAAATATAATAATATAAGGATAATTATTTTTCCTTACCTAAACTATTTTTTTATTTACTTTAAATTATTTTATTTAGAAAATACCTAAAATATAATTTTTTTTTTCTTGAAGTAGTCCATCTCAAAGTGGAGTGAAGTTATAAGGAGGTAAATAAACTCACAGTCTGCTCCACTAGTTTAATAACAATTAATAAAACCAAAACCATACATGTTTCGAAGGCTTAAGCCTTCATCTTTCATCTTCAGTGAAAGCCTTCGAAACATGTATGGTTTTGGTTTTATTAATTGTTATTAAACTAGTGGAGCAGACTGTGAGTTTCTTTACCTCCTTATATAATTTATTGTTTAAGAGCCACCGACTACCCTGGTCGAGGGGTTTTATTGCTTAGCGGACTTCATACACCGTACCGACTTTAACTTAAGTTATTAATTTAAATTCAAATAAACTAATAAATTAAAATGAGCTAATCTGCATCAGCAAAAATCTTTCTTTTATAAGATTTTCTCGAATTCATGAGATTGTAAAGGACAGTCTCATTGAAGACTCCAGCAATAATCGGCCATTATGTGAATGTCCCATCTACCCTGATATCTCTCTTCCATAGTTTTTATATCCCGGTAGAATCGTTCCTCCTGTCGCCAAGATTTTCTGGGAATCGTTCCAAGTGGCTGTGGAGATAATGAATCTTAATGTTCTTATTACAACCCATGTTTGTTAAAGTTGTTGAGCATATCTTCCACTATCTCTCGGTAATTTTCCGATTTATTGTTTCTAAGAAAATTTTGGGCAACTTCAACAAAGGAGCATCATGTATCAAATTCAGTTTCGGTCATCGATTCTGCAAAATGTGAATCTTTTATGAGCTCTCTGATCTGAGGTCCCTCAAATATTCCGGCTTTCAATTTCTCATTGCTGAGTGCAGTAAATTTACTGAACAAGTATTCAAAATACACACCATTCTGGTCTAAGGCTTTTACAAATTATGCAAAATAGGAAATATGATTTTTTTTTCCCCGTTCAACCAACATCTATAAGACCACTCTCTTCTCATAGGTTTTGCATACAACATGCGGAGCCCAGGGCTTAATCTTGGTCTCCTAAGTGAACAACAAAATAGGCCAAATAAGCTTTTTTCACAAAGTCACAAATCACTCTTCTACTTTCTTTTAAAGTATACTCGCCACATATGCAGTAAAAAACGTCCGGATGGTTTACGCAATTACGCCTACTTGTAGAAGCCATGATATCAGGCAATGTTCCTCATATGGGGATTATATTGGTACTAATACCCTAGGGTATTAGTTCCAAGTTAACGAATTAATTTATTAGGCTTACCGTATACAATTTCATTGTCTTTTATTGTCTTCTAATGTATATTTTGTGCTAATTGAAATTACAAAAATAAGAAATCTGCAGGTGCAAAAAATTCAATTAAAAATTATTTATTATCTGTAATAATTATATCGGATTTTGCCAATATAAGATTAGGTATTTCCAGTGATTTATGAATAAATAGGTATAATTAAAAGGCATGAGTAGGCTCTAACTCAAAAACTAGAGCTGATACGAAGAAAAGCTAATTTTTTTTTGGAATAACCGCATTCATAATAACTAAAATCAGTAATTGCTTCTTCGGCAGCAAGACAAAAAGTTTTTTTGTTGGGCTGTGTTATTTATTCTGATTCGCTCTCAAAATGGACAAGGCCGCGCGGCCCAAATTGGCAAGCGAGTATGTAATATTTGCCATGACCAAATTGGCATAAAAAGCCGCCGGCATGCTGTAACATTTACATAATAAGTTTTATGAATTTTATTTTTTATACCTCCTATAAATACAGAATTTAACCTAATAGTTAAAAAGTCAGAAAATATTATTATTCCGACTGAAAATCTGAGTTGCAGTCATGTACAGATATGGAAATGCGTTGTTCGCCAATATCTTAGCAATAAGTTAAAAATAGAGCAACAGAGAAGATTAAAAATATTAAGTATCGCAAAGCAAACAAAAATAGGTAGATTATGTTTACCCACTCCATCTCCATTGTTCTACTCTCCTGTGTTACGCCTCCCTTCGATTAAATTTTAGTGCAATTTACGCTGCCGAAGGGAGATGTACTATGTTGGAAATAGTTGCGATAAAAATATGTACTTACTTCCTCTTTTCATTTTTAGTTTGTTTATCAGTACTTTTTTTCTGTCTGAAAAATAGATAAATAACATTTGACTCTGCAGCAATGTACGAAAGAATGAATATTTATTTAATATTAGTTCAATCAAAGTGGAATGCACGTCACCTTGAGAATGGATGAGATGTGATACGATGGAATGGGAAAATGTACAATATACACTATAGACATACTGTGTTTGATAAACAGTGCATCAGTTATTAAAGGGCGCAAGAACGAGTAGAACTCTGTATATATAGCCACCAAGAAACTTATCCAAGGCCACCTCATTACATAGTGCATTTGCTCTACATATAAATGCTCAAGGACTGACTTCGCACATCTTGAAAGTAAAACAGTTGCTGCAGGATATAAACCCATCTATTGTTTATGTAAGTGAAACACATATCACATCCGAAAAAGATGTTAAAGAAGTAGACATACCGTGTTATCAGACAGTGATCTGCTACTCGAAGAGCAGACACATGGGTGGGACACTTATATACATAAAAAATTTCCTGAATTTCACAGTGATCATTAATGAGGCAGTTTATTACAATTTTTGGATAATGGTTTAAAGGTACTGGTTGAGAAACAGCCACTTATGGTGGGAGCTATTTATAGATCCCCAAATGCAAACTGTAGGGAATTCCTGAATTACTTGGAAGAAAAGCTTAATGATGAAATTATGCATCAGCAAAAAACAGTCTTCTTGGGAGATCTGAACATAGATTTAATAAACAAAAACAATGATGCTCAGAAATTAAGTCTAATTATACAAGCAGCTGGTTTTTCACAAATCGTCACAAAAGAAACAATAACTACTAATTTGTCATCCACACTGATTGACCACATTATTACTAATGACTTTTATGCCAAAAAAGTTCCAAGGGATTTACCATCATTAAGCGACCACGAAATTATTGGTGTGAACTTTGAATTTGAGGATACCACCGATAAAGCCAGGTTTATGGTCACGAGAAAATTGAATGGTAAGGCAATTTACAGCATAATTCAAGAACTAATAGGAGCTGATTGGAATTATACCTTTACAGATGTAAATATGATTTACTTAGATTTTATTGATATTATTCAAAAGGCAGTGCATAAAATGGCACCTAGACAAAAATACAATATAGTAACAAAATATCCATGGATTACAGTGAAGCAGGCAGAATGTAATAGAGATAGAGCATACACCAAGTTTAGACTAAGAAGGACGAATATTGGGAAGACTATCAAACTAAACGTAATATAGTTACTTCCTTACTGTGGTAGGGAATAATAATAAACAAATAGCCCTCGAGGATATTGATTATGGAACTTATGATGGGCCAGTAGAGGAGAATTTTAATAACTTCTATGCGGACAGTATAGATGAAATTTAAAATAGCATAGAAAAGAAACATTGGAAGAGCAACATTGATGCAAATGATAAACATAAGTTTGCCAGCTTTAAACCTGTAAATTTCTCGGAACTTAAGATAATTGTTTTTGGATTTAAAAATAAAAGTACCAGTGATGAAACATTAAATATTAAGTTGGTTAAGGACCTCTTCGGTGTAGTAGGATATTCTCTTCTTTATTCAGTTAGCACCTCGTTATAGACTGGGAGAATACCCGATGAAGTAAAAAACAGTGTTATAATTCATATACCAAAAGTTACTGCACCTAAAAGTCCATCAGAATTCAGGCCAATTAATTTATTGCCCACGGTATATAAGATCATTGAAACGATAGTCGATAACTAAGGAACTATTTTGAAACTAATCAGTTATTGTTTGTGGGGCAATCTGGATTTAGGAGTAACCATTCGTGTGAGTCGGCACTTCAATATATTTGTGCAACATGACGAAAAGCACTAAATGAGGAGAAAGTGGTGCTTAGTGTATTTGTTGACTTGCAGCGAGCATTTGAAACAATCGATCATGGAATTCTTATTAAAAAATTAGGAATATATGGTGTAGAAAGTACAGCATTGTATTGGTTTAAAGATTACTTAAGTGACAGGTATCAAATGACTAGAGTGGACGACAAACTATCAACTAAAAGGGAAAATAAATGGGGTGTTCCGCAGGGAAGTGTGTTAGGCCCATTATTGTTTATTATTTATGTTAATGATATTCATATAGCTTTAAAAAACTCGTTTGTGAATTTATTTGCGGATGATACCCTTATTTGTGTATCAGGAAAAAACTTTAGGGATATAACTGATCTTTTGAATAGCGTACTTAAAATAATGTATCACTGGCTTTGCCAAAATAAATTAAAACTGAACACATCAAAGAAAAAGTATATGGTAATAGGTTCAAAAGTAAATTGTAAGTATGCCGAATTAGGATTAACCCTTAACATAAATGAGTCTGAAATTAATTTAGTGTCGGAACTAAAATATTTGGGAGTCTTTTTGGATCCTCAGCTTGTTTTTACGAATTACCTTGATTATCTTTGTAAGAAATTAGGAAAAAAATTGTTTTTTTCTGTCGCGTTTCGGATTGTTTGTCTCAGTGGGCCAAGACACTGGTTTATATATAATACATCATTTTACCTCACTTTAGTTACTGTTGTTCTTTATTAATATCTTATACTCAGGAAAATATACACAGGCTGCAGGTTCAGCAAGGTTATGCGAATTATTCTTAAATGCAACAGGTATACCCCGGTAAGAACTATGCTACAGAGGTTGAATTGGCTGTCTGTGGAACAGAACATTAGAAAGACGAACTTAGTTTTAATATATAAAATTGAACATGAGCAGCTACCAATATATTTTAATGCTTTTCTTAAAAAGAGATCAAATTTTCATAGTTATGACATTCGCTCTGGGCAACATTATAACATTGAGTCAGTTAAGACCGCATCCCTACAAAAATCGCTATTTTTCGAGGGAGTTCGCCTTCGTAATGACCTCCCGGAGGGCATTAAGGAGGCGAACGGGTTAAATGTTTTTAACAGAAGATTGTTTCGCTATTTGAAGGATATGTAGAGTAGAGTAAGATTTATCATTTTTGTAGCTGATATATAAACACTGTTTTGTAACTTTCATTTTTTAGTAATAACTAGCCAAGTGCTAAATAAAGAAAGATTATTATTATTATTATTATTAGTTCTATTTAATTTACGATAATTAATATTTTCATTCTTCCAACATATTACTAGGATATTGGCGGACAAGACATTTCCATACAATAATAACAGCAATAAGTATTTAAATTTTTTTATTATATATTTAGAATTCGTATGGATATAATTTTGACAGTATGATATGTATCTAGATCAATATTTCGGAAAATTAAACTTTTTCTTTGTTTTAGGTTACTTGGCAAAAGCTGGTATAGAGAAACCAATCATTTTAGGAAGCTGGCATAGAGCTGAATTATATTTGAACAGCATATTTGATGTAAGTAAATACTGCTTATAACTTTTTTTGAACGATAGGTCTTTTTGTCTATTTACCCTCACTGGGTTCACTACTGTATGTGCCACTTACTGTGTTGCTACAGAACGGTAAACAATTTACTTATAGTTCAGGACATATTCGGGCTGCTAAAATAAATGAAACGTACACATGTCACAATTGAGGTGCGTTTTTACAAAACTCGACTATCTACAATTTTTCCCAAATTGACTTTTTCGTCGATTCCTATAGTGCATTTAGCGGTACATCCACAAACTTTATCTACCCTAGTAATTTAATGACAAAATATAGGAATTTTTATAAAACTGTACAACTACTCACCGTGCGGTTTTGCAAAACTTGTCAACTACGTTCAGGGTTGTTTCATAATTGAATAAAATGAAGACAAATAGGTATTTTTTTTTTACTTCAGTATTTTCTGACCTTCGATGGTTGACCTGCGTTGCATCCTGTCGCTAACTAGTTTAGTTTTGTGCGTTATTTGTTTGTATAAACATGGTTGATTGTGAAACCCCGGTTCGAAAAGTGTATGGTTGCCGGAGAGTGAGGAAAAAACCAAGTGCTTAAAAAAGGGGATAAAAAGCGTGTCTCTTCTAGACAGAACTGAAAAACTTAAAACTTAAAAAATCACGCCAGTGAAAAGAAATCCCAAGATGTTAAAAAATTAATGGAATACTTTGATTCGTCTTCGGAAGAAGCACAAACTTTTTACAGAAGTATGTTTGAACACTGTCAAATTCAAGATAAGGATAACATTCAATCCGAATATCCTAACGTAGAATCTGTGCTTGAATAGTTATGCATTTTTGTTGTAAAATGTTATATTTTATTTAGAAAAGTACACAACAACTGCTTCATTTATTCATTTAGTCTACCTAAAATTAAAAATAAAGTGTTAGTTTCATTGATGTTTCATCCATTATGGGAAGTCGGAAGTTATATTAATGAATATTAATTCCGTCTATTCTTAATGAACTAAACTCGCAAAGAGTTGTTGAAATTAAATAAATTTCTGGGACATTATTCGAATGTACAAAAATAACATTAATATATTTAATTTTTACAAAATTTATACCATCAAAGGTCCTTAAATAATTAAATGCATTTACTGTAAAATTTTTTTTTGTAGATGTCGAGTTCTGGAAGACGCCCCTCAATTATTTTATAGCAATTAGGTATAAGATCATTTCGTTAAATTAATTTTTAAATAAAAATGCTCGTTCAGAAAATACAATAAGTATCTCGAATCTAGAACATAAGGAGTTCACCAATAATTGGTTCGATCGGTAAACTTTCCTTACTATTCTCGATACTAAATATAATATTCAGTGGCGGCTCGTGGGCCAAAATATAGAGGAAGCACCAAACTGGTCCACTTCCCCCATCCACTAATTATACACGAAACAAAATGAGTGATAGACGTGTTTTGGACTTCACAACGTTTCAACTGGTAAGTATCTCCAGTCGTCTTCAGGTGAATACTGAGCAAGTTACTAAACTACGAGAGTATTTATACTAATAAGGGGGTGAGAAAGTTAGTCGAGTATGACCGAGGTGGGTGCAGTCATGCGTCAATACTAGAGGACGTACCTAAACTAAGATTACATTTGCTTAACAGGGGTTTCCAAATGTTCCTTATATCTAAAGAGGGTTTGCTAAAACAACCAGGATTCTGAGTGATGACAGCGGCTTCTTTGAATTTCCTCTTTCGCCAATGTTCTTCCTTAAGAATGATACTTGATTGTCCCCATTGTAAGTGGTGGCCGTGGGTCCAAACGTGATCTGCTGCTCCGGATCTATTTGTTTCTCCCTTTCGTGTGTGGCTCTGATGTTCCTTGATCCTTGTTTCCAATGGCCGTAGGGTTTCACCAACATAAGATTGTCCGCACTCGCAGGGTATTCTATATACACAATTCTTTGTGTCTTTGTGGTTGGTTGGTTTTGTCTTTGTCAGGTGGCTTCTTAAATAGTCTTTGGAGCTGAATACTGTTCGAATATTGTATTGTTGTCCTATTCGTCGAATCTTTTCAGAAACCCCCTTGACATAGGGTATGTTTATGGTCGGTCCAACTTCGGTGTCATCCCTCGTTCTCTGTTTGTGATTTTGACGCTTTTTGATGGCTTGGTCTACCAGTCGTTGGGGATAACCATTCATTCCTAGGTCCTTGGTGATGTTGTTAAGTTCTTGTGTGATAGCCTCTTGTGAGTTGCAAAGCGTGAATGCTCTGTCAACCAATGTTTTAGCTATCCCATGTTTGATATTATTCGAATGGTTCGAGGCATAATTAAGGTATTGTCCTGTGTGAGTTTGTTTCCTGTATACCGATGTGATGATGGTATTCCTGTTTCTCTGGACTACAACGTCTAGAAAAGGTAGTCTGTCATTATTTTCTTTCTCCATAGTAAATTTAATTGTAGGGGTCAGGTTCTTCATATGTTGTAAAAAAGTTTGAAGTTCGTCATCGCTTCTGTTGCAAATAATGAAGGTGTCGTCTACGTAGCGGAGCCATAGTTTAGGTTTTATTATAGCTTCTTTAATGGCTTGGTCTTCAAACCATTCCATGTAAATGTTGGCTATTACTGGGGAGAGGGATGAGCCCATTGGCAGTCCGTCCATTTGTCTGTAGAATCTATCTTTTTCCTGCAAGTAGGAATTATTCAGGCAGCATTCCAATAGGTCCATTATGGCTTTGATTGGTAGGCGGTCATACTCGACTAACTTTCTCACCCCCTTATTAGTATAAATACTCTCGTAGTTTAGTAACTTGCTCAGTATTCACCTGAAGACGACTGGAGATACTTACCAGTTGAAACGTTGTGATTTAAAATGAAATAAAGACAATGGAAGTCCAAAACACGTCTATCACTCATGATACAGCATTGTCTGTAACCTTAAAAAAAACACGAAACAAAATGTTCGATTATGGCTTTCCAACTCCGGTAAAATAGTCCCTAATAATTGTGTAAACAGAACGAACACGAAGACGGCTTCAACGCGCGCAAGTGTTGATCCGATATAATAGAAATACGTAGTACCGATACAACCTGGCTTTGAAGTACTCACGCTTCTTCTTTCCGCCATACTTGGAATTACCGCAGTCTCGCAAGTTAACCCCCTGTGGGTATCGCATTGACCCGAATTAAGTGCTCCCATAATTGTGCATGTGTAAATGTGATAGTTGACGCTTCACAATAAACCAGTGGCCCCAAAGGTACCTTAAGAAGAACCACTCATCTAGCCGACAGCGGCCGATCAACGAGATAAGGGTAAGTCGTTTTGGTGGTCCTAGGCGCGTCAATTAACTCATTAATCAACCACATGTAGTTGGAGAGCCAGATTTAATTCACCGCTCTCATAACAAGAAAAACCAGTCCATTATTCTCTACAAATAATGGAGCTATCAAGCCGTAATACAAAATGAATAATTAAGACGACACGAATAGTTAAATAATTAAATAAAACAAAAGAGCAAAAGTATTCTTAAACACACAATCGTTACGCTACAATATAATTCACGACTAAGGCGAGGAAGTGGCACATCCCCTACTTCCTGTCAATAACCACCACTGATAATATTACGCTTTGTTGTAAAGATTCATTTTACTTAATGGCGCGTTTACATTAGTCAAGTGAGTTGATCGTCAGTTGAATTTAAGTGACTTGGATTTACAATGGAATTAGGAGAATGTATGAACGGAAAAAAACAACGGAAGAAGAGAATATGGGTTAGGAAGTGGATTATTGAAAGAGGTAAGCAAAGTGCCTCAAATAACCTTCTATGTTAACTTAAATTTGAAGGTTCGAGGGATTACAAAAATGTTGTAAGGCTATATAAGCAGCAATTCGAATATTTACTGGAAAAAGTTGTAAACAAAATTACTAAACGGGATACGGCTATGCGTGAGGATGTTTTGCCCCGGATAAACCTGGAAAGTTTTACGGTGTCTGGTAACAGGAACTAAGAAGAATTTCAATTAACGCGATCGAGTGAAATGAGTGCATGGATTTAGATATTCAACTGACTTGATCATCTCACTAGACTAATATAAACGCGGCTTAATAGAGACTTGAAGTCATGCAATGGACTTCAAGATAGACGTGTAATTTGATATCTGCGCAATCGCATTTTAATATTTTTCACATTGGTGTTATATGCACTACGTAGACTTGCATTCTCTCACGGTCCCTTCTAGATGAAAAAAATGACGTTTCGCTTTTCAGATATCTCCATCAGGTCAACATTTTTAAATACGGACCTGAAATTTGAATATTACTTTATGAATTATTTCGTTCCCCCAAAACATAAATCAATAACATTTTAACAAAATTTCAACGTTTTGAACCTTTACTTCACTTTACTTTTTCGAGTCCAGATCCAAAATTGTTTAAAATCTTTCTGCCCAGTATCGGGCTACGTCTACGGCTTCAGTGTTAGCATACCATAAGTCATCATCATCATCACATGTTATTAGGTGGTTGGTACTCTGTACTTCTCCAAAGTCGCAGATCATCTCTTCAGCATTTTCCATGTTCCACCTTGTCAGGTTAGATTTGTCGGGGGAACAAACCCGAACAAACACCAGTCCTAATGAGATTCAGGGTTCGCCATTCCTTGTTCATCCCTCGGGGTGGTTCTTGTTGGAGTAGGAAACTCGCTGGTGGTTCTATTCCTGTATTGGGCATAAATCTTTTTCTAGATTTTAGGCGACTGGTTCCTGGTGGTGTTCCTCAAGGTTACGGAGAAGGTGTTTTTCATCAAAAATTTGTTTGAATCTTTCAACATATTGAGCTGCCTCGCGTCGATCTTCTGGGGAGGCAAAGCTCGCAACATAGTACAGCAGGGGCACAGGTGTAGGCTTCATACAGCCCGTTACAATTCGGCATGTCCTTCAGTGCGCTCGTGACCTGTTTAGACCTACTCCACACTGGACAAGCGTATTCCGCTATCGAAAAACACACGTTTTGAACCGAAAGTACATTAGCAGCTTATTTTTTTTTTTGCAATGCCGTCCTGATATTATTATGTTAGTCAAATCAGAAAAAATATATTTGATAAGCAATATTTTGGGCAAGAATGGAATTTTACAGTAAGGATTATAATAATAAAATAAAGTTTCTAAAATATTTAGTTCAATAAAAATTAAAAAAAATAAATAGATTTTGGTAAAGAAATTTATATTAAGTATTCAAATTGTAATCTTTCTGCTTCAATACATTTTTCTGTCAACCGTCTAGTTTTATAAATTGCACGTTGAATATTATTGTTCTCGCAAACCTCACTTTTTTAAACTTTATTTTAATTATAATACTTACTGTAAAATTCCATTGTTGTCCAAAATATTACTTATTAAATATCTTTTTTTCCGATTTGAGTAGCATATTTTTCAACGATAATAATATCAGCAAAATATATTGCAAAAAAAATTGAGCTGCTAATGACGTATCTTGGGTTCAAAACGATGCATTTTTAAATTAGAAACTATCTTTGAATGTAGGTTAAAAAATTGTCTGTAGAAAGTGCTTTCCGTTTTTCAATATGTTTATAATTAACATCATCAGAAAGAAAAACGGAAGAACGGTTTTTTCGGATATCTGTAGTCGGAATTTTCTTAATTTCTCACCGGCATTAACTTAAGCTCCAAATCATGCAAGTCTGCCATAGTTTAACCTTTCGTGTATCATTTATAGTTTCCGAAATCCAAATGGTGAGCATCGAATTTGGAACACCCTGTACAGCAGAATGAGGGCACGAAATACAAACATAATAATATGGTGCTATATTAAATTATATTACTATATTCGTGCCTTTTCCCCTTCATCTGTCGCTATTAAAATTCCGTCCTGCAATCGTTCTACATAATTTTTGTTAAATGATGGCCCATCCACGATATTTCTAACCCAATTTATTTATTTTTATGATAATTTGGTCTCCCTGCACTAAATACTAGCTTGAAGAAATGAAAAATGGAAAAGTTTGTATATTTTTTAAAATTATTTTTATTGTTGTACCCAAGGTGATACGATGGTGTTATTGATGAAAGGGGAAAACAAATTGAAAACAATTCAGTAAAAAAATTTCGCAGCAAATTTCTAGATAAACGCCATATTAGCCTCGTTCGCACAAGCAAATTGCCAACTTCTATCTGCGCATTCGTGGTTTATAACTGGTTGGAGATTTGTTGCTCTGCCAACACATTCCCAACTCACTGATAAGTGGAATCTAACCTAATAAAAAAAATATTTTTAGCAAGATTAAGGGTAGATATTTCAAAGTCACCTTAAGGTACAGAATGACATAAGTCATCCTTAACACAAGTTTGACAGCATATTAAAGTTCTTTTTAACTCTCATCTAAAGAAATAGATCTTTAATGACGTGGTATTCTCTAACGTTATGGTAAACCTTAAAAAACTATGTTTGAAATTAATTTCGGTCAGTTGACGCGTTAAGTGGAAGATTATCACGTTCTTAGAGATACAGGGTGTTATGGAAATGACTTATTATATTTAAATGCGTGACTCCTTGGGTGTCCTAGAGAAAGTCTACATATTTTTTTTTAAATCGAATATCTAAATACTAAGGTAAAAACCCTTTGCACCCACATACTGTCATACCGTTCCATCTGGATTCACTTAGCAACAATGTGGATCACTAGAGTATACTAACCGTGTTGTCAGATCACACCGTGTGTCTCGCCCTTGCTTGGATACCGGCCGCGCGCCCCTATCGCTGCTGCAGTATGTTTTGAGACTCGCGGGTAGAGTGTCGCTGTCGAGGGTTTCACGTGCTTGACGTATACGAATTTTAAACGTTTTGTTAGTTGTAGTAGTACCCGATTTTTTTTCTGTTGTGAAATAATTCATCATAATAAATGATGTTGTGATGTGATTTCAAATATGTGTGATATTATCTACTGTTGTGCTGTTGAAAAACATACTTCTTGTGTTTTATTTTTTTATGAAATTTAATTATAATACGGATTATTTTAAAATACGACCGAAGGTAGGAGAGTATGTTCTACCTTAAAATTGTAGTTTTTTTTTTAAGTTTGAAAAAGAAGTGATAACGCGTGTCAAAGACGTCTTTTGTCAAAAACTGAACAAGTGCGTTTAGAATTCTGTGTTGCAATATGACAACATCGCCTATAATGCGCTAACCTCTTTTGAACCTCGAGACTGCCTCAATAAACTATTGATTGCGAAAGTCCTCAGGAGCGGTATATTTCGTTTAATAATTCAAAGCACCATTTATGGATATTTTTCTTCAATTTATTTTCATCTCAGGATTTACCGGTTTAGATATAATAAGTCATTTCCATAACACCCTGTATGTTCCTTTAGATGAGGGTGAAAGAGAATTTTAATATACTGTCAATTTCTAAACACTAAAACAACCAAAAAATTATTTTATTACACTAATTACAACGATTATTAGCACTTGAAACTGCTTAGAACTATCAAAAATCAACTTTGTTTCCAACATCCACGATCAAGAAGCAAACCATGAGTCATCCGTGGAGGTTCAAGATGGCCGATTCTGTCTCTCGCTAAGCCGTGCACGGTTTTTGCAATGCTCGTTCCTGTTCATTTTATATTCAAAGTTAGCAACCGATCCGTAACAAACAGTTTGGCCTCTACGAACGTCGGAGTTTCTATCAGCGTTTTGGGACTTGTCTTGTGCGAACGCTTTTTAAACAAATGCACATGCGTCATCAGTTTGCTGGCAGAACGAACCTATTAGAGGATAAATAATATACAGGGTGGGAACTATTTAATTGGCCACTGTGGTTATCTTTTCAACGGTAATTTCTACGAAGTTTTTAAATTGGAGAAAAAGTGCAGTTTTTAAAGCTGTTTCAGAATCGACGTTGCTGAATTGTTTTTTATTCATGAGATATATTATGGCGATTTGTTAAAACGTCTAAAATAAATTTCTTTAATAACTCGAATGGTTCTGATTTTAGAAAAACGGCCTTTAAATAAAAACTTTATATTTCTTTCTTTTCTATAAAATAGCGTTATAAGTTTTTTAATGTTATTTCTTATAACTTCGATATCATGGTCAACCATTTTTAAATACGAGCCGGGATTTTTTATATTAATTTTTTAGAGTATTTTTTGCCCAAATACAATGATGTATCATTTAATTGTAGTTACCTTAATTTTGATATGATGATATATCATATCATATATTCATAAAAATTTTTAGAAACTTCCCAGTGCGCCCCTGATTTTTAAAAATAATGCATACATGATATTTTCGTTTGATTCAGCTTTAATTGACATAAAATTAAAACCAGTAAAAATCTTTCTTTTTTAAATACGATTTCCGCCGTGTTAAATCAAAGGGGCGTATCTACTGAACATTTAATTGTTTAATTGTGTGAAATATATAGGTTATTTAGCTTTCAAATTTCAATTACGCCCATATTTGTAAGTTCAAACGTATTAATAGTAACTGCTTTCGATTTTAACAAACATTTAAATGAGCTCATTCATGACACGTTGTTTATATAACTTTAATAACTTTAAATTACATTTGAAGATACGCTTCTTTGAATTAACACGGCACATTTTACCTAAGAACAACAGAACTCAAAATAAGTAACACATTCAAACATTCAACTGCGTTCAATGGTGATCGAGGTTGTCACGGAATAGGCCTGCCTTCATCCGCTTGACATTTATTGTGGGGAACTCCAGAACAAGGTATATCACATTCCATGTAATAATATCCACGAACTTCAGCGACGTGTAATCGATGCCTCCAAACAGTTATATCCAACATGGTGAGGCACGCTATGGAACAAATGGAAAAAAGAACCAACCGTTATATAGAAAATCAAGGAGGCCATTTCGAAGAACTCTAACATTACTTGGTAAACTATTTAGTTATTTTTTATACGCGGTTGAATGTGTAAATTTTATTTTCAGTTTTGTTGTTGAAAGATTTTTACTAGTTTTAATTTTATCTTAATTACCGCTGAATCAACTGAAAATATCATGTCATTGTATACAGGGTGTCCGGGAACATGTGGGAAATCTCCCGGATATGAAGAAAACACGTGAAAAGAATACTATAGGTTCATATAAACTTCTTTCGTATCGGCCTCCTCTTCGGAGATATGGGCTCCCAAAGAGCACCAATGGAATCAAGTTTTTTACACATAATTATTGAACCACCGGGTATATTTCAATTATTTTTTAATATGATGTATACCAGGTAAGGCCCGTCAAATTACTACCCAAGAAACTGTTGTGAATTACTCACAGCTACAGGGACGGACTAGCTGTAACACTAATGGGCCTATTTTTTTTACGCCCTGTATGATGAGAACTTTGGACAATGTTTTTTACATACCTTTAACTATTGGCTAAAAATTAAGTACTCTTCATTCATGTCGCTAATCCTAACCGTTTTCGGAAAAAACGTAATTTTATTTACACCAGTCCCCTAAATTCTCACGGGTTAAAATGAAAAAGC
This sequence comes from Barypeithes pellucidus, assembly GCA_963991005.1. Lineage (NCBI taxonomy): Eukaryota > Metazoa > Arthropoda > Insecta > Coleoptera > Curculionidae > Barypeithes > Barypeithes pellucidus. The sequence continues at coordinate 30,665,689 of OZ022556.1, read as the reverse complement.
GGAATTTTGAAGGTTGAACATTTGATCGGAACAAAGATGTATCTTTTACTGAAATACGCCAAATACATGATGTATATGAAATGCCGTTTTTTCGAAAACGGTTAGGATTAGCGACATGAATGAAGAGTACTTAATTTTTAGCCAATAGTTAAAGGTATGTAAAAAACATTGTCCAAAGTTCTCATCATACAGGGCGTAAAAAAAATGGGCCCATGAGTGTTATAGCTAGTCCGTCCCTGTAGCTGTGAGTAATTCACAACAGTTTCTTGTTTATTAATTTAACGGGTCTTACCTGATATACATCATATTAAAAAATAATTGAAATATACCAGGTGGTTCAATAATTATGTGTAAAAAACTTGATTCAATTGGTGCTTTTTGGGAGCCCATATCTCCGAAGAGGAGGCCGATACGAAAGAAGTTTATGTAAACCTATAGTATTCTTTTCACGTGTTTTCTTCATATCCGGGAGATTTCCAACATGTTCCCGGACACCCTGTATATTATTTTAAAAAATCAGGACGTACTGAAAAAATTGTCAAAATTTTTCTGATAATGTATAATTTGCCGAAACTAAGGTAAATAGAATGTATCACTCAATTCTATTTGCCTTAGTTTCGTTACAAATTATACATCATTGTATTTTGGGACAAACAATACTCCAAAAAAAAAATAAACTAAAAAATTCAGCTTTTTATTCAAAAAATTGCATTTTCCCATGACATAAGTCATAAAAAATAACAAATTAAAAAATATGAAGTTTTTGATTAAAGGTCGCAATTTCGGAAACGTCGATGTTAGATTCTAAAAAAGCTTTAAAAACTGCATCTTTTCTCTAATTTAACCAACATAGAAATTACCGTGCCAAAGATACCCATTGTCAATTAAATAGTTGCCACTCTGTTATGTATATGTTATACATAACTTTTTTAACAAAATTCACAAGAGTAATTAAAGAAAATTGTTTAGGATGATATTCGTATATCCTATATAAATATTCAATATTCCTCGCTAAAATATATTTTTGTGGATACCATGCCAAATTTAACTAAGCCTCTCATCCGTTGAGTTAAAGGCCACCTTTTTGTACTTTTCAAAAAAACTTTTACATTGATGAATAACCCACGAATACTAAATCATTTATTATTTATCGAAAAACAGCGAATACAACCCTAAAAGATAATGAAAAATATAAAAAAATTTTTTTCCTCTGAACGCTAGCGAAGGTAATTTGAGCGATATTGTTTTTCATCAAGGAACGGTAAAATGGAATTTAAAAATATTGACGCAGGATATTGGCAAATATGTAGCCATTATAGATAAAATTATTACTTGGCGTAATTTCAAATACACAGTGTGTTATGGAAATGACGTATTATATTTAAATGGGTGTCTCCTTGGGTCTCCTAGAGAAACGTTACATATTTTTTTTTCAAATTGACCCTTTTAAAAGTGAGCTCCAGCCCCATAAACCCACACCTCATCCGGCGTTTGTTCGTCATGTCACCCTGTGGTGGCATATCAGGAAACCGATGTTACGTGCAATGCTGCCAAACTTAATGCAAAACTGAAATTCCATATAAAATTATAAAAATAAATTATTTATCTACCTACTTGTATTTATCTTTATACCTCCAGGCCCAAGTTTTTTAAAAATACACTCAGATCAGATCATTAGATTTTTTTACAAGCGACGCGACGAAATTTGACTTTCGTCAGCGACATTCCATTTATCTGTCAAGTCAAACGCCCGAAATAAACTACTCGTTTTAACTGACCAACTTAGGTTCGTCTATAAAAACAATATCAAATAATATACAAAGTATGAACGCGTAGCCCGAAAATTATTACAAATATTATACGCGTACCTTCTGAAAAAAAAGCGGATAGCCAAGAGTGTAAATGGTTATTAACAGAAGTGACCGCACCCTAACGCTGTTCTTCTATTACTGACACTTGCAAGTCGCACGCTTGTACCCATTGTACCCCGAGTGGATTGTGTGAAAGAGATGGAGAGATGACCGCGTGAGAAAGAAAATAAAATCTTCGTCGGTCTTTTGGAGTAGAGCTGATCTAATTTAATTTTTTAAGCTTCTCAAAAGAAAAAGTACAGTCGCAGTATTATCAGCTACCACTATCATTTTATTCGATTTGGTCAAAATTCCATTAACGCCATATCAATTAAACGCCCTTTTAAGAGATCTCGCTTGTAAATAGCCAAGTAATAGAGAAGAATTTCGTGAAATATCTAACTGTCAAATATTGCCCATCTCTATTCCGAGTTTTGAAGGTATCTGTTTCGTTCGTTCGTAGGTTAACTTTTTTTTTGTTCGTAGATAAAATGTCATTTTTAAATTGAAGGATTGCATTGTGTGTATTTAAAATGTGTGTATTTTAAATTAGTTAAATAAATATATCTACGCGAGAGAAAAGGATTAAAATTAAAACAGCGTTCGCGTGTATTCTTTCCATGTGAATAGCTGCTGTTTTTGAGGTTATGCGAGAGGTTTTTTCGTAAAACTTAGATTCTGTGGGGTTTGTTGAAATTATGAACTAACAATTGTATTTAAATAAGTAAAGGTAAGAAAGCATGTGTCTTAAATAAAATTGCATTTTTTTAAAGAGATTGAACAATAATTATTATTTAAAAGGTCAATGACGTTTGACCTATTTACTTTCCTGTGCTTGTAACGAATTTGAAATTTGTGTGTGATATTACCATTATTTGTTTTGCAAACCATCTTTCGCCATCGGTTTTCTGGAATCATATTTGTTCATACATGATAGAATTAAAAATTGTTAAAATTATAAATTCTTTTCTAAAGAGTTTGCCGTGTAGATATGACAATTCCGGCCGAAATGCGCTGACGTCTTTTGACCCTGCAGACCTCAGTGTTGATTGTTTACATATTACGCCAGTGCCCCACATGTGTTTGTCTGATTGGACATAATGTGATATAATCCGGTCATTAATTGAAAGCACCATTTATGGGTATTTTTCTTCAATTTATTTTCATCTCAGGATTTGAAGGTTTAAATATAATACGTCATTTCCATAACACCCTGTATAGCAATGTTTCCGACAGTAAGGTTAACTTACTAACTATAACTAAAGTGACACTTATTTTAAAATAGTATATTACATAACGAGTGTTGTAAGTGGTAGATTTTAAACGAGTAAGCACGAGACGCCAGCCGAGCTTACGCTAATTACTATGCATTGTGAGTATACATTTCTATAGTTTCTGATTTGTTAATTAAACTAATACGTTCAGGCGTTGTTTCGCCTCTTCAATGTAATGGATAGTTTAATCATAAGATTTTTTTTCCTTCCTAAAACTTTTATTTAGGTATTAATTAAAACAAAGAAAATGAATGTATTCTTTCCGCTGGCCTGCTGTCATTTCTTCGTTCTTCTCCTTTCCGCTAAGTGCGCTAACAGCGTCGTTCATGTACAAACTATCTTAGACTATTAAAGTCCAAGGAGCCGAACCGTTTATTTTTTAACTTTAACAAATACAAAAAAAAAACAGAATGGCATTAATCTATTAAATAAATACATATAATTGAAAACTATATTACTCATAGCCTGACCTCAATATTTATAGAAAAGAAGTTAAATGTCGTTAATTTGTCAATTAAACTTTGGTAAGGGCCGCACTTCACAATCTTTATTAAAATTTATTACTTTGAATTGTAATATAACATTTTCCTGAAATTGGCATGGTGATATGGTTATACGTATATGTAGACATAAAAACCAATTATTTGAGTATAACTATGAACAAATGTATGCAGGATATTCTCCACCAATCCGTGGGTTGCTTCTGGTACGATTCTTTTTTTAGTTTCAATTATAGTTACACAAAGCCCAACAATATACTACCAAAATATCTAATAAACAGAAAATAATGAAAAAAATCCTTGCTGAAAACACTAAAACGCACTAAAAAACAAACTTTGATATCACTAATTGTTAATTAAAATTGACTTGGTTGATTGATTGACGCGTAAGACAAGGATGTCATCCACACAACTTTCGATGTGATGTGCTGCACGTTTGACGCTTTTTCGGTTAAGGCGATGGGAAGCGCATATGCATCTTCGCCGCGTACATAAAAATATATGGCCATTAATATATCTATATTTTATCAATTCATCGTTTAACAGTTCGAGCGTTTAGTTACTTTCCAATTAGGTATTGGCAATATAATTTCAAATTTATGTGATATAACTATTGACTGTGTTGCAAATCATACCGCGTATATCAGCCAAATGGAATAAATTATATAATAAATAAATGGGAGCGGGGCGTGTGCGAAAAAACGCTTGGATACGTCGATTGGTACTTCTAGTTGCGCATTTTTTTCAATAAAAACTTTTCATACAGGGTGTGTCTTGTAACAGTGGCAAATATCAACTTTCTTATTTTAAATGCAACACCCTGTATATTATTCAATTTTTGGATCACTGCCTCAGAAATATTGTTATGGAGACGCCGTGTATAAAACTAATTAAATAGGTACTTTTTTTTTTTTTTATGGTCAAGCACAAGCACTATAGGAAAAATCCTTTAGGGCACTCTAGGAGTGGTGCGTGTGCGCAAAAAGCGATTCACGTTGGTTTTGAATCGTTGGAGGTTACATTCGTTGGGAAAAACGACCTCGGGAAGGTCGTTCCACAAAGATGCAGTCCTCCAGATGAAAGAATTCTTAAATAATGAAGTTCGAGGAGTACTAAGTTTAACCACATATGGATGGGCGGCAGTGGTTCGTCGTGTATTTCTGCTAATCGTCGCTCTGGGCGGAATTAAGAGGGCAAGGTCAGTCGAGCACCTTCCATGAAAATATCTGTAAAAGAGAGTCAAATCCCCAACCTGTCTTCGATGTTCTAGGCTCTCGAGGTTCTTCGTCAGCTCGTGGTCTCCGATCAGACGAATAGCCCTCCTTTCGATGGAATCCAGCAGACGAAGAGTATGTTTCGGTGCAGAGCTCCAGACATGAGAGCAGTATTCTAGTGATGGTCGAATCTGGGCTTTGTATAGTGTCAAAAGTTGTTGAGGTGTGTACAACTTTCTGGTTCGGAAGAGTACCCCAAGCTTCTGAGAAGCTACCTTGGCGATTGCCACAACGTGGTTATGCCAAGACATATTTCCTCCGAGATTGACGCCCAGCAAATTAATAGATGAAGCCAGTGGGATTGTGTGTCCGGCCAGGACTATTTCCGGTTCTGTAATGTTAACCTTTTTAGAGAAAACTGCTGCCTGGATTTTTTTAGCGTTAAATTCGACTTGGTTACTGTCACCCCAAGCCAAAATTTCTTCCAGGTCTTTGTTGAGGCGTGATACTTCATGCTGTCTGCGAAGATGTGCGTCGGCAGCCGATGTTTGCGCATTCAAAGAGAAAGATGAGATAAGTGTGCTATCGTCAGCAAAACTAAATATCGGATTTTGAGTTTTCACTAGAAGGTCGTTAATGTAGAGTAAGAAGAGAGTGGGAGACAATATGGACCCTTGAGGAACACCGGCATTGATGGTGAAAGTGTCCGAGAGAAATCCGTCAATCGCCACTTGCAGAGAGCGGTCCTTAAGAAAGCTAGACAACCATGCACAGAATCGACTGGGCATACCATAGGATCGCAGTTTACTTAGAAGCCCCTCATGCCAAACACGATCAAAAGCTTTAGAAATATCCAGTGCAACAACCCGAGACTCCCCATGATGTTCGATTGCGTTGTTCCAAATATTGGTGACATAGGCTAGAAGATCTCCAGTTGATCTGGACTTCCGAAAACCATATTTATGATCGCTGATAATGTTGAAGCCTTCCAGGTACTTTAGAAGATGTTGGTTAATAGCTTTCTCCATTACTTTTGATGTAACTGAAAGCAATGCGACTGGTCGATAGTTGTTAGGCAGGGTTCTCTTACCTTTCTTTGGAATAGGCTGGACTCGCGCCGTCTTCCAGCAAGTTGGAAATATTCCTTTTTTGTAGGATAAGTTGAAAAGTCTACAAAATACTGGTGTTAGTTCATCGGCGCATCTCTTGAGAACTATAATAGGAATTTCGTCTGGACCAGTGGCTTTTTTGACGTCGAGTCCTTTTAGGATTCGTTTGACGGGACGCTGACGGAACACGATTTCGGTCATTTCGGATTCAACTGCAGGAATGTCGGGTGGTGTTCTTCCCTGGAAATCTACAGTGGAATGCGAAGAAAATAGTTCAGCAAGTAAGTTTGCTTTGTCTCCGGCTGTGGATGCTATTGTACCATCGGGACGTGTTAGAGGTGGAATAGTTGATTTGGTAAAATTTTGGCTGACGGCTTTAGCGACTGACCAAAAGGACCTTGATCCGTTTGGACAGTCAAGAAGTTTGTTTTTGATTCTCACGTTATGGGCTTCTTTGCTTTGATCTATGGTTAGCTTACATTGGTTTCGAGCGGTAATAAAGATGGTACGATTCTCAGTGGTAGGGGTTTTACGCCACTGTCGGTAAGCCAGATTTTTTGATTTGACAGCACGCTCACAATCCTTGCTAAACCAGGGCTTGCCGTTGGAAGGGCGTTTTTGGGAGGAGGGGATAAATGCTTCCATGCCCGTTAGAATGACGTCGGAGACCTCCCCAGCACAGATCATCAGAAGAGAAGCATACGCTCATCCAAGGAAAAGTCCGAAAATGGTCTTTCAGGTCTTCCCACTTGGCCGATCTGTAATGCCATATCTTGCGAGGTTTAGGAGGTTGTTCAGAATTAATTGGTAGTTCGCTTAGAGTTGAAATAAGTTTGTGATCGGAAGATCCTAACGGAGGCTGTACGGTGACGGTATATAGATCAGGATTTGACGTTAAGAAAAGATCCAAAAGACTAGCAAAATCTCCAGCTCGGTCTGGAATCCGCGTTGGTTCTTCTACGAGTTGAGTTAGACCAGAACTGATCGCGAAGGATTCGGCCTCGCGGCCTTGCTCATCGTCTGTATTTGAATATTTAAGCCAGTTGACATTGTGGACGTTAAAGTCGCCAAAGATAGCAATCTCGGCATTTGGATGGTTGGTTTGCAAGGAGTCGATTGTATTGGCTAGTGATGTGAAAAGGTCTCTGTAATGGGTATCACTTGGAGGACGGTAAAGGCAGCAGATAAACTTGGTGATTTTCGGCGTTGATATTTTAAACCACATTACATCGAAGTCTTTCGGTTCCAGTGTAGGTTCTCGTTGGCAGCAGATATCATCTCGAATAAAAAGACATACACCGAAGTTGCGTCGGAATCGGGAATGAAAATCGTATCCAGGGTATAAATAGCTGACGGTGTTTGTTGACGATCTGACCTTTGTCTCGGTCAGCGCGAGTACGTGAGGCTTGGAAGATTGTAAGTGCTGGTGGACTGAATTGATGTTCGTGTTAAGCCCCCTAATATTGCAGAAATCAATTTTGAAGTTGCTAGTTCTGGGTTGGTTAGCAACTGCAGGTGCCACACCATTTCTTCGTTGAGTGTTGTTAGATCCCAGTAAATTGTCGGAAATGGTTGTTATTTGATGAACTTCGCTTGATGGGGCCCCAAGTCCAGCCCCCGCCCGGAGATCCGAATGGGGGGCGAGTTTACCTCCGGAGTATTTTGGGCCTGGAGCTTCCATCATGCTATTTTTGGGGGGGTCCCACCCTGGTAACCGGAAACATCGGCACAGCGACGAAACGTCAACTCAATGAGCAAAAGTTAACTCAAGGAGCAAACTTCACGCCGCCTAAACCGATGCAATGGTATCTCACCGGGCGATGCCGGGTGGGCCAACATCTTCCATTTGTTCCTGTTCCTGTTCAAAATTATAAAATTCCGATTGTTTTGTGAAACTATTGTGAAATTTTCAGCTTTCTAGCTGTAACCGCTAAAAAGATACGATTTTCTTTTCAGGCGCTAAAAAATCACAAAATTATTTATAATTCAAAAACTCTTAAAGATAGGTATATGATATTATACAGAACTGTTTTAGATTTTTACCTAGATTACAAAAAAAATATAATATATATGGTAATTCATTTAAAATTCCGATGTTGCTACCACTTTCGGTATGATCCGGCAACACCGCACCATCGAAAATATTTTATAAACGTAGAAAACCATCTCTTATAGCCACAGCCAAATTTTCAAAATAAAATCTCATTTAGTTCTCGAGATACTTCTAATATGCCACTTTATTTGGGGCACCCTGTATACATGTTAAATTATTAAAAAATAATCTTAGGTAAAAATCGTCATAATTTTCTTACATTGCGAAAAGCCAGTTTTACAACAGTATGTACCGCAAGTTGAAGATAATATCCTATAATTAGGCACAAATTAATAATATTAGCATCACATAAAGTCGCTTGTGAATTCATATTACACTTGCGCTTGTATAATTTGAATAAATTATTGACATAAAGTCGTATGTATCCACTTACAACCTTGTGTCAGAACAGTTATAGACCCATAAGTTTATTGCCTGGATTTTCACAACTATTTGAACTTGCCATGTGTAAAAGATTAGTCAGTTTTATAACCAATTGTAAAATATTACAATATAACCAACATGGATTTTCAAAGGGAAAGTCTACGCAAACAGCAATTTATCAGTTTGTTAAAACAATAGTAAAATGTTTTGAAACGGGTGAAATCCCGATTGGCATGTTTCTGGATTTAACTAGGGCCTATGACTGTTTAGACCAGGAGTTACTTATAAAAAAGTTGGAAATGTATGGAGTAAGGGGAAATGCTCTCAAATGGCTGAAATCTTATCTTAATGAAAGATTGCAAATAGTAAGTGTCACTAAGGAAGGAGAGTCCTGTAAATCCCAAGTATTAAACAGCGAATGTGGAATTGCTCAGGGTTCCATCCTGGGTCCGTTTTTGTTTGTATTATTTATTAATGACTTGCATCCAGAAGCGGATCAACCTTTTCAGACAATAATTAATTATGCGGATCATACCAACTTAATAACTGGTAGTAAAAACATGTTTCAGTTATTGGCAGATAGTAATATCTTTTTTGTTAGAGTGAGGGAGTGGTTTACCGGTAATAAACTAATCCTTAACTCGGATAAAACAAACACCATGCTTTTTAAAACAAAAAGATCTAGAGCCGGAGTTTCTTGTTGTTCACATTAACAGATATTTAGACTGGTCTTTTCATATAAGCCAGTTATTGAAAAGGTTGAACTCAGTCTGCTATGGAATGCGGGTTGTTGGTAGATATATAAATTCTATGCTACGCTAACTTTGAGTCTGTTATGAAATATGGCATAATTTTTTGGGGGAGGCATAGTCATGTGCAAAATATCTTTGTCTCTCAAAAAAGGGCACTCAGGGTAACTAAGAAAATGGAGTTTAATCAGTCCTGTCGAAGTGTATTTAGAGAAAACGGTATCATGGCAGAGTATGCCTTATACATATACGAATGATTATGTTTTCACATAGAAATCAAGACTTGTTTATTTCGCAAAATAATGCTCGGTTAACAAGAACGGACAATTTCAGTTACTCCATGCATCGCCTTCATATTACGGAAACAAGCCCAGAATATATGTGTGTTAAACTCTTCAATAAATTACCAGTACGAATCAAACGCGTTGACAGCCTACGCCTATTTAAACTAGAAATTAAAAAAATATTAATTCAGTCAGAGCCATATTGTCTAAACGATTACTTAAATATGTAGTACATTAATTATTATTTATGTAAATTATGTAACTAACTTCAGAGTTTTTAACAACTTTGTTTTTAACAGGTTTTTAACAAATTTGAAAATAAATATTGTGTAAAATAATACTTAAAGCTTATTATTATTATTTTAAGTTTATTCCAGGCCCTGCAAAGGTATTATTGAAATCAAAGCTTCCATTTTTATATTAAAAATATTATTTACCAAGATGTCTTAGTATTTTTTATTTATTTTTCTATTTTTAACATTTAATTTCTATGACTTTTTGCAATAACAACACTCCTTTTATAAGAAATACATGTTTGGCATAAAGTTGTAAATAACAAGCTATTTTATTTATAAAACATCGTTTGTTGATTATTTTTTCAAAATATCTTCATCAAATATTTTGTTTGACAATAAATCGAAAAACAAAATAGTTATATTGCATCTAAAACAAAAAATATTATACTTTGACAGTCCCTTTATCTCAAGACAACTTGTTTGAGCATACAACCTTATGTCATTGTTGTACCGATACGTAACCACACCAAAATGCGAAACCCTCAATTCAGAATTACCGAAAATATAAGCTTGTTTCCATTATAAATGGGATGCTCTGTATATACCGGGCCCTGCATTAGTGCGTCGGGCATCCATAGCGTGCTTATTTACAACAGTAGAAAAAAAAGTTTAATACAAAAGATATAGGATGTGCGTTGATGCATGTTTTAAAAATATTTGTAAATATACAGGGTGGTCCAAAAAAGTGTGACGTCATAAAATATATTTTTTGTTAAATGACACATCCTATTTTTTTTTGGCACATTTAGGTTCCTTTTGGTGTTCTCTCTTATGTGCAAAAATATTTTTTTATTTGCTTCGATATTTTAGGAGCAATAAATAAAAAAAGATAAAAAGACCGTATTGCACTCTTGGAAAAATTAGAATAAAAATCTTGTTAGATCTGTTTTGTTCCAGCTAAATAGTGTGAACAGTAATGCTCGAGGTTCAATAATACTCTGACAATAAAGAGGCTTTTCTTAATTTATACAGGGTGTTCAAAATTTGGTTACAAAAATGGCAACTTTCAAATCAGTTCTTCTTAGTATTATTTCATTATTTAATGCAGAATTTAATTACAAGCATATTTTGTTATAACGAATGTATTAAAATTTTCAATGGTTTTAGAGATATTTACCAAAAACCATAAATATCCTCATTAAACTAAAAAAGTATTGGGAAATATAGGATAGACAGCCATGGAAAAACAATATGTAGCTGTTTATTTATCACTTTACAGACTTTAACAGGAACTATTGGCAATTCATTTTAACAAATTTTCAAAATGTCTTCCATTTTGCTGCAAACATTTGTTTATTCTTACTTGTAAGCTCCTAACCACATCGCCCAGCATCGCTGGTGTAATTGTCGCAAATGCGTTAATTATTCTCTGCCGCATGTTCTCCTCGGTAGTTGGCCGTTCCTTATAAGCTAGATCTTTTACATACCCCCACAGAAAAAAATCTAATTTGGTTAAGTCGGGCGACCTCGGAGGTCATCGAACTGGCCCTCCTCTTCCAATCCAGCGATTTCCGTGCGTATTATCTAACTGCTCTAACCTGATGCGCATAATGGGCTGGAGCTCCATCTTATTGGAACCACATTTGTGCGAGCATAATTGGTAGTAAATTAGCAAGTAATACAGGTAAATCGTTTCTCAAGAATTCAAGATAAATTTGACCAGTAAAGCCGTCAAAAAAATGAGGACCGATGTTGGTTGTCCATTTCACGAAAGATGCGTGGATTTTCGGCGGCATAATAATGAAAATTGTGTTTGTTTACGCATCCGTTGTTGTGAAATGTCGCCTCATCAGTAAATAAATAACACCGACATAAAAGAACGTGGATTTTCTTGAATACGTGTTCGAGCCCACTAGCAAAATTGTACCCTGCACTGAAAGTCATTTTCACTCATAGCCTTGTGTAGCTGGATATGATATGCATGATAACGATGCATTTTTAAACTTCGCTGAACTGACCTTTCAGGAATTTCAACCTCTTCACCCACGCGTGCCTGACTTATGTTTGGATTTTCAGTAACTCTTAATAAAACTGCTAGTTGATTTTCCTCATTTGTAGCCGGTTTTGTTCTTTCTTCCTTTTTATAGTCCACACTCCCTGTCTCGATAAAACGCTCGAGCAATCTAGTAAAGCTTAGGGGATCTGGATGACGCCTTTCCGGAAACTTAGTCGCGTAAACTCTACTGGCCAGTAAACAATTTTTGTCACAATTCCCCAACACAAATACCATATCAATTCTTCCTTTGAAAACTTCAGTTTTAAAAACCAATACTCCAGAAAAGAACTAAATGAGATAAAAAAAATTATTACAAGGAACTAGAAATGTGAAAATCATTTGTTGCTGAAAAGTACCAATTGTTTTTCCATAGCTTGCTGGGATAATATTTCAATTCTGGGGCATTCATGGCTGTCTATGATAATTTCCCAATACACTGCACTAGTTTAATGAGGATATTTATGGTTTTTGGTAAATGTCTCTAAACACATTGAGAATTTTAATACATTCGATATAACAAAATATACTTGTAATTAAATTGCTTTAAATAATGAAATAAAATACAGGGTGTGCCATTAAAAAATACTAAGAAAAACTGATTTGAAAGTTGCCATTTTTGTAACCAAATTTTGAACACCCTGTATAAAATAAGAAAAACCTGTTTATTATCAGAGTATTATTAGACCTCTAGCATTACTGTTCACACCATTTAGTTCGAACAAAACAGATCTAGCAAGATTTTTATTCTAATTTTTCCAAGCATGCAAAATGATCTTTTTATTTTTTTTTATTTATTGCTCGTAAAATATCGAAGCAAATAAAAAAATATTTTTGCACATATGAGCGAACACCAAAAGAAACCTAAATGTGCCAAAAAAAAATAGGATGTGTCATTTAACAAAAAATATATTTTATGACGTCACACTTTTTTGGACCACCCTGTATATTTACAAATATTTTTAAAACATGCATCAACGCACATCCTATATCTTTTGTATTAAACTTTTTTTTCTACTGTTGTAAATAAGCACGCTATGGATGCCCGACGCACTAATGCAGGGCCCGGTATATACAGAGCATCCCATTTATAATGGAAACAAGCTTATATTTTCGGTAATTCTGAATTGAGGGTTTCGCATTTTGGTGTGGTTACGTATCGGTACAACAATGACATAAGGTTGTATGCTCAAACAAGTTGTCTTGAGATAAAGGGACTGTCAAAGTATAATATTTTTTGTTTTAGATGCAATATAACTATTTTGTTTTTCGATTTATTTTATTTAAAAAATACAGGATGGGTCATTTTAAAAAAATGTATTTTATGACGTCACACTTTTTTGGACCACCACCATTTACAAATATTTTTAAAATATGCACCAACCCACATCCTACAACTTGTATATTAAACTTTTTTTTTCTACTGTTGTAAATAAGGACGCCATTGATGCCCGACGAACTAATGCAGGACCCGATATAGTGGGACTAAAGTGCTTTAATCAATTGAACGGTTTGCAAAGTTATCGAGCAAACTGGGTCCTGGGATTAAATAAGTTATTTTAGTCGTATAGTTTATCATAAACTATTAAATGTATTTTAAGCATATTATTTTAGGATCTGACATACGATGTTGGTGGATGGTTGGATTGGAATTTTGCACTGAATGAAACGGGAGGACCAACTTGGATTAACAATGAAGTAGATGCTCCGATAATCGTTAACACAACATCTGGTGAATTCTATAAACAGCCAACATTTTATGTACTCGGACACTTCTCAAAATTCTTAATTCCAGATTCTGTTCGGATTGACACAGAGTCGATTGGAAATAATGTTACGTCACTAGCATTTAAAAGACCTGATGGAAAAGTAGCAGTTATTTTAAGAAACAAGTAATATCTTTTTGTTTATGAACTCATGTAAAATGGTCTTAGGGCCGGTTGCATAAACACTTTGAACTCTAGTTCACTGTTGAACTATAATTCAAATTAAATACTTAATTGCATAAATAGTATTTTACACTGTTCAAATCTGGAGTTCAAGTGAACTTCAACTTTTGGCGGTTCAGCAGTTGAACTGTCGCTCAAAGCAATTTTCTTTTGTATCAAATCACTAACATATTAATGCAGTAAATTATATCTTATAATCAAAAAAAGTAACTAAATAATAGTAATATCAATATAAACTGATCTAAGGGCCGATATTTCAAAGTCTGACAAATTTCAGTTGAAATGATAAGATACGGACTTTGTGCTTTTTGATTTTTTTGGTTCTTATTTTTAACTTTATTTAAACTAAAATTAAAATTGCTCTTGGCAAAATGAACTACAGACATTAAATAGGATGCACGGTATCTACATATCTAAACTAAACAAGAGCGCTTTAAGCATTAAAAAAAGTAGAGTAGATTCTAATATTCATAATTTTTCCTATTTATTTATTTTTTAGGTCTGACAATGAAATTACTGTAAAAGTCAATATCTTGGGATCCACAGAAGTATTTGCTATTGCAGGTTATTCCATAAATACGTTGTTGTATTCTATCTAACTAAAATAAAAGTGATAAAGTATATAACTCAAGTTTCATTAGTATTATAACTTCAGTTTTCTTTATAAATTTTTTTAAGGTTCTAATGTATTTTAATTAAAAATAAAAACTGGTGCATTAAAAAATGTTTACTTACAATAACAATTTCAAACCTACCACATGCAAAACTCTAGTTTTCACCAAAAAATTAAATGGTTCATGGGATATAAAAATAAATTTTAATGATAAGGTTTTAAGGTCATAAATAAGTAATTTTCTTCGAGTCTGAAAATCCATCATCATTATATTATTTTTATAGCAAAATATACAGGATATCAACTTGTGTCCTACCCCTAACAGTAAATATTAAAAATCGGAAAGAAGCGTCAATTATATTCTGAAAGGGGACACTTTTAAACAATATCTGCCTTAGTACTTTAACGCCCTTGGGTAAAGGGGGGGGGGGGTTGTGTCACGTGACTCATCATTTTAAAGGTCGGTTAAATCCCATTCCAATCCATTATTGGTCTTTTCAGTGTTTTATTAACTAGGACAGCAAAAAGAAATACTTACATGCATGCTTAAATTCTTCGATCACGTAATACGGAAGGACGGTATGGAAAAGCTCATGATACATGATGAAGGTTGATGGCAGAAGGTCAGGAGGAAAGTCACCGGTGAGATATATAGACCAAATAAAAGATCTCACACAAATGTCAGTGTCCCAAGTGATACATATTGTGGAAGACAGAGAAGTATGGCGAAGGATCACTACGAAGGCTCCATGAAAGAGTGGCAACGTCCGAAAGCGGACAACGACTGAAGAGAGAGTGAGTAAAATTGATTTACTAGGTATATAATTGCTGTAGTGGTAAAGTTCCTTTATAAATATTATTCTGCAGTTATAACAACGGAAAATTCTTATGTATGCAAAGTTACTTAAACATGCTTTGCTGGAACAATAAAGATATTTTCTTAGGCCCAGAAAACGCTAGATTATGTTTGGTAACTTTTTAAGTGTTTTATTCATAAATATGTTTTACAATATACAAGATTCAGCACAATATACCTTTTCCCTGCTTAGAGTTACATATATCTTTATATTTAAACCATTAAAGAGAAATTTATTACAAATTAAGAAATGGAAACGAAGATTATTAATTATTAAAAAAATTAAGTGGTAAATACAACTAATATATTATCATAGTTTTTCTAGGACAGTTTTAACTGATTACCTTAGTAAAAATTATTAATTTTTTTTTCTATTTGTAGGATTTTTTCTTAAGAATATTATTGTCTTTATTGATTTCGTTAAAAAATAACTTTGATATTATACCGGGCGTTATTAAAATATATGTACTTTGAGATATTGAATTTCACTCAAATTAAAGTCCCATGTTTCCTTTACATTTTCTTTTCTGATTCATTTGTTTATAATTATTACTTCATGAAATACACTGTTTTTAGTTGAACGTGTTTTTTATTAACCCTTAACTGGTATCGTCGGGTCACTTTCGACCCGAACGGGTAAATTTATCCTCGTATTTTTTTCAAATAAGCGCGAAATAATCACACCTCTCGGGAGTTCTCCCAAGTCATGCAGATGCGTTAGCCTTTTGAATAGTAGTCGATTACTTACACTCTAAGTAGGCGGTGCTACTGTTTGGGGTCCATTCTGACCCGACGATACCAGATACGTATATTTTTTTACGACTATGGATTCGATTGCTATTGATGGGAAGCGGTATACAAATGAGGAGGCCCAGGCATTTTTTTTAAACGATGACGATGGTGATATAAGTGACTCCCAAACCATAGACAGTGATCATGATAGTAACCCAGAATACGATATCGAGTGTGAGAACCATATTCCAGAGAATACTAGGATTGATGATCCAGTGCCTCTAACAGTGACCATTCAGGACATCAGCAATCAGAGTCCTGTAGTGTCCTGTGACGATGAAGAAAGAAAAGTTTTCAAGGATCATCAAGATACTGACAGTGACATGACAAGAAGACAGTTCGTGATCACTTTGGGACCATCAATGATTGATGCATATAAAGAACTCCGACTAACTCAATCGAGACTTCCCAGAGAAATTCCAAAAATAATTCGTACAGTACTAAAACTTGATGAATCAGTTACACCTACAGAAGAGCCAAGATAAGCGACAAACCATGAACAGGGGCCTTCCAGGAAACGGCGCAGATGTTATATTTGTCCATCAAGTAAAGACAATAAACACTCAAATCTTTGTGACACATGTCAAAATCACATTTGTAAAAATCACAGTAGATATTTACTAAAATGTTCGAATTGCAATAAAAAATAATAAGTCCGTGCATATTTTTTTGTTTTTTGTTTTATATGAATAAATATTTAACTTTTTGAAAGAACAACCCTTCCTTGTATAAAACAAAAAAAAAAATTTTGGATAATGAATTTTTTTAGTTTTAGTACATTATTATATACCTGTACATTTTTATAATATAGGGAATATACCGTTTTTTACTTTAGCATGATACATTTTTATGTTAAACTTTTGCAGCCAGCTCTTTATTTAAAAAATGCTCTTACATAAGGGCTTAATAATAAATACATAAAAACTTCAATTTGATTTAGTATTTTTTTTCTATATACTTTAATAAAATGTCGGGTCAAAATTGACCCGATGATACCAGTTACGAGTATTAAAATGATGATACCAGTTAAGGGTTAAATATCTACACATTCTCTAGTAGAAAAATATCAACACCGCAAAATGAACAAATTGCTTTAATTAACGCAATAACAATAACATAAAAAAAGCAAAATTAAAAGTAAATAACCAATCAGTATCTGGTGTTTCCACCCCTAGCCCGAATGACCTCACGACATCTTTGATTCATAATTAAAATGAATGGTCTTATTTCATTATGAACTAAGCCATTCCATAATTTGAGAGTCGTTCGCCCAAGTTTTGAGGTTGTCGTTCTTGACTTTATAACCGCCTACCAATAAAATCCCATATGTTCATGAAATTTAGGTCAGGGCCACAAGGTGGCCATTCTATGTCATTTATTCCTACTTCTGCAAGATAATTTCTGACGATAAAAGCAGTGCGGGGACGCGCATTGTCGTGCATAAGCAAAAAACTGGGTCCTATATAGGGCGCATAAGGTACAGCATGTTCCTCAAGGATATCTGTAATGTATCTTTCGGACCTGAGATTTTCATTGACAATTACCAAGTCCGTTCGCCCCGTCAAAGATATTCCACCCCACACCATTACGGATCCACCTCCATATAATTGGGTCATCGGTAGACGCGACAACGCCTATCACAATTATACAAACAGGACGTTGACTCATTAGTCCAGAAAATATTTTCTTCACTCTAACCAATTAACATGTTCATTGGCAAAATTTAATCTTACTCTTCGATGGTCTACTGTTAATGCTGGTTCTCGAGCAGCAATCATGGGTCTTAAATTTGCTTCCCTCGTTCGTCGGCCGTACAGTTTGAGGCCATATGAGAGGAGCACCTGCGCCTTGAAGTTGAGATCATAACTTTTTTGCCGTCGTAAATCGTTGTCTTAAAGCACTTAATCTTAAATAACGACCGTGAATAGGAGTCGTAATACGAGGTATACCTTGACCGGCACGTCTGGAATGATCTCCTGTATCTCCGTACCTTTCAATTACCCTCGCTATAGTAGTGTGATACACTCCCAACCTTAGAGCTATCCGATTGTAACTCCAACTAGTTAAATCTAGAATTGGCTAAGGAGCAGAGTTAAGATTAGTTTTTCCTAGGAAGATCGGGTTTTACGGTAACATACGGGGTGTTTCGGGAGGAAAGGGAAATATTTTGGGAACATGTTCAGAAGGTCAAAATAAGAGAAATTAACCCATATGTTTTAATCCGATTCTTAACCGTCTCTGAAATAATCGGTTCTAAAGTTTTTTTTGTAAAGTTTTGGAGTAATTAAGAAGTTTTGTATTTATAACTCCAGTTTGTAGGTATTTCATTGCTTGTCAATACCTAATTTAATTGACAAGCATGGTTGTCAGTTTGATTTATTCTGAGCGTTTCGACTCGAAAAGAGAAAAGGTTCCATACGTAATGCCTCACACATTCACCCATAGGAGGGAGTATGCTGACATGATATTCGTGTATGGTTTCTGTAATGGTAGCGCATTACGGGCTATTGATGAATACCGACGTCGTTTTCCAACTCGAAGAGTTCCTAATCGAAAAGTGTTCCAAAAAGTTTTTGCAAATGCTCAGGAAACAGGAATGTTTCCAAGCGTAAGGATTGATTCTGAACGAGCGGCGGGTCTAAATGTGGAAAATGAAGAGAATGTTCTGGATATGGCTGAAGAGAACCCAGGTGTTAGTACGAGGCGGATTACGAAAGAACTTCGATTAGAATCACATGTGGGCGTTTGGAAAACACTTAGAAAAAACTGTTTAAAGCCTTTCCATGTTCAACCGCTTCAACATCTTCAAGAAGGTGATTATGGCTTAAGGGTTCAATTTTGTGAATTGTGAATGGATCCAACAGAATCGAGGCCTACATAAATACATTTTATTTAGCGATGAAGCTCAGTTCACCCGCGATGGAATCAATAACTATCACAATGAACATCGGTGGTCAGATGAAAATCTTCATGCCACGTTTGAACGAAACTTTCAACATCGAATCAGTATTCATGTGTGGTGTGGAATGCTCAACGACCAATTGTTTGGTCCTTTTGTATTGAATGAGGGTCTTACTGGAGATGGATATTTACGGTTTTTGGAAGACCATTTAATACACATGTTGGATGATGTTCCGCTAATTGTTTGACACCGAATGTTCTTTCAGCACGATGGAGCCTCACCTCATTTTAGTCGCCGGGTGCATAATTTCTTGAATAATCGTTTTCCTGATCGTTTGATTGGCAGAGGAGGACCTCAAGCTTGGTCACCAGACCTAAACCCACTGAATTATTGCCTCTGGGGGTGGATGAAATCACTAGTATACGAAACACGAGTAGAAACCGTGGAAGGACTCCACAATCGAATTCTTAATGCTGCAAATATCATTATAAACATTCCCCAAGCAATTCAACGCGCAACACGAGCGATTAACAAACGTGGTGCAGCTTGTATTGAAGTTGGTGGGGGTATTTTCGAAAACATTCTAAATTAGGGGAATTTTGTTGTTTTACTAGTATCTATTGGTGTTGCTTTTGAAATAATAAATAGTTACAAAAAAAACTTTAAAACCGATTATTTCAGAGACGGTTCAGAATCGGATTAAAACATATGGGTTAATTTCTCTTATTTTGTCCTTCTGAACATGTTCCCAAAATATTTCCCTTTCCTCCCGAAATACCCTGTATATACTTCGGTTTAAATTGAAATGTGGCAGTTGAATTATTTATCCGCCTTTTCAAAAATTATTGAAATTGCATATTAATCTTTACTATTTCTACTTTCAGAAAAATTCCAGTTCCATTTTGAGATGCGCTTCCTGCAATAAAGGAAATCCCCAATCTCGATCTTTTACCGTCTGCTTTATGTATATTGCTTGTAACAAAAAATGAGTATTTCCTCTTTGCATTCGAATAAGGAAACAGAAAACGTTCGTTTTAAAAGGCTTTTGAAATAAGCCACAGAAAACATTTAACCCTTAACACGCCAAATGGGACTTTCGCATAAACTTCTAATTTTAAAGATTAATGATTATTTCAAAATTTTAATCTCTTAAAGTATACTTTATGCATTGAGATTTTGTTACAACAAAATGTATTTTTTTTATTTTGCTAACAAATAATAGCTTTTCAAAATACGTATGTTACTGTTTTACTGTTTTGAATAACATCCCAATGAGTAATAATACGCTTTTCGAAAATTTTTTACATGTTTTCTCCAATTTTGGATTTATTCAAAAAACTTTAAAAATTAAACTATTGATCGACCTCACATTTTGGACACGCTGTATACAGAGTTAGTAGAAAGTACCGGAACGTTCAAATATCTTCGCAACCGCTAAAGCTGCGCTTGCAAAATATGGCATTTGGGGGTTTATGAGCATGAGGAATTGAACGATAGATATTTAAGCGTAACGATACTTTTACTGAAAATGCGATGTTTTCATATCTCAGCAACTAGTAGAGATATAATTTTGAAAACTTGGAATCTTACTTAATTTGAGACGCCCAATTCATTACAGTAAAAATAAATGGGTCATTCCGTTTAAGAAAACGACTACATGTGACGCAAAACTGGGAAATGCTATAACATTCCGGTATCATTGTTCAATTCCGCGTACTCAGAAATCCCCAAATGCCGAATTTCGTAAGCGCAGCTTTAGCTGTTTTGAAGATATTAAACGTTCCGGTACTTTTTACTAACCCTGTACATATAGTGTGTCTATTCAAGTTTCCAACATTAGTAACATTTTATTATTAATTTTAAGAAAAAAAGGCATTCTTCATATAAAGTAAAAAAATCCAGGCCCGTATTTAAATGAATTAAGTTGATAATGATGACCAAAAGACGGAACGTCGCATTCAAGATATGATTCCATCTTGTGGAGAATAAGAACTATAATAGAATTTTTGACATCTCTTTGAACACAGTCAACAAAGAATAAAAACCGAAACGCAAAATTTTAGATTTTTCCAAATATTTTGTAAGCCCCTGTGTTTATTTTTTATGGCATATTATTGGGCCCATAATTACTTAACTTTGCCCCAATTTAACCGACTTCGTATCTCTTACCGTTCCCGAACAAACCCGAACAAACCCGAAATCCCAATGGTGAAGGACGAATTTGTTACACCCTGTATAGTTAAAAATGAAAGTGCTTATGTTGCTCTTGAGCAAAATTAATATTCTTTAACAAACCTGGTATGTGACTACAAAAATTTGATGATTTTTTCGTTTAGGTTTGTTCGGAATTTGTCATGAATAATAGCTTTTTTAAAAAATTAATTGACTCGTCCGTTACTTTGTGATCATACATCTTAACTAAATAAAATTATATAAAGTATACTTTTCCAATATCACTGTATGGAAAAATTATTGATTTCCCAGACCACCCAATGATACCTTATAGAATAAGGGCCTATTTTTGTCTACACAGTAGCACATTAAAATAATAATTCAAATTGAATGGTACTACCAAGAAAAGGAATCCTTTTCCATTGATAGGATGTCACCACCTGCAGACCGGTTTGGAACCCTTTTGTTCTCGTCAGTACACCTACCCTGGATGAACAAACCTGAAGAGTAAATAGACTTTTTATTTAAACTATACTTTTGTTTTATTTTATATAGTTAATTAATACTTTTTTCTGTTAAAATTAATAATAAAAAAGTTTCATATTTGCTGCGAACTTAAATAGGCATATCGTATATACCGGGTCTTTTAGGAGGAACGCTCACCCCTATAACTTTTTTATTGTTTAAATTATAGAAATGAAATTGGGTGGATTTTTTCGTGATATTATTTTGCATTTTATGACATGACGGACTCCATTTTGTCACTTCCGGTTTAATCGGAAGTGAAAGCAACTTTCGATTTTTAAGTAGAATACCCAGGATATTTTTGGCTTTATCGATTCAGAACACCATTCCAGATTCAACGACATCCGTCACTTTTTGACAGTTTAAATCATTTTTAATTATATTTTTATTGTTTCATCTAGATTGTTATAAACTTCTTAAAATGGTTTAATTTACTTCTAACTAATTTACGGCGGATTTTAAATTTGTAGTTATGTTCATTTGTTTGTTAAAATTATGGCGTCATGGGCACCTAGATAAATATAAGGCCGTTTGCGATATTTGTATTTTTTTGTCATGAATTGATATTTTTAATTATCTCTCCTTTTTTAACCTAGACACAAGGGTGTTGTGATATCAAATTGTTGGAAGCTCTATTTTTTTGCCCGAGTGAGCCAATATGTTTTGATTTGAAAAAAATGAGTTTTCTGGGAAAAAGCCTTCTTAAAAAGTTAAACAGGGTGTAAAAAATGTAAATCACAATAAAACTTTAAAATTGCTTTTTTAGCAGTAATTTGCCTTAGAAATCATTTTAGGGAGTTCATAGCAATCTAGATGAAAAAATAAAAATAATTTAGTGTCAAAAACTGACGTATGATGTCGTTGAATTTGGAATGATATTCTGAATCGGATAAAGCTAAAAACATACCGTTGTTCCATTTAAAAATTCAAAGTGGAGGTAATTTTCGATTAAACCGGAAGTAACGAAATGGAGTCCATCATGTCATAAAATGCAAAATAATATCACATATAAACCCACCAAGTTTTATTTCTGTAAATTAAACAGTTCCTCCTGAAACACCCGGTATTATGAAAAACAAGTATTTGCACATTAATGCAGCTCTGTTGCATAGTTCATGTCTTTATTGACAAAGAAATAATAATTATAAATTCGCCTATCGTCCAAGTGCTGAATTTTCGGTCTATTAGTATTCCGTAACCAAAAATTAATCCCGGCTTAAATCTCCAGGGTATTGTACAACGATATTTAACATCCCTTTGCTTAAGGCCCCGTTAAAGACCTTGCCCTGGCATATCCATTATGTTATACAATTTGCAATATAACGTTAGTTCTGGTGTCCTTAGATGTTGTAGCAACATACAGGGTGATTGTAAGTGGATGGCCTATTATACGTTTTATGAAAAAAATTATTCTGGATAAACAGTTGTACATCGACTAAAACTAAAAATGCAACCATAATATGTCAATTTTTTTTAAGTCGTATACGAGGTTTATCAATAAATATCAATTTTATTCAAGAATAAAGTACCTTTATTTTTTACAATACAGCAGAATGTTATAAAGTAAAGTTATTTTGAATTATAAGTTATATTCAGATATGCAATTTCAGCCATTTAGCATAAAAATGAAGGTTTGGTGATTATTTACTAATAATTCCATATTAATATTTTTTTTCTTTTTATTTAAAGAACGCGCATCAACATCTTGGATCATTAGCGCATACATATTAATTATTCTGGCTTGATACAATTTAACGTCTATAATGCACTGATATGAAATATTTGACAGTGAATGTCAGAGTGAGTTGGTATTTATAAAACTACATCAGTAAAAATGGAAAAATTAATAAATCGCGAAGAAAAAACAGAAATTGTATCAATAATTTATAATCTATTATAATGTAAAACATAAATAATCACTAAATGATTAGATTTTTTATAATATTTTCAAAAATAAAATTAAATTGAGAAAATTGGTGATTCTAAGAAGAAAAGTTAATATTAACATATGTCCGAAGGCTCTTCATTTTTAAGCTACAGAATGTTACAATTTAAATAATAACTTTTTTGTTATAATTGAAGACACAAGTTGATGAAGGGTCGATGTAACATCAAAATGATTTAGAGAAAATATTGAGTGTAAAGTTTTTTTGTCTGGCACGATCATCAGTATGTAATATCCTTCATCAACTTGTATATGTGTTATTTACCATTGGAACACTATTGAAAGTAGTTGTATCGAATTTTATATACACAAAACCATCATCTATGTAAAAAACTCAATTTTTTCCAAAATGTTACATAGACCCTTCAATTATAATCACTCTTAGGTATTTTTATGAAATTTTGTACAAATCCTTTAATCATTAAGGAGCATTGTTTGACTTAAAAGATTTTTTTTTAAATGAAGCTTTACCCAGCCTACTAATTTTTATAATACGCTTACCGTTTTTTTCTATTCAACCATTCAATATCAAAAATGATCCTTAATGATTATTATTGAATGTAGAAAAAATCTGCATACGTCACTGGATTCGTAAAAAGTTACAAAAAAAACATTGCATTTCTGTTTGATAATGGTGTGTACAAAATTTCATAAAAATATCTAAAAGTGATTATAATTATGATAAAAAAGTTATTGTTTAAATTTTAACATTCTTTAGCTCAAAAATGAAGAGCTTAGAACATATGTTAATATTAATTTTTCTTCTTAAAATCACCCAAGGATTCACTTAAGTATCGGCACTCAATTAAAAAACGCCTTGTATAATATGTCATATTATGTTATGTAATGTTATGTTATAAGACAAGCACCCAAAAATTCATAGTTATAAGACTATTATAATAACTTCATAATCATATTTTTTATAATTTTGATTTATTTTTAATGATGAGAAACGAAATTTGTAGAACCAATTATTTATAATTTTTTTAAGATTCTTTTGGTTATGAAGATGATATCTCTTATAAGTAAAGTTTTGAGTAAACTCTTCAGCAGTCGCTTTTACAGTACCTATATGCAAGTATGGTTTCTCGAAAGTCGCATGAAATTCGGTTCTCATATAGTTAAAGTTCTTTCATTGCTGTATAAATACATTCTATATCAAAAATGAATACTGATTTCACAAATTGAGAGACTATTTCTCTGTCTAAAAGGATTGAAGTATTAAAATTAACAATTTCAACAATTATGAATTTAACTATTAAAGCATCTTTCGTTCCTCGTTTTTTTTTCTTTTCGCTCGAATGGCAAGGCCAGTCCCGAGGAGTCGTACAGTTTAACGTGGGCTCCGAACCACGATCATTGGCCATACGCTGCTCCCCCTATCAATCCTTGGTTTATCAACTCTTAGTTTCTCGTGGAGCCATCAGAGCCGTAAACTATTAAAACAATTAACTTTAATATTAAGCTAAATCGAATTAAACCGAGCGGGTGCGTCCGGTCAGGGCATATAGGATTTCCCATATAAATTGCGAGGTGGTCAAATATTCGCTCCCCTATTTATTTTAGCTCAAAAATGTATTAAACTTTTTAGAGACTACAATAAGAATAATGTCCTGTGTTCAATTTATAGTGTATATTTTCTTAGTAATTTAGGAGTTATTGAACAGAATGTATTTTTTAAATTATACACCAGCAAATAAATGATTAAAAATTTGTCAAAGTTATCTTATGTCAATGTTAAGGTTAGGGACAGGTATTGAATAAAATTCTTATTTAATAACTGTAACAAAACTTCCAGTAAAAAAGATCAATATATAGTAAGCTTTCTTTTTAATTTTACACTACACAATAAACAACTAAAAAAGTACTGATACATTTTTACAAAATTTAAACGAAGTTTAACAATAATATTTACAGTGGTAGGAATTACTCTGATTAATATCTAAAGAATGCTCGAGCAACCCTCCGTTAGCCGCAAAACAACGGGAATATTATTTGAGAAAAACTAGAACGCTGTCAAATATTGACAAGTGTAAACCTAATTATAAAGATTACTGGTATCTTCATTTTAACCTGAATTAATATTAAACAGAATCGGACTCTCCAGATTTAAGCTAGTTTGAAGACTTAGTATTTTAAAAATCGGCATGCAGAAAAAAGTTAAAATTATTTTTCTGCTCATTATTCTCTTGAAAAGCTTAATGAAAGTTTTCTTTAAAATCAATACGCGAATATTTGACTACCTTTACATGGGAAATCCCTTGTTTCCTGCTCGAACGCACCACCCTGTATACAATAATGTACGGTGGGACTAATTAATATTTACCTGACGTAAACCTGTCCAAATTATTATAGTCGGTTTCTCATCAAGTGATGTAATTAAATTTATGAGATCAGTTAAATACTGATTTCCCTTGTTAACATTCTTGTTTTGAAACAATAATAATTTATCATTTATAAATAGGGTAACTAATAGCTTTTCAACCGCTATGCCATTGTTTTTGTCGTAGGTAGGGTTAGCAGTTGTTAATCATTTGAAGAGAATAGATTTAGAGGCAAACGGCTAAAAAGCTGCCCCATCAGAAAGGAAAATTTATTTGAAAGAGGTACTTTTTCACAAATGTAAAGTTACTGCAAAAGTCGCTATTCTGAAAAACTCTTTTCACTATTGTCAACACTATTTAATAAATAAATATTTTTTATAAAGTAAGTGCATTTTGCTTTCTTATAATTATGTGACAGGCTAGCGTAAAGATTGTTTCACGAAAAATAGATACGACTTAATGATTTCCTGGGTCGGTCCCATTGTGTCGACAAGAGCTTGGCAATAAACAAGTGAAGTATGAAGGGACGGACTAAGAAAAACAAGTAATTATATGATTATATTAATGTAATCAAATGAAATAACATTTTTTTTAAATATTATTAGTCACATTTATTTACATTTATAATGCCATTCTATATATAGTTCTGTTTCGCTATCGCCATCCTCATCAAATTTAATTATAATTTGATTAATTATACGGTCCAGACTAATACACGAATTCTCTACAGTTATTACGTGACGGACTGAATTTTTCCAACTACCTGGGGGTATATCATTAAAGCATTTTCGTATTAATTCTACAACACTAGAACTTAAAGTCGGAGAAATATTTTCAGACCTAACTAGTGATTTTAACTGCAAAAATGCTCTTAAAAATGCAATAATAGGGTGGGAGCCGTAGCACTGTATGTCCAATTTCTTCTGCCAATGTGTCACAAACATATACTTTTTTTATACAAAATGTCTTTAAAACTTCTAAAAGATCACTTTTTTTATAACTTTCTTCAAAATATATATCATTCGCCGCCATGTAGTTCTGGTTTCTGTATATTCAATTTTGTATTATTTGAGCTTGGAGCATTATGTAATTGGCGACTGTGATAGCTCGCATTGTCCATTACTATCACACTATTCTGAGGAATGTTTGGTAAAAGATTCTTGAACCAGTCCTCAAAAACTAACAAATTTTATCACAAAAAGATATTTAAATATAAATTAAGCAACCTAACCTACCTGATGTGCCTATATTTAATTATAATTATTATAATCCGGTCCTTTCCACATAATAATAACAAACGGTACTAAATAATGGGATGGCCACAGGTACTTTTACTGCAGTCATTAAGTTATATCCATTTTTCGTGAAACAATCTTTATCAATAATATTCTTATACCGCAAGCGGAAGGTTCGATCCAGTGTTGGTTTGGCCAGGTTACTTATTAATCTGCTTGGTCAGAGAAGTCAGTTATTCTAAGAATAAAGAATTTCGAAAAGGAAAACAAGTCATTTACTAATTATAGTTCGAATAATTTATTTTTAAATTGTTACAAATAATAACTTTTTTTATCAAGATGGCTCCGTTCCACCATTCTGAACTTAAACATGAAAATGCAAAATAGTTAGCTCCCTGATTCCTACTACACCATGCTAAGTTGTATATATTTACTTTTCTAAGACGTTAAATGAAAGGATAATAAAGAAATAATTACTATGCAATTTTTAAAACGCTGCCAAATTGTTTTGAGTGTTAATAGAGAAGTAATATACTGGCAATAGTAAAGTACTCGATAGGACCTTCAAAAACATGTATCGCAGGACCACTCTTATTATTTAATTTTCTGTACCAAGATCCCGCCCTTCTGACAGTTAGTACTATCATTCTGGAGTCAAAAGGTTTTCCTATTGCTCACATCCAAATTTTGTAAAAAAAATTGCATTGCATTACATTGTATTGCAAATTAAGCCGTAAATACACTGTTATCACGTGAGATAACATGCTATAACGCAATGTCACGGCACACCCGAAATATCTGCAAGACGGTACATGCGTGCTTATAAATAGGTTTAGAAATACAATATAGTCACCTCATACAGCTCACGGCATGTCATACGTGACAGCACAATTTTTTTCTGCAAATTTACACGCGTGAGCACGGTGTCAAGTTTGACGCTAGAAGGCTACAAGATTCACTTGCCATCTTCACAAACACAAAATATGACTAGAAAATAATAACAACACTAATTTGAGTATTATTACAAATACCATACCATAATATTATAGAAGATTCACATGTTTATTTTAATATCCAGGGTGACCCTTTGTATATCCTAGAGGAAGCATGCATAATTGTTTCTTTTAAATCGACCCTTTATCAACTTAGGTAAAAATCCCTAAAATTTTTCCCCGGGCTGCGACGCCATAGATATCTGTTTCCACTTAACAAGTGCATGTAGGATAATTATGCCCAGGTTTTATGTTGTTGTCAAACCATTACACATGAATCAACCTTCTGACATTCGGTGGCTAGCCAAATTCATTGGCACGAAACCGGGAGGGCTACGTCATCGACGCGGGATTCCCTTGAATTTTCACATGTCAGTGCCAATTTTAAGGTGTTTATTGCTCAATAAATTATTGTGTAAAATTTACCAGTTCTAGCACTATCGCTTTTCTGTTCTGTTCTATTGTAAAATATGTATTTCTCGGCGTCTATTTATGGAAATTATGGAACGATTGTTCAAAAGAGCTGCGATGGAATGAAAAGATGTTACAGTATGTCGCAGTGCCTCGCACTTGTTTTGACATACAGATTTTCTCACTTATTAACTGAAAGCGCCATTTATGGTAATTTTTCTACTATTTGTTTTCGTCTAATGATTTGCAGGTTTACATAAAACATATAATAAGCCGTTTGCGTAACACTCTGTATATTCAATATTTTTATTATTTCTATAGATATTTACAAACTGTGATTTTATTGTTTAATATAAATAGATTTCAATCATTTTTTGAAGGGAAACAAATTATTGTTTAGCCTCTGGATAAAGAAATATATTGTTTTTCAATAAAAAGTAGCCCGAAATTCAAACAAATCCAAGAAAATCCCATTTGCAAGACCAGCCTTATACTCGGTAAAAAGCTAACATTTTATATTAACTATACAGATAACTTTTTTAATGTTTCCAGTGGTAAAGTGACGTTTTAAAAACGACCTACAATATTTCTTTGTCTAAATTTGTTACTACAAAAAAATGTTATACTACACTGAAGGATATACCGAATGAATCACTACAATTTTAAGTGCTTTTGGCAGATATTAAGATAACAAGTTTTAACTTGTGTCCTAGAGTTGCTCTTACAAAATCAAAAATTAGGAACTAGGTAGATTCTCTGGAATCTATAGTAACTTTAATTGGGAAGTCGATATAATCACACTTAGTTCCATGTAAGTAATTATAAAAATTTGTAAGCATATTTTTTCAGAAATAACTATAAATGGTAAATATGCCAGATGCCATATACAGAGTCTGGCCACACCCAGTTACATGGTAAAGAGCTCAATTTTAATTTTGAACAAATAACATTTTTTAAAAACAACAGAAATATTTAAATAATAGATTAGGTTTTCGATCATTTAATACATTTTCATTATATTCCTGCATATGTAACTTGTGACACAAATACTGGATATTTTTCTGAAAAATATAATTTTTCGAATTTTGTCTTCAAACTTTGGAAAATTGCATAATA
Source organism: Barypeithes pellucidus (assembly GCA_963991005.1). Taxonomy (NCBI): domain Eukaryota; kingdom Metazoa; phylum Arthropoda; class Insecta; order Coleoptera; family Curculionidae; genus Barypeithes; species Barypeithes pellucidus. The sequence goes on along the minus strand of OZ022556.1, from coordinate 30,636,112 downwards.
TTAAAATTTAAATACTTTTTTCGATATCTCGTCATCTAATACCAGTTGACGGTATAGTGTTTCTTCAATTTTCAATACAAAGCCCAGATTCGACCATCACTAGAGTACTGCTCTCATGTCTGGAGCTCTGTACCCAAACACAATCTTCGGTTACTGAATTCCATCGAAAGGAGGGCCATTCGTCTGATTGGAGACCACGAGCTGACGAAGAACCTCGACAGCCTAGAACATCGAAGACAGGTTGGGGATTTGACCATCTTTTACAGATATTTTCTTGGAAAGTACTCGGCTGACCTTGTCCTCTTAATTCCGCCCAGAGCGGTGAATAGAAGAAATACACGACGAACCACTGCCGTCCATCCATATATGGTTTTCCTATAGTGCTTGTGTTTGATCATAAAAAAAAAGTCACATGACAAATGTCAAAATAAGTTTTTAAGTTACCAGTTTCCAATATGTGGCCAAGTTTTAGCCGGTCACTATATATATTTTTTAATATTTCTCATCCTTCGAAAACAGTTTTAATAATAATTAATAAAATGATTCCATAATATACCGATTCAAAAATAATTTCAATATTTTAATATATTCCTGCAAATTTGTTTAAAAAATTAGATGCACTGAAATGGCGCATTTTTAGACATTTTTTCGTCCATTTTTTTTTCGCCCTTTATTATATTACACTCGCAGCCAAAATAATTGATCAACGCAATGTTTGGATGGATTTTGATCGTGAATAATTGCCTTACTTGAGTCCGATTTTTATTGTCCTTTTTTTATATTGTGGGTAAACTTATAGAAAATCTCCTCTCCTTGTGTGAGATTTAAGAAAGTTTAAAATCTCCATAATATACAGGTTGAAATAAGAACTATTTTTTAACTGACACCTTAAAATACTCTATAGACTGATGGAGATATCAAACTGTATATTTTGTAATTTAATTATCAAGTAATATCTATTGTTAACATTTTCATTTTTGGTTCATTTCAATACTTTAATTTTTCTAGCAAATACGTCGAAAACAGAAAAAATTAATTGGCCATCAAGTAGCCCCATCTTATACCCAATAGAACATGTCTGCGATACACTTGGAGAAAAAAAGGCGAATCCTGATATCTGCTTCTGCAAATTTGCATGAGCTCAATACAGCTCTTGTTGAAGAATGGCAATAAATTGACCAGAATTGTCATTCGTGGCGGAAACACCCGTTACTGAGGTCGATGTTATCTTCAAATCAAATCAAATCAAAATATGCTTTATTGTCTTAAGAAAATTGTTCTTGTTAACAAAGCTATATAAAAAACTATTTAGAGAACATGAATTAAAACAGAAAAATGAGAAATACAAATACATACAAATGAAATATAACAACAATTCGTAAAATAATTAGACAATACATATAGAATAAAATAGCTCTGACAAATCAAAACCACATAATATACTAAATTAAAATACAGAATTGAAACAAGTCAGAAATAAAATTACAAAAAATTAAATACAATAATCAAAAATTAAACAGGAAGAAAAAAGACTATAAGTCATAATTATAAAATTCCTGCAGGGTAGAGTATGTTCTAGTAATTAGTTTCCTCGTCAATTTTTAAAAATAATACCAACAAAAATTATATACTATACTAAATACAAATATAAACACAAATATACAGATTCAAACTAACAACAAAATAACTATAGTCAAAAGTAGTTAAAATATCATAAAAATAACTCTGGTCAATGTTTAGAAAGACTTAATAAAACAAATATGTAAAAATTAATACAAAAACATAGTAAAATACACATTAAATCTTTTATACGAACTAGTGACTAGAGGCTATCATTATAAAACTCATGGAGAGAGTAGTATGGTCTGGCAATTACATTTTTTTTTAAGTTTCGTTTGAAAATCTTGCTGTTCAGTACTGTTCGAAAAGTTAGTGTAATGTTGTTATATATTTTGATACTCTCAAATATTAGAGAATTCTTTATCATGTTTTCGGAATGGGTTTTCAATTACTTCACCCCGTACTGGTAATTTTAGGTTTAAATTTTTGTTATGTTTGAAAATTAATATAAATTTCTTAAACATGTTTATTTCATTTAAAAAATTGTATCTGCTACAGAAATTAAAGTATTGAAATGAAACAAAAACCAAAAAGTTAAAAAGTAATATCACTTGATAATTAAATGACAAAATAAAAAGTTACCTCCTTCGCTCTACATAATGTTTTTAAAGTTCTTATTTCAATCTGTATATTATGGACATACCCTTAACTTTCTTAAAATCTCAAACATGTGCGAGATTTTCGATAAATTTGCCTACAATATAAAAAAAGAATAATAAAATCGGACTTAAAACAAAGACATCTATCTAAATATTGCATTGTTCCATTATTTTGACTGTTTTTTATTGAATTGGCTACTCTTTTTTTCATCATTTAAATTATAACTATGACCTTTCATTCGTAAACGTAGCTTATCATTTCCATATTTATTATTCTTTAATATTTAGAAAATACGAGAAAATGGAAAACAAATATTTTCAAATAAAGGAATTCCATTAAAACTTTTTCATATACTTTCCCTCTCAATAACGCGTGTCCCAGGTGTAGTAAAAAGGTTTAGAATTGCTAATAATTAATCGGATTGCCATTATATGGCCGGAACGGAACGAAACGGAACTATTTTTTAGTCAAAAAGATAAAATATCATAAATACCGCTCCTTCATTTCTCTGTTGCCGGCCTTCGATATACAGGGTATACTTAAAGTTTTAGACAATCATCACCTGGAACGTTTTAACAATTGTCAGTCCTGGAAAGCTCAATCCTGCCCGATGTTGATGTGATGTGGAGGTGTGTCAGCCAAGATTGTATCAGTAGAAAGTATTGAATAACAGCGGTGAACAGACAGATAAGTCTTAAGACTGGTATGCTATGTACTATGTTTTCATAATACAGAAGATCGATTGAATGGTTGACTGAAAAGATTCGATCATTTGTGAAATCGGTCAGTAACTTCGATCGCCTCTAGATTATTTACACACCGCTAATATAAATGTGAAATTTTTTAATGAAAGAGCTGAAAGAGGTGATGATCTATTTTCATCCTTCTCCTTTAAATTCGTATAACGTCTTCCACATTTGTCTTTCAAACTATGCCTTCAACTGTCTTTTTCTGAAATTGCCACATTGTTTAAAAACATAGTTTTACAAACAGACTATAAGCCATTGGCTTTGGGTAGGTAATAAGGCAAAGTCTTTGTTCTTCTTGATACATTCTCCAGTCTTCCATCTTCTTTTAACTTCCTTAATGATGTACGATAAGTTTCCTCTGTAATTGGAAACACTTTGTCGCGTAGAAATCATTAAATATACTTTGTGGCTTTTCCTCGGTAATTGTTCTGCAGTCTTCAATCGAACATTTTAGAAAGGGACAAAGTGGCTTTAGAATTTTTGCTGGAACAAACTTTATTGTCACGGAAATTACATAAGACCTTCGCTCCGCTTTTTGGGCGTGGGCTATTTTCTTTTTATTTTGCCTTTCCTTTTTTTTTTCTTACTTTTACTTCTGTCCTCTCACCATTTACAGCTTATCTGTGGGAGTGAAATGCTTAAATTTCGCTGTGCTTCTTGCCCATACGGAAAACAAATCAGTGCTTCATAGGTCGCAAATATCTCCATTTTACAATTCTTAAACTGACTGCTTTGTTTGTAGATTGGGTTTGTTCGTTGTTTTTATTTTTTGTTTTTGTTTGTTGTTTGGGTCAGAGTCATACGCTACGAAGGGTTCATCTTTAATTACACTAAGTTCATAATATTCTTCGTAAATCTCTCTCAACTGCGGTTTTTATTTTAGTCGGTTGTTCAAGCGAAAAGTTCTGTATGATCTTGTTCTTTTAAATTTTTACATTCTAGTAAACTTTGGGGAACAGTCATTTGTAAAATACTGTTTTAAAGTACTAAGTGGGATATGGTCATCATCTGAATCACATTCATCAGCTTTGCACATAATTGGCGTTTTATTCTTGAGTTGCTGTTTGATTATAGCAAGTGGAATATTTTCACTATCCCAGTCACCATTTTTTCTATGTGATTTGATATTTGCACTTTCCTTTTTTTTCTCTCTGGAATAACAAGCAATTTTTTATTCAGGAGCGGGACTCCAGAATTCTATAAATCGACTGTTTTCGATACCATTGCTACTCTGTGCGCGACCAAAATCGGGTTTGTCCGAGATGCTGAGAGATGTCGTTGTTTACAATTATTTTGTTATCATCTTGACAGGAGTATGTGGTTTATGCCAGTATAATTTTTTTTTAATGATATGTAGCCACAGGATTAGTACAGGGCCAGCTATGGAGGAATGCCATATATCACATATTCAACCATATCCTTGTTCAATATGAATAATTTTTTTAATCTAATATCGTCTATAGAGAAAGGATCACTTATCTCTCTAATAACACTTAGATCTATCCTTAGATCCAGATTTGCTATTCGAATGTCTTCCATTCTTTCTTCCTCCTCGGCCACTAAAATATTAACTATTCATAGGCAATTTTTAAGTATGTAAACATGTAAGTATGTAACGTAAGTATAAACGCAGAGTCAAATAGTAAAATTTGAGTCCTTTGATTGTCGAAACTTCTGATCACTTTTCGTTCTCCTGTAATTAGGCCGTTCCAGAACATTTGTCCAACCCTGTAATAGTTAAGAGTAAATTGGTTATTTCGATGTGATGGTAATAACGGCATCATGTGGCTTGAGTGGGAGGAGTATAATTCACGAACATTGTTCGGGCATTGTACAAGGACCATAATGTACAAAATCTCAGTGTTTTTTTAATGCTATGAAGCTGGGTGTGGAGGTACGTCGTATACTCCAATTTGTTTGGATTATGCAATTAAGATTAAATATCATATATTTGTAGTATATTGAAATATATTAAGCCACCTTATACAAATTTTAGTACTCGAGTTTACTAAACTTTTAAAGGCTTTATTGAAGAATATCAATATACTATACCGTTTTATGACAAAACCAAACAATATGAAACAAAAACCATAAAACTTCCTAAAATAGACGGTCACTTATTGAGTTTTTTATGACCCGTCGCCAATAATATCCTAATGGAATAATACAAGGGGTTCGATATAGTTTATATTACGACTTACAGAAATCTACTCTTAAAGTAAGTTTCAAGGTCGAGTTAAAAACAAAAGTATGTAATAAGTTCGTTTCCAGAGCGAAATTTCCAACCGGTTGCAAATTTCGTTCTGCTGCGCATGTTCTGTATTGGACGAGTTTCTAACGAGTTGCTGTTTTTTGTCCTCTATGATACAACAAATGCCAAACATCTACCCCTATCCCCAGTAGGCTAAACTAGGAAGGCTTCAAATGTTCATTAAAAGTATCCTCCTGTAAGATAAAATTAACGTGTCTTTCTGATTTTGGTGGTAGTATGAGCAACTATGTTGGATACCGACACCCGATATTTATTATTTTTTATAATGAATTTTATAAACAAAATAAAGGCATTTTTGATTTAATTTGATATTATTAATACTATTGCGATATATTAATGGTAGGAATATTTCAAATGTCATCCTGTATAATGAACATAATATTAATTGAATATACAATGAGGTTTCTTAAATGTTCACCGTGCATAAAGTAAGTTGTTATAGCGTTTTTGAGATACTAACAATTGAAAAATTAATTTTTTTATATTTCGAAAAGCATATTTATGATACATCTTTGACAATAGCGACTTGCGCGTTTCGATTTTAGTTCGTAACTATTAAACCCATAATAGCTATTACCTATTATTATTTGATTATTGATAAATTTATTCAGCGGGTATACAGGGTGTTATGGAAATGACGTATTATATTTAAGGTGGTGACCTAGAGAATCGCTACATATTTTATTTTTTTTAAATCGACCGTTTTAAAAGTGACCGTTTTAAAAGTAATACAGGTCAGTCTGCGCTACTGTACAACATTTCACCCAGGCCCAATGGCAATGTTGCCAAACTTAATGTAAATCTGAAATTGCATATAAATTAGAAAAATTAATTGCTTACCTGTATTTATCTTATAACTAAAGAGCGGGACATCAAGGCACATACACAATCAGTTGTTTATTCTTTTTCATAAACAATTTATGCACGGGCACAGATTTTCACGGCAACACACAGTTTCGTTGTATTAAACTGACAGCGTCTGCATACGCTTGTTTTTGAAAATTAACCAATGCACCAGCAATTCGGTCGGTGTTGCAGGTGTTTGTTCGGTTCATTGTGTTATAATGTAATTTTCAGACCGGTAGTTTCTTCGGCTGCCGTTCATAACGTCAAGTCAAATTTCGTCGCGTGTAATAAAATCTAATAATCTGATAGTGTCTTTACAAAAACCTTATTAGTTCTCTTAAACTATGTGTTGTTCAGTGTTGCCGTGCAAATCTGTGTCCTGTGCATAAAGTGTTCTTATGAATAAGAATAAACAACTGATTTATGTGCCTTAAGTTATAAGGTAAATACAGGTAAGTAATTAATTTTTATAATTTATATGCAATTTCAGTTTTAAATTAAGTTTGGCTAGAGTTTTTTTCCTAAAACTTAGTTTTTTTTATAGAAATTATGAAACTAATAAATTGTTTAAATAAGTAAAGATAAGAGAGCATGTGTCTTAAATAAAATTGAATTTTTATTTAAAGAGTTTGAAAGAGAAACGTTTGATCTTTTACTTTCCTGTGCTTGTGACAAATTTGAAATTTGTTGGTGATGAAAAATTGTTACAATTATAATTTTTTTTAAAGAGTTTGCCGTGTAGATATGACAACATCGGCCGAAATACGCTGAGGTCTTTTCACACTGCATACCTTTTATTTTATTGATTGCGACCGTCGTCAGTAGCGGCCATGTAAATTTTCAGATTTCATATAATAAAGTGTCTAATTTCGCTTAATAATTCAAAGCGCCATTTATGGTTATTTTTGTTCAATTTATTTTCATCTCAGGATTTGCCGGTTTAAATATAATACGTCATTCCCATAACACCCTGTATTTTCCTTGATATTGTTATTAATTTTCCGCACATTTTTTATTACCAAAAATTTGCTTTCCCACACTTTTTGATGTTTAGCATTATCAGTATTATTTTCTTTTCAGATATTCACCTAACTACCCTTCCACTTTTCATTCTTTCATCATACTCTTAATTTGTTTCCTACACTCATATACTTACTATTCCACATAATATAAATAGTCTTCTCATTTCTTATCTATATTCTCGATTTCTGCCCTACGTTGGGTTAACTGGTTTCATATTGTCAAATGTCTCATGCAATATCAACAGTATTGCGGTTACACACTCTTTAATATGTAACCAATTTTAATACTTTTTATATTTTTGATTTAACTTTTAATGTTTCAATTGTTTAATTTTTAAAATTATTTAACCCCCCTGACCCCTTCATATTTCGATTCTCTATACTCCGTTGGTATAGTATGTTCTTGAACTTGTTTCTTCTTTTTATAAAAATGCAGAAGAACAAAATTAAAATTGAGCCTCATGGCAATACATGTTGTCTGTTTATGGAGCTAATTATGGCAACATTGATATTTGCATTAAGTGCAAGAGCCTATTACGAATATATATCCATGCGGGAGCCTATTATTCTATATATCCTAACCCATGGTATAAATAACACCAGGTATGATTCCACGCAGGGAAGCGTGGTTTATAACTCTCGCAGTGAAGTCACAGACGGCAAGCGGCGGAATTTTTTCTTATTTTAATTGTATTTTAATTGTAATGAGTGTTATATTTAGTTATAAAAGATCATCGAGGATTTAAGTGAACACCCTAAAAAGATCTTATTTACCAAGATTGAATATTCGGGACCTTTGTATCATACGATTTAAATACGATTATTGGCTTTTAGAAAATAATTAACTTTCAAGACAACTTTTATTGTGACAAATTAGACTGCCTTAAATGATTTTGTGCGCGAGGTTAAAAATAAATCTTTCCTTCATCGGAACAAGACCGGTAAGTTAAATATTTAGGTTGCAGAAGTTCCAGTAAACTGTTGCATCAATCAGATCAATTCCAGAAATTTGAGGATTCCATAGCATCTTGTTAATATTCTCTTTAGTATACTTCGTTATCCTTTGATATAGGACCGGTCTCTGTTCTACGGTTAGCAAAAAGTTTCCAGTCCATTCCACTGATCGCAGATTCATTCACATTCATAAATCCTGTTATAAATCTTTCTACCACAACTATTCTGTTGCCTGTTGGTGGTGCCATCATGAAGAAATCTAAGAAGTTGATTGCTATTTAGTTGCAAAATTATACCTATTATATAAATCAATTGGGAGACAACAAGATTTTGCAGGTGAGCGTTGGTTTGCGATTCAACAACCCACATGTATCGATACATTAACCCTTTTCCTAATCAGCTGGTCTAGTTAAATATCTGGTTCCATACATAGCAACGAACAAACCCGACTACATTCGGTTTACCATTACTTTTTATTAATACTCTTTATTAAATGAATGATATTTGAGTAATTTCTCAATTCGACAGTTATATTTAAAACTTTTGCTTCTCACATAGCATATTGAACCCATAAAAGACAACCCTAACATCTTGCCGCTTGAAATCGTATACCGTACATTAATTGGGACCAATTTCGTTCATACTCATTTATTTCTGCAATAACTTCTTTTTATAACTCTCATTTATTTGAAGCAAAGCCATTTCGGATATTAGGGATTGTTCGTTCGGGTTTGTTAAGTATATAACTTCTAAAGTAATCTAATAAAAATAAGTAACCCGGCTTCCGTAGGAGTCCTTTTTTTATAGTAGTGATTTTAAATTGTCTATAAGGAAATATTAGGAAGGCCGTATAAGTATTCCTTTCGCTTATATGTGAATATTCCATTCAGAGCAAATAAAATTCATTAGATAAGTATATTTTACTAACTTTAATTTTGATATGCTCCCATGAAGTAACGTGCATAGTGCAGGAAAATTATTATTAACGGTAGCGAGTCGTAGCAGCTCTCACGAGTTCGGCGAGAAACCGACATCGGCAGCTGAAAATTAATATAGATAAGCTTCGTTAAACTTATCGCCTTATTATACCTTTTCTGCTACTTACAGTCGATATTGCTCACGTTCATATCATGTCGTTAAATAATATTTATAAGGGGGTCCCATAACTTATGGGTCATAGAGCAACTGGAGATTCTAAACATCAAATCATACCGAGTAAGTCATATAAGTGTTTTCGAAATGTTTCTCGTTTCTAGAAATTGAAAGAATTGATTGAAGAGAAGTTGAACGTTTATATTCGAAAATGAGCCATAATTTGAAAACGGTTCAATGTATTGGATTGAAAGTTGACGGTACGATGCTTTGATGACTAAGAATTAGGAATTTGTAGTTTTTTTTAGGTTTCACATTAGAGGGCACTTACGTTCACTTAATTATTTTTAATTCAAGATTCTCAAAGAAGGATAATTTCTAAACTAAATAAGTATACTTGCTCGTACTTAAATCTCTAACCGTTTTCCGGACATTTCCATTTATACTTTGATTTTTTTGATGCATTGTGATGTTTAAAGGGAAATATCTCAAAAACGGTTATGGATATTAGCAAAGTATACCTTTTTACTACAAAAAGTGCCCTCCTTTGAGCATTTTCGATTAAAAATACATAACAACAGGTAAGACAAAGATCATAGATTTATTAAATCCCGTGTATGTGAAACCTGAAAATTTTTACAAAATCTCATTTCTAGCTCAGAATACATCATACCACCAACTTTTAATCCGACACATTGAAACATTGTCAAATTATGGCTCATTTCAACACCCTGTATTTCTAGAGCGATAATGGCACTTAGCAGATTCGAAAAAAATATCTTTTTTATCTATCCACTTTCATACTAGTTAAAAGAGATCTCGTCCCTTTAAAAGATGCACTTAATGTTATCAAAACAGACTTGAGGAAGACCAGACTCTACAAGAAAGAACACCGTTACCTATCAATGCCATCATGGAACTATTCGAATGTGGCCTCAACAATTCTTATTTCCAAGAAAAAGATAGGTTCTGCAGCCAAGTGGACGGACTACCGATGGGCTTTGCTCTTTCGCCGATAATCGCCAACATTTATATGGATAATGGTTTGAAACTGAAACAATAAAACAAGCAAAAAAGAAACCAAAAACGTGGCTGAAATATGTAGATGACACCTTCATTATTTAGAATGGAAACGATGATGAACTCAAGGAATTCCTACAGCATATAAACAGCTTCACAGCGACAATCAAATTCACCATGAAGAAAGAAGACAACAGTCAACTACCTTTCCTAGATGTCAATGTAAAGAAAAATCGCAACACCATCCAAACTTCAGTGTACAGGAAACCTACTCATACAGGTCAATATCTGAATTACAATCACTCACACAACACAAAACATGGGATCGTAAGAACGCTTGTGGATAGAGCAATCACATTTGCAACTCAAATGAAACCCTCAAAGAAGAAATTGACCACATCAAGACCGACCTCAACAAAAATGACTACCCCAAGAAATTAGTTGACAAAATTTTGGAAACTCGGCCAAATACACAAAAAGGAGAGACAAAAGAGGCTCAACCAACACTCAACATTCCATATGTCAAAGGAATATCCGAGAGAATTAGAAGACTAGGACATCGATACAACATCAGAAAGGTATTCAGCTCGAGAGACACCTTAAGAAGCAATCTAACGAAGACGAAACCAACTACCCAAAAAGTTAGGAAAAACTGTGTCTACCAGATCCCCTGCGAATGTGGCCGATCGTATATTGGGGAAACACTACGGCCACTGGAAACAAGGATTAAAGAACACAGAAACAACACTCAAAAAGGAGAAACGGAAAAATCAGGTGCAGCTGACCATGCCTGGACACACAGCCATCACATCAGGTGCTCAAAGAAGCACACTGGAAGAAGAGGAAGTTCAAGAAAGTTGCTACCATACACCAGAACCCAGGCTGTTTTAGTAAACCTTCATTAGATTTAACAAATATCTGGAAACCTTTGTTAAGCAGATGTACGCTTACAATTACTAATATCGCGCAAAACTGAACGCATGACTGCACCCATCTCAATTATGCTTCAGTGCACATAGCTAGTATAAATAGAGCTGTAGTTACTTCTCTTATTTAGTATTCACCTGAAGACGACTTACTTACTTACTTACTTACCAGTTGAAACGTTGTGATTAATAATAAATAACAAATAAAGTCCAAAACTTTTCTATCATAAAAGAGATCTATTATAATTATGCCAAAGGTGTACAAATTTTCTCCTAATAATCTTAAACTCCTTAATCTATTTATTGCGTATTATTTAGTTTTATTAAAATTATACCATAACAATGTAAGCAATTTTCTACAATTCAAACCTAATTTTCCTAAAAGGGACAAAAGGCTCAAGAACTAGGTATTAATTTTATTTCTCACGAGACTACTTAAGAGGCCCCTTTTTGTGTTCTGCTAAGTGCTTTCGAGATTAGGCATGTTACGCTAAATAACTTAAAACCGATTCAAATTTTTTTACAATTAAATGATTGTTACAATGCGGTCGAATCGATCAGATTTAATCAATCAATTCAAAAGTTTCTATCATACATAGGCAGAAAATCTATAATAATATATGTTGGAAAACTAGTTTCAACAATCGTGTCTTGTTATACGAATTTAATTATATTTAATCTCTAAACTTCCCTGGTACAAATAAATATCTTATTCTTCCTACATACAAAACAATTAGATCTAAACCGCATTATTCTTTATAAATACGCATGCATTTCAACTCGCAAACAAACTGTGACTATGAAACTTCAATCAAACTTCATTCTCATTCAATACCGAAAAAAGCAAGTTGAAATACATATTTCCAACTTATACCGAGATATCAGTCAATGCACTCGTATCTTTAAATTCTCAGTATTCTAAAAATAACTTACATCGGATTTATTCCCCGAAATCACGCGTTTTTCCACTTACCGATCATTTACAACAGCCCTCGGACCAGTTGAAATGTCCTTTTTATACGTACCGCGTAATCCCTTTCAAGTAAAAATTGCCTTCTCGCTTCGGCGAGAGTCTCCCTACATCAGTTCTTGAGACAAGTTACGCTCAACGGCGCTCTAAACGTCACATCATCAAAACGACTAGAAATATTGTGGTGCATTGTCACACGCTAGAATTTGTAACCTCAACATTTTGGCGTAGCTGTTTTAGTTTCTGGTACCTTGACAATCATAACAGGCATCTTATAATCAATATCATCAATGGTCATTTTTACCATCTCATCCCGTCTTAGGCCACCAAAAACTCCCATTACGAGTAAAACTTTATGCAACTGGAAGGTATCATTCGGTGCATTTTTGATAAAAGTTAAATGTTGTTCACTTTCCAAGACTTTTGACTTTTTAGGAAGATATCCCGTTGATTTAATATTAATTAATATACAAAAATATTAAATAGTAATGTTTTCCTTTGCTATAAGTTCAGACGTGACCTGGGAATATTTTGTCCAAAGGCTATTTGGGGTATATTTTTCTGACTAAAATAAAGTAAAAAATAACAAAAAATTGTTATTACCAATGAGCAAAAGGTATATATACCAATTCCTGAAAGTAAGCTATCATTACTGTTTCAGTAATCACAGTAATTTGGTTTGTTACTTTCCATTGTAGAAAATTTTCATACTCCCTATCGCACAGGACTCTAGACTTTGCCGGTAATAAGATTTTCTTAGCTTTTTCAGCATAAAATATTTGTGGAATTTCCATATTTTCATTTATTAAACCTAAAAGACGCTTAAAATAAACTACCCTTAGCAACCGTCAAACTTATTCTATGACAACCGATCAAAGATCACTAAATACTAAAAATTGCCGCAAATATTAAAAAAAAAACTGCAGAAATTTAACTATTTATATATTAAATAGATAAAAAATAAAGTATTGTATACAGCAGGCGTTGTTAGACTATAATGTCCAACAGGCGAAAACTATCCCTTGGGCCAAAGGCCCTCAGGTCTACTAAATGCCCTTGGTAGATAAATAACTATTCTGGCAGGAGGTTAAGGAACATGATTTCGCAAGCTGAAAATTGGTTAAAAATATGTGATTTATCAGTGCGCTGCTAAATGTTTCAGTTTCCTAGCTGCCAGCCATTATAACAGTTTTGACTTCAAGTTGACTAGCAGCAATCCCTTGACCAACAGCTGAAGATAACCACGAACTGATAAACTGGTTACTACTGGTAAAATAATATTATGAATTTAATGGTTTATGGTTTAATTCAAATTATAACTGTTTTTGAGATAAGAATCTCCATCAGTAGCCAACACTAAAAGAACAAAATTGTTAATAAAATGAAAATAAGTATAGCAATGGTGGAAATTGTATCTAATTAAACTCCCAACCCGCCTGGTATAGTTTTTGCAGAATTATATCATTGATCTCTTGACTGCAATAAAACCTCATTATCTATTCGACCATAAAATAAATAAGGAAATCCCAAATTTTAAAACCTTTTCGAGCAGAGCCGGACCAGGTATACAAATTCAATTTATACCTATGCCTGATGCATATATAAATACAAAGTGATTTTTAATAATTTTCATCTTTAGTGGTTTTCCGTCGAGTAATTTTTAGTTAGGCTTATTAGTGGTAGAATGTGGCGTCCTTGGAATTGTACTGATAGGGGGTCATCTTCAAGTGTCGGGAATGGAGACTTAAATATTTAACAGCTGTTAAACAATTTAGAGAAGAAAATCGTCCAATTATTTACCTTGACGAAACATGGTTCGATACCCATGACACTCCAAGAAAAGGTTGGGATGATTCTTCCAAAAAATGTTCAACCAAGGCACCATCAAATAAAGGCAAAAGAATCACAACATTACATGCTGGTTCAGAGAACGGGTTTGTTCCAAATTGTCTGTTGCTTTCAGCTAAGAACATAGCAGATTCTTCTCTAGATTACCATCAAGATACCGACGCACAACTTTTTGAAGATTGGTTTAAACATAAACTCCTTAAAAATATACCTGAAAATAGCGTCATTGTAATGGACAATGCAAGTTATCATAGTCGGCAAGCAAAAATCATTCCCAATTCTAATAATACAAAAGCAGAAATTCAAAATTTTATGATTGAAAATGATTTATATTTTGAAGAAACTTACAAAAAACGAGAACTGCTAGAAGTATTAAAAGCTTTTAAAATAAATAAGGAATACGAGTGTGACAAACTGGCAGCAGAAAATGGACATATAATGTTGCGTCTTCCTCCGTACTATTGTATATTCAATCCAATTGAGCTAATATGGCACCAATTAAAATCCAATATTAAAAGAAATAATATTTCTCCTACATTAAATGCATCTGTAGTAGAATTAATTAAAAACAAAGTAAGAAAAATTTCTGCAGACAGCTGGAAAAACTGTGTACAGCATATACTTAAGGTGGAAAATTCTTACAATTGTATGATTACAAAATATATTCAACCCTTAATTATAAGATTAGGCTTAGATGAAGATAGTGAGAGTGATACAGAGTTAAATTTTGAATAAATTATCGATAGTTTCTTAGAATTTAATTAATTTTTAATGTACTTGTTATCCTAATAGTTACACTTTTAAATTATATTATTTTCAATTATCATTAATTGTTATCATTATTTTACATTTATTATAGGTACCTAAAACTAAAAATACCTATCTATTTATTTTAAATTATACAAATAAATCATGTGGTGTGGTATACATTTTCAAGCCGGCCCTGATTCCATTTATTGCGCTTTGAAGAGGTTCAGGCGTATACAATAGGGTTTAATCAGGTAGTTTATTTATGGCAGTAAGAATCAACGGTATAATTCTGCAACAACCATACATTCAAGAACTTTTGCTTCATAAAGTCAATGTAAGTTTAAAATTTAGACTCTGTAAAAATTATGACAAATTAATTAAAGGTATAATGTATGTAGATTTGAATAGATTGATTTAAATTTATTTTGGTAAAATTACATATAACGAAAGTTAACTTTCCTTGGCACGAAGAAATGAAAATTTTAAAAAATACATTAATTTAATGACCGATATCGGAGAAAATAAATTGTTGATATAATCGTAAATCTTTTGTTCCATTTATAGGGATAAAACTTTTCCGGGGCCCCTTGTTTTTCAATCATCTGGAACAAAGTTTTTATTTATATCCGTTAACCTCCGAGAAAGTTATGAAAAGTTGAAAATTCAAAAGTTTCGAATATCCCTCTCAATTGTGCAGCGGTTCATAAGGTTCTATAGCACATTCATGTTTCCCATTTCTATCAAATGTTTCAGTTTTTCCTGCAGAAAAGGTAATAAAAAGCAGATGTTCTCTAAAATTACTTGTGCACTTCTAAAGATTATAATTCAATATTGTGAAACGTGTTCTCTATCGCCCTCTAAAAACTCACGGCCTGGCGCCTAAAAGTTTGTTTTATAAAACGCGTTAAATAATAAGTGTTATCCATTGTCTTGAAACAAACATGGACCCGGTATTTCTATCTGCCTTGAAAATGTGACGTCTGTTTATACGAAAATAAAGACAACAAAAATGAGATGGGGATTCTATCTGTAGAATCCCTATCGCTTTTATGTTTTCTGTCTATTTCTGATTTCATTATAACGGCTAATCGGTTTGGTATGTATGGGTTAAGAAAAATGAACAATCAACGGACGTGACTCAATAGTCTATATTTCTATGCAGTTTATGGCAGACTTGACACAGTCTTGCCATATTGAGTTAAGAATTTCTATTTTATCACAAGCAATGCTAAAATCTAACACACAAACACTGAAAAATACCAAAAAGTGTTATTTAACAATAAGGACAAATATGACAGTCGTTAATCTGGAAGTGTCAAATGTGAAAGCAGGTATGTAAGATGACCAGACCAGAAAGCCCGAAGGACGTAACCTAACGTCCTTGTCTAATTAACAGAAAACGACAAAGAAAAATTATAGTAATTTTTAGAGCTCCCTGATTGATTTTCTGGTAGCTTAATATCATCCATGGTGTGTTATGTATTTGAAAAGATAATTTAATATGCTATCTTTTTAGATTAAAATATATAGGGCGTTCCATTTAAAAAAATTAGATTAGGTCCGTTAACTTTTTTATCTGACCCCGTATACTTATTCTGAGAACGACAGGTTATTCAACAATCATTACAAAGAAACTTCTGTATAAAACATTTTTCTGTATCTCTTTTAACTCAGAAAATATAGGGTAATTTTGAAATTGTCAATTTTTTGATTTTCCCCCGTATCTCTTAAACGAGCGAAAATTTTCTAATTTTGTTTTTAGCATTTGATAGCACTAACAATTACTGCGATACCCTATAAAATTGTCGACACGTCACTGAATTCCAGATACAAAACTACAACGAGAACTTTTCATTTATTTTTGATAAGTTACACGGTAACTGAAACATGAGAAGGGTCCCAAAATGTAAAATTCTGAAGAACATCCCGTATATCAAAAACGAGGAGGCCTAGAAAACTTTTAATTAGGTTCACAAAAAGTAGCGGAAAATAACAGAGATGCCCCTAAATCCACCGAAAATTCGACACCCTGAACAATTAAACATAATGTAAAAAAATCATTTGTCACCCGATTTTCATTTGTTTTCAAGATATAGCGTACTTACAAATAATCAAAGATTCATATATTATATTCTTTTTATTCATAACGTTCATTAAAAACAAGAGTCAAAATCTTATTATCTTTAATTTTATCTTTGGATACTTCTCTAATATGGGACAAAAATAGTTTAACTTGGTCGTTATACCGAAGAGGGTCATTTTATACGTGATATCGAAACTCAAAATTTGCATAATAAAACATTTTATATGTCTGCCTGTCTAAAATATCTAGATGAAATCCACCAGACAGAACAAGACTTCCCTAATTGACTGAAATGTAATTGTCTATAATGATCTCTAATGATCATATGAATTAATAAACAATCTTTATTTCAGAATTACATTTACAACATAAAATGAAATAGTGTCAAAAAAACATCATAATAGTGCAATAAACTATAATGGATTTGAGGTCTTTGTGAAATATTCTTCAATATTATAGGGTTCAATGTCTTTAAGTACCTTAAATACACTTTTTTTAACTTTTTTAATATTACTACAGTTTTTAATATGATGTGGGAGACTATTGTATAGCTTTACACAGTTGTAATACGCACCACTTTCGTACAATGTCAGCCTGTGTTTAGGAAACGTATAGTTCATGGTTCTTGTGGAATACACATTTTGTGGTTCACTGCTTCTAAACAAATCTCTATTTTTGAAAAAGAACAATATGCATTCTTGTATGTAAATTGCAGGGACAGTAAGAAGCCCATTCGCTTTAAATTTACCTCTACAACTTTCTCTACATTTGTAACCAAATATAGTTCTCACCACTCTTTTTTGGCATATGAACAACTGTTCTACATCCCTGCACTTTCCATACAGAATAATTCCATATCTAATATGTGATTCGAAGTTTGCATAATACACCATCTTACACGTTTGCCTATCCAAGTATTTGGATAAGATGCGCAAAGTGTAGCATACCCTATTCAATTTACCCAGAACACTCTGTACCTGGTGATCCCATCTACGACCCGGTCTACGACCATTCCCAAAAATTTTGTCGTTAGTGATATTTTCAACTGATCGGCATTAAGAGAGATATATTCCATTTCTTCTAGTGTAGACCTTGTTGTTTTGAATATTATAGCATTTGTTTTTGATGAATTTAATATCAGCCTATTTTTGGCAAACCAATCATCCGCTTCCATCATGACTGTTTTAGTACTTATGCCAAGATTAATCTGACTTGGAGCCGTAATGAGAAAGTTGGTATCATCTGCGTAATTTGTTAGTGAGAGATTATTTTCGATGGAAAGCAGCTCGGTAATATCGTTCACATAAATAATAAATAATAGTGGTCCCAATACACTTCCTTGTGGTATTCCCAATTTTATATCCGCTCTACTGGATGTTACTCTGTCCTTTCCCCTACCAATTATTACTTTTTGACACCTTTCATCTAGATACGACCTGATCCACCCCAAGGTAGGTCCCCGAATTCCATACAGTTCTAACTTATCAAGTAAGATACTATAGTTTATCGTATCATAGGCCTTAGAGAGATCGAGAAACACCCCCAAAGGGATCAGTCCATTATCCAAGGACACTAAAATCTGTTC
This sequence comes from Barypeithes pellucidus, assembly GCA_963991005.1. Classification (NCBI taxonomy): domain Eukaryota; kingdom Metazoa; phylum Arthropoda; class Insecta; order Coleoptera; family Curculionidae; genus Barypeithes; species Barypeithes pellucidus. The sequence continues at coordinate 30,617,775 of OZ022556.1, read as the reverse complement.
AATAAACTGAAACAAAGCTGTTTGCGTCGATCTACCTCTCAAGTATCCGTGTTGAAATCCACTAAAAAGGTCATGTGTTACCATGAATTCTATAATACGGTTAGCCATTACACGTTCAAAAACTTTAGAAAAAGATGGAAGCAAGCTAATTGGACGATAGTTTTCAATCTTTGTATCATCACCTTTTTTAAATACTGGGACTACCAAGGCTAATTTTAATTGATCGGGAAATATTCCATACTTTAAAGAATTGTTTATTATGTGGACTAGGGGTTCCAACATTGGTTGGATACAATACTTGATTAAAGAAGTTGATATTTCGTCATGTCCGCTACTAAGTTTGTTTTTAAGATGACTAACTATATCTAAAATTTCCTGTGGGTTTGACAATTTTATGGGAATCGTCTCGGAACAGCGCTCTATCCTGGTTGAAAATGGTATATTTTTTATATGATTTAAGAGATTAGGGCCTGCCGTGGATAAGTAGTTATTGAAATTATCTGCTATTTGTAACAAGTCTCCCTCAATTTTTATATCGCGGTTCTTACTTTTCCCTTGTATTTCATCAACTACTTCCCAGGCACTTCTTGATTTATTATCAGATCTACTTAACTTATTCACGTAGTGTATTTTTTTGGATTCTTTTAATAAATTATCATACTCCTTCTTCTTATCCATATAAAGATTATTATATGCCTTGTTATGATTTTTTAATATGTACAAGATGTCTAACCTATTTTTACATTCTCTAATATCTGGATCATTCTGCTTATGTTTACTTTTGTTAAAATTTTTATGCGGTTTTTTTTGTATCGGAAAGCAACTGTTAAAGTGACCTAAACCTAGTCTTAAAAACTCATTCCACTGTTCATTTATTAACGGCGATTTAAACGCATAAATTGTATCCCACCTTTGAGTTTCTAATTTGTTTAGAAACTTCTTTTTATTGGAGTCGCTGAAACTCCTCTGTTCCAAAATTGTACTTGTTTCATTTGTGATGTACAAAGTTAACCTTTGTGCAGTATGATCCGAAATATGAGAATGCAGAACTTCAGCACCCAATTCGTCATGAAAGTTTGTCAGTATATTATCAATACATGTCTGACTATTAGATGATATTCTGGTGTATTCATTTATGACATGTTTTACATTGTAAGAGCTTAATAATGATAAAAATTCTAGCATTTTTTTATTTATAGATAAGAAGTCCAAATTAAAATCGCCAGCCAAAATAACTACCTCTTTCCCAGTCAAACACAAGGACAATAATACTTCGAACTTTTCTAGAAATATATTCAAATCACCCGATGGTGGTCTATAAACCGAGACTACAACTATTCTTTTGTTTTTTAATTTAAACTCACAACCGCAGCATTCAAACTGGCCTTCAGCACTTACAGCATATATATCAGGTCTGGCTTTACAGGATAACTTTTTGTCAACATAAATGGCACTACCCCCATGTCTATTTTCTTCCCTTCGGCAAAAAAAGCTTATTAGATTGAATCCTCGTATACCATAGTTTATTAGTTGGTCCCTGGTTTTCCAGTGTTCCGTAACACACAACACTTTACAGTCTACATTATCTTTAAGCAGATCTTCAATTAAGTCTACAGAGTTTCCAATTGATTGCAGATTTTGATGAATGACTGTCAGTCTATCTTTTTGTGTTTGGGAGTGATTATTAGTCTTTGAATTTATGCTAAAAAATTGCGATTCTCTCCGTAGTTAATATTTTGTCTGGTCCTCTCTATTTTTTTCTTATAGGTTGGGCAATTTCTGTCTCGGGCTGAGTGACATCGCTCGTTATGTCCCATTAGCCTACAGTTTGGACAGTCAAATATCGTTCTCATACACTCTTTTCCCATGTGTTCTTCCCCACACTTATGGCAGCAGTCCACTCTTTTACAATATTTCATCACGTGACCAAAACCACAGCATTTAAAACACATAGTTAGCGGTAGATATTCTTGAACGTGGGTAGCTACTAAGTCAAAGTTAATGATTTCTCGTTTTAAAAACCATTTTGCAACTTCTGGTTGGGCTCGTAATATCCAGTTTTCTTTAAGTGGGTTTCTGCATACTTTTTTAGTTACTACATCAATCTTTTGTGAGGCCTGGTTAGTCATTACACTTTGAACATCGGGGTTTTGACGTAAGAGTTCTGTGACAAAGTCTTCCTGGCTGTATCCCCTATCTACTCCGGTTATCATAAACATAGGGTCGGATTTATTGAAATCTTTTATTGAAACGTCTCCTTGACTTTCTAGAGCTTTCCTTAACTTTTCTTGTTGTGCACGTGTGTGGCTTTCTATAATAACAGCTCCACTTTTTATAGGTCTTAAACTTTTGAAACTCCCATGAACGTCCTTATTCTTTACATCTTCTTTTATTCTTTGAATAGTTTTCTTCGAATCGTTATTATCTGGTAATCTTATTATAGTTTCAAGTCTATTATTTGTAGGTGGTGTTTTCCATGGTGCATTTTTTGTTTCGGTTTGATTTGAATTGCTTTTATTTGTGTCCATTAGAATGGAAGCATATGTCAAATTCGGGGTTATATTTTTCTGCTGTAATATAATGTTTTCCTTCTCCAATTTACCTATCTGGTGTACCATTATAGTTAAGTTTTTTAGTAAGGTTAATGTTGATTGCCTAACTATATTTTGTTCTTCCGTTGTAAATATAATATCACCATTTTTATTAATGTTAGTTGCCTGTTCTAGATCATCTAGTGCTTTCATTATTATATCTAGTTTTGTGCTTTCTATATCGGGTACTTCTATGTTGTTTGTTGATATACTATCATGATCGTTGTGGCTCTGTTTTTGAGGGGTTGCCTCACACTGTCGTTTGTTTGCTCTATTTGCTTCTGGACTGCTTTCTTCAGACCTTACTCGTTTCCCATTTTTATCAAAAATATCTTCTTTTTGTGTACTGTTTGGCTGGTCAATATTGTCATCTGTTCTTGGTGGCGTTCGTCCAATTAGCGATTTACGCTTAAAGGCGCCATTGTAGTCCTCGAACACACCATCTTCTAGTTCATCATTAAGGTTTTGTGGCACCTTACAGTCTTTTGCCAAATTCATGTTGATTGGTCCCTGTATAAGTTCCACACTAGCTTGGTTTATTAAACTGCGGTCTTTATTTATCTTGCTAACATCCGTTTTTATCTGATTTGCAGTCTGTTTATCTTCCAAATTTATAGACGATACTGAAAAACTTCTCAATTTTTTTGTATTTATATTATCCAATGTATCTTTTTTCCGGGTATTATGTTTACGTCCATCACTTTTATCACCCATGGACACTTCTCGCACTTTATCCGACTATTTAAATAAGAATAACAAACAATAATTTGCAGATCGACTATCGATACGTGTTCACACGACGACAGCACACTGTACAGCACAGCACACTTAAATTGTTCAAAATTAAATTCGGAGATTTATAAGAAGACTTTTGATGCTCCAACAATTAATAATTAATTTAATTTAGTCGAAGTATCAGAGGGTATGGAACCCACGGAAAAACATACAATGTAAAGATTTTCCCCTGTTACTGTTTAGGTAAAATGTTGCCGCTAGTAAATATTTATCAAAAACGAATAGGTATCAGTCTAGTCAGTTTGGGCACCGTTTTCAATTTTACTGCCTTAGTATAATTTCACGTCAACATCTGGTCAATTATAAATAAAAATAATATAATTTAAGCCTAAACACAAAATATTAACACTGAAAAATCGCGATTGAGTTGTACAAATTGAATACTTCTGTCACCGTTTAGCGAATCTCGTCAGTTAAATTAAATGTATGTCATTTTACTCAGCTCAGTTAAGGATTGGTTTTAGAAATGATCAGTTTTACCACTATCTTAGGATATTAATGACGCATCAAAGGTGATGGGGGGCGGCGGATTTGGGGTTGTTTGTCATAAATATTGTTACGTAAATGTAACAGAAAAGCTGGGGCGTCAGAACAGGGCACATGGGATTTCTCATGTCAATTGCGAGGTGGTCAAATATTCCCCCCCGCTGATTTTAAAGAGAACGTTTATTAAGACTTTTTAAAAAGAATAATGACAATAAAAAGTCCAACAAATTTTAACTATTTTCCACATACCGTTTTTAAGATATTAAGAAAATTCTGTCTTCAAACTAGCTCAAATCTGGAGTACGATTCTGAATAAAATACCAGTAATTATCTTTATAATCAAGTTTACACTTCTCAATACTTGACAGCGTCTTTAGTTTTTCTCAAATAATTTTCCGGTTGAATATTTGTAATCGCCATGAGCTATTCGGTTAAGGAAAAAAACAATGATAAAATGGTACTATGGCAGAAATAGTTACGAAGTTGTATCCAACTTGTTCTCAGTAGATTTTCCTAATCGATCTATTCCAGGCAGATCAACAATAAGAAAAATTATTAAAACATTTGAATCTAAAGGTACATATAGGTGGAACAGTTGTTTTGTTACCGTTGATGACATTTTCTTTTAACCTGTAACAGAATGCTATTCTTATAACTATTAGAGTAACTTTTCTTTTTTATACTCGACTGATTCCGCGGTTGATTCTTTATGAAACATTTTTTAAATAATTTAATGTAAAATTAGAAGAAATTTGCTTTTCAATTTCCCATATCAATTCTCAGCAGTTTTGGAAAATAAAAATATCACCCTTCCATAGCCTCACGCACAGGCTGTTAAATTTCCCTATAAACTCAATATACTATAAACAGGAATTAGATAATAACAAACAGATAGCTAAGAATAACGGCTATAATAGATAACATGATTAAAAATAAAAAACGTAAAATATTTAAGAAACATTTTTACAGTGCTAATGACCAAACATCAAAACATTATAGATTTATAAATTATGTACCTACATTAAGTAATAGTCTCAAAAAAACTCAATAGCCTAGGCTGCAACACAGTGGTGGTGAACAAATGTAGTTCAGGATCAATGTTGGTGAATAATAAAGACAAAATAGGTAAACTTAACAAATCTGGGGTATATAGAATTAAATGCAAAGATTGTGAAGCTGTCTATGTTGGGCAAACCGGTGGAAACATCAAGACAAGACTAAAAGAACATCACAATTCTATTTTAAATAACATAAAAAATTCCGGAATCTCCACACATTGCATAGAAAATAACCATTTCATAGATACGGACAACATTATACTATTACATAATGAAAGGAAAGGCCAACGTTTAGATCTTCTAGAACAGTACGAGATTAAAAAGTCCATAAAAAATAATCCTCGCACAACTAATGATCAACAAAATTTCGTCAACACGCCCGTGATAGACAGCTTCCTCAAGTCTACCTACACTAATCGAGGGAAAACTCTAATTCTTATGCAATAAATAAGTTTAAAGACCCGTAAAATAATTTTTAACTTTAGTATTCATCTTGAAATTCTCTTCAAAAAGCCTAGAAAGCCGATACATAGAGTATTTCTCTCAATATATTGAAACATTAAAAGCAAATTTCTTCTTTTTTTTACATTAATTTATTTTCTTTTTTGTTACCATTGATGAGACAATTTAGTGGGGGCCATATGAAATATTACATTTTTACTTTTCTAGTAAAGTAACGCCCGGGGTACGGTAACACCAAGAACAGTCACTGATCATTGGGCCCATAATTACGCAACTTTGCCCCAATTTAACCGACTTCGTATCTCTTTAACGTTCCCGAAATCCCAATGGTGAAGGACGAATTTATTACATCCTGTATACGGCATATATTTTTTTAAATGTCGATTTTTTTATTATAAAAGACGTAAAATTGAAAAAATAATATAAAGTACATGTTTTATAAAGCCATTCTAGCACTTATCCCGTTAGAAAACTCACCGCAAGCGGCTCGTTTTATAACATGAACGCGTGCTAAAATGTGATGTATTATAAAGCTTGTACTTTAATATACTATTTCCTACAGTGCTAGTGTTTAAGCATTAAAAAATAAATTGGGGCAAGTATACCAGGTCTCTTCTACGAATGTAGATAATTAGATTTACCTGTAACGTAAATACAGCAACACGTCGCGGCGTCTCTCTAGAGATAATGAGCTTAATATTGCCAGGATATACGGAGTAAATTCAAAATTAGAAATTGCATTATCTATCCTAATCTAGAGCGTCTTTCACATTTCAATTTAAGATGGGTGTTGTATAGTATTTATAGCGAATCCTCAAGCTTTTTCGACAGTTGACATCATTAATATGTCATCGATCAGCTGTTTGGGGACTTAACCAAATACCCCAGTTTTATAGGAACCGTATTGAGCTTGTTTGGTTTTTATATTTTTCGAGTTTGATTAGTGCTAATACGTTTAAAAGTGTATTTCCGTCGTTTTAGAAGTGTTTATTTTGTGTTGAAAACTTTGATTAATTACATATTGAGTTGTTTGTATATCTGGTAAACCACAGTAAGTACTTGTCACGTTATGAAAAATTTATAGGTTAATATTTTCATTTATCTGTTTTTAGGCGAAAATAATAATTATGGAGCATAATTATTGTCTGCCTTCTACCTCAGCTGATGCCACCGTTAGAGAAACTAAGGTGAATTTAATATTAATAAAAAAATTTCTAGATGTTTCATTTCTTTCTGATCGAGTTGAGATTTGTTTCAGTTAAATATCAGGTAATACTTTTGTGTGGCGACTTGAATGTAGACAGTAATGGGTAATAACGACCATGCTCATATTGTTCATTCCTTCATAAAATGCCATCTTGGGGAGGATGAAAAGTGGCAATGAGAAAGTTAAATTTATTTTTGGACATCTCTTCGAACAAAGTCAGAAAAAACTAAAAACCGAATCGCAAAATTGTCCCAATTTAACCGACTTCATATCTCTTTACTCTTACCTTTCCCGAAATCCCAATGGGAAAGGCCGAAATACCCATTTTATTAGTTTTTTGCATATATGACTTACGTAACCTACATATACAATACAAATACAATACGTATACAAAAGAAGGGTGCATATAGAATTTGCTTGTTATGATACTATACGCTTATAAGTTACTAGTGAACATTAAAGTTAAAACAGAGGTAACAAGAGTGAACAATCTTTAAGCAAACCGTATATTTAGTCCATAGTTATTTTCAAAAATGTTTTTTTGTGCATCCGGTACAAAACATGGAAATTTTTCCAAGTGATTTGTATTTACATAACAGGGAAAAGAAATGATCAAGGATGACTTTTTCGAAAAATTGAAGATACAATTTATTACAGGTATAGTTAAGTCCATGTGTAGACACACTGTATACAGTTTACAGTAGGTAAAGATGGACATGCATGTAGATGCGTACTTCCTATCTTTTTGTGAAGATAGAGGTACCTACTAGACATGTAATTATAAAATAATGACTTTATTTTATATATTTGAATAAATAAATAACAAAAAATACAATGTGTTATGTTTTATTCCCTATAATAAATAATAAAAGATGTATTTAAAAATATAAATAGACTCGTTTCATTTTTAAAATAAACGTACGTACTATTGTAGTACAGTCCTGGAATGTCATACAAACCTAGGCAAAATAAATAACCAGAAATAAGCAGGCAAGTCATTATGTCACGTGACACTTGACATATCTGGCGCGAGGATTCGCTAGAACCACTATATGTGCTATTCATTATTATAGCGAATTAACTTAATTACTACTACCATGGTAACCTTTATTCCGATCTGAGGTGTAACCCCTTTTACTTAGTTCTTTACCTTCTGTTTTGTCACTAAGCAAAGTATTTTTGGGAAGGGATTAGATTTTTAGTTGGGGATGCGGACGTATAAAATACAAAAACCAAAAAGTCTTATGGAACGTACTTCACTGTTATATCTCCACTACACTTCAATCATCGTTGTTCATATTATTTAATAAAGTTCTCAAATTCGAGCGGCGGTATCTCGATGACTGTGTGTTATACAGCTTTCGGGGAAAAAAATTACTACAAAAGTTACATCTAGAAGTATACTAAAATTATTTTCAACTTTGAAATTTTACCGCTTGATGGCGTATTCTTAATTCGAAATCAAAAAATGATCATATCTCTTAAAATCAATAGTGAAGGTATGTCACGTGGAACTGTCTTGGACTCTCCAATTAACTTTAAATTAACTCATTCATGTTGGAGAAATCAGTAACTTCCGAATGTTACTAGAGTAAACTACAGTGATGGCAGATCACACCGCGTGTCTTGCCCTTGCTTAGATAACCGCCACGATGGTATTTATATGTTTAATCTTCAGTGTCGTTGCTTCAGTACGTTTCGATACGCGGTGCTGTAATGACGTTGCCGAGGGTTCCACGTGCTTGATCTATACAAATTTTAAACGTTTTGTTAGTTGTAGCATTGCCCGATTTTTTTCTATTGTGAAATAATTCAGAATAATAGATGTTGTGATATGATTTCAAATTTGTATGACATTACCTACTGTTGGTTTCGTTGCAAAACATACTTTTTTTGTTTTATTTTTATGAAATTTAATTATAAAACGGATTATTTTAAAATAAGATGGAGGATAAGATTGTAGTTTTTTTCTTCTAAAAGTTTGAAAAGGAAGTAGTAACGCGGGTCAAAGACGTTTTGTTGTCAAAAGCTGAATACGTGCGTTTACAATTCTGTGTGGCAATATGAAAACACAGCAATGCGCTGACCTCTTTTGAGACTTGAGACTCCCTCAATAAATTATTGATTGCGAATGTCGTCAGTAGCGCAACGTAAAGACCCTTTATTTATAAAGAGAAATACAAATGAATTATTTTTGATAAAAATATACAGGGTGTTTTAAAATAAGAAAATGATGTCTGATAACTTTTTACCTAATGCGATATTTAGATGGCATCCTATTCTACTTAGCAGACTATAAAACTTTTATATGAACATTTTGTTTAAATTATAGTAATAAAAAATAAAAGGGACAATTTTAAAATCGATAAATTTTTCAATTTACCCTCGTATCTGTTAAACAAGTCAATATTTTTAAGTTCTGCTTTTATAATTTTTAGTTTCTCCTAAATACATCTCGTGACTTGTACATGAATTTTTTGATAAGTTCAATAATATCGAGATACCCGGCAAATGGGTCAAAAATGGACAACCCTGGTATTCGCAAAGAGGTTTAGGAGAATAATCGCAAATGCAATTTTTTCAATACCTCCTTTGTTATTCAAAGGTGAACAGTCCTTCAGCAAACGGAAAATGTTGTTTCTTTCTAACTAACGTGACCAACGTAATATTTTATTATCTAATAGAATGAATTTGTCTTTTCTTTATTTTTTGCATAGTCTTATAGTGTGTCCCAGAATAAGCGAACCTATAGTTGTAAATGATGAAAAATTCTCGGACTGAAATTTGACCATTTTGGATCTAGGCCTGCTTGATTAGAAAATAAAAATTAACATATTTTTATTTCATGAAATCAAGCAGGCCTTGGTCGGAGCATTATTTTTATTTTCAGCCTAAGTAAAGTGCCTCTTTTCCACAAAATATCGAAACATTTTATTAAGGAAAGTTGCTTGGAATTCAAAGGCATGCAGGTTTGCCTACACTAGCGACAATCCGCAGCCATATTTAATCTGGATGTTCGCTATACTAGATCTGTCGAAATTATTCGGTAGGTCAGCACGCATTGTTCACGCAAACATATTCTCCCACCGAAAATGAATAACATAACATAACCTTTAATTGGGTTAAACCGGAGTTTAACGGTTTGTTGTCTGGTTTTCTCTTGCGTTTACAAGATTCATTTTGTATTTTTAGAGTTTTAAAAGTGCGTTAACGTTGTTTCAATAAATGAACAGCTCGACAATGTCCTCTCTATCAAGGGCTTTATAGATTGGAGTAACTAGGGAACCGTTAAATTGTGCAGGCACTCCGCCAGTGTTTTTTTGGTATTTTTCATTTTATACAATTTTCCCTAGTTTGAAGTTTCTAATTTCTTCAATTTCCTCATCGTTTGTCATATTAGCCTAGGAAATGAAATTTGGTCATCAATTATTATTTCCGAAATAATGTTCTCTAATAAATGTATTTAATACCATGAAGATTTTATTTTCTCTTATAGATTTAAAAAAAAAGTGAAAAAAAAATTATGTCTGATGATTATTAAATGCGGTACGATGGCGTGATTTTGAACTGATCAACTTTTCTTACGGGCCTCGTTTGATTTTATAAAAATGAAAATATGTAAAATTTTATTTTCTAATCAAGCAGGCCTATGGTCTAATTTCAATTCGAAATTTTTTTTGTCATTTACACCTATTCTAGGTTCGCTTATCTTGCTGCAGGTATTATATTCACGAAATTTACGGCATAATACAATATTTTTTTATATTTATCGTAAAGTATATCGTTCGCAAAACAGAAGTGCTGAAAATGGAAAAAATATAATAGGGAGAAATATATGGAGCTAGCAAACGTTAAAATTTATATATTCAAGGGAGGGATTTGGTACACACTCTTATAAGAAATTGTAAAATTTAATGTAGTAAATACATAAATTCGCTGTTTGTGGAGTTATCCTGAAGATAACTCGTTCAATTAGGAATAAACAACTAATGCTATTTTCCGGTCTGTCTCTGTCGAGTCATGAATTCTGACGCATATTTTGTCTAACGCATACATCAAACTATTGATTTCATGGTGTTATCAATAAGAGGCAGTTTTCTACTTGTAAGATGTCACAACCGTTATATTTTAGTTTACATTGGATGTAATAATTAGAACAAACTGATCTTTCAATTAATTAGAAATTATAAAACAACTTAGGGAACGTGAATATTCGACAAAAATAGAAAAAATTGTGACACTACAACTACACAACTGACACTATTCTTTTGATTTTTTTTAATGTTCGTCATGATCTATTCAAAAAAATTGTGGGAAGTAAATTTCGGGCATAATATTAAGAGTACATCATAAACTCATAAACTCATAAACTCATTTTATTCATACTGTGGCTATACATAGTACAGATGTATACGTCAGGTTTTAAAATTAAGAAAATAGTAAAATACACACCAACTAGACATTCACAGACAATATTAACACAAAATCAACAACAAAATGACGATTATGTGACAAGAATAGCATAATATTTTCCTCATAAAACATTTTTTTTTTAAAAGTCAAATCTTGAGATAAAATTAAGTTTATATACTATCGATAAAAAAATCTTTAGTAGAATAATAACATTTGTTTAATAATATATTTTTAATTTCTTTCTTAAACTGGTCGTATTGTAACTCCTTTATATAATTTGGTAATTTATTAAATAGTTTTTTCCCGGCATATACCGGGGATCTTTCAACTTTTGTCAAATTATGACTATCGATAGTAAAGAGGGGACCCCCTCTCGTGCGGTAACTATGATAGTCCGAATTCTTTAAAAACCTATGCGCATTTTGTTTCACAAACAATAAAGTTTTGAAAATGTATATGCATGGAAAGGTCATAATCCTATGTGCAACAAATGTTGGTCTACAGCTCGCGCTAAGGTCCAGACCAAAAATGCAACGAATTGCCTTTTTCTGGGAAATAAAGACTCTCTCCCACTCCACACTTGCTCCCCAAAGTGGAGTATTATAGCTAAGGTGACTATAGACAAAAGAGTAATACATAGTGATAAGTGTCTCCTGGTTTACGGTATGCTTTAGCCGATATATGGAGTATACCCCCTTATTAACCTTACTGCAGATATGGTCAATCTGCGCAGTCCAGTTTACTAAACTATCCAGTTAAATACCTAAGAACTTGGTAGTGTTTGAGCAGTTGAGAGTCTCTACCACCACTTTTTGTTTTCTAACTGAACTACAATTCAGGCAGATTGTCTTGCTGACATTCAAAATTAAATTATTTGATGCGCACTATGCGCTGAATTATTCTATAATCCTTAACATTTTCAATCTGAGCTCGTCCGGACTCGATGCTGAGACCACCACCGTTGTATCATCAGCAAACATTATTAAATCTAAATTATACAGTTCTGAGAAGCTAAATTTCATTATTAAAAAATATCATCGTTGAAGTACTAATACCTTGTAACCCACAAAAACTCGAAATTGCGTTTTTAGTGGCATTGGGTAGTGTAAGCAAAATTCTACAACTTCGCTAATATATTTTATACCAGATCACTTCACTGAATATTTAAGATTTCTAATGTCTTGCATTGTAAATTCCCATAGTATGTGTAAGACAATGTCAATTTTCATTTGTGGCTTACGAGGTATTAATACTTCACCGAGGATATATAGAGTGGCCCATTTAAAGACAACAAGTTTAATATTTTTCCTGAAAACGTATAAAAAATCTGAATACGTCACTAGATTCTACGTAAAAAACTACAAAGAGAAAAGTTTATTTCTTTTTGATAAGTTACAGGGCAACCGAAATAAAGGGGGTGTACCAAAAAGGTAAAATTCTCAAAAACATCTGTCATATCAAAAACGAGGAGGCCTAGAAAAATTCTAATTGAGGCATCTCTTGTTTCACAAAACCGCATCCTTCTATCTTTTCTAATAACGGAGATACCCCGTATAACCACCCAAAAGTGGACATCTTACGTCCCTATTCACATCCAAAACAATATGGCGGCGTTTTGAAAATTGCTACAGCTGGCTGATACTCACTGTTTGATGCCAAGTTGTAAAATCTAAATTAAAACGGCAAAAGGAAACAATAATAAGTATTCATTTTTTAAAAAGCCGCCATTTTCTTTTGGGTATACGATTAGGGGAACAATATTCTGGGATTGTAGTAGTTGTAGTTGACACAATTGACTTATTTTTTTTAAATACCTATAATCGCCTTTAACTTCTATCTCAGATCTACTTTAGTAAAAAGGATTTAAGTTAAGGAAGATTAAGTTGTATTATGAACGAATTATCAACAGAGTCGTTTGCCTCTTCGCTAGGGAAGCACTTTTGTTGTGTCCCTTATTTTTTATATGAAGATTAAAAATATTTTCCATCGTGCCAGCATGTACGGAGAATGGGTCTGGAAGGCAGGAAAATGAATACAAAATTTATTCAAATATTCATATTAAGGTAAAGGCAGCTAGACTCCACGTGTGCTATACCTATATCTAAACAAATTTCCATATATCGCGGAGGTAGGGACATTATAAAGACTATCGGCCATCCAATTATTTACCTAACCCTTCTCATAGAGTAATCACTTCAAAGCTTGGAATAAATTGGTTGGAAATTAGGAACTTCTTCAGGAAGACTGCGACTTGCCCCTCAACTATATTTTTTTATTAATTTGAATTGGACTACATTCTTGGTGAAATCGGACTATGTAGAAAAGATTACGTAGAACTACTTAAAATGTTTCACAATGTTTAAATGCAGGAGGCAATGCAATGTTTATTCAGTTTCCTGACACGTGTTTCGGCCTTCTCAGGTCATTTTGAAAGGAGCACAAAGACTAATTTAACAGGAGATTTCACAGATGTATTTATGCTATGATTATTGTGATTTATAAATAGTAATAAGCTTGAAATTGGGTTTATTATATTGATAGGTCCTTAATGGAGTTTCTCTATATATACAGGGTGACATTATTATTCTTATGTAATCTAATATTATATGATTACACTGTTGAAAATTAGGTTAGCACTTGAGGGTATTCTAGCCTGATTGTTAACAATATTACTTTTGTTTTATATGACTTTTTTGATTGTTAAAAACTCTAATAGTTTTAATCTTTTGCTTTTCCCTGGATATACTACAGTGGTTTTAGTTGCTAGAAATAAAATGATTTTGTTCAATGCAATGATCTGCAAGACCTGTATTGTTCTGTTTTTTTTTGAGAATAGATGTTTTGTATTCTTAGAGCCTGCTATTGCTGCTATTAAAGTTCCTGCCCGTTAATTAAATCTATTAGAACCTCTCGCAATCAAAAAGACAAAAAAAACCAAAGTAATGTTGTTCACAATCCGACTGAAATACTCTCAAGTGCTAACCTAATTTTCATCAGTATACTCAGATTAAATTACTTAAGAATAATAATGTTATCCACCCTGTATATAAATTAAACCCAATTTTAAGTTTATTACTAGTTACAATTCATATTTAGGCATTCTGCTCACGAAGAGTCTCGTCATAGATGCGTACTAGATGCGACATACGGAAGGTGTACGCTTTTGGGCTGCTACTTTGGGTTTCAATAGCGAACTGCAGACGGTGTGGATTCGTCAAAGCAGACAAGCTGCAATACGCCGGGCGTACAGCGGTTCTAGTCGCTTTCAGTGCGCTTAGCGGGGAAGAGAACGTGTTCTTTGTAGAATGGCCGATGAAACTGTGAAACTTGTGCAATTTATTGAAAAGTATAAATGTTTATATAATAATACCCTTCAGAAGTACTCCAGAAAAACGGAAAAAGCTTGACGCGTCTATGACGATACGCTCCGTGTGCAGAAGTTAAGTCGTAGACAAATCGTCGCTGCGTGACAAATCTTATGTCTATGACGATACGTTCCGTGTGCAGAAGTTAAAGCGTAGACAAATCGTCGCTGCATGACGAATCTTATACGCGTCTATGACGATACGCTTCGTGTGCAGAAGTTAAGGCGTAGACAAATCGTCGCTGCATGACGAATCTTATACGCGTCTATGACGATACGCTTCGTGTGCAGAAGTTAAGGCGTAGACAAATCGTCGCTGCATGACGAATCTTATACGCGTCTATGACGATACGCTCTATGCGCAGAAGTTAAGTCGTAGACAAATCGTCGCTGCGTGACAAATCTTATGTCTATGACTATACGCTCCGTGTGCAGAAGTTAAGACGTAGACAAATCGTCGCTGCATGACAAATCTTATAAGCGTCTATGACGATACGCTCCGTGTGAAGAAGTTAAGGCCTAGACAAATCGTCGCTGCGTGGCAAATCTTATGTCTATGACGATACGCTCCGTGTGCAGAAGTTAAGGCGTAGACAAATCGTCGCTGCATGACGAATCTTATACGCGTCTATGACGATACGCTCCGTGTGCAGAAGTTAAGGCGAAGACAAATCGTCGCTGCATGACAAATCTTATACACGTCTATGACGAGACGATCCGTCTGCAGAAAGCCTAACCATAGCATAATACATCTGTAAAATCTCCTTTTAAATTAGTCTTTGTATACCTATAAAAATGACCTGAGAAGGCCGAAACACGTGTCGGTAAGCTGAATAAAAATAGTGAAACATTACAAGTAGTTCTTCTTAATTTTTCGTACACATTAATTTTTTGGTGGTTTTATAAAACTAAAAACCTCATTAAACGAACAAATCTATTTGCTTGTCAGGTGGTAATATCATATAAACAAATAATTTATTTATAGGAACACCTTATTAGCTAACACTCTGTTCGTTCGCCCATATTATGTCCGCAGGATAACTCTAAATTTACCAAATCGTTTACGCCGAAATTACTAGCTCCTACAATGCTACATGTTCTAACATTTTTAAACATGTCTTATATTATATTATTGAACACCTTCTTACTATTAGTAAGCCATATATTGAAAGTCTAAATCATTAATCGTGTTCTTACCATTCACAATTTGATTATTTAGAACATTTACTAATTTTAATTTTCTTTTCAGCCAAAGTTTCCAACTGACCTGTACATATGTTGATGGATACAAATGGCCTAGAAATGAATGGAATAAACATAACCACAACCGGCTTTCAAACTGATAGTGCCGGAGATTTTCTTCTGGAGATCGAGAACTCAAATTTGGATCGTGACGAAAATTTAGCTCGAATCGAAATTGCTACCTTGGCGTTCATATTTCTAACAACCGTGCTGGGAAACGCAACGGTTTTATTGGCGCTTTGGACGAGAAAAAGGTAAGAAATGTTTTTTCTCTCGTGAGTAATTAAATGGCTTTTATTAACCCTCGTGCCACTGGGTACAACGCGGGGAGACTACATGAAGCTATGCCTCGTTTAAATTAAAATTTATTAGGAAAAAAAATGAATTGGTAACTTTCCAGAAACGATCACGCTGTGGTCTTGTGTATAGTCGCGACAATATTCCATTTATCTATGTTTCTTATATCCCCATTTTTAAAATAAGAACTTTAAAGTTTGAAATGAATTAAAGGAACCTTTATTATTTTAACTGAGCAAAAAGGGGATATCTTGGTAAATTCGCAATTTTCGTTTTCCGGATTCCGTCAAAATAGGAAACAGGCGGAATACTTTCCTTGAACAGAATATAGAGTTTGAATAAAGGACACATTCAGCAGGTCCCATCGATTTTTAACCGGTGACGTAACAATGCACATCGATTTGTAGTTCTTCTGAAAGCATTTTTTACAGTTTTCAACTGTTTGTTGTTCATATGTTCAGTTGTTAATTTTCAACTTTTATTGAATATTTTGTTTATGATGGTATTAATTAATTAATTAATTAACTAAATTGGCGGTATGTAAAATTAATTTTCCCAAAATACTTGAGGTGGCTATAAACACTTGTTGATCTATATTCTAGACTTTAATAATGGATAATAATTATTGTTTGCCCAGTATTCCAGCTGAATCCAATATTCTAGTGTGGTAACAGTTATAGTATCGGCTCACATACGCTGCGGTCTTTATTATATTTGTTCAAGTTTGAATAATATGGATACTATTATAAAACTATAGCTAAACTACGCACATTATGCAGTTACCTACCTAAACTTGTAATATATAATTTTATCAATATGTTTATTTTCATATTTGACCCATCTAGTCTACGTAAATCTAAAAATTATGTATTTAGAATTTATTCGCTATGATATACTTGTACGGTTACATCTCTATCCAGGCTTGTACATTCACATAATGTTAAATAATTTAATTCAGTCAGATTTTCAATTTTTATGTAGAGGAGGTACCCATTTTATGGTTTTTCGCTTATTTGACGTACGTAGCCTACGTAGACACAAAAATGGCGAATCTAGATTTTCTTCGCTGTGATACTACACACTTATACAGTTACTTCTTTAACCAGATTTGTAGCTTCACATGATGGTTGGTTGAAGGAGGGCTGGCATGTTGCTATTATACTTCAGCCGAACTGCTTGTTATATCACTTTTGTTTAACGTCTGGGAAATGTCAGCCAGACGGGACCTACAGCTTTTGACGTGGGATCCGAACCACGCGCATGCCCCCAGTCTGTCCATAGTCCCCAAAGGAGTACGATTATCTGCTCCAGTCAGGTCTTATTCAGGACTAAACCTCCAGTTTGTCCATCAGTCCCCAAAGGAGCAGGATTATCAGCTCCAGTCAGTTGGTCTTATTCAGGACTAAACTAGCAACATTCTGCATTCTTGCTTACTAAAATTTTGTGTACTGAAGTACACCTACCGGGAATCGAACCCGGGTCGCCACGGCCGAATGCGGTAGTTCTGTTTACTGAGCTACCATAGCGGGCTAGCTTCACATGATGCTAAATTCTTTAATTCAGGCAGATGTTTCATTTTACTGTAGAAGAAACACCCATTTATAAATTTTTTATGGTTCCTATACTGTTTGCCTGCTTTACCACTTTACCTTACTCATGTTACTTTAATGGGGATGTTAACATTATCAATGTCTTAAAGTATATTGTTTAAAATAATGGTTACAAATTAAAAATGTCTAGTTTCAAAGTCCGGTCATGCAATTTATGTGAAACTCATGCCAACCTATAAACTTATAATAACCGAGCATGACATTAATGTCACATGACTTGGCCACGATCTTGCGAGTTCTCTCAAAATTCAGACTATAACTCGTCTGCTTCCTAAACGAATGTACGAGGAACATGCATAGCCACGGCGAGGGAAGTAGGATGAATAATGAGGGAATGGGCAGCTACGAACTGGTAATAAGCGGTATTTTCACAAAACCATGAATAAATCACTGAGAGATAATGTGATGGCAACGACATCTGTGTACAAAAGTTTATATATTTTACTAAAATCGGAAGAGATCAATTGGTTCTATTTATTCTATGTTAAACATTTTAATTTTCAAATTAACATAACATTAACTGGAAATCTTCATGCGGCATTCTGCACCAGATCACAAAATAATCTGTAGTACTGATGCAATACACCATATTTTATATTAGCCAAAAATCTTATCTAGAAGTTATCAAACCCGTATCTCAAATAGAGGAACAATACGTACAGTAGAAGTGGTGAGCAAATCAATCATTTATGGCCGACCGAATCAGTCGCTGGACGATTAGAAGCACGAGCGAATCTTTTCAATCATTAAATCGATCTTTTATATTATGCATGCACAGCGTATCAGTCTTAATATTTGTCGGTCCGTTCATACCGAACGATTGATTATGCAGTCAAATATTTTTATAACATAATCTAATGCGGATTTGTTGGGATTATTGTAGACTCTCGTCATCCTTAACCTATACATAAGAGTATGCATTATATTTCATTTCCTTCAAGAGTACCGAGTGTACAAAAATGGGATGCTGAATTGTATGTCACTGAGCTGCCCAGTTGCAGATTTTAAAAGCCGGATTACAGCGATATGTGGGTTGTCAACACGTTATCTCTGCCAATGATTATCTTTCCCACGTTCACTGCCACTCACGCGTTTACGCGTTCTACCTGGCTTGTGCCCTATGCCAACCACCCCCGTGTTTACGCGTTCACATCTTATTCAGTCTAAACAGCCACGATTTCGGTGTGGCGTCGTCTGCGAGTGATTGCACGTTAGAAGGCATTGAACTATAGTGTAAAAAGATCGTTAATGCAGTTGGTTTTAAAATTCAAAGTTTTTGGTGTTCGCTGAGTGTGTTTAAAATGGACGATTAACAAGTTGGTCCTAGCAATCCAAAAAGGGTAAAATACAATTTAGGAAGATGCGGAATTAGAAGCCCTTCAAACAACGAAGGAATTGATATGGAAGATGATCCATCCGGGCGTCCTTGACATGACCCAATGCGTCTCTGATGCGGACCCCGACGACCAGCCTTTGGTAGATTTGTTCCTAATACCCTGTATCGTTCTCTGCTGCACGTTTTATTGGGGTTTCTGTCTTTTTAAATAATTCCTACTATACACAAGTGGTTTTAGATTGGATTGATGATTCTTGGTGCTCAAATTTCTCATATAAACTTCTCTTTTTTTCGTATTATAGAGTACCTCCGTGAGATTCATTCTCTTTAAATTTAACTATATTTTAGTTACTATTTCGTGTTAGTTAAATTAACTTTATGTTGTGAAAAAAATGGATGAACTGTTATTGGGTGTCCGAGATATCCCTTATATTCAAATATAAGTGTCAGCAGTTCAAGGCAGTGTTTTTTTAATCGCCCACAACCTACAGAAATACCCTCCATTCCCTTCAAATTGTAAGGACCGAAGAGGACCCCTTACATTTACTATCCTTTACAATTTACAAAAAACGCGTAAACGCGGTGGTGGCACTGGTTAAAAAATGTGTTACCCAATCCCAAATCTACAAAAGACAACCAAAAAAAGTTAATTGAAGTTGATATTTCTAATTTTTCACAACATTTAATAATTATTTCCCAAAAATACTGTGTTGGTTCTCATCGAAGTTTTTAAGTCAGAAAGGGGAACGCAACGTGTTAAAAAATTTGTTGGACAATCTGTGTTACTTGGGTGTTGAAGCAGACAGAGTATTCATTAATGGTTTGGTTGTCATGGTTCCGTGTGCTAGAAATATTACGTTTACTTGTAAAAACAGGGCACAGCGATGCTGTTTCAGGTAAGTATTTACAAATTATATTTATTTATTATTTATTTATAAAAATACTTATTTTAATTTTAACTATTTTCCTGTTACCTTGCTTCAGATATATTTATGGACCTACTCCATTACATATCCTTTATGTAATATAATATATACTTCACAATATTGCTGGTCGTAATAATTTACAGCTACTGTTAAAAGCCCTAAAATTGAGCAATTTCCGATTAATTAAACTGTAAGGATGTCGAGGGGAAAGTGTTACAGAGTCGTAAACTGTATTGGATTAAATAAACAAGTGATTTATTAGTACATTACGTAATAAAAGTTGTAAATAGCATATTACGTACGAATGGAAAAGTTACGCATTACAACTCGACTCATGGACCTTACTTTAGCTACGATCATATTTATTAATATTAAAGTATGATTAGGTTAATATTTTTTTCAAGAATATTTCTCAGCAAACTGTCAAATTATTATCGTAGTTTTAATAAAGTGATATTTGTCCCTGTCATTTGAGATATCAACCGCCCACGACTCTCTTGTTATTCTTAATAAAGTACATATGGAAAGGAGAGGGTTATTATGTAACGTGTACTTTTGTTGAAAATAAACAAGGCGGTGGTCAGCAAAAGCAATATTCTTACAATATTACTTTTAGTTTTAAAATATTTAGAACAGTACAACAACTTTTTATTTAAGTGCAAGATTTAAAAGATCGCAGAGCGCTTTCAACCTTTCGGTCATACTCATAGAAGCTGTAAGAAAATATTTACAAATTTTAAGAACTTATAGTGAAAGGTTTCCTTTTGTGAAAATGAATGAAAAGAAACTTAAAATGATTTTCACAGCACTTATAAAATTTCTTTAAAAAGAAAGAAGAGAAAAAGAAACTTAAAACAATTGAACCAACAAATTTTGTGACAATTGTTTTAAGCTTCTTATCCTTTTCACAAAAGGAAGCTTTTCACTCTGAGTTTCTAAAATTTGTTAATATTTACTTGCTTCTACAGTCAGTCCAAAAAGTCTCCATACACCATATGCTTCTTATATATATTTTTTATTAATTTTAACCAGCTACTTGAAACAATGAAATAAAAATTATGTAATATTATTTCAATATTAACCAATATAAAAATTAATAAAAATTAACAAATATTTTATTGAAAGTTACCTTATAATTTAATATGTGCACAAAAACTAAGTCAAAAAGTCTCTATTTAGGATCATTGCCCTATTGGCAGAGATGCATTTTCGAGACATCTCCTCTTAAATTGTCCCTTAAAATGTTTAGATAAACATACATATTAATCGTACCATCTATCAAAGTTTAAATTTCCTACTCCCATGAAAGCATGCCTCCCTAACGCAGAACACTGCCACCACTATATCTCATCGTAGAACAAATATTATCAATTTTTAATGCTGTATTCTTCTTCCTACAAACTTTACTTTTGCCATTAGTTTCTTCACTAAAGGTGGCCGTTTTCCAAAAATGCGTTGAAACTAACAAACTCGAACCATTTTTTGCGATTAATTTCAGAACTAAACGGCTTCTTCCGGGCTACAGATCCATTATATAACCTTCTCTGTATAAACAATTTCTCACGGGCAACCGTTTTCCGAAAATTCTTCCCCAATTTCTTCTGCAACATTTGGTGCACTTTTCTTTGAATTTTTAATTATTTCTCTAACAATACTGGCCTCTTCACGTAGAGTTAATTTCTTAGGTCGATCGAAGCGAGGTCGAATCTTATACGAACCAGTGATTACAAGATACTGAACCATAGCGTGTGTTTTTCGATTAATGTTTCCTATATTTCTAAATAATTTTCCATATTTTCATAAATAAATTACGGTCTTTCGAACTGTAGGTATTAGGTTTCATTTCATAATTTCTTTCAATCTTTTAAATAAATTCACTGCAAAATTCATTACAACGGATGACAATGATGAAGAGTGGCTGAAAATGATTAATTTATTGTGAATTTTGCTAGCAATCACTACTTGATTAGAATCTACTGAACTTAAGTTGAAAGGAACGCCGATCAACCTGTGAACTACGTTCATTCGATATTATTACCTTGTTCAATATAAATTAAACTTTAATTTAGCTGAACTAAGATCAGTTTATGTTGGTATTACTATGATTTAGTTAATTTTATTTTTTTTTTTTTGATTTTTGACATCAAAACATTAGATATAAAATTTTATTTGCTGTGACGTTTGGCGCGCTTTCTTGCCATTTTTTGTATTAACAAGTATATTTCTGCTTGTACTTATAAAATGTAGTTAAAAATAAGAACTAAAGTATTTTCAATTTATTTACGGACGAGTGCTATATTTCTGACGCGGTTAGAGCTTATTGATTCCTTTAAAAATATTTTTTTTTACGTTACAAACTAATTTTACCTCCTGCTTTTGGAAGGGTTTGATGGAGAAACAAATTTCAATAATAAAAGCAACAGTTCTGTTTTAGTAATCTTTGCAAAAATGTATTGTCTTTCAATTAATAATCAGTGAAAATTTCGTTATATATTATATATTCATCAGTTTTTATAAATTTACTTCAAATAAACCTGAATTATGATATTTAAATGGGTGACTCCTTGGGTATCCTAGAGAAAGTCTACATACTTTTTTATTTAATCGAATATCTAAGTACTAAGGTAAAAACGCTTTTTGCCTACATGTTGTCGCGCAGCTCCGTATGATTTCAGTTAGCAACAATGTAGGTCACTAGAGTAAACTAAAGTGATGCCAGATTACACCGCGTGTCTCGCCCTTGCTAGGAAAACCGCCGCGCGTGAATTTATATGTTTAACTTTCGGTATCGTTGCTTCAGTATGTTTCGATACTCCACGTGCTTGATGTACCTATACGAATTTTAAACGTTTTGTTAGTTGTAGCTTTACCCGATTTTTTTTCTGTTATGAAATAATTCATAATAATAAATGTTGTAATGTGATTTCAAATTTGTGTGATATTATCTAATGTTAGTTCTGTGGCAAATCATACTTTTTATGTTTTATTTTTTTATGGAATTTAATTATGAAACGGATTATTTAAAAATAAGATCGAAGGTAAGAGAGTATGTACCTTAAATTTGTAATTTTTTTTCCTAGGAAGTTTGAAAAATAAGTGATAATGCTGGTCACAGATTTCTCGTTGTTTTGTCAAAAACTGAACACGTGTGCGTTTACAATTCTTTATTTAAAAATAAGATCGAAGGTAAGAGAGTATGTACCTTAAATTTGTAATTTTTTTCTCCTAGGAAGTTTGAAAAATAAGTGATAATGCTGGTCACAGATGTCTTGTTGTTTTGTCAAAAACTGAACACGTGTGCGTTTACAATTCTGTGTTGCAATATGACAACACCGCCTACAATTCGCTTACCCCTTTTGAGACTTGGGACTGCCTCAATAAATTATTGATTGCGAATGTCATCAGTAGCTGCCAAGTAAATTTACAGATTTTATATAAAATGTATATTTCTCTTAATAATTCAACGCGCCATTTATGGTTATTTTTCTTAAATTTATTTTCATCTTAGGATTTTCCGGTTTAAATATAAAAAGTCATTTCCATAATACCCTGTATATAAAGCGTATAGTGTATGGAGACTTTTTCGACTGACTATATGTGGTTCGTTTAAGGACGGAGAACTCCTGGATTCCTGACAATGATACACTCAGGATGATGGAAAGATTGAATGCGCTCTGCTAATATATTTTAAATCTTGCACTTAAATACAAAGTTGTTTTACTGTTCTATCTTGAGAAATGCACACAGCCACACCGAAACTTCCATTTAAAATATTTGAAGGTCACTGGTGAAAACTATTAAAACTATGGACCTACCTTAGTTAAGCGAACAACTACAACTCGAGAAAATCTTTTTATATCATCGTAGTGCGGATAATATAATCTCTCAAAACCATTTTGGGTTCCGCTAATTCTATTATAACAACTTGATTTCGTAACCTTTGCAAACTGGGGTAATGAGAACAATTAATAACACCAATATTTGGCCTTAGACCCTTGTTAACCTTACATATTATAGAATTCCGTTCGGATCCTCAGCTATGCTGCCATACGTCAAATATAATTTTCTACCGGAGATTTGTTAAGTGTAGTTAAATAATTTTGTAGTGCAGAATCCGAATATAACCGCAGATTTTTTCTATCAGGTCTAGCTTTTAAAACTGAAATACAGACGATTTTATCTTCAACATCTTCACGTTTCAATAATTATTTTTTCTAATTACTGAAACAAACGCAGTGAGAACATAACGGTTGCAAAAAATTGATTATCAATTCATTTGTTTTTTGTTTCTTTCAATAAAATACTCGTACTTGTCGATTTTTATTTTTGTTTGAGCCTTTTTGAATATAATTTCATGTATATATATTAGGTGACCCTAAACCATAACGTTAAGATCTAACTTAAGGTACAGAATAACATAAGTCATCCTTAACACAAGTTTGACAGTAAATATTATGTTCTTTTTAATCCTCATCTAAAGGAATAGATCTTTAAGGACGTAGTAATATTTAACACGTAAATTGACCTTCAAATTAATTTAAAACATAGTTTTTTAAAGGTTTTCCTTAATGTTAAGGCTACCTTCGCTAAGGTCTAACTTAAGGTAACATTGAAATATCGGCCCTTAAAATTTTTTAAGCACACTACTCTATTTAAGGTGAACATAGCTTATGTTAAAAATTAAATATTGTTTTCCATCTACGCCACTTCCATGTTACTTTTTTGACACCCCGTATCTATATGCTTCAACTTCTTAACTTTATTGTTATTTTCTCAATAAGCAGAAATTTTTTCCTAAAAAAATAATTAAAAAAAGTTTCACATGGATATGTTAAGATGATCTCTGGACACGCTATATATAGCCTCTCAACACATAAGAAAGTTGTTTTAAATAATAATATTACCAAGGCGGAGTAGTATTTAGAGGTAAAAATATTTCAGCAACTTATCCACAGTGCGGTTCTTTGGGGGTTTTGCGATACATCATTTTAAAGGTTCTATTGGGTACTTTAAGAACCCAGATTAATGTGTCTCTATTCGCACCAAAACAAAATGATGGCTTCTTAAAAAATAATATTTACTATTTTCCTCTTTTAATATTTTAGTTGAGATTTCACAATTTCGCATAATGCAATGACTATCAGCCAGCTGGTTAACGTAAGGCCCCACTCTCTATTAAATTTTTTTTTATAAAGATGGCTCCCATCAGTCATTTTGAATTTGATCACCATAAAATATGTGTTGTAAAATTGAATTTTTACAATTAAAGAAAATTAATGAGGATTTTACGTTAGATTATTTTTTAAATAATTTAGCAAATAAATGGATCGAATGCTACATAATCTTTCAACATGCATCGTCAGCATAAATCATGAGAACGAGCATTCTGCGGGAGACGGCAGTCGATATTTGGGATCTCGGTGCGGTCGCTCGCCGATTGGGATCCCCAAATCGGTCTCACCCGCGATTTTATTTTTTCCAAAAAGGGGAGGTCGTAAAATCTGGCTACAGGATTCAGAGTGCTTGACACCAAATATTCCAAGAATAGTCAACAGCGGACCTTTTCCTGAGGAAATTTTATTCGAAATACTCGTGTGTTTAAGGTGAGTTTAAATAACACTGAAATGTCTTCAAATACTCGTGTATTTTGGGGCGAGTATAAATAAAATCTAAAATTGATCTCGTAGCTGTCCGTACGAGTATAAATAATACTGCGATATCTTCTAACACTCGTTTTGATGCGAGATAATTTCAAATAAATTCGTTAA
Source organism: Barypeithes pellucidus (assembly GCA_963991005.1). Classification (NCBI taxonomy): domain Eukaryota; kingdom Metazoa; phylum Arthropoda; class Insecta; order Coleoptera; family Curculionidae; genus Barypeithes; species Barypeithes pellucidus. The sequence goes on along the minus strand of OZ022556.1, from coordinate 30,592,220 downwards.
CGCAACGTGGGAGATAAACTCGTATTTTTTAATACAGAGTAAAGACCACTATCGATTGCAGTTCAACATTTTCCAGAGACTATAAACTTCGTTGTCCACAAGAAGTGACAGTAACTAAAATTATTCCAAAATAAAATATCTTAAGTATTAGAATCCTCTACCGCATTCCTAAAATTTTGAAAATGATAGGGTAGTTTGAGTTCTCGTTAGTTGAGAAAAATATTAGCTTAGGATTATTTTCTACTCTAAATAATGTAAATATCTAAATTTAAAATGAGAGTTCGTGATAGAGGAATGATAGGTTGGTTGAAACGCAGAATGTTAGTGCAGGTTAAGTCTTTATTGTACATAAAATGTAAATAATTGCCGCATGAAAACTTCGGGTCGCGCTACTCGACTGACTTAAGACAAAACCCCTAAAGCAATCCTCGTTGACAAAAGACATTAAAATTAAATTAAATAAAAGCCCCTCCGTGTTCAATATAACAATTTGCATTGACCATTGTCGTCGGCTGGCATCCCTGACAAACAACTCGAAATTGAAACAAAGAAATCATAAATGAAACAATAGCGTCTTAAAAGGTAAAAAACTAATTAAGTAGGAACGACACTCATATTGGGATGGATTTTCTCATTAAGTACTAAGACTGGCAACATAACGGATAATGTCGACCAGTTCTTAAATACATATTCCAAATTTTAAAGATTTAATAGTTAGATTCTAAGACAGTAAATGAATTAAAGGATACTAAAAATATAATAATTATGCAATTTTTAAAACGTCATAACGTCAATAGAGAAGTAAAGTAATATTCTGGAATCGTAAAATACTCAATATGACCTTCAAAATGATGTATTGCATGATCCCTCTTCCTATTTAATCTTATTTAACAAGATTGCGCCCATTTACCATTTTATCAATTTAGAACTGTCATTCTTACGTCAACGTTTACCTTCCTCTATTGGCCACAACCAAATTTTGTAAAAAAATATGTTGTTTTAGGAAAAAAATGTTCAAGGAAAAAAACCTGCAACTGAAATAGGAGGAAAATATATATTTTTTGTTTCGGAATATTTTTAGATTTAATTTAATTTATCGTTCCATATAGAAAGAAATTATGGACTTTCCTCCAATTATTAATACAATTCTTTTTAAAAATCTTTTATTCCACATGTATTTTTTAAAAATGCAGTGTTTTCGTAAAAGGAGAAAAATCCGTTTATCAGCGCTAAAAAGTGCAGCCTAGACCCCGATCACGTTCCGTCTCGTTCTTCCGATTATCTTTGTTTCTGTCGGCGTACCGACACACGGCGTCCTCTTAACTATGCAGCTTCAGCTTATAATTTACTTAGACACATTTCTTTACTATTTTAGCAATACGGATATTTTACTTTACCACATTGTATAACCAAGAGATAATTCATCACGGGTAGTCTCATGAAATAAATACATAACTATAATTCGAATTTTAGCAATTAAATTATTAGCCTTCCCTTGGCATTTTTGGTGGTTTCGGACATGACAAGTGATGGTAAAATACCGTTTGACGCTAATGTATTCGAGATGATGAAAGGGGTGCTTTGCCCTACTCTAGATGAGTAATGATTTTTGGATTTTATTAACTGTACGGAATTAATATATTCCTTGAATTAATATAAAATAAATACGTGTAGCATATTATACTACATAGACATATAGAAATATGATAATATTATATATAGAGCCAAGAGACATGTAAATTCAGCATCATATGGGAAATTTTTTCAATAGTTCGTGAGCAAACATTTTTAGTTTTGTGCTCGTTTCTGCTTTAAAAGCTAATCCAAATGACGACGATACTGTCACATTTGAGGGTATTTTTCACAATTTTCAAAAATGTTACATTAAAAAGTTGTTAATTTTTTTAATCATTACCCGTGTTGCAACTTTCAACTCTAACTTTTTTTTAAAGTAAATTTAATTTGTTAAATAAATTCAAAGTTTTGTTACCCGTGTACCAACTTTCAACTCTCTAACAAACCCGAACAAACTTAATCTTTTTTTTTAGAAACCAAATTTAATGTGTCAAATAAATACCAAAATGAGAACACTAGTAAGCAAAATTAAAAAAAAATACTTTCAAATAATTGTTGTTCTTGAAACACCTTTAACTGAATTATTTATACGTTGTGTTATGTTTAAAATATATTCTCGAATAACTGTCTGTAAATAGTCACAAGGTCTTCGTTTAGACACATTTTGTTTTAACACTTACAGGTACACCGTAATGCTGATACCATACAATATTATTCACAACGAATATTTATAACCAGGAAGACGACAAACTGCCGTGTTAAAAAATCGAAGCAGGCATGAAGCGGAATCCATTAAGTCTGACATCAGCTGACAAAGCGCACGTGCTTTTCAAAGGTCACTTTGGTCCAAATTTTTATTACTGTCAATATTTTAAATTGACATCTAACAAAACATTCAAACCCCTTTCATTTGATTTAGTAAGTAGTGAAAATCAAATATTCGGATTATGACATAGGTTTTGTTTTCAGCTGTAAATATCGCTTTAAAATTGTCCTTAGACACTTCTATATTATCATTGAACTAGTAACGAAACTAGAAATGAAGAATTCAGAGATTGAAGGTTGTAATTAGTTTTATTAAAAAATAGGAAGTAAATCATAATTTACATAAAATATTTTAACATCTTCAACTTCAAACAAATCAAAGTAAATAGAATACTATATGTACACCTACTAACAAAGTAAATATGCACCATCATTATGATTATGGGCTTCCATTTTGTTTGTTTCGTAGCATACTCCTGGCAACATTAGTGATCGTAGTCCTCTTGGATAGTCATTATGGGATTCTCAATTAAACTAGAAAGAATTATTACTATAATTAAACTAGAAAGAATTGTTATAATGATATATTGCCGGATTTATAAAATTACATATCGTCGCTGTTCTCACAAACCGACCTAACTAACATAATTATGAAAATTGAGATATTTTACCGATGAACTGGCATATCTCCAAATAAATATTAAAAAAGAAATAAGTATACTGCTTCAAAACTAAAGTGACTGTCTTAACGTAAAACCTACTCATCTTTCATTTTTTTAGCCCTCCTGTAAAACTTTTCAAATGCTGGTTGGGCCTCTCCATGGAGAAGGTGACACAATGTGATGATATATTGTGGCCTAGGTAATAAAAATTCGAGGTCCAAAGCAAAAAATTTTCATGTTTGTTTTTTATTGGAAATTAGCAAAGCAGCGTGGTGGCCCTTTTCGAAGCTGGGACCTCCCCATATGGCGGGCCCCTTAGCGTCGCTACTGAACGTATAAACCTAATTAGACAATCGGCCCCTCTGACTTTACAGTGTGATAAAATAATTGTTACTGCTCCTAATAATCAACAATCAAAAAAAATATATTTTACAATAGTAATTACTACGGGTTAATATAATTAAGCTGTGAATATTATGTTGTAGCTTTTGACTTCTAGATTGTGAAATTTAAATAAAATTCTTTAAAATGTGTTTGTTGCTAGTTTGCGCGACATAATGGGACAATTTTATAATGTGAATTAACAAATAACGAATAAAAATTATTAAAAAATATTTCAATCATAAATTACTTACCTGTAACAAAACGGAAAAGTTCGATTTCGTGAAAAGAATAGAAAATTAAAAATTATTTTAGAATTTAATGACGCTTCCTCCACCATTTTCAATCATATTATATATCATAAATCTTGCTTGATTTTATTCCATTCCAGACGAAGGATATTCGGTTGTGAACGTGTGCTGCTCGCATTCTATGTCTGTCTCTGTCTGCATCAACTTTCCCCGATTCGTTAAAGGGAGATAAAATGGCCTAGATCAAGTCGAACAAACCCAAACAAGTACACTCACGTTTTTGACTTTCAGATATAGCTACGTAAGTCCGATATTAACACAGAAGGATTGACACAAAAGGATAAACGTATGGAGTAATATTATATCTTTTGAATAATTTTCGATTTTTGGAAAAATAGTATGCATATTAGGGTAGTCCATCTTTTGCACAACAAACCCGAACAAACCCCTTTCATGAAATTTTAATACCTGCCATCCGAACTGGACGCGCAAAGACCATCTATGGTGATTAAAATAGGTTCTCCGTAAATTGTTCTTATACATAATTACTTATTGTTATAGCAATTAAACTTCAATATAAATTATAACAAACTTTTTATTTATCATAATAAACATTTATTTATTCATCCAACATTTTGAAAAAACTAATAATAATAATAGCTAAACCTATATTATCGGTCGCTACGTTTTCGATAAATATTGTTTTTGTTCCTCGTCTTGTGTTAAAATACTGATATATTTACTAATTAACATAATTTCTCGTTCAGCTGAATCATTGACAACTTTGAGATTATGAACAATTTCAAGAAACTTTGATATAATATCTATTATTAGATTTCCAAGTTTCAGAGTCATTGTTTAAAAAAATCTAAATCTATATAAAATCGTTAAGAAATGATTTGGTACAACAAGACACGAAATCAAATACTGGTTTATTCAAAAAGGACTGTCTTATCTCTTTTCATAAGGACTTCTTCAGTATCTGTTAATGATGGTAATTGACCATATCTATGTTTACCTTAGTTGATACGATCTCATCGAAAAAACCCTAAGTGATTTAGTATTTTGTGTGATAAGGTGTCAAATATAGCCATTAGATATTTTTGTAATTAATTACGGAATGGAATACAAACAACTTTTTCCACGGGCATTTTTTAGTACAAGACAGAGAAAAAGAGTATTTCCGGGATAAAACTTGATTTTCGCACGGTTCTGATTTTGTCTTTCCCATGGTGATTATTGGTGAAGGATGGGCCCAAATAAAAAAAATTTTCGGACAAAAGATGTTTATTTTTGGTCGGAGAACACGATACGCCAATAAAAAATATGGGGGGGTTTTCCATTTGAAAATCTTAACTTCAAAACCAAACCACTTTTTCCCTAGACATTTTCCGCTGCAATGCGATGCACCGGAGTTATTTATATATAAATTTTTAAACTTTATTTTTTTCCCCTATAGAGATGGACCACCCTAATATTTACGAATCTCCGTATTACACCAATCTTCGGTCGTTCGGGAGTGTTCAGCATTTCCTCCTAGGTATAATGTACTATGTTCCTAATATTAAAAAAAATGAAAGTAGGTACCAAATATTAATTTACTTAACATTACAGATTCGAAAATAACCATACAAATACAAAGTTCAGTGATAAGATAATTACGTAGCACTCGGTATTAAAGACTTTATTTGTTAAAATTATTCTTATTTTTAATTTAGCAAAAGATAAAAATGATAGAATGTCACATTGATGTTTTCCTCGAGTGGCTGACGATACTTTTTGGACAGTATCTAACCCTATATATCTCTAATTGGTTTACTTAAAAAAATAAATAATTCAATTTTATACACTACACCTAACAATTAGAGGTAGCAGGACGTAAACTACTCTAGTAAACTCTAGAATCATCAATTTTCATCAATGTTACTTTACAAAAATTTAAATTTTTTGACTTGTGTAATCAGACGGTTTGCCATAATGGTAGATTTTAATGGAAAATGCCAAGATATTGCTACTTTATGTTTATATTTCTGTATTTTTCGTGGGTTCCATTCGCATAAAACTACTCTGGCACCAGCTCCTGATGATTTAACCCCTGCATAAGCTGACTATGGTACGGATGCATTTTTTGCCCATGTAGAATTCTCTGAATTGATTACAATGTTCTTTTCTTGTAAAATGTGTTAAAATTACAACTTAATATGACATTAAGTAATTAAAACAATATTTTTACTTTGGATAATAGTCGCTTTTGTTTAAGTCATGACCTACCAACAAAAAATATAAACAAGAAATAGAGATATTTTGGCATTTTCCATTAAAATCTAAAATTGTGGCAAAAGGGCCGATTTTAGGATATGTTATACTTGCAAATTTATAGAGCATAAAATACTTAGACATAGAGCATTAATCTACACAGCGTTCGATTTGAATAAAAAATGAAGATATGTTAGTTTAAAAAGAACAATATTGGTACCGCTGTAGAAAACACTCTGTATAACTTACGGCCAGCTTCCTCTCAGTTAAAAAAAAAATTGAAATCTGTTCTTTATTAACAAAATAACAGTTTATTAATTTGAACGCGTTTTTTGAATATTCGAGAATTAATTGGGGTAGTATAGAAGCGAAACAGGAAAGTATCTTAACTACGTTCAGTTATTCTGAGATAAAGATAGATGGCTATGGTCGTGGTCAACCGCCTACACGAATAACTCGACTACGACAAATCGATCCAATCGACTTCTTCTTCGACACTTCGAGTTCTCCCTATATGACGCAACTGCTTATTTTGGTCATTTTGCAAAAGATCAGTATTTCGATCTTAAGACCACTCCTCGCAGTATTTAAAGAAAAACCCTATATAATTAACTTTATTTTCATTTTGGGTATTATATCCAAAATTATAACTCCGTTCCTTTATATTTATGACGGTCATTTTTAAAACCCTTGCATTCATAAAATTAAACATTTTTATCTTCGGTCTTAATTACATTAATGATTTTTTGTGAAAATTAATGTTGCTGTGGCACTTTATATAAAAAATCGTGTGGCAACTCATTGAGACGTTCGGTGATATTTAAAAGAAGGGAAATATTTCAACAATTTTATACTCAATTAATTTTAAATAAATTATCAAAGGAGCAATAAAGAAAATTATTTCTCCATAACAATCAAATAGAATCGTCTTTAACTTCAACACGATGTAATGCAATCAGGAAACTTTAATACACATTGTACCCAAGTAGCATTGTTAGACACATTATGGTACATGTAACTATCGTTCCTGTTTCCGATCAAAATTGGAAACTCTTGGCAACAAAAATGGAAATATTTTCGAAACGTATACATTTTAAATAGGACATTTACACGTGTTTCCCAGTGGTTGGTACTAGCTGTGACTCTCGCTGTTTCGATCGAAACGTTTATCGAAAATGTTTCGAAAATATTCGAAAATATTTCTAAACTGTTACTTATATTTATTAAAAAGAGGCGGGGCTATGTTAAACCATGCGCAAAATAATTAGGATACCTTCACTGTTGTTAAAAATAAGAAAAAGAATATGAAATAATAATCTCGCCATGATGAATTCGTTATAAGTATATTTCCTATAAGTTATTTTATTTCATAAACCTAGTAATTGCACATAAGAACTAAAAAATCATTGTCGCAGTAAATTTTATCGTGCAGTTTAGTAATTTGGCTTTATATTTTTAACGTGCCCTCGATTTATTTGCATTTACAGAAAAAATATACTTTGTCAAAAAAATAAAAATTAAAATATTATCAATATTTTATTTATTTCTTTTATGAATCGACTTAGCTAGGAAAATGGAACTTAGCTAACAACTTTTAGCTTTGCAAGAGATGCAGGAATATCATTAAAACTCATTTTAACAAAATGAAAATACATTTCCCAAAATGGGCGCTAGAAGGCAATAAATTATTCTGGTCCAAAATGGACTCAACACACAATTTCTAGTCCTTGCTTTTATAATGTTTCCATGATGCACAGAAAAATATAAGGTTTTTTTAAGGTGATGGTGAATGCCACAGAAAAAAAACGTTTGCTTGCATGTACAGAAAACAAAGGTTGGGATGGACAACCTAAGTCTGCCGTCACGAGAGGCGTGGTTTCAAAAACCTTTGCAGACTAAAATTACATTGAAAATCTCATAAGAGATTTTTTAAAGCATTGGTACACATTTATAAGTGATAAGTAAGCAATTTCTTAATATTATTTGTATATTAGATGTTATTATTGATTCAATAAATTAAAAACTAAAAAAAAAATTTGGAGTTCGTACTATGAATCTAATAGTGTTTAGAGATAGATCATAATTCTAGGAAGAGCTTCAAAACGGTATTTTCATTTATTTTTTAGAAATAAGGGTTATATTATTCTAGATCAATTTCACATTTTTTAGCAACTCTGTATTTTTTAGCAAAAGTGACTTTTTTCGATAAAATGAAGGATAAGGAAGTTTCCCATTTGTTACACTTTCTACCACACATGCTGTATATCGTTACGCTATACGACGCCATCCCATATTTTAAATCTATTTTCAATGCAAGTTTCAATGGTCTAGAAAATCTGTATTAATATTCCTGTCAAGCCCAAGTTCGGAAATTTAAAACTTTTCTCTCGACTTTATAGAAACCAGGAAAGACGGCATGAAGATTATGATGAATAAAAAATGCAAATAAATAAAACAGAAGTTTATACTTTCGACTCTGGGAGTGGTGCGTGTGCGCAAAAAGCGATTCACGTTGGTTTTGAATCGTTGAAGGCTATATTCGTTGGGAAAAACGACCTCGGGAAGGTATGAAAGTATTCTTAAATAGTGAAGTTCGAGGAGTATTAAGCATAACCACATATGGATGGACGGCAGTGGTTCGTCGTGTATTTCTGATATTCGCCGCTCTGGGAGGAATTAACAGGGCAAGGTCAGCCGGGCACTTTCCATGAAAATATCTGTAAAAGACAGTTAAATCCCCAACCTGTCTCCGATGTTCTAGGCTCTCGAGGTTCTTCGTCAGCGTGGCCCTCCTTTCGATGAAATCCAGCAGCCGAATAGTATGTTTGGGTGCAGAGCTCCAGACATGAGAGCAGTACTCTAGTGATGGTCGAATCTGGGCTTTGTATAGTGTCAAAAGTTGTTGAGGTGTGTACAAGTTTCTGGTTCGGAAGAGTACACCAAGTTTCTGAGAAGCTATCTTGGCGATTGCCACAACGTGGTTATGCCAAGACATATTTCCTCCCAAATTGACGCCCAGCAAATTAATAGATGAAGCCAGTGGGATTGCGTGTCCGTCCATGACTATGTCCGGTTCTGTAATGTTAACCTTTTTAGAGAAAACTGCTGCCTGAGTTTTTTAGCGTTAAATTCGACTTGGTTACTGTCACCACAAGCCAAAATTTCTTCCAAACCTTTGTTGAGGCGTGATACTTCATGCTGTCTGCGAATATGCGCGTCGGCAGCCGATGTTTGCGCATTCAAAAAGAAAGATGAGATAAGTGTGCTACCATCAGCAAAACTAAATATCGTATTTTTCTTTTTCACTAGAGGGTCATTAATGAAGAGTAAGAAGAGAGTGGGAGACAATATTGGCCCTTGAGGAACACCGGCATTGATGGTGAATGTGTCTGATAAAAAAAATTCTTTAGTTAATCCATTCTAAGATATTTGTGGCATTCACTTCCTATCTATATTTCGAGGGGTGGATCAGGGGCTTTAATTTTAAAACTCGAATAGATATAGGTAAGAAACTACGTATCTAAAATTAGTTATGTTTTAATACCCTTTTTTAAAATTAAAACGTTATTAATTCATTTTCCATTACTATAGTCTATATTGTCTCCATAAATTTAAAAAAAATATTTTCTTGTAGATTATAAAAGTTTACGGACTATGAGGGTTTTATTATCTGAAGCCCTCGGCATAAACCATTTGAATATAAATTATCCTCTGTCTGACCCTTTGAGTTTTGGCAAGCTGGCGGTATACTAATTTTGCTACAGGGTTTTGGTTACATGGATACAATGTATTGTTTGTTCTTTAAACAACAACTGCTTACGAAATAGAGCAAAATAACGAACAAACTCGAATAAACCAGAACATTCTTACTGCAACACACCGAGTAATGAAAAAATCACTGAATGCATTACCCCAATTAATTATCGAATATTCAAGAATGCATATTCAAATGAGTATAGTTTACTTCAAAATATATCGTTGATCTTATGACTGCAATAGAAGCCTAATTACACCTACAACCATAATTTACATGTTTTTGGGCAGAGCCGAAGTACCAACTTTATTTGCCTGCATCCCTAATTTTTATACCTGTTTGAGTAGGGATAAATATCTAATAATATATAAATAGCAAATTGATTTTTATTGACTTTAATATTAAATTGGTTTTCCGACGAGTGAGTATTGTTATATTAGTGTTTGGTTTCACGGCACGTAATTTTTTTTTGGTGTATTGGTATTATACTGTGGCGTCACTTTCAGAAGAAAGCAGAACTTTCATCCTGTATTAGTCTATAATCTAAATCGTACAGTGTAAATTTTAATTGTAAACTGTACAGTGTGTCCCATTTTCGACACTTTTATAGTGTTTCTCCGTTATTGTTAGTGCTATCAAAAAAGTAATGTAGGTGCCATGTGCTCTTTTTGGGTCAAACTTAAAACGGAAACAACTAGAATGTCAACATAGTTCTCTCTAGGATATTAGCTTCTGTTTTATGGCCTACTGTACTTTAAAGTTTAAATAAATCGCCTAGGAAACCAATATTATTCATGGTGTGTTATATATTTGAAAATAGAATTTAAAATGCAATATTTTTATATTAAAATATACATATCATTTAAAAAAATTAGGTTAGATACGATAACTTTTTTACCTGACCCCGTATACTTATTCTGAATGAATATGTAAAAATGAAATAGACGTTAAATGTTAATAACAACTAGAATATCAACATAGTTCTCTCTAGGATATTAGGTTCTGTTTCATGGCCTACTGTACTTTAAAGTTTAAATAAATCGCCTAGGAAACGAATATTATTCATGGTGTGTTATATATTTGAAAATAGAATTTAAAATTCAATATTTTTAGATTAAAATATACATATCATTTAAAAAAATGAGATTAGATACGATAACTTTTTTACCTGACCCCGTATACTTATTCTGAATGAATATGTAAAAATGAAATAGACGTTAAATGTTAATAACAACTAGAATATCAACATAGTTCTCTCTAGGATATTAGGTTCTGTTTCATGGCCTACTGTACTTTAACGTTTAAATAAATCGCCTAGGAAATCAATATTATTCATGGTGTGTTATATATTTGAAAATAGAATTTAAAATGCAATATTTTTAGATTGAAATATACATATCATTTAAAAAAAATGAGGTTAGATACGATAACTTTTTTACCTGACCCCGTATACTTATTCTGAATACAGCAGATTATTCAAAAATCATTATAAAGAAACTTTTGTATGAAACATTTTTCTGTATCTCTTTTAACTAAGAAAATATAGAATAATTCTGAACTTGGCATTAACTAAGCAGGCACCGGTATAGACGAACTGTCACTGTGGTGTAAGATTTGCAATTTAAGAAAATTTTTCAAATCAATTTAATTCTACCAAATATTCATTATCTATAATAATTTTGCAATAAAAAAACCAATGTGACTATAAATTATACATTGTGATCTAGTCTAAGGTAATTTAAATTCTATATTTTACTAATAAATACGAAGGAAAATTGTGTAATAAATTTAATAAGACAACCTGAAAATCTAGCTTAAGGTTCTTATTTTTTGCCCACTATCTTTTCACTGTTTCAGACTAATGTGCCATCAATAGTTGTTAGTGGCGTAAACCATCATAGGAATTATCACTACCATAAATAGATTATTCTACTTTCACTACGAATTTCGGTATTTTTGGATGAACGGAAACAATATGAAATCATTTTATTGTTTGCTTTCCTGCTATTTATTTTTATTCCGTCTACATATGGAGCTAAAATTTATTATACAAATATTGCATACCGAAAAAGATAAAAAAGAGGTATTCCGTGTGGGTTGGTGACAATTAGATTTGGGCAAAGTTTACTATTTCCACAATTTGAAATTTCAAATCAAAATTTCCAGAAACTTATGAAATTAATGTCAATTTTATTAAAGTTTTTTTATTGAAATTTATAACATTTTCATTGAAATTTATGAAAGTTCCGCTTCTCTTTTAATATGAGCTTTATTCTCATTAAAAACAAGATTAAAGGCTAGTAGACGGCTGATGGGTCTATTTTATTTATGAAGGAGGAGGAGTGATTGCAAGTAAAATATTTGTGGAACTTGTATTGAAATTTATGAAATTTTCGGGAAGGTTTCGCATATAAAAAGGAAATTTACTGGGAACAAAAACACAATTAATTTGTTACGTCATCTACTATAATTAAAGTTTCATCATTAGGATTAGAACAATATAAATGATAAAATAATAAATACAATGAAAACTTAAACCAAAATAAACTTCCATACCTCGTATTTGCAAAGAGGGAATAGGGAATTGAAACTAAGTAGGTAATTTAAATTTAAAAACCTTCTTCACTCATTGCTTCTCAGGGCCAAAAATATAGTAACAAACCTTACGACTCGATAACTGCATACAGGGTGTCCCAAATTCGATGCTCACTATTGGGATCTCGGAAACTGAAAGATGCATGAAAGGTTAAATTATGGTAAAGTAACATAATTTGGAGCTAATATCGATGAGAATTTAAGAAAATTCCAACTTCTTCCGGAGATACCCGAAAATTTCATTTTCCGGTTTTGTTTTTGTGACGTTATTTATAAACATATTGACAAATGACACAGTTTTACGATGCATTTAAAGAGTTTTTAATTTTTAAAGGACGTTTCGGTTTTCAGATATCATCATCAGGTAAAATTTTTAAATATTACTTTTTGAATTATTTGATTTCCCCTAAACATAAACCAACAATATTTTACCAAAATTTCTCCATTTTGAACCGAAGATACATCACCAGTAGCTTAATTTTTTTGGCAATACGATCCTGATAATTTTTATGTTTGAAAGATATGGTAACTAAGAAATTTTACAGTGAATATTGTAATTGAAATAAAGTTACTAAAATATTTAGTCCAACAACGAAAAGATATTTTAGAACAGTGAGATTTTGGTAACGAAGAAATGTATAATAAGTATTCAAAATGCAATTCTTCTGCTTCATTATATTTTTCTGTTAACCGTATAGTTTTATAAATTGCACGTTGAATAATTTTGTAATTGTTCTTACAGGAACAGTCCTGATGTCTCCAATTAAATTTTGCCGTAAAAACTCTATATTTTCTCGCATATTGCGATAAAGACGATTTTGAAGAAATCCCCGAAGGAAATAATCAAGGGAATTCAGATCAGGGCTTTTCGCCGCCCTTCTTACAACTCCTTGGTTTCCAATCCACCTATTGGGAAACATATTGTTCAACAAGAATGTCAATTCTTCCATTATGGGTTGGGTTCAAAACGGTGAAATGTTGGTGAAATATTATTGGCTCATGTTTTGGGGAAACCAACTAATTCAAAAAGTAATATTTAAATTTAAAGTCAATATTTAAATTTTTTATCTGATGGTGATATCTATCTATCTATCTATCTTACGGAAGTAGTCGGAATTTTCTTAATTTCTCAGAGGCATTAACTTAAGCTCGAAATTATGCAACTTTGCAATCATTTAACTTTAGTGTATCTTATATAGATCCCAATGGTGAGCATCGAATTTTGGGACACTCCGTACACTACCTCAGTTAATTGAATATTCCAAAATGCACGTTTAAATTAATAAACTAATATCAGCTTGTGCAGTGTTAACAATTAATCAATTTTTAATTATTTTTTTTAAATTTCAACTGCAATGTATATTGATAAATATACATTCTTTGGCACGGGTCAATTTGAAGTATTATTTTTATGAGTCCTGGGGAATACCTAATTCAAATATTTTAGATTACTTATGAAACACTCTGTTAAATAAAATTTTTCTTAAAAACAATCATTAATCCCTGAAAAAGCTCTGGCTCTGGCTCTAGATATTTTCATGATGTAAAACCAAATTGAAAAGAAAATAGGTTTTCGTCATCAGCTCCTAAATACTTTAAAATGAAACCTTTAAGAAATGTTCCTTAAATCGTTTCCTGAACTGTTCAAAAACACGTGTACCTTACCTTTAAAGAAAATGTTTGCATTGATGCCATTTTAGGCAAAAAATTATCCTAAAATATTTTTAGAACTGTAGTAACGGTAAATAACGAATGATTTAAAATAATTTAAGGAGGCTGTTTTTACTTATTTATATTAAAAAAAAGGATAATTTAGGTTTTCATGAAAACTTCGTTTTCGCCAAATGTTTTACCGGGACGAAATAAACTGTGCATCTATAAAACAGATAATCTGTTATTTTTAACACGTTTTTTATTTGTATGTTGCCTGATGTTTGCCAGCTGTTTCTAAATTAACTGGGAATATTCCTCCTTAATCATATATGCAGCTTTTTCGCCGATCATAATTGCAGGAGCCATAGTGTGTCCTGAATTCAACTCAGGCATAATACTACAATCTGCAATCCGTAGTTTTTTAACACCATGAACTTTAAGAGTTGCATCTACAACAGAATTACGGGGGTTTGGTCCCATCCTGTTAGTTGATGTTGGATGATATACCTACAAAATAAACCAAATATACATTTCAAATTATTTTTACCTAATATTTTAATTATTAAAAATATTTAGAAATGTGATGCATATACAATTCGAAATATTCTTTTGCCTATTAACGCAGACCGGTATAATTATTAGGGGAAGCGGCAAGTTTAACATCAATTGTCTCGTGATCCCTTCACTCGAAACGATAACTTTTTTTAAGTAAATCGTTTTTATTGAAAATTATTGAAAATTAGTAGAAGCAATCTAATAAAGTCCTAGGAAGATCAAAAATGATCCAGAATATATAGGGTGTCCCAGATAAGATAAGGATGCACTCTACAGGGATTTCGTTAATCATAATATACTTAATTAATTTAAATATACAGGGTGTTATGGAAATGACGTATTATATTTAAACCGGCAATTCCTGAGATGAATACAAATTGAAGAAAAATATCCAAAAATGGCGCTTTCAATTCATTTAGCGGTAAAAATGACCTGACGTCAAACCAGGAATACCTCTGTACCGCACTGCGGCACATCCGAATTCTCACCGGTGTTGTCAGAATTACACCTTACACTCTTTAAGTTTGCAATACCCAACTACGTAACTAGGTCAAATGTCAATGACCTTTTGACTTTTGATTGGCTGATTGAATTTTTAATGTAATTTTATTTAGGCCACACACATACCCTTACCTTGTCGGTCTTATTTAAAAATTAATGTCAACTTCTATAAAAACTTATACAGCGTTTTAGTAAAGAAACCGGCACATCACATAACCCATAATCGGAAAACTGAACACTGACCAAAACACACACAAAATTCACTTGGAGACATCGTTTTTTATTAACATTGGGTTGTCTCGCCTGGATTTGTATGAACTTTTGTTTTTAATTATAAAACACATTGTAAAATGTAAATAACCTAAATAACATTTATTTGAACTAAAAATGACGCATTTAAAACACGAACTGTCAAAAACTAGAAATGTATTAATTGCATCTTTTCCGGTAGATTCCTGTGCATTCACCAAAAAAGGTTGAAATAAATAATTATAATAATCTACAGCACTTATTTATTGTATTGTTTTCCTTCACTGCTGTAGATAAAAATAAAGATTAAAAAACTTGTTAATCGCTGCTCTGGTGCTTTATTTCATTCGAAAAGCTTAAAAAAATTAAATCGATCGTTTCACAGCGGGATTTTAAAACGTAAGATTAGCCACATCTCTAGTATAAATCGACATAAGTGGGAAAATGTTTAGTACATACAGAAAAATCAAGTCGAAGGCATATTAGAAAATATTCCTTTAGTAAGAGACTGGAAATCGCAAGGTTACCGGATCTTACATCATGCAATTTTTTTCTATGGGGTACGATGAATAAAGAAATAGTTGATAAAGTCGAAGATATTGGATGCAGCAGATAAAACAATTGCTGAACGTTTTAGTTTATAAAGTGCCAATTGTGTCCTATTTGTGTGTTTGTTAAAGAATGCATTAGTGTGTAACGACGATATTGTGTGACAAGGGCCTATCTTAAAAAAACTAATTTGAAACATGTGTGTGTTTCTTTAAGTGATTTATGGTAATTTGTTCAGTGTTTCACTATTTGTTTTGTGTCTCTGACGATATACAGGGTCATGTTCTGAGATTGGAAGAAAAACGCCGAAGGGGTTTTAGTGGGGTATAAGCTTTACCCACTAAAACCAAAAAAACTGAAGATTTATGTGCCCTGGATTACTTGCTAGTATACTGGCACCTGGATTCACTTCTATTTGGATACTAGGTAGCTAAATATTTATTTTTATAAGAATCTAAAGTTTTACACGAACAATTTGGCAACATTGCGCCAGAACATCTGTTTATTACACAGCTGCTCAGTGTAATGTGAGTGTGCCGAGGAGTTGTGTGTTGGGTTTATGGGTGAATTACCCTACTTTTTAAACGTTCGATTTGAAAAAAAAATATATGTAGTGCTTCTCTAGGACACCCCAGGAGTCACCCATTTAAATATAATACGTCATTTCCATAACACCCTGTATATATATAGGGTGTCTCATTTGAAATTCTTTATTCATGTTAATATTGTCGCCGAAGTGAGAAAAAGACACGAAGTAATTTTTTTCAAGCGGAACGTACGTACATTATACCATGATATTAGTGCAGTACGTAGCCCGAAACGTCCGTCCGTTTTGCGTTTAATAAATGATAGGTAACTCTAAACGTTCTCCTTATCTGCGCGTTTCACGTAAGACGTTTTTTGATAACCCCCGTATAACCAAGTTTCCCCTTAAGTTTTATTTGAATTTAATTTAATCAGATTATTAAGTAGATGGCTATTTTTTTTAAATTTAATTTTGTCCCATTTTTTAATTCTATCCAGAGGTGAATTCCCCACCCAGGAATTAGTTATTTAGAGCCAATCTACTACACACATCAGTTATGTCGACAGTCTTGATAATTAATGAAAAAGTCATCGCAACCGAAGACGTTCCTACTTAATTAGTTTTACGGACGCTTATCTTGGTCGATTACAATTTTCTGTTGTTTATGGTCAGGGATGCCAGGCATAATGCCACTGCCGACTTGACACGCGCGTGTCAGTCGGTCTTGGGTGAGCCCACCATCCTTTCCCCGCTAACTGGAAGCTGTCAGCAGTCCACCAAAGCGCATGAAGAAATGAGGGCCAGAATTTTGTCTAAGAAGTAAATGATGAAGTATAGTTAGTTGAGCGTAAGACGAGGACTAACTTTTGTTCAGACTATGCTTTTGATTGTATTGGCTCGGGCGCGTCCATTGTAATATAACATAATGCAAGTTGTTATATTAGAACACGGAGGCCATTTTTTGTATGTCGAGTAACGCGCCCCGAAATACTCGTGAGCTAATTATTTACATTGTATGCAATAAAAAATTAACCCACACTAGCATTCTGTTTGTTCAAACCAACCTATCACTCATCTTTCACGTACTCACTTTAAATTTTAGTTATTTACATTTATTTACAATATAAAATAAACCTAAGCTAGCATTTTGTTCCCAACTAAAGGGATCTCAACTACCCTAATAATTTCCAAAAGAAAATTATAACTCGCGGTAGTGACTGCTAATACTAACTTAAGATATTTTAGCACTTACTTTTGATGTCACGATCGGGTAATTTTTTATTTCGAAAATTATTCTAGGCTTTTGGCAGAAAGTCTTTATAGAATAATTTTCCTCGCACTTAATATTTATTTATACTCGCACAAAAACGAGTATTCGAAGCTCCATTTTAGGTGTTATTTATACTCGCACCAAATACACGAGTGTTCGAAGATATGTTTGTTTTTATTTATACTCGCACCAAATACACGAGTGTTTGAAGTCGAGTCAGCGTTATTTATACTCGCACTGAAACATACGAGTGTTTGAAAATAAGATTTACTAAAACCTGTAGCCGAAAATACAGACCGCCCTTCTTACGTAAAAATTAATAAAAAAAACTAAATCGCGTTTGAGTACGCCTCTGGGAAGCCCCAATCGACGGTATACCTCATAGTTGAAGATTCCAAAAGCGACTAAAATTACTCCCGCCTGCAGAATTTCTTTATCCGTCTGTTTTAACGTTACATTGCGTCATCCTAATCTACTGCTGACGAAGCGGCCGTTACAACAAGAAATAGCGGGAACCGAACCGCTGACACTGCAAAATTATAAGCGGCCAGTCTGACTTTATATCAAAGACTCACATCCATCAAAAAATATTATTATTTATTTTTTAACTGAAAAATATAATTTTACAACAATATCTCAAAAACCAAATATTTATAGAAAAACGAGATACGCCACTGAGCATTACGTAAAATCCTTTAATAAGATCAGTTTTACCTTTTGGGTAAGCTAACGCGTAAAACGTCTAATACGCGAAGATTTTCAAAATCACCCTGTACATAAGAAACGATGCAATGAGAGAAATGTTTCGCATTAGTGCGAATTTGGGAAAAACGAATATTTAGATTTCGTTCTTTTTGTTTCCTCATTCCATTTGAAGAAATAATTATGTAAAAATATGAAAATATCTGTAAAAGAGAGTCAAATCCACAACCTGTCTTCGATGTTCTAGGCTGTCGAGGTTCTTCGTCAGCTCGTGGTCTCCGATAAGACCAATAGCCCTCCTTTCGATGGAATCCAGCAGCCGAAAAGTATGTTTACATTCTCATTGCCACTTTTTCTCCTTATTATAATTAAATTTTAAATCGTACATTAACTTTATTTTTTAATAGTAGTGACATCCTGT
This sequence comes from Barypeithes pellucidus, assembly GCA_963991005.1. Taxonomy (NCBI): domain Eukaryota; kingdom Metazoa; phylum Arthropoda; class Insecta; order Coleoptera; family Curculionidae; genus Barypeithes; species Barypeithes pellucidus. The sequence goes on along the minus strand of OZ022556.1, from coordinate 30,573,555 downwards.
TTTATGAATTTAACTTTATTTTCTGAATCTATCGGTATATCACACCTATTATTTATTATTATTTGGTTTTCAAAAATGATATTTTTTGAGAACGAAAAATAATTTACTTTTCATTATTACCATTATTGTAAATAATGTCAAATAATAAAATAGTTTTTAATGTCAACTAAAGTATAAATATAATAATAAATACCAAAATATTTTCAATAAGTGCTTATTTGCATTAAAGATAGTAAGTGTTTTTTGAGGTGTTATTACTCCGAGACGTCTAATAAATTAATATTATGTGTGATATATCGTCGGATTCAGAATATAAAGTGGATTCAGTAAAGCATAAAATAAAATATTAGTACTATTTAAAAAAATAAAGTTGATGGTTACCAAAAAAACGGAACGGATTGAAAATTTAATTGAATTTATCTGATAGAGAAGAAACAGTGGCAATGAGAAGGTGAACTTTATTTTCATATGTCTTCAAATAGACTCAGAAAACACAGAAATTCGGTTTTTCCCAAAATATGAAGAATTTTTTAAATGTGAAAACATGACCGTTGCAGAACTCACTAGTGCGCACCTTTGGTCTAATTTGAGCGCATCTGTATGTCTTGTGGTTAACGAGATGCTTGTAGAGTGCTTTATTATTTTAGACACCCTGTAGATGTTGTTAGTCTTGATGTCCTGTACATAATAGACAAGGTGAATATACAGGTCCGCAAACGAAGCGTGGACGGAAGATTAAATCGTTATCGAAGAACTTATCAACAATACTGAAACAGCTTGAGATATTGGATTAAAAGCGGCATGTTTTAAAAATATTTTACATTATACAGGGTGGCCCAAAAATGTGTGACAGCATAAAATTATATTTTTTTAAATGGGACACCCAGTATTTTATTGCATATTTAGGTTCGTATTACTATCGTTTATGAGTGCCTCAAATTTTATTTAATTTGGTTTTGTAGTTTCGGAGAAATAAATTAAAAACTAAAAAAAAAAGTTTTGCAGGCCTGAATAAAAAAATCAAAAAAAACAATCCAGAACTATTTTTTTAACCTCGGCATTGAGTGAAATTTATGGCAAGAGGTCTAGAGATACATGAATGTAATTGCGTTTATTTATTTTATACAGGGTGTTCATAATAAGCTTTCAAAAACACCACATTTTAAAATAATTTTTCTCAAGTTTTTCAAATGGAACACCCTGTATATTATTTGGCTATTTGACGTAGAATTCACAGACAATTTTGTTTTATAATACAAGCATATAAGTTATATCCCGCCGTTTTCGAAATAATTATAAATATCATAAATTATGTTGTTTAAATAGAGTTTTTATTGGGAAATTTTGTTATAGGCGACTAGACTAATAATTGTAAACTAAAGTAAAAGTTCAAAATAGCTTCCTTTTACTCTTAGAGTTTACCGTATTTTAGTTATTTCGATATAAATTCTAAAAGCATACATTTTTGCTACTTTTATTATTTAATTTTAATTTTTATTCTTAATCGAGTTGCCATAATTTCTTTTTGTTTAGATTGTCACTATGACAGATAAATAAGATTATTTACATTTGTTCAGTCGTCGAAATTAAGTACTAACTTACACAAAATATCGAATTTTAGAAATGGTAAATATGATTTTTATACTGGATGAATGTGCAAGAAATTGCCTTCTCGCGAGCCGAGTGTATGCTGAAAGATATCCAGATATTGAGAGAAAGCCGATAGCAAAAACCTTCGAGAAGTTGTTGCAAAAATTTGTAGCAACAGGAAGCACTGCGTACACAAAAAGGATAATAATCAATAAACCCGTTATTAATGAAGAAAATGAATTAAGAGTTCTGTGGGCAGTAGAGGAAAATCATTAAATTAAGTAAAAGGATGCTATTTTGAACATTTACTTTAGTTTACAATTATTAGTCTAGTCGCCTATAACAAAATTTCCCAATAAAAACTCTATTTAAACAACATAATTTATGATATTTATAATTATTTCGAAAACGGCTGGATATAACTTATATGCTTGTATTACAAAAAAAAAATTGTCTACGAATTCTACGTCAAATAGCCAAATAATATACAGGGTGTTCCATTTGAAAAACTTGAGAAAAATTATTTTAAAATATGGGGTTTTTGAAAGCTTATTATGAACACCCTGTATAAAATAAATAAACGCAATTACATTCATAGTATCTCTAGACCTCTTGTCATAAATTTTACTCAATGCCAGGTTAAAAAAAAAAGTTCTGGATTGTTTTTTTTTGATTTTTTTATTCAGGACTGCAAAACTTTTAATTTATTTCTCCGAAACTACAAAACCAAATTAAATAAAATTTGAGGCACTTATAAACGATAGTAATACGAACCTAAATATGCAATAAAATACTGGGTGTCCCATTTAAAAAATATAACTTTATGCTGTCACACTTTTTTGGGCCACCCTGTATAATGTAAAATATTTTTAAAACATGCCGCTTTTAATCCAATATCTCAAGCTATTTCAGTATCGTTGATAAGTTCTTCGATGACGATTTAATCTTCCGTCCACGCTTCGTTTGCGGACCCTGTATATATATCGAATCTTCATGAAATTTGGTCTTGATATCTTGTTAAATGGACTTAAGGGAAAAAGACAATTTCTTTTGAAAGAAATTGGCCTTCTGAGAAACCGCACGTATAGAATGGACCGAGGCCCAAGTATTTCTAGCATATTCTCCTCCTGTCACTACAGAAAGTAAGGAAGTAATAATTCGATTAGCCCTTACAGGTTTTATCGAGATAATAGCATGTGTCAGGGGACTTAGAACGATACTTCTGGACTTTAAAATTAGTGCTCAAGCGAGCAATTTTGATATAATGTTCATTACAGAATCTTGGCTTAACAGCTCAATTTCCGATAGTGAGGTGATTGATTTGAATAAGTTCGATATATTTCGAAGAGATCGCGAAACCTCTGGGTCACTAAAGTCAGATGGGGGAGGTGTCTTCATTGCCACACGCAGTGTCCTGAAAGCTTCGTTAGTACCAGACTTCCAAAGCGATGCCGAAGATGTGTGGGTACATTTTAAAGTGAATGAGCGTGATGGATTTTATTTGTGTTGTGTTTATTTGCCACCGGGCGATGATACTGCGCAGGCATGCTTTTTATCAAAATTGAATTGGATCATTCAAGGAGCAGGTAACAATAAAATTATTATATGTGGTGATTTTAATTGCCCAGCCATAGAATGGGGTTATGCCAACAATCAAAATTTCTTAGTTTATATTAATTCAGATGTTAAATCCGCAGACATTGTTGATAATCTGTCTTTTTGTGGTCTGGTCCAGTTCAATTATGTAAATAATAGATTGGGAAGAACTTTGAACTTAATCTTATCTAATGACGATGACGTAATAACCTCGCTCTCTCAGTGTACTATGCCAATGGTGACTGAGGATGGTCATCATCCTGCTTTGGAATTTCTTCTTTCAGTGAGTTTCGTTAAATCGCTTCCAATACCCAATTACAAATTTCTTAATTTCCATAAAGCTGATTACCTTCAGATTAACAATACTCTATCAAGTATCCCGTGGGAAGAATTATTAGGAAGCAACAGCTTGGAGATCAATATTGCAAAATTTTACAATACTCTAAGAAACGTAATATCACAATTTGTTCCCGCAGGATTTCGTAATAACAAATTCCCTGTACATTTTTCCAGTTCAACTATTAAAGTCATTAAAGAAAAAAACAAATTTCATAACAAATGGAAAAAATATAGAAATCTAGCTGACTTTGACACCTTCAAACTACTTCGTAATCGATCTAAAAGATTGATTAAGGAGGATTACCAAACGTATTTGCATCACATGGAGGCAGAAATTCCAAACAATTATAAAAAATTCTGGCACTTTGTATCAGCCAATCGTGGTAAGTCTGGCTCCCTCAGATATGTTCTGCGAGACCATTAATGCAAGTGACAATAAAAGTATTTGTGGATTATTTGCAAAATATTTTCATAGTGTATTTGAACGACCTGGTAATGTCGTCCCAAGGGATGCTTCCAGTACCGGGAATGCAAATTTCAGTCGACTCCAGCTCCGCGAATCTGAAATCATTTCAGTACTTCGTGAGCTCGACACTAAAAAAGGCGCTGGCTCTGACGATATCCCAGCTGTCTTTGTTAAGCGGTGTGCCACTTACCTGAGTCGTCCGCTGCTTATGTTATTTAATCAGTCATTATCTCTGGGCATTTTTCCAACAATTTGGAAGAAGGCTATTGTTGTGCCAGTGTTTAAGTCCGGTGACAGGAAAAATATCAAGAACTATAGGCCCATTTGTAAACTTTGTACATTTGCAAAAATATTTGAAAAAGTAGTATACAAGCATTTATTTTTTTTAGTAAAAAGAATCATAATCCCTGAACAGCATGGTTTTTTGCAAACAGGTCAATCGATTCTAATCTTATTAATTACTGCCAATACATTCTTAGTAGCCTTGATGAGCGTGTTCAGGTTGACTCCGTCTACACCGACTTTAGCAAAGCATTTGACAAAATCGACCATGCTTTACTTTTGATCAAACTAGCAGAGGTCGGGATGGGCGGGGTTATGCTGGAGTGGTTTAGGTCATATTTGTCGAATCGAGAAAATATTGTTTCAGTCGCTGGTTCTTATTCAGAACCTTTCGTCTCTACGTCGGGGGTACTTATGTTTATTATTTTCATAAATGATATAAGCGATTGTTTCAGATTTTCTAAACATTTATTTTATGCAGATGACCTAAAAATTTTTAAAACAATACGCAATTATAACGACTGCCAGGAGTTACAACAAGATCTCATCAGATTTAAAAATTACTGTGATAACAATAAATTATTTTTAAATGCTGAAAAGTGTTTTGCAATTAGTTTCACTCGAAATTATAACCAAATAATTTTTAACTACACTATAGGCGCAAATGTGCTAAGGAAAGAACGTGGAGCTAGGGATCTTGGCGTGCTTTTTGGCGAGAAAATGATTTTTGATGAACACATCGAGGCTGCTGTTAACAGCGCGTACCGCATGCTTGGCTTTATCAACAGGCAGACTAACCAGCTGCGAAGTAACAATGCGTTACTAACCCTCTATTATGCCTACGTATTCAGTCGCCTGAAGCCTCGGTTTGGAATCCAATGTATAACATCTATATACAGAGGCTTGAGCGTGTGCAAAACAAATTTCTTAAAACATTGGCTTATAGAAATAATCTAGATGTAAACTATAATTTATTGCGTAAAACGTTCAAAATCTTAAGTTTAGAAAATCGTAGGGCACTAAACGATATATTATTTTTATATAAGACTGTTAACTCGAGGGTTGACTCTATGGACTTTTTAATGTTAATACCTGTGACTGTGCCACCAAGGAACTTAAGACTTACACAGACTTTTAATGTGCCATTTAGCCATACGAATAGTAGTGCAAATTCACGTTTGAATAGAATGCTAAAACTCGCAAATACGTACTGCAACAATATAGATCCATTTTTCATGTCCCTTGATACCGTTAAAAAAATCACTTAAATCTATTTTTCTGGAAATATAATTTATATATTTTTTTTTCTTTGTGTAATTCAATAAAAGATTTTTCTCATGCTTGATTCTAATATTATATTAAATGTGTTTTGAAACTTTTCATGTTATTGTTAGTTGTTAGTTGTAGAACTTAAACTAAAATGTAAATTGTGGACCTACTGTTGGGTATATCCTGTTTGTGTCCCAAAGAAATAAATAAATAAATAAATAAATAAATAGTATTGCATGGAACCCATCATAGTTGTTTATTTCCCTGACTACTTTTCGTTATCGAACAAAGTAAAGATAATTGAAAAAAAAAATAGATACAAATATTCATACTCATAAGCATACATACCGTAGTACTGAGATGTCTTATTCCACAGATCCACCAAGCTTTAGATAATTTTTCGAAATTTTCACAATTCGGATAATCCAACACAACCATTCTTGCTCCATAGTCTCTAAAAGCTTGAGAATTGTTTAATGCTATTAGAAATTCAATTCCTTTGTAAACTTCCTCTACGTCCTCCTCTTCAGAAAGGTAATTCGGATCTATATTGGGCTTGTCTATTGGACTCTTTGATTTTAACGTAACGGAACCTTTTGACTTGGGATGCAATAGTACGACCATTGCCATAATATCAGTGGAAGAGTTAGTTGTATAAGCGGCAGCATATTCGTCATTAATCCTAAAATTGAAGATATAATTTTTCTCGCATTCTTTTTTGAAGTTATAACAAAATCAAAACACATGTTTAATATTCTAAAAGATGGCGATATAGATTTTAAAGTTTAAGATCAAGGCCGTATTTAATATTCCAGTTCTCTGATTACACAAGTCGACATAATATTTGTAACATCGATGAGAATGATTATTTTGCGTTTCATTTAGGAAGTTATTAAAACACTTTTTTCCAGGCCTAGCACGTCTCATTTTCAAGTACCTGCTTCTCGTTTATATAATGCGATCTTTGAAATCATTCTTCATCCGAATCTGATCCACAACTTCCTGAGAACACCAGTTGTGACCCCACATTTTTACCAACTATCAGTGAACCTCACTTAATAACTCAGAATGAATTAAATGACTTGATACGTGACCTAGGATTGTCAAAACAAAAATCGAAACTTCTTGGTTCCAGACGTTAACACTGGAACTTGTTAGGTAAATGGAAACGAAAACGGAACATTAACAGGTTTTTTTAAAATGGAAGGGTCGCTATGTGTCTGTTGTGATATTGATGGCTTAATGAATGAGCTTAATATGGAACATGATCCTAGCGAGTGGCGTTTATTCATTTATTCGTCGAAATACAGCCTAAAAGCAGTCCTGCTTCATAATGGAAACAAAAAACCATCCATTCCTTTAGCCCATTAAGTGACAATGATAGAAAGGTATGACAACTTAGCAACCATATTAAATCGTGTTAAATATGAACAGTATCAGTGAGATATCTGTGGAGATTTAAAAGTGATAGGTATATTGCTATGACTTCAAGGAGATTTTACAAAGTATTGCTGTATTTTATGACTGTGGGACAGTAGGGCAACAAAAGAACACTACAGTAAAAAGGATTGGCCTAGTAGAACTTCTTTTTTTTTATGATCAAACCCAAGCACTATAGGAAAGATCCTTTAGGGCACTCTGGGAGTGGTGCGTGTGCGCAAAAAGCAATTCACGTTGGTTTTGAATCGTTGGAGGTTATATTCCGTTGGGAAAAACGACCTCGGGAAGGTCGTTCCACAAGGATGCAGTCCTCCAAATGAAAGAATTCTTAAATAATGAAGTTCTAGGAGTACTAAGCTTAACCACATATGGCTGGGCGGCAGTGGTTCGTCGTGTATTTCTGCTATTCGTCGCTCTGGGCGGAATTAAGAGGGCAAGGTCAGCCGAGCACCTTCCATGAAAATATCTGTAAAGGAGAGTCAAATCCCCAACCTGTCTATCGAGGTTCTTCGTCAGCTCGTGGTCTCCGATCAGACGAATAGCCCTCCTCTCGATGGAATCCAGCAGCCGAAGAGTATGCTTGGGTGCAGAGCTCCAGATATGAGAGCAGTATTCCAGTGATTGTCGAATCTGGGCTTTGTATAGTGTCAAAAGTTGTTGAGATGTGTAGAAATTTCTGGTTCGGAAGAGTACCCCAAGCTTCTGAGAAGCTATCTTGGCGATTGCCACAACGTGGTTATGCCAAGACAGATTTCCTCCCAGATTGACGCCCAGCAAATTAATAGATGAAGCCAGTGGGATTGCGTGTCTGGCCATGACTATTTCCGGTTCTGTAATGTTAACCGTTTTAGAGAAAACTGCTGCCTGGGTTTTTTTACCGTTAAATTCGACTTGGTTACTGTCACCCCAAGTCAAAATTTCTTCCAGGTCTTTATTGAGGCGTGATACTTCATGCTGTCTGCGAAGATGCGCGTGGGCAGCCGATGTGAAGATGAGATAAGTGTGCTATCGTCAGCAAAACTAAATATCGGATTTTTAGTTTTCACTAGAAGGTCGTTAATGTAGAGTAAGAAGAGAGTGGGAGACAATATTGACCCTTGAGGAACACCGGCATTGATGGTGAAGGTGTCTGAGAGAAATCCGTCAATCGCCACTTGCAGAGAGCGGTCCTTAAGAAAGGTAGACAACCATGCACAGAATCGATTGGGCATACCATAGGATCGCAGTTTACTTAGAAGCCCCTCATGCCAAACACGATCAAAAGCTTTAGAAATATCCAGTGCAACAACCCGAGACTCCCCATGATGTTCGATTGCGTTGTTCCAAATATGGGTGACATAGGCTAGAAGATCTCCAGTTGATCTGGACTTCCGAAAACCATATTGATGATCGCTGATAATGTTGAAGCCTTCCAGGTACTTTAGAAGATGTTGGTTAATAGCTTTCTCCGTTATTTTTGATATAACTGAAAGCAATGCGCCTGGTCGATTGTTGTTAGGCAGGGTTCTCTTACCGTTCTTTGGAATAGGCTGGACACTCTTTTGAACCTGATACTTCAAACATTAAATATGCTCACCTTGTTAGCCAAAAAAGGTGCTACTACCGCCTCTCAATATTAAGCTTGGACTAATGAAAACCTTTGTCAAAGCCATAGACAAAGAAGGTAGTGGTTTCCAGTACCTAAGAGACATATTTCCTCATATTGGCAGCTTGGAAGTGTTTTGTACGTGTAGTGAAAGGATTTCTGAGCAACAAGAAAGATGAAGACTATAAGAGACTCATAGATGAACTGTTGAAATCCTATGGATTACTCGGGTGTCGCATGTCTGTAAAAATACATTTTTTGCACTCGGATTTGAATTTTTCCCGGAAAATTTGGGTGCAGTAAGCGATGAACAAGGAGAGAGGTTTCACCAGGACATCAGGACAATGGAAACAAGATACCAGGGACGCAGAAACCCATCTATATTGGGCGACTATTGGTTTTTAAAAAGGGATGATGCTACAGAACACAAAAGGAAAAAGTGATCGTTTTGTCGCTGTATCATATCTTGTGCAATATATTTTTTATTAACATAACAACCAATCCTCAGTAATGTTTTTGCATAGATGTAACATGTTTTATATGTTTATATTAAATAACTATATTAGATTGTAAAAATATGTCGTCTCCTCTTTTTTCTTTACCACCAACAAACCCGAACAATCTCACCCCTTATAACAAAAAAACTGTACGTGTTAAGTAATTAGTATTAGTAATTATTATTTTCGGATTTAGGATACTTCAGACAAACCTATTTTCATCAATGTTACTTTACAAAAATTTAAATTTGTCGACTTGTGTTATGGTATCTAGAAAGCGGAAAATACAATTCTAAAATTAATACTGTCACCTTGCAATAACTAAGGATATTTTTAATAAGTTTGATCATTAATTTTCATCAGTTTAATCATTTTTTGAGAAAATCTGGAATTTCGATTCTTTTTCGGAATATGTGCGAAATATACAGTAGGTTCGCCGGATAGTTGATCAGAGGAAAAACTTTTTTAATTTACATTTTTCTACAAAATGTTATTCTTATGAAAAATGTTTGCTTGTAATAAAAATATGAAGGGCGTCGGCTAATTTGATATTCAGCATACAGGGTGTCTAAAAGAAGCACAAATCCTAAAATATATAATATAATTTTAGAGAAAAATTGTTATTGTTGCGTTGTGTAGCGTTTCATTAATTGGAATAATATTGCCATATTTTTTTTGAAAATACCTGCTATGAGTATACAGTATATTCCAAGCAAGAGCGGATCCAGAACTTCGGTTTGGGGGGTCATGTATGGAAAAATTACGAAAAGTAATACCCTGCCGCGTTAGTCAAACCGGTATATATGGTATTTTTCGTGTTAAATTGATAGTTTGAGGGGGGGGGGGGTTGTTCGGGTTTGTTCCGTGTTGTTGTGACCCCCATGACCTTCCCCTGGGTCCGCGCTTGGTTCCAAGATAAGCGAGCGTATAGATATAAATAGCGAAATATTTTCGAATTGAAATTTGACAATTTGACATCTAGGCCGGCTTGATTAGAAAATAGAATTTAAGATATTTTGATTTTTATGAAATCATACAGGCCTTGAATGGAGCATTATTTCTATTTTCAGTCTAAGTACCCCTTGTTCACAAAATACGGAGAACTTGTATTAAGAGAAGTTGCTCAGAATTCAAAATCATGCAAGTATGCTAAATTTAATAACTATCAGGCTACATTGAATTTTTCATTTTCTACAATATTTTCCCAGTTAGAAATTTCTAATCTCTTCAATTTCTTTATCGTTAACCATATTAGCCTAGGAAATGAAATTTGGTCATCAAATATTATTTCCGTAATAATATTTTCTCATAAAAGTATTTAATGCAATAGAATTTTTTTTCTGTTTAGAGCAGTGTTGGGATCGCTCGAGTGGAAAGCCGTTCGAGTACTCGATTATTGAAATAACCGACATCGCTCGATTACTGAAAAAAAATGTTCGAGTTATAGATTCAAACGAAAATCATCGCCGAATGCACCCGATAATTATGGTTGCCAGATTGACTTCAGAGTTTTCGTGGACAAATTATGTTTTCATCGGAAATTGAGGATGATCTTCGTGATTTTTGGCAGATTATTATAACTTAACAAAAAATAAATAAAAAGGTAATAAATTCCTAGATTATACACAGGAATTCGGGTACCGGCCAGGAATTACGGGAATATGCCGGCCAACTGCAACCCTTATAATGATAAAATCTGTAGACATAATCGCTTGAAAAATATGAATTTCGAGTTAAATCGCTGGCAGCGATTCGCTCGATTATTGAAATCGCTCGAGTATCTATCAAGTACTCGATTATTAAAAATCATCGCTTTTTCTCAACAATTTTGAATTCTGAGCAACTTTTCTTAACGAAATTTTTCGAGGAAGAGGCACTTTACCTTGACATAAATTAAAAATATGGCTCCTGTCAAGGCCTGCTTGATTTCATAAAAATCTAAATATGTCAAATCTTGCCATTTGATCAAGCAGGCCTAGATCCCAAATGGTCAAATTACAATGTGCATTTTTTTATCATTTACGCTTATCTCGATGTATATCTCTATTCCTAATGAACCATGGTGCATCAATAGCTATGCGCAGGAATCGGTTTTCAGTTGATTCTATCCTTTTAAGGTGGGTTTTTGCCGCGTAGCCCCAAGCCGCAGATCCATAGATTAGTTTAGGTGTGGCTATAGACTTTATTGTAGTCAGCTTTGTTTGTCTGCTCATATGACTTTTCCTCCCTATGATCGGATAAAGCCTGCTCATGGCTGCTTTGGTTTTACCTATGGCATAGTCTATGTGCTTTTTCCATGTCAGTCTCTTGTCTAGTATTACTCCTAGATATTTAATCTCCTCTTTCCAAGGTATGTCGGAGTCATCTATATCTAGATTTTCTTCTGGTCTTATGTGTCTCTTTGTTAGTATTATTGATTGACTTTTGTCTCCATTTACCTTGATCTTCCATTTTACGAACCAGTTTTGGAATATGTTTAAGTTTTTTTGTTATTACGCCAATGTTTCGATGCTTGGTTAAGAAGGTTGTGTCATCGGCATATAATCCTAGTATGTTATGGGGTTCTTTAGGTACATCGTATATATATATATATATATATATTATACAGCAGGGGTCCTAGTACCGATCCTTGTGCTACTCCTGTTTCTCTGTCTCTGGAGGTTGAGAATTCATCCTTGATTTTCACGCTGAAAGTCCTATCCCTTAGGTAGTTTCTCATAATTCTGCTGATTTTTAAGGTATATCCTGCAGTTATCATCTTATACGCAAGGCCATCGTGCCAGACTCTGTCAAAGGCCCGTGCCACGTCTAAAAAGACTGCTCCTGTCGCTTCTCGGGTTTGAAATCCTTTTGTGGCGTATTCCACTATTCTAAGCAGTTGTTGTTCTGTCGAGTGATTTCTTCTGAAACTGAACTGTTCTGTTGGTAGGATGTTTAGCGCTTCGGTTGCATCATTTAGACGTTTGGCTAATACCCTTTCAGCTATCTGATATTATACTATATACTATTTTTCTGAAATTTTTTTGCTTGTAATGACAATAAGAATGGCATCGACTAATTTCATACAGGGTATCCCAAAAAAGGAAAAATCTAAATTTTTAAAAAATAAACATACATACTTACAGGTCGACAAGTGAGTCTATGTCTCCGACGTATCGGCAAGGGGAGAGCCATATCTTATCAAGCATGGCCGAGTCATGGGCGTACTATTAGTATTTTAATAAATAGGAAACTCTTCAATAATTGCATTTTATGTTTGAAGGTAGGTAATTATTTTTATCAAGGTTTAAATAATTACGTTTTACAAGACATGGTGAATTGATTAATGACGATTTTTCAGTTTTAGTCGTATTAATGTCAAAGACACTTAAATATTAAAATAAATAGTATGAAAAGGAAGGTTTAAGAATATTGAAACTATAATAGAATTTCTTATATACTTATGACAATTTATTTTAAATGGATAAATTTAATTTTGGGGTTTACATATTGTTAAATTAAAATTTAATATATGTGACCATATTGTTAGCCCAAGAAATTTTCTTGCCCGCACTCCTTTCGTCGCTACAGATAAGCTTATCGACCTGTATTATCAAGTAAATAAGACCATAATTCTATAAAAATTGACAACATAATTTTTTATATATTTTTTATTATTATTCGTTAAATATAATTATTTTCAAGAAATACTTACCTAAATGCATACTTCGCTCCATCGCCAGTTGCGGCAGGAAGACTAAACACAAATTCTATTTCGGGTCGCCTTTCTTCGTTCTGAGGGAAATTAGTAAATCCCAGCATCTCGGTTGAAAAACCAGCAGTTAGTGGTCGTTTGTGATTGACATAAAGCGCCAGTTGTTCTGCTAGTTTATCACTATAAAGTATTTTATCGACCCTAAAAAAATATTCTAAGAATTGATATACATGGTGGTTCCCGACCTATGGTAGGTTAGACGTACATGGAAAACGAGTAATAGGATCATTTCCGAAATTTGGCATGTTATAATATACATGATATTATGGAATTGACTAATTATATGTAAATGGGTGAATCCTTGGGGGTCCTAGAGAAAGTCCACATACTTTCTTTTAAATTTAAATACGAAGGTAAAAACCCTTCTTGCCGACATGCTGTTGAGCCGCTCCATCTGGTTTCAGTTAGCAACAATGTAGGTCACTAGAGTAAACTACAGCGACGCCAGATCACACCGCGTGCCTCGCCCTTGCTTGGGTAACCGCCGCGCGCGTTTTTATATGTTTAAACTTCGGTATCGTTGCTTCAGTATGTTTCGATAGTCGGCATGGGGACGACGTTGCCGAGTGTTCCACGTGCTTGATATGTACGAATTTTAAACGTTTTGGTAGTTGTAGCATTACCCGATTTTTCTCTGTTATGAAATAATTCATAATAATAAATGTTCTGATGTGATTTCAAATTTGTGTTGATTCTGTTGCAAAACATAGTTTTTGTATTTTATTTTCTTATGGAATTGAATTATAAAACGGATTATTTAAAAATAAGATCGAAGGTAAGAGAGTATCTACCTTAAAATTGTAGTTTGAAAAAGAAGTGATAACGCGGCTCAACGATGTCTTGTTGTCAAAAACTGAACACCTGCGTTTACAATTCTGTGATGCAAAATGACAACACCGCCTACAATGCGCTGACCTTTTTGAGACTTGAGACAGCCTCAATAAATGATTGATTGCAAACGTCGTCAGTAGTGGCCACGTAAATTTTCAGATTTCATATAAAGAGTATATTTCGCTTAATAATTCAATGCGCCATTTATGGTTATTTTCCTTCAATTTATTTTCCTCTCAGGATTTACCTATTTAAATATAATAAGTAATTTCCATAACACCCTGTATCACCTACTGCATTGATATAATATATTTTCAGCATTGATGCGTTGATTCTTCTATTTGTAGCATCCTTGTTCGGATTAGATACAATTACGTATATTATTAAGTTTTTAGAATCACCTTTTAGTTCTAATAATATTTTAGTATTATTTTCCTATACCTATCTCTGTTTTCGAGATAAAAAAATGTTTCCATCTAATATTGCGCAAAGCATGACCTTATTAAACACTTTGAATGGTTTTTGACAAAACATCGTAAGCGACGTGCATCAAATTTTACAGTAGGACTTTTCTCTTCTCATTTTGTTTCTCAACATGTAGATACAACAAATTCAAAGAAATATTCCATTTTCTCCAAGAGACCTGTTTAGTAACTAATAGGAAGAAAACTCGAACTCATGGTCTCACTACATACAAGTATATTAATGGTGTTTATAGGTTACATGTTTCGCCCAACTGGGCTTCATCAGACCTAAAAAAAAATGTATTAACCTACAAAATTTTTTTTCTTGAATACAAAAAAGATAAAAACTCGAAACACAAAATTACCTTATCATCAAATCGACACCACAAAACACACAACTGTACAAACACAAACAATTACATTGAAAAAATAAAATAGGGGTTCATTAATATAAACTACAAAAATTTAACCTGAAGATGTAGACTGTTCAACTAAAAAATTCTTAAAAAAAGTATTAAAAATTAAATAAGTGCTCAAGGAAATCATTCGGGATTGGTCAGCCAATTCTAGATTAAAAATTAAATGGGGCTCAAAATTGAACACTTCATACACACAAGACAGAATAGGGCTTTGTATGTAGGTCAATCAGGTAGAAAAATATCTACTAGTTCGTGAACACCGTAGTTTATTTCACAAACACCCAAATACGGACATAAGTAATAAAAATTCAGCCTTCGCGAATCATTTGCTGGAGTCGGGACCCACGTTTTCGGTATCTGAAAATGTAAACATTTTGGATGATTGTCAGAAAGGTTAAAAGTTTCATTTACTTGAAAAACTAGAAATAACTAAAACCAAGAGGAGCCCTATTCTGTCTTGTGTGAATGAAGTATTCAATTTTGAGCCCCTTTTAATTTTTAATAACATAATTGATTAATACCTATTTGCAACCTATATTTTATTTTGCCGCCTTTTCCTGACATCGAAATTAGTGTTTCTTCTTCCTTTTAAACAATAGCGCTATAAACATGGGCTATCATTTAAATAATGTCTGTAACCTCTATTTTATTTTGTCGCCATGTCTTGACATTTTTGCTTTTCGATTTCTTCTACTTTATCGATAACAGCGCTATTAACATTGGCTAGAATTGGCTGACCATTATTTTTTATAATTTTTTTAAGAATTTTTTAGTTGAATAGTCGACATCTGCACGTTTAATTTTTGTAGTTTATATTAACGAACCCCCCGAATATATTTTATTTTTTAAATGTAACTGTTTGTGTTTGTTGTACAGTTGTGTGTGTTTGTGGTGTCGATTTGATGATAAGGTAATTTTGCTACGCTGTTTCGAGTTTTTATCTTTTTCCTATTCAAGAGAAAAAATTTTGTAAGTTAACAAAATTTTTTAGGTGTGATGATGCCCAGTTGGGCGAAACATGTAACGTATAAACACCATTAATATACTTGTATGTAGTGAGACCATGACTTCAAGTTTTCTTCTTATTAGTTAGATACGACAACCTAAATATTAGGACTTTTATATCTTTTTAAATAATTACATTGGCCGACCAAAGTTCCCTATGCCGTTTATAGTTAAACAACAGTTTCATGTAAAAATATCATTTTTGAGAAATTTATCGCTTACGGTGTTTTGTAAGAACCCATCGCCATGTGGTTTAAATTTATGGAAAGTTTGGTGATAATTTAAGGAAACTCAATGCATTCAATCCACTTAATCGAATCGATAACATACAGGGAGGTTATCCTAGTGATTTTTTTAATTTTTGACCTGACAAGATTGCGTCGATAAGCATGGTGCGGCCAGTCACGGATGAAGCCGATTGCAGGATTTCCCCTTCTCCGCACGTAATAAATGACCGCGTCAAGTTATAGGATGATGGGGAAGGAGAAATCAATGTCCTTTAAGATATTTTATATATTTTTTGCTTTCCTTTATTTAATTTATAGGTGGTATATTACGTTCTATTTCCTGTCTATTATACATCTGATTGTAATTGATGTTTGCCAATTTGAACAGCACTTTCTAGTTGTCTTATCACTTACTCTTCCACAGTAAAAACAACGCCTCCTAGATCATTCTCGACGTTATTTAGTTACTACCATTGTTGAAGGTTCTTCTCACAACAATAGTAAGATTCATCGACGAAGTTACCTTGAATTTTGTGGTAATTGAGATCTTCGTTGTATTTGTGGCTTTATCATTTCCTAGGATGCACTTTGAATAAACTTACTTCGGATTAACAGTTCCTCAAAATTGTTGTAATACAAACAGCGCTTATTGCTGAGACAAACTAAAACTTCAATTTCTGTTTTAGCTTGTCACGCTACACGCATCGGTCCTTGTAAATGGGTGATAATATTATGAGCAACTTTTGCACATATAAGTCGCGTTCTCAATTTCCTCACTGGCAGATTCTGCTTCTTTATTATAATGCCTTCCTCAAATTTCTTATGCGCTATCTAATCGATGGTAATAAACCCTTGCGTTACTCGATGTACTATCCAGTGCAACGTCTTACACATGTGTTTCTAGCCAGCAAGAGTTCTGGGTTCCACGCCGAGCCAGCGCTGCCAGATCAAACCGCAAGCTTCAACCTCAGCCGAACGTTGATCACTTGACACGTACGCCAGAAAGTTGCAGTCCATCGTGGGTGTATGTCGGGTGGAGCGAAATTCTCACATGTTTATACGAATTTTAAACGTTTTTTTGTGAAATAATAATCACTGTGATGTGATTTCAAATTTGTGTGATATTGTGTTTTAAAACATACATTTTTTGCTGTATTTTTTTATGGAAATTTTTAAATAATACTCTTACAAGGTAGGAGAGCATGAATTTTAAAATTGTGCATTTTTTCTAAAGAGTTTGAAAAGCTGATAATACGAGTCAATCACGTCTTGTTTGCAAGCATTGACCACCTGTTTATTAGCATGCTTTGACCTCTTTTGAGACTTGACCTACGCCAATAAATTATTGATTGTGCACATCGTCAGTACCGGCCATGTGAATTTTCAGATTTCACATAAAGTGTATATTTTGCTTATTAATTCAAAGCTCCATTTATGGTTATTTTTCTTCTATTTAGTTTCATCTCAGGAGTCACCCATTTAAATATAATAAGTCATTTCCATAACACCATGTATAATCTTAAATGTATAGGTACATATATGTTGGATATTTATCTTTACGTATGTACCTCTGATAAAATTTCAAATAAAATCAAAAGATGGATAAAGACCAAGTATTTCTTTCCGAATTTGATCCTAATCGAAGCAAATTGACATACAAAAATTTGGAGATTCTGTAAGAACGTATAGATCGGAGTGAATCAAACCGAAATATTAAATCAGTAAGTCAACTGTATATATATTGGAATATTATGTTACCTGGCCCCACACAACATTTAGAAATTATAGAAAAGAAGTTTGTTAAATTTCAATAAAATCTATGTTTGGGAAAAAATGTAGGTATACAAATTTTACTCAACGATGAATTATGTACTATGTGTATTAATAAGTAGATATTGTATATTTTACAATACAACAAATGCACTGTATTTTCTCCACTCTTAACATTGTGTTTACCTCATGATACTTAAGAATGGTAGCTACTTTACCTAAAAACAATGCCAAGGAACAAAAGGTGATCCTCCAAATTTTGTCCAACAGGCAAATTTTTTTTAACTGGAATACCCAATTTTTGAAGGGGTTTCCTTGGTCCAATTCCAGATAGCATTAAAAGTTGAGCCGAATTGATTGCACCCGCTGAAATGTGAAGAATATAATAAGGGCAGGATTTCTTTAAGAATGTATGAATTAAATTCCCTTTAAGGAGTATTGCGACGCAACAAAATTTGCTCCTTCTTGAGTGGCAATTGGTATTGGCAATGGACACAAAGCCATAAATTGTATGGTAAAAAGTATTATTTCTATTAATTTAGGAGTTGCAGTTCCTGGGAATAGCGTTCAGCGCTCTAAACATCGTAAGTTGCTTATTTAAATTTAAAGAAATATACATATTTTATGAGCCACATATTACATTTGACAAAATTTATTAGTATAGGCGACATTAATCGGTTATAATTTAATATACTATTGACACATTGCCTTCTCACTACAGGGTGATTGATGGTGAAAATTTGATAGCTCATGTTAGTGGACATTATAAATATCTTCAGCCATGCACTGCTGCAAGTTCTACTAGGAAGTATTAGCAACTTTAATAATTTAAATTGACCAGCCAGTGTATTTTTTTTTAGAATCCGTATTAATTTTTAAATAACTTTCCTTAACATTTTCCTATACTTGTGTGTTTTCGTTCTCAAGATAATAGTTAATTTATCTTTTTTCTTTTAGAAAGTATGTCCATCAAAAAGGGCTGATATTTTTTAACTTTGACAAATTAGCGCACTGAAATTTAGTTGATAGTTAGGTAAGATCCAGAGGCCTTCCATAATATAGTACAGGGTGTTTGAAAAAACGATATTTTATTTTTTAAATAAAAATTATTTTTGAAATTCTCATTCCTTGCTGAGCAAATGTCGTCTCTTGATTTTTTGATGACGTACAGATTTAGTATTAAAAAATTTGATGAATTTATTTGCAATCTGTTGCAATTAGATATTAACAAACATTAAAAAGAATCTAGTAGGTAAGATGGAGATCTTGTTTTGTAAACATAAACAAATTTGACAGTTGTCTACCTAGTCTAGTTGTCACGCATTTAAGTCATCAACCTTAACAAATTATTAAAAAACCATGAAAATCTTTAACACCCTGTATCTTAAAAGTTAAGACGTGTAGGACGTATGCTCATATCAAGTTTTCTTCTGAGAATGGACCCAAGAATAGTGTTATTAAGAAAGAACCTGTAATGTACTGGCGTAAAGGTTATAGCATGTGTGCTTGTATTGTATCATAACTGAGTAGCAACTCCTCGGCACCATCAAGTTGTTCTCCATTATTATAAGAATTTCATTAGCAAATTCGACACTATCATATTACATGAAACATTTCAAATTTACACGAGGATAATTATTATGATAAAATATAATTGTATAAATTTTATCCCCATGTACTATGGCCTACATTTCAAGCTCGTTAAATAATTTACTACTTTAGGCAGTCACACACACACACACACACACACACACCCATAAATATAAGATTCTGATTATAATTTGTATTAATACTTATAAATACTTCATAAAATCTTTCAGATAAAGTCAGATTTAAGGACATTTATTCTATTCTATTCAAACTGAAAGTATGAGTACCGTTAATATTGGCATATTAAAGATAAATATTTTTATAAGAAAAAGAATAAATCGGCTAGCCCGGACAAGTGTGTGTACGTGCGTAATTGTTATATGGTGCAGCATTTGGTAAGGTTTCTGGCGACGATTCCGTTCAGCATGTATTCACTTTTCGAATGTTTTATCTTTTGCATTTAAGTACATTCCTGCTAGATGGGGGAGAGATTACATTTAGCACCGATTAATATACTGCCGTGCTAAGCCTAATGGCGGTAACTAACGTTTTAATCAAAATAACTTTTAAATTCTGAGAGGGGAATTTTTGTACTTGTAAAGTTTGTGAAATTATTTGTGTTTCCTTCAGGTAATAAATAATACGGAATGTTCAATTCCAATAATTGATATCCTTAGGAACATAGATTTACAAATATAATGGTATATATCGCTATTTTACATTAATAAATATTACTGCAACGCTAAGCCAATGAGCGAAGTGTTTTAAGTATTTTATATTTTTTTGTCGTATTATCACTTTGAAATAAAAATCAAATTTAAGTTAAGATAAATATTAAAAAATGCAATGATAGATGAAATTCTCAATAAATATTTCTATTATTTTAGCTTTAGTATTTTCAATTTAGCGGCTTCTGTGTAATGTATAGGTATGTTTGTGAAAGTATACAAGCGGTAGGTGTACAATGCGTGCAATTTATTAGCGGCAACTCCTGAAGATACACCAAAAATACTGCGGAATATTACACCTACCGCTATATACCGCTATAGCATTTAATTCATATCGCTCTACCGAGTAAGTTACAGTACTAGGGCCTAGCATGGCAGTATACAGTTTTGGTAATCATCTATTCAATCAGATGCCTAATCGACAGGAAAGAGACCGTATAAATTAAATAAAGATAAGCAAAATTATCCTTCATATCTTAAAGCAATTGATTTCTCCCTCCACCATCAACCAATATGACTCGGCACAAACATACGCAAGGACTGGCAAGGAGAAAGAGAAATTCTTTAACCGGCTCCATCTCTGTTTGACTGAATCATGCTTATCGACGCAATGTTGCCAGGTTAAAAATTAAAAACTCCCCATCGCAAGATACTGCATCAAGATTTCATTAGATTCAAAATTAAATTTTATTAATAATAATCTTTTAAATAACATAACATTCTATTTCCATAACAGAGATAGCACAGAAACTAAAAGACAAAACTATAACAATTCAAAAAATCTAGTTTATAAGTACTTAATATAGGTCAGGTCCTGGTTACGCAACTCATTTAGGTATTGTACCGGGTGATTCATTAAGGGTGACGAGCTACCATATCTCAGGAACTAATAGTCGTACGAGTTTAAAAAAAAAATCCCTTAAATGAAATCGGCCAAGAGAAATTGCTGGAAATATTTTTTAAATTCATACATCCACCGCTAGGGGGCGTAATTGCTTCGATCGTATAAAAAATGCAGTTTTCTTGAAAATTTTCCAAATAAGTTGAAAAAAAAATACTACCACAGTAATACTTCTATAATTTGGTTTAAGACTTTTTATTGTGGAACGTAAAATAAGGGCGGGAGGGGATGGTGAACTTTTCCTTACTAAAGTGCCTATAGATTTGGTTATACTTAACGGAATTTAGCAAACTGGGTCTCGTTTAAGAAAGGAGGGTATATTGAACAAAATAAAAGACAACTACGTCATTCTGGTTCTTGCCGCCCTCGCTAGGGGGTGTGTTTTACAAGTTTAACCGTATTTTTAATTTTGCTCCGAAATCTTAAATGGAACAGTATGATTATTTTATTAGATTCGAAAAGTAGACTAAATTTGCAACAAAATATGTTTAAGCCGCATGTCGATATCTTCATTCGTTTAAACGTTATCACTTAAAGAATATTGCATTAACAAATTTATTAAAGAAACAAAATAGATAATTCATAATCGAGCATGCCATGGACAAATAAAAAAACAATTTAAAACTTCATTCTTATTTTAATTTAATCACAACAATAATGATATAACATAACAAGCAAGAAAACAACAATTACAATATTGACATTTTTTTAACGTTTTACATGTTCAAAGTGTCCACCGTTATTGGCCACGCATAAATTAAGTCTTTCAGTTGTGGATAATACACTAACTTCAATTTCGGCGGCGGAGATGTTGCTAATGGCTTCCCGAATTCGGTTTTTCATATCATGAGGTGTTGTTGGACGGTCTTTATAAACTAGGTCTTTAAGCTTACCCCATAAATAAAAATCCAGTACCGTAGACCTCGCTGGCCAAGGAAAAATGCTGTTCCTACCTATCCATTTATCCCTAAACTGAAAATTTAAAAAATTTTGGACGTTTCGAGCATAATGGGCTGGGCATCCATCCTGTTGGAACCACATGTTCATTCTGTCCTCCAAAGGAACATCTTCTAACAGTATAGGTAACTCATCTTCCAAAAATTGTAGATAATTTACGCCATTTAAATGCTGATCAAAAAAATATGGCCCAATAATTCTTCCACCCAAAATCCCGCACCACACATTTACACTCCATCGATTTTGAAATTGAACTTCCCTTAACCAGTGAGGATTTGTTTCTGACCAATAGTGCATGTTGTGATTATTAACTTTCCCTGAACTGGAAAAAGTTGCCTCGTCAGTCCACAATATTTGGGATAAAAAATTTCTGTTTCCGTTCACCATCCCCAATAGCCAATAACAAAAGTCCAGTCGATGGTCGAAATCGGCTGGCTTTAATTGTTGATGTAACATTACATGGTACGGATGTAATTTATGTTTTTTTAATATACGTTGAATTAAGGAATATGTCAATCCTAGATCTCTTACCAAATCTCGAATGCTTAAATGAGGGTCGGCAGTAATATAAGCTAACACATTTATTATATTAACTTCGTTTCTTGCTCTCCGTACTCTATTTGGAGCTGCGACTGGCTGGACATGTCCGGTCTCCTTCAATCGTTTCGCTAATCTTTTGAAAACATTTCTTGAATGATATCTAAATGCGTATTCGTTCTCGGCAATAAGGTCATGTTGCAAACATTCGAAATAAACTGCTAACATATCAAAAGCCTCCTCGTTCGTATACGGCATATTTTAAAAATTTAATTGGGCTCTTTACAAATTTAAATGTCAAAGAATAAACTATCCATTTGTTAAAAATCGCCGTTTCCATGGAAACTGTCTTCCAAGTCTTTTCACGGCCTTCTAAGATGAGCATTTAATTTTGGGCTAAATTGTTTTTTTATTTGTCCATGGCATGCTCGATTATGAATTATCTATTTTGTTTCTTTAATAAATTTGTTAATGCAATATTCTTTAAGTGATAACGTTTAAACGAATGAAGATATCGACATGCGGCTTAAACATATTTTGTTGCAAATTTAGTCTACTTTTCGAATCTAATAAAATAATCATACTGTTCCATTTAAGATTTCGGAGCAAAATTAAAAATACGGTTAAACTTGTAAAACACACCCCCTAGCGAGGGCGGCAAGAACCAGAATGACGTAGTTGTCTTTTATTTTGTTCAATATACCCTCCTTTCTTAAACGAGACCTAGTTTGCTAAATTCCGTTAAGTATAACCAAATCTATAGGCACTTTAGTAAGGAAAAGTTCACCATCCCCTCCCGCCCTTATTTTACGTTCCACGATAAAAAGTGTTAAACCAAAAAGATGGACAATTATAGAAGTATTAATGTGGTAGTATTTTTTTTTCAACTTATTTGGAAAATTTTCAAGAAAACTGCATTTTTTATACGATCGAGGCAATTACGCCCCCTAGCGGTGGATATATGAATTTAAAAAATATTTCCAGCAATTTCTCTTGGCCGATTTCATTTAAGGGATTTTTTTTTAAACTCGTACGACTATTAGTTCCTGAGATACGGTAGCTCGTCACCCTTAATGAATCACCCGGTACATTGATTACTTAGCAAATCCGAACAAAGGAAATCAAATAGAATATATTTAACAAAAATAAAAAACGCTACATCTAGTGAAATTGTGCTAATCCTGGCAACACTGTATCGATAGCTCGCCTTGCACAGTCGGCAAGAGGAGAGTACAAAAATCACCTTGTAATGGTAGAAGAGGAAAGCAAACGAATCAAAGGCTGATTTTCACGTTCAAGACGGGCTCGGCAACGGCAAGGCACCAGCTCAGCGAAATAGGTTAATTATTGCGTCTTGTGAATTTTGACGGGCCGCCGCTTATCGAGACGTTGCGCGCATAGTTTGAATTTATGCCCCCAAATCATTTCAATTCAGTATAAATATATTTTGGCGAGCTGGTGCCTTGCCGGTGGCTTGCCGTTGCCGAGCACATGCCTTGAACGATAGTGAGAGTGCCTCAAAATGATTCATGTTGACATCACTGAAATGCGTATTCATTTCAATGGTTGACACCAACACCTGCTGCGGCTGCGACTGGACTGCTTCGAGAGAAGACGATCACCAACGATCGCAGCCGTGCACGGCCGACACGTACCGAGGCCGCGTGGACGGAAAAAGATACATAAAAAAACATGAGCAGCAGTAGCATGGTATAAATAACTAAGAGGTAAGATTCCACGCCGATGGAGGCGTGGCTTGTGACGTCATCAGGCGAGTTATTTTTCAATCCCTTATGGAGATTTATATTGCTGTCAGCGTTTTTACTCTCTTTTAAAGGTGTTAAAAGGTCTTACGCATTTAATAGTATGTGAAATGAAAGAATAATATCATGGTATTTAGGAATATTTCATGAATATACAACAAAGATTACAGGTAAAATACGGCTTAAGTAGTTATAAAGAAATATTTTAATTTCCATACATGTTTCGAAGGTATATTTCAGTGGAAAATACTTAAGAAGATAGCAAACAAATAAAACGTTTAACATTTTAATTTTTTGTTCTTATTATTAGGAAAGCGGAAACACCTTATATTTCTATCAAATTTCTTTGCCTCGTTATCCATATCACAACAGCGCACCTCATTTTATGAAAATTCAGATATTTATTTTAATAAATACACACGACTAAATAAGAAAAAATTCTGGGGAACTGAATATTTCCATGGAAAACTACGGCAAACGGCACTACGTGGCGTCTAGTGTTGCTAAAAATCTTTGATCAAAAGTAATAGGTTGACGGTTCGAAACCTAACAGAATAATGAAAAACGATGTCAGAATAAGAAGAGTACGAAAAAAAAGGTCGTAAATTTCCTATGATTTGGGGGCCACCTCCAGATTGAAAATAAATCTTAATTTGGGGAGCCCCAACAAGAATGAACATCTCACAAATTGTTAAAATAGTAGTGGATATATTACAGTTGTAAAAGACTGACAACGCTGGTGGCAACAAGGAGGGGTTGTCGAGCAGCTTCGGATATCGTCGACCGTTTGTCGGGAACAAACCACACCTCCAAATCCATCTACCAGGAAACGTTTCATCCAGAAAGTGGCGTACGGGTAATGCATAATTGGGGGGAAGCCCCGTCTTGTTGAAATATTGGATTTTCTTCCTGGTAACGTTGGTCGTTTTTCGTAATTTCCATCAACGCTGGGTTGACAGCATTCTCCAACAAGTCTAAATAAGTATCTCCATTTAAATGTCCCGGTAAGAAAAATGGTCCAATTATGTGATCAGCGAAAATACCATCCCAAACATTTAATTTCTGAGAATTTTGAGTATGAACCTCGTGCTAATTCCTTGGATTCGTATCGGACCAGTAACGACAGTTATGTCGATTGACAGTGTCATTAAGAAAAAAAAGAACATTCGTTTGAGAAGCAAACGTTAAAAAGGTAGTTGGGATAATTTAATACTTGTTCTGACATTACGTCACAAAAATGTAAACGACGGTCATTATCATCTTCATTCAAGTCTTGGAGAAGTTGAATTTTGTATGGGTGCCATTTATAATGCTTCAGAATTCTCTGTACAGTGGTCCGCGAAATTCCCGTTACATCAGACATTTTTCTGGTACTTAATGTTGTATTGATACTAACTTGACCCAGAACAGCTACTTCTACTGCTTCATTTCTTACCGGATTTTCAATGATCCTTTTTTTATTTGCTACTGAACCAGTTTGCCGAAATTTTGTCACTAATTCTAGGATATAACCAGGATGTACGTGTCTATCTTGATGTCTATCATTAAACAAAGTTGCCGTTACTCTTGCACAATGAGTGTTTATAAAACATAATTCAATAATTTCCACTCTCTCCTCAATAGAATAAACCACTTTTTATGTCACGATCAAATCAAAAGAAAATAATAGCGCAGAAATAACGTATGTAGATCTGGATCAACCAATTTACTGAAGATAAAGTTGAATTGACTGATACTTATTACTTATACTTAAAAATTGTTTACGCACAAACTTGTGTACTTGATAAGAGGTGCAGTGAAATGTTTAAAATTCCGTAGCTCAGCGGCGCGTAGCTCAAATTTACAAAACGAATCGCCATTTTAAAGAGAATTTAATGCCCTTTAAAAAGATTTATCACAACATATCCATTCCCATTTGGAAAAACAAGGGCAGTAGCCGCCCCCGCTAGGGTGGTTGAGGTTACAGGGACGAAATTAATAGTGAAACGTGTCCCCCTGAAAACACAAGTTTACGGGTCCGAGTTTTTTTTTCACGTACACAGCCGTAAACCTTGCTGGACTGTTTTCGATGGGCCACCCTGTATATAAATACTTGTCATATATTGTTCTTTCATTTCACATACCATTAAATGCCTACAACCTAAATACTTAAAATAGAATAAAAAACGCTAACACCGTATATATCTCCATAAAAAATTTAAACATCACTCTACCTGTGACGTTACTGCGTGACGCAGACGAAATTGGAACGATTAGGTATCTTTCCTTTAGTTATTTGTATCATGCAGGAACCGTACATTAAAACTTTATTACTTCTTACCTGACACTATTACTTCCTTCCGAGCTTTCGCAGTATATATTTGCCCGTCCTTCACAAATTGTACTCCATTAGCTACATTCTTTTTGCCAATAAGTATTTTCCTTACAAAACTATTGAGACTAACGTTTAAATTGTCTCTAGTTAAAAAATTGTCTAAAAAGGCACTTGCGGTATTAACTCGTTCGTTGCCTTTCAGAGCAAATTGGGGTTTCGATACACCATTATGGAAGCGGCCATTGTAATCGATGGAGGGCAATCCTAGTTCATTGAAACCATTAATTATGGCAGATGCCTAAAATTCGACATATCTACTTAGGCCCGACGGTAACTAAAGATAATTTAGATGAGAGTACTGGGGATCACAAGACCTAAAGTTTTAAATTAAAATTAGAATAACCACATGACGTCACTAAATAACCTTAAAATCAAATAAACATCACAATACAAACAACTGTATAAATACAAACAGCTACATTTTTCTGATAATAACAATATTGCTTTTCATGTTATTCTTATGTAACGACAAGAACGCTAATAATATGGACTGTCATTTAGTGACCAATCCCGGATGATTCCCTGCCCCACTTTTTTAAAATGTTTAATATTTTAAGATGAACAGTTTTTAGTATATTTTAACTTTGAATATTCCTAGATTGTAAGTGGGTATTAATGAGCCCATATTTTATTTTTTTTAATATAGTTGTTAAACAATAAAGTGCTGATTTTTAAGGTAATTTAGTGGTGATATTTCGTGGTTTTATCTTCTTTCTTATACCAATTTTAAAAATTTTAGGTTTGATGATGCCCAGTTGGGCGAAACATGTAACCTTTTTAGCACTTCGTTAATATACATATATGTAATTCGTCAAACCGTGACTTTAACTTCTCAATAGTTATTAAACAGGTCTCTTGGAGAAAATGAACTATTTCTTTGAATATTATAACATATTTGTTAAAATACAGCTTTATGTACTTACCACACCTGGTGTTTCGGTGGTATAGTTTACTGTAAAATAACCATCGACTCCGTGATAATGTGCATCTCTAGGAGAGAAGGCTGCATTTTCGGACTTTAAGAAAATTGGTAAGATTTCTTCATAAGACCATCCAGGATTTCCATATTTATATACCTAGAATTAATTCCAGGTATTTGAGTTGAAGAAGCTAGAAACTAGATTTTTATTTAAAGTCCTCTGGATGAGCGACTTTAAACTTCAAAACTAAATACAAAACAGATATATGCCATTTGACCAGCTCTTTGATCAGATACCTCACTGCGCAGGCATGGCAATGTTCCTAATTTTGTTTTAACACATGGCTTTAATTACGGATGCCTACACAATAAAAGGAAAAATTACAAATTTGTGGCCATGCTCGTGTAAACAAAATCGTACGTGTGTGAGTATCCGCGTTGCTAAATACTAAATTTTCAATCAGAATGGATGGACAGAACTGTAATTAAAATATTAATCACTTACTTCGAACAATACTTACGTAATTATGTACTATTTAATTTTTCACGCAAAATAGAATTTGAAGATACCTCTAACTCATTTTTTGAAGATAAGTCTTTCCGATTTTCCGATGCCCACAGCATAAATCTAGCGAAAAAACGGTAGGTCTGGCAACACTGACACTGATTCCTGAATGAAGAATTCCGGACGTGCGCGTCGACACATACAGGGCGGTTCATTAATGCAAAAGGTCCTATCGAGTATTTCGTGATCCCAGAATATTGTGTTCCTATTCGTACCCGAAACAAAATGGCGGCTTATTAAAAAAAAAATATTTTTGTCTTTTGTTATTTAACTTTAGATTTTACAACTTTGTATAACGCAGCCAAAATAACTGGCTGATACTCAAAACTTTATACCAAGTTGTAAAATCTAAACTAAACTAAACAAAATGGTAATGATTATTTTTTAAGAACCCGCCATTTTGTTTTGGGTATGAATAGGGACACAATATTCTGGGATCGTAAAGTAGTCGACAGGACCTTTAAAATTATGTCTCGCAAGACCTCACTTCGTATTTAATTTTCTTTATCAAAATGGCGCCCACTTGCCATTTTTAATTTCAGCACCATGAAATATGCAAGAAAGCATAGCACGCATATTCCTATGATACTACTAATCTTTATTTATTTTTCTAATACTGTAAATGAAATAAATGATAATAAAAAATTAATAACCATGCAGTTTTTATAACGCCGTCGTATTGTTCTCGATGCGAATAGAGAAGTGATATTCTGGCATCGTAAAGTACGATAGGACTTTCAAAATAATATATTGCAAGACCCCTCTTCCTATTTAATTTTCTTTACCAAGATGTCAACCATTCGCCATTTTGACAGTACAAACCCTATTGGCCACACCCAGATTTTGAAAAAAAAAAATTAGTGGGTCAAAAGTTAGCATGGGGGGAACATTAAGCAACCGTATATTCATACAGTAATTTTGCGTTCTGAAAGACAAATTCAATTTTTATCCGAATCGAAATTCCGAACGCAACACGAGCCTTTCGGAACGAACGTTATGAAAATATTCCATGCAGAAAGAAACGAACGTATTCGTTGCCTAGACTACTTTAATGTTCTTGTGCGCAGGGAAAACGAATGTATGCTTCCGGCAGGCCTTAAAGTTAGACCTTAAAAGTTCTAATACATTTTTGTACTAAACGTCTTAGTTCGGGCATTACTAAATAGAACTATATGAGAGGACTGCCAGTCAGTGGTAGTTAAGGCTGACTTTCACTATCACGTGCACCTGCTCGGCAAAATAGCTTAATAATTGCGTCTTATCAATTTTGACGGGCCATCGCTTGCCGAAACGTTGCGCGCATGGTATCAGTTGTTCCACCTTTGACATGGATTAAGAATCATAATCTAAGAGTATCTCACCCATCTATCATAATCATCAGGATGTCCTCTGGCATATATGCCAGCATTAATGGTAGATCCACCGCCAATCACTTTGCCTTGTGGGAAAAAACATCTTTGGTCATGGAACCCTGCCCATATAATTTGGATTAATATAGGTGCAACAATTATAAATTTAGAAGAAATAAATGTGGCAAAGGTGTTTACGTAACCAAAAAAGAGATTCTTGTATATTTACCTAAACAAGCATTTTTTTGAACAGTGGTATTATAGCCCCAATTCATATCAGAACGGAAAGTATGCCAGTTAAGACCCAAAATTTTTGTAAAATCATTGTCTTGCCCTCCAGCCTCTAAAAGTAGAATTTTCCAATTTGAAATTTCCGACAATCTATTGGCTATTACTGCCCCACTGGAACCAGCGCCAACTATTATAAAGTCGTAGAATCCGTAATCTGAAACAGAACATAAAATTAGTCCATCCGAAATGCAATAGGATTTCTGATCTGAAGAGTAAAAATCAACTGCTAAAAAAATATATTTTCATTTTTGTCCTAATGATCAATCTCAAAACTTTATGAAACTTATGATAAACTTCTAGCTCCTGATAGCCAATATACAGGGGGTAAGAAAGCATTCTACAGGGATTTCGTTAACCATAGAATACAGAAATGAACAAATTAGACAAAAGTTACGTGAATGAATTCTGCAACGGCATGTTTTCAAATTTTAAAAGTTTCAAAAATTTCCTCAGAAATTTAGGCGAAACCGAATTTTTACGATTTTGCCGATTTTGTTTCCTGATTCTATTTGAATAGATATATACAGGGTGTCCGCAATTGTAGATGGAAAAACCACAGACTCCTTACGCAAAAATATTAGGATTTAATTATACTTACCTATATCCGAAAGTTGATATTAACTGAGATACAGGGTGTTAGAGTTAAAACTTCATTTTTGTTCCTCTCTAATATCTTTGAGAGAATCGGATTTTAACAAAATTTGGCAATGATGGTTTTTTAGGACGAGAAATTAATTATTTTGTGAAAATTTAATGTACAATGTAGGGGGCGCTGTCTGCGGCAGCTTTCGCACATTTATTAGGTCATTACATTTTTATGCCTTAGTGTAAGTCTAAGCTTTTGTTGAAAATAATAAGGTTCTTAATATTTATTACGTAAAAAAGGTATACTAAGTTGACGTCGCCCAGAGTTACCGTTTCGGAGATATATGCAATTGAATTGTTTAGTGCACCCTACCCAATTACTATTAATTAGCAACCAAAATTATTTTTTAAAATTAAAATATGAGAAAACAAATGAAATTTAGAGATGCAGTTGCTATGAAACCTCAATGTTGTTGATTGTTTGTTGATTATTGTAAGTTAAGTAACAATGACGTGGTGCCCAGAGACGATATTCGAAACCCTATCCAACAATCTGATTCTAAGAACTTCAAGAATATTTTCGACAGATTATGCAAAATAGGTAAAGTACGTTTCACGAAATTTGGATACGACTTAATGGTTTCCTGGGTCGGTCCCATTGTGTCGACAAGAGCTTGGCAATAAACAAGTGAAGTATGAAGGGACGGACTAAGGAAAACAAGTAATGATATGATTATATTAGTGAAATCAAATGAAATAACATTTTTTTTAAATATTACTAGTCATATGTATTTACATTTATAATCTCATTCTATAGATAGTTCTGTTTCGCTATCGCTATCCTCATCAAAATTAATTATAATTGGATTAATTATACGATCCAGACTAATATATGAATTTTTTACAGTTATTACGTGACGGACTGAATTTTTCCAAATACCTGGGGGAATATCATTAAAGCATTTTCGTATTAATTCTACAGCACTAGTACTTAAAGTCGGAGAAATATTTTTAGACCTAACCAGTGATTTTAACTGGTGCCACATATGCTCTATGGGGTTAAAAATGCAATAATAGGGTGGGAGCCGTAGCACTGTATGTCCAATTTCTTCTGCCAATGTGTCACAAACATATACTTTTTTTTATAAAAAATGTCTTTAAAACTTCTAAAAGATCACTTTTTTTTATAACATTCGCCGCCATGTAGTTCTGAATCTCCAATTTTATATTATTGGAGCTTGGAGCTTTATATAATTGGCGACTGTGATAGCTCGCATTGCCCATTACTATCACGCTATTCTGAGGAATGTTTGGTAAAAGACAATTCTTGAACCATTCCTCAAAAAGTTCGACCGTTGTATCTTCATGGTAGTCCACACAAGAGTCTTTAATGTTTTTTGCAGAAAGCAACAAGGCATTTGGAACCCAACCGTTTTCTGACCCAGCATATAAAATGCTTATTCTTTTTCCTTTATTTGACGGAGCTTTTGTTTTACACTTATCGGAAGAATCAGACCAGCCTTTGGATGGTGTTTCATGCATGTCAAACCAAGTCTCGTCGAGGGAAATTATAGGACGGTTTTCAGAACAGGATTTCCTTACAGAAGTTATATACTCATGACGCCATTTTTGTAAACGGTGGGATTCCATGCGTACTTGCCTTTTGTCAATTTTGCGGTATCTGAATCCCATTTCCGAAAAAACTCTCCAAACGGTAGTGCGGCTACAACTTATTTGGGTTTCATCATTGGTGAGCCGTTGCTTCAGAGAATCTGCTTGCTCTTCGTACATGGTGTAGATTTTTTGCCTTCGGCGTCATGTACCCCCTCCTAGGCCGTAAAAGCAAATTGTCCCTAAGGAACAAGGTTCTGCTATACAAACAGGTAATACGGCCTAAAATACTGTATGGAAATATAGCATGGTATCAAGCGTCAAAGTCCCATAAATATCGCCTTCAAACTGTCCAAAACAAGATCCTCAGGTCTATCACACGTGCTCCATGGTGGTTGAAGTACAGCCCATGCGCGAACTCCTCAATGAAAGACACGCTGAGTTTCTCAGAAAACTGCGATTCCATCCCAATCCAACAACTTCCACAACTCGAACCCTGACCCCAATAAAAATTACACTATACTGCACCCAAAAACCCATTATAAAACTACACACTCAACACAAAGTAACTCACACAAACCCTCTGGTCTCCAAAAGCCAGAAATGGCTTATTGCAGATCTCAACGCTCAACTTTAGGCGTGTAAGAGTGCCTAACGGCACTAACACAATACCGCGAGGAGTTTAGTCGATCGGCGTCATTCCTTCAGAATGATTGGTCTCCATAAGAGAACTAGAGCCAGCCCGACACTACTTTACACTCCGGGTGCATCGTGTCTGAAAGCAGATTCTCCTTGCATGTCCAAAAAAAAAACTAATATGCAACTTTTGTCTCAGTTCATTGTACGGTTGACGAGATCCCTTCAGAATGCATTTCAAAATATCAGGTGTGTGTGTGAGGGCAGTTATATTTAATCGCGCTTTATTGTGATACAAAAGATAATTAATTCTGTTTCGTCAAAACGCTTATATTGTCGCAAGTATCAACAAAACCAACAATGCGTTATGTTTGAATAAAATCTAAAACGTCAGAAGCAGAAACTCTCTCCATATATATCCAGCGAGAATCTATTGCTATACATTATTTTCAAGAAGTGAACTCAAGTTAGCCGAATCACCAATTATTTTTTCGGTTCCTTTACAGGGTGTTTCAAAAAAACAATCCATCACTCGTGTAGTGATCCTTACTCAAAAATAAGACAGATAGTTAATATCAACATGCAAATGCTTTGCTTGGAAGATACATTACTTTAAAATTTTTCCAGTGCTTCCAAGATATAAAAGATGAAACGGCTTTAGTCATTTTAGTGAAATTTGGGTTATGAATAGTAATTGAAATAGCAGATGTTTTAGCAATAAAAATGTGTGAATCGCATACCAGATTTGTTATTTATTTATTAATTTATAATAGTAATTTCAAATAATTTATTATTTAAATATTAAATGAGATAAGGTCAGTGTCGTCCCTATTTTTCGTTAAAAAGTATTACTTCCCGATCACACATTTTTATTGCTAAAATATATGCTGTTTAAGTTACTTTCCATAACCGAAATTTCATTAAAATTACTATAAATAAATATTCTCTTGAACAATTGTCTCATAAATAGGTATATAGGTAACTTACTCCTAACGAGAAAAAAAAATGTTTATCTATTGATAGTTTTATTAAGCAACCACCGGATTTATGATATTGTATGCCTTTAAATCAAAGATAATCGGGTTAATCAGATTACAAGGATCACCAATCCTAGCGTTCGAAAGTAATCTGAAATTCGTTCACCTCCGAACGGAAAGTGATCGGGTTAACTCGATTGGTATTAGATGATGTGGTCGCATTAAAATTGATTTATATAAGGGTAAGCTCTAGAATCGGAAATTAGCTTTAAAAAAAATTTAAAAGTGCAAGCACACTACAGAGCGATAAAATATTTTTTTTATTTCTGAAAGGCAGCTATTTTAATAATAAATAAATACAGCCTGTTCAAAATGAAGTCGGCACTATTACTAACTTTCTTATTATAGAAGCTACGAATTCGATTAAATTAGCAAAGTAGTGTAGTTTTTTACGCTGATTATTATGCTCATGTAAAAAAACAATTGAATATCAGATGCACGTGATATTTACAAAAATGTATTTTTTTTAAATGGAATGCTCTATATCTGTTATAACCGTTTGACAGAGAGTGAAATTCTAAACAAAATTCATCCTTTACTACATATTGCTAAAATTAATAATAACGGAAATATCTTGATTTATTGTAATTATCCATTTCCTATCACAGGCGGTTGTGAATCGCACTAACAGAAACAAAACCTTTGACCGATCTGTCATGTTCAACATTTTATTTTGTAATTTTTCGTTGCAGTTTGATATTTTTGGAATAAAATAGTGTTTACCCAAAAAAAATAGTAAACGTGCTTTAGAACATTATCGTATATTAGGTGTGGGGGGGGGGGTCGGTTGTACGCAGATTTTGTCATATAAATAAAACAAAACGTCTCACTTATATTCAGCGTAATATAATTCTACCAAACGCCTAGCGCTTTCGGCCTCTAAAAGGCCATCATCAGAGCTAAGGCTCTACAAGAAATAAAATAATAAAATAAAATAGAACACAGACATGTATAAGACATATGGAATTCAAACTTAAAAATTTTTTGGCGTGAAAACAAGTTAAGTTAAACAATTTAAAATTAATTGAGTATACTCACTCGTCAAAGTCACATTTTGTGTGTCACGTGATTGTGTGCCTGAGGTGACTTTGACGAGTGAGTATACTCAATTAATTTTAAAATGTTTAACTTAAATTGTTTTTAAGCCAAAAATTTTTAAAATTTTAATTCCATATGTCTTATACATGTCTGTGTTTTATTTTATTTTATTATTTTATTTCTTGTAGAGCCTTAGCCCTGATGATGGCCTTTTAGAGGCCGAAAGCGCTAGGCGTTTGGTAGAATTATATTACGCTGAATACAAGTGATACGTTTTGATTTATTTATATTATTGTATAGTGTTTCCTGGAAGAAATTTTCCAGACCGGAGATATTTTTTGATATTATACAGGAAATTTCGATCCAATGGAAAACTGAGAAATCGATACCGAAGAAAACATTTATAATTAACGAAGAGACTGCAATAAATGCCTTGGCGTATTTTAAATCATTCCGCGAAAACTCTACAAGAGACTGTGTGCGAGATCTTGGACTATGTTTGAGAACTATTCATAATGTATTAAAAAAGCACAAGTATGTATCCTATAAGTATAGGAGACGCAAATAATAGTCGTGATATATCGTTGAATTCAGAATATAAAGTGGAATTCATAAGCATAAAATATTAGTACTTTTAAAAAAATAAAATTGTTGATAGTTGCGAAGAAACAGAACGTCAGATTGAAAATTTAATGAAATTATCTTATAGGGGAGACAAAGGGGCAATGAAAATATAAAATTTATTTTCACATATATCTTCAAATAGAATCAGAAAGCGAGAAGAACGAAGTCGTAGAAATTCGGTAATACCACAAACATGTTCGGAAATATTCGGAATTGTTTAAATTTGAAAATATGGTGTTGCAGAACTCACAATCCCCAAACAAAATCAAAATCTCTGGTTTCCTCAAAACTGGAGACCAACAAACCTAATCTCATCCATAGTAAAAATATCGGAAAAACTCTTCATAACCAGGCTATGGGATATAGTCAATAACTAAACATTGTCTAAAATGAGCAATTCAGCTTTCGAACAAGCCACTCAACGGAACACCAACTTGCCAGACTTGTCGATGACGACACAGATGGACTACAGCACAAGCAATCCACGGGGATGGTTACTCTGTATATTGATAAGGCCTTCGACAAAGTGTGGCATGAAGGTGTGGCATACAAACTCCATTATGTCTTCAACATGAACATCCACTACACAAAGTTCCTAATCTCATATCTAAAGGATAGAAAATTATTATCGTATAGTGTTTCCTGAAAGAAATTTTCCAAACCGGAGATATTTTTTGATATTATACAGGAAATTTCGATCCAATGGAAAACTGTTTGAGAAATCGATACCGAAGAAAACATTTATAATTAACGAAGAGACTGCAATAAATGCCTTGGCGTATTTTAAATCATTTCCGCGAAAACTCTACAAGAGACTGTGTGCGAGATCTTGGACTATGTTTGAGAACTATTCATAATGTATTAAAAAAGCACAAGTATGTACCCTATAAGTATAGACCAACGCAATCTTTAATCCAGGGTGACCTAGAGAGACGCATGGAATTTTGTCAGTGATTTATTAATATGGTTAATAATAATCCAAATATGTTGCGCCTAGTTTTGTGGAGTGATAAATCTAATTTCAGTAATGGTGTGGTGTGTGGTGTGTATGGTGTAGCCTTATAGGTTCAAAAATAGTTGTCTCTGAATGGCGAACGCTATGTAGAAGTATTAAGAAACATATTGGAGGACTTTTTAGACAATGTTAATTTAGCAGATCGGGAAGAAAATACCTACGTTGTTGCCAATCTACTTACCAATTTTTTTGGACACCGTTGGTTAGCTACGCGCCGACCAATTTTATGGCCTCCGCGTTCATCAGATATTGCTCCCCTTGATTTTTGTTCTTGGGGATTCTTAAAAAATAAGGTTTATGAGAAAGAGTACAATAATGTTGATGAACTACAAGAATCTATTATTAATATTATCGATAACATCGGCGGGCGATACGTTCTGAAGGCTACACGCAAAGTTTTTAAATGTGCTCCGAAATGTATAGAAGCAGGAGGAGATGCGTTTGAACAGTTGATGTAAGTTAATAAGTAAGTAATAACAAGTAATAATAAGTAAGTAATGAGTTTTTTAATTCTTGATATTGGTTCACAGCCGCCTGTGATAGGAAATGGATAATTACAATAAATCAAGATATTTCCGTTATTATTAATTTTAGCGATATGTAGTAAAGGATGAATTTTTTTAGAATTTCACCCTCTATCAAACGTTTATAGCAGATATAGGGCATTCCATTTAAAAAAAATAAATTCTTGTAAATATCACGTGCATCTGATGTTCAATTGTTTTTTTGATATGAGCATAATAATCAGAGTGAAAAACTACACTACTTTGCTAATTTAATCGAATTCGTAGCTTCTATAATAAGAAAGTTAGCAATAGTGCCGACTTCATTTTGAACAGGCTGTATAAATAACAGAACAGCCCTTGGAGTAAGGACACGCGAGAACTGGATTCGCTCAAAATATCAGGGGCCCTGAACCGGCCTTAGGGATATCAAAAGAGGTAACGGAAACTACATTAGATATATGGGCGCAAAAACAACATATTTCTCGACGGCAAGGGTTACCTGGTCAAATATGCCTCAATTGGAAAACCATCGAAGATACTATCGAATCGGATTCTAACCCTGACGCGGTCTCACTTAAAACAATTGATTGATTTTCTAAAAGGCCACTGTCACTATGAAGACATTCAACTTATAGGAACCTACCTAACCGTTGGATGCAGACTCTGCGGCGCAGAAGATGGAACTGTATCCCATATCATATACAGCTAGATTACTCGTAGAAAACTTAAGATCTTTGGGAATATCAAACGTGGCGACAACCTTCCGCATGACAGACTTGGCAGAAGGTTATTGGACCTCGTCGAAGGAACAAATATTTTCTAACAAGATCGGGGTACACAATAAGACAGAAGGCTGCAGTGATAGAAGTCCGAAGCCAAACACACGACCTCCTTCATTCACCAACCAGTCAACTTTACTGTGGAATGAATAGAATAGAACATGGAAAACCGCTCTAAAAGTGTCAAACGTAATGTCGTGGGGCCCTCACGTGATTAGTGATTATTTTAAATTGTTTTGAATTTAATCCTTGAACCTTTCCGTGGCTGAGCGGGGTATTTTAGGTACCCCAGATGCGTTTTTTTTTTAAATTATCTTGCAAGCTATTTTTTGTAATTTTTTTCCCTCCAGGTAATGATAGAATAGTATATTACATATCAAGGGCCGAAGGGAGGCCACCGCACGAGTCCGGAAAAGCCTCCGACGGATCGAGATATGTACCGTATTTTTTAAAAAGTGCTCCGATGCTTTGATGCGAAATAAATAAAGAAATTCTTTAGACAGTTTTCCTGTCTAAATGACATGAAAACACTCGCGCATGGAAAATGTAAATATCTATTTATTATTTTTGACAAATAGGCTCGGTAGCCTAGTGGTATAGCGTACGCCTTGTGATCTGAGGGTCGCGGGTTCAAATCCCGCACTCGGCGTTTCAGGTTTTATTTATTTTTTACAAGTGCCCGAGTCTTTGAGGCCATATAAATAAAGAAATTCTTCAGACATTTTTCTAAAATATCTTTGAAAAATTAGCTGCCAATTTAATTTATACTATATAATCCGCTATTTATTATCGCTTGTAGTATGGCTCCGTGGGTAGAGTGTCCGCCTGGCGATCTGCGGGTCGCGGGTTCAAATTCCGCACCGACAATTCTGGTTTTATTTATTTATGAGCACATGGTGACTCGAAGCGGGCGGTAAAAATCTTTCCCGCCCGCTTCGATACTTTCCCGCCCCCTCTCTTGGAAAACGCCACTTTCGGTGAAGAGAACAACACAGATGCATGAAAAGAGGCACTTTCGGAGCACATGTAAAAGAAATATATATTACCAAGCCTTTTTTTATAAAAATTCTCAATTTAACTTCAATTTTATACAAAAAATTGAAATTAATTACGTACGGTACCTCTGTTAGCCCGCACGGCTTGCAGCGTATCGAAATCAATGCCACATTTCCAGAATATCCGGCTAGAGAGATTCAACATTATACTAACCGATGATACAGCTTTTGTGCCAGATCACGGGTTTGTTCGACTAAAATATCATGTAGTATATGCAAAAAACCCATTTGTATCATGCACCCAGAGAAGAAAGTGAAAATTTTTTATGTCGCGATTGTAAAAATAATATATTTTTCATAAACAAACTGTTATTGTTTTATTGTTGCAAAAGATCACGAAGTATTTCAATGGGGTATCACAGTTACCCCATACGGCCGGAAACGTAACTGTTTGTAGCAAGGTTAAATATTATTATTTTAAATAACAAGTAAACGAAGGAAACAAGTTTATAAACATTAGTGAAGTTAAAAATGTGTTTGAAAATTATAATATTTTTTGATTATTTTTTTAATGAACGTTCCAAGTTATTGCCATTTACTTCCAAGCATTTATGTATTCGTTTCATCATAACTTTCCGATTTATTGTACGATGAGGGATTGAAATTGATCATTTATTAAAAATATTACAATTTTCAAACACGTTTTCATCTTCTAGCTATTCGGTAAGAAAAATTTTTTAATACAAGAGCTAAGATAAAAAAATTATATGGATATTTCATCACCATGCATTTTTCAAATAATTACAAAAATTCCAGATATCTCAAAAAATGGTAGGATTAAACAAAAAGATGTTCTATGAAATTTGTTTAGAATTTAATGGTTAATCGTAAAACATTTTTAAAACTTATACTAATAAAAAGATTTCACGTGACACTTGAGTTTTATAAATTCAAACCCCCATTTTTTATTTGATTTTTTGGTTCCTACGGTGATCGTATTTCAGGTATCATAACATATGCCTAAATTAAATAATTTTTTTTAGAAAAAGATTAATTTATTGTTAAGTAATAAATGTTTCAATGACAAAATTGTGAAATGTTAATTCAAAAAAGTTGGAATTGACCACCAGAAATATCCTGATAATATCCTAGGCGATTTTCAAATTCTTGTAAAACAGTATGCATTATTTAAAGTTTTTTTAATCTAATTTTTTCTAAATTTAAATAGATTTTTTTTTAAATAATTTAATTTGAACATAGGTTATACATAACATTTTCCATAAAATAAAAAAATGGGGATTTCTATTTAAAAAACCGATGAAAATTAGAAAATGCAAATCTAAAAAATCAAATCGACAGGTCCGAGCTTTTTTTTTAAATTAACGGTTGAGTTTTAAATGAATGTATTCAAACCTTTTATCCTCTATGTATAAGGTATATCTTGAGAGGCGATTGAAGTAAAAATTAATTTTAAAATTAAAAAAAAAGTTATGAAAATATTATGAAGGCACAGAAGTCAATTGATATAATACATATAAAGCAATAGTTGCAATGTAACAATAGCATGCATATTAGGTAACTTTATGTAAAGGTTCCATACAATATTTTTTCTACGATCGTATCAATTTTCTCTTTCGAAATTAAAAATATATATTGGTTTACAACCAACTCACTGTCACTTACGAATGC
Source organism: Barypeithes pellucidus (assembly GCA_963991005.1). Classification (NCBI taxonomy): domain Eukaryota; kingdom Metazoa; phylum Arthropoda; class Insecta; order Coleoptera; family Curculionidae; genus Barypeithes; species Barypeithes pellucidus. Next base: position 30,533,532 of record OZ022556.1, on the reverse strand, counting down.
AATGAGTTTGGAATAATTGCTTATATCGACTTTATTATTCGAAATTCCTGGTTATATATAATTTTTCCACTGAACATGATGGTATATGCATTCAAAACATGTATGGAAATTTTAAAAAAATTAACTATTCTTTATTCAACTAATGGAGCAGACTATAAGTTTCTTTACTTCATAATTTCATTCCAATGACAGACATACTACTTAAAAAATAAATTGTAGTTTATACCTACTTCGGATTATGATATTGACTTAGAATATGATTCATTCGGTCCCTATTTAATGACATAATCTACATATCATATTGGAGACTTTTTATCAATACGCTTATCCCTTTTTTTTAAACTAAAATTATTTGGAATTGGCTGATTCCATCAATAAATTTCAGCAAGCTATCGTTACTGGGAAAAAAAATTATGTGGAAAAACGAAATATTTGATAATAATATTATAAATCCAATATCGGAGATTCTGGCTTCAAAAAATCAGCACCTTTCTCTATACAAAGTGGTTAGTATCTTACTTATTATTTTAGAATCCTTTACTTTCAACATGTTGGAATTGTCTTCAGGTATCGAGTAATTTCTGGCTTCACTTATGGTTTCTTCAACCATCCGTAGAAGCTTATTGTAATCAGTTTCTCCAAGCGCAGAGACACTATTATTTAATAATGAAATAATAAAATAACATATCACTACAATGAACCAGTTATTTTGCATATTAAGAAAATAGACGTATTCCCACAAAACCTAAAAATTGAGACTATATATTATAACACAAGCAACGATCAATTAGGTTTAGAGAACTACAAAAAAAATCCAAAGCTTAACGTTATATATGATATTTTTTTCGTTGATTATTTGCCTAATGTAATAAGTAGCCAAAATATTTACCTTCTGTTATAATGCAATCACTTACTAAATATGTAACCTACATGCATTAATTAAAAAATAATTTTGGTTATTTACCTAAGCGATAAACGGGGCTTATCGTTCCGTGGTACATTAAAATTTATTAACATAATTTAAATTACTTTCGTAAGAACAGCATGAATATGTTTAAAACATTAAAATATATCCGAAGGAACTCTTTTTAGAGAACTGTATTAAATTTATAAGTTATGACCCTTTTAAGCAGAATATTCAATCGAAAACAAAAATATATAAGGCAATAGAAATCCATAAATATGAGAATTTAGGTAAAAGAATTTAAAAAAAAAATTTTTTCCTAAAAATATATTTTGCATAGTCCTCAATAATTTCATATATATTCCAAATGAAACCAAATCGAATAATAAACTCGATCGGAATTTGGATGAAGATGTCGCAATGTTTTTACATTTTTTGGTCTCTGAATCGACTAAGCGCAATATAGAGAGTAACTCCCGATGAGTGGCCTATTAAAAGATTTCGGGAACTAAAAAACACATTTATTTGAAATATTCGTACCAGCTATAAAAGATGCCGGCCTTTTTAATGAAGATATTTTCACAAATCCATCACTTCTGGTTATACCGGAAGATAGACTTAACATTGTAATTTTAAGTAGAATGTCCTATATATTTTAGTATTTTTCGGTTCTATGTAAAAATTTAAGTAACTTTTGTTAACAATTTTCTACACAAATTTCCAAACCGTTTTTTAGATACAATTCATCAAAAGAATAATTTGTAATAACCTCCCTCTTTGGTATTACTAATCGTCTAGGATCTTCATTTAATAAAAGGACGATTCTAGTTCAAACTCTTACTTTAATCTAAATCATTTTTAATTTACAATTACATCCAAATCTACGTGTTACGAGCAATCACCTTTTGATGTCACAATATTCCTATTTAATAAGTCTACTAAGCATAACACTGATGAAATCGTTAATTGACAAAATTAACTATTTCATCCTCACCTAGTATCCGTTCGGAATCAGGCTACTAGTGGTTATACTTATATTACACCTCCTACGGAAAATAAAAAAAAAAATAAAAAAAAAGGTTTGATATATTTTTCAAATTACAATCATTTTTGTCCTATTTTTATGTATTTCAACTAACCTATTTCCTATCTTAATTAAAACAGGCTAAGTCTAATTATTGCGCTTTCAGTCAGTCTAGTTTTTAAAACATACGTGGTTAAAAGTTTTTTGCCCTCAGTATCCAATAAAGAATCGTACAACTCTATAGCATCAATATGGTGTTTTGTGGAAGCCTCAGAGCCATCCATTACCGGAATTAACCCCGCTGCGGTCTTCAATTCGAATTTTTCAGACATTTTACCTTCCGTTTCACTATCTGAATAATTAGAATCAAGCTCTATCGGAGATGGTAACTTCAGCAATTGGATTTTTGTACGTCTTTCTTGTAAATTTTCTAGATGCTCTAGATAGCTATTTATATCGTTTACATATAGTTTAGCCTTATCTACCAATTCTCCTACATACGACTTACTCTTAAATTTATCCCTAATTTCACTAAATTGTATTTAAATTTTTCTAATTTCTTAACATAATATTCGAGTACCATAGAACTATTTCTGTATCCAATCCATAATAAAAACAGTTATAGCCAAGCAAACCATAATCTCTAATATAATCTCTTCTTTTCTTTCCTTATTACCCATTTTCGTATGGAAACATTACCATATTCTGTACTACAGTATTTTCCTTAGATCAGGCCGTTGGCAGGATCGTCATGTAATAACCTTTCTTTGATATTACTAATCGTCTAGGATCTTCATTTAATAAAAGGACTGAATTAGATTAAAGTAAGAGTTTGAACTAGAACCTTTTTAATTTCAATTACATCCAAATCTAAGTGTTACGAGCAATCACCTTTTGATGTCACAATATTCCTATTTAATAAGTCTACTAAGCATAACACTGATGAAATCGTTAATTGACAAAATTAACTATTTCATCCTCAACTAGTATCCGTTCGGAATCAGGCTACTAGTGGTTATACTTATATTACAAATTGGAAAAGGATTTTTTTGTAGAAAAAACATGTCAAGGTATTAAATTTAAAAATTTAATTTAAATATTTGAAAAAATTTTGGAAATGTCTTTGGTCTTTTCATGTCATAAAAATACAAGATTTTTTATCTAGGGTATGAGACAGAGAATGAAATTATACGCGTTATATTAAAATAAAATATAGGATGTTATATTTTTAAAAAATTGATATTAGTACATATTTATTATATTATACCAGAAAGGTATAATTTTTAAAATACCCTGTATAAAAAGGCTTTTATGACAAGGAAAGACCCATAGTCTTTCTAAATTTTCTAAAAAATTTTACTGAATTAGTTACAAAATAAGACAACTTTGTTTTCGATTATTTTAATGAATTTTATCTCAGAAATTGTTGGAGTTTATTAACAACCGTTACTAATTTTCGGTAAAATGTGTGATAAACAGTTTATATCTTCATTATAAAGACTTACCACTTTTATAATGAGTACCAGTATTTCGAACACATGTTTTTTAGTTTCCGAGATCCTTTAATTTATGGCTTCGGTAGCGAAGCTGGCGGCCGCCGTTAGCGATAGCAGACAACCGCGGGAGCTAGCCGTTGCTGCCAAGTGGTTTCGGTGGCTCGTATAAAAGCACGACGACGCAGGCCTGGGTGAGATACGTAAATAGTAAATTGTTTTACTCTTAGTGGTGGTGTTTTTTCGAATTATTTGTTCCTTTTATGTGCAAAAACGCAATGTAACCGACACTTTACTTACCATCTTTTCCTAACGAAAAAGCAATTTTCTTCCAAGCGTTTTCTTTAAGGATTTCTTTAATCAGTAAATTCTTATAATTTTCGTCTTCGTAATTGAAAATACATGAATACTTTTGAACTATTTGAAGTAATTCATTATCTTAGTTCAAAAACCATTCCATATTTGTACCGCGGCTGGCACCTCGACTGATCCAAGTAGCAATTGAGCTATTTTGTATGTTAAAAAAGATATCGAGGGATAATAACATATGAACCTTATATAGACAATTACATATAACAATCACTCTTATGAATATATTAATAACTTACTAAGTAATTATCACAATTACTTATATTACTATTATTAGGGATATTTATAGAAGTGGCAGTATTGAAATTAGATTTAGACGCATCAGTAATTGTACTAGTTTTTGAGATATTAATTTAGTTACGGCCCTTTTCAATCTGTGAAGCTATGTGAATTTTGTTTCTTAAAGAATTTTCTACTTATCCCTCTGCTACATTGGTTGATTTCCATCTTCCATGTCTCTTCAAGTTGGTAATACTACCACCAGTTTCAGCGAGTAAAGTGGCTGAGCTCCTGCGTAAACAGTGCCCGGTGTATTCTTTGGGATTCGGTAATTTAAGAACTTCAGCAATTGTGCGGGAGATTTTTCCAAAATTGTGAATACAAATAGGTTATGTAGTACATTTTGCGTTTTTATAATAAATAAATAAACTACGGTGTGGTGTGTTTGCTTGACATAATGACAAATATATTCTGTATAAAGATATATTATTTTCTCCATTGACGACAAAGGTTCTTTCCATATTCGTTTTAGAATTAGGAATTTTAATCACTAACATGGTTGTCTTATCCTCTATATCATCCGAATTCATTTTACGAAGCTCCTCACGACGACAAGCGCCTGCCAAACCACTTATTAATGCAACCTAAATTTTTTTAAAAATTAATCACAAGGACGAAGAGGAATTAGATTTAATTATATTACCTTTGGCAGTAAGGAGATATTATCTCCAGCTTCTGATAAGAAGTGATCCATTTCTTCTTTGTTCAATACTTTTTTTTTGGTTTATAGCCAATAGATTTTCTTTTAAGGAAAGCAATAACTTTGGGATAGTGGCTTATATCTATATTATTTTTAATATTAGAGATATTAGATTTTTCCAATAAATATTCAAGAATCACTTGTTCCTTTATAGTGTACACATTTTTATCATTGCTCCATTTTTGAAATAAATTCTAGACCAATTCATTGGATTTGAGAAGTGAAAAAACACACACCAATGTTACATGACAAGCACTATCATAATAAACTACAAAGTTCTTGTTATTATGAAAGCCGTCCACATAGATATCCAAATCGTACCGTAAGTAACAAGAATCGTTCCGAAAGTAAACAAATTGTTTTAAAAGTAAGAAAAATCGGCCCGAAAATAGCTACTTTTGGTACAATTTGTATACTTTCGTACATACCGAATATTTTATTTTCGAGACGGATGCAGAAAAAAATATCTTTACCCTGTGACGAAAAGTGTTGTGAAGCTACCAGCGCAAGAAACAATACCTTTTTGAGAAGGTTACCTTTTCGTCCAAATATAGAATGTATAAAACATCACTTTTTACACAATTGGATAAAAGGTCATCTTAATAGTTGCCGATTTCCTTCTATTCACTAATTCTCGGAACAGAACTGAACGGAACCTCAACTTTCTAAATGGACCTTTAGGCGGCTTGTCCACTGCATCCGATTCCGAGATCCGAGAGTTGCTTGCTATAGTTGATATTCTATTCATCAAAAATCTCGAAACTAGCGTGAGATGTTACACAAAATATTGATATACTTAAACTACCTAAACATCTTCATCACAAAAAGTTTTTTCCCTAAACCAGTGGCGTAGGTAGAGGTACAGCTATTTATTTAAGTTTAGAACACTAGCTAACGTTAATAATAAAAATAATCCGAAGCAAACGATAACAATATTAATTTTATTTAAACGATTTATGGTTAATAAAGATTTCTTGGTAAGTTTTAAGAGAAAGATGAAAGAGACCTTTTTCTGTTTACAGTTGAATCGTAATTAATAATAAAATAATTGTTTCGAATTTACCTGTGGTGTAACATTTTTTTTTAAACTTGTATTGAGTGGAGCTGTACCTATCTGAAGCCCTCGGCATAAATGTAAATTATCCTCTGTCTGACCCTTTGAATTTTGGCAAGCTGGCGGTATACTAATTTTGCTACAGGGTTTTGTTTACATGGATACAATGTATTGTTTGTTTATTAAAGAACATTCTAGTGCAACTCACCGAGTAATGAAATGTAAATACATTACCCCAATTAATTATCGAATATGCACGTTCAAATTAATATAGTTTAGTTCAAAATATATCATTGATCATTTGACTGCCATAAAAGCCTAAATACACTTTTAACCATAAAATACCATAAAATCTACATCTTTTTAGGCATGGCCGAAGTACAAACTCTATTTACCTGCATCATTAATTTTTATACCAGTTTGAGTAGGGATAAATATTCAATAATATATAAATAGCAAATTGATTTTTATTGATTTTAATATTAAATTGGTTTTCCGACGAGTGCCGTCCATGGACTTGTGGGGGTGCGGCTTCTTGTAAGGCCACTTTCAGAAGAGAACGGAATTTTATTTATTAATCTGTAGTCTAAATCGTAATATTGTAAATTTTAATGATTTTAATTCAGTACTTCATTAATTTCCATTTGTATTATATTTACAAGGTACTAGGTCAGTAAATTATTATTATTATTGTAATTGATCTTTATTTTCATTTAATTTAAAATTCAAAATAAAAATAAAGTGATATATAGATAGCTATATTTTCAAGCCGACCCTGCACCTACTTATTGGAGTTTAAAGATTTAGGGGTAGACATATTAGGGATTAATCAGGTAGTTGATTTATTGCAGTAAAAGTTAACGGTATACCTTGAATCACACTATAACCTGTTATTTCTTTAATAATGAATTATCATCAATGTTAATATTAATGAGTTTCAATTTGAATTTAGTTGCTTTTATCAAGAGATGATTGCTATGTACATCCGACTAGGCTAAACAGAAAAAATATACACTTGGAAAAATATCTGTACTATGGAGGAGGAGGAGGAGGAGGAGGAGGAGGAGGAGGAGGAGGAGGAGTGGTTGCAAGCAAAAGAGTTGTGGAACTTGTATTGAAATCTATGAAATATTCGGGAAGGTTTCGAATATAAAAAGGAAATTTACTGTGAACAAAACAAAAACACAATTAATTTCTTACTTCATCTACTATAATTATTTATTTCCTCATCAACACGTTTCAGTTTTTAAAGTTACATCGTTACGATTAGAACAATATAAAAGAAGGAAAACTTACACCACAATCAACTTCAATACCTCGTAATTCAGTGTAAAGTGATTTTAATTGCAAAGAGTGAATTGAAACTAATGTAGGTAATTTAATTTTAAGAACCTTCTTCACTCATGGTTTCTCAACCATTTTAATATTGAGGTCTCCTGAAGGGCCAAAAATAAATTAACAAACCTTACGACGGCATAACTACATACAGGGTATCCCAAATTCGATGCTCATCATTGTGATCTCGGAAACTGATGAAAGATGCATGAAAGGAAAGGTTTGGAGCTAATGCCGATGAAAATTTAAGAAAATTAAAACTTCTTCCGGAGATATCCAAAAATTTCATTTTCCGGTTTTGTTTTCGTGACGTTATTTATAAACATATTGATAAATGGAAGGCACTTTGTACAGATACATTTTTACCATGCATTTAAAGATAGTTTTTAATTTAAAAAGACGTTTGGTTTTCAGATATCATCATCAGGTCAAAATTTTGAAATATTACTTTTTGAATTATTTGATAATATTTTAAACCAGTGAGATTTTGGGAACGAAGAAATTTATATTAATTATTCTTCTGATTCATTACATTTTTCTGTTAACAGTCTAGTTTTATAAATTGCACATTGAATAATTTTGTAATTGTTCTTGCAGGAACAGACCTGCCGTCTCCAATTAAATTTTGCCGTAAAATCCCCAAAGGAAATAAGGGAATTCAGATCAGGGCTTTTCGCTGAACTTCTTACAACTCCTTTGTTTTCAATCCACCTATTGGGAAACATATTGTCCAACAAGAATATTTTCAATCCACCTATTGGGAAACATATTGTCCAACAAGAATGTGAATTCTTCCATTATGGGTTGGGTTCAAAACGGAGAAAAATTTTATTATTATTGGCTTATATTTTGGGGAAACCAACTAACTCAAAAAGTAATATTTAAATTTAAAGTATATATGTAAACATTTTTATCTGATGGTGATATCTAAAAACTGAAACGTCCTTTTTAAAATTAGAAGAATCTTTAAATGTACTGTAGGAAGTGATTTACATTGTCGATAAAAGATAGATAAAAACGTTCCATACAAAAGATAAATGGTTTACTAAGATGCATAACCTGAACATATTTTTCAATGTACAGGGTGGCCCCAAAAAGTGGAACGGAATATTTTATAATTTTTTTAAATGAGACACTAGATAACTTTCTCCACATTTTGATTTAGCAGACCAAGAGCGTTACAACCGTATTCAATTTTTTGAACTGAAATGCAGCGTTGTCAAGTAATTAATTTTTTTCTGAAATTTTAGTACTTTTTAATGGTACGATATAAAAATCATAGCAACCCATTGGTACAACCTGAACAAATGTAATTTACATTGTGCTTATATCGATTTATGTTAGTAATTTTTAATTCTCTTAAACAAAGCGTTCGTTAGATCTTGGACAATTTAGGGATTTTAAAAATGCTTTAATTTAATTTTTTTAAATAGGACACCCTATATATTTTTAGGCCTATGGATTTATCTTGCGAATACCGTTATTGTTTGTTAAATATGTCCTATACCTAAATCTTATAATTTCTGAAATATTTTAAGATTTGTATTAATTCAAGTAAAAATTGGAAGTCGGAATTTTCTTAATTTCTCACAGGCTTTAACATAAGCTCGAAATTATGCAACTTTGCCACAATTTAACTTTAGTGTATATTTTATAGTGTCCGAGATCCCAATGGTGAGCATCGAATTTGGGATACCCCGTACACTATTTCAGTTAATTATTGTCGAATATTCCAAAAAGCACTTTTAAATTAATAAGCTGTTATTTTGTTAATAATTAATTAATTTTAAAATATTTTTTTTTAATTCAACGTCTACGTACAGGGATATTTTTTTAAAACTTGACATAGACTAACTTCCTAATTTGAAAATATAGACCTGCTGAAGCATAGTTTTAGGAATTAGTTGAACTCAATAAAATACGTGGAAGAAATATACGCGTTGTTGCCATATTGGGCGCTATTTAAAAAATACTTATTTTCTTAAATGACAACACCGCAATTTTTAAGAAATTTGAGATTCTCGACAAAACAAAAGAGTGCAAGGTTTTATTAAAGTGGCGGTTTACGAGCTAATAGTCAATAAACTGAAATTTATTTTAGAACATTAAAAGACTAGCAATGGTAACAAAAATGAATTACCTAACATTAATTATGTTTAAAAATGTTCGAACTAATTTCCTTGTTGGGTACTGCAGCAACAAATGCGTTCAACAAAATTTCTTTTAACATTTGAGGGGTTTGTTAGCGTCCTTGATATGCTTTTAATGTTGGAAAATATCTTTACGTTCAGGCATTATTAGCTCATAAACTGTCACTCTAATTAAGAACTTGCGCTCTTTTTGTTTTGTCTAGAAAAAATGCAGTGTTTCCATTTAAGAAAATAGTTTAAAATAGCGCCCAATCTGGCAACAATGCGTTTATTTTTTCCACACATTTTACTTAGTTGAACTAATTCCTAAAACTGTGCTGCAGGAACTATAGGTCTAGCTTTTCAAATAAAAAAGTTAGCCTATGTCAAGTATTAAAAAAATAACCTTTGTATATTGATAAATATACATTTCTTGGCATGGGCCAATTTGAAGTAATATTTTTATGAAAAGTCCTGGGGAATACCTAAGTCAAAGATTTTAGATTACTTATGAAACACTCTGTGAAATAAAATTTTTCTTAAAAACAATCCTTAATTACTGAAAAAGCTCTGGCCGGGACTAGATATTTTCATGATGTGAAACCAAATTGAAAAGAAAATAGGTTTTCGTCATCAGCTCCTAAATATTTTAAAATGAAACCTTTGAGAAATGTTCCTTAAATCGTTTCCTGAACTGTTCAAAAACACGTGGATCTTACCTTTAAAGAAAAAGCTTGTTTTGATGCCATTTTAAGCAAAAAAATACATATCAAACGAATTCCCTTCTTCGTAATTATCCTAAAATATTTTTAGATCTGTAGTAACGGTAAATAACGAATGATTTAAAATAATTTAAAGATGCTGTTTTTACTTATTTGTATTAAAAAGAAATACGATGGTAATTTAGGTTTCCGTGAAAACTGCGGTAATTCAAGCAGACAAAAATTACAAATTACTTCACAAAATAATATAAAATTTAATAAGTATGCTTCTGTTTTAAATAATTTTGGTTTATGTACTATTTTCTAGTAGTTTTGTATCACACGTTTCTTTTTTCAATAAAAAAACTGTCTCGCTTCAATAATCCGTATTATTTACTAATCCGGATGACCGCGGTTTTAATTAGTCCGGTTTATCGAGGTTGGACTGTATTAAATTCATGGGTTTTCCCAACGCTAGTATAAAGGATTTAAAAAAATGTATGTCTGATGGTTATTAAATTCAGTACGCTTGCATGATTTTGAATTCTCAGCAACTTTTCTTAACGAAATTTTTCGTTATTTTGCGAGGAAGGGGTACTTTACCTAGATATAAAATAAAAATAATGTTCCGGTCAAGGCCGGCTTGATTTCATAAAAATCAAAATATGTCAAATTTTGCCATTTAATCAAGCAGGCATAGGACCCAAATGGTCAAATTTCAATCCGAATTTTTTTAGTTATTTAGACCTATAGGTTCGCTTATCCTAAGACATACTGTATAGTATGGCCACGGATTATGAGTAGAGGAAATTTTTTTTATTTTGTACTTTTAGACAAAATATGATTTTTCTTAAATTTTTTTGCTTGTAATGGCAATAAGAATGGAGTCGACTAATTTCATACAGGGTGTCACAAACAAAGGAAAACCCGAAAAATTGTGGAAATAAACATACATAAGACTTTACCATATTCTGTAAAAATTGACTTTTTTTGCTGCTGCCTACAATAATTTATTAAATCAATTATGCCCTAACTACCAAAATATACAATCTTAAACTCATCAGAAATCCTTGACCATTAGCTTAAGAAATACATACTTCGCTTGATCGCCAGTTGGTGCAGGAATACTAAACAGAAATTCTATTTCGGCTCGCTTATTTGCGTCCTGCGGGAAATTTGTAAATCCCAGGATCTCGATTAAAAAACCAGCGTTTGTGATTAAGAATTAATATACAGTTGTGTTGTCACACTATGGCGTAAGAGGAATTGTACTCAATTTACTAAAAAATTATCTACAAGAAAGACCACAAATGGTTAATTGGTGTTCCTCAGGGAACCGTTGTGAGGCAGATCATCTTCATAATTTATCTTAATGCTCGATTAACAGGAAATATAGGAGGTAGAGTTATATCTTATGCTAGCCATACGGCTATAATATTTACTGGTAAAGATTGGGAAGAAGTTAAAAATAAGGCAGTAGAAGGTTTTAAATTTGTTAAGAGTTGGTTGGAAACTTATTAACTATCACTTAATCTAAATAAAATAAATTAAATAGCTTCTTCAATAACAAGGGCTGGTCAGCCAAATTTTAATGATATTGCTATCGGTAATGATAGAATTGCTAAAGTACCTAACCCACACAAAATATCTTGGTGTGCTGGTTGACCAGTTTATGAAGTGGAGTCCACATATTGACTATGTTTCTAATAAAATACGTAGACTCATACATAAATTTTATAAATTAAGGGAAATACTAAAACAAAAATATTGGTGAGGGTTTATAAAGTATTTGTGGAGTAGCTAATACGATACGGAATAATTGTTTGGGGTAGTACCGATGGCACAGTACTTCAATATAACTCAAAAATATATTCTTAAAATTATATAAAAAAAAATATTTCCAACAAATTTATTGTTTTCGGAGGTTATTGTAAATATCAGAACTTTATATATTAGCTATATATGTAATTTTGTTTATCGGCATAAGACCAAGCTAAACTATGTAGATCATCAGGTAAACATGTGCACTTCTTAGTTTATTTTTCAAATTTTCAATCGAAAATGTCTAATTTTAAGAGACTAAACACTAAGATATATGAAAAAAGTGGCCCAGAGGTTACTCCCGATTTTATTTATTGGAAACAACTGGGGCCACCAGTTTTAGTTAAAGAATTTGGACCAGTAGACTACATTGACTTCTCACCTCGGGAACCCCATTATTTTGCTGTAACTTGCTCTGTAAGAGTTCAAATTTACAACCCCATAACTAAATTAGTTGTCAAAAGTTTATCCAGATTTAGAGAAAATGCCTATGGGGCTGTGTTTAGAAACGATGGCACACTTATACTGGCTGGCGGGGAGGAAAAAAACCTCAAGTTGTATGATGTTTCTACAAAGAGTATGTTGAGGTTATTTAAAGGGCATTCTGCACCTGTTCATAGAGTTGCGTTTATACATAAAGAGCCCCAAATAGCATCTTTTTCCGATGATAAAACTATTAGGGTCTGGGATGTGCCTACTGAAAATACGCTGCATACATTTGAAGGGCACACCGATTATATTAGGGCAGGAATAATTAATCCAGAGGTCCCCAACGTAATTTTATCTGGAGGTTATGACAATAAGATTAAAATGTGGGACACAAGGGTAGATAAAGAAGTGATGTCGATGGATCATCAAAGTCCTGTAGACTCTCTTCTGTTTATGCCCAGTGGAGGGATGTTTTTAAGTGCCGGTGGAACTGATATAAAGATTTGGGATGTTCTGGCTGGAGGCAGAATAAGAGGTGCCCTGGCTCAGCACCATAAGACTGTGACATGTCTAAAGTTGGGTTCAAATGGTAAAAGGTTACTTTTAGGAAGTTTAGATAGACATGTGAAAATATTTGATGTTTGCACATTTAAGGTTGTTCACACACTTGATTTTCCAAATTCAATATTAAGCTTAGGTGTTTCACAAGATGACTCAACAGTGACAGCAGGCCTAGTCGATGGGGTGATAGCAGTTCAAAGAAGAACAGAGGAGCCTCAGGTGAAAAAGAACCCTAAAAAATTAGCTTACCAATATACCGCGAATGAAGTACCTTCTGGGGTGGACGAAGTTGTACCGGAATTAAAGCAAGATAAAGAAGCAAAATATGACCACTTCCTAAGGAAATTTGAATACTCGAAAGCTTTAACTGCTGCATTAGTACCCTTTGTAGCAAACAAGCATCCTGAAAGAACTATTGCAGTATTAAGAGAATTGCAGAAAAGAAAAGCACTGACTAAAGCTTTAAAAGAAAAGGATTCAAAGATGATTAAACAATTTGTTAGGTTTTTAATAAGGTATATTACAGATTTAAGATTTACAAAAGTTCTTATCGAAATAGCAGATGAATTCTTGGACATAATTTCAGACTGTATTGGAACTTTACCTACAGATATAGGTTTACTATTAGTTCAACTGTATCAGGTTTTAGAACAAGAAGAGGAATTATCAAAAGAACTTACCATAGTCCAAGGGATGATGCAAACATTGCTAGCAAGCCAAGTCTCTATTGAACCTGAGAATTTAGCTCAATATAAAATTGATAGCATATCGGAAAATACAAAATAAACTGTAAGAAACTGTAAATTACTAAAAAATTTAACAACCGCCAATAAAAAGTTTATGGATCACTTAGCACCAAAATCATTTAATTGACGTCCAGATAATGTAAAATCTATAAAAAAATATAAAGAAATTTTGGTCAAATGTATAATCATTATGTTTACCGGAATATAGAAATGTTTTTAATACTTTTTCAGTAAATCAATAAGGATTGTGGGCATGTTTCAGTAACGTGTCTCACATAGAGTTATAATCTAGTTAATATAATTAAAAGTACAAAATAATAATATACATATATCCAATTTTAGAGTTCGACACATACGGGTGATTTGCACCTAGGTGTCTATTATTGGTTTCTGCTATTCATTATGTTATACTATAATGTTATATTCGAGCGCACCTTTTGCATCGATATAAAATATTTTCAGCATTGCGGCGTTACCTCTTCTATTTGTAGCATCCTTATAGATTAGATACAACCTCCGTATATTATTAAATTTTTAGAATCACCTTATAGTTCTAATAATATTTTCGTATGATTTTCCTATACGTATCTATGTTTCCGAGATACAAAAAAAATTCCATCAATATTGCGCAAATCATGACCTTATTAAACACTTCGATGGGCTTTTGACAAAACATCGTAACCGACGTGCCTCAAATTTTACAGTAGGACTTTTCTCCTCTCATTTTGTTTTGGAACATATACCTGTGGATACGATAACTTAAATATTAGGCCTTTTATACATTTTTAAATAATTCCATTGGCCGACCAAAGTTTCCTATAAAGTGCAGTTTATCGTTAAGCAAGAGTTTCACTTTGAAAGGAAACTCAATGCATTCAATCCCTTTATAATAATCGAATCGATAATCGATAACAGTCCTAGTGATTTTTTAATTTTTGACCTGACAAGATTGCGTCGATGAGCATGGTTCGGCCAGTCACGGATGAAGCCGGTTGCAGGATTTCCCCTTCTCCGTGCGTAATAAATGACTGCGTCACGTTATGGTGGTTAATGGGGAAGAATAAATCAATGTCCTTTAAAATGTTCTTTAAGATGCGATAGAGAATTTTGCTTTCCTTTATTTAATTTATAGCTGGTATATTAAGTTATATTTCCTGTCTATTAGGCATCTGATTGTAGTGTTCGTTTCACGAAATTTGGATACGACTTAATGATTTCCTGGGTCGGTCCCTTGGCAATAAACAAGTGAAGTATGAAGGGACGGACAAAGGAAAACAAGTAATGATATGATTATATTAATGTAATCAAATCAAATTAAATTTTTTTTAAATATTACTAGTCATATTTTTTTACATTTATAATGTCATTCTATAGATAGTTCTGTTTCGCTATCGCTATCCTCATCAAAATTAATTATAATTGGATTAATTATACGATTCAGACTAATATACGAATTTTCTACAGTTATTACGTGACGGACTGAATTTTTCCAACCACCTGGGGGAATATCATTAAAGCATTTTCGTATTAATTCTACAACACTAGAACTTAAAGTCGGATAAATATTTTCAGACCTAACCAGTGATTTTAACTGATGCCACATATGCTCTATGGGGTTAAAAATGCAATAATAGGGTGGGAGCCGTAGCACTGTATGTCCAATTTCTTCTGCCAATGTGTCACAAACATATACTTTTTTATACAAAATGTCTTTAAAACTTCTGAAAGATCACTTTTTTTATAACTTTCTTCAAAATATATATCATTCGCCGCCATATTATATTTGGGTTTCATCATTTGTGAGCCGTTACATGTAGGCGTTGCTCTTCGTATATGGTGTAGATTTTTCGCCTTATCAAGGCCTTGTCGCTTTCTTCGAAACATTTGGTGAAACCGGCATCTTTACGCTTCTGTCTAGATTTAATGGGATTTGACGCGATTCTTTTCACTGTAGTCAGAGGTATCTTAGTCAAATCAGACCTTTCAGTCGCAGCAGCACTAGCATATAGTCCTTTGTTGAGTAAAGAAGTATATACTCTTTTAACAATTTCCCTAGCATCGATAGATAAATGCATTTTCTTCACTGCAACACTAGAAGAAGCACCATCAATGTTTTTCCATGGACGCCACATACTGTTTTTTTATACGTTTGGTAAAATAATATCGGTAATACAACTAAACTCTTCCAGCAAGAAATAAAAACTAACAAATTTTACCACAAAAAGATATTTAAATATAAATTAAGCAACCTAACCTACCTGATGTGCCTATATTTAATTATAATTATTACAATCCAGTCCTTTCTACATAATAATAACAAACGGTCATAAATAATGGGTTCGCCACAGGTACTTTTACTGCAGTCATTAAGTTATATCCATTTTTCGTGAAACGAACTTTAATTGATGTTTGCCAATTTGTACAGCACTTTCTAGTTATCTTATGACTTAGTCTTCCACAGTAGAAACAACGCCTCCTAGATCATTCTCGACGTTATCTAGTTACCGCCATTGTTGAAGGTTCTTCTCCCAACAATAGTAAGGTTCTTCGACGAAGTTACCTTGGAATTTGTGGTAATTGAGATCTTCGTTGTATTTGTGGCTTTATCATTTCCTAGGGTGCACTTTGAATAAACTTATTTCTGGTTCCTCAAAATTGTTGTAATTGATATACTACAAACAGCGTTTATTGCTGACACAAACTAAAACTTCAATTTCTGTTTTAGCTTGCCAGGATACACGCATCCGTCCTGGTAAATGTGTGATAATATTATGAGATTCTTAGGGGATAGCGCTTTAAGCCACTGAGATTTCTCATTTTTGATCATATAGTTCTCAATTTCCTCACTGGCAAATTCTGCTTCTGTTTCAAGGTCAGTTTAATGCCTACCTGAAATTTCTTATGCGCTATCTAATTGATGGTCATTGTCTATCTCTACGTCTTCCCTATCTTTATCACTTTCGTCTTCAATATCAGGCAAATTATCTTCTTCGTCGCAGTCTTCATTATACCATTTTAGATATGCGTTCCTGCTTTCTCTTTTTCTTTTTTTGAGTATGTTATAATAACTAAAACAATATCTACATAGTGTACACTTTAAGTTGCCCGATTGAACTAAGACTTAGATTAAAATTATACTAGAGTAGAAAAATCCTATGTAAACATTCGCGTTGGTGACACTTGTCGCCAAATAAACTTTACTCATCAATCGTCGCATTTCAATCACTCTAAATAAACTGAAAATTCACGGAATACTTAGCTTGTTAATTGTCCGAGAGGTACTCAATGCTTTGTTCCCGAATTCACTTGCATAGAATTACATTCGTCTAAGAAGTCATAGTGGGTGACAGCTGTGATCCACGTGATTAACGTAGCGTTAAGAAACTTTCTTTAGCATTGCATCGTAGCTTCGTCGGATGTTTGGCGCTTCCTAATTTTATTTCAATATAACATTTCCGTTTAACTCTTAAAATTCCCAACGAACCCCTATTAATTTATTGAAACAAATTTAATAATGGAATTGATTTATCTATAAGCTTTCCAGAAGATTTAGTTACTGACTTTGCTATGCAGGATGCAAATTAAATTAAAAATTATCATCAAATTTGCATTGTTCTTGTAAACCATATGCAACTTCGTTGAATTGATTTTATTAAAAAGAAAATTTCTCTTATGTTTCGAAATTACTGTTTTAAATGTTTGAATGGTTTATTGCCTATGTGGCCTATATACAGGGTGTTATGGAAATGACGTATTATATTTAAATGGGTGACTCCTGGGGTGTCCTAGAGGAACGCTACATATATTTTTTTTAAATCGAATATTTAAAAAGTGGGGTAATTCACCCATAAACCCATAGGTCACTCCTCGGCACAGTCATATTACACCGGACAGCTGTGTAATAAATAGATGTTCTGGCGCAATGTTGCCAAACTGTTAGTGTAAAACTTTAGATTCTTATAAATATAAGTATTTAGCTACCTAGTATCCAAATAGAAGTGAATCCAGGTGCCAGTACACTTCCAAGTAATCCAGGGAACATACATCTTCAGTTTTTTTCGTTTTAGTGGGTAAAGCGAACAAACCCCACTAAAACCCCTTCGGCGTTTTTCTTCCAATCTCAGAACATGGGCCTTTATAAACTAAAACGTTCAGCAATTATTTTATCTGCTGCATCCAATTTATTATATCGCAACTGATTCATATCTTCGACTTTATAAACTATTTCTTTATTCATCGTACCCCATAGAAAAAAAATTGCATGGGGTAAGATCCGGTGGTCTTGCGATTTCCAGTCTCTTACTAAAGGAACATTTTCTAATATGCCTTCGACTTGATTTTTCTGTATGTATAAAACATTTTCACACTTACTCGCACTGTTACAGTTGATTAAATATCCCGAAAAAACTCTTTCGCGCGAAGCCGCAGAGGAATACCTTGTTGTCAAGCAAATGTCAACTTCTAACCTTCTATCGATTTATAGTAGAGATGGCTAATCTTTGGATTTAAAATCCCGCTGTGAAACGATCGATTTAATTTTTTTAAGCTTTTCGAATGAAAAAGAGCACCAGAGCAGCGATTAACACGTTTTTTAATCTTTATTGGTATCTACAGCAGTGAAGGAAAACAATAAATAAGTGCTGTAGATTATTATAATTATTTATTTCAACATTTTTTTGGTGAATGCGCTGGAATATACCGGAAAAACACGCACTGCATTAGTACATCTCTACTTTTTGACAGCTCGTGTTTTAAATGTTTCAGTTCAGTTTTAATTCGAAGAAATGTTATTTACATTTTACAATGTGTTTTTTAATTAAAAACAAAAGTCCATACAAATCTAGGCGAGACCAGTCAATGTTAATAAAAACGATGTCACCAAGTGAATTTTGTGCATTATGGCGGCCTTTGTTCATGTGAAGTTTTGCGATTGTGGTTATGTGTGATGTGCCGGTTTCTTTACTAAAGCGCTGTATAAGTTTTTATAGAAATTGACACTCATTTTTAAATAACACCGACAAGGTAAGTGTATGTGTGTGGCCTAAATAAAATTACATTAAAAAATCAGTCAGTCAATCAAGTCAAAAGGTCATTGACATTTGATCTAGTTAAGTAGTTGCGTATTTCAAATTTAAAGAGTGTAAGGTGTAATTCTGACAACACCGGTGAGAATTCGTATGTGTCGCAGTGCCGCACAGATGTTTTCCTGGTTTGACGTCAGGTCATTTTTACCGCTGAATGAATTGAAAGCGCCATTTAAGGATATTTTTCTTCAATTTGTATTCATCTCAGGAATTGCCGGTTTAAATATAC
This sequence comes from Barypeithes pellucidus, assembly GCA_963991005.1. Classification (NCBI taxonomy): domain Eukaryota; kingdom Metazoa; phylum Arthropoda; class Insecta; order Coleoptera; family Curculionidae; genus Barypeithes; species Barypeithes pellucidus. The sequence continues at coordinate 30,514,674 of OZ022556.1, read as the reverse complement.
TACGTCATTTCCATAACACCCTGTATACAGATTCATTCAGCCACTTACCGGCTTATAAGAATTCTCGGGAACTAAAGAATGTATTGGTTTGAATTATTGGTGGTCGTTATAAAAGGTGCTGTTCTTCCTAATGAAGATATTTTGACGTTATACAAGTTAGACTGAAAGAAAATTTGACCTTACTTTGTAACGTAAAATTAGAGAAAATTTAGAAAACGTATCGATGGGTCTACTTGTTCCATAAAAATACTACTCAGTTTTTATACAGGGTATTTTAAAAATTATACCTTCCTAGTTTAATATAATAAATATTCATAATAGGTTACCTTTGTTACCATTACATTCGTTATCTAATTAGTCATTGCGTACTCAGTAGTTTTTAAGTTAATTAATTTTATTCAAAGCCACGCACCTTGAGTGGCCCTGTGTTTTAGGATAAGAGGATAGTCAATTGTTAGATTTATTTTATTGGTTCGGGTTTACATCATGAGTCGTTGGTTTTGAATGCTGTAAATGTCTAGGCAAGCCTAGACACAAATCTTCAACACATACAATCCGAACAATCCCGAATATAATTATAAATTTTAATTAAATACTCAAAATCTTTCCCATTTAAGTTCCTAAGGGTAACATCTTCCCCTATCAGGGGTTTAAATCATGAGGACTGCAGATATTCTTTGAAATCGTCCCCTTGACGTGTCATTTCTATTATTAATATTATATACTGAAAGCAAGATACTAAGGGTGGGGAGTTGTCAAATTTACATGTATAAATATACTATTTATACAAAGTGTTATGGAAATGGCTTATTATATTTAAATGCGTGACTCCTTGGGGGTCCCGCGGGCTTCAGCCTCGGCAGAATGAGAACGTTGATCATTCGCCAGTGGCGTGGGTGTATGTCGGGTGGAGCGAAATTCATACATGTTTATGCGAATTATAAACGTTTTTCTGTGAAATAATTTAAAGTAATAATGAATGTGATGTGAATTCAAATTTGTGTGATTTATATTGCAAAACATACATTTTTTGCTGTATTTTTTTATGGAAATTTTTTAATAATACTCTTACAAGGTAAGAGAGCATGAATCTTAAAATTGTGTTTTTTTTTCTAAACAGTTTGAAAGGCTAATAATACGAGTCAATCACGTCTTGTTTGCAAACATTAATCACCTGTTTGTTAGCATCTGCAATTTTTTGTGTTGCCATATGATCTCTTCTGAGACTTGGCCTACGCCAATAAATTATTTATTGTGCATGACGTCGGTAGCGGCCATTCGAAAGTGTATATTTTTCTTATTAATTCAAAGCTCCAATTATGGTTATTTTTCTTCAATTTAGTGTCATCTCAGGAGTCACCCATTTAAATATAATAAGTCATTTCCATAACACCATGTATAATCTTAAATGTATAAGTGAAAACTAAAAATCTAGTGAAAACTAAAAATCCGATATTTAGCTTTGCTGACGATAGCACACTTATCTCATTTTTCTCTTTGATTGCACAAACATCGGCTGCCGACGGACATCCTCGCAGACCGCATGAAGTATCACGACTTAACAAAGACCTGGAAGAAATTTTGACTTGGTGTGATAGTAATTAAGTCGAATTTAACTCTAAAAAAAAACTAGGCAGCAGTTTTCTCTAAAAAGGTTAACATTACAGAACCGGATATAGTCATGGACGGATACGCAATCCCACTGGCTTCATCTATTAATTTGCTGGGCATCAATCTGGGAGAAAATATGTCTTGGCATAACCACGTTGTTGCAATCGCCCAGATAGCTTCTCAGAAACTTGGTGTATTCTTTCGAACCAGAAAGTTGTACACACCTCAACAACTTTTGACACTATACAAAGCCCAGATTCGACCATTACTAGAGTACTGCTCTCATGTCTGGAGCTCTGCTCCCAAACATACTCTTCGGCTACTGGATTCCATCGAAAGGAGGGCCATTCGTGCTGACGAAGAACCTCGACAGCCTAGAACATCGAAGACAGGTTGGGGATTTCACTCTCTTTTACAGATATTTTCATGGAAAGTGCTCGGCTGACCTTGCCCTCTTAATTTCACCCAGAGCGGCGAATAGCAGAAATACCCGACGAATCACTGCCGCCCATCCATAGGTGCTTAAGCTTAGTACTCATCGAACTTCATTATTTAAGAATTCTTTAATCTGGAGGACTTCATCCATATGGAACTACCTTCCCGAGGTCGTTTTTCCCATCGAATATAACCTCCAACGATTCAAAACCAACGTGAATCGCTTTTTGCGCACACGTACCACTGTATAATTTCAAATCAAATCAAAAGGTGGACAAAGACCAAGTATTTCTTTCCGAATTTGATCCTAATCTAAACAAATTGCAATACAAAAATTTGGAGATTCTGTAAGAACGCATAGATCGTAGTAAATCAAACCGAAATATTAAATCAGTATCATATATTGGAATATTATGTTACCTGGCCCCACACAACATTTAGAAATTATAGAAAAGAAGTTTGTTAAATTTCAATAAAATCTATGTGTGGGAAAAAATATATTCAAGTTTTTCTAGTCTGTCAATGAGAATGGTAATAAATTATTTCAACGATGGATTGTGTATTATGTATTAATAAGTAGATATTGTATATTTTACAATACAACAAATGCACTGTATTTTCTTCACACTTAACATAGTGTTTACCTCATGATACTTCAAAATGGTTGCTAAGGTACCTAAACATAAAGCCAAGAAACAAAAGGTGATCCTCCAAATTTTGTCCCACAGGCAATTTTTTTAAACTGGAATACCTAATTTTTGAAGTGGTTTCCTTTGTCCAATTCCAGACAGCATTAAAAGTTGAGCCGAATTGATTGCACTAGCTGAAATGTGAAGAATATGATAAGGGCAGAAAGGTATGAATTAAATCGCATTTAAGAAGAATTGGGATCATAATAAAATTTGCTCCTTCTTGAGTGGCAATTGGTAAATGCAATGGACACAAAGCCATAAATTGCTAAGTATTATTTCTATTAATTAAAGAGTTGCAGTTTCTGGCAATACCGTTCAGCGCGCTAAACATCGTAAGTTGATTATTTCAATTTAAAAAAATATACATATTTTATTAGCCACAATATTACATTTTACAAAATTTATTAGTATATGCGACATTAATAGGTAATAATTTAATATGCTACTGACACATTACCTTCTCACTCTACAGGGTGATTGATGGTGGATGGTCCATTGGACGTATATAAAAATCAAGTCAACGGATCACTTTGAAAATTTTATAGCTTATATAAGTGGACATTATAAATATTTTCAGCCGTGCAGTACTGCCGCTTCTACTAGAAAGTAATAGCAAATTTAATGACCTTCTTAATAACTTTCCTTACCATTTTCTATACTTGTTGTCCTTCTCGAGATAATAGTTAATTTACCATTTTTCTTTTAGAAATTATGTCCATCAAAAAGGGCTGAAATTTTTCAAGTCTGACAAATTAGCGCACTGAAATTTAGTTGATAGATCCAGAGGCCTTTCACTCTGTTCCATAATATAGTAAAGGGTGTTTCAAAATATAAATATTTTGATTGTTTCAAAAACGATGTTTTAATTTTTAAATGAAACACCATAAAAATGGTCCTAAAAGCTCTTGAAATTGTCTATCTTTCTATGCATAATATTGATACACCTATCTCGAACAGTTTTTTGTTTACAAAATAATTTTAAAATGAAGCCGTCTACCGCTTCGCGATCTCGTGTATTTATTAAATTATTTTGCATTCAACTATTTTCCAAGCAAAACTATGCTCAAAATATTTTGGATAGTTAAATCGATTAAATGTATAGGTCTTGTGATATAACATTATGATTTTATATACAGGGTGTTTCTAATAACATGCTAATATTTAAGGAGGTCATTCGTGGGCCCACTTTCAGAAAAAAACTTCATAATTATGAACATATGTCCTAAACGTCTTAAGATTTGAGATACAGGGTGTTAAAATTTTCAAAAAATCTCCTTTTTTATTAATATAGGTACTGGTCTAGATATTTTTGTGAAATTTGGTACATACTTTCGATTCACAAAGAGGCATTTTATGATATACTTATGACATGTTATTTATTCCGACCAGTGGCGTTCGTGTGGGAATTGCCCTCGGTATTTTTGAAAAAAGAATGCCACTTCTGTTTTTTAAATAAAAATTATTTTTGAAATTCTCATTGCTTGCTGAGCAAATGACGTCTCTTGATTTTTTGTCGTTTGACGTAAAGTTTGTTTCACGAAAAATGGATATAACTTAATGATTTCCTGGGTCGGTCCCATTGTGTCGACAAGGAGCTTGGCAATAAACAAGTGAAGTATGAAGGGACGGACTAAGGAAAACAAGTAATGATATGATTATATTAATGTAATCAAATGAAATAACATTTTTTTTAAATATTACTAGTCATATTTATTTACATTTATAATGTCATTCTATAGATAGTTCTGTTTCGCTATCGCTATCGCTATGGTAATCCACACAAGAGTCACAAGGCATTTGGAACCCAACCGTTTTCTGACCCAGCAGGTAAAATGCTTATTCTTTTTCCTTTATTTGACTGAGCTTTTGTTTTACACTTATCAGAAGAATCAGACCAGCCTTTGGATGGTGTTTCATGCGTGTCAAACCAAGTCTCGTCGAGGTAAATTATAGGACGGTTTTCAGAACGGGATTTCCTTTTCAGAAGTTATATACTCATGACGCCATTTTTGTAAACGGTGGGATTCCATGGTACGTGCATTTTGTCAATTTTGTGGTATCTGAATCCCATTTCCGACAAAACTCTCCAAAGGCTAGTGCGGCTACAACTTATCAAGTCCTTGTCGCTTTCGTCGAAACATTTGGTGAAACCGGCATCTTTACGCTTCTTTCTAGATTTAATGGGATTTGACGCGATTCTTTTCACTGTAGTCAGAGGTATCTTAGTCAAATCAGACGTTTCAGTCGCAGCAGCACTAGCATAAAGTCCTCTGTTGAGTAAAGAAGTATATACTCTTTTTACAATTTCCCTAGCATCGAGAGATAAATGCATTTTCTTCACTGCAACACTAGAAGAAGCACCATCAATGTTTTTTCATGGACGCCACATACTGTTGTTTTATACGTTTGGTAAAATAATATCAGTAATACAACTATACTCTTCCAGCAAGAAATAAAACTAACAAATTTTACCACAGGAAGATATTTAAATATAAATTAAGCAACCTAACCTACCTGATGTGCCTATATTTAATTATAATTATTACAATCCTTTCCACATAATAATCACAAACGGTAATAAATAATCGGATCTCCCCAGGTACTTTTACTGCAGTCATTAAGTTATATACATTTTTCGTGAAACAAACTTTACAGATTTCGTATAAAAAAATTCATTCATTCGCAATCTGTTATGAAATTTATAACAAACATTAAAAAGAATCTAGTAGGTAAGAAGGAAATTTTATTTTGTAAACATAAACAATTTTGACAGTTGCCTACCTAGTCTAGTTGTCACGTATTTAAGTCATTAACCTTAACAGATTATTAAAAAACCATGAAAATCTTTAACACCCTGTATCTCAAAAGTTACGTCGTGTCGGACGTATGCTCATATGAAGTTTTTTTCTGAAAATGGACCCACGAGTAATGTTATTAAGAAATACCCTGTAATGTACTAGCGTAAAGTTTACCCTTGGCATGTGTGCTTATATTGTATCATAACTGAATAGCAACTCCTCTGCACCATCAAGTTTTCTCCATTATTATGAGAATTTCATTAGCAAATTCGACACTATCATATTACATGAAACATTTCAAATTTACACGAGGATAATTATGATAAAATATAATTGTATAAATTTTATCCCCATGTACTATGGCCTACATTTCAAGCTCGTTAAATAATTTACTACTTTAGGCAGTCACATACCCATAAATATAAGATTCTGATTATAATTTGTATTAATAATTATAATTACTTCATAAAATCTTTCAGATAAAGTCAGATTTGAGGACATTTATTCTATACTATTCAAACTGAAAATATGAGTACATTTAATATTGGCATATTATTGATAAATATTTTTATAAGAAAAAGAACATATTATCAGCTAGCGCAGACCAGTGTGTGTACAGGGTTTCCCATTTTCGACACTTTCATAGGGTATCTCCGTAATTGTTAGTGCTATCAAAAAAGTAATATAGGTGCCATGTGCTCTTTTTGGGTCAAACATAAAATGGTAAAATCAAAATTCGAAAATTTTCGCTCGCTTAAGAGATGCGGGGAAAAATAAAAAAATGGACAATTTCAAAATTACCCTATATTTTCTTAGTTAAAAGAGATAAAGAAAAATGTTTTATATAGAAGTTTCTTTATAATAATTGTTGAATAATCTGTCGTTTTCAGAATAAGTATACGGGGTCAGGTAAAAAAGTTATCGGACCTAACCTTATTTTCTTAAATGGAAGGCCCTACATATTTTAATCTAAAAAGATAGCATTTAAAAACGCACGTATATATCTCCATGAGAAATTTAAAAATCACTCTCCCTGTGACGTCACTGCGTGCGGCAGACGAAATTGGAACGCTTAGGTATCTTTCCTTTAGTTATTTGTATCATGCAGCAGTAGGTTGCGGCCGCCGTATTGCGGCAGCCGCAGCCTTGAGCCGCTTGGAGGGAACCGTACCTTAAAACTCTATTACTTCTTACCTGACACTATTACCTCCTTCCGAGCTCTTGAAGTACATATTTGCCCACCCTTCACAAATCGTACTCCATTAGCTACATTCTTTTTGCCAATAAGTATTTTCGTTACAAAACTATTTGGAAGCGGCCATTGTAATCGATGGAGGGCAATCCTAGTTCACGGAAATCATTAATTATGACAGATTCCTAAAATTCGACTAATCTACTTAGGCCCAACGGTAACTAAGGATAATTTACATCAGGCTACAAGCGAATTGAGAATTTACTAATAGATATAAACATGTCCATTGTTCTGTTAGAACTAAAAGGGTAGAATCGCAAGATCGGTTTATACTAGCGAGAAGCCATTCTTCTATCCAAAATTAAATTCTTGAATCAGTATTATTATAGTATATTAAAGTACAAGTTTTATAAAGCATGATATTTTAGCACGCGTCCATGTTAGGAAACGAGCCGCTTGCGGCGAGTTTTCTAAGTGGACAAGTGCTATAATAGCTTTATAAAACATGTACTTTATACTACTTTTTCTATTTTGTGTATCTTTGAATAAAAAAACACATAATTAAATGCCATAAAAATTTTGTAAATTTGTATGTTTAAATTTTATGTTGACAATAGTCAAATTATTTATCAAGTAAGCGTTGATAAATTATACGTGTTCGATATTTTGTCGCGAATATTGAAAGCTTTCTTAAAATTAATCAATAATGGATCAAGAAGATATTATTATTTTAACTCCTCCTGAGTTAAGGGAAATTGCAAATAATATATTGGATCAACTTTTACGAAAAAAGTCCAAGAAAGTATACGAAAAATACTACAAGACCTTCACAACCTGGTGTACTCTGCGAAGGGTGTTTCTAGAAGTAGTGAAAATGTTCTAATCGCTTATTTTGAGAAGGAAGGTAAAACTAAGAAGTCGTCGACTCTGTGGTCCTTATACTCAAAATTAAGAGCTTGCATTAACATTTATGAAAACACAGATATAAGAAATTATGAAAGACTTCAAGCCTTTTTAAAAAGGCAATCTGAGAGCTACAAGCCCAAAAAATCTTCCATTTTAGTTTTAGAGGATATCAATAAGTTTATAACTGAGGCTGAAAATAGCATTTACTTAGGTTTAACGATAAAAAAAATTGTACAGTACCTACCTAAACATTAATTTTTTACAACCAGTTCTTAATAAAAGAGGATTATTGGATCAAAACGTTTCAAACACACAAACTATGCCCAATTTTAAAATTAACGCTGCAGACACAAGTACGGTCGCAATAAATGTTTATAACAACTGTACTTTTAATAATAAATAAGTATAATTAGTGTACATTGTATTTATTAGCTTTAAATTGATATCTTGGTAAGAGAATATAATATTACTTGTTCATCTAAACTTGTTATTGTGAGGTTAGTTTTCGAATTGTTTCTTATGCAACCAAACATACACAGCAGTACCACCAACCGTTTAAAATGAAAAAAACGGTATCGAAACAGGCTTATTACGAAACTGAAAACGATATCGAAATAGCTTTCATATGAAACCAAAATTGAAAAATTTTTGTTTTAAATTAAGTAATGGCTCGGCGAGATATCTCACTGCGTTCCATTCCATTGAGCTACGTAATAACGCTTATACTGTGAGTTAATTGACATGACATGACCTATACAGGGTGTTCCTTAATGACGTGCTAATATTTCAGGACGTGATTCCTTAAGTAATTTTATAAAGAAAGGTTCATATGTCCGCAACAGCTTAAATTTTTTGCTACAGGGTGTTGAATTTTTATTTTTTAAATGGTCATTTTTTAATATCTCCGAAAGTACTTTAGATATTATTTTCAATTTTGGTCTGTATTGATAGGATATAGAACCACAAATGTTCAATTGTTCCACCAGTGGCGTCGCTGCAAACATATCCTATAATATTTTTTACAAAAAAGATGGTAGGTACGCCACTGACATTTTTCCATGTGGATATTTTTTCGGATTAGCTGGTCAATTCTACATGAAAACGGTCTCTTGAGTTTTTCTCATCAGACTTCTTGATTAAAACCACTAAATTCATATTGAAACTCATTATTATTAACATTGATAAAATAATTAATGATAAATTTTGTTTTATAAAAATTGTTGGAGAAAACGGAATTCCGCACACGTTCGATTCTTTATTATTCGATAAAACCAACCGGTAGTATTGACGTTACACTAGCGCTACTTTGTAGCAGAATGGGTGACGAATTCATGCGGAACAAATGCCGACTTTTCCTTACTACCGAAATGGAATGGTTGTTTTTTATTAACCCTTTATTTCAGTTTCCGTCTTATAAAAATAAATACAACTTGGCATAGTGTAGTAGGAATCAGAGAGTTATAGTTTCTTGCATACTTGATGGTTCTGAAATTCAAAATGGCGGATGGACGCCATCTTGTTTAAAAAAATTGAATAAGAAGTAGGATCTTGCGATACATCGTTGTAAAATCTAAACTAAAATAACAAAAGAAGAAAATGGTGATGATTATTTTTTAAGAAGCCGCTATATTGTTTTTGGTATGAATAGGGACACAATATTCTTGGATCGTAAAGTAGTCAAAAAGCAGTTTTTAAAACGCCACCATATTGTTTTCAATGCGAATAGAGAAGTAATATTTTGGCATAGTAGTCGATAGGACCTTCAAAATGATGTATTTCAAGAACCCTCTTCCTACATAATTTTCTTTATCAAAAACCGCCATTTTGACATTTTGAAATGTCACTTTTGCGCCAAAAAGTAGTTTGCTTTCCCATATTGGCCACACCCAGATTTTGTAAAAAAAAATGAGGGGGTCAAAAGTTAGCATGTGAGGGAAATAAAAGAACCGCACTGTATATTAAATGCAGTAATATTGCGTTCGGAAAGACGAGTTCAATTTTTATCCGATTCGAAATTCCGAACGCAACCCGGGCCTTTTGGAACGGATGTTATGAAAATATTCCGTGAGGAAAGAAAAGATCGTGTGCGTGGCATAGACTACTTTAATGTTCTTGTGCGTTCGAGTTGTTAGAATCCGGAAATGAATCGAGAACCGAATAAAGAAAACTAATGTAGGCGGCCGGCCTTAAAGTTGGACCTTAAAAGTTTTAATACATTTTTTGTGCTAAACGTCTTAGTCCTTTCAATTACTGCATTATAGTTCTGTGTACCAAAACCATATTTGAGAGGACTGCCAGTCAGTGGTACAGCTCGACAAGCGAGTCTATAGCTACGCGGTATCGGTAAGGGGAAAGCAATATCTTTTAAAACAAGGCCGAGTCATGGGCGTGCTATTATTATCTTAATAATGTAATAATATATATTTTTTCATGGCATGAACATATTTGTATCACCAGTGCAATATATTAGGCCTTTCCATATATTTTTCGCTTATTTTGGCATTTTCCCCAATAAAATCCATTTGATTTCAACGTGCACTTCAAAGTTTCACGGGGAAACGGAGAGTTTATGTCACTTCTCAGCTGTTGTAGTAACTTCTTTAAGGTTAGAACCACCTTTAGTTCCAAATAAGACTTTTGTATTGTTCTCCTAACAATGCCAAAGTCGAAACTTTCGATTTTTTCGACAGCAGTGAGACGGGCCCTTTTTTGACAGGAGATGACAATAATTGATCCGCGTTATTTTCTTTCCTTTCAGTATCTTCTTTGTGAATGTTTTTTACTGCACCCACGCTTTCTCCAGTATACATTGCTACCCTTTCTAGCTTTCGCGTAAGTGGCAATGTAAATGTATTAATTTGTGATTCCTCTTCACACACCCTGTACACATTGGCAATCACTTCACGGGTTTGACTATACCAGGGTATATTCATTCATTATCACCCAACTGGAAGAAGCACGCCGGCACAATAGGCGTGTCACCAGACGCGTGTCGTCATCCTCTGTCTGGGATATAACCTATCAAATTAGCTCTAGCCACCGGTTACCCATGGTTACCGTTGATATTGCACCATGTTGCCCTATTTTTAGATTAGAAGTACTTTAATAAAAAAATAATTATTCTGAAGAAAACAATCCCGAATTCAAGAGCCGAAGACATTGGCCTCATCACCACTTTTAGAATTAATTTTGATACCTATTGTCCACGTATCGATAGATTTTGAATATTGTTACATCCTGATTTCTGTTCTGACGGTCATTGTTTATTGACGTCGTTGATAACGTCGTTGGCTGGCAACCAAACCGGCACTGTCTTTATGACGGCGACAACATTGTGCACCAGACAACCGTCGAGCAACCTTTAAAAAAATGCCTAACCCACTAACACATCTTTTCACTTATAAAAATTTATTTTTTCCTTCTGATGATAAGTAAAAGGTTTATGTACGTTATAATAACCTAGCAATTAAACCCAAATATTCATTTTTCTCAAAAACGTATAATGTATTTGTAAAAAAAATAATAATAAAATAGTGCACATTTCTGACATTATCCTAGAGGGTTTGGAATATGGGCCCCCTCAAAAACTGTAATAAAAACGTTTTATATTATGGCGACAAATGAATAAATACTCCAAAAATAAAAAACAAACCTCTTAACAAAAAAAAATAAACAGAAGGAAAAACTATCGGCAAAAATCGCACACGTAGGCATCCTTCTCCGCCCCAGGGCACTGTTCATGTGCCCATAAAAGACACATAAGACACTGGACCCAGAGATCTCCTCTAGTGTCTTGTGAAAAGTGTTGACCACAAAATAAGCATTTTGTGTCATTATTTTCAGGGGCGAATTCTCCAATTTTATCCATATCAAGGCGAGTGCATCCATTTGTTGATATACAGACTCGACATAGAACGTATAAAGCTGTCTAGCTAATGCTACCGGCACTTGCACAACAGATTGGAAGCCTCTGGGGTACAAAAGGTTAGGATCACCAAACTTATCTTCAAGTTTGTTAACGAAATCCTCGCCGTCCGCAGGCGCAAATTCCTGTTCTTCATCTTCCAAACTTGAGTCTTGGTCTTTAACTATAGTTGTTTTTTGGCCTTCTTCTGAATTTCACTCGATTCTACTGAAACTAGTCTCCTTTTTCCCTTTCTGTTCTTTGTTTTGGTTAATTTGTCGATTGATATTTCGTTGTCTGCTTTATAAATGAGATGAAATTATAATGTGGGATTTGAAAGATTTTCGTCCGCTTGTAGTCACTCGCATTCTAACCAGTGGTACAGGTGAAATGTCAAATGGAGTGAAGAAGGTTCTCGGACAGTCATCTGATTCCACATGCCTTGATTTCAGCGTTTCTGGAGCCTCCGACTCTTCTCCCAATCTTGGATTAGAATCTAGGTCTTTCAAACAGCCTGGTTGATGATCCAGGTCTTTTGAACAACCTGGTTGGGTATCAAGATCTTTGGAACAACATGGTTGGGGATCCAGACTTTTGAAATAGTCTGGTTGGCAACCTAGATCTTTTGAGCAACATGGTTGAGAAGCCAGATTTTTTTAACACTTTTGTATGGGTTCTGAACTAACAGCAGTAACGGTGGATTGAGGTCGTGGTTCTTGCAGCTGACTTTCTGATCCTTAACTACATGATTTTTCGGCTTCATTTTTTTCGGTAATAAAATCAGCATCCAAATCAGCAAAAAAGTTGAAATAATAGTTTGGTCCGAATATGGGCCCCAGACCATATTCAATACACTCAAGGGGCCCATATTGCACGCAGTACAACTCACTATAAAATTACTTGGGAAAAACCTGTAATTTTTAGAATAAGATTGAATACTGAAACGCAATGTTAAGCTTTCCCTCTATCGCATGCAGCATAAGCAAACACAAAATAATATAAAGAAATGTGAAAATGGCGCTACTTAAACTTACATAAAAAAGTTATGGGAAACAGCGAAACATATCAATCACATCCGTTTAATAACAACATGTGAGATCAAGCAGGAAGTTGATAAAAATAGGTATCTACAATGTGTAAGTGTTAGTTTACGCTTCACCTAGCAGATAGAGTTACTTGGTTTTTAGATGGACAGGGGGGCCATATTAAGTGCTTAGCCCATATTCGGACCAGTTCCTCTATAGATTGGAGGGATGTACACACGAGCGTAAATGAACGAGCGTTAAAAAATATATTTGTATGTAGTTTGAAACGGCACTAATAACTTTATAACGATATACTTAGGGTCGATAGTTCAAGGCCACTTTAAGATACAGAATGACATAAGTCATCTTTAACACAAGTTTTAAAGCATACTAAAGTTCTTGTTAACTCTTATCTAAAGGAATAGATCTTTAAGGCTTAGACTTAATGCGTCAATTGACCCTCATATTAATTTAAAATATAGTTTTTTAAAAAATCTATTCAAGAAATAAAAAGTCTATGCTTGTCAGGTGGTATTAATATCAAGACCAATATGGAAAATTATTATTTCCAGACCACCCGATGATCCTTATACAATAAGGGCGTATTTTTGTCTACACAGTAGTACTTTAAAATAGTATTTCTATTTTTTTTTAATTTTGATTTAATCAAATAACGTCTATTCAGATTGTGTGGGACTAGTGTTTTCTCGACTACCGTCGATAGTACGGCGTTAAGTTAAAGTCCTCTCTGATGATAGGTATGTATACCTACCCTGTACTGACGAGAACAAATAAGTTCGAACCCGGTCTACAGGTGGTTGCATCCTATCAATGGAGAGGGCTTCCTTTCCTTGATAGTACCATTCAATCTGAAATAGTATTTTAAAGTGCTACTGTGTAGACAAAAATACGCCCTTATTGTATAATGATCATCGGGTGGCCTGGAATTAATAATTTTCCATATTGGTATTTGATAGTTTTTTAAGGTTTAACATAACGTTAAGGCTACCTTAGCTAAGGTCTAACTTAAGGTAACATTGAAATATCGGCCCTTACCATCGCTAATAAAATTGAACTATAAGCAAAGCTTTGTATCTGTTTCCTATTTATTCATAAGAGAAAACATAGAAAATTAAGTATAATTAAACTATCGGTTCTGTTCCACTATTACTGTGTGTACATAAAGTGTAGAAAGAAGAAAAAAAAACTGATTGTGTTTGTGCCTGGATTTCCTCGCTCTTTACGTATGAAGATAAATACAAGTAGGTAGAAAATAATTAGTTTTTATAATTTTATATGGAATTTCAGTTTTACATTAAGCTTGGCAACATTGCCATTGGGTTGGGTGAAATGTTGTACAGTAGCGCGGACTGACCTATGAGTAAGATTGTTTGTTACCCCATTTTTAAAACGGTCGATTTAAAAAAAAATAAAATATGTAGCGCTTCTCTAGGACACCCAAGGAGTCACCCATTTAAATATAATACGTCATTTCCATAACACCCTATATATGAGAAACTATATATAGGAAATTTTATTTCTAAACGACATTTCTTTTAAATAAAAATTGATATCTTTCCATTTAAGGTCATTTACAATACAATACAAACTCGCCAAATTTAATTCCTGTAATTTAAACAATGAGAAACTTATAGGGGTGAGCGTTCCGCTTGAAAGCCCCGGTATATATATTTTTTATTTCTCGCCAACCCCCTAAAGACATACGCCATAGCTTAATAGTTTTTGGACTTTCCGATGACGCAGAAACTATTACCGAAACAAGTTTTTGTTGAAACAATAAAAACAGTTTCTCGTATGCTGGGTAAATTCTGCCTGTCACTGTATAAACACTAATACAAAACGAACAAACATCACTTACCCATCTGTCGAAATCTATAGGACTTCCTCTGGAATAAATTCCACCATTAATCGTAGAACCACCTCCGATTACTTTGCCTTGAGCTAAAGGACATTGGTTAGTCGGCTGCGCTAAAGATAATTTCAAATATGTTAAATCAAATATTGATATACAGGGTTTTCATTTCAAAAGTAGCAACCCCGGTTTTAGGCAGAAATAACTACTTTGAAACGAAATGTCAAAACATGTCAACTTTTGTTTTAAGGGGGTAAATTTTTCATAATAATTTTATTTATACAGGGTGCGTCAAAAATGCTGGACGTATGTCATTTTGTATTTTTTCAATGGAAACCCATAATTTTTTTTCGTATTTCTGGATTCCCCTACAAATAATAAACACTTTTTGTATTACATATCCTATTGCCAAATCTAACAGTTTTTCAAATATCGACGACTTTATATTCAGAATTCGCTTTATTACATTTTCAAACTTTAAATGCATTACGGTCGTAGGCGGCTTATACCGGTCCTCATAGAAACAAAACAATCACAATTTAATTTATAAATGTGACTTTTCACCTATCACTGACAAGTGATTTATTTATGGTTTAACAAAAAATTGGTTTAATATTCAGTTTGAAATGGTGTATACTCTCCAAGAAAGGACAGAAATAATTTTCATGTATGGCGCTGAAAATCGTTGTGCTCGCAGAACATCTCGAAGATTTAACGACATACACCCTAACAAACATGTAGGTCACAGGTATGTGATAGAGCTGGTAAGGAAGTTTGAAGAAACCGGCTCCGTATGCAACCGAGTTAATAAGCAAGCAAGGGTTCTAGATGAAGGTAAGATAAATTGAAATAATAGGTCATTTCGCTATGAATCCATCTACGTCAATTCCAAAAGTATCGCAATTGACACACGTTTCAGTAGGTTCCATTCACAAAACTTTAAAACTAAATAAGTTTTTTCCTTATAAGACACAAATCTTCAACAACTCAGCGAAGACGATTATGACAGAAGAATTGAATTTTGCGAAACAATGACTCAGATGATTCAAGCCGACCGGAATTTTGTTAAAAATGAATGTTTCCATCCACATTTATTTAGGGAAGATCATACCCAATATCCTCAAAAGATAAATGTGTGGGCAGGTATTCTTGGAAATGAGATCATTGGGCCAATTTTTATGGCAGAAAACTTGACAGGTGAACTATACGTAAATCTGTTGGAAAATGTCATAGATCTTCTTATTACCCAATCTTTGGAAAATCAAGCTGATCAAGAGGGGGATATGGAACTTGATGAACAAAATTTGCATTTCCAGCAAGATGGAGCCCCGCCGCATTATGCGATACCTGTTAGGGCATGGTTGAATGAACGATATCCCGGAAAATGAATAGGTAGGAGAGGTCCTTTGGAATGGCTGGCAAGGTCCCCAGACCTCACACCTCTTGATTTTTTTCTGTGGGGATATTTGAAGTCCATAGTTTACAAAACTGCGCCCGAGAGTATTCCCGAATTGAGAAACAGAATTACTGAAAGATGTAGGCAAATTAACCGGCAGACTTTTCAAAATGTTCGCGAAGAATTCGAGAATAGGCTCTATTATTGGTTAGCCAATAACGGAGCACATTTTGAAAACTTAATAAAATGAATTCTGAACATAAAGTCATATTATTACCACACATAGTAAAACATTTAAATGTGTCGATATTTGAAAAACTGTTAGATTTGGCAATAGGATGTGTAATACAAAAAGTGTTTATTATTTGTAGGGGAATCCAGAAATACGAAAAAAATTATGGGTTTCCATTGAAAAAATACAAAATGACATACGTCCAGCTTTTTTGACGCACCCTGTATAAATAAAATTATTATGAAAAATTTACCCCCTTAAAACAAAAGTTGACATGTTTTGACATTTCGCTTCAAAGTAGTTATTTCTACCTAAAACCGGGGTGGCTACTTTTGAAATGAAAACCCTGTATAGTTTCATAATTATTATTTGCCGTAGTAATGTTTTAATATGTGGGGCGCGCCCTTTTATGGTGGTGGAATAATATCCGAGTATATCGAAAAAAAAAAAATAAGGAAGAATATCATTTATAAAATTATTTAATTCGCTGGAAGGAAACCACCAAGAGAATGTCCGACATAGTGGAAGTAAGACAACAGAGCAATAGAGAGAAATCGATTCTGATTTTACCAATGCTGCGGATCAGTGTTGCCTAATACCAATAAAAAGAAAAGAACAAGATTGCTTTCCAGGTGGTATTAATATCAAATACTAATGTCTGGAAAAATTATTTCCAAACCACATCTTGTCTAAGACTAATACTAATTTAGGGCTCTAGACCCTAATTTAGATTTAATGGTTCTATCAAGAAAGTGAATTCATTGACAGCATGTGACCACCTGCAGACCGGTTTCGAACTCATTTGTTCTCGACAATACAGGGTAGGTATCCTTACCTATCATCAGAGAAGGATATACAACTTCAAGCTATATTATCAACCTTAATCGAGAAACTACAACACGTAGTGCCATATCTTAGTAATCCCACACAATTTGAACAGAGACCCGTCAGGGTCTTTAGAATCGACCATAAGTACAAGTTTGTTAACTCTTCAGGTGGTATTGATATCAGATATCGAGAGGGCTTCCTTTTCTTGATAGTGCCATTCAATCTGAATTAGTATTTTAAGTGCTACAGTCTTAGACAGGAATGCGTATAGTATCAGGTTCCTCGGATGCTTAGGAAATAAATTTTTCACACATTAGTATTGGATAATATCTATAATGCTCGTGGTAATTTTTAAGTTTTGCAATGAAACCAATTTAGATCGGTAGCTTCAGCGTCAAATAGAAACTAAAATTTAATATCAACTACTAAAAGGTTGAGAAACGCTGTACTAATGTGAATACCATGCACATTTAAGTATAGAAATTTGCATGTGGTGTAATTTTTATATCACATATTCTGTTTCTTATTCTATCAATACGTCTTTTTCTCCAAAAAATACCCCAGAAACGGTTGAATTTGACCGAATTTGGTGTACGTATGAGGGATATTTAAAATATTTTTTTAAAAATCCGAACAAGGTAACTAACTCGACATGTATTTAACCAATCGGACCTGCAAAGTTGGTGTAAGGATATAAAATACCTTTTCAATTTCGAGGAATACTATCTGGGAAATGTAAAATAATGTCAAAAGTATTTTCTATTTGAAATTATGCAGACTCGTCAACTAATGTGAATCGGTCTAAATAATTAAATAAGCTGCAATTTTTTCAGTCTAATTAGCATATTGCTAACATATATTGATACAATGTAAAATTGATAATACTATTTTATGTTTTATAAAAGAATAAATGCTTTGCATTGGACACTGCCCCAACAGTACAGCCGTGCCATTTAGAACTAATAATAAATTACTATTTCTTCTCAATGCGACATTTTATCACCTTTATATTTTACTACATTACATTAAAAATGAAAATAACTTCAACATAAAGTCTATAATACAGAGCGCCACTCAGTTAGCTAAGTATTCATTTAATTCGTTCACTTAACATTAAAAATACAAATTAGGTACAGCTTATGTATCTAATGATTTTGTATTTTTAATATAAGTGTTAAGTAAATGAATAGATAAATGTATTGTATTATAGGCTTTATTTGTTCAAATTATTTCTATTTTTAATTTAGTAGAAGCCAAAAGTGATGAAATGTCGCATTGATTATTTACGAAACATTTATATTATATATTTAAAATAAATGGTAATTTTTTTTTGTTACCTAGAGTATCATGACGAATCTTTAGGGCCATTGTCTAACCCAGATATACAGGGTGTCCGCTAATTAATGGTACATGGAAAAACCAACAGACTCCTTACGTAAAAGTATTAGAATTTAATTATACTTGCCTATATCCGAAAGTTGACATTAACTGAGATACAGGGTATTAAAGTTAAAACTTCTTTTTTGCTTTTCTCAAAAAACTTTGAGAGAAACTATCGTTTTTTTTACAAAATTTGCCAATTATGGTTTTTTTACGACGAGAAATTGATTTCTTTGTGAAATTTTATACAAGGGGCATTTTTCACACATGCATACGGTCATAACTTTTTTGTGCCTAAGTGTATTTAAGTTTCTAATAAAAATAATACTTTTCTCATATTTATTACGTAAAAAAGGTATACTAAGTTCAGATCACCCAGAGTTACCGTTTCGGAGATATTTGCATTTAAAATGTTTAGTGCGTTAGCCCAGGCAAGCAAATGCTATTTTGTTACTTCTTACCAATTCACTTTTACATGATAATTAATGTTCTAGTAATGGTAATTGGGAATAATAAATACAACAATTGGATTGTTTTTTAGCTTACTTTAATTAAAATATCTTTTACCCTTGAAAATATCGTGTCGAAAGAAACCAATAGCAATGAAAACACAAACTTGCGATAACCTCAAAAATGAAACATTTTCTGTTCCGTAGCAACTGCATCTCTAAATTTTCTTTACTTTCTCATAGGTTCCTTTAAGAAAACAAATTTGTTTGCAAATTAATAATAATTGGGCAGGTGCACTAAACAATTTAAATGCAACTATCTCCGAAACGGCAACTCTGGGCGACCTGAACTTAGTATACCTTTTTTACGTAATAAATATGAGAAAAGTATTATTTTCATTAAACACTTAAATACACTGATGCACAAAAAAGTTATGACCTAATAAATGTGCAAATAATGCCGCAGACAGCTCCATTGTACATTAAAATTTCATAAAAAAATCAATTTCTCGACCTAAAAAACCATAATTGCCCAACTTTTCAAAAAAAACGTTGGTCTCCTGCAAAGTTATTAGAGAAAAACAAAAATTAAGTTTTAACTTTAACACCCTGTGTCTCAGTTAATTTCAACTTTCGGATATAGGTAAATATAATTAAATCCTAATATTTTGACGTAAGGAGTCTGTAGTTTTTCCATGTATCATTAATTAGCAGACACCCTGTATATCTAATTGGTTTACGTTTGAAAAATAAATTCAATTTTTATATAAGATATGCCAACTTTAAATTTTAGGAAATTTACATGCATCTACCCCGCGATGCGATACCCCGTATAATTAGACCTATAGTAGTCTGTCCTAAACTGTGGAATCTGTTTCCTATCAGTTAAAATAAAAACTATTAAAATTGCATTATTAATAACTCAATAACAGCTAACTAATTTGGAAGTGAATTTGTGAATATCCGAGTATTAATTAGGGTAATATATTTATTTGCTCTTCTACGTCCAAGTTATATAAATTATAAAGAAATAGAAAATATTTTAAATTAATACCTAAACAAGCATTGCCTTGTACAGTGGTATTGTAACCCCAACTAAAATCAGATTGGAACAGGTAACTTTTAAATCGCAAAATTTTTGTGAAATTATTATCATCTTTTCCTGCTTCTAAAAGTAAAATTTTCCAATCTGATATTTCCGAGAGTCTGTTAGCTATTACTGCACCAGCGCTGCCGGCACCAGCGCTGCCGGCACCAACTATAATAAAGTCGTACGTGCCATAATCTAAAAAGAAAAATCGATCAAGTACACGGAAAAAAGAGTAAATTATTTGAAAGATTTTAGTGTACGATTTCAAACAAAATATAGTACCGATTATATCTTCTACTATACAGGGTGAGTCAACGATAGAGTAAAGTTAATTTTCTCCTTCCAAAATTATATTTGAGTATACAGGGTGGTCCACAAAGAAGTGGTAAATATAACTTACGTTTTTTTAAATGGAACACCCTGTATTTCTATCAATTTTTAGATTATGCATAAGATTCTGAATAATTTTTATATATAATGTTATATATCTAAATCTTATAGTTTTTCCAATATTTCCATTTTTTCAGAAAAATGTCAGTTTTCAGCGTTGGATTTAATTGTTAATACCTACACTATCTTTGCAAATCAAAAGTTCATATTTGGCATGGACATTATATGGAGTTAAGGCAAATAAATTATGTGAACAAATTTACCTCACTTTTTACAGGGTGTTCAAAATAAATTTTCGAATTTCTGTAACTTTAAACAAAAAAATCTCGGTTTTTTTAAATGGTACACCCTGTATATTTTATATCTTTCTGATAGAATACGTAATTCTCTTTAACTTTTATTTAATATATCATATGTTTATTTTTAATACTTTTCGACATATTTTAATTGTTCTCTATTTTTCATTGTTCGTTTCCTACATTTATGTTTTAACGTCGTACTTGCCATGAAAAAACAAAAAAACCTGTGGAGACCCCTGGACATAATCAAACGAGGTAAATTTTCAAAACATATCATATAATAAAATGGAAATAAGTAACAACAAACTTGTGGAAAAGAATATTTACACTTAATATTTTTCTCATTTTTTAATTGTGTCGAAATAAATGTTCAAATACATATATTTAGTCGTTTTAGTATGTTTTACTGTACTCTCCTTAGTATAAATGGCGATACTGTCCTGCAAGCATTTCGTATTCTATCCTCCATATCTTGTTTGGTTGTGGGGGGATCTACGAAAACACGATCTTTAACATAACCCCAAAAGAAAAAATCTACGGGAAGTCAGATTAGAAGATCGAAGGGGCCACTGAATGAATCCACCCCGTCTGATCCACTTTTCTGGATAATGTTCGTTTAAGAAGTCTCGGAATGCATGACTGTAATGAGGAGGAGCTCCGTCTTGCCGAATCCACATTTCTTCTCTCTCATTCATCTCTCATTCGCTTCTTAAATCGAATAACAAACGTTTCTAGGTATTTCAGTATTAAGTACTTGTGTCAATGTGTTGACACTTTTTGTTTTTTCATGGCAACTACGATGTTAAAACATAAATGTAGGAAACAAACAATGAAAAATAGAGAAAAATTAAAATATATCGAAAACTATTAAAAATAAACATATGATATAATAAATAAAAGTTAAAGAGAATTACGTATTCTATCAGAAAGAAATAAAATATACAGGGCGTACCATTTAAAAAAACCGAGATTTACTTATTTAAATTTACTGAAATTCGAAAATTTATTTTGAATACTCTGTAAAAAGTGAGGTAAATTTGTTTCCATAATTTGTTTGACTTAACTCCATATAATGTTCATTCCAAATATGAACTTTTAATTTGCAAAGGTAGTGTAGGTATTAACAATTAAATTCAACGCTGAAAACTGACATTTTTCTGAAAAAATGGAAAAACTATAAGATTTAGATATATAACATTATACATAAAAATTATTCAGAATCTTATACATAATCTAAAAATTGATAGAAATACAGGGTGTTCCATTTAAAAAAACGTAAGTTGTATTCACCACTTCTTTATGGGCCACCCTGTATACTCCAATATAATTTTATAATGTGCACCTTAATGATCTCTACAACTTTTATATTTCGAGTTTTTATCTAATTCTTAACATAAAAGAGAAAATGAACTTTACTCTATCGTTGACTCACCCTGTACTGATTACATCTTGATAATCCGTACCGTAACAATATTGCGCACATAATTTATAAAAATCTACAACGTGTTCAATATAAGGAGGGCCAGTACAGGGATCTCGGAAACCGTAAGAGATACGAAGTCGGTTAAATGGAGGTAAAGTTGCGCCTTTACGTGCCTAATAATATGCCGTTTAGAAAGTTTTAACATTCCGAGTAGTTCCGGAGAAAAAACCGAAATTCTGAAAAATCGTTTTATTGTTTTCCTGGTTTTTTTTAGATCGAATTCTAAAGTAAATTGCACTTTTGCATTGCCACTTTTTCCGCTCTATCTAACAGCGTTAATTGTTTTGTAATTCGACGAGTCGTCTTCGAAGGGCCATTATCGACTTTATTTTTTTAAATACGGTCCTGTTTTTCTTATTGGAATTTGTTAGCTCTTTTTCTTCCGAATGCAACGATGTATGACACATTGTTGTTTAGTTACGTTTCGAGGGTTTATTGAACAACATCAGGAAATTTTTGGATACGGTCCTATATTTCTGCTAATTTTATAAATAATATCTCATAAGTAAGCTCTAAATTTTTACTTATGTTGGACTAGTTCAATAAATAACAAATAATTTAATAATAAACCACAAATAAGTGAACAAAATACAGAAACATTATTTCAAACTTTGTTGATTCGGGATTTAAAGGAAAAGTAGGCATTTGAAACATAAAAATTAAGATGGTGACGCGTGATTTTTTTACTTGACATTCCCATTGTGATCGTTTGAGAACGTTTTAAGAGGTTTTCTATTTTCCAGAAAATATGTAACATTTTATCTCAAAAAAACTGTTATGTGACAGTTAGAAGATGTTATTTGTTCTTAGAGAATAACGGAAATCATTTTGAACACCTGATTATGTAGTTCCTTACTTTTTTCGTTGTTCGTTTTATTGCTGTTTTGGAATGATTTTTGTTCACTTATTTGAGGTTTATTAATTATTTGTTATTGAACTAGTCCAACATAAGTAAAAAATTTAGAGCTTACTTATGAGATATTATTTATAAAATTAGGAGAAATACAGGACCGTATCCCAAAATTACCTGATGTTGTTCAAAAAACCCTCGAAACGTCATTAAACTACAATGTGTCATACATCGTTGCATTCGGAAGAAAAAAAGCTCTGAAATTCCAATATCAGGAAAACAGGACCGTATTTAAAAAAATAAAGTTGATAATGGCCCTTCGAAGACTACTCGTCCGATTACAAAACAATTAACGCTGTTAGATAGAGCGGAAAAAGTGGCAATGCAAAAGTACAATTTACTTTAGAATTCGATCTCAAAAAAACCCAGGAAAACAATAAAACGATTTTTCAGAATTTCGTTTTTCCGGATATCTCCGGAACTACTCGGAATTTTAAAACTTTCTAAACGGCATATTATTGGGCACGTAAATGCGCAACTTTACCTCCATTTAACCGACTTCGTATCTCTTACGGTTTCCGAGATCCCTGTACTGGCCATCCTTATCTTGGACACGTTGTATAGTCCTTATTTCTAATAAATTTAGGACCATCAAATAAATACTAAAATATATTTTAAATTTTACAACGAATGTAAGTGAAAGTAATTTGATTATAATTCCAGTAGTTAAATATTCTTAAATGTACGGTACATTTTTCTGACACTTGTTATTGTACCTTAAGTATTTTTTATTGTAAAAAAGACCAAGTTTAAATGAAATGTAGTAGAATTTTTTTACAAGTATAAAAGTCTTTAATCAGATTCAACGGATCCCTGATGGGATTTCGGTCTTCGTAACAAATTATGGGTGGAGAACTTATACAGGGAACATAACATCAATAGAAGAAATCGGAAGTCGGATCGGAATTGACGGCTTGGGAGATCGTGTGTGAAAATTTTTACAAAAGATTTTAGTAAATTTTACAAAAGATTTTAGTAAATTTTACAAACAATGTTACAACTTTTACAAAACTTCTCACATAATAAATGGTTTACTTAATATTTTTATAATTATTACTACTATTTTTTTTTATTTACTATAATTTAATCGAATTTCTTAATGAGAGTTGCTCCAGTCATATATAGAGACAAAAGTTATGGTTAGTTTTATTATTTTTGCAGTAAATTTAACTGATTTTCTTTCAGTAATGATTGGATCAATTGGAAGAGTGTATTTACGGTATTTTTTTCCCCAGTGGTATAAAGTCTATTCTGCACAAGTGGTGCAAGGTAATTTAAGTTATACTTATTATAAGTTAAGTTATAAATAATATTAATAATAAGGTTAAGAAAGAAACTTATCAAGAGTAATATAATACCGATAGAATACCTCTGTTATTCACGAGGAAACGAATTCTCTCCGATCGTGAATAGTCAGTATAGAAATTTTCATGGGAAAATCGAGTTTCTAATGAATAACAGAAGTATCAAGATTATGAAGATAAGGCAACGATTTTGGAGGTATGTTTATATTGGATAATTAACTGAACAATTGTGTTTTCTTTTCAGTTTTTAGCAACAAGAAAATATGTAAAAGTTATCGCAGGCAATTAATTTGTTATTAAAAAATAATAAAAATAGTTTGTAGCAACAAATAACACATTTTATATTGCAATTATTATTATTACCATCGTAAAAATATTATCCTAGAAAAAAACTATAGATTAGTGAAAAATGTAAAAACGTTTATTAATAATGTTAACTGATATACTATACTAATTACATTTTTTAACTGCAGGATAAGCAATAAACAGCGCGATATTTCCCGCTAATTGGACGGCGCGCGGCGGCAGTACTCACAGTAGTTGGTTGTCATTCGTATTTTTTTTTGCTAGACAGAACTGATACATGGTACGTTGTGCTTCAGTCGAAGCTACCCTCTCTTGCTGTTGATCAAAAATTGAAATATCTTCTACAAGTACCCTAATTATATACGGTATAGGTTGAAAATGGCTTAATAATATAAAGGGGAATATAAACAACTTCTTGACTGAAAAATGATAGTAATAACTATCAAAATTGAGGATGGGCGCAATCTTGGTAAAGACAATCTA
The DNA here is from genome assembly GCA_963991005.1 of Barypeithes pellucidus. Taxonomy (NCBI): domain Eukaryota; kingdom Metazoa; phylum Arthropoda; class Insecta; order Coleoptera; family Curculionidae; genus Barypeithes; species Barypeithes pellucidus. Next base: position 30,489,688 of record OZ022556.1, on the reverse strand, counting down.
ATAGGAATAGGGGTCTGGCGATACATCATTTTAAAGGTCTATCGAGTAATTTACGATCCCAGAATTTTCTGTCCATATTCGTACCCAAAAGAAAATGGCGGATTTTCCAAAAATAATAGTTACTAATTTTTTCTATTGCTATTTTAGGTTAGATATTACAACTTGACATAAAGCAGTGAGCATGAGCTAGTTATAAAATCTATTCTAAAATACCAAAAGAAAAAAATAATAAATATTATTTTTTAAAAAGACATTTTGTTTTGGTTACGACTAGGGACACAATATTGTGGGATCGTAAAGTACTCGATAGGACCCCGCAAGACCTCACATCCCATTACATTTTTTTAATCAAGATGGCGCCCATCCGCCATTTGGAATTTGAGCACCTCGAAATATGTAAGAAATCTTGATCCCTACTACTCATAATATGTATTTATTTTTGTGAGACGGTAAATGAAATAAAGGATAATAAAAAAATAATAACTATTCAACTTTGAAAACGCCGCCATTTAGATTCCATTCCGAATAGAGAAGTAATATTCTGACATCGTAAAGTACTCGATGACACCTTCAAAATGATTTATCGCAAGACTCTTCTTCCTATTAAATTTTCTTTATTAATATGGCGCCCATCCACCATTTTGATAGTTAGTACTGTCATTCTTCTGTCAAAAAGTAGTTAATCTTCCCTTATAAGCTACATTCAAATTTTTTAAAGAAGAAATTTGCGGGTTGTTAAACCGTTTCCAGACTATTTACACACACTGCATATACTATATTATATACTGCATGATTGGGAACATTAAGTACTACTTACCTTCGCGACGGGTTGTTACACTACAGAGCTCTCAAGAAGCACATGTGGCGCACTAATGTACTCGTATGCGTGCTCGCAGATGCGTCGAAACCCTATACAGAATGTCCCCTAAGTGTCAAAAATACAACATAGCCCAAATTTTATCATTATAAAGTTGATGACAGAAGGTAGAAATTCGAGTAAAAAAGTAGAAAATAGTAGCTTGTGGTTTTTTTCTTTTGTTGTTTTTGTTTTACGATTTGAACTAAATTAAAATATTCTAAAAATGAAAGGTGAAAGTAATGAATGTAATACATAGTAAGAGCTAATTACATTTACTACTGTTGTAAATTACGTAGTAAATATTACATTATCTACTTTAAGTCAAGATAAACTGGAAATCTTCTAGCCTCTCTTAGAAACAACGCAATCGAACATCATAGGGAGTCTCGGGCTGTTGCACTGGATATTTCTAATGCCTTTGATAATGTTTGGCATGAGGGGCTTCTAAGTAAATTGCGATCCTATGGTATGACCAGTCACTTCTGTGCATGGTTGTCCAGCTTTCTTAAGGACCGCTCTCTGCAAGTAGCGATTGACAGATTTTTCTCAGACACCTCTCAGACACCTTCACCATCAATACCGGTGTTCCTCATATTCATATTGTCTCCCAGCTTCTTCTTATTCTACATTAACGACCTTCTAGTAAAAATTAAAAATCCGATATTTAGCTTTGCTGCTGATAGCATACTTGTGTCATCTTTCTCATTGAATGCACAAACATCGGCTGCCGACGCACATCTTCGCAGACAGCATGAAGTATCACGCCTCAACAAAGACCTTGAAGAAATTTTGGCTTGGGGTGACAGTAACCAAGTCGAATTTAACGCTAAGAAAACCCAGGGACCAGTTTTATATATATATATATATAGTCATGGCAGGACACGCAATTCCACTGGCTTCATGAATTAATTTGCTGGGCGTCAATCTGGGACGAAATATGTCTTGGCATAATCACGTTGTGGCAATCGCCAAGATAGCTTCTTAGAAACTTTGCCCTCTTATTTCCGCCCAGAACGGCGAATAGCAGAAATACACGACGAACCACTACTGTCCATCAATATGTGGTTAAGCTTAGTACTCCTCGAACTTCATTGATTAAGAATTCTTTCATCTGGAGGACTTCATCCTTATGGAACGACCTTCCCGTGTCGTGTTTCCTAACGAATATAACCTCCAACGAATCCAAACCAACGTGAATCGCTTTATTCGCACACGCACCACTCCTAGAGCACCTTAAAGGATTTGTCCTCTAGTGCTTGTGTTTGATCATAAAAAAAACTCTGCCTACCGTGGCGTATTCCCTCTCTCACTCTTAGGATGAACTGTAACAGATTGCCTATCTGTAGATGCGATTTGCTTGGCTTGCCCCTCTTTCTATCAGTTCTGTTCCTCTCAACAACCATATCGGGCCCCAAAAACGTACCTGAAGATTTACAGTTTCGATTATAACTTTTAAGAAACTCTGTATATTTCAATAAAATTTTGTAATTTTATCTTTTTACCCCTAAAATCATTCTTTTACATTGCCAGGGAAGTCAGGCATAGAATTGGCACTCGTCGTACTTTTTAGCTTATCACTCCAAAATCAGTTAATTAATTTCGGTCTACTGGGACTCCTCTTAAAGCTTAAGTATTGCTTGGTAATACGATAAAGACATGTTTACTTTTAAGGCTATTTCTTTTTCCATTAGGTAATCGAGATCTTCAAGTTCGGAAAAAACATCATAAAAATAATTTATCAATTTTATCTTTTAAATCCCAGTTGCTGAAAATGGCGATCCACTTAATTAATTAGTATTAAATATATCCGTACAAAAATTATTTTTTCAGTCTCTGTTGATAGATGTTAATGAACAACTTTTAATTAAACCCTAATAAGATATTTTTTTAACCCGAAGACCTCTATATGTATAGTATTTGCAGAATTATACCGTTGATCGTTTGACTGCAATAAAACCTCATTATTCCTTCGACCATAAAATAAATAAGGAAATCCCAAATTTTAAAACCTTTTCGAGCAGAGCCGGACCAGGTATACAAATTCAATTTATACCTATGCCTGATGCATATATTAATACAAAGTGATTTTTAATAATTTTAATCTTTAGTGGTTTTCCGGCGAGTAATTTTTAGTTAGCCTTATTAGTGGTAGAATGTGGCGTCCTTGGAATTGTGCTGATAGGGGGCATCTTCAAGTGTTATTTTTAAAAGAAAGCATTTATCTACCGATGCCAAACTAATAATTAAAAATGTGTATCAATCGTTGTTGAGTAGAAATTTTAATTCGATGGATGCTTTAGCAGAGACGTCTACTTTGGCAAAAACTCCTTTATCTTCGGTAAGAGACATAGTACTTAAACCTGTTAATCACAGAAAAAATGGTCTGGCATATTTAGAAGCATTGACGAAAATGACATGGATTTATTAAGAAGAAAGATTTACCAAATGTATGAGGCACAAACTGTACTGAAAATCGACATACCGTGTTGCGTCTTCCTCCGTACTATTGTATATTCAATCCTATTGAGCTAATATTGCACCAATTAAAATCCAATATTAGGAGAAATAATATTTCTCCTACAATTTCTCCTACATTAAATGGATCTGTAGTAGAATTAATTAAAAACGAAGTAATAAAAATTTCTGCAGACAGCTGGAAAAACTGTGTACAGCATGTACTTAAGGTGGAAAATTCTTACAATTGTATGATTAAAAATGTTCAAGGTTTAGGCTTACATGAAGATAGTGATAGTGACACAGAGTTAAATTTTTGAATAACTTATCAATAGTTTCTTAGAATTTAATTAATTTTTATTGTACTTATTATCCTAATAGTTATACTTTTAAATTATATTATTTTCAATTATCATTAATTGTTATGATTATTTTATATTTAATATAGGTACCTAAAACTAAAAATACCTATCTATTTATTTTAAATTATAAAAATAAATCATTTGGTGCCCTGATCCCATTTATTGAGCTTTGAAAAGGTTGATGCGTATACAATAGGGTTTAATCAGGTAGTTTATTTATGGCAGTAAGAGTCAACGGTATAATTCTGCAACAACTATAACCAGTTTGAACAAATTGGCAAAATTGACATTGAAGTTATATTGATGGTTCCAATTTTTTAAGTACTCATAAAACCTTAATTTTTGCTGCGAAATGAGTTTTCTGTTTATATTATTCTATATGATTCCTGGGTTGATAGATGAACAAAATATATAGGGTGGTCCTTAAGTAATGGGACACAGAAGAGCAGTAAATTTTTCGATTCAAAATATAACTTTTCTTGCTTTCGAACCGCAATAACTTTTTGCCCTTAGTTATAATAAGACGTATCGCCCCTCATTAATAATCTTACCATTTCTCTGCGTAGAAGAGGTACTCTCCTCAAATAACGTTAAAGTGATATTATAATATTTGCTACTATGAGCGCACTTATCCATTGATAAGTGACTTCCATTGAGATAGAATGGTGTGACAAACTACAAGAAAATTATTGGATAGAATTTGATAAAATATTAAATTTAGCTTCGAAATATACCTACTACGTATGAATTTTTCGAAAAAGAATTTTATTTTTTTCAAAACGGTAAATAACTTTTAAATTGAAAAAATACGGTCATACAGTTATTTTTGAAAGTATTGCATGCACTATCAATAACCTAATTAATATCATAATTTAGGTTTAATGCAAAAAAAATGTCACACCGAGGTTTTCAGAAAAAATATCTAAAATTATCTAGTGATTTGGCAACGCTTCGGGTGATCAAAGGTGCAAGAATAAGGAAAACGTCTCCTACTTCCTCGATACAGCCGACCAGCGCGCTGGTTCGTCGTGTCTTGGAATGGCGATGTTATCTCATTGTTCAATAACAATAATATTCAATGACCTTCCTGTTATTTGACATCGAGCAGAAACTATTTTTGTTATTAAAGTGACGGGTAATATAATTTGTTGTTAAAGTGACGGGTACTAAAAAAAAAATCCTAAATAAAACACACAAATCCAGACATTTATTTATAGTATTTACAAGAAAAATGTTATTTTTTTATTAGACTTTAGACATACCTAGTGACAAAAAGTTATTGCAGTTGAAAGCCACGCGCACGGACACGCCCCGTAAATCTAACCTACAACGGGAAATTGAAAATAACTCAGCCGGTTTTGATGCTATAAAAAAATGTGAAAAGCAAAATTGAAGAGCTTGATAGAGCGCGTAAGCTCGAACAAACCCGATCCCGATATCTCAATGAGTTCGCGAATTAACGCGATTTTCAATTGCACAAACAATAAAATTTAATTAATTATATCTCGAGAAGGGGCGGAGTTGGGGCATAATTTTTTCGCGAATTAACGGGTAATACCGAGTACTTTAATGGGCCGGATGCTGGGGTTGGTGGGGCAAATAGGAGGGGAGTAAGGGGGATTGGAAATTTTAGTTAGAAAAGTTATTCAATTGTTCCACCAGTGGCGTCGCTGCAAACATATCCTTTGATATTTTTTACAAAAAAGACGCCACTGATATTTTTCCATGTGGATATCTTTTCTGATTGTCCTATTCAATTCTCCATGAAAACGGTCTCTTGAGTTTTTCTCGTCAGACCGCACCGTTCGTTATTAAAACCACTAAATTCATATTGAAACTCATTATTTTTAACATTGATGAATTAATGATAATTTTTTTTTATAGTAATTGTTGGAGTGGGCAATTCAATACGAGGACGGGCGGAAATATGCCTTTTAATTTTTATTTTCGCAAATGAAATGGAAAAAAATTATCATTAATTATTTTATCAATGTTAAAAATAATTAGTTTCAATACGAATTTAGTAGTTTTAATCAAGAACGGTGTCTGACGAGAAAACTCAAGAGACCGTTTTCATGGAGAATTGAACAGGGCAATCAGAAAAAATATCGACATGGAAAAATATCAGTGGCGTACCATCTTTTTTGTAAAAAATATCAAAGTACATGTTTGCAGTGACGCCACTGGTGGAACAATTGATTAACTTTTCTAACTAAAATTTGAGGTTCTATATCCTATTAACACATACCAAAATTAAACATAATATCTAAAGTATTTTCGGAGATGGCCATTTCTTGTATGCCGCGCCCAGCGCCCATTTGGGAAAATAAACATTTTTCGCCAATCACACCTCGTAGCTGATATAAAAATGAACAAATTGAATACAGCCTGTAGCTCGATTAATAAACTACTTATTAGCATTTATGTAAAAAATTTCCAATCCCCCTTACTCCCCTCCTAATTGCCCCACCAACCCCAGCCTGCGGCCCATCAAAGTACTCGGTATCACCCGTTAATTCGCGAAAAAATGATGCCCCAACTCCGCCCCTTCTCAAGATATGATTAATTAAATTTTATTGTTTTTGCAGTTGAAAATCGCGTTAATTCGCGACCACTATAAACAACTCGAAATTATTTTCGACACATTATTAATATCAATTCTCTGACTACCTATATCTAAAAATTACCCTAATTCGTTATGTTTTTAAGTTAACACTTCACTGGTTCTGTATCCCATTACTTAAGGACCACCCTGTATAAAGTTATGCCTTTTTCACCAATATGAAAAGAATTTACATTTTTCGAAAGATAACCCAATCGCCCATCAGGAATCAACTACGTCATCTTATTAAGGTTTTTCATATTTTGTTGTTTGCTTGTTGTTTTTACCCGTTTAATTTTAGAAGTTAAATGTGTTTACATTTCGAAAACGATTGATATAGGACGTATTTCATAAAAAATTTAGAATTGACAGTAAAATTCAAAAATATATAGAATATTTGATTTAAAACATAAATGTTGATATATGTAGCCATAATAATTTATATTTTGTATTTATTCTTTAATACAGCGTTTGTGAAAATATAGGCAACATATGGACAACTTTCTTATCTGTGATTTTAGGAAAAAACTACTTGTCATAAAAACTCCTAATCTGTGAAAAAATCACAAATATAACATACATTGTGGTTAAAAAGGAAGAAAATGTGGTAAGATGCTAAGAGTAAAGTAGCATTAATTTATTAGAAAAAAAGTTGCTAACAATCAAATCTAATATCAAAATATAGAATAACAGCCTTCTGACAAAGAAAAAATATTTTTATCTATTTTGTCTTGTCCAAGATTGTGTCAAGTGTCAAAATAAACGTCAATGTGAGTCTTATTGGTTAAAGTTGCGACTTATTAACCAAGAAGAAGTATGTTAGAGACACTAAGATATTTTTAAGGATTTAACCCCACCCTGTAGCTTAAAAGTCACACTTCTTGACAAGTAACCCCAAAAAGTCAGTAAGACTTTTCACTCCCAAAGAGTAAACATCGTCCGTATATTTTCGATTGCTCAGGGTGCGGAGTTGAGAAGTTTTTTAGTCAGTTTTTACGAATTAAAGAACGTGTTAACAGTGAAATAATATCTTTTATTTTCGAACCGTTGCGACTACATGAAACGGGTAGTTTCACTGGAAAGCAACAACATTTTTGGCGACCGTGACAGGACTGTTGACATTATTCGTAATTTGATTGACTCGAAAAAGGTACTTTACAAACACCAGGCTGCCACGTTTAAAAGGTAAATGTGTGTTTTCATAGACAGATTGCAGTGATTTTATTATTCATTTTGACTTTTGGTGTGTGGACCATTTTTGCATTCCGGGCTGCCATAGTCTTGGGCAAACGGGTGTGAAGAAGAAAAAATGGAAGCTAAGAAAAGAAATCGCGCAGTTCTTCGTTCAGCATTTACGAAAAAAGCTAACGAGTTGCAGAAATTATTAGATGAAAGTGACAAAAATTATTCTAATATTAAAGTGGTTTGGGACATTCTTCAAGAAAATTATGATGCTCTTAAATTAGAAGATGGCAAAATATATGATTTCTTATTGGAAGACGACGCCACCGAAGAAGCTTTACTAAAAGAAATGGAAGGTAGTGAAGAGTATAAACGAAAGTACTTGTATTTTCACCACCAACATGGAACAGTGCTACATAGTGGCCCAGGGTCAGATGGCAGTATTTCACAATCTCAAGGAGGTAACGTGTCGTCAGGTGTAGCAGCAGGTAGGAGGCGTTTTAAATTACCAACTATCCAATTTAAAGTTTTCGATGGAAATATAAAAGATTGGCTGCCTTTCTGGGCACAGTTTCGCAAGGTACACGATGATCCAGAAATAGACCTTGAAGATAAAGTAGAGTATTTAATTCAGGCAACAGTTCAAGGAAGTAGGGCTAGACAGCTTGTTGAAAGTTTTCCAGCAGTTGGTGATAATTATAAGAACATGGTGGAAAGTCTGATGTCTCGCTTTGGGCGAGAAGATTTGCAAATAGAAGTCTATATTCGAGAGTTACTTAAATTAATTTTGTATAATGCTACTTCCACTAATAAATTAGATTTGTCTACCCTATATGACAAATTAGAGACTCATCTACGGGCTTTAGAGACTCTCGGTATCACATCGGACAAATGTGCTGCTATGATTTTTCCTCTAATAGAATCGTGTTTACCGGAAGAATTATTGCGTGTTTGGCAGCGTTCACCTCAGATTGTTTCGCAGGTTTCGTCAGCGTCGCAAAGCAACCTTGTCACAAGTGGAAACCCAACTATGGAGGCGAGGTTAAAGGGCATTATGAAATTTTTGCAGAGCGAGGTGGAAAACGAGCAGCGTATTAAATTGGCATCTGAGGGATTTGGTTTACGTAGTCCATCTGTCAGAGAACCTGAACGAAGTGGCGGAGCACACAGGCGTAAAATATTGGACTATCAGGAACAGAAGATACCTACCGCGGCTGGCCTTGTTAATTTTAATACGGGAGCTGAAAAATGTTTGTTCTGTGATAATTCTCATGAAACTGTTAACTGTATTAAGGCACAAAAAATTCCCTTAGATAAGAGAAAATCTATTTTGAGTGAAAAAAGGGCCTGTTTTAGTTGTCTAAAAGTGGGACATCAAGCAAGAAAATGTCGTACTCGTTTGAAATGTGTAATTTGCAGCAAGTCTCATTCTGCGTTGATGTGTCCAAACATTTCTATCGATAGAGAGGACGTTAAGTCTAATAAGAGCAGGACGGGTACAGAGGACGTGCAGAATGATCAAGTTCTTACGAACCACACTAGTACACAGGTGTTTTTGCAGACGATTAAAGTGACACTTAAGGGAACAGGTACTTCCAGGACAGTAAGAGCTCTAATTGATAGTGGATCACAACGGTCATATATTTTAAAACCTACAGCTGTGAAACTTGGTTGTGAACCAAAACGTTGCGAAAGAATTGTGCATTGTTTGTTTGGCGGTGTCAAAACAATGAACACTCACAACTGTTATGACTTAACAATTAGCGAAGGAACATATTCTTACACATTCGAAGCATTTGATCAACAACAAATTTGTGCTGACATAGCTCCTGTAGCCTATGGACCTTGGACTGAGGAGCTAAAGCAACAGAATATTCTGATATCAGATTGCGACTCTGGCCCCATTGAACTTTTGTTGGGAGCCGATGTAGCAGGATGCCTATATACTGGGTTACATCGAAAATTACTTTGTGGCTTATATGCGGTTCAAACACATGTTGGGTGGACACTAATGGGAAAAATTACGAGCAATACACGCTCAGACTTAGCGATGACCACCCTAAATCTTTTTGTTCAAGATGCCTCTATAAGTGACCTATGGGAACTAGAGACTTTGGGAATTAAAGATCCGTCAGACAAAATTTCCAAATACGAAAAGGAGAAAGAGGCTAAAGAAATATTTTTGCAGACTGTGACAGTAGATCAAGAAAACAAAGAATCAGGAAGAGAAAGCGACCCTTGCCCTGTCCTTGAGTTGTTAGCGGCTACAATTGGAGCTCGACTCTATACACATGTGACTGAAAACTTAGGAATAAAAATTAATAGTTATTTTTGGAGTGACTCTTCTACTGTTATATCATGGATCCAGAGAACCGAAGAATGGGGAGTTTTCGTATGGAATAGACTGGCAGAAATACGTTGGTTGACTGATGCAGAAAGATGGCGACACTTACATGGTAGACATACTTCGGCGGACTTACCTTCTAGAGGGTGCTCTCCTAGGCAGTTGTTTAATTCAAAATGGTGGGAGGGGCCAAAATGGTTATACGCAAATATAAAAGAATGGCCATGTGTAAGTGTTACATATGATAAAGAAGAGATTGGTATGCAACGGAAAAAGAAGCTGGTGCATGCGCTTATAAATATAGACGAGACTTGCGACTGGAACCTTGACTATTTTTCCAAATATAACATGACTGTCCAAATGATAGCGTGGATATTCCGATTCATTCATAACTCTAGATATACAAAACAGAAGCGTTATGGTGAACTGATTGCTGGGGAAATGGAAGAAGCTGAAATATTAATTCTAAAATTAATTCAACAAGAAGCTTTCTCAGGCCCAGACGACAAAAGAATAAGTAACCTTGGGGCATTTTGTGATGACAATGGTTTAATTAGACTAAGGCCTAGAGTTTCTAACAGATACGATGCTGAAGATTACTGTTTTCCAATTGTGCTGCAATCTAAGGAACCCTTTGGTTTGAGGAATGAGAGACTGGCATGTAGTTTAATTATTGTCTCTTTTCTTTGTGAAAAATATTTTGTATTTAACTTATTTTTCAGGTGGGAGAATGTTAGAGACACTAAGATATTTTTAAGGATTTAACCCCACCCTGTAGCTTAAAAGTCACACTTCTTGACAAGTAACCCCAAAAAGTCAGTAAGACTTTTCACTCCCAAAGAGTAAACATCGTCCGTATATTTTCGATTGCTCAGGGTGCGGAGTTGAGAAGTTTTTTAGTCAGTTTTTACGAATTAAAGAACGTGTTAACAGTGAAATAATATCTTTTATTTTCGAACCGTTGCGACTACATGAAACGGGTAGTTTCACTGGAAAGCAACAACAAAGTAGAAATTGTGCTTATTTACAACAATTTAATTAAAAACAGAATTACACAACCCTACAATGAAGTATAAGGATTTTAAATTGAAAACGCTGTTTGAAGATTTAGAAGAAAACCTCGTTAAATTCATTGAAAATTATGATGGCTCAGTTGAAGGATAATAAGAAAATCACTTTTAATCCGATGTTTTCTATATCTCGGGTAAGAAAGATAAATGAAAACGTTTGTCCTGGCTATTTGTAATTTTATACAGGGTGTTATGGAAATGACGTATTATATTTAAATCGGCAATTCCTGAGATGAAAACAAATTGAAGGAAAATATCCAAAAATGGCGCCTTAATTTAATATGCCCTGTACATGACCTTATGTCAAACCAAAAATGACCATGTGATGCCCCTGTCAGGAAGGTAAACAAAGCAACATATGTCAACAGCGTTGTCATATCTTCAGGGTAAACTCTTTAGAAAGTCAATAACCGTTTGACAGATTGCAAGTTATTTATTTTCTAGGGTACATTATTATAAACTTTTACGTTCAGTTCAGTTCGCTAGGAAACAATCTCTGATTTATAAACTTGAACTGACTCGAACGAACCGCCGCGGAGTTTTCAAATGGTCAGGTATATTCTCATTTGTTCAATTCGAACGACACCCGTCAGATCTGGACAACTTAAAAGTTTATAAATGCCACAAATGCCACTTACCCTTTAGAAAAAAAAATGCAATTTTATTTACCTTTTCGGACTTATTTAAAACCAACTTAATTTATAAAAAACACCAAGTACTCACATCAGAAAATCACATAGTTTTCGCGTCACAACACATCTAAGTACCGTTCAATCTGAATTAGTATTTTAAAGTGCCACTGTGTAGACAACAGTACGCCCTTATTGTCTAAATAACACGTTGGTACCGTCGATCAATATTGAACTGCTGGACTGGGGCACTGCCGTCGCGACAAGAACAAATCATATCTGCTGGAAACAGCAGTATGAAACCGGCCGGCTAATTTTGGAGGAACAGCTGATCTTGTAGAAACAGTGGCATATTCTTTACCCGACTGGGGTTGATACTTAAAAATACAGCGTTGCCCCTTTCGATGTTTTATAAGGTTATATTCATAAAATGAAGAATTTCCTTCTGTATTACTTTTCATCATAATGATAGTCTCGGAAAAGGCAACCGCGCTAGTTGGACGAGACTATTTATTTTAAAAGATGGAAAGGTCTATCAACATAATTATTTCATCATTCTTCTTCAGTAAAGGATTAATAAATTTGATTAGCCCATTAGAAATTAGCGTTTTTATTATTTCTGAATTTCTATTATGAATTATTGTAAACTGTAATTATGCGTTAGTATTTATTGCTTCTGTGTAATCTAATAATAAGTGCATATCTTCAAAAAAAAATAATTCGAAAATCGTGGGTGTCCGTGTGTTTCTTTAAGTGATTTAGTGAAAATAAGATGCCGAATAGGGTTTAGTGGGTATAAGCTTATTATGCAGTTCTACATTATCATCAGGGTACGTGATGAGCATAAAGCTTTCCCCATAGAAAAAGGAACAAAAACCTGAAGATGTCTGTGCCCTGGATTACTTGCTAGTGTACTGGCACCTGGATTCACTTCTATTTGGATACTAGGTAAACTAAATACTTTTATAAGAATCTAAAGTTATATTATTTTCTACACAGTTGGCAACATTGGGCTTGAACATCTGTTGATTACACAGCTTGGCAATGTAATATGATCATATATGAATGTACCGAGGAGTAACCGGATGGGTTTAGGGGTGAATTACCCCACTTTTTAAACGTTCGATTTAAAAAAAAAATATGTACCGCTTCTCTAGGACACCCCAGGAGTCACCCATTTAAATATAATACGTCATTTCCATAAACAGGGTATTGAGATTACAATTGAATCTTAACATCCTTTATCTAATAATTTTTTTGGTATTTTATGTCCCTGTGCATAACATAAATTTAGTTAAGAATATATTATAATAGATTTTTAATTTTTTTACTTCTAATCTAATTCGAATAAAAGAACGTTTACGAACGTACGAAATTAATAAATATAGGCACTTTCTAAAATGAAGGTTAATAGCTTACCTTTTATTTCAAAATTTTTAAGTTTGGGCAAATCAAAATTATCTACAGGAATTGAATAATTTTGTGCAGCATTAATATTTTCTATAACCATGTCTACAAATGCGGTAAAATTTCCAAATTCTGTTAGGGAAAGAACTACATTTTTTGATGAAAGGATGAAAAAATATATTAAAGAAATTGATAATTTATTAAGCATTTTTAACCAGTTAACTGGCAAGCAAACTATTACTAGCACTAATACTGAACGCCTATATTATTGCACGTACTTATTGCCTTGACGAAAGTATGATAAGGTGCTTGTGCCAAGGTAAGTTTCAATATATTATATTCCATTTTTACCTGTCTATGTTTTTCCTAATCCGATTTATATAATGCAGTACACGCGTCAAAGATTCTACTTTCTCCAACGCAGTGGCGGTTCTTCCATGGGAGCGCATGCGCACGTGCACCCCCAAAAGGAATAAAAAAATATTAATTTATATTCATTGAATATTATTATCGTATAAAGTCCGACCCTTCCTAATTTTATCGTACCGTCCAACCAAATTGTATATTATAAGCTCTCAATTCATCCGGCAACTCAGCACGGATAATGACGCGATATACTCGCATATGCGAATAAGTTGGCGGGGCATAATGCAGTTCTCTGTAGGAACAGGTGGCGGGAGATAGCGGGGCTATGGCGATTTAACATGGAAAAGGCCCACAATTTTATTGTGCGTCTCATTGTTGTCTGTTCGTGACTATTTAGAAATTCGAGCTTCTATGTTTTAATATTTTAATATTATATATTAATTAAGTTAAAATGAATAGTTGACGGTGGACTATTTAAGAAATAACTTTAGCTCTTTGAGTTTGGAGAAAAATATTGAAGTGAAGAATGCGGGAACACCTAAACCCGAAATTAATTTAACGCAGAGTAAATCTAGGGACTTTATTAGAAAGTTTAAAAATGAAATATATGAAAAAAAATTATAGAGGGTATTCCAAACTTAATGAGGCTGTTATAGATCAATTTTCTACAATTAAGAACCGAAGAGAGGACTTTATGTTTAAGCACTATTGTGTAGGGTCGATAAATGTTGTGTATTTCGATAAATGATACTCGATATGATTTTAAACCATTTTATTTAAGGATTTAAACTAAAAAACACTGAAAATATGAAGAATGCCAACTTTTCAGTCTCGTGGCTCGATTCGTTCTCGTCATTACACAGTTAACTATTATTCTCGTCTTGGTTGCGCCTAATGACGTAGCCGTAGATGATGTAGTGGTATCAGACATCATTCGGTTTTCTTGATAACTCGTAGATGGCGGTAGAAGTATTGGACATCATTCGATTTTCTTGATAGCTCGTAGATAGCTTTAGTAGTATTAGTAGTGAACTGTATAAATATTGTTACGATGGTTGCATGCGACGACGATAAGATCCGACAGCTATACACACTAAGAAAAGCATTCTTATTTTCCAAAAGTTGTATTTCCTTGTGCAAAATTAAAAACTAAATAAAAATATGTTTTACCTAACGCATTTTCTTATTACTTCTTTTCTTTCTACATTTAAAACGCCTAGAAAGTAATTGTTTGGTCGTTACACAAAAATAATTTCACCACACTTGTGAACCCCCTATATCATAGATCACGAGCCGCCACTGAGGATGTGCAAAGGCAAATTTTATTTTCTAATTTCCTAATTAACTTACTTTTTAACAAATATTTTGTATAAATTTATGGGGGTTTCTTGTGACGAGAAATTTGAATTTGTTAATAATTTTGTTGTCGCTTAACGAGCTCACTCCCTGCTTCACTTCGGGTACATAGGAATAAGTGCAACTTTTTTGCGCTTTAGGGGGTTTCTTGTGACGAGAAATTTGAATTTGTTAATAGTTTTGTTGTCGCTTAACGAGCGCACTCCCTGCTTCATTCCGGGTACATAGAAATAAGTGTAACTTTTTTGCGCTTTAGTGTATTTATGTTTTTGTTAAAAATATTAATTTTCTCATCACTTTTACCCAAAAATGATGTACCTTGTCAAGGTAGCTCCGAACAAACTATTTTCTATATTTTTACATTCACAGTGCACAGTGCTTTATTATAAAGTGAAATAACAATAAAATTATTAACAAATTCAAATTTCCCGCCCCAAGAATCCCCCAATCCGAAAATTTTATACAAAAATATTGGTTAAAAAGTAAGTTAATTAGGAAATTAGGAAACAAAATGTTCATTGTACAACCTGTATCTACGTTATTGTAGACTGTTGAGCTAAGCAATGTTTGATTAAATTGCAATATTTTTACCCAAATAATCTGAAGATTTACTGTTTACTATTAGTTTTGGGACACCCTGTATAAATGGATGCTTGTTTATAGTAGATGTGTTTGCCTGTAAGAAGTAATTTCAGACACTTTTTGCGTAACCCTTGCAGAATGAGGAGAGAAAGGGTACATAGGTCACTGTGAAAACTTGGAGATTTGAAAAGGGAGTCATGGCTAGTAAACAAAAACAATTGAGCACTGCGAACCATGATCCTTGTTGGAAACTACCAAAGAGAAGTTTTCAATATTATATTACAAAGATAAATCTTATTTATGTTTCATAGTAATTAAAATAATAGGTAGGTATACAGTGAACTCCAAATTCGTTCGCAGCAATGGGTATCTTATGTTGTTTGAATTAAAAGGATGCCTTAATTATCACGAAAATTTTCGTTTATTACTTTTATGTATCGTTTCAAAAATTATCAGTCAAATTATCTATTGTTTGAGTATCTATTTAGCATATTATATCTGTACCATCCGTGAATAAGTCAAGTTGGCCATGACCATATATGCTATCAAATTGGCACCGTGAATAAAGTGGTAACTCAAGACGATCCACTTATTATCGTCAATTCAAGCCTTCCTGCGCGCACGACCGCCTGTGGCTTATTTATCGAATGTGCGAGAATCATCACGCACGCTCGACTCGCGTAGCTCGTCGATGAAACCCGTTGTTCCCAATTTTTTACACTTGCTGAGTCCCTGAGCTACTGTGAGATTAATTCGATTGTTGTCCCGGTTAATTGGCTTCCTCCAGGGGCTCGGACTCGGAGATTTTTACCGTTATAGCCAGCTTTAAAAAGGAAGGTAGCTCGAGAATTCTTGAATTTCCAACAAGTTTGTGTCTGAGGAAGTCGCAAAAACATTACCATTCTGTTTTCTAAATAGCTACGATTTGCCATTATTCAATTGTCACGGATGGCCGGCATGATTTCCGATGTCGACTTGACAAGCACTTGTCAGTCTATCTTGTTTGATCGCATTACCTTTTACCCCGCTAACTGGAAATTGCTAGCAGTCCACCAGAGCGAAGAAAAGATGATGTTAAAATTTTGTCAATTAAAAAATTAAAGGATGAGTTTAAGTTGGTATAGTTATTTTTGAACGTAGGACGAAGCCTAACTCTTGTTTTATAATTATACTTATTTTATTTGCACGCGCACGTCCAATGACATTAACACAATGCAAAATTTTATATTTGTATAGGGAGGGCTATTTTTTGAATTTCATAATTTTAATGTCCAGCGAAAGGCGATAGGGAATGAATTGCGCGGTGTTGTCGACGTTTAATATTTTTCAGAAATATGGAAAAAAATTAGAAAACTAAATATTTATCAAAAATTCTTTTTATAACACAAAAATAAATCTCAAATATATGAAATAAAAACTCTTTGGCAATATATAAAGATAAAGTTTCTATCCACATTATTAGTATGCCTTTATGCAGTATCGTAGAAATATTTATTTTTAAAAAAGTATAGGTACACACCTAATTATTATCAGTAGCATCTAAATAAAGAAAGATCATCCTCTTTACACAGCACACGGGCACTTTCTTTCAATACGTATTTTTAAATTTGTTATAGAATATATGTATATACGACAATTGTAACTTGCATTGCATTTCTAACTTTGGGCTTGTGTTATCTGTTATTGTATAACTTTTTATTAAAATAAAAATAGAATTGGGGAAAGTCCCTAAAAGCTAACTCTTCTGTTAGTGGAATAACCGGCAACCCCGCTTTATCAGAATGCACCGTCACGCGACGTTGCGTTGTAACAGAAGAGCAGCGAGGCTTTTGAAATAGTTTGGAACTGGAGCAGATTTCTTGAAATAGGTATTTTTTAAAACCGAAACAGGTTGCACTTGTTATTTAAAATACCCTATTCCGACCATCTCCATCGACTAACTATTCTTCTTCCTTCAACAAATTGTCGAGGTATGGTCGCCTTGATTTTATCCGTTACAAATATCGCAGCATATAGCGTATTGTAATCCTTTGTTTAATATTGTGGTATTTCAACCTTGTTATAAAAAAAATATGATTATTCTGTAAAATATTTTCGAGAAAAATTAAATTTCACATTATTCACAGATGGTACATAGCATTCTCGAGTTGAGAGAAAATCAATCTGCATGTGCTACAATATAAAACCCCCCAAAGAAAAATTTTAATAAAAATATTTCAACAATCATACTAACATTGTAGTTCAAAAAGTTAAATAAAAACAGCAAACCAAAAACGTTTAAAATAAAATCTAATTCTTGGTCATATGACCTTGTTCCTCTAGAACTTTAGTCAATCTATTCGGCATTGTCTGAATTATATTTGATATTATATTGACACCAAGTTTTTTCGTGAATTCTTAGTCTGTTCAGGGTTTCAGAGTTTGAGACGACCTGAACCACGTTTCCGTTCGATTGAGTCCTCTTCCTCCCAGCGTTGTTTAATTTTCATTTTCGTTTTTTTATTTCCTATTTTAATCCAATAAACTCCAAGTGACACCAAGTGGCGTAGCGGATGTGGTTAGAAGAATAACAGCATTAAAATTGAATTGGGCAGGACACATTGCAAGAACAACTGACAGCAGATGGTTGAATGGAGGCCAAGACATGAAGCCTATCGAAATAGAGGTCGACTACTGATAAGATGGACTGATGACATAAAGCGGATCGAGCAGAACTGGATGCAGCCGGCGCAGTGTAGCAAGGAATGGCACGGATTACGAGAGGCCTATGTCCAGCAATGGACGCGATAAGGCTGATTGATGATGATGATGATTTTAAAATTGCTCCTTGAGTCTTCGTAATTTCGGACAACTGACGTTTCGTTTTTTATTTTTTGAGTGTGTCAAATATTGCCACCATGCAATTACAAAATTTATAACTGTGACTCCAATTGCATTGCACATTGCATTTTAAATAACGCCCATGAACAATCATTGATAGTATTGTTACCAGCCGGTAAATGTGATGAGAGTCGCTCTCGTTCTAAATCTTGTACGACTCTTTCATGAATACAACTGTACCTACGACGATTATAATTAATAATTAAATTATACTCGTTATTTCCAAAACTACTGATATTAGGAACAAAGTATGTTATATAAAGTATAACAAATATAACGGAGAAAATTCTAGAGATATAGAGGGTGTTACATATCAAAACTAAAAATTCGTTTGATTTCCAGTCAAACTAAATAGCTAGCAACAATGCCAATATTGTGTGATTCGTTGCGTAAGATTGTCTTAGACGACTGTACCAAATTTGACTTAAATCGGCCAACAAATTGTTAAGTTATTAAGCCGGTTCCAGACTACCATGTATATACTGTATAAGCATTTATAAGCAAGTATACCCCCCACTGTGTTGCTATTATTGTTAATAGTATATTACGTAACGAGGTGGAAAGTGCTTCATTCCTGTCGAGAGAGTCGGTAGTTAACTAAATCTCGAGACAGTAATGAAATTTTTCACCGAGGTTTGTATACTATTTTATTATTTTATTTACAACCACATCTAACACCCACTTCTTATTATTTTGAATTAAAATTATTAATAAAAGATGAATTTTGGCTTTTCCATTGAAAAATTAGACAGACATTTCAAATAACAGCAGGTGATAAAATAACGTAGGTAATAATACACAACAATATCATTTTTTGAGCATGGTTTCCATGTCACTAAACAATATATTATTTTAAAATCAGATGATTAATTTGATTTTGCTGCTACTCCACCAGAAATTCGAGAAGCAGCAAAAATGGTAGAAGAAGATCTTCTATCAACTAAAAGCCGCCCGAGATATGACAAGCCGACAAGGCATATAACGTTTCAAAGAATGGTGTACGGGAAACAAAGTTCAAAATTCTGGTTGTGATTCGGCGCTACTAGCTTATTTCAGTGAAAATGCCAAGACAAAGAATATATCAACGATTTGGTCACAATATTCAATGCTGAGGACCACTCTATCAATTAGGGTAAAAGTAGACATATCTAAGCAAGCAAGGCTATTAGCATTTTTAAAAAAAGTATGTTCGTATATTATTTTGAGATAACGATTTTTAAAAAAATTACAAAAAATAATTTACTTTCCACCCTGGTGGAAAGTACAAGTAAAAAAACGTCAAATTTCCATCTAAGATAGACGAAATGTCATTATTATATGCATGGTTGGAAACAATAAATATTTACAAGTTCTTCAGATTTTATTAAAAAGTGAGTAATGTAATGAGCTTATTATATAACTGGTGTTTTAATGACTCCGATTGCGCAACTCAAATATGCCAAAATGAATGATGTGAGTTGTAGATAAATATTTATACTAACAATTTTCCCGAAAATGGTTCTATTCAAAAATGGTTAAATTAAAGTTTTAAGAAAATGGAAGAAGAGGAACATATTTTATCAAGTTTAATGTTAAAAGCGGGCTGGCTCTGTCTTTACTTAGTCTCTTTCAGCCATTCTTGAAATGACAAGCAATCGCCGCCGAGCGGAAAGTTTCCTTAATACATTCTTTACCAAAAATATTTCAGTTCATACTTTCCTTAAGCAAAAAACTTTACGAATTTCCTTCAAAATATTTTTTGTTATAGTATAAAATTAATACTTTGAGAAATTTAGGCTAAACTTTTTTAAATAATAATAGTACTTTTGTCAACTAAGGACCTCGAGTGAAAATAACATAAGAAACGAAATATTTGTTATCATTTTATAAATTACCAGTTTGCAACTAATATGAACTCCGAACAAAAGAGAGTATGGTACCTAAAAATGGTCATTAAAACAAGAGTTAAAACGCTTAAGAACTATACCTATGAATTAATTCTATACAGAGATAATGTTAATTCATGTGTTTTAGAGTCTACACAGGTTTGGCAAACAATTAGTACAATTAGATACCTAACAGGCAGAAAAGAGAACATAATGTACCAGTTATAAGTTAATTAAAAAAGCAACAGATTTCCTAATTCGCTTGCTTTCCCCTATACCACGGTAGAGGGATTGTCGTACTCTCCTCCTGCAGACTTTACAAGATGGTCCATCGATATAGTGTTGCTAGGTTTTACAAAAATTCACTAAATCTAGGGATTTTTTTTCAATCTACTGCTTTAGAAAAAACTTTTAAAAAATGCTATTTTCTAGTGTTGGAAAAAACCGATGATTTTAATAATCGAATACTTGATACTCGAGCGATTTTAATAATCGAGTGAATCGCTTGAAATTCCAATTCACCAAGCGATGACGTCACCGACTGATCGACGGTAGTCTAGCCGTTTACATGTGATCAGGTAGGGTATTTAGCAGGCACCTAACTACCGGTGGGCACAGGTTTAGCTAAAAAATTGTAGTAGCCACCAAAAAAATTTCCGAAATTTATTTATTTGTGAATAATGAATTTTTACCACGTGTCTCGATACCAACCAAAAACTGCAACAAATCACCAAAATATGTATTTATTGTTCGGGTTTATTATTGTGCGTTTTTAACCCGAACAAAAAGTATTACCAACAGTTATTTTTCTTCACATCTTTCTCAATCAACGAGCATAAAATAAGTAGATATTTAAAATAGCTTGTCAAATTCTTCCACTTTAAATTATCAGGTGCCCACTGTGTGCACTTCAAAAATTTAGGCTTAGTTACGCGACTGGCAAAATAAGAAAATTGGTTTTATTTTTTTAATTCATGTACTCATGTATTCATAGTTACCTAAAAGTTCCTGTTTAAATTTAAGAATGTTTACTTTTGGTTACCAAAAAATTTGTATTCATTAACAATTTCAATTATTATGTTATATCCTTTAATTTTTTAATATTTACAATAGGAGACCTAAACTATGCCGCTGGCTAGCTAGTTAGAACAAAACTTTACAAAATCCATGTCGCGATGACTCCGCTAAGGGATTCGGCATACTTTTTTATATGCACCTTCTCGTTTATGTGCCTTTAAGAAAGACGTATGTCGTGTACCTGCTCAGCGTCAAACTCGAACGTAGCCAATCGGATAGCGCGGCGCGTAGACCGAAGGTCGTGTATCAAGCGACAGGCGATATTTTTCGGTTTTTCGCCTGAATTTATAACTAGAGTATTTCCTATCGAGCGAAAAATTGTTCGAATATAGAGGAGTTTTTTAACTCGATCACACTACAGCGGTATATTTCCGCCGGCGTCAAGCGAAGCTCGGGTATCGAGTGAAAGATAATAAGTGACGAGCGACGGTTTTCGCCTGAATAGATAACTCGAGAGGTTTTTTTTAATAATCGAGCGATGTCGGTTATTTCAATAATCGAGTGATCAAGCGGTTTTTCGCTCGATCGATCATAATACTACTATTTTCTATTTCTCTTAATTTGTTCTAATTATTCACATCCAAAACCTTAATGTAAAAACGTCAACCTAATAAAGATTAATGAAGATTTCCATAAAATATTATAATAAAATGGGATGCATTTATTATCATATTATTTTCTTTCAAACACCAAGTATTAAGAGAAAGATGAAAGTGATCTTTTCTGTTTAGAATTGAATATAGTTCATGATTAAAATTGTATTAAGACGTAGCTGTTCCTACGTCACTGTTTTGAGAAAAACATATTTTTTTTTTAATGAAAATAAGTGGTTTTATATCGTAATATTCTATACAAAAATTTAGTGTAATGTCTCGAACACTTTTTGAGATTTTTGATGAAACACAAAAAAAATTTTAACTCAACTTTATGTGGAAAACAAAGACTTTTAGGGTACTAAGGAAGTATCCATTTATTTTCAAAACTGCAAGACATGTTTCGACCAAAATGTAAAGAAACTAAATAAAAGAAAACGTGAATGGTTGAAACTCCAAACTTCTATTCAGTTTATATAGGAAACATAGCTGAAGGAAACTGGACAAAAACAATATCGAATTTAGGATAGAAAATAAATTGTATCCAGATATTTCAGGGGCCTTGGAACTTGTTACCAAACAAGCAGTTTAGTATGAGTTCAAACTGTTTTTTTTTTCATTATTTTATTTGTAGAATAATGTAAAAGTATGGTGTAAGTATAAGTGTAATTAACAAAATATTTACTAACCAGATGAGTTATAGTATAGCATAACTACTGTGTAATATTCATAACTTAAACGCCCTTATCGATTAGTGTAAAATTTTTTATACAGTGAGTCCCAGAAGAAATGTCTAAATTCATTTAAAATTCAGCGGTAAGTTCTTTCAAAAAACGCTCGTACCCGTCGATTTTGATATTTTAATTTTTTTTTTGTGGTAATTTCATGTATAGCTCAAAAATAAGTTACGACCATCAACTTCATTTTTTCAAATGAAAACATATATTTTTTATTTCCTTTTTGAATTTTGCATTGAATTCTAAGCATGTTTCATGTCCTATACATAAACTCAACAGTTATTGAAAAAATTAGGATTGAACATGTCATTTAGGGAATCCAACGATCTATCAAATCTTCTGGCAATATGGCATTTTGGGCTCCATAATAAGTAAGAGTGTACTGTCTCACTGTCACCGTTTATTTCCATAGAAACTGTATGACAATTTTATTTCAAATAAGTATAATTATTGTCAAGCGTAGTTTCAAAGTTGCGGTTTTCACAATAATGGTGAAGTTAACGGAACGGGAAAAAATTGAAATTCTATGCATGGTTGGGTTTGGTGATAAAACACGTACTCAAATAGAAACAGCCCAATTATTTAATGAAATCCATCCTGATCGTCCTCCAGTATGTCAAAAGATGGTGAGTAGAATAGAGGCGAAGTTTAGAGAATTCGGTCATGTTAGAGATTGGCCTAAATCTGGTCGTCCTACTCGAGATGAAAATGAACAACTTGACGTTTTGCTTTCCTTGGAAGAAAATCCATGTACTCCCCTGTCGCACATTGGGGCCGATTTACACATGCCGAAATCTGTTGTTCACCGAGTAGTTCAAAAGCACAAATATCACCCATATAAAGTTATTCCAGTGCATGAGTTATTTGAAGATGATTTCGATAGGCGAAGTGAGTTTTGCGGACGCATGCAAAATATGTGCAATCTAGATAATAATTTAGTAAAAAATATTATTTTTTCGGATGAAGCTACGTTCTATTTGAATGGTAATGTGAACAGACAAAATTGTCGATATTGGGCAACAGAAAATCCGCATTGGATGATAGAGGTTCACAGCCAGTACCCTAAGAAAATAAATGTTTGGTGTGGAATCGTACGCGAAAGAGTAATTGGTCCATTTTTCTTTGAACAGTCTTTAACTGGACAAGTATATCTCGAATTTCTCCAACTAGAATTAATTATTCCAGCATTAGTGGCTTTATTTCCGAATCCATTGGATCCAGACTCCCCTGACGAAGAACTGATATTCCAACAAGATGGTGCTCCTCCGCACTATGCGGCCACTGTGCGCACATTTTTGGATGAAACCTTTCCCAATCGGTGGATTGGAAGGAGAGGACCTATCGAATGGCCTGCTAGGTCGCCAGACCTAACTCCACTGGACTTTTTTTTGTGGGGTTTCCTCAAATCAAAAGTATTTGTTAACAGGCCAAACAATATGCAGGAGTTGAAAGAAAGGATCCGAATAGAAGTGCGTGTCATAACTCCGGAAATGGTTGGAAACGTGCAAAGAGAGTTTATTGATCGTCTTGGATATTGTCAAGCCGTAAATGGCGCACATTTTCAACATTTAATTTGATTTTGTTGTGTTTTTTTTTTAATAAACAGGTCTTACTTATAGATATGTTCAATCCTAATTTTTTCAATAACTGTTGAGTTTATGTATAGGACATGGTACATTAAACATGCTTAGAATTCAATGCAAAATTCAAAAATTAAATAAAAAATATATGTTTTCATTTGAAAAAATGAAGTTGATGGTCGTAACTTATTTTTGAGCTACCCTGTATACATGAAATTACCACAAAAAAAAAATTAAAAAATCAAAATCGACGGGTACGAGCGTTTTTTGAAAAAACTTACCGCTGAATTTTAAATGAATTTAGACATTTCTTCTGGGACTCACTGTATAAATCTAATCAGCTATACGGGAATGCCGTTTAGTTTGGCAAAAATATTGATTGTTATTTTAAATTACAACAACTGTGAATATTTGGCATCAAGTGGCCTGCAATGTAAAATTATTCTTGCTCACAGAGGCGGGATCAAAGAAATTTAAAGTTGAATACTATTATGTAGTCAATATTAAGAAGAACTGCTTGTAATATTTCACAATTTTTATTCAGTTTCCTGACATATGTTTCGGCCTTCTCAGTTCATTTTCAAAGGAGTACAAAGACTAAAAAAAGAGCCACGGATCTAATTAACGATGAGCTCTTGGATATTCAAACTGATCGTATGAAAGCAACATACGATTTCACAAAGCCTTTCAAGATGAACTGGAACTTTGATAAATGGACAAACAGTGCACCCCCGTTGTTTGACCAGGGTCTAATCTGGTACACTGATGGATCAAAAACCGCCAACGGCGTGGGCGCAGGTATATTTGACCCAGGATGGACATAATCATGCCTCTGGGGGCCTACGCCACAGTATACCAAGGGGAAGTTCATGCCATACAAGCATGCGTACTACAAAATCTTGAAAAGGGCTACCACAACCAAAAACTTAAACTGGAGTGCCATATCAACCTAAAAGAACTGGCGGTCAGGGGGAACAAGGTGGAGCTCTCGTGGGTCCCTGGTCACTCTGGGATATTAGGTAATGAGAAAGCGGATGAACTAGTGAGAGTCGGATTCTCTCAAAGTTTCAGGGGCCCCGAACCGGCCTTTGGGATATCAAAACAGGCAATAAAATCAACATTAGATAGGAGGTAGAAAAAACAATACCTATTTCGATTGCAAGGGTTACCTGGTAAAATACACGCACGGGCCGTAATTGGAAAATCATCGAAAATACTATCTAATGGGATGCTAACATTGACGCGGCCCCAGCTGAAACAGATGATGGGTCTGCTAACAGGCCACTGCCACATGCGAAAACAGCTTCAACTGATAGGTATAAACAACGAATCCATTGACTGCAGACTCTGCGGCGAAGAGGATGAAACCGCCTCCACATAATATACCGGTGCGTAGCGTTGTCTTGTAGAAGACAAAATATCTTCGGGAACATACATTATGGTGATAACCTCCCACATGACAAGCTTGGTAGAAGGTTACTGGACCTCATAGAAGGAACAAACATCTTCTAACAAGATCGCGGTACAGAATAAGCCGATAGAAGTTCGGGAATTTAAACCGACCCTCGCCTCCAACCACGACTAAAATTGACCTGAGTAGACCGAAACACGTGTGAGGAAGCTGAATAGAAATTGTGGAATATTACAAGTAGGTCTTAAATAAGCATGAATTGGTGATCATAGATCATAAACACGCGACTCGTCAAAGAGATGTTCAGGTGCGTATTCCTAGGATAGAAAAGACAATAACACAACGTAGTTATCATTTCCTAGGCCCCAAATTATATAACAGTCTTCCTGATAACATAAAAACTCAAAATTCCTCAGCTGTATTTAAGAAAAAACTTAAACTATGGATAAATACTAAAACCCAGGCTGGAAATTCATAGCCTGGTGGACTTTAAAAATGATTATAACTCTAGATAATTTTGTGAAATATAAATATAACTTAATATGCTAAAAATACTTTAAAAAACATAATAATGTTGTATGTATTAATACCGTAATAAATATGGAATTGTGGAAGCAAATACCTTCTTGATAAGAAACTTTTAATAATTTATATAGGTTTATATTAATGTCGAACATTGTACTGCTAGATGATTAGATGATATAGGAAATTAACTATTTCATGTATTTTTTATTCACATTTTTTTTTTCTTCTTCAATTTTCTTTTTTTTTAATTTTCTCTGCTTATGTTAATGGGTTAAAACTGCGTACAAGTCCTAGGGACTTAACGTTTTTTTAATTTATTTACAGGGGCAAGTAGAAACACTATATTTATTTTTTTTTTCCAGGTACATGTAGAAAACTTTGCTTCTTGTAAATAAATTTATTTATTATTATTATTATTATTATTAGGTCGTCTTAATTTTTTCTACATAATGGAAGTCCCGTTTCACTAAGAATTTAGTCCTCAGTAGTAACTCAAATTAATTATATAGAATACTATTTCTGAATTGAAATTAATACTAGAACTATAGGCAAACCCCACAATTTTCGAGAAAACACCATTCTACACAGTTCTACAGGGCTTTTTTATACTTAGAGAAAAACGGTTAGCTTCCTATCTTAGTTCTTTATTCTCCAGCAAAAGTGCGAACTTGTGGTTTAACTGTCAAACACGTGAAATCGTTTGGTTTCGCAGTCAAACTGAAAGGATTTCTCTTATTGTAGTGTGGCAAAGTGGGGAAACTATAAATTTAAAATGTCAATATCTTGGAAACGGTAGTTTTCGGGTGTAGAAAATGTTATAGCAAGTCTAATTATATTAATTTCTACAATTTAAAATGATTAAATACATGATATCCTACTTAAAAAATTAAATTTTTTCTCGCCCCACTTTTGAGAATCATCCTATAGATTCAAAAATAACTTTGCGTTATAGGACACTTGTCTTGCCTTGGCCTATACCCTTTGTTTTGTGTGTTTTAAAATAACGTAGCCACACATTGAATAAGGAGACCTAAATTTAAATCCAGTGTAATTTGACATCTTAAAATAATAGTTCGACATTTAGGTACAAATAAAAAGTTATTTTTATTATAAATTTATACTTCGAGGCAGGTAAGTGCTACTGGCGCCTGTATGCAAAAAAGGATTTTGGCGCCCCTTAAGGCATTTTGGATCATGTTTTTTTATTTATTTTTTTGAAGGTAGGTAGGTAGGTGCTTGAAATAAAGCAAAAAACTGAACTAGAAGTCATATTTGACGCTATGAGATGCAAAGGGGCCTAACCCACAATTTTGCCAAAACGCGTTTAAGAAAGCAAACTTATCTGTTATTTAAGTATTTTCAGATGCAAAGTGGCCCAAGCAATCTTCGGCTACCGATTGATAGATGTGGCCGTAAGTTTCTTTTGCATTTAAAATTATTTTCATAATTTATAAGGTAAGGCTGGCCTAACCCACATGTACTGTGGGTTAGGCCACTATGCCTATAAAAGCGGCCAACGGTTATTAAACACGTGAATATTTTTATGTTCTAACTTAACTCTAATATAAAGTTTTCGCTTTTATGTTCTTACATCGTTTCATCCCCTTCTTTCGTAGTACAACAAATTGACCACAAATTTCTAGTTAGTGGTCACTCTTACCTTGCTTGTGACCAGGACTTCGGACTCATCGAGAAAGAGAAAAAGTACTATAAAGAAATTTTCGTCATACGTGCGCCGTAAGCGCCTCTTACGCGACCTCTTTTCGTGACCGTAAGTAGCTCTTTTCAAGCCTCTCGGAGACAGTGCTGTAATATACCTAGAAATAGGGCTGTAATGTTTTCATTAGAGCCCTCTCGCGTTCACGCTGGAAGCACACACCAACACTCTTTTTAGTGGCAGAAGGACTCGGCGCACTTTTGACAAAAAGTACGGTACGAACCTCGGGCAGTGAAGTTACGGAGCTCTCGTCCGTAAAGGCCTTCACTGCCCGAGGTTCGTACCGTACTTTTTGTCAAAAGTGCGCCGAGTCCTTCTGCCACTAAAAAGAGTGTTGGTGTGTGCTTCCAGCGTGAACGCGAGAGGGCTGTAATGAAAACATTACAGCCCTGTTTCTAGGTATATTACAGCCCTGTCTCCGAGAGGCTTGAAACTTACGACAAAAAGTACGGTACGAACCTCGGGCATTGAAGGCCTCGGTACGTAATGTACTATTACATCCCTGAAGATTGGTCTCGTGTAGTTATGATCGCAAGAAAAAAGATTCCATTCAATATCGTCCATATGAAATTAGAAAACTTTTTTTCTACCAAACAATTAGAAAGTAACATTACTAACAGAAAAATCGCATCCGATAAATCTAAAGTTGAATCGATGAAAATGCAATGGATATGTTTAGAAAAAAATAAGCCTTTTATAATTTCGTACAAATACTCAAATAACGAATTAGTTCCATTTAATGACGTAGATGTAAAGAAAAGAAATTCTATTTTCCCTGCAAACCTGAATGATTTGGTATATCCGAACGGCCGCAAAATAGATGTGAAAAAAAGCCGACCTAATGGAATTAATTCAGTTTATACCCCCCATTCATCATAACTTTTATGCAAACCTCAAAACCGCCGACGATGTATCTGAAGATTTTATTGACGTTTCTAGGGATACAGAAGAAACACCAGAATAAAAACATTACCCCATCAATTTTTTTCAATTGTTTAATGTACTTACGTTATTATTTCAGTTAAATTTTCAATAAAAACTGGTGGTTTATTGATTTTATCTGTTATTCGTTCCTAAAGTTCTTATAATCAAGAATTTTTTACCAATGCCCAGTGTGCCAAAGTGGTCTAAACCACTTATTTCTTCTTATATGAAAGAAGCAAAGTGGCCTAACCATCATTTTTGCCAGAAAAAAAAGGTTTTTCATATTTTCATTAACACCTAATAAATGAAGTCAAAAATTGTATCTTGTTTTGCACAAATGTTGCAATATACCTCTTATATTAACATTGTTATAAAAGTATGAAAACATCAAAAACTTCAAAGTCGTTTTTCTCATTAGTTGTATTTTGGGCTTAGGTCACTTTGAATCTCATAGCCTAATTTATTTGTAGACGAAAATATCAAAATGAAACAAACAGATAAAATCATAGCAAAATAAATTAAAATAAATTCTTGTTCACACCCATTTTAAAGCATTTACTTAACTAATGGGGTACAGACACGTTGTTTATAAATACTAGAAAATAATCCAAAACTAAAAATCACATCTTTTTTAGGAACAAATAACAGAAACATTGCCTAATGTCTACATATATATAAGTACTACTTTCTACTAATACTTAGATATTTTAAAAAATATGCAATATGCAGATACTTCTGATAAAAAATACCTAGGTAACTTCGTTATAAAATCAAAAATGATAGCTAGGTACAATAGACAAATACAAAATAGCTATTGTAGCAGCGATATTTTCCGAGACTTTGCTACTGCAAATTCATTAATTACATCGCTAAAATTTTAACCATCAAAAATTTCTTGTTCAATTGCTAACATCGCTAGCCCAGACAATGTTTCTTGAAGCATTGTCGATCTTAAATAATTTTTAATGATTTTTAACTTTGAAAAAGATCGCTCGCCAGAAGCTACAGATACAGGTAATGTCAGAAGAATTCTTAGTGAAATGCTTACGTTTGGAAAGGTGGAGATTAAATTGTTTTCAAATATATATTGTAAAATACTTAAGAAGGGGTCAGTATCATCAGGTAATGAAAACAACTTTAACGCTTTAATTTCATTAAACAAATCATTGGAGTCTATATCCTTATTATCCTGATCTGTCAGTCGTTCTTCAAGAACAGAACAATGTTTTAAAAGATCGCTGTCACTTAATTTGAATATGTCGCTAAAAAATCCGAAAATATTATCATACTCATTTAATAAGTCAAATCGGTTTTTTAGAGAGCTTATTGTTTGATCTATAATTTTGGGCATTGTTCATGTCTGAACATTAAAAATCAAGAAACTACCGCCTGACATGTTCTCGCAACATAGGAATCGGCGGTAACTGGATGATATACTAATAAAATTTTGTGTGTATTTATACCTAATCCTATTTAATTTTTCAACTTTTATTTTAAAATTAATTTTAATTTTTGTTTTTTGTTTGTTTTTCTTTGCGCCCCTAAAGGATGGCGCCAGTGTGCATTGCACACTTTGCACATATGCTAGCGGGGGCCCTGCTTCGAGGTCATTTTTCTAAACTTTATATAGACCTTCGACATAATCTATGCTACTTACTTATGTCAAGGGACGAACAATACATTAAATGCCCTGTAGTTTCGGCACTATTATTGCTTATGTTGCTTTCCCATTAATAGTGATAAAGTTCATATACTGTTTTAATAAAATGTATTAATTTTTACAACTAATTTATTTTAATTTTTTGAATAATATTAATCAATTTAATTCATTTATTTTTCATTTGTATGTTGCTATTGATATTTTTTTTTGTAAGAAACATTTTATCGTAAGCTCTATTTTACTAACAATTTATATATAACTCTTCTTGATAATATCAGCTAGTTTTTCACCAATCATTATAATAGGTGCCGTGGTGTGTCCAGAATGTAGTTCGGGTAAAACACTACCATCTGCAACCCTCAATCTTTTTATATCATATACTTGAAGATTTGCGTTTACCACAGAGGTTTTTGGATCTGATCCCATTCTGTTACTGGAAGCAGGATGATAGATCTAAAAAGGAAGAGAGAAGAAGCCACAAATATAGCGACGACTACTTCTGATCATGAACAAATCGGAGACCTGTAAGTGTACAGGGTGTCCATTTTTGGGTAGTTTTACGGGGTATCTCCGTTATTAGTAAACATAGAAGAATGCGGTTTTCGCAGCAATGTGCTACTTTTTTGTCAAACAAAGATGCTGTAATCAGAATTTTTCTAGGCCGCCTTGTTTTTGATATACGGGATGTATTTGAGAATTGTGCGTTTTGGGACACCCCCCCATATCTCGGTTACCCCGTAACGTATCAAAAAGAAATAAAATGTTCCTTTTGTAGTTTTTTACGTAAAATCAAGAGACGTACTCAGATTTTTTCTACATTCAATAATTTTCAAGGAAAATAAACAAATTTGCTTTTTTTAAATGGGTCACCCTATATATTTTTTAATAATATAATTTAGTTTGTAACAAGCTTCTCAAAAATATATAACACTTTATTTTTAGTCTTAGTATAAGGCCCAAAAAATACGTTTTTCAGAAATATACCATTTTCTTTTAGTAGGCCATGACGGATATTAAAAACAAACAAAAGAACACAGTCATATTATGTGTCATAATAATAAAATCTTCTAATTCTGTGAGAGCATTCAGGTTCTCTAAGTTGTTTTAAAATTTCTAATTAATTGTGAAAAATCAGTTTGTCCTAATTATGGCAGAGCATGTAAACTTTGAGAAGTACGACATGCTCGTTTGTTATATCCAGTGCAGATGGAGCATTAGTAGTGTATTTGAATAGGCAAATATAAGCCCTTATGTAGTAATTCTATGAAATTTATAAATTTTCTTATATTACTTGTAGATATCCCGAAAGACGACAACGGGAGAAACAAATTTTTTCAAGAATAAAATCAAATTGAATTGAAGAAAGTTCATTTTCTAAACCTCGCCCTAAAACCTACCACAAGGATAATCGTGAGACTGATGAAATAAATGTGTTAGCTTCAATTGAAACAAATTCAAGTAGTTCTGGCAGAAAAGTTGAAGGTTCGGTCGGAATAATTAAATCAAGATTGCAAACAATCAAAAAAAAACACAATTTTAAGCCATATAAATTCCACCGTGTACAAAACTTACATCCTGGTGATGCACAGCGCCGGTATAGAGTTTTGCAATTGGTATTTGCAAAATCTGAACAGGGAAAACAATTTTGAAAAAAACAGTAATATGGTCTGATGAGGCTCATTTTATCAGTGCTGGCATGTTTAATCGCCAGAATACGAAGTTTTGGTCTAAGGAAAATCAGCATGTAATATTTCCAATCGAACGGCAAGGCAGATTTGGCGTTAGCGTTTCATGCTTTATAATGAATAGCAAAATACTTTATAATATATATTTTGAAGGAAGCCTTAATGCAAATAAATATTTGGAAATTCTGGAAAACGTTGTGCCAGAAATAATAGAAGATGTGCCCCTAGCTGGTCTCAATAACTTGCATCTTCAACAGGATGGAGCGCCCGCTCACAAAGCCCAAATTGTAAGGGTCTACCTAGATAATAATTTCCCAGGTCGCTGGATTGGAACTAATGGACCTCTAAGATAGCCACCAAGATGACCCGATTTCTTCTTATTGGGATACCTTCAAAATAAAATTTATTCCATTCAGTACCACAACAATGGCAGATTTAAGAAATGCCATTGACAGAACTTTTAGGGAGTTACAAACGCGTCCGTTTATTATTTTTAATTCATTAAGGCGAATAAGAACCATGTGTGAAACATGTCTAAGGCATAATGGAGGACAATTTGAGCAATATTTCTGAGGGAGTCCAATAAATTTCCAATTTTTGTATCTAATATTTAATCATACCAGTTTTTTTTAACATCCGTCATGGCATACTAAAAAAAAATGGTATATTTTTGAAAAACGTCCGGCCTAATACTAAGACTAAAAATAAAGTGATATATATTTTTGAGAAGCTTGTTACAAACTAAATTATATTATTAAAAAATATATAGGATGACCCATTTAAAAAAAGGAAATTCGTTTATTTTCCTTGAAAACTATTGAATGTAGAAAAAATTTGAGTGCGTCACTGGATTCTACGTAAAAAACTACAAAAAGAACATTTTATTTCTTTGTGATACGTTATGGGGTAACCGAGATATGGGGGGTATCCCAAAAATGCACAATTCTCAAAAACATCCCGTATATCAAAAACTAGGCGGCCTAGAAAAATTCTGATTAGGACATCTTCTGTTTGACAAAAAAGTAGCATAGTGCTGCGCAAACCGCATCCTTCTATCTTTACTAATAACGGAGATACCCCGTAAAACTACCCAAAAATGGGCACCCTGTACAGAGTCATTCACGGTGGCCTATTAAAAGATATATTGAATAAAAGGAAATATTTATTTGAAATATGTGTACTCGCTATAAATGATGCCAATCTTCTTAATGAATATATTTTGACGTGTTCCGGTCATACCGGAAGCTAGAGAGCATTGATATTTAAAAATAACAAAATAAACCCGAAAAAAGAGACAAGCATTAATAGGACAGTAAGCCAAAATTCGGTAGTACAATAAATTTAGACTATACAGGGTACACCAAGTAAAGTGGCCTATTAGAAGTACCTCGAGAACTAAATGAGATGTTATTTGGAAAACTTGGCTGTGGCTATAAGTGATGGTTTTCTACATTTATAAAATATTTTGGGTGGTGCGGCGTTGCCGGATCATACCGAAAGGGGTAGCAACTTCGGAATCTTAAATCAATTACAATATAGATTATATTTTTTTTGGACTCTAGGTAAAAATCTAGAACAGTTTTCTATATAATATCATATACCTATCTTTCAGAGTTTTTGAATTATAAATAATCTTGTGCTTTTTTAAATAATCTTTCGATTTTTTAATGCCGTATCGGGATCTCAAAAGAAAGTTATATTTTTTAGCAGTTGCAGCTAGAAAGCTGAAATTTTTTCCATAGTTTCACAACACCATCGAAATTTGATTGTTTTGGACAGTATTTAATTAGTTTTATTTAGGGCGTCTCCATAACAATGTTTCTGAGGGAGATGAATTATTGCAAAAATCTTCTCCTTATTTGATATGTTTTGCTAATGGAGAATCTAATTTTCTATCTAATGATATTAAGTATCTTCAATACTTTCGGACTTATAACGAAATTTAAAAATTATCTTATAAAAATATATTTTTAATAGAAACATAATAATGAAAAATCCATTTGACGTTATGTCTGTGTTATTATAATAAAATTGGCTAATTCACATTATTCGAGCTATATATATATAGATATTTTAAGTTTATTTTATATTCATGGGAAGTGTGGTAGAGTTTTATCTAGCACTTTTAATGAACTTCATCCTGATGCAGCTTATATGACTCCCAAAAAGTTGATTGGCCGAGGAAGTCTATAGAAATGGCCCCAAGATCTCTGGATCTTACCCCTCTAGATTTTTATCTATGGGGTAAAATTAAAGAAATAGTATATAAGACACCCGTCACAACAAGGGAAGATTTAGAAAATCGAGTAAGAACAGCTCTGGGATCTGCAGAAGGGGAAGAAATGAAAAAGGTGACAAATGAACATGCTATCACCACAATTCATGAATGTTTAAGAGCCAACAATTTAGTTATTAGTTATTTTATTGGTGTTATTGCGTAATTTTAATTTTGTTTATTTATTTATTAATAAATTGTTTATTTGTTAACTACTTTTTTTACAACAACACAGACATAACGTCAAATGGTTTTTTTATTATTTTGTTTCTATGAATCAATTCCACAGCGGATTACCGAAAAATATATTTTTATAAGATACTTTTTAAATTTCGCTATAATTCCGAAAATATAGAAAATCGGTATAGGAACACTTAACACCATTAGATAGAAAATTCGATCCTCCATTAGCAAAGCTTATCAAATACAGGTTGTCCCATTTAAAAAAAGAAGATTTTTGCAATAATTCATATACCCTAGAAATATTGTTATTGAGACGCCCATGTATAAAACTAATTAATTTCGATGGTCTTGTGAAATTATTGTCAAAATTTCAGCTTTCTAGCTGTAAAGATATGATTTTCTTTTCAGGTCCCGATACGGCGTTAAAAAATCACAAGATTATTGATAATTCAAAAACTCTTAAAGATAGGTGTATGATATTATACAGGAAACTGTTCTAGATTTTTTTTACCTAGATTCCAAAAAAATATAATATATAGGGTAATTCATTTAAAATTCCGAAGTTGTTACCATTTTCGGTATGATCCGGCAACACCGCACCATCCAAAATATTTTATGAATGTCGAAAACCATCTCTTATAGCCACAGCCAAATTTTCAAAATAAAATCTCCTTTAGTTCTCGAGATACTTCTAATAGGCCACTTTACTTGATGTACCCTGTATACCTTACCCTCTTACTAACAAAAAAAAAATGATAGAGGTATAGATTACCTACCGTAGTACTTAAATGTTTGATTGCACAAATCCACCACTCCTTACTTAATTTTTCCGAATCATCACAGTAAGGATAATCCAAAACAACGATTTCTATTCCGTTACTTTTAAAAGCCTCGGTATTATTTAATTCAATTAAAAATTGTACACCTTTATACATTGTTTCGAGATCTTCTTGTTCCGACAGATAATTCGGATCAATATTCGGTTTATCTTTCGGATCATTTGATTTTAATGTTATGGTTCCTCTTGATTTGGGATGCAAAAGTATTATGTTCGTCCAAATGTCAGTCGAAGAGTTGGTTCTGAAAGCTGCAGTATAGTTCTCATCCAACCTAAATAAAATAGTAGGATTAAGTAATGTTGAAAAATGTTTTGAGTAAACTGTTACTCTTCGGTTCCAAGGAAACACGATGTGCTTGTTTTGGTGTCGACAATTTTTCGACCGTTTGGCAATACAACGGTCCTGTATTTCTCCTAATTTTATAAGTAATATCTCATAAGTAAGCTCTAAATTTTTTACTTGTTTTGGACCAGTTCAATAAATAACAAACAATTTAATAATAAACCACAAATAAGTGAACAAAAATCATTCCAAAACAGTAATAAAACAAACAACGAAAAATGTAAGGAACTACATAATCAGGTGTTCAAAATGATTTCCGTTATTCTCTAAGCACAAATATCATCTTCTAACTGCCACATAATAGTTTTTTTGAGATAAAATAAAACATGCGATAGAATATCAAACTTTTCAGCATTTGTAAAATTATGTTCCATATTTTCTGGAAAATAGAAAACCTCTAAAACGCTCTCAAACGATCACAATGGGAATGTCAAGTGAAACAAATCACGCGTCACCCTATTAATTTTGTTTATTTCAAACGTCTACTTTTCTTTTAAATCCCGAATCAACAGAAGTTTGAAATCATGTTTGTACACTTATTTCTGGCTCATTATTAAATTATTTATTTGTTATTTATTGAACTAGTCCAATATCAGTAAATATATAGAGCATACTACATGAGATATTATTTATAAAATTAGTAGAAATACAGCACCGTATTGCAAGATTTCCTGATGTTGTTCAAAAAACCCTCAAAGCGTCATTAAACCACAATGTGTCATACATCGTTGCATTCGGGAGAAACAAAGCTATCAAATTCCAATATCAGAAAAACAGGACCGTATTTAAAAAAAGAAAGTTGATAATGGCACTTCGAAGACGACTCGTCGGATTACAAAACAATTAACGCTGTTAGAGAGAGAGCGGAAAAAGTGGCAATGCAAAAGTGCAATTTACTTTAGAATTCGATCTCAAAAAAACCCTGGAAAAAATAAAACGATTTTTCAGAATTTCGGTCTTTTCCGGATATCTCCGGAACTACTCGGAAACTTAAAACTTTCTAAACGGCATATTATTAGGCACGCAAATGCGCAACTTTACCTCTATTTAACTGACTTCGTATCTCTTACGGTTTCCGAGATCCCTGTACTGGCCCTCCTTATCTTGGACACGTCGTATACTAGTTTCAACACTGACAGTTGGTAAACAAAAAATTACACTCTAAGAAATCAGAATTAAGTGATATAGCCAGGTCTAATTTTATTGATTGAAACCTCGATGTCATATATTTCTGTACGTCACGATTGTAGATATAATGAGTGAAAATATAGTTCAACTATATTTTCTTTTTCAGTTGAGTAAATCTCCGTAAGATGAAGTGAGCGTGGATTTAGAACTAATTGTGATTTGATTGTGTTAAATTTGATTTATTCCATCTTTCATCCGAGTTAACCGGCAACAATTTCCCACTTATACAGGAATTCAATATGAGAACTGTGAACACTATTAATGGTTATCTGTATTAAATATAACTGAAGAATGTTCAGTATTCTTTGCCCAGCCGTTTCTGAAGTTCGGAGGGAATGCTAGCAAAAAATTAGAGTATGAAGCCGTTAGATTTAATATAATAAGTTTTAATATACAGTTAAATTACGCATAGTGTTAGTTTGGAATCTTCAAACATAACATCTTTCAAATACCAATGTATGGAAAAATTATTATTTTCCAGATCACCCGATGATACCTTATACAATAAGGGCGTATTTAGTCTACACAGTAGCACTTTAAATACTATTTCAGATTGAATGGTACTACCAAGAAAAGGAAGCCTTTTCCATTGATAGGATGTAACCACCTGCAGACCGGTTTCGAACTTCTTTGTTCTCGTCAATACAGGGTAGGTGTACATATCTATTATCAGGGAGGACTCTAACTTAACGCCGTGCTATCGACGGTAGTTGAAGAAACACAGCGCGCAGCGCCGTCTCGTCGATAGCACGGCGTTAAGTTAGAGTCCTCTCTGATGATAGGTATGTACACCTACCCTGTACTGACGAGAACAAATGAGTTCGAGACCGGTCCTATCAATAGAAAAAGCTTCCTTTTCTTGGTAGTACCATTCAATCTGAAATAGTATTTACAGTGCTACTGTGTAGACTAAATACGTCCTTATTGTATAAGGTATCATCGGGTTGTCTGGAAAATAATAATTTTTCCATACATTAGTATTTGATATTAATACCACCTGAAAAGTATAGACTTTTTATTTTTGATAATATCTTTCATCTAAATCCAGCGGAGTCGCAAAACTTTTTCGATTCTAAAAAAATATTGTCTGAAAGCAACTAAATATTTTTCAGCTATATGACTTTAATCTATTTTTCTTGGACGTTAATTAATTCTTACATAAATGCGAACTCAGCTTGATAGTTACTCAATCCAGGAACATTAAACATATACTCGACTTCAGGTCGCTGCCTTTGATTCTGTATAAAATTTGTAAATCCCACCATCTCACAATAGATACCAGCCGTTAGAGGCCTTGTATGGTTCACATATAGTTTCAGTTGCTCTTCTAAAGTTAGATTATAAAGTATCTTCTTAGTCCTAAAAAACAATCATATTTTTCTAAGGCCTACGGAACCTACCTTCTTACACCATTTAAGGCAAGTCTGGGGTAAAGACACTTGGATTTTATTTCTAACAAGATTTTGGAGATGATCCTTGTCAAAGCAATCATAAGATCAAACGAACTTACTTTAAGTGATATTCGGTCTTGATTCAGATGTAGTACCTTGGCTTCAGACGACGGTCACATAGTTTAAAATAGACAAACCCCTTCTGCCCTTCCTTATCCCGGAATATCGATTATACGCTTAGTCATGTTGAAAGTCCAGGAATTGTTGCAACTATATTCGGATTCCGGGTTGGACATTGACCTTATTTTCTTCGACGAGGTCTTCATATAATCAAGATCGAACATCACTTAAGGTAAGTTCGTTTGATCTTATTATATTTCAGCCTCGTCTCGAAAATAAGTTACGATGTAGATATTTAAAATTAATATACTTGTGACAATCACACACTTACATTCCGTTATAGGTTTATTAATATTTGCACCCTCTGCATAAGAGGAATATCACCAGAAAAACATGTTTGGATACAAACAAAAAAAAAATACTAAAATAATAAATTTTACAGCGAGAATAACTTAATTTTCGCTTAACTTAAGAACATATCACTTCTGCAAAGGATTTTTCAGATACAACAAGTGGTCTGTTCCTCTATTAGTATTATATAGATTGGTAATCATTTTGGAATTCTTTGACCAATTCGCAGCGAGACGAAGATAAAGCTAGTCCTCTGAGCCGCGGAGGTGTAGACGTCTGGTGCTATAAGCAGAAAATGTTTTGATGTCGAGTCTTTTGATATCCACACCACACAATATAAATTTCTAATGCATCCTCAGGTGGTTTACGTGCAATCCAGATATTATACCTCCTATCATAGAAAGGTGTTCTACAAGGACTTGTTCGGGTTCTTCCAAAAGATAATAATTTGGGTAAACGCACATGTTCAGTTCTTAACAACAACACGTCTTTGACCTGTATTATCACTTCTTTTTCAAACTTTTTATAGAAAAAAACTATAATTTTAACATACATACTCTTACATTCGATCGTATTTTAAAATAGTCCGTTTTACAATTAAATTCCATAAAAAATAAAACATAAAAATTATGTTTTGCAACAGAACCAACAATAGATAATATCACAGAAATTTGGCATCACAACATTTATTATTATAAATTATTTCACAACAGAAAAAAAATCGAGTAATGCTACAACTAACAAAATGTTTAAAATTCGTATACATCAAGCACGCGGAACCCTCGTCAACGTCGTTCCAATAATAAGTATCGAAACATACTGAAGCAACGATAGTGAAGGTTAAACATATCAACACGCGCGCGGTGGTTATCCAAGCAAGGGCGAGACACGCGGTGTGATCTGGCATCATTGTAGTTTACTCTAGTGGCCTACATTATTTGCTAACTGAAACCAAATAGAGCGACGCGACAGCATGTAGGCAAAAGGGTTTTTACCTAAGTATTTAGATATTCGATTAAAAAAAAAGTGAAGACTTTCTCTAGGACATCCAAGGAGTCACCCATTTAAATATAATAAGTCATTTCTATAACACCCTGTATAAAAAAAAATTCAAAAAAATCGTATGAATATGAATAAAGAAACTAAGATATTTATTTCGATCGTGCCAGAAGCAAGAAAAAAATAGAATAATAATTAATATCTTTGCAATACTGCATCAGATTTAAAAAAAATGGGAGTACATAAACAATGCGGGACACTAATACCGAGTAAAAAATATAGGGTGTTCCTTTTCGAAATATTTAAGTTTTAATCTTGCTTGCCAATTTCTGGAAGATTGAATTAAATTTACTCGATATTCTTAAATGATACCCTGTATAAAAATATGTCGTAAAATCGTATAAATTGTGGTCATATAACCCAAATGCAACTGTGTGTAAAAAATGATAAAATTAAAATCAATAGAGAAACTCTAGGATATTTACTGCGATCGTGCATAATTAAAAAAATAGGAAACTAATTAATATCTTTCTTGGCAAAACTGCAAAGGATTGGAAAAAAAATTGGGATTACATAAACACTAAGGATGGTCACTAATACCGAGTAAAAAATATAGGGTGTTCCATTTAAAAACATGCAAGTTTTAGTTGTCCGATGCACCTTTGTGAAACGTGTTTAGAAATATTTTTAAAATATACAGCTTGAACAGTCCACTAATTTTTATATTTTCTACAGTATCGATGATACTGTATGAGATATCGAAGAACTACATAATAATTGGACACCCTATATATGATTATAAAAAATAATTGCCACGATTAACATGCTTACAATTTAACACCAAATTATAATTTCTTTATTTATATTTCTGTACCCTGTGACGTGTAAAAAAATTTTGCGATTATTCCTTTAATTAGTTGGCTGACATCTGAATAAACGGGGTAGAACAGTCCTTCGTCAACTGAAAATGAACAATGGTAATTTTTGGGGTGTAAAATAAACTTTTAAGCCCTCATTTTTGGGTATAGCATGGCAAAGGGGTTTATCATACAGGGTGTTCATTTTTGGGTGGTTTTACGAGATATCTTCGTTATTAGTAAAGATAGAGGGATGCGAGTTTCGCAGCACTGTGCTACTTTTTGTGAAATAAAAGATGCCTCAATTAGAATTTTTCTTGCTCTCGCTTTTAATATACTTAATGTTTTTGAGCATTTGACATTTTGGGACACCCCCATATTTCGGTTACCCTGTAATTTATCACAAATAAATTAATGTATTTTCTTTGTAGTTTTACGCACAATCCAATGACGTACTCAGACACAGCAAATTTTCTTTATTTTTTTAAATGGGTCAACCTATATATTTTTAAATAATATAATGAGTTTGTAACAAGCTTTCAATATTTAAAAAAAAATAACACTTTCAGTTGGGTCATAATGAAAAATGCTTGTGTTTCTGTTAGAATATTCAGGTTCTCTAAGTTGTTTTATAATTTATAATTAATTAAAAAAATCAATTTCTCCTAATTATTACAGTCAATGTAAACTCAAATATGACATGCTATATGTTTTGTTGAAGCATGTAATTCTATGCAATTTCTTGAATTGCTTGTAGACATCTCGAAAGATGACAGCAGAAAAAATAATTTTTCCAAGGATAGTATCAAGTTTAATTGAACAGGGTTCATTTTTAAAACCTCGGCCTAAAATCTACCATGAGGAAAAACGAAAAGATGAAATAAATGTGCTTTTGCTTCAATTGAAATAAATCCTATTATAATAATAAATTATAACTATGTGTGTGTGAAACATGTCTTAATTGAAAACAATTTGAGAAATATTTATGAGAAAGTTCCATAAACGTTCAATTTTTGTATCTTATACAGGGTGTTATGGAAATGACGTAATATATTTAAACCGGCAAATCCCGAGATGAAAATAAATTGATGAAAAATAACCATAAATGGCGCTTTGAATTATTAAGCGAAATATACACTTTATATGAAATCTCAAAATTTACTTCGCCGCTCCTGAGGCCCTTCGCAATCAATATTTTATTGAGGCAGCCTCGAGGTTCAAAAGAGGTTAGCGCATTATAGGCGATGTTGTCATATTGCAACACAGAATTCTAAACGCACGTGCTAAGTTTTTGACAACAAGACGTCTTTGACGCGCGTTATCACTTCTTTTTCAAACATTTTAGAGAACGAAACCTACAATTTTAAGGTACATACTCTCTTACTTTCCATATATCGAGATATTCGATTAAAAAAAAAGTATGTAGACTTTCTCTAGGACTCCCAAGGAGTCACCCATTTAAATATAATAAGTAATTTCCATAACACCCTGTTTTTAATGTCACCAGGAATTGTTTTTTTCAAATTTAAATTATTGCCTGCTCAAAAAAACTGTATATTTTTAAAAAAAACGTAGGTTTCGGGTATAAAATAAATCAATATATATTTCTGCGAAGCTTGTTAAAAACTGAATTACATTATTAAACAATATACAGGGTGTTATGGAAATGACGTATTATATTTAAATCGGCAATTCCTGAGATTGAAGAAAAATATCCAAAAATGGCGCTCTAATTTAATATGCCCTGTACATGACCTTATGTCAAACCAAAAATTACCACGTGCTGCCCCTGTCAGGAAGGTAAACAAAGCAACATATGTCAACAGTGCTGTCATATCTTTAGGGTAAACACTCTTTACAAAGTCAATAACCGTTTGACAGCTTGCAAGTTGTTTATTTTTCAGGGTACATTATTATAAACTTTTACGTTCAGTTCGGTTCACTGGGAAACAATCTCTAACTTATAAACTTGAACTGACTCGAACGAACCGCCGCGGAGTTTTAAAATGGTCAGGTATGTTCTCATTTGTTCAATTCGAACGACACCCGTCAGATGTGGACAACTTAAAAGTTTATAAATGCCACTTACCCTTTAGAAAAAAAAATGCAATTTTATTTAGCTTTTCGAACAACACCAACTGAATTTATGAAAAACAACAAGTACCTAGGTAACTTGAACAAAAACAAACCGGCACAATAAAATCACATAACACATCTAAGTACCATTCAATCTGAATTAGTATTTTAAAGTGCTACTATGTAGACCAAAATACGCCCTTATTGTCTGAGCGGTCTGGGAAATAATGTATTTAACATCTAAAAATTTTAAAAATAAATAACACGTTTCTCTTTTCTTTAAACAGCTGATTGTGGACATCGGGTAATATTTAAAAATACAGCGTTGTCACTTTCGATGTTTTATAAGCGACTATCATAAATTGCCGAATTTCCTTATTATATTACATTCCTGTATAATTATAGTCTCGGAAATGGCAACCGCGCTCTAGACAGCGGAGATTTCTCGGAACGGTTTGATGTCCGAAGTCAGACTAGCCCATTATTTCAGAGGGTAGTTTCTGTCAATTGTTAACATAATTGTTTCATTTTATCTTTAGTAAGGGGTTAATGGCCCATAGAAATTAGCGTTTTTATTATTTCTATTGCGAAATGATTAAGTGCTCTTGTTCTATGTGTGTTATTGTAAAGTGTAATTATGCGTTAGTGTTGGGGTTTAGTGATAAGCTTATTATGCACTCTCACACTATCATCAGGACACGTGATGAGCATAAAATTTTTCCTATAGAAAAAAGAACTGAAAGTGTCTGTGTCCTGGATTCCTTAATCGCGTCCTGGATTTACTTTCTAAGTAAGCTAAATATTTATTTTTATAAGAAACTAAAGTTTTATACTTTTAAACATTTTGGCAACATTCTGCTTGAACATCTGT
Organism: Barypeithes pellucidus; assembly: GCA_963991005.1. Lineage (NCBI taxonomy): Eukaryota > Metazoa > Arthropoda > Insecta > Coleoptera > Curculionidae > Barypeithes > Barypeithes pellucidus. The sequence goes on along the minus strand of OZ022556.1, from coordinate 30,446,329 downwards.
TGATTAATCAGCTGGGCAATGTAATATCTTCATATATGAATGTGCCGAGGAGTTGTGTGTGGGATTAGGGGTGAATTACCCCACTTTTTAAACGTTCAATTATGCAACTTTTTTTTCTTGAACATTATTGAACTAAACAAATATCTGAGTACGTTCTAGGTAAGAAACTACAAAGGGAACATTTTAATTATTTTTGATAAGTTGCAGGGTAACGGAAATATGGGGGGTGTCCCAAAATGTAAAATTCTCAAAATTTTCCGTAGTATATAAAGAACAAGGAGGCCCAGAAAAATTCTAATTGGAGCATCTTTCGTTTCACAACAATTTACCATAGTGCTGCGAAAATCACATCCTTCTATCTTGAATAATAACGGAGATAGTATGTAAAATCACCCACACCCTGTACAGAGTGTCCCATTTTCGACACTTTTATAGGGTATCTCTGTAATTGTTAGTGCTATCAAAAAAGTACTATGGATGCCATGTGCTCTTTTTGGGTCAAACTTCAAGTGGTAAAATCAAAATTTGAAAACTTTAGCTTGCTTAAGAGATAGGTAAGGGAATAAATCAAAAAAAATTACAATTTCAAAATTACCCTATATTTTCTAGTTAAAAGAGATACAGAAAAATGTTTTATACAAAGTTTCTTTATAATGATTGGTGAATAATCTGCCGTTTTCAGAATAAGTATACGGGGTCAGGTTAAAAAGTTATCGGACCTGACCTCAGTTTTTTAAATGGAAGACTCTGTATATTTTAATCTGAAAAGATAGCATTTCAAATTATCTTTTCAAATATATAACACAAGGATAATATTGGTTTCTTAGGCGATTTATTTAAACTTTATTACTTGTAGACCATGAAACAAAAGCTAATATCCTAGAAACAACTATGTTGACATTCTAGTTGTTATTCACGTTTAAAGTCAATTTCATTGTTACATATTCATTTCTGGAAATGACATCAATATTTTAAAAAATTTAATATGATATCACGAGAAATGCCTCAAAATTTATATTTTGTTCGCTATCCGGAAAGAAGCAAACCATTTAAGGACATATTCCGACGACTGGCACTAAATTTAAAAATATTCGGCTCTTTTACTATGCGATCAAAAACTTATAATAAAGAAAACAAGGAAAATGAAGAAAAGCTTAAATAAATCGCCTAGAAAACCAATATTATCCATGGTGTGTTATAAATTTGAAAAGAGAGTTTAAAATGCTAAAATCTTTTTAGATTAAAATATACAGGGTGTTCCATTTAAAAAAATAAGGTTAGGTCCGATAACTTTCTTACCTGACCCTGTATGCCTATTCTGAAAACGGCAGATTATTCAACAATCATTATAAAGAAACTTCTGTATAAAACATTTTTCTGCATATCTTTTAACTAAGAAAATATAGGGTGTCGAAAATGGGACACCCTGTACTGTATTGTAGGTTACATCGTAAAATACCTTTGTAAAAATTTAACATTTATTTTAAAGTTGCCATAATAGATAACCAACCATATTGTTTTATTATAAATCTTGAAAGCTTCCGATTACGTGAGTTTTTTAGTTGTTTATGAAGGAAATAAAATGAGAAACCTCCTCCTCCACCCTCACAATTTTATTTTTGGTTTACCGGTTTACCAGCGATACATGAATTATGTTCATGTATTTTATCAAATGTAATAAGTTTGTAAGTAATAACTCGACCTATCTTTTCCCGCTCAGTTAGAGAAAACATATTTTAATGATCGCGTTTTGAAAAATCATATTTAATGACGAAAATATGATGAACATGTTTAAAAAAATTAAATAAAGAAATGATTACATTTGTCCGTTGACCAAAAACAATTAAATCATCATACAAAATAGTAAGGAATGGGTGACAAATTTTATTTTTTAATTATATTTATTATCAACTAAATGACGTCTATACAGTCTGTGTATCAATTTTGAGTAGATAACATTGACCAAGTTAAGTTCCGTAGATGCTAAACGAGGAACAGCCAATGACTTCACAGTTAATAACCAAATTTCTAATGTATTTTAATTTTATAAATAAAGTGCACAGTTCGCCTATCTCCTAAGAGGTGGGTTCGTCTATTCCGAATGGAGTTAGAGTGGAGTAGATTCGATTCTTGTCATATTATCCTGGAGTAAAGAGTCAATCGAAATAATAACCGAACCGCCGGGCCGGAGTGAAGAAAAGTCACAAATGTCAATGTCAATAAGCTAGTTTCAGCTGGTGCATTCCCCGCATACTGCGTGACTTTCGATTGAAAATATTTAATAACTTCCGAACTAAAAGAGGGGCCACGTTTTCGTAAAATGGGTTCTGTAGCTAAGAGAATAAAGAACAAAATTGTATTTTTTAAATTAATTTAAGATGGGTTAATAGCATGTTAAAGCTATTTAAACAATGAAATCGATATTATTTTTCATCGGTTCACAATGACAATTTTTTTTTCAATTCGAAAGCCAACGTAACAAAGTGTAAAATAAAAAATATATTAAATTTCAAATATGAGAAGATCGGAGATAACCAGCAAATTATTATAAATTTATGTGTGGATATTTTTTTTTTCAGCAAAATCCTGAAATACGTGTCAACTAATTTGATGTATATAAGTTGTAAACAAAATTTCGGAAGATTCTAAAATGTCAGGGCTATAAAGTGTGCGGCTTGTAAAAGAATGACTCATATCGGAACGTTTTGATATTTTTCTTGTGTGTAATATTGTTTGATTCGTATGATTTTTATGACGTGTTAACGACCACACTGATAAATATACACTGTGACTCCTTTATATTTTTTCCCGTGTGTCAAAAATTTAAAATCTATAATAATGCATAATACACTTTCAATTTATAAATGAATGAATTAATTTAAAATTGAAAAGAGCCAGAGCACAATTTTGAAGTAGCGGAATTTTATACCGCTGTGTATATTGTATTAAGCGATATTCCCAATAAATTACTGTAAATTAAAAATAATAGTACATTACGTATCAAGGGCACTGCACGAGTCCGAAAAAGCCTCCGACGGCCCGAGATATGTACCGTATTTTTTTTACAAGTGCTCCGAAGCTTTGATGCCAAATAAATACAGAAATTCTTCAGACAGTTTTCCTGTCTACATGACATGAAAACACTCGCGCATGGAGAATGTAAATATCTATCTATTATTTTTGACAAATAGGCTCGGTGGCCTAGTCATATAGCGTACGCCTTGTGATCTGAGAGTCGCGGGTTCAAATCCCGCACTCGACATCTCTGGTTGTATTTATTTTTTACAAGTGCCCGAGCCTTTGAGGCCATATAAATAAAGAAATTCTTCAGACATTTTTCTAAAACATCTTTGAAAAATTAATTGCCAATTTAATTTATATATAATCCGCTATTTATTATCGCTTGTAGTATGGCTCGGTGGGTAGAGTGTCCGCCTGGCGATCTGAGGGTCGCGGGTTCAAATCCCGCACCGACAATTCTGGTTTTATTTATTTATGAGAACATGGTGGTGACTCGAAGCGGGCGGGAAAAATCTTTCCCGCCCGCTTCGATACTTTCCCGCCCGCTCTCTTGGAAAACGCCACTTTCGGTGAAGAGAACATGCATGGGCACATGTAAAATAAAATATAATTAATAGGTTTTCAAACCGAATAGTGCAAAATTGGAATATACTCGCTATTACTAGAAAAGTTACTTTTCTTAACTAGATATCTATATATACCTGAAATAAAAGCCAATAAACATAACATGGTCCTGAAAATTTTGTCCTACCGGTAAATCTTTTTTTATGGGAATGCCTAATTCCTTTAAGTGGGCCTTGGGTCCAATTCCAGAGAGCATTAAAAGTTGAGCCGAGTTAATTGTACCAGCTAAAATAATCATAATTAGGACATTTATTTCTATTAAAACAATAAAAAATAACAATGATATATAACAACCAAACCACTGATGAAATTAGCATGACAGTTGCTATAAAGATAAGATTTTATTGCTAAGATTTTATTGCAAAACTAATTAGTCCACCAATCCGACCACCAAAGAGCCTCTTAAGAGCGACAAGGATAATGAATTTTGTCCGATCGGAATAGTTTAGCATCCTACATTACTTTGTACGGTACTTTTATCGGTATTTCACATGATTTGATTTATCCGATCGTCCAAATGCGCAAATATTTCTGTGTGATTCTTGCGACAAAAAATACAACAATTCCATAATTTAATTTTTATTTCTTTTTCACGCAATATTTTTTGAAATTTTTAATACCGACCCTACCTAATTTAATAAAGATGTAAATCAATTCAAGGTTATGGCCAATAACTGATAGCAAGGTCAATTATTATAGCACCATAGCCAATGACTATACCGTCTGCAATATAGACATAGATTCAAAAGTTTTGCATCACTCTGATTGTCCAATAAGTAATTGATAAGTTTAAAAAAATCAATGAGTTTTAAAATTTTTTTATTTTGCCACAACATTTTAAACCTTCCAAAAAAAAATTAACACAAATAAAATTTATTTATATTGTATAATTTGTGAAATTTAAAAAATTTAGCTTCTAATAAAGTGTATTTCCTCCTCTCAGCGATGACAAGCTCCTAGAGAGTTCTAGAGGGATTTCTTCTAACGCGAACTACCCTAGAGAGCATGTCCCAAGCATGTTCTATCGGGTTCATGTCAGGGGACAAAGCAGGCGACTCCAAGCGATTGAGTCCCTCATTTGCTAGATATTCATCCAGAGCTCTAGTACGATGCGGCCGGGCATTGCACACAAAATTGTTACCAACAAGCCCCTCTCCACGTTATAACATAAGTAGGTAGAATATAAAGTACCTGTCGCCAGTCATTGTGCCTTGAACGTGGACTAACTCAGTACGCCCGTCAGATATGAGCAAGTTGAGCGGCACTTGTTGGTTCTCTCCAAACACGAATCCAGCGACTATCGTTTACCAGACAAATGCTGGTCTCGTCGGAAAATAGGACAGAATTCCAAAATTCTTCGGGTAAGCGAATGTGCGTTTCAGCCCACTGCAGTCGACGTTCCCTGTGGTCATATTGTAGTTGTGGAACTCTTACTGGTCACCGACATCTTAAACCGGATTCAAGAATTCGTCTTCTTAGTGTAGAGACACATACGCGAACTCCAATTGCATGCGTAACATCTCTCTGAAGTTGTGGGACTGGCATAGTATGATTTCTCCGAATTGCTAACGTAATATAGTGGTTCTACTGTTCGTTAGTAACACGCCTTCTACAACTTAGTGGTCTGCCTCGCACAGAATTGGTCTCTAGATAGCGATTCCATATGAGAGAGACATCACTTTGAAATACACCCAATTGTATTAGCAACAAACCTTTGGGAATTACCTTCTTCAACTAATGCTACTATTCTTGAACGATCAATTTCATATATTACTAGGCGATTCATTTTTACACACTGAACCGAAAAATGTAACTGGCCAGCACCAACAAAATACAACACTAAAAATGTTATCTTAAACAAATGTCTTGACAATATTTTTTTTTTGCTATAAAAAATTGTATCGTTTTAACTGATAAATAAACATTTGGAAAAAAAATTCATTCCTGAAATTATCTTAACATGCCAAAATCAGAGTGATGCAAAACTTTTGAATCTATGTGTATTCTTAAAAATAGATTTAAATATATTTAAAAACTTCTAAGAGTAAAGATGATATTGGCGTCATCATCATAAAAAATTATTGTATATTTTTTAATAAAAAATTGCTTATAATTGATTTCTTCTTACAAGTGGGGGTAAATTAACAAGATCTTCCTTAATAGACCAATAATTGTAGCATTTACCCTAAGTAAATAGTAATAATAAAAAAGCTTTTATGGCAAAACAAGAAGATATTTTCAAAGCATTATAAAGATATAATATCATAAACTATAAGTATAATTAAGAAGGTCCGGTGTCAAAATAAATACATATCAATATTAGGTATCTTTGGAAAACGATTTTTTTAAGCTTAATTTATTCGGCATGTGGGAAAACTTTTTATTGTAAGATTTCAACAAAGAGCAATGGCAGTGGCAGTGGCCGTGGCCATGGCGGTGGCAGTGGCCGTGGCCGTGGCAGTGGCAGTTTTTTTTTATCAATATTGGCAACCGTTCCTGCATAAATTATAAAGACGTTCACAAATTTTCAAAAATATTTGCATAAAAATACCAAATATTTGTTTCGTCGAATTAAAAATTTCTAGTGTTGGGAGAAACCAATGATTTTAATAATCGAGTACTTAATGACACTCAAGCGATTTTAATAATCGAGTGAATCGCTCGTGCGATTAATAATGTGTTGTTAAAAATACCAGGGGTTCTTTTTGTAAGTTTTAGAAGTATTTATTAAGGAAGAACAGTTGATTCTTCTCGTTTATGTCCCTTTAACAAAAACGTATGTCGTGTCAGCCTTCTGAGCGTCAAACTCGAACGTTGCCAATCGGCACATTTCGGGTGGCGCGCGAAGATCGGGTATCAAGTAAAAGGTAACGATTCGATTATTCGCTTGAATTTATAACTAGAATAGTATTTCCTATCGGGCGAAAAACTGCTCGTATATTCGAGTAGATTTTAACTCGAGCGATCACACGATCGGGCGGCGTCAAGCGAAGCTCGGGTATCAAGTGAAAGATAATAAGGAACAAGCGACGATTTTCGCTTGAATTTATAACTCGAGCAGTTTTTTTAATAATCGAAGCGATGTCGGTTATTTCAATAATCGAGTACTCATACGCTTATTCGCTCGAGCGATCACAACACTAAATATTACTATTAACTACACTAAATCAACTACTTCAATTAATCACGTTTCTTACAATTGAGGCGTTGCGGAGCAGAAAGGCGAACTCAACATAGGTCCGAAATTTTTTTATTTCATCAAAAAAGAAAAAAATATTAAATATCTATTTAAGTTACTATCTTATTGAATGCGCAATTTTAACCCACTGAAATCCAATTTGAAAGCTTCAATTTCTGCACAGTTCGCATGTCGGCCAAAACTTTAAACTCGTTTTCTGAAAACAAGCATTTGTTGAATTCCTTTCTGCTCGGCTGCGCAACGCCTCAATTATATTTCTTGGTTTCCCTTTAATTAAAAAAAATAAATCATCTGTACTCTATTGCTTCATAACGAAATATTTTTATGACTTTTGCATGCTAGACTCAATTTGTTATTAATAAAAATACATATACGTCTATGTTTATTAATATTTTATTCTAATTACAAAACTTTTCATTTTTCCCATATGCTGTGTAAATTCTACCTGTCCTGCAATAAAAAATGGCGATATACGATATACACCTAGAATAGAACAACATTAAGGCCATTTTTACGGTGACTGAAATTGCAAGAGTTCCTTGTAATAAATTTTAAAAATATGAAGCTGCTGACCTCCCGAATCTTCCTTAAGTCGCTTAAACTGGAAGTGAATTATACTTTCGGTTAAAATTGGAGCAAATAAATATAAATTAATATATGATATCATTAATTAACCTAATTATCTAACGATTTTAATATTACTTAATATATAAAAAATAGCAATTTTTATTATCGCATTAAATATAATTAAAAGTTCGTGGCCAGTGCACTAGATTTGATTAGATTGTAAGGCCAATCGCATGAGGAAAAAAAACAATTCGTTATAAAAATGGTCATTATAAATAAATGAAGACAGGGCACTTGTTCAGGATACTTGCGATTCTACATGTTAAAATAGGCAGTCGTATAACAAAAATTCGAAAACTCAATACTTTTCGCGACCTTACAGCGACCTAAAAAACCCCCTACGTAAATTTTGATACAACACCATCAATATTTGTAATTATGGCCAGGTTTTTCCATTTTGGTATCACTGTGCATCCTAATAAATAGTCTTATATCTGTAATATCAGTGTAATACTATCGGGGTTTGTTCGTTCCTTCAGATTTTTGGGGACATCTGAAAAACTTAGTTGATTGAACTCCAGTAGAAACTCGTGAAGCTAGGAATATAAACTTTTACTTGTCGTCAACATCGAGTAACGCCATTGCAAAACGTCCGAGAAAGAATTCTGGAAAGAATCTATAAGTATTTATCGCCAGTTACCCCACTTGGGGAACGTAAAAAGTGAAAAATATAGTGTTGAGAAATAATAGTTACGAACGTCTCGTCGACAAATTCGGAGTAATCAAGCGCAAGTTCGCTATTCTATCATCCAAATCCTTTCATTTCTCTTCCGTCCACTCTGAGAAGGACCAATGTCAATAAGCACTTTCTGTTGATAACATATTAGGTATCACCACGACGCGGCATAATATCAACAACGACTAACTGATGTGCGTAAAATCATGCATAGTATATAGTGAACGCATTGTATAACCATCTACTTGTGCAATGCAACTTTGCACCTTTGTTGCATTGCATAGTGTATGAGCCCCTTTAATATCACCTGACAAATATGAACATAATCTATGTTCTTACGATAGGTACGATATGTTCCTTGCTAATTCTATTCAGTATTTTTTTTCGGGAAGGACAACTAAGAGATGGTGCTGATACTATACAATAGGATCAATACGAGACCTTGAGGTTCAAAGGTTGTCTTGATGAGTACAGGGTATGCTCACATATCCTGTACCAATGATAACAGAACAGTTCGGAACTGGTATGCTGGTGGTGATATAGGTACTATTAACTCGTAGTTTTATATTTAGTAACAGTGTTAAACAAAGTAGAGAAATTCTTGGTCTGTAATTCAGAGCGCGAAGAGGCCTATAGCCCGTAAAATATCTGCTTAGTATTATTTCTTTAGTTTTGATTGTATAAAATATCTTCAGATCGTTAGAAAATAACTATAATGGAAATTAATGTTCAATTTTTAATCGCAGGTTTTTCGGAAAATTCTTCTTTCTTGCACATTTATGATCCATTTTTCATAAAGCATAAAGCACTAGAATATAAACGAATAATTAATTATGAATAAATCTGGTTAAATGAATATCCTCTCTTTTTGTTAACTTCCATTTAACAAACGTTTGGTTAAACATATTTAAACTTGAGGATATATTAACTTTAAATAACTGTATATTTTTTTTTATATTAAATACAAAATTATAAAACTTTTATAAGATATAAGAGAAATGTAAATTAGAATTCGAAAAAACGACACGGTGGGCATGAGTAGGCCTTTACAAAGAAATAAATCAAATCAAAATCCTTACGGACTTTGCGTCGTACAACGCAATTTAAAGAATTATTAAACTAAAAGGCTCAAAAGAAACGATAAAAGCAAGAAGTGGTATGAGATGAATAATTATCAGCGAACATTAGCAGTAAACTACTGTCATTATTTTGTTATAAGAGCATATAAAAGAGTACAGGGTGATCACTTAATGTAATGCCGCCACCCCCCTCTTAACATTATTCTTCATACTGGAGAATAATTTAAAAGATTGCCATAGAGGGTTTTTGAAGTATTATTTGCAAGGGGATCAAATACCATTTTAGGTCTGTTGATATACAGGGGGGATCAAAAAGTTTTATTTTAAATGGGACACCCTATACAGGGTATCCGCTAATTAATGGTACATGAAAAAACCGCAGACTCCTTACATTAAAATTTTAGGATTTAATTATACATATCTATATCCGAAACTTGATATTTACTGAGATACAGGGTGTTAAAGTTAAAACTTATTTTTTGTTTTTCTCTAATAACTTTGCAGGAAACCAACATTTTTTTACAAAATTTGGCAATTATTTTTTTAGAACGAGAAATTGATTTTTTTAATGAAATTTTAATGTACAATGTAGGAGGCGCTGTCTGCGGCATTATTTGCACATTTATTAGGTCATAACTTTTTTGTGCCTCAGTGTATTTAACTTTTTAATGAATATAATACTTTTCTCATATTTATTACGTAAAAAAGGTATAGTAAGATCAGGTCGCCCAGAGTTACCGTTTCGGAGATATTTGCATTGCATGTAAATTGTTTAGTGCACCATGAAAAATTATTATTAATTTGCAAACAACATTTTTTTCTTAAAGTAACCTATGAGGAAACAAATAACGTTAAGAAATGCAGTTGCTATGGAACAGAAAATGATATTACGATTTTTCTAGAGTCAAAGTTACTTTAATTAAAGTAAGTTAAAGAACAATCCAATTATTGTATTTATTATTCCAAATTACCATTACTAGAACATTAATTATCATGTAAATGAATTGGTAAGAAGTAACAAAATATTTTTAGCTTGCCTGAGCTAAAGCACTAAACAATTTAAATGCAAATATCTCCGAAACGGTAACTCTGGGCGACCTGAACTTATTATATAAGTATATTTTTTTACATAATAAATATGAGAAAAATATTACTTTTATAAAAAACTTAAATACATCGAGGCACAAAAAAGTTATAACCATATGGTCTTCCAATGTACGTCAAATTGTGAACGTAATCTAGGTAATAGACCCTATATCCAAATTCAACCGTTTCCGATATATTGACAATTGAAAATTGGCAAGATCCAATATTTAAAATATCTAAAAATGCAGGAATGAAAGAGACAGATTGCCATGGAGAACAAAAGTGAGACGAGTTATCACTTATTTGTTTTCCGTACCAATCTGGATTATCTTTCATACCTGCATTTTTAGGTATTTGTATTTTTGGGTCCATGTTGACGGAGTTGTCATAAATGTTTCTGGGCATGCATATGCATTAAAAATAATATCAGATAACATTCTTAGTGGTGCTGCTCTGGCGGCATACCATGCATATGTCCAGTCGAGAATGAGATATGGTCTGATCTTTTGGGGTAGCTCGGTTGATGTGGAGTTCTCGTCATACAGAAAAAATGCATTAGAAGTATTTTTCAAATGTCAAAATGATAGCTGTCTGGTTAGTATTTGTGGAAGGAACAAAGCTTACTTTTTTATGCATGTATATACTAGATTCTGTGATACTTGTCTATGATAATGCTGATCTCTTCATAGACTGTGATAGGAAGCATAGTTATCCAACTTGCAAAAGAACAGAATAGTTTCGGAACGATGTAATTTCTCATATATTCAAAAAAATACACACTTTTGTATAATCAAAATCTATAATAGTTTTATTGAAAGGATTCGAGTAGTACCTAATAATGTTCTCAAGAACATATTAAAGAAATAGCTTATAAGTAAAGCACTTTATTCACTAGGGGACTTCTTTGTTGATAAAGATAGAGCCATGTTATTGTTGTAATTTTGGAACTTTATTTTTTGTAAGATTTGGCTTTGTTCCCTGCTCACAACAATGCAAACTATTTTTAAGTTAGCTTGGTTTTCGTATTTTGATTTTTGACAATGTTCAACGCCCTTTGGCATTCGGCCAAAACTAATTTTTTTAACCTTCTTGAACCAAAGAGATTACGACGGAGATGTTAATTTAATCGCTACTGAAAGATTAATTTTCTAGTAGCTTAGATTTGTTTAATCTCGCTTGTCTTTATGTTAAATGCTTATCTCAGTTGAGGCGTGATTATTGCTTTGAAATTTAGGTTTGACCAAATTACCCCATTAAGAATGCGGGTATTATACAGGGTTGCCAGATAGAGAGCGTGTAAAAGTAGAATAATTGTATAAAAAAAGCTGATTTTTTATAATAAAAAGCTGGATTTTTTTTACAAATGCATTTAAACAAATATATGAAATGAAAATCGAATGTTTAATTCTTTAATAAAACGATAAAAATCAATAAAAATAACGCATTTATTTCACAAGAAAATTAAAACCTGCTATAATAATTAGAACTAGGCATAGGAAGTTTTCCTGGTACGATAAGAAAATCAAAAATTCAAAACAACAAGCGATTTCACGTCCTAGTTGGTTCAAGAAATCGCTCTCAATCGCAAAGAACAAAGTTTGTTCTATTTGCCAAGGCACGAAAGTTGTACCAGTGCAAAGAATCGGCGGAGTTCTAAAAGGGTCAAAGGCACCGCGAACTTTGCAAAGATTTGTCAAATACAATGAAGCCTCTCTTAGACGGACACCTACGGGTCTCTCTAAATGTGGACGCCTAATAGAGGTGTCCGCCCATTGGAAATTTTTTGTTATTAGGTAATATGTAAACGCAAAATTATTACTATGTATATGTATGTACACATAAACATTTATTAAACATAACAAGAATACACCAGTTTTAGTTAGGATATAGTACTAAACATCTAATAACGTATAACTTCTACAATATTAATTTTCTCTTTCAGACGCGATGTTTTTCTACCATTGTTTACGATTTTAACCTTATAACTTACAAATATACGGCGGACCTTTCGGTTTCGGGGAATCACACATACTTTCATTCGGCGAAGTCCTTTCGCTCTGCCACGCATACGCGATTGGTTGCCGGGCTGTTTTTAGAGCGTTTTTGCACCGTACTTATTCGTCTCCCAAATACTTTTGTTCGTTTAAAGGAGAGTTTTCGCACTCTTTGTATGAAAACAGCCTGTCCGCGTCTGCCCAAAAGAGAGTCCGCCCAAGAGACGTTGATTTTCATGGAATTTCATATACCTAGTTCCGGACTATGAAAAAATGTTCTCTTATCAGAGGTGTCCGTTATGAGAGGTTTCATTGTACCAACGAGTCTCATGAATTTAGTAAATGTTTATGTTTCACCGGGTTGATAGAAAATGCCCGACGGACGGATTTAGGAAAGAAAGAACGAATCATCTTAATGACGTGTAAATATTTCGAACTGTGATTCCTTAAGTAAATCTATGCAGAACAGTTAATATGCCTATGTCCTTAAACTTCTTGCTACAGGATGCTAAATTTTTTTAAATAGTTATTTCTTAATTACTATAGTTATTGTTTTTACTATGTGTTAATAAGATATAAAAACCTCATGAAAAGTTATTCTATCGATGTACGAGTAGCGTCCCTGCAAACATGTCGTCTGATATTTTTACCGAAACTTACGCAATTGGCACTTTTCCATGTGGATATTTGTTGTGATTAGCCTGCTCAATTCTATATTAAAAAGGTTTTGATCATAACATAATGAAATTTAAATTGAAACTCATTATTATGTCTATTAAGTGAAAGTGGCCATTCCTAATAATTTTTATGAAACAAAATGTATCAGTATGTCAATGTCAATGTAAATTTAATTGTTCTCAACAACCTGTAGCACGAAAGTTAAAACATAAATAAAATTTTATTGAAAGATTATCACTTATAATCTCCATAGTACTGGAATTATTATCGTGGTCGTATATCGTATTGGTCAATTTTGGTCAATTTTTTATTTTCATTTACATTCGATCTACTAAAGTTGGTAAAACATATTATTTAAAGAAGGTTGTGTTCTCATTTTAAGATCTGTTGACTTTTAAATAAAAAAGTGAGTAGCCTTTAGTTCGAAGAGCAATACTATCCTATTTACCAACTTTGCCTGAAATTGTTATTGACAAAGTAAAAATGGTTCAAATTTTTATTTCCATATTTATTTAACTTACTAAAGTTTTTTACCATATAAAGTTATTTTATACAGATAGTTTTCCAGCGTATTGTAGTCATCCATATAGGAGGCCATGGAATCCATGTTACACACATCGCGCTGTCTCCCGTAGTCCCGATTACTCACAGGAGTTAAATTTAAAAATGGAACGGTTTGAGAAGTACCCTCCATGTAAGTTTGTTAAAGAATTGAGTGAAATTAAAATTTATCATCGGAATTTAAAGTTTCTAATATTAGAAGAATGGAGGTCAGACGTCTATTCGTCTAATTGGTCTAATATAATTAAATATCGTTTCATATTGGTTTCTACCAAATACAGACTTCTTCGTGGACGGCAGCGAAGCAAAATTGTTTCGAAGTACTACATTTATTTCGTCAAACATATAAAATTTGTGTGCTTCCTTATACCCCATTAAAAAAAGAAGAAGTGGCCAAAGAATTTCAAGAACATTTAGACGTTATAATCGAAAATAATTAGGTACTTGTATTAGGTACTTGTAAACTATAATAAATAACAATAATTTGCCGTTTATATTTGTTTCTAATTTATATAATAATGTCTAGTAAAAGGTTTAGAATAATCCGAAATAGAAAATAATTAAAATATCAGGTTCAGTCAAGCAAAATGTCATTCTATAAACAAGTGTAAAAAAAAATTACCCTGTAATCACTTCCTGCTGCCTCGAGGAGGAGAAAAATTTCCGGAAACTTTCTTAGTTGCCGTGGTAACGGAACAAAAGCAAGCTCCTGATTGGTTGAAGAATGTTAGAGTGAGATTTTCTAAAGAATCACACGTCTGAAATATTAGCACCTCATGAAGGAACACACTGTATTTTTATTACTTTATCATAACCCTGAATAAATATAGCATATAATTATATGACTACGCGGGGGAAGATTAAACGCGCGACTGGTTGGCCCGATATTTTTTATTGGCGAAATTTATTTTTTTCATTAGAAACAAGTCTGCACGATGAAATATTTTCTAATCCCAAATATTTTAATAGGAAAATAAAACAAAAAATATTTTTTACATCCTTACAACCTGATAATGTTATTTATTATTTGACTATAAGCCAAATAAATAGCCGGTGTTCCTTAGATATCATTGGGTAATTCTATACAGATATATTTTGTTGTGACTAATATTATAAATTGTAATACAGGGTGTTATAAATTTGGCGCTCATCATTGGGATTTCGGAAACGGTAAGAGATACGAAGTCGGTTCAAAGTTGCGTATTTATGGGCCCAATAATATCCGCAAAAAAATCTAAAATAAATACAGGGTCTTTCAAAATATTTGAAAGAATCTAAAATTTTGCGTTTCAGTTCTTATTTCTTCCTGACTTTATTCGAAGAGATGTCCAAACATAAATTTCACTATCTTACTACTACTTTTCATTCTCCACAAGATGGCATTATCAGATCTTTCAATTTATTTATTAGTTATTAGTTATCAATTTAGTTTGTCCCACTTTTAAGATTTCAAAAAAACAAGATGTAGCATTTTTAGCCAAGTTTTTATGAGTGTTCAAAAATGACAGTAGGTGTCATATGTCACACCGACAAGCAATTATTTTTTTTTGTAAATGGGACACACTATATATTAGAAGCGCATTAGATGGCGCCGTTTCTTCCAATCTCAAAAATATAACACACATATGCATTCTATTCTTCAAGTGAGTAATAGAAAAACAATTTCATTAAATTGGCATAACTAGAAAATAACAAAAGTTTATAACATTAATTTAATAACTAGAATTATATAATAATTATTTCATAATCTATATTGCTCTACATGACCACCTCCATTTTCGATACATTTACGAAACACTTTTACAATGTGAATATTAATTTTTAATAAAACTTCTCTATTAGTTTGAATCTGAAGGATGGCGTTTTCAATTCTAATATACAGTTCATTCAACGAATAACACGGTGTGTTATAAACAATATTTTTACTTTAACCCCAAAAGAAGAAATAACAGGGTGTTAGGTCTGGGCTGTTCGGCGGTCGTTTTATAGTAACGGATTATCCAATCCATTGGACATACAGTGTCACCATTAAAGTCCGCACCATATGGAACTTTTTTTTATTAATGAGGTTAGTTAAAATTAAATTTCGGCAATCGTTTTTGCTTCAAATTAGACTAAAAATTATATACTCAAATGTCACCATCTGTCATTCGGTATCTGTCAAAAATTACATTCTAATCAAAAAATGCTGAAAAATGGCATTGTTTTACCGAATTTCAAAAAATTTTATTAGAAAAAGTTGTTTCTAGTACAATTCTTGGCCTAAATACAAAGTTTCAGTTTTCTAGCTCAAAGTTGATTTTTTTGCCATTTTTTCTAATTAACTTTTTTTTTATTTAATGTAAGTTCGCTTAATGGATATTAAACTATTTGCTTATACCATACTCAATATTTTATTTAGTTTGTATGAGCTTTTTTTTACTAGAATGCCATTTTTTTTCGAAATTTAAAATTAGAGGCAAAAAAATTTGACACAGGTGGTGCAAAGTTATCCTAATTTAAAAATTTTAACAGATAGACGTCAGATATTCCATTTTTTTGATAGTACATACACCTAAGAAGTTTAAAAAACTTATAATAAAATTCCCAGATATCAGATTAGTTCAAAATTTAGACACATTTTCTTTTTATCCACAATAAAATATCAAGGCAATTTTGAATTTTATAAGTAAAGTAGGCTATGGAAAAAAACGAATTAGAGTGCCGAATAAATAAAAGAAATGTCATAAATGTGAATATTTTCGCAAGTTATAGTTTTCAGTGTTCTCACCAATGTTGTCCATTCAAGAAAAAATAGAAATTGTCTTAATTTGTGGAGAGAATATGCCTCACCGGCAAGTATCTGCCATTTTTAATGAGAGGCATCCAGAAAAAAATTTGCAGCATAGCACTGTTTCAAGAATAATATCAAAATTTAGAGAAACTGGATCTGTTCGAAATAATTTTAAGAAACCTCACGCGGCAAGTAAATACGATGAAGCAGTACAACTTGATGTTTGTTTAACTGGTATTGACCACGGTCAAACTAGTGTAACCAAGATAAGTGATGCAACAGGGTGCAAGAGGGAAAGCGTTAGAAAAATTCTTCAGAAAAATCGATTTCGGGCATATAAACCCAAGTTTATAAACACATTAAAAGAACGCGATTTTGATATCCGACTTGATTTTTCGTTTTGGTATCAGGGACAATATGAGGAGAATATTCTTTTTCCATACAAGATATTATGGACAGATGAAGCCACTTTCTCTTCGAATGGTATCGTGAGCTCACAAAATTGCCGATGGTGGTCCCAAGAAAATCCTAACTTCACAATTGAATGTCGCGACCAGTATCATTTTAAAACCAATGTTTGGTGTGGAATTTTGAAAGATGAGCTTATTGGACCATACTTCTTTAGAGCAAACTTAACTGGTGAAAGGTACCTGCATTTTCTTGATAACGAGATTACCGAAGTTTTGGATAACATGCCCTTACACCATAGACATAACTTATGGTATCAGCTTGATGGTGCACCCATACATCAAACTGTAGCAGTGAAAGAACGCATAAACCAATTATTTCAAAACAGAGTTATAGGGCGTGATAGAGAATGTCACTGGCCACCCAGGTCGCCTGACATAACCCCACTAGACTTTTTTCTGTGGGGTTATCTTAAGCAGAAAATTTATAAGAATCGACCGTTTAGAAATATCGAGCATTTGGAACAAACGATAGGACAGTGTTGTGCCGATATAAGACCAAGCTTTTTACAAAATGCTGTCAAAGACGTTTATAGACGGACGGGTGTTTGTATAGAGCGAGAAGGACGTCACACTGAAATGTGAAATTTATATTGCTTTTGTGTTACCTATTTAAAATGATTAAAGTTCCTTTTTGTTCCTTTTAATAATAATGATAGTTTTAAGTATAAAATAAAATTTTTATCAAATATTTAGATGTATTTGTCATTTGAAAAACGAAACATCTGACGTCTATCTGTTAAAATTTTTAAATTAGGATAACTTTGCACCACCTGTGTCAAATTTTTTTGCCTCTAATTTTAAATTTCGAAAAAAAATGGCATTCTAGTAAAAAAAAGCTCATACAAACTAAATAAAATATTGAGTATGGTATAAGCAAATAGTTTAATATCCATTAAGCGAACTTACATTAAATAAAAAAAAAGTTAATTAGAAAAAATTGCAAAAAAATCAACTTTGAGCTAGAAAACTGAAACTTTGTATTTAGGCCAAGAATTGTACTAGAAACAACTTTTTCTAATAAAATTTTTTGAAATTCGGTAAAACAATGCCATTTTTCAGCATTTTTTGATTAGAATGTAATTTTTGACAGATACCGAATGACAGATGGTGACATTTGATTATATAATTTTTAGTCTAATTTGAAGCAAAAACGATTGCCGAAATTTAATTTTAACTAACCTCATTAATAAAAAAAAGTTCCATATGGTGCGGACTTTAATGGTGACACTGTATATGCAATATCAAACATAAAACACCGTTCCCCCACTGAATAATAATATCTCATATTGGTTGGTTTTTACATACAAAATAACTTTTCTACAAAATTCTGAGAATGACAGGATGAAATATAAATAAAGATAAAATCCATAGCAACCAAAAAAATTGCCTAGCTATCTTGATTCTTTTTAACAATAATATATTTTTACATATTTTTGTCAATGTTAGATGGAATGAAGAAAATAATGCATATGTGTGTTATATTTTTTAGATCGGAAGAAAAGGCGCAATCTAATGTGCTTCTGATATATAGAGTTCAATTATTAATTTCAAAAAAAATAATAATTGCTTTTCGGTGTGATATATGACACCTACTGTCATTTTTGACAACACTTATAAAAACTTGGATAAAAATGCTTTTTTGAATGAACGGGCTCAAAATACAAAAAAGTAACAGGCTCTTAAAAGTGGGACAAACTGAATTGATAACCCTGTACTTACACTAAGTAGAAATTTGATAGAACTATTTGTTTGAAATAAAAAAAATAGTAGTAGGGTAGACCGGGGATAAAAGTGCCACGGGGAGAAAGTGCCACTCGCCGCCATTTTTTTAAGTTAAACGAAACGCGCTCTAAGCCAACATTCCAAGATAGGGTTTATACCACTGCCCGCAAGGCACATGCTTTTAGTATCGAAGTAATCGTCTAAGAGAGAGGACGTGTCATTTTTTGTTTCCTGCGCTAAGAAGTAAAAATTTGCTGTTGTCTATTTTTTGTTCTGCAATAGTTAGGTTTCAACGAATTTAAACCAGGTAAGTTTGCTCTAATACTTTATTGATTCTATTTAGTTGTAGTGCTGTCAAATCTTCAATATTCAAGATATTTTTTTTGTTATGATCAATAATATTGAAAAAAACTAGTTGGGGTTAAAAGTGCCATTCAAAAAGTACCTGTCTTCTGCGCAAGATACCTGGATGAGAAGTAATGCAGGAAAGAATATTACGATTTATGATATTCCATCGATTGTCAACTCAGCTTACCCTCTAGCGATGTGTCCTAACAATATCTTGAATGGCTTTAAAAAGAGTGGCATATTCCCTTTTGACCGAAACGTATTTACAGATATTGATTTCGCTCCATCATATGTCACAGATCGGCCACTGCCTCTTGACGAAAATGACAATCAGGGCAATGAACTTTTTGAAAATGAACCACAAGCCGTCCATGACAATCTTCAAGAGCCCATTTCTAATAACCATTTTCAAGAACCCATCCCTAGTGAAAACAGTCAACATCCCACCGGTAATAAAAATTCGCTGCAATCTATCTTTGATAAAAATGACCAACCCCAAGATAAGGAATGTATATAGAACATAGACAATTCCGAAAATCCAGTTGCTGGACCATCTAACGGTGTTAACCTGTTAGCAAAACAAACATTTTCTCCACATACAGTAAAACCGCTTCCCAAAGCGGGACCTCGAATAAGATCGACCAAAGGCAGAAAACGTAGGTATACTGCGGTGCTCACCGATACGCCAGAAAAGGATGCTCTAGAGAAAGAACAGGCAACAAGATGCCAGAGAAATAATAAAGAAATTAAACAACAGAAAAAGCAAGTGAAAAGGAAGGTTTTCTTGACCAAAAAGCTTGAGCATGACTCGGAGTCCTCAACCGATTCAGAAGATGACTGTCTTTGCCTAATATGTTGTCTTTGCCTAATATGTTGTGATTCATATTCACAGAGCTTACCTTCAGAGGAATGGGTGCAATGTAGATCCTGTAAAGAATGGGCTCACAACAAATGTGTTACGGGAGACTCAAAATTATTTATTTGTTTAAATTGTGACAGTGACGTAGACTAATGTTTTTATTTTTTAACCCTTGGTTGTTTAGTTGTTTATGTTTAAAAAATGTCATTTATTCCCTACTTTCACATAAATGCATTAAACAACAGCTTTGCCTATGTATTTTCTATCCTATGCTATCATGGCACAACTTACCCCATTGGTGTCACTTCCTACCCCATATATTGGGTAAAAAGTGCCATTTACCAAAAACCATAAAAACTAATATTAACAGTTTTTTGAATATGTTAGGTATTTACATCATTTATTTTTTGATAACTTAAAGTTACAGCCACTAAAAGAAAAAAGAAAAAGAAAAAAAAATCTGTCTTAAGTTTTAAAAAAAATACATTTAGTAAAAATGGCACTTTTATCCCCGGTCTACCCTAGTATGTAATAGCAATAACAATTATAGATAGAACTAACAATAATAATTTTAAAATCTTCAGTGTTGCTTCGAAACAAAACTAAATTACAGGAACGTATTAGGGGTATTTTAATGAAGATGGTCAATTTATGGAACAAAACGTGGGAAAACCAGTAATTGTTGTATACTGCTGAACGTAGATTTCGGTCCTCTTTCATAATAAACAAAGAAATCCAGACCCGTATTTACAAGAATTAAGTTGATGATGGTGACCTAAAGACAAAACGTCGCACTAGAGATCTGATGTTGTCATCTTGTTGAGAATAAGAAGTAGCAATGAGAGAGTGAAATTTATTCTTGGATATCTCTTCGAACAAAGTCAAAAAAAATAAAAACCCTAACCCAAAATTTTAGATTTTTCCAAATATTTTTAAAAATCCTGTATTTATTTTAGATTTTTTTACGCCATACTATTGGTCCCAGAATTACGCAACTTTGCCCCAATTTAACCGACTTGGTGTCTCTTACCGTTTCCGAAATCCCAATGGTGAAGGCCGAATTTGTAACACCCTGTATAGGTTGTCAATTTGAAAACTTCCCACCCTTAATTTCTTTAAGCGCATCCCTCTTAACTTACTTACTTACCAGACAATATAACTTCTTTCCGGGTTCTTGCGATATAAGTCTGTCCATTTTTTATAAATTTCACTCCATATGCTTTGTTGTTCTTATTAATAAGTATTCGAGTAACAAAGCTATTGAGGCTGACTTCGAAATTTCTTCTATTTCCAAAGTTTCTTAAAAATGCGCTTGCAGTATTTACCCTTTCATTTCCTTTCAAAGCAAATTGAGTTTTGGAAATGCCATTGTTACATCGTCCATTGTAGTCAATATACTGTAATCCTTGTTCGTTAAAACCTTTGACTATTATCGGTTCCTGCAGAATAAACACCATTACTATATTACTAGGATAGAAACTCAAACAACGTTGTTAAATTGAAGGAATACAATTGAACTTCGTATTAACTCGGGCTCTATTGAGATAGGAAGCTCATAACTTTACTCATAACAATTGAAAGCTAATTGGAATGGTGTTATTGAAATTTTTGACAACGAGCACTGTTGCACTCACTAGGGGACTGCTGAAATATTACAGTGAAAAATTTTAAATGCAATGAAACAAATAAGCCCTAAAAAGTCGCTTTAGATCAAGAGACATGAACACAACTTTATTATAAAAATTCACTTTACTACACTCAAAATACACATTGTCTTGTAGTTCCAGGTAACTACGATAGTGGTCAGTACTAATTAGGAATGCCGCTTTGGAACACGATTTCGAAACTTTTTCAGTCTTTTAGGTTGGAATAGGTAAGGTAAGGGCCCCAGTGATTGACCGCGTCCTAATTATTGACCGCTTTTTCAGTTTCTTGCCCAAAATAAAGATATGGTAAATATTTAAGGTCTCCTGATATTCATAGTGACTTCTATAATACACTCGACATACCAGAAACAAAAAGTTGTAGGGGTAAGTGTCTCTGAATCTATTCGACATTCAGTTAAATAATAGCTCTACTTGCATAGAGAAGCCATCGTCGAAAGTCCGCCATTTCTACCTAAGCAACTTCCCATTGAATAATAGTGATTTACAGTGAACACATTCAATAGCTTAGTGGTTAAGCATTTAAAGGTAAGTTAAAATGATTTTCTTTTTAATTATATATTTATCGAACAAGCGTGTTTCTTCGATATATTGAGAAAATTGATGGTCAATTACTAGTACAAATATTTTGTTGTGTAATCTAGTAATTGACCTATAGGTCAATTAATAGTACAATACAGTGGATTTTTATTTTAGTTCATGAGAAATAAGTATATATTTAATTTAACTAACAAACGTGGTACAATATGTATTAAATGTTAACAAATTCATGGACTAGTATTTGACATATAAAAAATACAAGTATTTTATAGATATTTGAATATTTTGTAAAGGGTCAAAAACTGAAGCAAATCTTAAGCCAATGCGGTCAATAACGAGTTATTGTTAACAAATTTAAAAAAACTTAATATTACTATACATAATATTGTCATTTTTATAGTTTAAGATGAAATTTATTTAAGGGCCTACATTCAGTTGACCTATTTATTAAAGTATGGAATTATATGAAATCGCGATAAAAACGACTAGGTCAATTATTAGAATGTGATAGAGGTCAATCACTAGATCTTGATATTTTCTTTTCTTTTTTTAGAAAAATGGCACCAACAAAGCAACCTGCTTATTCCAAAGAGAATTTGAAAAATGCAATTGATGCAGTTCAGAACGGGATGAGATATTATCGCGCAGCGCAATTATTTAACGTCCCAAAAACTACATAAAATAAATAAAAAAATGGAAAAAATTCCAATAGACAGAAAAATGGGTCCAGAGACATACCTTTCTAACGCGGAAGAGAAATTATTGGTAAACTGGATCTTTCGATATATGAAAGATCATGTTGTAGTAAAATATGACGACCAATTTTATCCTGGGTTAGTCCTCGAAAACGATAAAAAGAATAAGAAACTCAAAATTAAGAAATGTCAGAATATAACAAATAGAGTTTTATTTATTTTAAATACTTATAATTATTATACTGTTTCAATTTTTCATGCCATTTAATTAAGTTAATTTGGGTTGTATTTATTTGTAAAATGTAAAAACTAGTTTTTTCTTGTTAATTAAATATTTCTATCTAATTAATGTTAATATTAAAAGGTCGAACTTCCCTATCTTTTTTATGTACTCTTTGTATTGTAATGCTGTTTTACTCAAAACGGAGATATTTACTAGGGAAAGCGTTTTAAAGTCCATAAATAAACACAATATGCAAGTTCATTAAATTTAATTTTGGGATTTTACTTATTGGTCAATTACTAGGACTTCTATGGGTCAATCATTGCAACAATTACTTTTTACAACGGTCAATAACTAGTACATTTGGTAGTTATATAACATTTAATATTTTTACAAAATAAAAAATAACATTTTCAAGAAACTAACAATTTTTCCAAAAAATAGACAAGATAGATATAGACTATATAGATACAATTTTTTAAAATTGGATTTAAGTCATATTCAACCCTGTTACAAGATTTTTAATTTTACACTATGCCTTAATAGGTCAATTATTGGGGCCGTTACCTTATGGGTTGATAGGTTTTGCTGTTTCGCTGGAACATTCTATTTCGCTCTTCGCTGGAGGCATCTGTTTCGCTGAAGCAGTCTGCTTCGCCGAAACAACCTAATTCGCCGAAACAACCTGTTTCGATGAAACAGTTTCCAATGCTCGGACACTGTCTGTTGCAACGAAGCAGAAGCAGAGAGCAGCGAAAGATGAAAGGGAATGAATTGGGCGTTCTGGATGTTTAATATTTCTCGGAAATACGACAAAAAAACTAAATATATCTAATTATAACACAAAAATACATCTAAAATATATGAAATAAAAACTCTTTGGCAATGTATAAAAATAAAGTTTGTGTCCACAGTATCAGTATTATGCCTCTATTGAGTAGTATAAATATTACTTTTAAAAAAATTATAGGTAAACACCTATTATCAGTAGATATCATTTAATTAAAGAAAGATCGTCCTTTTTGCACAGTCGGATGTTTCGTTTCAATATGTCTTTATAAGTTTGTTATGGAAGATGTATACGACATTTGTAACTTGCATATATTACACTTTGGGTTTGTTTTATTTAATATTGTATGAAGTTCCAAAGCGGGTTACTTCTATTTCGTGTTGATAAAGTTCTTCTTAAAATAAAAATAGAACTGGGTCCCTAAAAGCTAACTCTTCTGTTAATGCAACAACCGGCAACCCCGCTTTATCAGAATGCACGCGACGTTGAGATGTAACGGAAGAGCATCGAACCTTTTGAAACATATGTAGGGTAATACTCTATTAAATCTGAAACATTTAAAAGCAAAATACAAAAGTTTTATTTCACTTTTGAAACAGTTTGGAACTGGACCATGTTTATTGAAACAGATATTTTTTAAAACCGAAACAGGTTGTAGCTATTATTTAAAATACCATGTTCCAACCATCCCTAGTATACTAAACATTAAGGTGGTCCATCTTTCTATAGGCAAAATATAAATTTGACGTTATTTTCATCCCTAGTACTAAACATTAAGGTGGTCCATCTTTCTATAGGCAAAATATAAATTTGACGTTATTTTCGGGGCATCCTCTAAGATTGCTCTAGGTTCTAGGACGAAATATGGCGGCTCTAGGACCTTGGAAAAGTGCGCCGACTTTCGATTGAAAATAAGCCGTGGAAAATACTAATAATTTACTTTTAGTGCATTAAATAGAAATAAAAGTTCATTGTACATTACAAAACGTCCTAAATCTTTTTTTCATTGTGTTTCATGAAAATTTTTTTGTCAATCCGTTCTTCAGCTCATTATAATTATATCATTAGTCTCTCCTCGGATAAATAAATCTTTTTGCCCACCTGCCTTATTATTCGAAATAATTAAGTAATTAATGTAATAATTTGCCTAGGATTCTTCTTATCATCAGTTCTGAAGGGTGTAAATCTGTGATTTTTGGAACAAAGCACGTATTCCAGTATAGGACAAAAACAGTGCAGTAAAACTCTAAAAAAGCAAGAGAAAATATTTTTATAGAAAAACTAGATGATCTTTTCAAACACAATCACAGATTCACTAAATATAATAAGGATTGATGAAGATTTTTTGCTGAACCAAACAAAAAAGGGCGCGAAGGTTTATGTTGGATATATATTCTACTTGCGGAGAAAAATTGCCGAGTAAAACCTCGAAGAATAAGACAGTCTGAGTAAATGTTCTATACAAAGATATGGCAAACTACAGATAGAAAAATGTATATTTTAAGCCTACGCAACGAATACAAACAGTCTTTTCAACCTCTTTCGGTCATTATTGCAACATATCCAGATTGACGTATTTATCGCAAAGGTATCTTGCAAAATCCCAATTAAAAATTTGTTAATTTGACAATTACAACTGGTTTAAGGTTAATCCGCAATTGTTCTTAAAATAAATTTATTTCACAATAATTTTGTTATACTGTACTGTACTCCATCAAACGAATCTTGAGCTAATCCAACTGCACTCTGGCAACATCTATCTCTATTTTACTACGCGCTACATGTGCCAGGAGCCAAAATCTGAATTTCGGTTGATTTGTGTTTTTTTGTGATTATTGATGAAAAATCGTTTTTATTATAAATATTCATGTGTAGTTTGTAAAAGAGTGTATCATTTAAATAAGGATTTATCTTTCCATCGGTAAGTATGGTTATGTTTTAATATTTAACCATCTGATATAACCAGACTTCAACATTGTTGTCATTTAGCCAACAAACATGTAGTTCTCTCTTCCACCCATTACTGATTTTCAAGAACATTTCACACAATCACTACTTTCCAAGAGTTTTATGAATGGAGTATGTGACCTATGGTTGTATACCTTTAAACGTATATTTCGGTTCTCTTTCATAATTTAAACAAATATAATCCAGAAAATATCAATATAATATCACAATTTAATATAAGTTGATGGTGGTGACCTAAAGACGAAACATCGCATGAAAGATATGATGATGCTATCTGGTGAAGAATAAAAAGTAGCAATGAGAAAGTGAAAGTTATTTTCGGATATCTATTCAAACAAAGTCAGGAAAGACTAAAAACCGAAACGCAAATCTTTTAGATTTTTCCAAATATTATACATTATACATCTAAATGAATGGAAAAAATATTTCTATAATATAGGACGAGCAATAACAGTTATCTAGCATTGTTTCTATCCCTGTATGTATTTTTAGTTGTAAAAAAAATCTTCTTCTAATCTAATTAATAACAAACGTGTGCTGTTAACTATTTTATTAATCGCATTCTTGACTCGAAAAAGAAATAAACATCAATAAAATATTATTATGAGATTAAATGCAATGTCATATTACATAATATAATATGATAAAAGCATTATCAAGTATGATAATGACCTTCCCCCAAGGTTGGTAAAATATTTTTACACTTGTAAAAAAATTGGAGAGTTAGAAAATAAGAAATCAACCAGGATTTGAAAAAAAACAGTTACATGTTTATCCCTCCAAACAGAGAACCATTGGACCAAGTGAATCAAAACTGACAACGCATAAGTAAAAACGAAATATGAGCAAACTTGGACTTCCATGGTTCCTAGACAATTAAATTTTACCCTTTTATTTATTGATAAAACTATTTAAATGTTTCTTGTTAATCTACCTAATGAATTATTAGTTTCGTATGCAACGCAATTGAGTATATTTAGAAGATTCCCTATTTAAAGGGTGTCCAGTCAAATGAATGTTTAAATTTATTATTAGGCTCTTTTATATTTTTTGGAAAATTAATAAATTTTTTTATATTTTATGTGTCTGTCCTCCAGTCAATTAAATTTAAGCAGTTTTCATTACTTCTTATAATTCGTTTGATTCTTTAAGAAAATCTCTTTTATTTAATGGAAAAGTCTATAGATCATCTATTGTATGGGAAGAATTATGTATACAGGGTGTCACAGAATATGTAGACAATCTCCCGGATTCAGATAGAATACTTGAAAATAATAGGAGAAGTTCCTATAAATTTTTCTTCCTACGGCCTCTCCTACGAAGATACGGGGCCTATAACGGACGTCCCTGGAAATTGTTGTTTTTTAAATAATTTTTTAAGTATTAGGTGTAATTTAATAATTTTTTAGTATAATAGTTACTAGATGAGTCTCTTTAAAATTTGCCAGGAACGGACTAGACGTAACACAAAAATGTTTTTTTTACAGCCTGTATGATGAAGGAACGACAATAATATTTTTGAATACTCTAAACCTCAAGCCGAAGAAAAGGCACTCTTGATCAATGTCGATAAAATGAACTGTTTTCGAGAAAAAAATATTTTTGTCCATACATTAAATGCAAGGCGGCATATTCGGTATACGTAAATTCCATTACTAAGTTAGTAACTAATAAGACAAAGGAGAAAAACCGCAAATTTCAAGACACTACCATAAACTGACACTGGCATAAATATTCCTATTTAAATCGGTAGATATGAAAAAATCCATAGCAACATAGAGGGAATTTTATGAACATTGAACAACAACCAATATTGAAAAAAAATATATATTTTTCGAAAACAGTTCATTTTATCGACGTTGATCAAGTTTTTTTCAACTTAAGGTTTAGAGTATCCAAAAATAATTGTCGTTCCTTCTTCATACAGGGTGTAAAGCAAAGCATTTTTGTGTTACGTCTAGTCCGTCCCTAGCAAACTAAAAAAGCCAAATGTGTTTAAAAGGGAGAGTTTTAAGGAGACTCATCTAGTAACCATTATACTAAAAATTATTAAATTACACCTAGTACTTAAAAAAATATTTAAAAAACAACGATTTCCAGGGACGTCGGTTATTGGCCCATATCTCCGTAGGGGAGGCCGTAGAAAAAAATATTTATAGGAACTTCTCCTGTTATTTTTAAGTATTCTATCTGATCCCAGGAGATTGCCCACATATTCTGGGACACCCTGTATATTTATTGATGTGATGGTTTGTGAGAAAAGATGTACTTTTCATTTTCAAAGTTAACTCTACAATATTAATTGAACATTTTCTTGTTCTATTGTCAATTTAATATTTTTATGTTGGTTATTGATTTAAGAACGCTTTAAGAATATGTATATCTGTGCAGAGAAAATATTAATACATCATAACATGTTAATTCATCATCGACGCATACTGGTATGCAAAATAAAGGAACGCAGTGTTTTAGCTGTGTTAGTAGTTATTTGATTTCAGACAGTTTAAAAAAAGGAGGACAAATTTGCAGATAATCATTGCTATTAGTTTATGTTAGATAATTGCAGATGGAGACAGAAAATAAAAATGAAAGATATGACAAGGGGCCACTACAGGTCACCTTCCCCTATGCGAGAAATTCTATATAATTTAGTAAATCCATTGTAGTTTTTTTTTTTGAAAAATGACCG
Source organism: Barypeithes pellucidus (assembly GCA_963991005.1). Classification (NCBI taxonomy): domain Eukaryota; kingdom Metazoa; phylum Arthropoda; class Insecta; order Coleoptera; family Curculionidae; genus Barypeithes; species Barypeithes pellucidus. Next base: position 30,418,043 of record OZ022556.1, on the reverse strand, counting down.
GAAGCTGGTATTGACATTTCACGTTGGAGTTTATTTTTTATAAAGAAATAAACTTTGATGTGATAAATATTGTATGTGTGTCTTAAATTAGATATATGACGATATCGATAGCTTCTTGAAATGGATTTTCATTAACTACTTTTAAAGTGTATATTAAGTTACAGAACTACTAAATTTCAAATTTATATTCCTCATCATTAATTATAAGATATTGGACACAGAGAAAAATGAATTTAAATAATTTAATTTAATTTAAAATATATAAAATCATAAAACCATAAAAATCATAATCAAAAATCATAAAAATCATAAAAAATAAAAAATATTGCATATATGCATTTTTAAAATAGTCAATAAAGTTTAAAAAATATGTCGATATCGTCATTATATGTCTCTAATTTGGGATAGACTGTATCAATAATTTCTCATAAAATATCACAATTTAATATGTTAGGTACTTCATTTGTTCGAGGATTTTTTCTAGGAAAAAACCTGTACTGGATTTATAAAATTTATTCCAAGTTAGAAACGCGCACTGTACAATGTGTTTCATTAAGGCCATATGTCTGTAAATACTGGTCATAAAAATTCAGGGGAAAAAATTCATTATTAAAGTGGCAAAGAGAAAATTCTGGAAATTACTTTTAAGTTCCGCACTTCGCCGCAAGGGAGAACAATTCAAAAGTAAATAATAAAATTCTAAATACCTTTTGTACACAATTCTCGTTAATTTTGCTCTAAAGCTCTTTGGCGTACCGACCTTTATAAGAGTGGGTGAAGCTATTGAAAGTGTAACCATTTAAATCGCTATATAACTTCTAAACGACTTATTCAATTTAAGTAAACCTTAGATTATTTGGAACAAAAATGTAATTACTTTTAATTGTCACAGCCAGTGGTACACGATAGTTCCTAATAAATTTGCTAGAGGGCGCAATTTGCAATAAAATTTTTAATTTTTTTGATTTTATCTACAAAACTTAAATCAGACGGTATAATTTTATTATGATATCATAATCGGAAAGTAGATTAAATTTGTAAGAACAAAATCGCAGCTCTATATCTTCTTTGATTTCAGAGTTGGCAGATCTGCCAAAGCAAAAAAAATAAACAAAATTGTGTATCCTTGCGGCGAAATGCGGAACTTAAAAATAATTTCCAGAATTTTGTCATAGCCACTTTAATAAATGATATTTTTCCTAGAATTTCTACGCCCAATAGTTACCGGGATATGGCCGGTAGCTGGCTTTAATGAGACATCCTGTATATAATATTGTATACTTAAAATATTCTAGTATTATTGTTACAATCAACTTGAATATCACTTATTATTATCCAGTCTTTTGCTATTTTATACGCAATAGTATTCAAACAGTATAAACTATTGACTATACGACTAAAATCACTAATTATTTGCATGTAATGTGATTATTTGTAATTTTTAACAAATTTGCGAAATTTCTTGAGAGTCATGATAAAAATTGACTTTATTTATCATGTTCTATTTTAACAATTGATTTTATTTATTTCGAAATGTTTTTTGACATGTGGCGGCGTGTCAAAATATTATAATTATGCTGCTTTACACACAGTTATAATTTGTAACCATAAGTTGTGTAATGCATATCACAAATAATATTAACCAAACTTAATCGAAATGTCTAAATAATTCATTTTTTCAGTATATGTTACTATAGTGTTCTTATACCAAAAATTACATAAGACCATAATGGAGTCGTCCTGGAAAAATAAACGGCTCGAAAATCCCTTGACGAAATCGAGTAATTTCTTTTTCCCAACCGATACAGTAGGATCCCCTCGACATTCTGAAATGATTTGTGTAGGGCGCCGCATGGGGGGGGGGGGGGTGCACACCCCGTAAATTTTACCAACAACGGGAAATTGAAAATAACTCAGCCAGTATTGATGCTACAAAAAAAAATGTGAAAAGCAAAATTGAAGAGCTTGACAGAGCCCGTAAGCTCGAATAAACCCGATCCCGATATCTCAATGAGATCGCGAATTAACGCGATTTTCAACTGCAAAAACAATAAAATTTAATTAACTATATCTCGTGAAGGGGCGGAGTTGGGGCATCATTTTTTCGCGAATTAACGGGTGATACCGAGTACTTTAATGGGCCGAAGGCTGGGGTTGGTGGGGCAATTAGGAGGGGAGCAAGGGAGATTGGAAATTTTTTACATAAATGCTAATAAGTAGCTTATTAATCGAGCTACGGGGATCAGGCCGGATTCAATTTGTTAATTTTTTTATCAGCTACGAGGTGGGATTGGCGAAAAAATTTTATTTTCCCAAATGGCCATCTCCGAAAATACTTTAGATATTATGTTTAATTTTGGTATGTATTAATAGGATATAGAACCTCAAGTTTTAGTTAGAAAATTTATTCAATTGTTCCACCAGTGGCGTCGCTGCAAATATGTCCTTTGATACTTTTTACAAAAAAAGATGGTACGCCACTAATATTTTTTCTGCTTGCCCTGTTCAATTCTCTAGGAAAACGGTCTCTTGAGTTTTTCTCGTCAGACGCAGACTTGATTAAAACCACTAAATTCATATTGAAACTCATTATTTTTAACATTGATAAAATAATTAATGATAATTTGTTTTTATAAAAATTGTTGGAGTGGGCAATTCGATGCGAAGACGGGCGGAAACATGCCTTTTAATTTTTATTTTCGCAAATAAAATGAAAAAAAAATTATTTTTAATTATTTTATCAATGTTAACAAACAATAATGAGTTTCAATATGAATTTAGTGGTTTTAAAATTTTATTTTCCCAAATGGCCATCTCCGAAAATACTTTAGATATTATGTTTAATTTTGGTATGTATTAATAGGATATAGAACCTCAAGTTTTAGTTAGAAAATGTATTCAATTGTTCCACCAGTGGCGTCGCTGCAAATATGTCCTTTGATACTTTTTACAAAAAAAGATGGTACGCCACTAATATTTTTTCTGCTTGCCCTGTTCAATTCTCTAGGAAAGAGACCGTTTTCCTGGAGAATTGAACAGTAGTGAGTGAGTATCATCTTTATTTGTAAAAATATCAAAGAAACGCAACTGATGGAACAATTGAATAACTTTTCTAAACAAAATTTGAGGTTCTATATCCTATTAACACACACCAAAATTAAACATAATATCTAAAGTATTTTCGGAGAAGGCCATTTCTGTATGCTGCGCCCAGCGCGTATTTGGGAAAATAAAAATTTTTCGCTAATCCCACCTCATAGTTGGTAAAAGAAATGAACAAATTGAATCCGGCCTGATCCCTGTAGCTCGATTAATAAACTACTTAATGGCATTTATGTAAAAAATTTCCAATCCCCCTTACTCCTCTCCTAATTGCCCGTTGTAGGTTAGATTTACGGGGCGTGCCCCCCTCCCCCCTAATGCGGCGCCCTGCACAAATCATTTCAGAATGTCGAGGGGATCCTACTGTATCGATTGGGGGAAAAAAATTACTCGATTTCGTCAAGGGATTTTCGAATACCGGAACGACTTCACTAATATGTGTTAACTATCAAATTTGACATTTTCTCCACAAAATATCGGAATGGTATTTACTGATCGAATTAAAAAAAAATTGTTGGAAAAGTTGTTTGCGTTGTAATTCTAAGTCCATATACAAAACTGCAATCACTTATGAAAATTTTTATTTCCTATCTATTTTTGGACACTATCTATTTTCATTAAAAACGGAAGTCGAACCTACCACCGTAATTATAAATAATACTTCAATTTTTTCCAACGTATTTATTATTTAAAAAAACAAAATTTTTCTATTCGTTAGTTAAATCTTTAAAGTTATGAGGAATTTACTCCACAGATGGCAACATTTTTAAACTACATAATTTAATTTTTTGAGGAAAATTAATATTTTGATAGAATTTTTGTTATAAAGAATGAAATTAGATGATTATTTTACAACTAATCGGATTTATGGTGCTAGGGTTGAATAAAAATAGATATTGGCCAAAAATAGATACAAGACTAAAATTATCATAAGTGATTCAAATTTTGAATGTGGACATCTACATTTTTTTTAAATTCGACCAATAAATAATATTTTTCGACATTTTGTGGAGAGAATGTCAAATTTGACAGTTAAAAAAAGGCGCATGGTCACATTTAATTATATCATTTTTGGTCTTTACTGATGGAAAAACTTATGGTAAATTGAAATTGACCTAAATGGAAAATAAATATTATCCCCATATGGTTCCAACTTTAAAGGAGACAGTGTATAAGAACATATAACCGAAAATAACATATATATATATATATATATATAAGTTTTTAAAATATATAGGTACTTTAAACATATTCATGAAGGATCGGCTCCTTTGCCTATATGGTAGCCCGTCACAATTGCCAAAATCTAGAAGAACTTAATTATTATACAGAATATGGATTACGGACACGGATTAAGTTAAAAAGAGGAAATTCTTTTCATTTTGCAGTTTTGGATAAAATGTTATCATTTTCTGCATGTAATTAAAATAATTGGAATGGCAGCGACTAATTTCAGTTGCATCGAGGGTGTCTCAAAAAAATAAAAAAAATAAAAATTGTAAAAATTAACACACTCAGCAGAGGAAACCTAAAAAATATTTCTTATTTAATCCATTTTAACAATTGAAAAGAAAAATCATTCGCTACGAAACAGGAACACATTTTTCGACATGATATCGAAGTTCATTTGATTGAACGGCTTCTCGATTACGTTTTTCAGTAGTCAGATCATTATTTAGAGTTGTCTTATACACTAATTGATTTAGACGCCCCCATGAATAAAAATCAATATTTGTCAAATCAGGGCTCCTTAGACGTCTTAAAATTGTGCCATTCCTGCCAATTGATCGCCGTGAAAATGAATTATTTAACCATTTCAACACAATCGCTGAATAATGCGCTCCAGTGGTTCCCAAACGTTTTCAGTTCGCGGCACACTTACAGATTTGGTCGTTACTTCTATATAGAGCCGCACCTCCACCAGAGAACACCTTAGCAGCTCACAATGGCCAAGGGCGCCGCAGCTCACAAGTTAGAAACCCCTGAGCTAACTAACTAACTAATTAGGTTGAAAATAGAAATCATTTCTATAATCTAAAGGGAATACTTGAGATTGATTGGGGTAAAGAACCCGTTGATCAATGAGCATGTCGAAGTAAGCATTCTGGTTGCAAGTATTTTAAAAAAAATATGACCCTATTATTCCATTAAATGAAACGGCACACCAAACCCACAATTTTTCTAGAAAATTATCATTTTTGGATTTGTACTGCTTTTGCGTATGTTGAAACTTAAATTAATCGCCATCATTCATATTTTTATAATAAGCAAAAAATTTTTATAAAGAATAAGATTTTATCGAAAAATGCAAAACAAGTTTTTCCCCTTGTTAATTCAATCCAACTCATACTGTACCTATATTATAAAAATTATGTTAAGTATATTATGTAATTAATAAGGAGGTTTAGCAATGAAATGTAGTTAACTCAGATATTAAAAATATCGTTGTTTCAAAAACCGCTTGGTAAATTTTTGTTTATAATTTTTCATTTTATTTCCAAAATAAAAACTAGAAAAGTTTAAAAAGCAAGTTAGGGATGTTCAACTCTTTTGGATGCTTTAATTAACCGTTTGAAGTACCGAAATAGAAAAATGTGATTTGTGTTATTATTATGTTTATATCGGTCCTGCATTTAACAATTGATTCAATATTCAGATAATATTGATTACTGATGAATATTGTAACTATTAAAATGATAAAAGCATAATATCAACAATTAATAAATAATTTAGTACAATTTTTAGTACAATATGTACAAATATTTCCTCTGAAGCTAACCAAATAAATTATACTAATAACTTCACTTTTTATTGATATTTTATGTAGGTAAGTACGTATTTATAATTACTGCCATTTAAAAATTTTAAAAACTAATGTTTTAAAAATATGTAATAACTAATAATTATAAATATTATGTTATTCAGCGTTTTTGTATACAGGGTGACAATTTAAAAACTTGAAATGGCCATATATTAGAAACGAAAAACTGAAGAAAAAAACGCAAAAAACAGTTCCTATAAAACGAAGGGGGAACAAAAACAAGCGTATTAGCCCACCCCTATCTGCAACCCCTTGGACAGGGTGAGATAAACCCTTAAAATCTTAAATAGAAAGGGGGTCGAGTGATACATCATTTTGAGGCTCTTGAAAAATGCTTTCCAATGGTACCATAGAAAGGTACATTTCAGGAAATTCTTCTCTGTTTATTGAGGAAAACAATAAATGAAAAGACAATTTTGAAATTTTTTATTATTAGTTAATTAAATGTTCAAAATGATTGCTACCAATATCCTGACATATTAAGAGATATCTCTTAAGAATTCCAAACAGTTTAAGCCTCGGTATTTCGTTTTGGTTTATTTGCTATTTTTTTTTGTCGAAAAAAAAATTTGTTTATAAATATTCGCATTTTATTATCACAGAATTTACCTTAAAGGTAACTTCTACTAGTATTATTATTTTAAGAACAGTTAACTTTCGGTTCAGTTTAAATGAAAAGCAGCACTTCTTATCTTTAACAATGGTGTACAGCACAGCTGAACGGGTAGAAATTATTTTCATTTATGGTTCCCAGGATCAATGTTTTTTAAGAACAGCTCAACGTTTTAACGAAAGGCATCCAGGTCAAAATGTAAGCCCGGAGTATGTTCGCCAACTAGTAGCCAAATTTAAAGAAACTAGTTCTGTCGCGAATATAAAGAGAAATCAACCGAGACTAGCCGACGAAGCAGCGCAAATTGAAATTCTGGGACAGTTTGCAATGAATTCACCTTTATCAACTCGTCAAGCAGCTGTAGCAACTGGATTATCTCGTGAATCAATAAGAAAGGTACTTAAAATTCATAAGTTTTATCCCTATAAACTGCACATACTGCAAGAACTTGGTGACGACGACCCTGACAGAAGAATACAGTTTTGTGAAATAATGACAGATAGAATTACGGCAGAACCTCGACTAGTTAAAAATATTTGCTTCAGTGATGAGTATACCTTTTATTTAAATGGGCATATTAATAAGCAAAACTGTCGTTACTGGAATGACGAGAACCCCCAAGTATTTAGAGAAGGGCATACCCAGTACCCCCAGAAAATTAATGTTTGGACTGGTATATTGGGAGATGGTATTATCGGCCCAATATTTATACAAGGAAATTTAAATGGCGACAGGTATGCTGAAATGCTACAGAGGTCTCTTGAACCACTAATAGTGCGAGAATTAGAAAATCAGAGGGACATACTCGGAAATGTATCTTTAGAAGAACGCTTACTACATTTCCAACAGGATGGAGCACCTCCGCATTATGTAGTTCCCGTTAGGCAGTGGTTGGATGATAATTATCCCAACCAGTGGATTGGACGAAGAGGTCCTGTTGAATGGCCACCTAGATCCCCGGACCTAACACCTCTTGACTTCTTTTTGTGGGGTCACCTAAAATCTGTGGTTTTTAAAACGCAACCTGAGTCACTAGAGCAACTTCAGCATAGAATAGTTCAGGAATGCCGTGCTATATCCAGAGAAACCTTTGCAAATGTACGTGAAGAATTTATAATAGACATTTCAAAACATATGAACAGCCGCGAGCGAAACTGGTGTCTGTTATTGCAACTTTTTCTTATGAGCAGTGGCGCACCCAATTAGGGGAGGGGGGTTCAACAAACCCCTTACCTGGATTACTACCAATTATTATTTGTGTGTCATAGACATAGACTGTAATATTTAACTATATATATAAATAAACCATAAATTAAAAAAAAATCTGGCTACGACACGCAAAGAATTCAGGCCACTGACTATTTTAACCATATTGATAGTTTTAAATTGAAATTGTATAAATATCTCGGTAGGAGGTATACTATAAATTTTAATATATTTTCGAGAGATAAAACGTTTAAGACACTCGATTCTATACTGTTGAATTAACGAATTAACGTGATTGTAATACTTATTGTACTCGAAGAATCATTCACTACTACTAAGTTATATTTTAAACTTACCAAATTTGGTGTTTCAGTAGTATGACTAATCGTCATATAGCCATTTTCTCCATGAAAATTAGTATCTTTTGGGGAAAACACTGCATTTTCAGACTTTTTGAAGTATGGTAAGACTTCGTTATATGACCACCCATGATTACCGTAAATATCTACCTATAACACAGAAAAATATTTTAACTTTTTTACTAATTTCTTACAGAGCTTAGCTGCATTCTTATTTTCTCACTGTATCATGTTCCATTGATAAACAAGTAAAACTTACTGCAAACAAAGAGGAAATTTATATTATTTCCATTTCATCCCCGTAAATAGTAGCCATTACCGTCAATAGAACAATTATTTATTAATTCAACGATTATTTTCATCAAAAAATATGAATGATCGAAACTTTTGTAAAAAAAACTGCGAACAAATCATTGTGATAATGGCCATCTGACTGGTTTACAGAGATATGAATATTAAAATTGTTTCGTCGCACGTTAGTATATCATCAAAACGAAACGATGAAAATTTAATATATATCGTTATCAGATTATGGTTCTAACTTAATAATGGCAGATACAACTTAGCCAGCGTAAGACTAATAAAACACGTCCTTGCTGTTAAAAAATTTCAGTATTTTTTGTTCATTTGCGGTTCCCTTTACAGTATTTTTTTCTGGAGATGGTTTAAGGCAGAATTCACTAATAGTCCGGTAGTTGAAAAATAGCTTCCGATAAAGCCCTAATGAAATTTTTTAAAAGCAAGAAATTGTTTTTAATTAATCCTACACCCGCTACCTACAATCCTTCTCAAGTAGCTGTCAACTTTCGTTTTTTAATTACAACATGGTATTTTTTTATATTTTTCGACTAACCATTAATTCAAGGGACAAATCTACAACATAATTTTCTTCAGGTTTGTTCGAAACTATAATAATAGCGGGATACGGGTAACATTATGTGTTTAATAAAATAAACTTACCCATCGATTATAATCTTCCGGATGCCCTCTGGCGTAAACAGCAGCATTAATTGTAGTACCACCACCAACTACTTTACCTTGTCCAATATGGCAACGTTTATTTCGCATCCCTAAAACCAAAAATAATAAAAAAAATTTAAGGCCATGCAAGAAATATAATAAATTTCATATCATTTAACCGATCGGTTATACAAGAGGTACTGGAAAAGTTTTACCGTAACAATGGAACAAAATCTTTTATTTCGTTTTAGTTATTAGGCATCGTTCATATACTGAGAGAACATTTTTACTTCCGTTATAAAAATTTCTACTACAATAGCAAAAAAAATACCGGCATAAGGGGACAATGAAAAAATAGCTGTGACTTTTGATGTGAATACCTATCATTGCTCTAAAGTCGCTTTATACATATTTTCCAGCAGTTACAGGAAAGGAAAGGTCTTATGCTTACAAAGCCACTTACCAGCGATTGAAAATATACTTTGCTGGGAAAATAAGTATATTTCCTAACGCCAAGAAAAAAGCCAGATTATGTTTGGTAATTTTTTAAAGTGTTTTATTCAACAATATACATATACAAAAATTCAGAGCCTTATACAGTTTTCTTGTTTAGGATTATTTATATCTTTACATTTAAATCTTTAAAATTAGATATATTACGAATTAAGCATTAAAAATGAAAATTATATGAACGACGTTAAATTAAGTCACAATACAACCAATATAAATATAGGTTGGTTGGTTGCGTTGCGCTTTCTGTTGCAGTTTCCTATAACTTTGTGCAATAAACCGGGCGTAATCTGACGCATGCAGCGTTCAATGTTCAATCTTAATGCGTCAGGTGTTTATGGTCCGTTTGTCTAGACGTTAAATTTCAAATAGCCCCACAAGAAGTAATCTAAAGGAGTTAAATCGCAGCTTCTTGGAGGCCAGTACACAGTTGCATTCCTGGAAATTTTACCTCCATCAAACTTTCCTTGCAATACGTCGATAGTTTCATGAACAGTGTGACATGTGGCACCATTTTACTGGAAGCACATATCCTCCAAATCAAGTTTATCTCCTCCAAATCGAGGATATCTAAATTTGACCACAAAGAATTTCTTAATATCTGCCGGTATCGTTCACCATTCACTGTAACTGCATCTCTGTTCGATTATTTCATCATGCCATAAACCTTCCGATACAATTACTTTTAGCGAATACAAAAGCTTTTCGTGAATCTGAATTGTTTACACATCAAAAATGGAAATTTTGCTTGTTAACACATCAACTTAACCAAAAGTAATGAAGAGCGATTACTTGGACCAAAGTTTTCGTAAACTGCGCGATGACAAAAAAAAGTATATTTTCATAAATAATAACCAAACGTTCTTGAAGCACGTATTTAACTAAATAAAGTGTTAAAGTTAAGCCCATGGATGGTAACTATGGTAATAAATCGTTTCAAAATCATATCATTCTTGTAGACTTTATGTGTGAATGGCAAATTAATAATTATTAGCGTTGAGAGTTAGTGCAAGTGAAATGTTTACATGAGATTTTGAAATTTTAAATATTTTTCTCTCCTAAACGCACCTAAAATGTGCTGTAGGTAATAAACTTAATAATAAAGAAAATTCTGTACCAGCCGCCATCTTGGAAAACACCATTATAATTAAAGATTTTTTACAACAATTTAACTTAATGATGCTAGGGGAACATCTGTAGTCTTCAAGAACCCTGTATTATAGCTTAAATATCCGATGAAGTAATTTAAAAAATATTTTAATCACGTTTACGTCAATGGAGATTAATAAATATTTATGCGTAACTTTCAGAACAAAATATTTTTTGTTTGTGAATTAATACTAATTAATAAAAAATAATATTTCTTACCAATATCTTTTAGAATTTAGACCTAGTTTTGCGATAAATTATATAGGAAAGTTTGTTAATTTCAATTAATCATTAAACTCAAACTCGTCTTAAGGTTGATCCATCTAATCCTGCGCAGCTCCCTGGAGCAACTACTTCTAGGGTTAAATCATTTTAGTTACGTGATTTATGCGCTATTTTTTGCACTTTAGGGAAAATAATTACTTGTTTAATTACCTAATTATTGTATAAATTCAAAAATGACAATGTAATTTCACAAGTAATAATATATTATTAATTAATAAGATGCACGTAAGGCCCTTCATACGTAATGTACTATTACTAAAATTTAAATTTTTTTAAATATTTATTTTATTGTTGTTCTGTAATTAACATACCAGGAGCTTGCAGAATTAATGATTTAGTAATAATGAAGATCAGTGACATTTAGGCTATAAGAAATAAAATAATAAAAAGATTATTATTTGAAATTCAGAAAATATTGTTATTTATATTTCAAAGGCGCCTTTTGTTTTTAGTTTATGTGGCGCTATCTGGTGGTATAAATATTAGTAAGAATAATTGTAAGTTGCTTTCTATCCTTGTTTATTTCAATAAAAGATTAGTCTTACCAGAATACTCCAACAATACGTATCATTTTAACAAATATGACCAAAATAAAACCAATCTCGCAGTTTTCGAACATATACATCGTTAATTTTCTTTTTTTTTTTTGGACAGCCGAGGAGAATCTGCTTACAGACACCGTACAGACGCGGCTGTAAGGTAGTGTCGGGATGGCAATCCTCTGAAGGAGATATTGCAGCCTTCAACTTCTTCACACTAACGTGTGTTACTATTGCATCATTTATGGTTGCTTAGTTTGCACTTCACTGAAGTCTCTTCAGATTGAAGTACCTACGTTAGTCCCAAAAATGTAAAATAGTATATTATACAGGGCTGGGTAAATGTTCAGGGAAAGGCTTAATTTCAGAAGAACGAAAAATTTTGTTATTTGATTGTGCATTCCATCCATATGTCAGTAACGTCATCAACTGTCAAATGGTGACGTTACAATTAATTTTTTTAAATGGAACACCTTGTATATTATTAGCAACTATAAAAAATTTTTTGTAAAACCCATACCATATGTCTATATTCAATTGTTTCGGAAATATTGACAAATAAAAGAAGGGAACCAATACATTTTATTTAAAAAAATAAGTATCAAATTTTACATAAATTAATCTCAGTACTAACTACTCAAAAAATAATAAATTGTACTGTTACTGGAAATAAATTTATTAATTACCAGGTATTTTTAAAGTTCCATCGAAATTGACTTTCTATATCTGAAGTCTGTATATTTTTGGACGCTACGATTTTTGAAATGCAATTTCCTAGTTTTTCATTATCAGATACTACCTAGTTGAATAGTATTCGGTCATTCATTCATTATCAAATAAAGTAAGTTCTGAAAGAGTAGAAGAACGTCTGCTACTTGTCAAAGCCTAGATTGATTTACTCATCTATTTTAGCAAAGCAATGAAAGATAATTTACTTTAGATTTTTGGGAAATTTTCTTGAATGCTTATAACCATCTTAGCCCAGAAAGAAGAGGTGGATTGTGGAAACACAGAAAATCAATAGCTTTTTTGAAATGCTTCCACTCAATGTAAAATCATATACTTGAAGTTTTAAAATATTTCTTTCATTTTTGTTCTGTAATTAACATGCCAGGAGCTTGCAGGATATCCGATCTGAAGATCAGTGACATATTGGTTGTAGAAAATAAAATAATAAAAACTAACTCAAATTTGGTCGGAAAAGTAAAAGAAACGTTGAAATTCAGAGAATATGACCAAAATGATAACCATAATAAATCAGTCATTTGGACTTAATTTAATCTCGCAATTTTCGAATATATACATCGTTAATTATCTAAATTTGAATGTATTATACACGGTGTTCAAAAAAGGTCGATACCCCGGAATAACTCCGGTGCATCGCATTGCAGCGAAAAATGTCTAGGGAAAAAGTTGTTTGGTTTTGAAGGAGGAATAGTTTGCAATTTAAACTACCCACCACCCCCCTCAACCCCGGGCGCGGGTGGGGGTAAGTTAAGATTTTCGAATGGAACCCCATATTTGTTATTGGCGTATCGTGTTCTCCGACTAAAAATAAACATCTTTTGTCCGAAAATTTTTTTTATTCGGGCCCATCCTTCACCAATAATCACCATGAGAAAAGCAAAATCAGAATCGTGCGAAAATCAAGTTTTATCCGGGAAATACTCTTTTTCTCTGTCTTGTAATAAAAAATGCCCGTGGAAAAAGTTGTTTGTATTCCACGGGCATTTTTTAGTACAAGACAGAGAAAAAGAGTATTTCCGGGATAAAACTTGATTTTCGCACTGTTCTGATTTTGTCTTTCTCATGGTGATTATTGGTGAAGGATGGGCCCGAATAAAAAAAATTTTCGGACAAAAGATGTTTATTTTTGGGCGGAGAACACGATATGCCAATAAAAAATATGGGCTTCCATTTGAAAATCTTAACTTACCGCTACCCGCGCCCGGGGTTGAGGGGGTGGTGGGTGGTTTAAATTGCAAACTATTCCTCCTTCAAAACCAAACAACTTTTTCCCCAGACATTTTCCACTGCAATGCGATGCACCGGAGTTATGCCGGGGTGCTGACCTTTTTTCAACACCCTATATAAGAATAGATACATTTTTTGTGTACTACCTTATTGTATCTCGCGTATATTTACCTAAACATGCATTTTTTTGAACAGTAGTGTTGTAACCCCAACTGAAATTGGAATGAAGTGAATAAGGAGATAGGCCCAAAATTTTCGTGAAATCATTATCCTCGCTTCCAGCTTCTAAAAGTAGAACCCTCCATTTTGAAATTTCCGAAAGCCTGTTGGCTATAACTGGACCTGCCGCACCGGCACCAATTATTATGAAGTCATAAGTCCCATAATCTGCAAGAAAAAATATAAATTATATCATCGAATTTTATTTAAATTGTGGACACCCTCTCGCTTCTAATAAATATTTTTAATGAGCCAATGAAATAATAAAAAGACAAATGCACCACCATGTATTTCAAGATTTTGCTGAAATAAATTTATTTTCCAAAATATCCACACCACATGAATTTCTGATAATTTGCTGGAATTTCTCCAATCTTCTTATACTTGAAATTTAATATTTCCGATTGTACTGATCGTATCGATGTCGGTCTTTTTTTATTTAACACTTTGTTATGTTAGCTTTCGAAGTGTATTAAATATTTAAAAAAATTGTTATTGTGAATAAAATAATAACAATTTAATTGAGTGATAGACGTGTTTTGGACTTCCATTGTCTTTATTTCGTTTAAATCACAACGTTTCAACTGGTAAGTATCTCCAGTCGTCTTCAGGTGAATACTGTATTCACGACTGGAGATACTTACCAGTTGAAACGTTGTGATTTAAATGAAATAAAGACAATGGAAGTCCAAAACACGTCTATCACTCATGATACAGCATTGTCTCTAACCTTCAAAGAAACAACAATATAATTGTTAAATAGTTTTAACATTATGCCCCCCCCCCCCCTCTTAATTTAATTTTAAAAATACTGTTTCGTTCTTTATAATTTTATCTGCAAAACCCATTTAAAGCAAAAGTGGCACCTCTATTACATCGGTAGTTATTAAATATTTTCACCCAGAGCGCGACGGGTAGAAGCGTGGCAGAATTACGTTTTCGAACGACTCAAAGCATGGAAATAGTAATGATTCACATTACACCGCGCTCGATTGTAGGCGCATCGACTCGTCGCGCTGGTGCATTCCCCGTGCTCTGTGTGACTTGCGATCGAAAATATTTAATAACTACCGATCGAATAGACTTTTTCGAATTTAAATTAAAAATAAAAAGACCGCCACTGATATGATCTGAAGGTGAAGATATTAAATTTCATGTATGAGAAAATTGGAGAAAACCAACATGTGTGTATATTTTGGAAATTTCAGCAAAATCTTGAAATACGTGTCAAATAAATGTATGTATACAGGGTGTTCCTTAATGACGTGCTAATATTTCAGGGTGTAATTCCTTAGGTCATTTTATAAAGAAAAGTTCATATGAACATATTTCCGCAACGGCTTAACTTCTTTGCTACAGGGTGTTGAATTTTTATTTTTTAAATGGTTCGTTTTTAATATCTCCGAAAGTCCTTTAGATACTATTTTCAATTTTGTGTTAATAGGATATAGAACCGTAAATTTTAGTTAGAAAAGTTATTCAATTGTTTCACCAGTGGCGTCCCTGCAAACATGTCCTCCGATATTTTTTACAAAAAAGATGGTACGCCGCTGATATTTTTCCATGTGGATATTTTTTCTGATTAGCCTAGTCAATTCTACATTAAAACGGTATCTTTCTCGTCAGATGCACCGTTCTTGATTAAAACCACTAAATTCATATTGAAACTCATTATTATTAACATTGATAAAATAATGAATGATCAATTTTGTTTTATAAATCTTGTTGGAGTGTGCAATTCGATGCGAGGACGGAAGGAAGCATGCCTTTTAAGTGAAGGTGGCCATTTCCAACAATTTTTATAAAACAAAATTTATCATTAATTATTTTATCAATGTTGATAATAATGAGTTTCAATATGAATTTAGTGGTTTTAATCAATCTAGCGAGAAAAACTCAAGAGACCGCTTTCATGTAGAATGGACCAGGCTAATCAGCCTTGCAAACTTGCAAAACTTTTAAGCGTAAAATAAGCGTAAATCTGATTTTAATTTATTTTTCTTACCTTTAACTATAGAATTTTTAACCTTCAGTAAATCGGTATTATCACTAGGAATAACGTAACTTTCTGCAGCACTGATATTTCCAAGAACCATATTTAAAAGTTCAGGAAAATTGCCATTTTCTCCAAGGGAGAGAACAACTTTCTCTGATAATAAAGTCAATAAACTCAAAATCCAAACTATAAATTTAGTTTCCATAGTTCAAAACGATTATAATTCTCTGTAGGATGTTAATAAAATATAATTTAGTTAGCACTATATTGAGATTACTATTCAAAAATTTATATATAGCTATTTCCTTGTTTACCTAAAAGGATCGTAAAACCTTTCTGCATTGCTTAACTATCTTATTTAATAAATTTAATATTTTCCTTAATTACCTGAAATATTAGATTTAATTATTTTTTTCTTCTTATCTATAGAATATTATACAGACATTATATATTTATATTATACTTATTGTTGTTGTAGCGGCAATTAAACAATTTATTGTGTAATTTTAAATATTACTATTTTACTATTTATTTATCACTGTAATTTAAAAAAGTTGCTATCATCATTTGGCTACCTTGGTCTACCAAGGACAGTAGAAAATATTAAATAAAGAAAATATCGGTACTAGAAAAGTTCTAAACACAGGGAGGCCAAGAATGTTTGCAACAGAAGAAAAACTTTTTCTCATTATTGAGTTCTTAGATAATTTTATTCTTAATTAAACTTCTTAGAAGCATTTGGTCAGAAAATTAATCATAACTTCTGAACCGAATTAAATATCAAAAAATCACAAAAAATGTTTTTTTTGTTGAGTATATAATGTGGCCACTTTTTTTTGCCACCATGTGGTGTTTACCACTACTTAAAAATAATATTAATATATTATACATATAACAATGGAATTTGTTATCATCTTTGCCTAATTAATACATTTTGCTATAATTATTGTTGACAATATATTTTGCAATAAATAAATTGGATCGCGATAACTAAGTCTATATCCTCTCAATTTAATGTAATTTAGGTTCACATGCTTAGTTTAAAATGAAAACGAACTGAAAAAATTGTAGGAATGTTTAAATAATGTTAATTTAACATTAGTTATTTTGTAAAGATTGTTTCAAGAAAAATGGATATAACTTAATGACTGCCGTAAAAGTACCTGGGTAATCCCATTATTTATGACCGTTTGTTATTATTATGTGAAAAGGACTGGATTGTAATAATTATAATTAAATATAGGCACATCAGGTAGGTTAGGTTGCTTAATTTATATTTAAATATCTTTTTGTGGTAAAATTTGTTAGTTTTTGAGGAATGGTTCAAGAATTGTATTTTACCAAACATTCCTCAGAATAGCGTGATAGTAATAGAAAATGCGAGCTATCACAGTCGCCAATTACATAAAGCTGCAAGCTCAAATAATACAAAATTGGAGATTCAGAACTACAAGGCGGCGAATGATATATATTTTGAAGAAAGTTACAAAAAAAGGGATCTTTTAGAAGTGTTAAAGACATTTTGTATAAAAAAAGTATATGTTTGTGACACATTGGCAGAAGAAATTGGACATACAGTGCTACGGCTCCCACCCTATTATTGCATTTTTAACCCCATAGAGCATATTATTATTATGTGGCACCAGTTAAAATCCCTGGTTAGGTCTGAAAATATTTCTCCGACTTTAAGTTCTAGTGTTGTAGAATTAATACGAAAATGCTTTAATGATATTCCCCCAGGTAGTTGAAAAAATTCAGTCCGTCACGTAATAACTGTAGAAAATTCGTATATTAGTCTGGTTCGTACAATTAATCCAATTATAATTAATTTTGATGAGGATAGCGATAGCGAAACAGAACTATCTATAGTATTCTATAGAATGACATTATAAATGTAAATAAATATGACTAGTAATATTTTAAAAAAATGTTATTTCATTTGATTACATTAATATAATCATATCATTACTTGTTTTCCTTAGTCCGTCCCATCATACTTCACTTGTTTATTGCCAAGCTCTTGTCTACACAATGGGACCGACCCAGGAAATCAATAAGTCGTATCCAATTTTCGTGAAACGTACTGTACTTTATACAAAACGACAAGATTTAGTACAAGACTTATTATTTTAATGATCATACCAAAAACAAATATTACATAATTTGTAATAAATTTTTTAATGTTACCTGTTATTATATCTCTACCACCGTAATTACCTCGAATTTTGACCCGCTAATTTTGGAATGGAATTTTTAACACATTTGGATGTGGCTTCTAATGGGGGAAGATAAACTACTTTTTGACAGAAGAATGACATTTCTAACTGTAAAAATGGCGAATGGGCGCCATCTCGGTGAAGAAAATTAAATAAGAAAAGTAGTCTTGAGATACATCATTTTGAACGTACTATCAAGTACTCTCCGATACCTGAATATTATTTCTCTATTCGCAATGAAAACAAAATAGCGGCGTTTTAAGAGTTGCATAGTTATTATTATTTTAGTATCCTGTATTGCATGTACCATCCTAGAAAAATAAATACAACTTAGCATAGTATAATAGGCATCAGAGAGCCACACTTTCTTGCATATTTCATGGTTCTCAAATTCAAAATGGCTGATGTGCGCCATCTTGATAAAAAAAATTGAATAGGGAGTAAGATCTTCCGATACATCGTTTTAAATGTCTTATCGGGTACCTTACGATCACAGAACATTGTGTCCCTATTCGTACCTAAAACAAAATGTCGGCTATACAAAAACTAATATTTACTATTTTTTTTTTGCTATTTTAGTTCACATCTGGCAACTTTGTAGAAAGTCAATTGATCAGCTGGCCAATACTCGCTGCTTTATGTCATGTTGTAAAACCTAATAGTAAATACTATTTTTTAGAAAGCCCATATTTTGTTTTGGACACTAATAGGGACACAATATTCTGTACCGTGAGTACTCGATACAACCTTTAAAAATTATCTATTGTAAAACTTCACTTCCAATTCAATTTTTTTATTAAGATGACGCCCATCCGCCATTTTGAATTTGAGCATCCTGAAATATGCAAAAAAGTGTAGCTCTCTGATTCCTACTATACTATCCCGAGTTGTTTTTATTTTTCCAAGACGGTAAAAGGATAATAAGAAATAATAATTATACAATTTTTACAACGCTGCCATTTTGTGTTCGTTACGAATACAGAAGTAATATTCTGTCATCATAAAGTACTCGATAGTATCTTCAAAATGATGTATCGTATGTATCATATTTAATTTTCTTTACCAAGATGGCGCCTATTCGCCATTTTGACAGTACTGTCATTCTTTAGTCAGAATAGTAGTTTATAAGCCATGTATAAAAAAATTAGGGGGCAAAAACCGTTTTCAAACTACATACACACACTATATTTTTGTAGTAAATATAATTTTTTAATAATATCTAGTTTATTTTATTTGCTTCTATTTTCTGTTTAGGTAACTTGCGCATCAAGTTGAACGTATGAGTGTCAGGTAATCGTGTAATATATTATAATTTTACAATGTAAAGATAAATTCTAAAGAGTCTTATAAAAAAATATACATACTTATATTAGTCATTTAGGTAATATGGCATGAAAGCTTGCACTATATTTTATGAAACTTCCCCTAAAATTTTATGTAATGAACAAAACATCTACCTAAATTATGTTTTAAAGTCTATTTTACATTACCAGTAAGTACAATGTTGCCAACGACTTGTTATATAGTGACCGGCAAAAAGTAGACCACATATGAGAAAGTTTTTTTATTATTGAAATATTAAAAAATATATATTACGTCGATGCAGAGGCATGATTGATAATCTAAAAAGTTTTTGACATTTGTCACGTGACTACTCATTTGGCTGGAAACTTGAACCAAATACATTTTGTCATGGAAAACTGGTATTAGATGATAAAAAAAAAGTAATCTGAAAAATTATGAAGCTATAATTACAAAAATTACATTTTTTCAAAAAAATATCCAGTATTAGAAACCTATCCCAGGAATATTCCTAATATAAATTTGTTGAAACAAAACTAGAAAAACTAGTCTTGCCTAAGCATATTGTTCCAGATATAGGGTCTGGCCATACCTAGTTTAAGATAAAAAGCGAAATTTTAACAATTAAATTAATATAATAAAAATAAATTTTTTTAAAAACAAAAAAATTGTTTAAATAATAATTTGTTACCTTAGGTTTCGATCAATTAATACATTTTCATTCTATTCCTGGGAATATGGAATTTATGACACTAATACTATATATCAAATACCAATGTATGGAAAAATTATTATTTCCCAGACCACCCGATGATACCTTATACAATAAGGGCATATTATTGTCTATACGGTAGCACTTTAAAATACTAATTCAGATTGAATGGTACTACCAAGAAAAGGAAGCCTTTTCCATTGAGAGGATGTCACCACCTGCAGACCGGTTTCGAACTCTTTTGTTCTCGTCAGTACAGGGTAGGTGTACATAACTATGATCAGAGAAGATTCTATACTTAACTTTGTATTATCAGCGGTAGTCGAGAAAATACAACGCGCAGTGCTATCTTTTAGCAGTCCTACGCAATCTGAACAAACGTTATTTGAATAAATCAAATAAAAAGTCTACTTACTTTTCAGGTGGTATTAATATAAAATACCAATGTATGTGGAAAAATTATTATTTCCCAGACCACCCGATGATACTTTACATAATAATGGCGTATTTTTGTCTACACAGTAGCACTTTAAAATACTAATTCAGATTGAATGGTACTACCAAAAAAACGAAGCATTTTCCATTGATAAGTATAGAGATGTAAACCCACCCTGTACTGACGTGAACAAAAGAGTTCGAAACCGGTCTGCAGGTGGTTACATCCTATCAATGGAAAAGGCTTCCCTTCCTTGATAGTACCATTCACTCTGAATTAGTATTTTAAAGTGCTATTGTGTAGACAAAAATATGCCCTTATTGAATAAGGTACCATATTTGATATTAATATCACTTGAAAAGTACTATTCTTATTTCATACTATATATTTTTCTGAAAAAATATATTTTTTTGAATTTTAACTCCAAACTTTGCAAATAAGCATAATAATAAAATCTAAAATTTTTCAAATTATTTTTTTCGATATCTCGTCATCCAATACCAGTACCATTCTTCAATTTACCAAACGGGTAGTCACGTAACAAATGTCAAAATAAGTTTTCAAGTTATCAATCATGTAGAGGCAATCGGTGTAAAATTTTTAAAAATATTTCAATAATCAAAAAAGTTTGCCACATGTGGCCAACTTTTTGCCGTTCACTGTGTAAAGTTACATTTCCTATCGGTGCATAAGTATCAAATACGCACCACCTGAATTGCCAGTCGAACGAGCAGATACTGCTATCTATCAATCCATTTAGCAATGATGTGTACATAATACATTGCCTGAACATATTTAGAACGTTTTCTTATGGTGGTTTACCTGGAATTGGTTGTTTACCCCCACAATTTACGTTATGCTCGGTTAACATCGATATTTTGAGTGGTATAAATACATACAGTTTGTTGCCTTAAATTGAATTTTATGTCAATTTTTGTACGAATCTGCACCTCATTTTTGTGATTTCGTCAAAAGAAATTTAAAATTGTTTAGTGCGTTAGCTGAGCAAGCAAATAATATTTTGTTACTTTCTACCAATTAACTTTTACATGATAATTAAAATTCTGGTAATGGTAATTGGGAATAATAAATACAACAATTTCATTGTTCTTTAACTTACTTTAATTAAAATAACTTTGACCCTAGAAAATATCGTGTCGAAAGAAACCAACAGCTGAAACATTTTCTATTGCATAGCAACTGCATCTCTAAATTTCATTTGTTTTCTCATAGGTTACTTTAGGAAAAAAATTTTGTTTACAAATTAATAATAATTGGACAGGGTGCGCTAAGCAATTTAAATGCAAATATCTCCGAAATGGTAACTCTGGGCGACCTGAACTTTTTACGTAATAAATATGAGACGAGTATTATTTTCATTAAAAACTTAAATACACTGAGGCACAAAAAAGTTATGACCTAATAAAAGTGCGAAAAATGCCGCAGAGATTACATTAAAATAAAAAAATCAATTTCTCGTCCTATTAAAACATAATTGCCAAATTTTGTAAAAAAACGTTAGTTTAAGTTATTAGAAGAAAACAGAAATGAAGTTTTAATAATACCCTTTATATCAGTTAATATCAACTTTCGGATATAAGTAAGTATAATTAAATTCTAATATTTTTACGTAAGGAGTCTATGGTTTTTCCATGTACCATTAATTAGCGGACACCCTGTATATGAAGGCCAATATATAGGAAATTTCTTAACATTGGATAATATGCTAATGTTGATGGGGCTACTTGACTAAAATATTGTCAATATGGGGGCATTTCGGGTTACACTTTAAGTCGGTTTCAACTTGCTTATTTTAAGCGGAACATCCTATATATTATTTGAATTCTACGTAGATATCGTATATAATAAGCTGCTGACGAACAACCACTTGTCTTACCGAAGTTCAAGTTAGTTTCTGACCCCAAGTTCGTTGTTCGTACGCCTCACACGTCATTTATTTTGAAACTAACTTGTAATCACCCATTTTGCATAATTACTACATATGAAATTATTAGAAATCGAAGATCAAAATTAACCGGAGTAATTTATGAAACTATATCATGTTTGAAAATGATGAAATGTAAAATTTTGCTCTTAAGATAACTCAGTCGATTATCCGGGTGTCTTAGCAGGGGCAAGGCGGGGTTTGTTCGTAAGTCAGATTCTGACTTAGTTGTGACAAATCGTACATGCCACTAGGTTACTTTTCTTGGAGTTAGATCAAAATTTGAGCTGTTCGTAAGCAGCTAATGTAATATACCTAAGTCTAAGCAGGTTTGGCATATTTAAGGTTTTATGTCTAAAATGACATTTACAGACCTTAAATTAATTATTAAATTTTCAGGAAGCCCTTATTATTTAATTTTCGGTTAAATTTCTTGTTAAAAAGGACCTGCTTTAATAAATTTTTTTCATAATATTTCTAAATTATTAATACAGGGTGATGGAAACCCCGGATTTTATTAATTAATTATTTTCTATTTAGAATTAAAAATAAGGGTAAGTTTGTATAAGATTGTCTATTCCGAAAATTTGTAGTTTTCGAAATATTGCCAATTTAATATTTTTATATGACGATTTTGCTGCCGATTTTAAGTCTAGTTCTCCTAGTTTGGCGCGACGGTGTTGAAAAACAGACAAATGCCAACGAAATAAATTTGTCACATGTTCTTAAATTTTTTTTTATGATCAAACACAAGCATTATAGAAAAAATCCTTTAGGGCACTCTGGGAGTGGTGCGTGTGCGCAAAAAGCGATTCATTATTATTACTCTAGACATTCTCCATAAATATTAAACAAGTATTTTCGGAAAAGACAACCTTATATAAACTTACCCTTATTTTTAATGTTAAAAAGAAAATAGTTTGGGTATTTCCATTTGAAAATATAGATTTCTTGCAGCTTCCTCAATTTCATTTTTAATTTGTTGGAACACCCTGTTTAACGCTTATCAAAATATTAACAAAAATCCATTAAACAGATCCTTTCGAACAGGGAATTCAACCCAAATTAAATGATAAAGGCTTCCTTATAGGAAAAATTTATAATTATTATAAGGTCTGCAATCGTCATTAGACCAAACCTTAAATATGTCAAGCACGTCTGTACTTAAGTATAGGACACGATCTATGATATATGCATAGAATCTTGCGTAGAATTCAAAAGTATAATAAGACATAGGGTTTTACATTTAAAATTACAAAGTGGACTTATGGTATAACCGAAAGTCCCAGCATATTGAAAATATTTTGGCTGAACTGTCCCCATCAAAATTATGATACTTTCCAGTTTTCAAAATTTCACTATGTATAGTTTTTCATATATAAATCGTGCCGGTTCCCGGTCGGAAAAGTAAGAATCTAACCACACATATATAATAATTAAATTATTATCTGTATTTTTTGCATGTATCTAACTTACAAATATTCTTGTTGTAGGATGTATTGATATCTTACAGATTAATGCAAAATGAGTTTCTATCTCTTGTATTAGAAAGCGTCCCAAGTAGCATTTTTAGACACATTATGGTAAATGTATCGTAACTATCGCTTCTGTTTCCGAGCAAAATTGGAAACTATTGACCACAAAAATGGAAATATTTTCGAAACCTATACATTTTAAATGAAACATTTGCACGTGTTTCCAGCTGTTTGGTACTAGCTGTGACTTTCGCTGTTTCGGTGCACAATCGAAACTTTTATCGAAAATGTTTCGGAAATGTTCGAAACTGTACTTTATCTGTTTGAATGACAGTATAAATGTTAAAGCATGCGCAACAAAATTGTTTCCAAATGTGGCTGATATTGTATGTGAACATGTTAAAATAGACAAAATTAGGAAACAAATAATTAGGATACCTTGACTGTTATAAAATAAGAGAAAAACAATAATTTCGCCATGATGAATTCGTTATAAGTATATTTTATTTCATATACCTAGTTATTGCACATAAAAACCAAAAAATAATTGTAGTAAATTTTTTGTGCACTTTAGTAATTTGACTTTGTGTTTTTAACGTGTCCTCGATTTATTTGCAATTACAGAAAAAAATATACTTTACCAAAAAAATAAAATATTTTCAAAATATTATTTATTTCTTTTATAAATAGACTTAGCTAGGAAAATGGAACTTATGTAACAACTTTTGGCTTCTCAAAAGATGCAGGAATTTCATAATAACTCATTTTAACGAAATAAAAATTTCACAAAATGGCAGCTAGAAAGCTATAAAGTATTCTGGTCCAAAATGGACTCAACATACAATTTCTAGTCTTTGGCTTCTATGTTTCGTACATCATGTAGCTATAATTTATAGAAAATGTGTCGAAACATAAACACTGATTTGATAATGTATCGACCGAGTGCGAAACAAACGTAGCTAAAGTAAATTTTACCGTCACGTCGGGCGCTAAACATTTCTTCGGTGTACATACATAACCTAAAACCAAAATTCATATATTTTTTTAACTGTTTCTGTACTGATCCGAAACTAAAAATGTACTCCGTTGTTGAAACTAAAGAAAAAAAATCTGTTGGTGTTAACAGCTGTGCAAAAATTATAGGTTATTTGGGAAATGCAAAAATTATATGTTATTATGGCAAGGTGATGTACAGAAAAATATTAGGTTTATTAAGTGATGGTGAATGCCACAAAAAAAAGGTTTGCTTGTATGCACAGGAAACAAAGGTTGGGTTTCTGGAAGTTTGGAAAAATATTTTCGTCACAAGTTTCGTAAATGAATGGATACCATTGTTTGGTAAATATTTGGGAGCAAAAAAATCCCGGTTTGTTTTGATCAACTTAACTCGAAAATGTATCGCTACAATTTGGAAGCGCATGTGTGTTACTAAAACTTTATAATTTTAACCAAAAATGTTTCGAAAAATATTTATCTTCGCGTGTCGTTAATGTATCGACACTATGGTTTCTAAGCAAAGAATGTGTGTGCAATTTGTATCTAAAAGTGCTACTTGGGGTATCATTTGTTTGTTTAGCCTAAAGAGGCCATAGTCATCTACAAGATTAACATTGTTTTACATGACTCGTGGTTCTAAATGATAATTCCAGAAGCACTTTCGTCGTTCTTCCTCATAAGGCCCTTAAAATGTGAGACAACATTTCTGAAATAAGATTTGCGTATTGATTTATTTACGATATTTGTTTACTGAGAAATTTATCACCAAACATCCAACAAAATCTTACTTACTGTATTATAAAAAACCCCGATGTTTTCCGAATAAGAATTCTTATGATTAATGCGATTTATTATAGGGTCCAAATCGATTTTTAATAAAAAATTTCAAAACGCTTTCAGGCAAAGGGAATTAAAATTTTCCACTTATCAGAGTGCCAGTGCAGATACATATTATGAAAACAAAGTTTTCCAGCTAGATAACTATATAGCATTACTTATGTTTAAACCAAAGTTTGTGATTTATTAATATAAAAAAGCTCAAAGTCAGACGTCGCATCCCGTATTTGCCTAAGTTTTATTGTTTATATACAGAAACAAATCTTAAGTATGTAAACTCTACATTTGAAACAAGAAAAATCGACAAGAGCGCTTAATATTATTGCTCCTTTTACATTATCGTAAAAGGAAACAATTTTCTTCTGCTCTGATATCTGTCGTATACGTTTTCCTAAGTGATTATTTTATTTATGAAGGAAATAAAAACTGCGAAATTGTGCCCTGAAAGTTACTATGTATTGAGTATATTTATGGATTGAACTAGCCATTACTGGATGAATATCCATTGTGAAACAATAGTACCACAATGTGAATAGATTTTCATAAAACTTTTATTGTACAATGACAATTGTTTCGACCGACCGAAGTAAAAGAAAAAATTAGCTAAATTTACTATAAAAATAATAAAACTAACCATATTTTATGACTTTATATGTGACTAGAATAACTTTATTAAGAAATGCCATTAAATTATAGCAAAATTTTAACCGAAATTTTTAGTTCTTTTGTAATATTTCCTAAAATCTTTTGTAAAATTTACTAAAATCGATTGCAAAAATTTTGACATAAATATGGAATTATAAAAAAATTATTTTCACTTATTAAAATATATTTTAGTATTTGCTTGATTGTATCAAATTTATCAACTATTCTTTTTTAGAAATTATGTGTCTCTACCCAAAACATTTAATTTAGCTTAAGCAATGATGTAGCTAATTTCTATATTTTAAGTAAATATTTCAAAAATATAGATTTATTTCTTCATATTATTTGAATTTCTGTAAAAAATACCTTTTCTTCTAACTTATTTGAAATTGTAGAATTGTGCAAGATTGTAAATAAATAGTGCTTTTTGAATGAAATGTTTTGTCTCCCTTTTATATATTATGTTTATGGTCTCTACAATATTAATAACTAATACTATATCTTATAGAAAGTCGTACAATGAAATCGTTACTATAATAATTTTACTATAGTGTTTGTTCCTTGCACTTACATTCGTTATAAAATTTAGAACATATTTAGTATTTACTTGATTGGACTAAATTGATTAGAAATACTAACTATAACTTACTATGGTGTTTTCCGTGTAACTACACTACACTCTACAGTTTTTACCTATATTGTATTTTATTGTGTTTAACAATACGATGCTAACGCTAACTTTTTTATGATTAAACATTAGCAATATAGAAAAATTATTTAAGGCACTATGGTAGTGGTGCTTGTGCGAATGAAGCCATTCACGTTGGTTTTGAATCATTGGAGGTTATATTAGTTGGAAAGCATGTCCTCACGATGGTCGCTCCACAAGGATGATGTCCTCCAGTTGAACGAATTACTAAATGGAAGAATTAAACAGGAATCTCAAGCACTATCGTTCAGAAACTAATCATAAAGCCGATTTATAGAACCTTGAAAGCTTGTGAGCATGACGCAGTATATAAAATTTTCTTACTAAAAAATACTAAATATTAATATTAAGTGCTCATGTACTAGAAGCCATGCACTGAAAGTTATCAATCAAAGAGCATAAATAAAACGCTTAGTATCAGACTAATTAGGCAGAAATTATTATAAACCAACTACACTCGTTTTGATTAATTTTTAATAACTAATTGCATAAAAATGGATTAAAACACATGCTGATACAAATTTTTATTGTGATCTTGAAAACGATACGGGGCATAGTAATACTAGCAAATACTTTAAAACCCATTTTGAAAACAAAATATAACTTGCGATACATCGTTGGAAAGGGAATTTTGGGCGCTATCCAATTATGTAATAAAATTCGTAGGTTCCTATTTCAAATTAAAATAGGATATCCACTTCTTTCGTGGGCACCCGGTATAGGCTCAATCAATAATATGAAAGTTTATAGGTTTTTATATCAATTGAAGCGCAATTGTAAGAGAACTAGTGTAGTTACCTTTAATAAATGGGGTTATTTATCTATTATGTAAAAATTATTTTTGAAAAGGAGGAAAAAAATGTAAATTGAATGAAGAAAGAGATATAAAATAAACACTGAAAACCTCCAAACAAAAAAAAATATATGTATACAAAAACTTTTGAACACAAGACAGAAAGACACGATAAAGCAACAGCAAAACACTATGGACTCTGACGGATATATTAAAGACACAAAAATGTAAGATAAGGGTAAATTGCTATAGGTTCAGGATGTACTGCATATTATACAATGTATGTAGGTATGTACAGCTTATCGTTTCGTTCTGTGGCTACCAAAACTATTTAAAGAATGCAGACAAGATATTATCGATGTTTTCAAATTACTTACCAAAAATCTAATAAGTTTTATGAAATTTATTATTTATACCTCCG
Organism: Barypeithes pellucidus; assembly: GCA_963991005.1. Classification (NCBI taxonomy): domain Eukaryota; kingdom Metazoa; phylum Arthropoda; class Insecta; order Coleoptera; family Curculionidae; genus Barypeithes; species Barypeithes pellucidus. The sequence goes on along the minus strand of OZ022556.1, from coordinate 30,389,823 downwards.
ATGAATACAGAATTTAACCTAATAGTTAAAAGGTTAGAAAATATTATTATTCGGACTGAAAAACAGAAGTATTTTGAGTTTTAATTAATATGTTCACACCTCACTAATTTTAATTACCAGAGGAAATTAAAATATTAATTGAATTATCTGTTTACTAGCAAAATCTGACAACATGTGAATATGCATTTACTACAAACATTCAGTCGATTAATAGGATCACTTCTCTATTTTATTATTAAACATTAAACAGAGAAAAAAATATAATATGCGATTGATTTGGACACGCCTCCGGAGACATACGCCAGACACATGGCACTGCTATGCGCCAGACACGCTATGATTTTTGACCAGCGGCAGCGACCAGTGGAGGTTACGTGTATTATTATACAATTAATAGCGCAAATAGTAAAAAAAACTTCTTTGCGTTTTCTTTCTATTCAAAATTATTGCAATGGCACATATTCGTAGAAAAACTTTGCATGGCCAATCTCGGGAAATTATTGCTAATTTTTATAATGTTTGTGATGAGGAAGCCAGAAATAATTCATTTAATTTACCATTAAAATGAAAATTGGACAGGGTTTCGATGCACACAGGAGTTGGTATTCGCGTGATTAAAAAAATTCACAAGGAAGATGAGAACTGGAAGCAAATAATCCTGAAAAAGTTGTTTGTATTCCACGGGCATTTTTTTAGTACAAGACAGAGAAAAAGAGTATTTCCGCGATAAAACTTGATTTTCGCACGGTTCTGATTTTGTTTTTCTCATGGTGATTATTGGTGAAATAAAAAAAAAATTCGGACAAAAGTTGTTTCTTTTTGGTCGGAGAACACGATACGCCAATAAAAATTATGAGGTTCCATTTGAAACTCTCAACTTACCCCCACCCCCGCCCGGGGGTTGAGGGGGTGGAGGGTGGTTTAAATTGCACACTATTCGTTCTTCAAAACAAACCAACTTTTTCCCTAGACATTTTCCGCTGCAATGCGATGCACCGGAGTTATTCCGGGGTACCGACCTTTTTTCAACACCGTGTATATTTAATTGGTTTAGTTTAAAAAAAATAAATTAAATTAAATTTTTATATAAGATATGTCAAATTAAAATTTTAGGAAATTTACATGTACCTATTTTATGCACTACCCCATACAATTAGACGTACAGGGTGTACCACTTTCGACCTTTCATAGAGTATCTCCGTAATTGTTAGTGGTATTAAAAAAGTAATGTAGGTGTCATGTGCTCTTTTTGGGTCAAACTTAAAACGGTAAAATCAAAATTAGAAAGCTCGCTTAAGAGATACGGGGGAAAATCAAAAAAATTGACAATACAAAATAACCCTACATTTTCTTAGTTAAAAGAGATACAAAAAAATGTTTTATATAGAAGTTTCTTTATATTGATTGTTGAATAATCTGCCGTTTGTTCGAATAAGAATACGGGGTCAGTTAAAAAAGTTATCGAACCTATTTGTATTGATATTTTAAATTTTACAATTAATTCATTTGAGGGGATCTGGGTAAAAGAGTAGGTACCTTAATTTTTGTTGTTCTTTTCGTATTTTTATCTTAAAATTTCTTTCCTCCGTGACATCTGTCTTATGTTTAACATCTTTGAAATAATATCCTTTTGAATTTATGGCTACCCCGTTCTGCAGATCTGAATCCATTTGATTTTTATTTCTGGGGTCACCTTAAACAACTCGTTTATACAGCTCGACAAGCGAGTCTATAGCTACGCGGTATCGGTAATGGGGAAGCAATATCTTTTAAAACATGGCAGAGTCATGGGCATGCTATTATTATCTTAATAATGTAATAATATATATTTTTTCATAGCATGAATATATTTGTATCACCAGTGGAATATATTAGGCCTTTCCTTTAATATTCTTCGCTTATTTTGGCATTTTCGCCAATAAAATCCATTTGATCTCAACATGCACCTCAAAGTTTCACGGGAAAACGGAAATTTTATGTCAATTCTCAGCTGTTGTAGCAACTTTTTTAAGGTTGGAACCACTTTTAGTTCCAAATGAAACTTTTGTATTGTTGTCCTAACAACGCCAAAGTCTAAGCCTTCGATTTTTCCGACAGCAGAGAGACGGGCCCTTTTTTTGACAGGAGATGATAACAATTGATCCAGGTTATTTTCTTTCCTTTCAGTATCTTCTTTCTGAATGTTTTTTACTGCACCCAAGCTTACTCCCGTATACATTGCGACCCTTTCTAGCTTTCGCTTAAGTGGCAATTTAAATGTATTAATTTGTGATTCCTCTTCACACACCCTGTACACATTGGCAATCACTTCACGGGTTTGACTATGAAGGGTGTTACCAGGGTATATTCATTCATTTTCACAGTTTTAAAACAAACCCTATCACTACGCAACTGGATGAAGCATATTGGACATCGCTGAACAAGCACGCTGGCACAATAGGCGTATCACCAGGTGCGTGTCGTCATCCTCTGTCTGGGATATAACCTATCAAATTAGTTCTAGCCACCGGTTACCGATGGTTACCGTTGATATTGCACCATGTTGCCCTATTTTTAGATTAGAAGTACATTAATAAAAAAATATTTTATTTTGCATTTAAATATTAAAATAAATAGTATGAAAAGAAAGTTTTAAGAACATTGAAACTATAATAGAATATTAGTTTCTTATATACTTATGACAATTTACTTTAAATGGGTAAATTTAATTTTAGGGTTTACTTGGTAACACACATGTTATTAAATTAAAATTTAATATATGTGACAACATTGTTATCCCAAGAAATTTTCTTGCCCGCATTCATCTTGTAGCTACAGATAAAGTTGTCGACCTGTGTACTACTCCTATTGAAACTGAAGAAAACCGTCGACTCCATATTATTTTTTCAATACGATTCGCGCCAATCCCAAAATTTTCCAACACGTAAGAAACAATATAGCACGTCGTGTACCTGGGTATTTACTGGCTCATGGAGGACATTTGCAGCATTTTATTTGACTTTTATTCATATGAGTTCATTATTCAAAGTTTTTATATCATATTCATTATCAAATCATTGCCATTAATATAATAAAATTAAAAATACAATATAACTTTTTAACATCCTGTATTTCGAAAACGAAGCGACATGCGACAAACTTTTATAGCACATTTTCGTCTTAGAATAAGGTGAGGATTCACCTCCTTTATTTTTTCAGAGATGTTAGGAAACACCCTGTATTTATAAGTCAAGAAACCCGAATGATTAAGTCTTCCTCTGAATTTCTGAAAATAATAATGTAACAAATATTCACAATATGTCTGGTAATCTATTAGTGCTAATGACATCAATTCTATAACAAACAAAAAATATAAATCTCTATATGCCTAATTTATTTAAATTATATAGTTTGATAAGAGTAGTTGCCAATCAGCTATATAAAGAGTGCGCTGGGCATAATTATTAGTCAAATTTAAGTTAGCCATCGTGAGGGTTAGTCTAATACGAGTGACAATTTACTTGTTGTGTGTAGTTAAAAGGATTTAGCTGAAAATGTCTTTGGAAGTGGAACAGGTAAGTACAAATAATAAGAAACCATTGCAATTATTCTAATTATTAGTCAGAACGTGATACTCCGTACTACGCTAATATAAATGTTCATTAATAACGCTCTCAACACAACTTTGGTCATTGAAAAAATATATTTTCTTATTTGTTGCTTCATAGCTTTACAGGTGTCCCAGAGGGGAACCGCCAGGATTTATATATAAAAAACTATACATAGTAAAAGTTTGAAAATTTTACAGTCAGCTAATGTTGATGGAGGCACCTCGGCTAAAATATTGTCAAAATGGTGGCACTTCCGGTTACACCGGAAGTCGACGTCAACTTGATTATTTTAAATGGGGAATCCTTTATATTATTACGTTTTTTGATTCTGCATAAGATTCTAGGCAGATTTTGTATATCTTGTCCTAATAAAACGGAATCATGTTTTAGGGTTTATGTCTATTGCAGAGCTTAAATTAATTATAAATTTTTTCTAACAGGAAGCTTGTATTATTTAATTTCTGTTTGATTTCTTGTTGAAAATTACTCGCCTTAATAGATTTTCTATGATATTTTCATAACTATTTGTACAGGGTATTCAAAAAATAAGATAGAAAATGAAATTGAGAAATCCGCAAGAATCTATACTTTCAAAGTTTATAATTATTTTCTATTTAGCATTAAAAATAAGGGTAAGATTGTATCATGTTGTTTATTCTGAAAATTGGTAATTTTCGAAAAATTTTAAGATTTTAAGTTCAGGTATTCGTTGGCTATGAGGGCGTTGAAAAACAGTCAAATACCGATGCAATGAATTTGTCACATATTCTTGTTATTACTTTATCACATTCTCCATAAATAATAAACAAGTTTCAATAATATTCGTTTCTGTAATGATTATTAATAATTTTTAATTGGCAAGGCTTCTTACATTTCATTAGCATTTCACTATTTTTCAACGCCGTCATAGCCAATTAGGAGTAACTGAAGTTATTAAATTCCCAATATTTCGAAAACTACAAATTTCGGAATAGATAACCTTATACAAACTTACTCTTAATTTTAATGCTAAATAAAAAATTATTATAAAATTTGAGGGTTTCCGTTTAAAAATGTAGAATTTTTGCAGTTTTCTCAATTTCATTTTTAATCGAATTTTTTAAAGACCCTGTATTAATTAATAGTTTTATAATATAAAAAAAATCTATTAAACCGATCCTTTGCAACATAGAATCCAACTTAAATTAAATAATAAAGGCTTCCTTATGGGAAAAATTAATAATTATTTAAACGTAATTTTAGACATAAAACCTTAAATATGTCACGCACGTTTAAAATCGGATATGAAATTTCAAATCTTGCATATAATCCAAAACTATATTAATATATAGGGTGTTCCGTTTAAAATAAGCAATTTGACACCGACTTCCGGTATAACCGGAAGTGCCACCATAGTGAAAATATTATAGCCGAGTTGCATCATCAACATTAGCATGCTTTCCAATTTTCCTATGTATATTGTTTTATATATTGATCGAGGCGATGCCCGTTGGGACACCCTGTATACAGTAATTACTTATTGGAGACTTGTTGATTATACGTTATTCGATTCTTTGAACGCTCTTCTCTGCAACGGAATATGTATTGAAAAAATAATTTCGTGTATGTTTTCGCTTATTAAGTTTTAAGATGTGATGGCGAATTTGCAATAAGTGTCTATAATTAAAAAATACAAACGATAAATATTCGTTATTTTTAAATTTATTCATAAATAATTCAACTGTACGAGGACATTGAAAACTGAAAAGTAATTAGTATTTGAGAAGTAATCAGCATGATGTTTAATTAATTACCTATGTTTATATTTTAATTATTCAAATATAATATAAGGGTTTGTTCGGGATGTTGTTCGTAAGAAATTGTAGAAAACTTAAGCACTGTCTCTCAATACGGGTTCTTATAAAAAAATGTACTCGTTTATAAAACGATATTTTGCCGCTACTTCATAAACATTCATTATAAGAAATAAACAAATAATGGTATAATGTGTAGACTGTAGAGATCTTCACTAAAGTTTGATTGTACCATGATAATTGCTTTAGATGGTAAAAACTTCTTTGTGTTTTAGGAAAACATTGTGGTATTTATTGTTTATTTCTTGGATTATTTGTACAGGGTGTCTCATTTTTGACACTTTCGGGGGATTAGAATTATTATCAAAGATATAATTCACTTTACTTTTCTACTCTTTAACGAAGCGGAAGATTCCGATGTCAAATTTGTCATGGCTCTCTTAGTTTTTAATTTACGGGGTGATTTTTAAAATATACGCTTTTTTTTAATTTTTTTTGCTTTGCGCTTCTTAAACACACATCGTATCTGCGTTATGCGTTAACTTATGAAAAATATACAAACTGATCTTGTTAGAGAATTTTACGTAAAGTTCAGTGACGTAGCAAGTTTTTCCGTAAAGTTTTTAAAGATATTAATAAAAGTCAAAAATGTAAAACTTGAACCCAGTATATTATATTTTCAAATAATTAAGAATGTTTTTATAAAAATGTTTAATTGTTTATAATTATTTATCTTCAAAAATAATCTAAAAATGCGATATTTTTAGTCAATTACGTAGGCCATGGACAATGTATTAGAAACAAACTAAAATGTCAAAAAGATTTTTAATTGGATTGTATTACACATACCAACATATCATAATTGTTAAGAATACAGATGGTATAAAAATATCTTGATTGCTCAGAACCTGCTTCTTTTTTGCTTGTTTTTGTTCAGATTTTAATTTAACATTTGTTAATATCTCAGGAACCGAAACATACGCCATTGAACTTTACGTCAAATTCTCTAAAAAGAGTACATTTTATCTTTTTGATAAGGTGACGCGTAACGGAAATACGAGGGGTGTCTAAAAACGATTTTCAAAATCATAAAATATCTTGAAAATAATTTATCCACTTGTGATATTTTAAGGGAAAATCTACTTAGTTCAATTCATTATGTATTAAAATACTTTCTCCATTATAAGATCTTAGGTAATTTAGTCTCACCTTGTAACTTCAAGCGCCTAATTGTCGAATTAAGATGCTTGCAAATTAAGGTCCATTTATAAATGTTCAGTTCAGTTGAGTTCAGTTGCAGTTCGCTGGAAAACAATTTCTGATTTATAAACTTGAACTGAGTCGAACGAATCACCCTGTAGATCAAAAGCTAAGAGAGTACTTAATGACAAATTTGACACCGGAATCATTCGTTTCGTTAAAAACTGAGGAACTAAAGTGAAAACGGCAACATTCTATCTTTGATAGTAGCGCCCAGGAATTGTCGAAAATGGGACATCCTGTACAGGCCCAATCAGTTTTTAGGCCAAATTTGATAAAAGATACAATATACTCTGTTTTTACGAAAAACATTTAATTAACCTATTGAAGATAATAATACGCCAATTTTTCTTGACGTTCCTTCTATTCCTTTTATAGAGATTTCAATCGTGCCTGTCAGTTTCAAACAAAAGGGGATGTCCTCCTTCAATCTCTGACGGTTTGGAATTATATGGTCTTTTAAAACAAGCTACACGAGGAGACAATAATAAAGGTATGTACAAAATAGAAGCGATCATTTTTACTTGTCTTGAATATATTAACCCCTATTGTATACATTCAATTGTATTTTAATATTCTTGAGATTGAAGTTTCCTTGAAATTGAATATTTTTACATCAGAAATATTATTGGAAAATTTTTTATAATAAGTACCTAATTAAATGCCTTAATATCAGGTAATTGTCATAGTAATGGAAGAAAAATTTAGGACATTTACACTCCTTAGTTAACATTATTAAGTTTATAATTTCTAATATTTATTTAACATGCTTTACACAGAATATTATACAGGGGTTCCCAGCTATCCTTAATAACTCTTGAAATATTTGTTCTGTAAAAAATCGCCAATACACAAGAACAATAATAATTAGGGGGGAACATCTTTTGATGTAAAAGTGAAACTTCTACTGTCACAGTCATTGTTCCCATATGGCCCAACTGTAAAATCTTAAATGTAATGATGCCACTTGTGGCTTATTGGATAGGTAATTTTGTCTGTAATCCAGTGCAGTAATCAGTTTTTGATTAATTGTAAAATTTTTAACTATAATTTTTTTTCTACGAAATATTATTTTGAAATTTTTTATTTACATGAAGTTATAGATATGAAGTAACTTATTTAATCGATTATTCAACCTTCTATGCAACAGTTCAATGTCTGCTTAAAATGAGCTCGAACATTTTCGAGGTTGGATGGAGTTAAAGTCCGACGCTTGGCAACAATTCTTACTTTTGGAAAACAATTTTCAATTTTAAATTTTCCATCGAATCAATAACATAGTACGGCACTGGATTACAGACTAAATTACCTATCCAATCCAAGGTGCCACAAGTTGTACCGTCGCATTTAGGATTTTAAAGTTGGGTCATCATATGGGAATAATGACAGTGACAGTAGAAGTGTCACTTATATGTCAAAAGATGTCCCCTCCTGATTATTGTTGATATATTGGCGATTTTTTACAGAACAAATGTTTCAAAAGTTATTAAGGGTGGCTTCTTTTAGCTGGGAAACCCTGTAGATATATATTTATTATTTTATTTATGAGGAAATAAAATACCTCGAAAATAATTTATCTACTTGTGATATTTTAAGGAATCGAATTTTAGTTCTTATATTAAAATAATTTCTCCATTATAATTTTATGAAAAGATCTTGTAATTTCAAAACGCCTAATTGTCAAATTAAGATGCTTGCAAATTAAGGTCCATTTTTAAACTTTAAGTTCAGTTCAGTTGAGTTCAGTTACGCTGCGCTCGCAGTTACAGTTCGATGGAAACAATTTCTGATTTATAAATTTTTATTTTATAAATGGTCTGTTGGGTTGTCATTTGTTCCAAGTCGAACGATAGACGGAGAACTAAACTCAGCTGCACGCAACTGAACTGAACTGCAGCGACAAAGTTTATAAATGCCACTTTATAAATTACGTGTTATTGTTGTGTTGAACCAAATTATTATTATTTAAATCAAATCCTTCTGATATTTTATACTGTTAATATTTCTTTTCAGTAAAACCATCAGCGTTTAATGTAGTGGAGAGAGCAAAATGGGATGCTTGGGCCAAAAAAAACGGCCTCTCCAGGGAGGAAGCCATGACACATTTTGTAGATAAAGTAAGAAAATCCTACTCCTGTTCGTGCTAATTAGTTCAACGTTTACCATAAGTAGCATAAGTAGTTAGTGGAAAGAAGCTGATTACTCTAAATAAATTACCTTATCAATATTATATCAAAAAATTCAGTATCGCCGACCATATCCATAGAATCGCAGTTTATGATGAAATTAATATTTACGGGAAAACCTCGATGTAGTTTTAATAGTCAGTATCCAAAATCTTTTAAATTATCACGAAAAAAAGTTATTAAAATTGACCTGCAACAGTAATTGTAAATCTAATCAATAAAAATCAATCATTAAATAATATGGGATTTCCTAATTTCAACTTAACAAAGTATCACCCGGTATGGAGATTTCTTGGAGAAGGTTCTTAAGGAAATGAATATTAATAAGTTGAAGCAATTCACTAAGAATGTTTAGATAAAATAAATTATAGCAAAAAATTCGTTATCTGATCTTTACGACACTCAATTTAAAAGTTTTTGGTTGCTAGCTAAAAGAATAAATCTCTTTTAGTTACTGTTAATTCCTTAGATAAAAACTTATTGGAAGGATTGAAACTGTCAAGGAAGCCAAAATGTCATTTCTTCATAGGATTTGTTTCTTTCGGAAATATTAAAGCCAATTTATATTTATGTATTATTTATTATAAGTTAGCTTATTAGTTAAATTAAAAAATAAGTTATAAATGTTATTTATAAGAAATCTGGCTAATCGTTAGCAAAAACTTAATTATTTATTTTGTACTACCTATATATTTTATTAATTTATATTGTTCCTTAAATTTATGTAAAATTTTTATTTATTATATAAGTATTAAAGAGAAGCCGAATTTATTGAATTAAGCATATACTTAGTTGTTTTTGTTAATTCTTTTTATTTTGATTTTGGGTATTGAAAATTAGACAGGAAAATTGCTCTAATACTCTCATTTGAAAATATATTGGCATATACTACGAAAAAATGGATATACAGGGTGTCCGGGAACATGTCGGAAATCTCCCGGATATGAAGAAACCACGTGAAAAGAATACTATAGGTTCATATAAACTTATTTCGTATCGGCCTCCTCTTCGGAGATATGGGCTCCCAAAGACCACCAATGGAATCAAGTTTTTTACACATAATTATTGAACCACCTGGTATATTTCAATTATTTTTTAATATGATGTATACCAGGTAAGACCCGTCAAATTACTACCCAAGAAACTGTTGTGAATTACTCACAGCTGCAGGGACGGACTACGCCCTGTATGATGAGAACTTTGGACAATGTTTTTTACATACCTTTCTATTGGCTAAAAATTAAGCACTCTTCTTCTTCTTCATGTCGCTAATCCTAACCGTTTTCGGAAAAACGGTATTTTAATTATATCATGTATTTGGCGTATTTCAATAAAAGATACATCTTTGTTCCGATCAAATATTCAACCTTTAAAATTAAGCTTTTTCATATTTAACCCGATAGAAGTTATAGGACTGAATAAAATGACGTTTTCTCGAAAACGGTTAGGATTAGCGACATGAATGAAAGTACTTAATTTTTAGCCAATAGTTAAAGGTATGTAAAAAACATTGTCAAAAGTTATCATCATACAGGGCGTAAAAAAAATGGGCCCATGAGTGTTACAGCTAGTCCGTCCCTGCAGCTGTGAGTAATTCACAACAGTTTCTTGGGTAGTAATTTGACGGGTCTTACCTGGTATACATCATATTAAAAAATAATTGAAATATACCAGGTGGTTCAATAATTATGTGTAAAAAACTTGATTCCATTGGTGGTCTTTGGGAGCCCATATCTCCGAAGAGGAGGCCGATACGAAAGAAGTTTATATGAACCTATAGTATTCTTTTCACGTGTTTTCTTCATATCCGGGAGATTTCCCACATGTTCCCGGACACCCTGTATATATTAAGTCGAGTGCGGACTTTTGCCGATCCCTGTATGGGAAATAGATAGACCTATTAAAATTCTATAATAACTTGGGCTTGTGTAAATTTTACGAAGAATAAAATGGGCCTCATACTCGACTTTCATGGCAAATACCAAAAAATAAGATAAAATTCACAACAATTTCAAGAGAGTTTGAAAATGTTATTTCTTAAGGACAACGTTGGATTTAAATATGTTATTAAAATTTTATTTAACAGTGCCCTATTTATTGAAGCTAGTTTAGTGTAGTTAAATTTTATTCGGCATTGTTGTTTATATTTTTATTTATTTATATTTTGTTGCATTTTTACTTTTTTAATTTTTGTATTAAATACATATTTTTAAACGAAAACAGCTGTATTTTTTCTCAATAAAATGCAGTCACAGGCACTGCACTGATTCTAATGACGAATTGAGTTATGTTTGAATATGTTCTAAATAAAATTCGAACTATATTCTATACAATAAATGTTACTGGCGTTAAACGGTTTACTGCTAAAAAATCAGAATATGTTGGCAACTAACACTAGCCGGCTATAAGTCACGTCATACTCCTTGACAACAGAAAAAACATATAACCCTGTAGTATATACTATATCCAACCAGAACTGAACAGGGCCTATTCTGGAGTTTACCTGTATTTTTTTCAATGGATCACCCTTTATATTTTTTATTTTTATAAGAACCCAAAAAGCAGTGCTGGTTGGGTACCTTTTCTATATTAAATATTACCAGATACTTATCGGATACCCTGTATGTCTGGGGTAAAGGGCATGATGACTTCTCATTCTAGATATGACTTATAAAATTATTATTCGGCTCAATTTGAAACCATGTTACTTATGTATCTAGTATATTAATTCAACTAATAGAAAAATTACCTGAGTTTTGTGCCTGACAAATTATGTCAACACATTGTTAAATACGCAGATGATACTAACCTTATTGTTGGTAGCAAGGAATCAGAAAATATTTTTATTGCTTGGTTACAAATTGGTTTACAAAAAATAAGCTCGCTTTAAATAAGAATAAAACGAATATTATATTGTTTAGAACCAAACAGTCAACAGTGGGGAAACCCATAGCTTTAGAAATGGATTACAAAGAACTAAATCTCTCAGAAGAGGCGACATTTTTAGCAATATATATAATGAACATTTGGACTGGTCATGTCATATAAATAACTTGAAGAAAAACTAAATTCTGTCTGTTATGGAGTGCGGTTCATTGGTGGATATGTGGAGGGAAGAGTACTTAGGGTGCTATATTATACAAACCTTGAATCGGTCGTAAGGTACGGTATTATATTTTGGGGAAGTCACAGTTTAATTCATAGCATTTTTGTGGTTCAGATGATGGTAGTGAAAATTATTAGAAAAATTGGATATACGGAAAGTTGTAGGGGCGTTTCGAGAACTTTGGGGATAATGGCTGTGTATGTTCTTTATATATATGAATGTTTAATGTTTTTCTTTAAACATAGGGAGATGTTCAATCTAAATCCAAACCATGAATATGGTACAAGAACATTAAATATATCATACCTAGTACCTTAGACAAGGAAAGAGAGGGGACGGATAATTCCGCTTTACGGGCCGTCGCAGGAAGTGAAGCCTAAAATTGATTCCCCGCCATTTTTTAGGTGCCAGACATTCGAGGTGGCACCTAGTATATTTCAGTGATTTGTGGTGTGAATAGCTATCAAAAGAATTCAGTGTATTTATAGAAATATGGTGTATTGTTGTGCCTATGGCTGTAAAAGCAGGAATGAGCGAAAGGATCTTGGAATTACTTACAATCGGTAAATATTCTACTCGTGTTTTTTGCATGTATTTATTTTATATTAGATATCTCCGTTGTAAGTTTAGCAGCATATATTATTTGAAACTATGTTTAAGCCCATAGTTCAAGCTACCTTTCTTTGTAATTTGTACTGGATTTGTTGGACTTTTCATTCAAGATTTCTAATAAGATCTAGCTAATTGCCCTTGAAGAGGGTGTGTCACTCAATGGCGTACCTGCATGATTTGTATATTTTGACAAAATAAAATTATTTCTTATTTAATTTTGGTTAATTATTAGTGAAAGCATTATTTCGAATGTATACCAGTGTTATTTTTTTTTAAGAAAGCGATTAACGTTTGTCTTGATTCGTTGAAGGTCATAGTCTTTGAGAAACACGACCTCAGGAAGGTCGTTTCACAAAGATGGCGTCCTGTTAAAACTTATTTTAAACCACTAAGCTCAACCACAGTGTTGTATTGTTTTTAGATTTCCGAAAGATCAACAAAAAGCAAACATTTGGGTGCAGAACATGGGACTTAGAGATTGGACACCTTCTCCTGCCTACAGGGTTTGTTCAAAGCATTTTGAGAAGTTCTTTTTTTTATAAAGTTGAGGAAAGAGTTCGATTACTTGTAGGTGCTGTCCAACAATATTTTCAGAACTACCAGTACCTATATATACCACCAAACAAGGTATTTACTTTAAGTTAATTTCTGGAATAAAAAAATTATTCATTTTAAAAACAGAAACATTTTAAATTACAGAAGCATATAGATAATATTGATTTTTTTACAGGGTTTAAAAAGGCGAGCTACTGAAAGGTCAACTCAACATGATGCTGAACTATATATAGCTGGTACTTCAACAACTGGGTCCACGCAACCGAAGAAGAATATATTTTAAATAATTTCTAAAAAATCTCTTCACTTTAAAAACATCTCAATCATGTATGTAATATTAATTTTGTTACAGGCTACCGAAAGTTCAAATCAGCTTGATGAAGAACTAGTTTTACCTTGTACTTCATCTGGGCTAACTGAACAGAAAGAAGGCACTCCGAGAAAGAAAAAATTGATTCTTTGTAATAAATTTTGAATCGACCAATTTTGTTTTTTTATCTTACATTTTTCCTAAAGTTGAAAGATATCTATATGAAATTATAATTTTGACGAATAAAATTAATATCTACTAAGCATTCAATAAATTATTGAGAAGCAAAAGAACATTTTTACTATCAAACCTCAGTAAGATACACAACAATTCAATCAATAAAAATATTACTTCCATATTCCATACGAAATAATTTTGTATTGGGATAATACTAATAAAATATTCATGTTACGCCACTGCTAAACCCGGTTTGGTGCCAGGCGGTAACAAAATAGCTTCTGGTTTTACGCGTCCCCTCTCTTCCCTTGTCTAAGCCTAGTACAATGATTAACACTAACTGAAAAATGTCGGCACTATGTATGCATAAAATTATTTAATGCTTTGCCAAATAACATCAAACAAATACACTAACAAAAAATATTTAAATTAGAGATTGGAAAATTGTTAATAGATATTGAACCTTATAACTTGAGAGATTTCGGTATTTAGTATTTAGTACAAATTATGATGTTTTTTGTTCTCATTGATATGTGACGTCATTTCTTTTGTGTTCCATGTGTTCATGATTTGAAAAAAAGTTCATTATTATTATTATTGGAAGAGTAACATAAATGATAATGAGCGATACTAGCAGGTGAGCGCAAACAAATATAATCTTACGAGAAATTTTAATATTCCCTTAAGAATTTATTAATACTCTCTAAATCTTCCTACAAGGTGTATTGTGTAGCATGTTTTGTTTTGTTTTGCTAGACACAAGAGTGCATTATCGATTTTCTTTCGATAAAAATTAAAACAGGAAATAAATTGCTTCTAATCAATTTTGTGAAATTGTAATTGTTACACACAATATTAGTACATGCATATATTTAAGAAACAATTTCGGAGTGCAAATTTGTTTATCATTAATTATCAACATAAACACACAGTGCATATGTACTGACATTATTATTAATTCAAGTGCAGAAATATTAAGCAATAAGATACTTTTTCGATACCAAGTAGAATTTACTCTTGCATAAACGCTAATTAATATTTATAAATACATTTTTTCCCATTTCGTGTTTCCTTGCATTCATGTATTTTTATAAATAAAGTTTGCTACTTATTCTGCTACTTATTCTTATTGTGTATTAAAAATTCCTTCATCCATAGTACCGAGATATAGAATAATATATTTTTATTAAGTGCCCAAAATGAAGTCCATGCGCGCGTGACAAATTTTAAATGGAATGAAAATTACACAATTCCATTCTAAATTTAAATGCAGTTCAAACAGTATTAACCATTAACGATTTAATATTAGTATGAGTCACTTGTAGGCTTACCTCTGCGTTGTTTTTAACACATTTTTATAGAACACCATCAATTTTCTTTAAAAACTAATCGAAGTTGTTTCACAAACCCCGCATTTGCCGTCATGGTGATTAATAGGACTTATGTAATATTCATGTACTTTTTTAAATTTGTGAAGCAGATTTCATGTTAATATTTTTGGCTATGCCTAGTGGCAATTTTGATAAACTGAGAATATTAGCTTATAAGTTCGGCCACTGTCTACCAGAGTCCGCAAAAATCGCAAATTGCAAGCCTTTGCAATACCCAATAAGTGATATTTCAAATTTGGCTAAAGTGTTTGAAAAATGTTTGAAAACAAGGCTAATATATTTTCTAAAAGTAAACAATATCTTGTCCAAAAACCAGTTTGGGTTCATGCAGGGACGAGTACAGAGCATGCAATGTTTGAAGTTGTTAATAACGTCACAGAACATCTAGATAAATTAAATAAATGTTTAGGTTTGTCTCGGAACCTTGCGAAGGGTGGGTCGGTTTTGTTAGGAAGATTTTAATTAAAAATCCATGAGTGAATCCGGCTTGATATGACTTAATACCGATGGTTTATACTGTCATGTGCTCATGTGCATGTGACGCTTTTTGTTCTCCGATTCATCATTTATGGACGGAACCGTGTTTGTGCTCCTTTGGTGCCCGGTTCATGGATGGCGCCACCAGTATGTGCGCCAAGTGTTGGCGTGTATTGATTGGCCGGGAAGGTGATGTTGGAATGACAACCTTGGGAGAAAAAGAAGAGCTAGACTGCAGAACGATACAGTCCACTTTTTTTATTAGTATATTACAAATATATAGTTCAGTATAATAAAATAATCCAAGATACTTAAAATTTATAAAAGGGTTTCAATGGTTTCGTTCCAATACTAGAGAACACCAGACGACCGCAACATATACAGGGTGTCCGCTAATTAACTGTACATGGAAAAACCACAGACTCCTTACGTAAAAATATTAGGATTTAAATATACTTACCTATATCCGAAAGATGATATCGTCGGCGTTCTGGCAAAAGTCACTAAGTCCAATTTATTACTTTTGAGAAGGATTTTAAGTTTAAAAGTGAATGTAAAATTTCATTTCGTTTAATAGAGCTGTGATGAATTCAAAATAGGTACAGTTTAACTAAGAAGAAGTTGTAATGTAACGGGCTAAATAAAAAAAATATAATATATATTATAATGTACATCAAAAATTGATATTTGATGGACTTAGTGATATTTAGCAGACAAAAAAGTTGTTATAGGTATTATAGTGAAAATTATATTACACTGTTTTTTAATTTTAAAACAATAATTTTTGGAAGTAAATCACCTTTATATTAATCAACTGTATTACAATTTTTATAATAATCTTCAAAAACGTTAAATAAACAGAACAACAAAAAAAGGTTAGTCTTCTTCGCTTTCACTTTGAATGCTGGGCTCGGGGTTTTTGTCCTGAATAGATTTTGATGATGGTAACGATAAATACCAATGATGAAATTCTTCAGGGATCACTTTTGTTGTGCATAACCTTTTAAGGTCATTATATTTTTTTTCAGAAATTGGTAGCATCTTTGAATATATCTTATTAAGCGTTGGTAAGGAATTAGATGTTGAAGGTCTGGCCCTTCCTAGAATATTAAGATAAAGATATTCACCTGAATGATTGTATTTATATTTCACTATGCCTGGGCTAGATTTTTCGATTCTGAAGCATTTTACTTGAAGCCACTTAACTTTCTCGCCTTGCGTATTAACATTTCTATTTTTTAATAGTGCTTGCGAAATTGCTTTAAAGTCAATAAAGTCGGAATACTTTAGTTCTTTAACAATATACGGGTCATTTTTTTTGTTTCCTCTTTTAGACCGTGCCATTTTGAAAATATTAATCCAGTCGTTTAAGGTGAAAACAGCCAAATGTTTCTTTTGTTTCTCAATTGCACTATGCATGCTATCACATTCCATCATTGAATGCACAGATTCAAGAAATTTTTGTTCTATAGTAGTGATTTAACTGTCTTCGTAATGAACAAAATAGTAAAGCATAGCAAGAACATTTTGATTTCTATTTTGCCCACCATATATATCAGAAAAAAGTGAAATTTCTGTAACATGATTGGGCAAGTTACGCATGTATTGAAAGATACATGTTGCAATTTCTATACTTCCTCTGGCTCCATTGATTTCAGTCCAGGTATAACAAAATGCATTATTGGGTGGAGCACCTTCATAAATAGTAAGATTGTATCCGCAAATCTTTCTACTATAATACATTGGTGAAACATCACTGCTTGGGATTTGCAACACACTTTGAAGGTCGAATGTAACACTAACAAAATTATCTTCCCTGCATGCTCTCTCTTTATCTTCTTTTTTTGAATTATTTGCCTCAACTTCACGTTGCCTGTGCTCATTGTAAGTAAGCTCTAGTTCTGCTCTTTGCTCAACGTTTGCTAACTGATACCTCATACATACAGCACATTGATCTTTACGTAGCTTAAAGAATGAGTAGTTATACTGTTGACAAAATACTCTTTTGTATGTTGTTATACTTTTAGCAATGTTACCATCTCTCTCACATACTTCTTTGTATAAAGCATACATTTTAGCTATGGACAGAGTTGCGTCTAAATATTTCCTTTGTGAAGATTTTCTACAATAGTGCGATTCAGTTAAGGGAAAGCTCTCAATATGATTTGTTATAATCTGCTTATCTTTTTGCGAAATTTTGTTGGAGGGAACATGTCTGCCCCGTTTATCATCTCCGTTATACAACCCTGAAGTTTCATTTTTATTTTTAAATGCTTTAATTAAGGGCCCATTGCTAATAGAAAGAGTCTTTAAAAAAAACTTTTGGCACACTCTTGACAGAACTTTATTTTTCAAAAAATAAAAAAAATCTTTTGCATTACTACGTGCTTTAGCGTTCTCTTTGCGAAGCCGCTGCCTCTGGGGAATATTAGCTTTAACATTTTTGAGAATAAAATCTTTTTTGCGAGAAAAATCTGCTAGCTTCCAATAGCTAGAGCACAGTTCTATTCTTTCTTCTTCGCTAAATTTTTCTGAACATTTATATCGGCATTGTGCGCAATTTACATGCTGTGGAGTTTTGCCCGGTTTTGCTCCTTTATTGGAAGTATAAGGTTGGCCAAGATTTCTACACCTTTTTTCGATACTTCTTCTCCACTTTGTTTTATCTTCTTTATTCCAACGACTTCTTTTTTTCAGGTTTTCATTTTTTGTTTCTAAAATTTTCAAAACTTCTTGGCTATCATCAGAAGTACTGCAATCTTCTTCTTCATACGGATCATAATATTTATCTCCGCTGTCGCTACCTTGATACGGATCACCTTCTTCTGTAGTCTAAAAATAATTAAATTATTTAGTATGGTTTAACCGAGGGTTTAACTTCAAAAATTATAAAAACTTCTATACACAAAAAGAACACAAAGTTCTTACCAGTTCCTCCCAGCCTACCACATCAGTAGAATGTTCTGGAAGTGATAACAATCCTTGGCTATACAACGTAATATCTGAATGCACGACAATCTTATTATCTTCTTTGGAGTTTGCATTTGTCACAAGTTCTAAAAGTCGTTTACCCCTACACTAGGCACTAGTTATAAAACGATTAATCAACTATAAAACTCACAATTAGGAATCTTTCCTAACAGTTTTTGTCACCGTGACACAACAACAAAGACAACTTAACCTCAAAATAAAGTTGAATATTAATATATTTGTCTGCTAAAAATCACTAAGTCCATTTAGTGATTTCTGCGTGTTATAGGAACGCATTGTTTGGGACTTAACGACTATTAACATGTCGGCAACCAATTATACACTTAGCTCTGGACTTTGATATTTATCAGATTAAAGAAATGGCTTTTTCTAAACGAGTAGTGGTTTTAACTCAAAAGTGCCAATATTGGACTTAGTGACTTTTGCCAGAACGCCGACGATATTACCTCATATACAGAGTGTTAAAGTTAAAACTTCATTTTTGTTTTTGTCTAATAACTTTGAGAGAAACCAACGTTTTTTTTACGACGAGAAATTGATTTTTTTTTGAAAATTTAATGTGCTGTCTGCGGCATTTCTCGCATATTTATTAGGTCATAACTTTTTTGTGTCTTAGTGTATTTAAGTTTTTAATGAAAATAATACTTTTCTCATATTTTTTACGTAAAAAAGGTATACTAAGTTAGTTACCATTTCGAAGATATTTGCATTTAAATTGTTTTTGTGCACCATGCCCAATTACTATTAATTTGCAAACAAATATTTTTTCTTAAAGTAACCTATGAGAAAACAAATGAAATTTAGAGATACCGTTGCTATGAAACCTCCATGTTGTTATTTGTTTGTTGATTATTGTAAGATACCGGAACAACCGGCAACTTGGCTTTATCAGAATGCAACGCCGACGCCACGTTGCGTTGGAACAGAAGAGCACCGAACTTTGGAACTGGAATAGGTTTCTTTAAAGAGGTATTTTTAAAACCGAAACAGATTGCACCTGTTATTTGAAATACCCTGTTTCAATCATCCTGAGTGATGAGGATAGAGAGACGGACAGGCCAGTTGGCGCTTAATTTTAATAACTGTGAGGGGCATGATCACTCTTCGGGTAACGTAGGGTTATAGGCGTTGCTGCAAACCCTCTCGGCAGATATGTCAAGTGTCATGTGACATTAATGATTTGCCTACTTATTTCTGGTTATTTATTTTGCCTAGGTTTCATGAAATTCCAGGCCCTTCCAGGACCGTACTAAATAGTACGGACGGACTTAAAAATGAACGAATCTATTTATATTTTTAAATGCATTTTTTATTATTTATTATAGGAAATAAAACACCCAAACACATTGTATTTTTTTGTTATTTATTTATTCAAATAAATAAAATAAAGTCATTGTCTATAATTACATGTCTAGTATCTTCACAAAAAGATAGGAAGTACGTATCTACATGTATGTCCATCTTTACCTACTGCAAACTTTATACAGTGTGTCTACACATGGACTTAAATATACCTGTAAAAACTTGTATCTTCAATTTTTCGAAAAAGTCATCCTTGATCATTTCTTTTCCCTGTTACTTATATAAATACAAATCACTTGGAAAAATTTCCATGTTTTTGTACCGGATGCACAAAAAACCATTTCTGAACATAGCTATGGACCTTTTCTAAGGAAAGGTTTTTGTATTAAAAAACTAAATATACGGTTTGCTTAAAGGTCGTTCACTCTTGTTACCGTGTATAGTATCATAAGAAGCAAATTCTAAAAATATAAAAACACAACACGCTCAATGCGGTTCCTATAAAGCTGGGATATTTGATTAAGTCCCCAAACAGCTGATCGATGTCATATTGCTGATATCAACTGTCGAAAAAGTTTGAGGGTTCGCTGCAAAGACTATAACCACGGAGTCACCTTGTAACAATAGGATTTGTTTAGTTAATGTATTATTTCTTCGAAACAATAATAAATCAAGTGAACAATAGTTTATTACAGTTAAAAGGACGAGAGATTGTGATGTACTTTACGGTAAAATTTAGCCATTAGGAAATCTTTCCGCATTAGTAGACTTAGGCACAGTTTTAAAATGGTAGTGTTGCTGGCATTAGTGCCGTTATCATTCAATTGAATCGCGAAAATGGAGAGTTTAAAATAACGGGACGCCGTTTAATGTGACTCCGGGTCTGAATAGGAGTATTTCTTTTTAATGGCATACCTACTATTCTGTCCAAAAATTGTTTCTATATGGAATGAGTCAGGATTGACAGACCAAAGTCCAGAAGAGTACTATTTACGTGAAGATAATGTAAAAACTTATTGGTCCTTTTATTATTTTCATGTGTTTTAAAGTTATAGCGTAATTAAAACACAAATTTTCGGGAAATCTGTGATGTGGTATGGTCCATAACTATTTAATTGGTCCTTTCATTTTTGAGGAGAGCACTACTTCAATTGTTCCATAAATTGAATTACATGGACTACTAGACGATGTGCCAGTAAACATCAGAATGCAACTGTATTATCAGGACGATGGAGCTTTTACACATTTAGCTAATTAGGTCAAGCAACATTTGGACGAAAAGTTTCCAGGGTTTTGGATTGGTCGCGGTAGTCCTATTGGATGGTCTGCAAAATCGTCAGACCTCACACCACTAGACTTGTGTTTATTGAACAAGTCAGGAAAAAATAAAAACCCAAACGCAAAATTTCAGATTTTTCCAAATATTTTCTTAGCCCCTGAATTTATTTTAGATTTTTTTCACCATATAATTACGGAACTTTGTCCCAATTTAATGGACTTCGTATCTCTTACTCTTTCCGAAATCCCAATGGTGAGGGTCGAATTTATATCATCCTGTATACCTATATGACATAGAAATTAGTTTATTAGAAGTTATATAATCGAAGTTGATTGAGGAAAATTCATTCTTTGCTTGTGGCCATATAGACAATAAAAACTAATATTTTTAAATATTTATATTAAATATATATTTCTCTATTCTAGATACTGTGGACGAAAGAAATTATCGAGAATGTACTTTTTTATCCTGCATCTGTCCATAGCAGATCTCATCGTTGCCTTCTGCAGTGTTCTACCTCAACTTGCGTGGGAAATTACGTATAGGTTTCATGGAGGATTTATACTATGTAAAGTAGTAAAGGTAAGTGTCGATTTTTTTACCATACGGATTTAGAGGATCGAAAATCAATGGGTTCAAGTCCGTTTACAAAATCAAAATCCCATAAAGAGGGCCAAGGGAGGGATTCGTTTGGTACCAGGATACCTTTGCCATTTATTTTATTTTGCCATTATTTTCGAGAGAAGACCGATGACACTTGTTGAAGGAAAGTAGAGTTTATTTCCAATCCTAGAATCTTTATTTCTGGGTTTTTTAAGTTTTAGTCAATAATATAATTCTCCAGGTGACATACATGTTACAGACATGCAGACATGAAGATAAAGAAGATATATTAAACAAGAATGGAATGATTAAGTAACATTTTTAAACTAAGATTTTTTTTAAATTCCTGAACTAATTATAAAATTTACTTTTAGATTGAGAAAATGTAAAAATATAGTTATTTAGGTACAAAATTACAAATGCTCGGTTGTAAAAATTATGTTTAACTCAAGTTTAAAGATAACTTAAGTGTAAGCAACCTAACAAACATTAATTTTTTTCTTTAAATGCACTACGACAATTAATTATCGAATATTGAAAAATTCGCGTCCTAATATAACAAGCTGTTATTTCGTTATTATTGATAGAAAATAGTTTAAGGCAGAGTAGTTTACTTCCTCGTCTACTTTTACTGGGTAGAACATAAGATCTAGATGCATGTAAATTTCTTAAAATTTAAATTAGACATATCGGACATAAAAATTGAATTTAATTTATTTTTTAAAGTAAACAAATTAGAGATATATCTGTGTTAGAAACGGGCACAAAAGTATCGTCATGGCACAAAAAATTTCTATTTCTTCTAAATAAGTTTTATTGTAGAAAAACCGTAGCGTACCTTAATTGTGTATAAGGTGATATTTTATCACTTTTGACTTCTGCTAAATTAGAAAAAGTTATTTCAACAAATAAAGTCTATAATCTCATACATAGATGTATCTTTAATATTTTAGGTTTACAATATATATGTACATGATCACAATTAGGGAATCCAATCCCGCAAATGTTGGATCCCGCGGTGATTTCGCGGGATTGACATTGCGGGATTAAACGTGATGGATTCGCTGGATTTGCGGGACTCGATGTGGGTGCTGTCTGTTAATAAAAAGTTAATTTATGCAATTAGAGACAGAGTAGAGTAGCAGGAATATATTTATTGCATATATGTACAATACAATAGTACGACTAGTTTAACGGTTACATGTTACATTGATTTTGAAAGTATTTTCGGAGAAAAGATAACATGTTTAATGTTTCATCTTTTAGATTTGATCTTATTTTATTGCACATATATCCTGCGGCTGAAAACGCATGTTCAGCTTCGACACTTGTCGGCGGAAGAGATTTTACACAATTTGTGGCCTTCTGATTCGAATAGTGGGCACATATCGGTCGATGTGATAAACTTTCCAAATGGTATACCATCTTTAGCTACCATTCGAGACGCTCTTCCCTCAATCGAAACTTTTTTCTGAGATGAAAAAAATCTGTAATTTTCATTTTCTTAGGTAGCACAGAAGAACCACTAACATCTGAGCGCCGAGCAATAGAACTAAACGAACTACTCGAACTGCTGGTACTAGCTTTCATTCCCTGTGTTATATTATCAATATAAATATATGTGAAGACCTTTGGTGGAAAGAGCAGAGATTTTGATAATTCTAGGGAATAACTTACATTTAGTTGTAAGACCATCTTCAGACTTCAAAAAATTATTCCAAACTAAACTTGCTCCTTTATTGTCTTTGTAAACTACACTGACACTCATTTTTGTGATTGCTGTTTAAATTCCATGTATTATATTCAACCACTTGATAAATGTCACTAGATACTAGTAGAATAACGCCCCTATTTTCGCACGTACGCAAGAAAACTATTCTGTTTAACGTATTTTCAGCCAGCATGGCGGGGAATACCCAACGAGTCGACCAAAAATACCACAGTTCATTGTTTGCTATCCCGCAAATCCCGCAGATCCGCGGGATCGATGGGCTCAATCCCGCAGGTTTGCGGAATTAAAGTTTGGATACTGGATTGGATGCCATAATCACAATCTTATCTAATACTATATATACAGCGATATAATATATTTTTCTATTCTCTAAGTACAGTAGCTCCAAGACCACCCTGCCCTTGGGTTGTATGCATGTTTACCGTGGTGGTAATTAGTCGGTGCTTGTCGTCGACAATTGATAACTTTAGCCTGCACGGAATGTTTATGTTTTATATGACTGAGACACTGCATTTTAAGAATTTATTACTGCTGGAAAAGTTTAAAAAAACAGCTAAACCGATTAATTTAATTAATTTATTTTACCTCAATAATTCGAAAACAACGATACAAATACGAAGTTCAGCGATAAAATAAGTATCTGGCATTTCCTCCATGAACATGATTACTTCTTGATACCGTTGCGGTATGCTTAACCCATTTCATCCCAAGGGTAAAAATAATTAAAAAACGTAACTGTTTCTAAATACCCTTTAAGTTTAAGCCTCTACAAGAATATTTCTTCTAATTTTATTAAAAAAAAATTCACTTCACAAAACAAATAGTGGTACGTTAACGAAACACTGGTAAGAACAGTGAAACAAAATGTTTTTTTAACATACTTAAACGAAAACGAACCTAATCCTACTATAACCGCAAAAAAACAAATTTACATTATAAATAAGTAAAAATACGGTAATATAATAAATATTTATGTTATAAGGATTATAATAACGATCATTATGGTACTGGCCGTGAGTATTATTGGACGAGGCGTCAGCCTACCATAAAAATTATTGTTTATGATCCGAATTTCATACAATATTTTATATTCCGATGATTTTTTTTTGATGAATTTTAAGTTTTCGTCAGTAAACTAATAGCTTGATTTTAATAAAACCAGGTAACTATAGAAATATTTGTTTGTATTGTCATTGTCAGAATTGAGATTTTAATTTTAATGTTTATATAATATAATATGGATAATTTGCCATCAGAAATCGACGAATTGGCCAATAAAGCAGTTGTTGGTTTGTTGCCCGAAAAGTCTAAAGGCATATATGAAAAAACTTATGCCAATTACAAAACTTGGTGTTCCCAGAAAAAGGTTGTCAATATCGTACACGAAAACGTACTTTTGGCATATTTCAAGGAAGAATTTTTGCGTCTATTTTTCATTATAGTACTCAGTCCTATAATGAAATCATTATAGTACTCAGTTCTATAAAGTATGTCGTTTTGACACTGAAAATTAAATCCATAATAATGTCATTATGACACGTCGGAATATAAATAATATTATATGAATAACAATCTATATGAAACTTTTTTTTGTGCATAAACGAACCACTGGTAAGAACCACCATAGATTTTTTTACCTTTGATGATAATTTTCAAAACATGACACATGCAAATGTATGTTGCATCTTCCACAAATATAAATCGTATGGCTATGATACACCCTGCATCTCCTTCATGCCCTAGTTGCATGAGAAATTCGGTTATCAGATTGATTATCAAATCGTATCTCTTCCAAAGGAGGACGAACATTTCTAATATTTTGTAATTTTTCAGTTTTTATTAGGCTCAAGGCTATATATGACTTAAATTCAAATTGGGACATTTTTGTATCGTTAACAATGTTATACAATTTCCAAACATTAATTACTGTACCATCTAGAGAATTACAAAATAGAGGCCACCACCATTTTTTCCCCATAACTCTGCATCTATAGTTGGCAATCCCATTATCGTGGAGGTTTACTCCTCACATAAATTTATTATATGTTGGGTTGACTAACAAATATCTTTTTGTTTGCTTCCTATCATAATGCTTTACTCTGATTATTGGTTTCACGTTATGAACATTACTACAAGATGTGACTGTTGAATTGTCATTCCAACGTACAATTGAAAACTTAGATTCATTATCATATGCACAATCAAATGAACCCCGTTCTTTTTTAGAAAATGTTTTTGTACCTTCAAGTGGGCAGTTATTTGTTCTATTTTCTCTTATAGTTCCCAAGGAAGAAAAACCCGCATTTTGTAAATGAACAAGAAGTTTGTACAACGAGAAATAATTATCAAAAAAAATTGAGAGGAAGGTCTTTCTACTACGGACAACAAACTCATCACAACGTCACCAACAGGTTTATCAGCTCCTGCATATAGAATATTATAACATAAGTACCTATCCGCAGAACAAAGGCACCAAATTTTAAAGCCAAAACGTGTCGGTTTTCCTTTGACATATTACATGAATGTCTACCAAAATATGGAACCATTTGCTCATCTATGGATAAATTATAGGATAAAATACTCCACTGTAAAACTTGCAAATCGTCGCTACACATTACTTATTCTACAAGTGGTGGGTTTTCGTACCACTGTTTTTTTCACCGATAAAAGTTTTATATTCATTTTCGATACAAAATAATGATTACTTACTTTTAAAGCTATATATATTTGAGCTTTGACAAGTGCAATACGTTTATCTATACAGGGTGTTCATTTGAAAACTTCCCACCACGGATTTATCGAAAACCACTGATTAAAAGAAAAAACAACGAGATACGTCAAAAGATTTGCCAAAGGGGACAACTTTTTAACCAAAAACTACTTCACCCCCTTTTACCTTCTGGCCCCCGGGGTCATCCCCTTAAAAATTTTAAATGACAAGGGGTAGCAAGTAATAGCTTGTTTGAAAGGTCTTTCAAAGTGCTTTGTTTTGACGTTTGATTTTTTAAAATCGGTAGATTCGTTTTCGAGAAAATTTGAAAAAATCATTATTTATCTTAATTTGTTCAGATAGAAAAAAAAGCACACGAAAATATCACTTTTTATTTTAATAAGTGTTCAAAATGTTGCCCGTTATTGGCCAAGCAATGATATAGGCGATTTTCAAATTCCTGACGGACATTTTCAAAAACATGTTGTGGGAGATCATGGCAGCTTTCGGTGATGCGTTGACGAAGTTCATCCAAACTGTTAGGTTGGGGAGTGAATACAATAGTTTTCAAATGTATGCCCTTCTACAAAAGCATGAGGATTTTCATTGCTCCAATACCTGCAGTTATGCTTATTAACAAATCCATTTAGATAAAATGTGCATTCATCACTGAAGCAGATATTCTTTACATGAATGGTATTATCATTAATCGCTGCAGTCATTTGTTCACAAAACTCAACTCACCTATCGAAATCATCTTCGGTTAACTCTTGCAATATTTTCATTTTGAATGGATGAAATTTATGTAATTTAGTAACTTTGTGTACAGAGCCTAATGAAATACCAGTCGCATCAACAATTTTGCGTAATGAAGTATTAGGATTTATGGCAAAATGACCAAAAATTTCAACTTGAGCGGCTTCATCGAAAACTCTACGATGATTACGTTTTTTATTTGCAACAGATCCAGTTTGAGTAAATTTAGTAACAAGGTCCAAAACATACCTACGCGAAGTTATCTTTTCCGGATGTCTGGCGTTAAGTGTAACGGCAGTTTGCCGAGCACATTGATTTTGGGCACCATAAATTAGAATCATTTCCACTCTTTCCGCTAGTGTGTAAACCATTTTGGAAGTAACATCTGAATCAATAAATTAAACGTCAAAATAAAGCACTTTGAAAGACCTTTCAAACAAGCTATTACTTGCTACCCCTTGTCATTTAAAATTTTTAAGGGGATGACCCCGGGGGCCAGAGGGTAAAAGGGGGTGAAGTAGTTTTTGGTTAAAAAGTTGTCCCCTTTGGCAAATCTTTTGACTTGTCTCGGCGTTTTTCTTTTAATCAGTGGTTTTCAATAAATCCGTGGTGGGAAGTTTTCAAATGAACACCCTGTATAGTAATTTAAAACTATTTTTTCTAACGAATAACCAAGACAAAATGCTAACAAATATTTCATATATTTACGGTGCATATTAAAATTATTTAAAAAAGCAATTAAGGGGTAGGGTAGTATAATTTTTTCTTTTATGCTATCACGTCAGAATATTGTTTTGAATAAAAATAATTGCAGATGTTTTTTCTATAATAATGAATAAAATATATTATTAGTATGGCGCGTTTAGCACCACTGGGATGAAATGGGTTAAAATTAATTTCTTTAAAAAATTTTAATATCAAATAGACGGATATCATTTAAATTTTTACCGTATCCTTGATTAACTACTTAATAACAAACTAGGTATGGCTTATGTATCTGATGATTTTTATTATTAATGTTAAATAAACGAATTAAATGGATAGATAATTGCGTGGTACTCTTTATTTGTCGAAATGATTTTTATTTTCAATTAAGCAAAAGCTAGAAGTAATAAAATGCCACATTGATTGTTTACGAAATGAAAATAAATGACATTACAAAATACTTTTGGCTCAGTATCTAACCCAGAAATATATGAAGTTGGTTCAGTTTAAACCACCAATTAAATTCATTAATTATGTGAGATATGTCAAATTTAAACTTGAGGAAATTTACATGCATGTGGTTTTTATGTGTTACCCCATACAATTAGACGTATCAGGATGTAAACTGCTCAGCCCTAAACTCTAGAATTTGTTACCTAAAAAACAAAAATTAATATTGGTTCATTATTAACGAAATAACAGCTTATTAATTAGGGCGTAAATTTTTGAATATTCGATAATTAATTGTGTGTAGGTTGTAAGAATATTCTACAGCAAAGCAAATATTTTGACTTCAAGCTGTATAAATATTTCCCAATTTTACAACAATTAAAGGGCATCTATTAAAAACATCAGATTTCACACGTAGAAATTATGTTACAGGATTTACTGCTCCAAAATTAATGAAATGCTCGAATCAAAAGCGATATCGTTCTGACCGGTACATCACTAATCAATATTCTTTTCCAGAAAATCAGTTAAAACCTTTCCTTCTGATACAGACGTTTTTCACAGCGTTTCGGTATTATACTTTCAATCTACTTACCAAAGCATCTACTTAAATTTTATTTCCTTTTAGTTACCCTGGTTTTTTTTATCCTTTAATAGGTTTTTAAAGACCTTAATCTTTTTGAGCCCTATTTCGTAACCGGACATTATCTAGACAGAGCCTGTGACATTAAACTTTATGTTTTTGAATCAAGAACGTAGCTTAGCTGCTTTTAATTTCAGGAAAGTGTTAATTTATTCTACATGACGTGCACTACAGTGGTGAATCTATGGTGACAATCTTTAAATTATTTTTTTGGAATAAATTTAAAATGGTCTATACGATTTTGTCGAAATTTGTATAAAGATAAGTTTGCTCAATTGGGCTAATTTTGGTCTAATCAATTATGTAATGAGCTTTTTTTAAAGAGCTTTTAGAGCTATGCTGTCACTTGATTTTTGGAAATTTAAAAAATGCAGATTTGTCGAAAACCGTCATAGGAATCGAGTCTTATCATGAGGACCTTTTTTGTAGCAAATGAGTTGGTTGATCTGGATTTTGTGCCCAAACCCCTCTTGTTCCATTGGCGTAGAAATTTGAAACAAGCAATTAATAAAAAACCCAGGTTCTACGCCCACGCATTGATATTATTCAGCATTGTGAAATGGTTTTTTATGTCCCATAAAGCTATGCCAACGTACCAAATTTCGGCAAAATAGTGTGAAGTTTTTGAATTAATCTAGAAAAAAAAATATTTTAAAATTTTCACTTCGGCGCAGTCTAGTGTCCAAACTAAGCACCTTTGTACTAAGGTGAGTTTGCTTAAATCGACTAATTGTGGTTTGAAGAATATGTGATAGGATTTTGTAAAGACCGTTTACAGACACCCTGTAATACAACGTGTCCAAGATAAAGAAGGCCAGTACAGGGATCTCGGCAATCGTAAGAGATACGAAGTCGATTAAATCGAGGTAAAGTTGCGCATTTACGTGCCTAGTAATATGCCGTTTAGAAAGTTTTAAAATTCTGAGTAGTTCCGGAGATATCCGGAAAAAACCGACATTCTGAAGAATTGTTTTATTGTTTTCCTGGATTTTTTTGAGATCGAATTCTAGTAAATTGCACTTTTACATTGCCACTTTTACCGCTCTATCTAACAGCGTTAATTGTTTTGTAATCCGACGAGTCGTCTTCGAAGGGCCATTATCAACTTTATTTTTTTAAATATGGTCCTGTTTTCCTGATATTGGAATTTGAGAGCTTTTTTTGCAACGATGTATGACACATTGTGGTTTAATGACGTTACGAGGGTTTTTTGAACAACATCAGGATATTTTGGGATACAGTCCTGTATTTCTACTAATTTTATAAATAATATATATAAGTTCTAAATTTTTACTTATGTTGGACTAGTTCAATAAATAACAAATAATTTAATAATAAACCACAAATAAGTGATAGATAGAGCGGAAATAGTGGCAATATAAAAGTGCAATTTACTTTAGAATTCGATCTCAAAAAAACCCAGGAAAACAATAAGACGATTTTTCAGAATGTCGTTTTTTTCCGGATATCTCCGGAACTACTCGGAATTTTAAAACTTTCTAAATGGCATATTATTAGGCACGTAAATGCGCAACTTTGAACACGTTGTATGCTATAACGTATTGCCGCTATATTACCGTAATTGTTGTTACTGACGTGTTCTATAGTCTGCATTTAATAAGAATAATTTCGAGTTTGTTGTGGTGTGACTGTTATTATCTGGGGAGACGGTTTATCATTCTCGCAAGCGTATCGATGTCAAGGGCGTTTATGTTAAAAAATTAAATTATCAAAAAAATCGTTCAATTCTGTAAAAAGCAACGTTCGACCATCAAATTATAATTGTATAAAAAATATTCAGGGAAAAAATTTAATTTTACCCTTATCAAATATTCCTTCAACGGGAAAAAGGCAAAAGTTTAACGCTTCTTAGGCCATACTAAATATTGATTAGACCTCATTTTATATAGCTTCTTTCAAAAAAGCAAAGTAATTTAGTCCCTTTCTTAATAGCAGTATAAGGACGTCTCACGTTTTAGAAAAAGCAGTTTATTAGACAAGACCTGATCCCGCTATGTTTGTACATGGATTTGCACTACAAAACAGGTGTGAATTTCGGCTGATATTCGGAAGATTATGGTCATTGTCGGGAAAGTTATATGATAAAAATAGGTTAATCAGGAATCAGTTCAAACCACAACGGAATCTAATTTATATATGCGTTTTGGTTGGTTGATCAATTAGTGATTATTCATAGATAATGATAAAAAATTTCCATAGGTGCTGGGTAAATATAAGAAATACTGTTAACATTATTACATTGCTCAGGAATTATGTTTAATTCTTTTCATGAATTCGACCGTGTGATTAGAACATTATATTCTCAATAAATGGTATATTACGTGCCGAGGTGGAAAGTGTTTTATTTCTGTCGAGAGAGTCGGTAGTCTCGAGACAGTAATAAAACTTTTCCCCGAGGTTTGTATACTATTTTATTTACAACCACATCTAACATCCATTTATTATTATTTTGAATTAAAATTATTAATAAAACATAAATGTCATTTTGACTTTTCCACAGAAATTACAAATAACCCCAGGTGGTAAAATAACGTAGGTAATAATACACATCAAGATGGAAAATATCATTTTTTTAATATGTCACTGAACAATATATTATTTTAACAACAGAAAAATGCTCTCAGATGAGGAATTTGATTTTGCTGCTACTCCACCAGAAATTCGAGAAGCAGCAAAAATAGTAGAAGAAGATCATCTGCCAACTAAAGGCCGCTCGAGATATGAGAAGGCATATAATGGTTTCAAAGAATGGTGTACGGGCAACAAAGTTCAAAATCCTGGTTCTGAGTCAGCGCTACTAGCTTATTTCAGTGAAAATGCCAAGACAAAGAAGATATCAACGATTGTGTCACAATATCCAATGCTGAAGACCACTCTCTCAATTAGGGAAAAAGTAGACATATCTAAACACGAGAAGCTATTAACATTTTTAAAAAAGTGTGTTCGTATATCAGATGAGGAATTTGATTTTGCTGCTCCTCCACCAGAAATTCCAGAAGCAGCAAAAATACCATGATAATTTTATATTTTTTTATCAATATCATGGGTTTATTTTAAAAAATAAAAGAAAATTCATTATCGCTAAATTTGTGTAATGAGTTAGTTGTATGTTGGTGTGTTGGTATATAATTTTGAGATAGCGATTTTTAAAAAAAGTACAAGAAAATAATTTACTTCCCGTGTGGAAAGTCAAAGTACAAAAACATCCACTTTCCACCTTTCAAAGATATACGAAATGTCATTATTACATGCATGGTTGTAAATAAAAATCATTTTATTACTTTAAAATTAGCATAAATTCATGTTATTTGATTTTTGAAATAATACTACGATTTTGATACGTTAATATGATGAATTATATGGATTAGACGGTGAAGCTTGATCCGGTAATAAACCAAAAATATCTTGCGGTTTAGATTGAACACAACAAAATAATGTGATGCTGCGATAAGTAACTAAACTTTTGTGCGTGTAACTAAAGTATTTAAGAACCAATTTTAGAGTGCTTTGCAGATCCCGTTGCAATCAATGCTTTCATTGTAGAAATTTGTGTTGCTAATGAAAAACAAATATTTTTATGAAACGATTATAAAATTAAACAAAAACAATATTCTTTCTAAAATTTTAAACGCTTTAGGGCGCTCTGTCAATTACGGCTATGGACCTTGAATTGTTCTCAACTACCTTAGGCAATATACCTAACTAAATTTTGATAACTGTCGGATACAGGGTGGTCGGATAAATGCATCAGGATGCTTGGAGAGGTGATTCTACGATCTACGTGTTAAAATAAAGGTAGTCATATAACAAGAAATCGAAAACCCAATACTTTTCGAGTTACAGTCTGTCAATGTTCAATTTTTGTTCTTATTTCTAATTTCTTTTGGTTAGTTTTGAAACTATTAAGATATATACAGGGTGTCTAGAAAAATGTAGGAAATCTCCCGGAAAACAAAAAGAAGTGGAAAGGGTACTACAACTTCATTCATATAAACTTTTTTCGTATTGGCCTCTTCTTCGGAGATATGGGCACTCAAAGAGCTCCAATGGAATCAAGTTATTTACACATAATTATTGAACCACCAGGTACATTTAAATTTTTTTTAATATGATTTATACCAATGTAAGAATTACTCTTCAAATTATAATTCAGGAAAGCGTTGTAAATTACTTACAGCTGCAGGGACGGACTAGCTGTGACACTCATGTCCCCTTTTTTCAACGCCCTGTATGATATGAACTTTGGACAACGGTTTTTACAACCTTTAAATATTGACTAAATATTAGAACCTATCATTCATGTCGCTAATCCTAACAGTTTTCGAGAAAGCGACATTTTAATTACATCATGTATTTGGCATATCTCGGTAAGAGAAACATCCTTGTTCCTATCAAATGTTGAACCTCAGCATATATTGGTCGATCTCTGGTCGTAGTGCTTGTCGGCAAGTGGTTAAAAAATGTTTTAAGGTAGACCCAAAAGGTAATAATTATTTAATGGGAAATCTTACTGAAGTTCGTGTAAATACTTTTGGTGGTTTTGAGAATGTCGGTACCGATTATGGCGGTCAATTTCATATTAGAAATAATAAAGGTCGCGGTGCAACTCTTTCAAAAGGTTATATTTGCTTATTTATATGCATCTTGAACTTGCTTCCGAGCTAACCACGGAATGTTTTTTAGCAGCTTTTAGTACATTTATAAGCAGGCGCGGTATTCCAAAAAATGTATATGCAGACAATGGCCTAAAATATGTCGGTGCGAATAACGAACTTTGCCAAATTTATAATTTTTTGCAAGAAAATAATGATTATATCGAAAATAAACTAGATGATAATAAAATAAGATGGCATTTTATTCCTGCTCACCAACTTTCGGAGGTCTTTGGGAAGCAGGAATAAAATGTACTAAATTTCATTTAAAGCGGATTATTGGAGTAAGGTCCTTGACTTTGAGGAATTCGACACTCTGTTGGTGCAGATCGAGGGTATCTTAAATTCTCGGCCGTTATGTCCGTTAACTGAAGATTCAGAAGACTGCTCCGTTCTAACTCCTGCTCATTTCTTGATTGGCCACAAGATAACTCTATTACCCCAATATGATCTCAGGGAATTGGCAGAGAATAAACTGTCAAAATGGCAACATATCCAGGCAATGCTACAACACTTTTGGATCAGATGGCAGAAGGACTACCTGTGAGAATTGCAGACCAGAACCAAATGGCGTAATGCCGTCTGTATTATATTGGCATTTGGAACGTGTAACTGAACTGCATGAAGGAACTGATGATATTATCCGAGTAGTAACAATTAAAGTTCATTCTGGTACAATCAAAAGAGCTTTAAATAGAATATGTGTGCTACCTCTAGACATTGATAATAATTAATAATGCTTAATGTTTGCATTATTGTTAGCAAACTATCAACGAATTTACAAATGTGATTATAGTTTTGTTACGGTAGAAATTGTACAACCATTGTAAATTGTTAATTTGTTAGAATTTTGAAAGTTCTAGCTACGTCCTCTCAAGGCGGGCGGTATGTTAAGTGACAATAGTGTGACAGTGTGACCACCAGGCAAGTCATGAAAGTGTGACCACAAGACAAGTCAAGAGAAGTGACAGAAGGAACATATTATTGTATCGGTTTCTCTTTAAATATCCCATTATATAAGAAAATATACAGTCCACTAATTTCAAACGTTTTATTTCGAAGGCCAAAACATAGATTATTCTCTAAAATTTATAACTACCATAAAATATAGGGCATCATTTGGAAAACGTAATTTTGTCTTTGATCTGAATACTTAAACATCCCGTATATTTCACGATAGTTTAAATACATGTCCCTTCGGGTTTTTACAAACCTTAGTTTTCTGTACCCATAATCACAAAATGTTTCATTTAATTACCGGGTTTTATACACCCGGAGTAAGTAAATGTACTTTTTCCTAATTTCTGTAAAATATATCATCTCTTTTCCAAGAAATATTTTATTAAACGGCATAATTGAAATGTATTTACTGTTTCTATTACCACGTCAACTGTACCTTCAATTCATGCCCTCCTATTCGAAAGTTGCGGCGTCCTCTTCTGTCCTACTTTGACCATCTAGAAAGATAAGATAATTCCCGAGCTTGATTTTGCTGGTGGAACCTTAACACATTTTGATATTTCACCAGTTCCGGTATCTAAAAAGAAAAACTTGTAAAATAGCGGTGGAAAGGCATCGGAAGCGGTAGCAGTTTCTTCTTTCCCGAAGAAATAAGACTTGTTAAAACATTAAGTAGCTAAGAAGAAAATAAAGCAGCTAAGAAGAAAATAAAGCAGCAATCAAAAGAGGAGTCTGACAGTGTTGAGGAAAGTCAGCGTGTGACAATTGGATGAGAGAAATAATTAAATGGTTTGCCGTTATTAAAATTGATTCGCAGCAAAAAATAGCCATTAAATCATTTGATCAGCATAAAAAGATTTTGCTTGCAATAAACAAAAATCAGGCTGCAACACTTGTTTTGCAAAAAATGCTACAAACTGTCAACAATTTAACCGATCTCAGTCCGCTTGTAATATCATGTGTTCGCTTAATTAACAGTCGAGCTGCGAAATGATTACTTGGTCAGCAAGATTTTACAATTGGTCAGTAGAAAAAAAAATGTCTAGAAGCAGTTTATTTCACAGGTTTGCATATTAAAAGAATGATTATCAATATAAATCATTGGATTGCGTTTGTTTTGAATAATCGGCAAAGTTCGTTAATGTGGGCGGAGCGAAAGCAGTCGCGTGATACGAGTAGCTAATTGCGTGCGTGTGTTTTCATTCGGTGTAGCAGTCAACGTCCAAAAGGTGTAGCGGGGGCGGGTTTTCACTTGTTTTCCCAAGGCACTATCAATTTGGTAACTTTCTTGTGTTTTTTTTTTGCCGAATACAGAAGAAAATCGGCTACAAAAGGTGTAGCGGGGGCGGGTTTTCACTTGTTTTCCCAGGGCACTGTCACTATTTCACGTTTTATTGCTTTTTTTGATGACCAAGATTAAATATTTTGCTTACCCGCTGATTGCTTACTAATATCTGATTAATAGTGGACCGCTCACTTAACATCAACATTAATTATTTAAATATAGAAGCATTATTTAAAAATAGCAGCTTATATATTTAATTTGCGTACCAGAATAATTTAGAGCACTCTAGTATGACATTAATTACTGACCGATTCAGAAATGTTTGCTGTCCATAAGGTGCTGACCAACTAGCCATTTTGGCTTACCGATTACATTTTTCTGTTCGCAAAAATAAGAATATTTTGCTAACCAGTTAAATGATACCCATTGAATGATATTCCTGGAACCAGATAATTTAGAGCCTGAATGCATATTTATTATTTAAAAATGGAAATAAATTAAATATTTGACTATGTGGCCGTAAAAAAAATAAATGAAATGCATTTACTGCCCAAGTAATGCACCTTTTATTTTTTGACGTTTTCCGGGAACTCCAATTCGTTGATTATTTTTTATTTGAAAGAACAAAGTTACTGTATTCTTCAAACTAATCAATTTTATTTTTCAATCTAGCCGTTCGGAGGTTATTCGCTTCAGTGAGTCTAGTTTTTTCATCCCCTCAGAAAAATTGATTCTATCAAACTCAGTAAAATATCTATTGACGTCATCGATGCGTTTTCATTCGAAGGAAATTACTTTCCATCGGGCCCAAACCTTTCAGTTCAAGAACAAGAGAAAGTCGCTAGGGGCCAATTTCGGAAAATGGGATGGATGAGATATCAATTCGATGCCCGGGTAATTTCAAACTTCTACGATATTGTTGGCGGAAGCAAACTCTTTAATAAATTAATTTTACTTCGTTAGAATAATTGTTTAATAATTTTAATTTTGTTGCAGAAAACATTACTGTTCTGTTTAAATGTTAATATTCTGAAAGCTAATCTACAAAATTCTGTTGCAGTTAATTTTGAATCAGAAGTAAGAAGTAATGTTACTTAAATAAGGTCTAATTTCTTGTCGCGAATGGCAAAGCGGTGCAGAGTAGAAATATCCCAAAAAAAGCAATTTTATATCTGGCAACCCTAATCTAGAGCATTGTCTGGTAGGACAATTTTCTTTTCCATTTCTGGCTTCCTATACTTAATATGTACCTAATTGTTATTTTAAGACAAGAACGAAATGATATTTTGTTTCTGTTAGTTATAGTTTTTATAGAAAATATACAGGGTGTTAATATGATCATGTAACGAGGGCGGTTTGATAAGTCAGTGCCTTTTTGAATTTCCCGCGCCGATACTTTAAATTCATCACTGCTATCCTTAACTGTCATCTATTAATAGCCTACTGTCCAATTTTGAGCAAGCCGAGTCATTTAGTTTATGCTTGACAGCCATTGAAAAGAGACAACCTCTTGACTTTTAACAGAAATGGAAAAAACTGAATTTCGTGTGCTGATTAAGCATTACTTTTTGCGTAAAAAACCATAACCGAAACCTAGGCTTAATAAATACTATGGGGACACGGTACCATCAATTTCAATGGTTAAGAAGTGGTTTACTGAGTTCCGTTGTGGTCGTATCGTCACAAGTGACGCCGAACGTTCAGGTCGCCCAAAAGAGGTCGTTACACCGGAAATCACCGATAAAATCCATGGAATGATATTGGATGACCGGAGAAAGAAAGTGCGTCAGGTGGCTGAGGCGGTAGGCATCTCAACTGAATGGGTACATCACATTTTGCATGGATATTTGGATATGAAAAAGCTATCCGCCCGAAGGGTGCCGCGAATGCTCACACTCGATCATAAGCGCAACCGTGTGACCACTTCAAAGGATTGTTTGGCGATGTTCAGCCGCAATCCGAACGAGTTTGTGCCGTTTCATAACCGTTGGCGAAACATGGATACATCACAATACACCAGAGACCAAGGAACAATCAAAACAGTAGGTTTCTCAAAGTGAACGTGCACTAAAGAAGGCGAAATTGTGTTTGTCAGCCAACAAAGTCATGGCTACAGTTTTGTAGGATGCACGTGGTATAATTCATATCGATTACGTCGAAAAGGGTAAAACGATCACCGGTAAATATTATTCAGAGCTTTTGGACAAATTTGATATTGATTTGAAGCAATCATTTCATCAAGACAATGCACGGGTGCACATGTGTGTTGTCACCATGGCAAAAATCCATGGATTGGTTCTACGAACTGCTACCCCATCCCGCATATTCTCCAGATTTAGCCCCATGTGACTATTTTCTATTTCCAAACCTGAAGAAATGGCTGGGTGGTATTCAGAGTCTTGAGAAATGCTATTAGGAAGGAATAAAAAAATTGGAAAAACGCTAGACTAAGTGTATAGAGTTAACAGGAGATTATGTAGGGAAATAAAACGTTTTTTGCCGAGAAAAATATATTGTATTCAAAAAGTCACTTATCAAACCGCCCTCGTACAAACTTCTAGGATCGATAGAATACATGATAATAATAAAAAAGTTCATATGGACATTGGTACGAAAGTTGAAAATTACGTCATCAATAAAGGAATACACTTTACAGCCTGTGGGAAGCTTTTCAAAAGCAACCTAATGAAATGGACAACGATAAAGGCTATGAAGAATTACATTTATGATTATAATGCAAAACTTTGAATAATATGCAGGTAGATATAGTCAATTTACCTATCATACTATACACGAATGGTGTTATGAACGAAATTCCCTGCGAAATTCCTTTTTTTATAGAAGAAACAACTAGGAGTATGAAATAAATTCCTTCAGAACTTGTTTTATTGAAAGAAGAAATGACTGGGATTATAAAAGAAATTCCCTTACATATTCATTTTTCTGTCGACAAAACAAACTAAGATATTAAATAGAACTTCTCGGAAAGTTATTTAACGATCGAACAATCAGTACAGTTTAATAACGACTTTATGGAATTACCAACGAACAACCCCAGACAAGAGTTCCATTGACAAATATCTATTTTACACACCTGAGAGAAAAGTTACAAAAAATACAGAAAGAGTGCCATTATTATCACTTCTACTACATGGAATGAAATTAAGGACAACAAAGAAGCAGAGTAACAAAACAAAATGGAAGAACAAAAAGAAAGAAAATAGAAAGAGAAGCTAAAAAGATTAGAAGAGAACACAAAATTGCCGAAAAAAAGATAATTGAAAGAAAAAAATTTAAAATAAAGTTCTCCCTACAAACAATCTCAAACGAACACTGGTTACTAATAATGCCAAGATTGAAACTATAATTACAAAGAAAATTAATATTATCTATAATATAAAACCGGAGCAGAAGGAAAATTTTGACAATTTGAAAAGCGAGGACGAAAATTCTAATATTGTATACACCAAAAAGTTTTTTCGGCAAAAATAGCCAAAATTACAAGGAAGATTTTTGAATCTGAAGAAAATAATTTACCAACTTCTCAGATGGTTGTATCAACGTTAAATCGTCTTTTTATTTGGAAATGCAGCTCTCTGTTCAGGTATTTGCTTTGCTTGCACAATGAACATAACGAAAGAAAATCATGGCATTAAATGTAACCAGTGTTCTAAGACATAATATCATCTCAAATGTATACATAAACATAAATCTAATTCAACTGGTTTTGCTTATCTAATATATTTAAAAAACAATGGAAATGTTTAAAAGTACTTGTCAATGATATTATTTGTGTTTATAAAAAATTGTTATTTATATTTTGACTTTATTTCCAATTTAGTGTTACTTACAAATACGCAGATAGGACCCATAGGTAATCTTTCTCTTCGAGTATTATGGGTGGCCAATCAATGTATATTTTAAGGGCCAATCTCTGTGGAAAAGAGTCCAATAACTATATTTTGCGCCGTTGTTAAAAAATATAATTTTTATATGTATATGAAGACATTTGTTTTATTCTCATATTTTTTTTTTCATAAAAAGAAAACCCTATAAATGTTTAAAAAATATAGATTCTTTAAGTTACTGCAAATTTAATTTGTTGTCAGATGATAAACCTAAAAAAATTCTTAAGAAGGCCAATGACTATATAATTTAACTTATCTCTGTAGTTTACTCACCATGTATAAATACTGCTTAAGAACTGACAACGGATTATTATTGTTCTTCGAGAGAAGAAAGTTCTTAAGCTTTAACGCTATTTAATTAAAATGCTGAGAAGCTTCTCAATATTTTAGAATCAGCTGAATGTTCCAAAAAGAAAGATTAAGATAAATATTGACTTTAATTATTACGCCTACCATTAATTTAGGCGTTTATACTTAGTGATACCGAACAGAGGTGTACATCTACAATTTTTCATATTTTACGATATTAAAATATAATTTATGGACTGTATAGTAGATAGTAACCCTGATGCATAATAGTCGGTGCTGGTCAGGCACTTGAGCAAATTATGCATAGGGGTTTGTGTCGGATAGTTTTAGGAAGTAGCCTAGGTTACATAATTTATATGTAATATGAAAAAGTCAAATGATTTATTTAAAGTAGGTATATTTAATGTCGCCACAAAATTAAAATAGAACTGAATAATAAAATAAATTTAGCAGGAAGTAAAAAAATATACAAACACAAAATTTGTCGAAGCATTAAATTTTTTTTAATATGTAGTCATTCCTGTTTATTACTTCTTGATAATTAGTATTCTTCTATTTTCATCTTTAGCAAACATTCTAGGGGTACCTGAAACTGCTCCTAATAATAGTACGATGCCTTGCTATTTTTTGTTTGGACAAGAACACGGTATTTCTGTTTACCCCCAGTTCGTCTGCAATATCCCTAATAAAAGCACCATCTGGCAACCGACTGTAGATAATAGCCTTTTGCTGGGGGGTTAATTGTGGCATATTTTAAAAAAATTGTGCTTGAAAGTTAATGATAAAGTGACAATCTATGTTGATATGTAAATTTGTATATGACATTTTGCTGGTATCAGACTCGACAGTAAATAATTCCTAATAGTCAAGGAGAAATTTTGCTGTCCTAGTTTTCTATCGGCACGATGGTACTGTGGCTGAAAATAGTACATTTTTATATTTTACACCAAAATGAAAAATAGAGATATTTTATTCTTACACAATTCACAGATTTTTACATTTTCGGTCCTATCCAGGGATATTATTTTAAGTGTCTCGCCAGATTATCAACTTTACTGAAAATATCCAAAAAATATTGACATTTTTGTACTATTTTCAAATGTTCTACTTTTAAAAAATTAAAAAATGAATGACACTTTTAATCCCTATAATATACTATTTCATATAGAGTCCAAATTTTACATAAAGAAATTGCCTTTAAAATTTGACAGGCAAGGCGCCATCTTGAATTTGGAATTGGAAACCGCCAATTTCGATCAGACCAATAATAGATTCTACTGGTCAGACCGATCTTAAAAATATATAATAATTGTCATTTTCAACAGTTTCGCAGATACGAGGGTACAAAAATTGCTTTCTATGTGATATATGTTTTCCTTTTAAAAAACGATATAGCAATATTTCAAAGCCGATTTTTTGCAAAGAGATATTTTTTTAAAAAATTTCGAGAAAAATTTAAATATCGAGTACCTGGTACTTTCTTTAAAAAAAAGAAATTATAATAATAGGCTTTAATAGAACAATTATTAATTAAAATTTCCTAATGGAATAGTCACGAATTTTCTGCAAATAACTTTTAGTATGTTAGAAATTACGATTGGGTTATAATTAGGAAAAATATTTGTTTTTTAATTTCACATCGAATGACATACAGGCGTTTCAATGGAAAATAAGAAAAATACGTGCTTTAAACTAGATCGAGCGAAACACTTAAAATAATGTCCCTGTACATTGGAAGGAGAATTACTCTATGAGAATCATTAATATATGCAAAAATTTCTAACTTTTGTCAAAAAGGAAAAGTAAGAACGTTTTTCCTCTTGTAACTCAAACGGACCTACTGTATATAATTATATGAACAATTCCCAAGATTCATTTAAAATTCTTTATGTAAGTTTCAAAATGGCACCATAAAAACAATGTAATTATTATTTTAGTAATAAACCTTTAACAACAAATGGGCAGTAGAAGCAAAAATATGCTTTGAATTAAAGCAAAAGTTTATTGCTATGTTATATTGTTTAGAGGTCTCCTGAGTCTCAAAATAATGGAATGATCTTTTAGCGACCATAGTACTGTCTTGAAGTGTGAATTATAATTTAACAAGAAGAATTATATTTTACAAGAAAGATATAAACCACAAATATAGAAGTTTTGCCTTCCTTCTTTTGTCAAACTCATTCTTTGCGTTTCGCCGTATCAAGGCTCCTCAGTAAGGCTAAAGAAAGAGGGTCTTTGCATCGCTATCAAGTGCACAGAATGAATGTCTCGAGATGTCACAGCGAGTATTATACTACGGTAGACATTCATTCTGGGCACTTCATAGCGATGCAAAGACCCTTTTCCTTTAGCCTTACTAACGAGTCCTGATACGGCGAAACGCATCTAAGGAGGAGTTTGACAAGAGAACTTCTATATTTGTGGTTTAGACAGAGTTTTATATCTACACTGTCCTACACATTCATTCTGGGCACTTGATAGCGATGCAAAGACCCATCTCCTTTTGTCAGACCCTGGTTTTACTGACCAGCCATGATATGGCGAACCGTGTGTAAGGATGAGTTTAACAAAAGGAAGTGCAAAAATTATATATTTGTGACTTGGACAGAGTTTTATTTCTTTCATTTCACACCGTAACCACTTTAAAAATGGACTACTTCTTGAACCTTATATTTTACGGTTTAACCGATAATCAGGCTGTATTTTGCCACCTTCGATCATATCGAGATAGCTGATAATATCTGATATATTGGACACTGCTAATAAAAATTATATTTCCACACTTCATCTGAAGCGGTTGGGCTTCATTCGATATTATGTTAAGTTAAAAATATTTAGCTTCAGGAAGCTAAAATATTTACATTAAATTCAGCTTTAGGTGGCCCGTTTAGTATAGCTGAGCAGATGTAGAAGAATTTGGTTGAATAATAAACTACTTCCGGCGTATCAATAGTAATATATCGATAGTAGATAATTTAGAAAGCAATAATAATTTTTTATCGTTCAAGTTTTATGAGTCACCATAGAGAGTCAGAAATAATCTTGCTTTGTAAACCACTTACTATCTTTTTCGTTTCAAATTATTTTTTGTACTTAAAATAAAAACATTATTATGCGTTGCTATGCTAATCCAGATCAACTGGAGATCTTCTAGCCGATGTCACCCATCTTTGGAACAACGCAATCGAACATCATGGGGAGTCTCGGACTGTTGCACTGGATATTTCTAAAGCCTTTGATCGTGTTTGGCATGAGGGACTTCTAAGTAAACTGCGATCCAATGGTATGCCCAGTCGATTATGTGCATGGTTGTGTAGCTTTCTTAAGGACCGCTCTCTGCAAGTGGCGATTGACGGATTTCTCTCAGACAGCTTCACCATCAATGTCGGTGTTCCTCAAGGGTCCATATTGTCTTCCACTCTCTTCTTACTCTACATTAACTACCTTCTGGTAAAATCGAAAAATCCGATATTTAGTTTTGCTGACTATAGCACACTTACCTCATCTTTCCCTTTGAATGTACAAACATCGGCTGCCGACGCACATTTTCGCAGACAGCATGACGTATCACGCCTCAACAAAGACCTGGAAGAAATTTTGGCTTGGGGTGACAGTACCCAAGTCGAATTTAACCCTAAAAAACCCAGGAAGCAGTTTTCTCTAAAAAGGTTAACATTACAGAACCGGATATAGTCATGGGCGGACAAGCAATCCCACTGGCTTCATCTATTAATTTGCTGGGCGTCAATCTGGGAGGAAATATGTCTTGGCATAACCACGTTGTGGCAATCGCCAAGATAGCTTCTCAGAAACTGGGTGTACTCTTCCGAACCAGAAAGT
Organism: Barypeithes pellucidus; assembly: GCA_963991005.1. Taxonomy (NCBI): domain Eukaryota; kingdom Metazoa; phylum Arthropoda; class Insecta; order Coleoptera; family Curculionidae; genus Barypeithes; species Barypeithes pellucidus. Next base: position 30,346,220 of record OZ022556.1, on the reverse strand, counting down.
TGTACACATCTCAACAACTTTTGACACTATACAAAGCCCAGATTCGACAATCACTAGAGTACTGCTGTCATGTCTGGAGCTCTGCACCCAAACATACTCTTCGGCTACTGGATTCTATCGAAAGGAGGGCCATTCGTCTGATTGGAGACCACGAGTTGACGAAAAACCTCGACAGTCTAGAACATCGAAACATGTTGGGGATTTGACTCTCTTTTTCATGGAAAGTGCTCGGATGACCTTGCCCCCTTAATTCCGCCCAGAGCGGCGAATAGCAGAAATACACGACGAGCCACTGCCGCCCATCCATATGTGGTTACGCTTAGTAATCTTTGAACTATTTAAGAATTCTTTCATTTGGAGGACTTCATCCTTATGGAACGACCTTCCCGAAGTCGTTTTTCCAAAAGAATAACCTCCAATGATTTATAACCAACGGCCATCGCTTTTTGTGCACACGCGCCATTCCCAGAGTGCCTTAAGGATTTTCCCTATAGTGCTTGTGTATGATCATAAAAAAAACACAAAATCATATGAGGTTAAAGATAACCGAATAAAATTTATTTCTACTATAACCGGTTCAGAATTTTAAAATACTACAATATTAAGTTTAATAAATAAAAAAATTAATTAAATTTAGAATAAAAAAAAACATTTTTATCTTCTGTCGTACAAGAAAGAATGAATTTAAAGGGCGAGATGAGAATGAAAATCATGGAAGTGTTTATTTTTAGGTATAAATAAGGTACAAAATGGTGCCCACGGACGGCAAACCATATTTTCATTCCAACTCAGAGGCGTTTTATTACAAAATGTACTAAAACCAATATGCTATACTATTTGTCGCAGTATATATTTCATACTCCATGCATGCGTCACATGCACACGGGCATGAAGAACAAATGGCCTAATGGCATATAGAGTTGTTCGTTATTCCATAGATTACAAACATTAAGCTATATCAAAAAGTAGCTGTGTGTTGAATTATTATTATTATTTTCGGTTTTTTGTAGAGAAGAGAGATATTTTTATACCGGTGACTTCTACCGGTGACTTAGATGGTCACCAGCTTATACCGGTCACCCAATCTCAGCCAAGCAGTGACCTAGGTCGCTGTTTTACAGTTAACTTGTTCTCGCCACTTCTCAATGACTCTCGGGGCAGTTAGATGGTCATCAGCTTATACCGGTGACCCAAGCAGCGACCGATACCGCAGCGACCTAGGTTTTACCACTTCTCGGTGACTCTCGGGGCAGCCGAATGGTGACACGGTAGTGGGAAGCCGTTGCGGGAAGCGATATCGCGACGGCGATATTTATTATTGTTCGTTCATATTGTAATCATGTAATCTGTAATTGTATTATTTCACACTTGCATATTAATTTAGAGTATCTATTTGATTTACTGTATTATAGTTAGAAGTGAATATATTATACCGGGTCCGCAAGCGAAGCGTGGACGGAAGATTAAATCGTTATCGAAGAACTTATCAACAATACTAAAACAGCTTGAGATATTGAATTAAAAGCGGCATGTTTTAAAAATATTTTACATTATACATGGTGACCCAAAAAAGTGTGACAGCATAAAGTTATATTTTTTTAAATGGGACACCCAGTATTTTATTGCATATTTAGGTTCGTATTACTATCGTTTATAAGTGCCTCAAAATTTATTTTGTAGTTTCGGAGAAATAAATTAAAAACTAATAAAAAAATTTTGCTGTCCTGAATAAAAAAATCAAAAAAAACAATAAGGTAAGCTTTTGAAATTTATATCGAAATAACTAAAATACGGTAAACTCTAAGAGTAAAAGGAAGCTATTTTGAGCATTTACTTTAGTTTACAATTATTAGTCTAATCGCCTATAACAAAATTTTCCAATAAAAACTCTATTTAAACAACATAATTTATGATATTTACAATTATTTCGAAAACGGCTGGATATAACTTATATGCTTGTATTACAAAAAAAATGTCTATGAATTCTACGTCACATAGCCAAATAATATACAGGGTGGTCCATTTGAAAAACTTGAGAAAAATTATTTTAAAATGTGGGGTTTTTGAAAGCTTATAATGAACACCCTGTATAAAATAAATAAACGCAATTACGTTCATAGTATTTCTAGACCTCTTGTCATAAATTTCACTCAATGGCGAGGTTAAAAAAATAGTTCTGGATTGTTTGTTTTTGATTTTTTTATTCAGACCTGCAAAACTTTTCCTTTTAGTTTTTAATTTATTTCTCCGAAACTACAGAACCAAATTGAATAAAATTTGAGGCACTTATAAACGATAGTAATACGAACCTAAATATGTAATAAAATACTGGGTGTCCCATTTAAAAAAATATAACTTTATGCTGTCACACTTTTTTGGGCCACCGTGTATAATGTAAAATATTTTTAAAACATGCCGCTTTTAATCCAATATCTCAAGCTGTCTTAGTATTGTTGATAAGTTCTTCGATAACGATTTAATCTTACATCCACGCTTCGTTTGCGGACCCTGTATTGTGGTAACTGTAATATAATAAAAATGTCAAAACGATTAAAAAGCAGTGATATTTGAAACTTTTTTACGCAAGACCGTGACCAATTGGCTAACTGTAATATTTGTAAGTAAAAAATTTCCTATAAAACTACAAACTCTAATATGCGAAAACATATTAAATTAAATCATCCCACCGCTTTATTTTCTTCTTGCAAGAATATCGGAAATGACGTATCGAGCAATAATAATGAACTAGGATTAAAATTTAATATGGATACCGCCGCAATAAGTAATAAACTTGCAAGCAGCGACGAGACCTTTATTTCTTTAAATTAAGAACCAGCGCCCAGTTCTTATTCATAAATCTTGTATCGCTAATCTAAACATCTAAATAGCGACTTAAGTCGCTGGTAAAAGTAACCAGTTACTGTGTGGTCGCTGTCACCAATATATCGGTGACTTAAGAGTCACTGCTAAGCTCATCTGTAGCTTATTTCGCCTATTTTTGAATCGGACAGATACACTACGCCAATTTCATTGAATATCCAAAAATTCAGGTCTTAATTAATAAGTTGTTATTTTGTTATTAATGAATCAATTTTAATAATTTATGTTCGGGTGTATTCGGATTATAATTCTTCTAATAGAATACAGATATTAACGTTTAGGGTAGAGCAGTTTACGTCTGAATACATCAAAATTGTACGGGGTAGCGCATAAAATTTAGATGCTTATTTTTTCTAAACTAAACTAATTAATGATATATCTGGATCAGGCACTGGCCCCAAAGAATCACCATGCCATTAGCGGAACAAAAAAGTTGCCATTTCTGCCAAACACGTTATATTGTGGAAAAAATGTTTCGTAAACAGCCAAATTATTAATATGACTAAAAAGTTATATTTTTTTTTATGAATAAAATTTACAAGAAAGTGTCTAAAAATAGCAAACATAAAAGTTTTGGAGCAAGAAATTTGTTCAATAAATTATTTATCTCTTCGTTCGTTTTGTGTATTAAAAATGTAACAGCGGCAGGGATAAACCGACATAGTACCTACATGTGCTGCGTCGTAAATGGGAGTAGAAATTTCAATCAAATTTTAAATTGGCAAATTATTTGCTACTCTAATACGTCGATGCTCGTTCTGCTATTATACAATTGTTTAAAACTCTAATGTTCGGAAGATTTTAGTCAAGAATTAGTAATAATCAGACAGATTGTAAGAACATAATTTCTCTCAATGTTGTTAATGTCAGTAATAAAGTTGACCGATAAGAAAATCTTCCTAGAATCCGAGACACACTCTTTCATCGATATTAAGTTGAACATAGGAAATCACAAGTAATTTTTGAGGTGGCCGAATATTTGGTCCCCTGTACATTTTATAAAAAAACTGCATTATAACATCTTGAAGAGGCCGACATGGTAAATCCATTTGCCGAGTTCGAATACATTTTGGTAAGCTAAGCTAGCAATGTTCAACTGTTTAGAGCTGCAGTCAGCAAGGTCCAGATTGCTGTGATGATAGCAAACTTCCGATAGGAGATGCGCTAAAAGAAGAAGAAAATATAAAAACTTAAAATTCGTTTGATTTCCAGATATTCGGTACGTACGGTCATTTTAAACAACTTTACCAAATTTGATTTAAATCGTCAATAAATTGTTAAGTTATTAAGCCGTTTCCAGACATTGTATATTATTGTTTAGTTTTTGTTCCTGCACTTGTTACCAATGTTTGAAACACTGTTTAGAAGATATATTGTTATTGTTAGAAAAGTATAGTAAAAAAATAAAGATTCTCACAAAGAAAAAATTATAATCTATCAGAAAAATAAATAAGGAGTTAAATGATTTTAAACTGAAATCTTTATTCTGATAATTTAATTTTAGCCGGTAAGTGCAGATGCTTCTGCGAACTCAGCACTCTATTAAATTGGCAGAAGTCCCAGGTAACAACAGGAACATAAAATGCCAAATTTGCAGATATAAGTTTGGTACAAGGGCGTATCAACGCATAAAGATTTATATCTTCTAATATTAAAATTATCTTTTTACAAACTTGCAAAAAGTTAAACTTTCTCCCTTTCCGCTCTAAACATATGGATACTGTCATTATATATAGGGTGTTACTGATACTGATATACTGAATCAATTTTGTCTAATATATGCATGTCCTACAATGTTGTATTTTCGATCTATAGGGTGTTAATAGTATTTGTATTTGTATTTATTTATAAAATTATGACAATACAGATTCAGAAAAGAAGTAATCATTACATACGATATTAATAGGTAAATTTAAGACATTCAAAACCACCTAAATACTTGATATACCTGTTTGTTGCTTTGTGAAATCATAATATCATGAGACCATAATATGTGTATCTTATAAACAATAACAATCCAAACAATAATCTTTTAACTAAAACTAGAAGTAAAATAACTCGATACTATTCTAACAGTTACAACAACCAGACAGGGAGTCATTTTCACTAATCATAACTTGACAACTTACATTAAATCCATTAGAAACCACATAGCAAAAAGTAGGAAATAATAATAAAGAAATAGTAAAATCAATATAGTAAATATATTGTTCTACGATTTCCTATAAAATATAGTGTTACTTATACTTTTTATTAATACTCCGTACCAAATTAATATTCTACACATAGTTTCTAAAAAAACTATTACTTTTATAAAAATTTAGTAAAATCAAGTAAATACTAAAATATCTTCTCAATTTTACAACGAATGTAACTAAAAATAATTTATTTATAACTCCCGTAGTTAAATATTTTAAAATTTATAGTACATTTTACTGACGATTATTATTGTACTTTAAGTATTTGTTATTGTATGAAAAGGTTGAAAATGCTTTTTTACAAGAATAAAGAGCTTAAATCAGACGCAATGGTTCAATGGGCTTTCGATCGTCGTAAAAAATAATAGTGAGTGGAGAACTTATACTGGGAATATACCATCGATCAAAGAAGTCAAGCGACGTAACGCGAGGTTACCACTTGGATAGGCGACCGATTGGGAGATCGCGTATAACAAATTTTTTAGAATATTTTTTAGTAAATTTGACAACATATTTAAGTAAAATTTACCAAATATGTTACGAAAGATTTTAATAAATTTTACAAGAAATTTGAAAGACTTTATAAAATAGTATCGTAAATTTTACGAAAACTTTTCGTAAAACTAGTTTACGAATTACTAAAAATGTACGCTATAATTCAATTTAATTTCTTATTAAAAGTTATTCTAGTCGCATATAGAGCTTTAAAATATGGTTTGTGTTATTATTTTACAAGTCAATTTAACTAAGTTTTTCTTTCCGTGCACTAGTGTGTAGAAGTCATAATTACTAATCGGAAAAATGTGTTATTTGCAAAGATATTACAAACTACAGATAGAAAAATACATATTTCTAGCATACGCAACGAATCCAAACAGTCTTTCCAGTCTTTGCAGCATAGCCATATTGACATATTTATCAACAAAGGTATCTTGCAAAATCCCAATTAAAAATTTGTTAATTTGGTAATTACAACTGGCAAGATTAATCCGCAATTGATCATAAAATAAATTTATTTCCAAAAAATTTTACTATAAACTGTGAAAAGGCGATGAGAGATTCTTCAAAAAAATATTATTATACTTAAAAGTATCAAACGAATCTCGAACTACTCCAACTGCACTTTCGTCTTTGATCTAACGGACTGATGATATATTTTGGTTGATTTGTGTATTTTTGTGATTAATGGTGGAAACCCGTCTTTATTATAAACAATCATGGTGCATTCATGTGTAGTTTGTAAAATAGTGGATCAATTAAATAAGCATTTATCTTTTCATCTGTAAATATGATTAAGTTTTAACATTTAACCATCTGATATAACTAGACTTCAACATTATAGATATTCAGCCAACAAACCTGTAGTTCTCTCTTCCACCTATTGCTGATTTTCAATAACATTTCACACAATCACAGCTTCACTTTGCAAGAGTTTTATGACTGGATTATGGGATCTGTAGTTTACAATACATTTGGTTATTTTCAGTTTCCCTTAACTAATTCCATAATTTTAAATCAATATGTACATGACTTTAAACGCACTGTATATTAGTTAAAAAATACTTTTATTGCAGGCATGTATCATAATTTATCACATTCATGCGCTACATGAACAATGAATAAATTAGATTATCCTGAAAACAGAATGATGAGCCTTGAAAGTGTTAGAAAAGGGCTAAATAGGTTTTAATATTTAATTATTTACCGCATTGCTGACATGGGATCCCTGATAAATAAAAAGGTTTGCATGATTACGTATCAGAGTGGTAGAAGGTACAAATGTTCTTCTATCGACTGTAAAGAAGAAGAAGTTTATCGATTTGAGAAGTAATCGATTTTAACCATAGTCAGTTATGTGACAATACTTCCTATCTGGTTACTAGGTAATATTGCAGGAAACGATAAAAATTATTGGTTAGTTTCTCTTCCTACTAGGTTGACAAAACGGTGTAAAAAGATAGGAGAAATTGCTCTTAAAAGCCGTATTACAGTGGACAACTCTTCTATGGCAAGTTTACTATATACAGGGTGTTATGGAAATGACGTATTATATTTAAATGGATGACTCCTTGGGTGTCCTAGAGAAGCGCTACATATTTTATTTTTTTTAAATCGACCGTTTTAAAAGTGGGGTAACATCACACTCTTAGTCACAGGTCAATCCACGCTACTGTACAACATTTCACCCAGAGCCAATGGCAATGTTGCCAAACTTAATGTAAAACTGAAATTCCATATAAAATTATAAAAATAAATTATTTTCTACCTACTTGTATTTATCTTTATACCTAAAGAGCTAGGAAATTCAGGCACAAACACAATCAGTTTTTTTTCTTTTTCATGGGAATACTCCTGGAAACACTTTATGTACACACAGTAATAGTGAACAGAACAGATAGTTAGCTCTTGAAAATACAATAATCCAAATTATACTACAGATTATTAGATTTTATTACACGCGAGGAAATTTGCCGTCCAGAAGAACCCCGTCAATAAAAACAATATTCAAAGATTATTTATGGACGGGCAAGATACACGCGTAAACCGAAAAAACAGAGCGGATTGCTGAGAGTGTGTTGGTGATTAACGAGACACAACGTATCCGGCCGCTGGTTGGTCTTCAACTAACAGACGCAAGCGTGCGCCGCTATATGAAACTACTTCGCTCAGCCGATATAAGGTGTCAAAAGGTCATTGGCATTTGACCTAGTGACCTATGTGGCTATGTTTATTCCATTTGTTTCTTCGGATTGTTTAAAACATATTCCGTCATAAATGTTCTTCAATTAATTATACAAGAAGGTATTACAGAATGGAAAAGTGTTTAAATTATTTTATTTTATCTAAAGAGTTTAAGATGTACATATGACAATACCGGACAGAATTCCTTGATTGCTTACATGTATCGCAGTGCCACACAGGTGTTTTTCTGGTTTGACGTCAGGTCACTTTTACCGCTGAATGAATCGAAAGCGCCATTTATGTCTATTTTTCTTCAATTTGTCTTTTTATATTTATTGTTATATATACAGGGTGGCCAATTAGTGCGACAAAGCTCAATATCTCTTTTACCGCTAGGGATAGCGCAAAACTTTTTTCACGAAAGTTATTAAGCGTTAAGAGGTGCAGCTTCTAAAATTATTTTCGACCATACTGGGTGCTCCAAAAGGGCGGTGTGATAAAAATTTCATATTTTTTAAATGGGACACCATGTATATTTTTACATATTTGAATTCACCGTAAAATTCTGTACATAGCACCGTAATTATTTGTACATATTTTTGCAACGTTGCCAAATAGATTGGAAAATTCCTAAAATTTGTGCAAAAACATGGTTCAATGTTGACAGAAGTCCCCTATGATAACATATATCAATATTTTTATACAGGGTATTTTCTATGGATATGCCAACATTACGAACTTGAAACATGAGTTTCGTAAGTTTTTAAATGAAACACCCTGTATATTATTACTTTATCTTGCAGATATTTTAATCCTCTCTAATTTTAATTAAGGTCTTCCTATGCCTATCTCTACCAATCTTGGTGGTATTTCAATTTTTATTTAAACTCGAGCAAAAAAAAGTGGATGCATTTTACCATTGTCCTTTTTCTAGTCACCTATGACAAAATAAAAACAAAATATTGTAATTTAAAAAAAAATTATTTATTCATACGGGAAGAGATATTTTAGCGATTCAAGCTTGTGGACAATTTCTGAAGTCATGTCTCATCTTTCTCTTCTCTCTCACATTTTCAACTGTTTTCAAAGTATTACTCCGCAAATGTCTAGAAACATTCTTTTGAAAAACGTATTGAATATGTGTTAAAGTTAATGTTATTAAACAAGAACAAATAATTAGGCAATACTTTGAAAAAGTTCCAAATGTGTAGAAACATGACTCATTCTTTTGAAAACCGTATTTAATTATGTGTTCAAGTTAGTGGGAGTCACTATATGAACAAATAATTTGGTAATAATTTACTTTAGAAATTGTCCACAAGCTTGAATCGCTAAAATATTTTTGTGTCGTATCCTGCCGTATGAATAAATAATTTTTTTTTAAATTACAACATTTTGTTTTTATTTTGTCATAGGTGACTAGAAAAGGGACAATGGTAAAATACAACCACTTTTTTTTGCTCGAGTTTAAATAAAAATTTAAATACCACCAAGATTGGTAGAGATAGGCATAGAAAGACCTTAATAAAAATTAGAGAGGATTAAAATATCTGCAAGATAAAGTAATAATATACAGGGTGTTTCATTTAAAAAACTTACGAAACTCAGGTTTCTAGTTCGTAGTGTTGGCATATCCATAGAAAACACCCTGTATAAAAATATTGATATGTGTTATCATAGGGGACTTCTGTCAACATTCCTCTTTCCGACATAAAAATATTTTATTTCAAATTATTATAAGTTAAGAAATATTACACATTTCATTGAACCATGTTTTTGCACAAATTTTAGGAATTTTCCAATCTATTTGGCAACGTTGCAAAAATGTGTACTAATAATTACGGTGCTATGTACAGAATTTTACGGTGAATTCAAATATGTAAAAATATACATAGTGTCCCATTTAAAAAATATTAAATTTTTATCACACCGCCTTTTTGGAGCACCCTGTATGGCCGAAAATAATTTTAAAAGCTGCACCTCTTAACGCTTAATAACTTTCGTGAAAAAAGTTTTCCGCTATCCCTAGCGGTAAAAGAGATATTGAGCTTTGTCGCACTAATTGGCCACCCTGTATATATATTCTAACTGGCTTTAAAACCTTTTTTTCATTAAAACATTTGCAAAAGTTACCCAATTTCACAGTATGATAACGAATTTAAATGGCACATTGTGTTCGAGAATGATGCCTTTTTGAAAGTGAAAAATCATTTTTGTGATATCATTGTAAATAATCAAATCAAAAATTGTTTTAAATCCCACTAGTGTAAAAACACAACACTAACGACAAACGTATTTCAATAAGGTGCTTTTTGCATTGAATATACGTTGTTTATTCCGAAACGCTTAATAAATGAATATGTGTGATATATCGTTGGATTCATAATATTCCCCATAGATAGCGTTCCGATAGGCGTCACGCAACAAAGATTTACTTCGAAATTTGTTTAGAAATATCGACGGCATAGAAATACGTAAATCTTCATTTTATAATACCATCTATATTAATTAATTTTATTTCAAACAATACTTTTTGTCTGCATTGTGTTTCAGACAATGATCCATTGAACAATTCTCCTCGAGGCAAATGGCGATTTAATTACACGATTCTCCTAAACAATTTTACAGCAATTACAGTGTAATTTTTTCCTCGCATTCTCAAATTCTAAAGTTTTATCCAGGAAAACTACAATACTGGCTTTTTTTTGTTTTAATCAAGCACACATTTTACAGCGCCTTACGTTTTGAGAATCGTAAAATAGCAAATAAAAGGAAGCGTTTTATTAGCGGAGAAAAGATATCAATGTGTAAAACAAGAGCCGAGATGAAAAAACCAAGCTTTTTTAAACCAATTCTTTCATTTTAATGAACTTTGACGTATATGGAGCACTGGCAATATTTTGAATACAGGTCTGGCAAAAATCTATTACAATCAGACGCCTAATGGGCAGGAAAGAGAAAGTAATACATTAGCTATAAATTAAATAAAGAGAAGCGTATCTTAAAGCATATTGATTTCTCATTCTACCATTAACCAATATGATTCGCCGTAGTCAAATCAAATCAAAATATGCTTTATTGTCATAAGAAAATTGTTCTTGATAACAAAGCTATCAGTTGAACAGTGTAGTTCAAAATATACAGTTGACGTTTATTGCAATAAATAAACTGATTAATCCCCATTGTGTATTCCCCTTAATCTTTAATAGATGGGTGGACTGTCGGCTTTAAAATATTGCTATCTACATGTTGAGTGATTTTTATTTTGAGTTAAAGAGATATTTTAACCCAAATGAAAATAAATATCTATTATAATAATAATATTTTAAGTCGTCTGTGTCTTCTGCTTTCTTCGTCTGTTGATTCTGCACCCTCAAAATAAGTTAGAATGGCCAGATCTAAATCATACATCGTGCAAAACACCAAAATTTTTACATGTGTACTGTCACAGCGACCGTATTTTACTGCGCCGACCATTTCGTTTACACTGGCAAGCAGTTTTACGCTGGCAAGAATGACCGTCAAATTACACCCGCAATTTTAAGGTAGCGCTTTGTAGGAAACCGAAGCTTATATGTGCAAGAGTCACTTTGCTTCTTTTTGGAAATGACATGTTTCATTACTCTATCCTTTACCGAAGAGAAAAAAATATTATTAGTTATTTATACCTATATACAGGGTGTTATGGAAATGACGTATTATATTTAAATGGATGACTTCTTGGATGTCCTAGAGAAGCGCTACATATTTTTTTTTAAATCGACCGTTTAAAAAATGGGGCCCAGCCCCATAAACCCACAGCTCATCTAGCGTCACTGTAATACGTCACCCTGTGATGGCATGTCAGAAAACAGGTGTTACGTGCAATGTTGCCAAACTTAATTCAAAACTGAAATTCCATATAAAATTATAAAAATAAATTATTTATCTATCTACTTGTATTTATCTTTATACCTAAAGAGCGAGGAAATCCACGCACAAACACAATCAGTTTTTTTTTTCTTTTTCATGGGAACACTCCCGGAAACACTTTATGCTCGAAACATTCCATCAAGTCAAACGTCCAAAACAACTACTAAAACTACCCGTTTTAGGTTCGTCAATAAAAAAATGTAAAATTATATACAAAGTTTGGACGCGTAGCCCGAAATTCATTACAAAACAATTATTATACGCGTACCTTTTGAAAACAAAGCGGATACCCGAGAGTGTAGATGTACCGTATTCTAACGCGTATCTTCTAATACTGACACTTGTAAGACGCACGCTTGTACGCCTAGACTTACGTTGCCCAGGCGCCCAGTGGATTGTGTGAAAAAGATGGAGAGATGACCGTGTGAGAAAGAAAATTAAATCTTCGTCGGTCTTGTCATTTGGAGTAGACTAATTTAATTTTTTGAGCTTCTCAAGTATAGTCGCATTATCCCTTACCTTAATTGATGGATTTATCACTACTATCATTTTATTCAATTCAGGGGAGAATCTCGTTTATCACCATGAGAAACGCATTTAAGCGATCTTGGTCCGTCCCGTAACGCCTATTGTTAGGATTCAATTACCGTGACCTTGAAATATCAAACTGTCAAATATTGCCCAACTTTTATTTATTAAGTTTAAAGTGTACAAAGAATAACAACCTTTACAATGACGTCTGACTTCTAACTAACTTCAAACTGACGTGTGAAGCACGGTTACAAGTATAAAAAGGGAAAAATATGCTGAGCTGTCATAGCAACGAATACTTATAACCAGGAAGAAGACAAACTGCCATGTTAAATAATCGAAGCAGGCATGATACGGCGACATCCATTATGCCTGGCGCGCACGTGCTTTTCAAATATCACTTTTGTCCAAATTTTTATTACTGTCAATATTTTAAAGTCACATTCAAGCAAAGAAAACATCAAAACCCTTTTATTTGGTTTACTAAGTAGAGGAAATTAAATATTAGGATTTTGACATAGGTTTTCAGCTGTAAATATTGCTTTAAAATTGACCTTACATACTTTTATATTATTATTAAACTAGTAACGAAACTAGAAATAAAGAATTCAGAGATTGAAGGTTGTAATTAGTTTTATTAAAAAACAGGAAATAAATCATAATTTACATAAAATATTTTACCATCTTCAATTTCAAACAAATCAAGGTAAATACAATACTATTATGTACAGCTACTAACCAAGTAAATATATGCACCATCATTATGATTATGGGCTTCCAATTTGTTTGTTTCGTAGCATACTCCTGGCAACATTAGTTATCGAAGTCCTCTTTAACGTTCAGTCATTATGGGATTCTCAATTAAACTATGAAAAGAAAGAATTACTATAATAATATATTACCGGACTTATCAAAATTCCGACTACGGGTTAATATAACTAAGCTGTAATTATTATGTTGTAGCTTTTGACTTCTGGATTGTAAAATTTAAGTAAAATTCTTTAAAAATGTGTTTGTTGCTAGTTTGCGTGACAAGTTTGGGACATAATGGGACAATTTTATAATGTAAAATAACAATAACGAATAAAAATTAGTAAAAAAATATTTCAATCATAAATTACTTACCTGCAACAAAACGAGAAGGTCCGTTTTCGTGAAAAAAATAGAAAATTAAAAATTATTTTAGAATTTAATGACGCTTCCTCAACCATTTTCAATCACATTATAAATCATATGTTACTTGATTTTATCCCCTTCCAGACGAAGGATGTTCGGTGAAATAATTTAAGAACTTGTGCTGCTCGCATTCTATGTCTATCTCTGTCTGCATCAACCTTCTCCGATTCAATAAAGGGAGACAAATATGGCCTAGATTAAATCGAACAAACCCAAAGTCTGATATTGACACAGAACGATCGACACAAAAGAATAAACGTATGGAGTAACCTGCCTGGCTGTGACGTCACTTGCACGGCCTACTTATATCCTTCGATCCCCGCCATAAGCGGTCTCACCGGGCTGTGTCATAGTACTTAATTGGCATATTTCATGTATGGGGTGTGACGTAACTCATGTAAAGTCAGCGAGAGGAGAGTATGGGAATCCTCCGTGATAGAGGGGAAAATTAAGCTAATACAACAAGGAAATGTATTCCCTATTTATTTAGTTTATAGCTAGTAGGTATATTATATTCTCTTTTCTATCCATAAGTTGTATGATTGTAATAGTTGTGTGCCAAACCTGTATACAAAGCCGAATTTACACAGCTTTTCGTCAGTGATATTAAATGTCCAATATTTTTATAAAGTTTTATTATATTTATATTATTCAAATTTTTATGGTTCATTTAATTCCACCATTGGCATTGCTTCGCATAAATATTCGCTAAGTTGCTTCTGGTTGTTGTTTCTGGAAGCTGGTTATAAGCAACTTATTTCTGCGAGTTTCCTAACCTCTTTTAAAAAATGAAGGAGGTGAATCCACATCTTATTCTAAGATGAAAATGTGGTATAAAAGTTTTTCGCATATCGCTTAGTTTTCGAAATACAGGGTGTTAAAAAAATATTGTATTTTCATATTATTAATTAATGCCAAACGATGTTCTAATGATATTTGTTAAACATAAAGGATTAGACCACTTTACTTTGGGTAAATTTCAAATATTACAATTAATTCATTTGCGGGGATCTGGGTTAAAGAGTACCTTAGCTTTTTTTAGTTATTTTCGTATTTTATCGTCAAATTATACGAGTAGGTTTGCTTCATTCCATGGCAACCACATTTGTTTTCTCCGTGGCATTTGTCTCATGTTTAAGTTCAATATTCAAAGTGTTTAAATCATTATCATTAATTAATAAAATAAAAAATACAATATTTTTTAACACACTGTTTCTCGAAAACGAAGAGTTTTTCGAACACGAAGTGTTTTTCGAAAACGAAGTGACATGCGGAAATTCACATTTCCGTCTTAAAATAAGGTAAGGATTCACCTCCTTCATTTTTTCAGAGAGGTTAGATAACACCCTGTATTTTGCACTGCACTGCACTTGTTGACAAATAATTTATCAGCTTAAATCGAGAATAATAAAGACAACATTCATGTTAACACATAATAATTATCATCATATTTTTAAAATGTTGATAGTACATAATTTACGTTATTTAATTTAGGTGAATAAAAACCCGATCTCACAAAAAAATACGTTGGTCTAAATATTGTTATTTTTTCAAAAATATATATCAATATGAAAACAACCTTAATGTAATATGTAGTAAACTTTTCCATCTGGCAACACTGTTAAGTGCAAAAAAAACATGGCGTAAATTTTACGAACCAACAAATATTTTGAGTATTTTTTACATTTAAACAGAATTTGTATGGATTAATATGTGATTTCCGCATCTAAATGTATTTAAAAACATTAATATTACAACATTAAACAAAAAAAAGACCTAAAAAGGTAAATCGTGTAACGAAATCCACGCCCATAAAAAGTAGTCGACTTATGTGCTATTCATTCCCATTCATTTAAAAGCAACTTGGTCCTTTGCAAAATTTTTCAAAGGAAATCTTTCTGTTCTTTCTGCTTTAGGACCAAATATTAATCATTAAATTACTTTAATTGAGGAGTAGCGGGATGAAAAAAATGTCGGGTCGGATACAAATTTCTAGGCCCCTATTGCGAAGTTAAAATTTGCATCAATTGGACGGAAAAAAGATACAAATTAAACCCTAAAAATAACGTCCTGATCATGCAGTGATTTCTACTGTGAAATGGTACTTTATTTATTTACTTCAAAATTGCAGAAAATTTACTTCCATGTGAATTCGCTTACATCCCTTTCATAAAAGACATTTATTTTTGTTATTCAGAATTATTGTGAAGCTATGAAAGGTAAGGATTTATTAATATTCATTTCTTCTAAAGAGTTTGAAAATTAACGGGTATGTTGGGACTCTGCACTCTCTTGACATCGTAACTGACCTACCATATCGACGAGTCTTGGACAAAATATCGTAAGCGAAATGCCTCCAGTTTTATAGTAGGGTTTTTCCTTCTCATTATTTTGTTTTTGAACATAAATCTGTTTCATTTTTACTTATTCTTTTGTACTATTATACAGGGTGTTGTGGAAATGACGTATTATATTTAAATGGGTGACTCCTGGGGTGTCCTAGAGAAGCGTTACATAATTTTTTTTTAAATCGAACGTTTAAAAAATGGGGTAATTCACCCCTAAACCCACCCGGTTGCTCTTCGGCACATTCATATATGATCATATTACATTACCAAGTTGTGTAATCAACAGATGTTCAGGCCCAATGTTGCCAACTGTGCAAAAAATGTAAAACTTCTTATATTAATTATATTTAGTTTAACTAGTATCCAAATAGAAGTGAATCCAGGTGCCAGTACACTAGCAAGTAATCCAGAGCACAGACATCTTCAGGTTTTTGTTTTTTTTCTATGGAAAAAGCTTTATGCTCATCACGTACCCTGATGATAATGGGGAACTGTATAATAAGCTTATACCCACTAAACCCCATTCAGCCTCTTATTTCCAATCTCTCGGAACATTTGCACTAAATCACTTAAAGAAACACACAGACACCCACGATTTTCCAATTATTATTTTTTGAAGATATGCACTTATTATTAGATTACACAAAAACAATAAATAATAATTACACTTTACAATAACCTACTGTACACATAAAACAACAGCACTATAGGATACAAATTATTTCGCAATAGAAATTCTGAAATAATAAAAGCGCTAATTTCTAATGGGCTAATCAAATTTATTAATCCTTTACTGAAGAAGAATGATAAAATAATTATGTTGACAGATCTTTCTTTCCCATCCTTCCATCCCTTTAAAATAAATAGTCTCGTCTAACTAGCGCGGTTGCCATTTTCGAGACTATCATTATACAGAAAAGTATTACAGAAGGAAATTCTGCATTTTATGAATATAACCTTATAAAACATCGATAGTGGCAACGCTGTATTTTTAAGTATTAACCTCAGCCGCTGCAGTCGCGTCAATAATAGGCAACCCGATTGTCCAAGATCAGCTGTTTAAAGAAGCCGGTCGGTTTCCTACTGTTTTTTCAAGCAGATTTGTGTGTTAAATTGTGTCTTGATACTTAAACCCGAGTTTAAATTATTAAGTTATTTGTTCTTTTCGCGACGGCCGTGCCCCAGTCCAGCAGTTCAATATCAATCGACGGAACCAACGTGTTATTTATTTTTAAAATTTTTAGATGTTAAATATATTATTTCCTAGACCACTCAGATAATAAGGGTGTATTTTTGTCGACACAGTAGCACTTTAAAATACTAATTCAGATTGAATGGTACTCAGATGTGTCCATGAGACGCGATTTTGTGAGATTATTGTGCAAGTTTGTTTTTGTTCGGGTTACCTAGGTACTGGGTGTTTTTTTATAAATTAAGTTGGTTTTAAATAAGTCCTAAATAAAATTGCATTTTTTTTCTAAAGGGTAAGTGGCATTTATAAACTTCTAAGTTGTCCAGATCTGACGGGTGTCGTTCGAATTGCACAAATGACAACATACCTTACCATTTATAAACCCCGCGGCGGTTAGTTCGAGTCAGTTCAAGTTTATAAATCAGAGATTGTTTCCCAGCGAACTGAACTGAACGTAAAAGTTTATAATAATGTACCCTGAAAAATAAACAACTTGCAATCTGTCAAACAGTTATTGACTTTCTAAATAGTTTACCCTGAAGATATGATAACACTGTTGACATATGTTGCTTTGTTTACCTTCCTGACAGGGGCACCACGTGGTCATTTTTGGTTTGACATAAGGTCATGTACAGGGCATAATAAATTAAAGCGCCATTTTTGGATATTTTTCTTCAATTTGTTTTCATCTCAGAAATTGCCGATTTAAATATAATACGTAATTTCCATAACACCATGTAGATTATTGCGGAATAGTCCATTTTAGTAAATTTGTACAATATTTTCAGGTAATTTTGGATCTTAAGAGACTTTGTCAATACAGTTTCTGAAAGTTTTATATATTTATTTGTCGCTTAAGATATACCATGTAACCACCACGAGTGTACGACGCGTAAGATGTTTTATCAAGAACATACTGGTGCTTACGATGTAAATACGGCCGTTTTAAAAATTATTAAAAATTTACAGGCAGATATCGTTGGTGTTCGTGCAAAATGTCATATGTCACGAAAATGGCAAATTTGTTTTTTGTCGTAGGTTAAATAGTTTCACAATGCCCACATAACTTCAAAATATCACAATGCCTGTGTCCAATAGGTGACAAGCTATTTCCCATTTACAAAATGTCCGATGTTTGTCTAGTGAAACCAGTATTACAAGATGTCTTTATGTCATACCATCCTAAATGTTAATGTTCTCAACATACGACATTTTGCACGAACACCAACGATATGATATCTTAAATGTAACTTCCTGTACCTTTTTAAATAATCACAGGCCGGCTAAAGTTTCCTATAAAGTGCAGTTTATCATAAACGACAGTGTGCTGTAAAAATATCATTTTCGAGAAATTTATCGCTTACGATGTTTTGTTATAAACCCATCGCTATGAGTTGGTTGGTTCAGAGATCTTTGATCAAATGTAATAGGGTGACGGTTCGAAACCCAATTAAATAATAAAGAACGGTGTCAGAGTAAGCAGAGTATGAAAAGAGGAGTTCGTTACTTTGCTATGATATGGGGGCCACCTGCAGATTGAGCATAAATGTTATATGTATAGAAAGCCCTACAATAAGAATGAACATCTCAAAAAATGGATATATTACAATTGAGGGGCGTTTTTACAAAACTCGACATCTACAATTTTTCCCAAGTTAACTTTTTCATCGATTCCTATAGTACATTTAACGGTACATCGAAAAACGTTAAAAAAAACTTAACAAAACTGAACATTTACCATAGTAATTTAATGGCAAAATATAGGAATTTTTACAAAACTGCACAACTACTCACCGTGCGGTTTTGCAAGACTTGTCAACTACGTTCAGTGTTGTTTCATAATATGATAAAATCCAGGTATTTTTATTTTACTTCAGTATTTTCTAATCTTTGCTGGTTGAAGTTGCCTATTAAAATGCAAGTTGCGCGAATTTTGGAATATAAAAAAAGAGTATTAATGTTCGTACAACATACTCTGGGGCTAATATTGAGGTTGAGCCCTTAAAAAGCATGTCAATTCTAGACAAATCTGAAAAACGTTCATTAAAAAATGACGTTAGTGAAAAGAAAGCCAAAGATGTTAAAAAATTAATGGAATACTTTGATGCGTCTTCGGAAGAAGCACAAACTTTTTACAGAAGTATGTTTGAAAACTGTCAAACTCAAG
The DNA here is from genome assembly GCA_963991005.1 of Barypeithes pellucidus. Lineage (NCBI taxonomy): Eukaryota > Metazoa > Arthropoda > Insecta > Coleoptera > Curculionidae > Barypeithes > Barypeithes pellucidus. Next base: position 30,327,134 of record OZ022556.1, on the reverse strand, counting down.
ATAAGGATACCATTCAATCCGAATATCCTGACGAAGAATCTGTGCTTGAATAGTTATGCATTTTTGTTGTAAAATGTTATATTTTATTTAGAAAAGTACACAACAACTTCTTCATTTATTCATACTTTCATTCATTCATTTAGTCTACCTAAAATTTAAGAAAAATGTTAGTTTCATTGATGATTTCATCCATTATCGGAAGTCGGAAGTTATATTAATGAATATTAATTCCGTCTGTTCTTAATTAACTAAACATATTGGCAGTTTAAATATTGGTTTGTATATTATAGAAATTTAAATTAAATAAATTTACAAGTTTTGTCAAAACTTGCTAACTACCGTAGTTACCAAGTTTTGCAAAAATTTGCTATATTTAATTTTATTTTTTTTTATACAAAAAGGTGTTGAAAGTACTTAAATTTCTGGGACATTATTCGAATGTACAAAAAATTTATACCATCAAAAGTCCTTGTACGGCCTACGAAAAACCACGTGTCATATATTTTTTTTCCATTTCACATACCATTAAATGCGCAAAACCTTTTAATACCTCGTCACTGCTCGCGGCAGATGAAATTGCAACGGTTAGATTTCTTACCTTTAGTTATTGTATCATGGGATAAAGGGTATCGAAGATACAGCAATTTAAAAAATATTTTATTACACGCTTCCTCCACCCTTATTATGGGCGATACCAAAAAAGATTTATGAACAAACTTTCTCAAAAATTACTGGTCTTTTTATATCCGTTATTAAATGAATTTTTAGTTATATAATAGAAATTGCGCCACCTAGAGGTCATTTTGGAAACGTGAAAATATTCTCCATCAATTTTTCTTGGTCCATTTGGTTAATTCATTTGTTTTCTCAAAGATATAAGGTTTATGGCTTCCATAATATCGTACCTCGCCGACCTTGGTGGGACACCCTGTACATTATTATTTCCCAGATAATAATCTGTTTAAAATTACCTCGTTTCATTTTAGACCAAATTCTTTTACGAACTTATAGCTATAATTATGACATAAAGTTCCTTCCCCAGTTTTTGGAAGACCTATAGTTAATCACAAGGGAATGGTAAATAGCAGTGTACATTTTGATCATCTTATAAAACACAACGTGAATATAAAGCCAAAGGGCAAGACTAAAGAGGAATGTAGATACGAAAATTATTTTGATTAAGTTGGCCAGGCCCGACTTCAGACATGTGCGAGCTGTGTCCTCGTATTTATTCAGTGTGTATTCCTGAAATCACTGATATTTATTTTAAAAGTGTCCTCAAATAAATACAGGGTGATTCACGACGAGCTTGCATTAGAACTTTATGGAGAACTACTGAACATATTTTTTTTATACTTTGGGAATTTATATTTATCGATAAGTTGTCTTTAACTAAAGTATTCACGTGCTCCTGTTATTTTCGGTTATACCGGAAGCAGCGGTCAACTTCCGTTTTTTAAATACAACATGGAAAGGACCCCGTACGGAACATATGGGAATCGGCCCTGGGTTAAAAACTTTGATACTCGGAGATATTATCCAAAAATCGATGCTGATCAAAAGTCTCCATGGGCCCGAGGTCCGAAAATATACAGGGCGGCCCAAAAAAAGAGTGATAACATAATACTGCATATTTTTAAAAGGGGCACCCAGTATTTTATTACATATTTAGGTTCGTATTAGAGTCCTTTATAATTGCCTAAAGTTTTATTTCATTTGGTTATGTAGTTTAAGACTAATAAATCAAAAACTAAAAAAAATAAGTTTTGCAGTCTTAGAAAAAAGATACCTAAAATAACTTTTCTAAACGAGGCATGGGGTGTCATTTAAGACAAAAGGTCTAGAGATACTTTTTTGATATATGTTGTATATGATATATAGATATATGTACAATGGATAATCACAACAGGCCACTTGCTCATTTTTACTATTTTGATTGCGATGGAGGGAGCTCCTCGGGATCGCATTTTCGGACCTCGGGCCCATGGAGACTTTTGATCAGCATCAATTTCTGGATAATATCCCCAAATATAAAAGTTTTTAACCAAGGGCCGATTCCCATATGTTCCTTGCGGGGTCTTTTATAAGATAAATTGATCCATTTCTTGCCTTAGCTTTTGGGCTAAAAAATTTTTCTTACCGAATAGCTGGCAGACCATCAAGTCTGAAAAATATTTCAAGATTGTCAGAAAGTGTACAGGGTGGTTACAATTCAAGGTTCATTGAAAAGGAATTCAACCATTAAAAACTTTCTTATTTTAAATAGAAAAACCTGTAAATTTTTATTTAATTCGATGACAAATTAGTTGTTCTTTATAAATAGTATTTATATTATTATAATAAGTATACGCGGGCAGGTAAGAAGGTTATCGGACCTAACCCCATTTTTTTAAATGGAGTACCCTGTATATTTCAATCTAAGAAGATTGCATTTTAAATTCCATTCAAATATATATAACACACCATCGACAATATTGATTTCCTAGGCGATTTATTTAAACATTATTATTTTAAGCCACAGTAGGCCATGAAACAAAAGCTAATATCCTAGAGACAACTATGTTGACATTCTAGTTGATATTAACATTTAACGTCAATTTTATTTTTACATATTCATTTCTGAAAAAGACTTATCAACATTTTGAAAAATTTGATATATCTATCATCCATGATGTGTTATAAATTTGCAAAGAGGGTTCAAAATGCTATCTTTTTATATTGAAATAACAGGGTGTTCCATTTAAAAAAATGAGGTTATGTCCGATAACTTTCTTACCGGACCCCGTATACTTATTCTTAAAACGACAGATTATTCAGCAATCATTATAAATAAACTTCTATATATACCATTTTTCTGTATCTCTTTTAACTAAGAAAATATAGGGTAATTTAGAAATTGTCAATTTGTTGATTTCCCCCCGTATCTTTTAAGCGAGCGAAAATTTTTGAATTTTGATTTTATCATTTTAAGTTTGACCCAAAACGAGCACATGACACCTACATTACTTTTTTGATAGCACTAACAATAACGGGTTTGTTCGTAATTGGACACCCTGTATATAGGTACTGTATAGCTTGTCGTTTGGATCTGTGGCTACGCGTTATCCGTAAGGGGGAAGGAAGCCAACAGGCCATAGGGACAATCCATGGGCGTGCTACTAATATTTTTAAATTAAATATAAAAATACTAAAATATATAAAACAATGTTGTTTATAAACTAAAAGTCTAAACAAGCAGAGTGTTTTTTTTATGAAGAATGGGTTTTGGTCGTAAAATCAATAATCAAAAATTTTCCCCTTGACACACACATCGTAATCGTAACAGTTATTATTTTTGCAAGCAGTAAAAAGTATTTTATTAGATATATTAATTAAATTTACATACCTGTTTTAAACTCTAGATAGAACTTTTACTACTTATTACACTAAAGTCAAATTTTAATTTGTCTATAACTGATAAACGAGGACTTTTCTTGTCGGGACACGATAACAACTTTTCAGGATTATTTGCGTTGCTTCATCTTCCTTGTGAATTTTTTTAATCACTCTAATACCAGCTCCTGTATACATCGAGACCCTGTCCAAATTTAGTTTTAACGGCAAATTAAATGTATCATTTCTGGCTTTCTCATCACAAACATTATAAACATTAGCAATAATTTCCCGAGATTGGCCATGCAAAGTTTTTCCCCGACTATATGCTATTGCAATACAAAGAAAAACGCAAAGAATTTTTTTTACTATTTACCCTATTAATTATATAATACACGACACCTCCACCGCTCGCTGCGGCTGGTCAAAAATCATAGCGCGTCAGCGCATAGCAGTGTCATGTGTCTGGCGTATGTCTGCGGAGGCGTGTAAAAATCAATCGCATATTATATTTTGGCTCAGTTTAATGCTGTGAAATAAAATAGAGGCGGAAGTGATCCTATTAATCGACTGAATGTTTGGAGTAAATGCATATTCACATGTTGTCAGATTTCCTAGTAAATAGGTAATTCAATTAATATTTTAATTTCGTCCGGTAATTAAAATTAGTGAGGTGTGAACAAATTAATTAAAACTCAAAATACCTCTGTTTTTCAGTCCGAATAATATTATTTTCTAACCTTTTAACTATTAGGTTAAATTCTGTATTCATAGCAGGTATAAATAATAAATTTCAAACTTATTAGATTTTTGGTAACTAATTTGACAACATCGATAATATCTCGTCTGTATTCATTAAATAGTTTTGGTAGCCACAGAACGGAACGACAAGCTGTATACTGCATTTTATCTATAGATTCAATGAAGAAGCGCTGTAGAAAGTTGTGTTTTTAAGCAACCAATCAATTCTCCCCCGTATACAGTACATATGTACAATTGTTTTCATAGCACACTTGAAAAATATTATTTTTGGAATAAATTTGATTTTTCAGAAAAAAATTTGTTATAGGTATAGAACGGCAAATACTATTTATAAGAAACAACTAATTTGGCATCAAATTTAACTAAAATTATATAGTGTGTTCCATTTAAAATAAGAAAATGTTTAATGGTTGAATTCTTTCCCAATGAACCGTGAATTATGACCACCCTGTACATTTATTGCCAAGTTTAAAATATTTTTGAGACTTGATGATCTTCTAGTTATTTGGTAACAAAATTTGATATTATTGTAATGTTATTTAGCAACAACAATTAAAATTATTTACTAGATTTCCAATATAGATCATGGTTATTTTGTATCAAGATTTCTAGCTGCGTAAATTTTATTTTAGATAAAGGCCTACCAAACAATTATTCTCTTCGAACAAGTTAAATGGAGCTAGTACCGAAACTTTTCCCCTGATCAATTGTACAATAATCCAGCCAGCTGTTATATAAACTTTTAACCCAACAAAAGACTAATATTTGGTTTTGTTCTTTGAGAGATAATGCCATAATACAAACTTTACAGACCTTGATGATAAATTGTCAATGATAGTCCAGTAAATAAAATGTTTTTTAACAGAAATGACAAATTGTCTGATAGCATCTGCTAACTGTCATTCTTTTATTAAACGTTTAGCAGTTTTTATCCGATCGACGACGATATGTCAATATCTAACCATGGGCGTCGGTTTGGAGGAGGCGCAACTTTCCACCTTTGAACGATAGATGTAATGTCATTATTACCTGCATGATTGTAAATAATAGTACATTACGTATCAAGGGCCGAAAAGAGGCTTTTACGGACGAGATGCGGAGATGGCCGACCGAGCCGAAGGTGAGTGAGGCCACCGCACGAGTCCGGAAAAGCCTTCGACGGCCCGAGATATGTAACGTATTTTTTTTACAAGTGCTCAGAAGCTATGCCAAATAAATAAAGGACTTCATCTGACAGTTTTCCTGTCGACATCACATGAAAACACTCGCGCATGGAGAATGTAAATATCTATTTATTATTTTTGACAAATAGGCTCGGTAGCCTAGTGGTATAGCGTACTTCTTTGTGGTCTGAGAGTCGCGGGTTCAAATCCCGCACTCGCCATCTCTGGCTATTTTTTACAAGTGCCCGAGTCTTTGCGGCCATATAAATAAAGAAATTCTTCAGACATTTGCCTAAACATCTTTGAAAAATAAACTGCCAATTTAATTTATATATAATCCGCTATTTATTATCGCTTGTAGTATGGTTCGGTGGGTAGAGTGTCCGCCTGGCCATCTGAGGGTCGCGGGTTCAAATCCCGCACCGACAATTCTGGTTTTATTTATTTATGAGCACATGATGACTCGAAGCGTGCGGGAAAAATCTTTCCCGCCCGCTTCGATACTTTCCCGCCCGCTCTCTTGGAAAGCGCCACTTTCGGTGAAGAGAACATGCATGAAAAGAGGTACTTTCGGGGCACTTGTAAAAAAAATATAGTTAATATTACTTGTTACATAATATTACTAAAACAAGATATTAATTATAGATTTCCAAACAAAGCTTCTTCAGAAACACAATAATACTTCTTTGACTCAATCGTTGTCTGATTCGAAAGATGACCTTTTAGTTACACCTTTTATAATAAGGGGTTCAACTATTTCTTCAGTTATAATACATACAGTATGCCGATGAATACTTTAAAATCTTTTCGAGGGATCCATCAAATTAATTAAATCATTTACAAAAATAACAAAAATGAGGGGCCCCAATATACCTCCCTGTGCAATTCCGTATTGTGATCCCAGAGGCTCTGACCTACACGTAAACTTCTCCTTTTTAACACTTGCATACTGTTTTCTATCATTTAAATATGATTGTAACCATTTTAGAGCATTTGCCCTAATTTCATAGAGGTTTAGTTTTTTACAAGTATTTCATTATCTAAACAGCCATACGCCTTTGGTAGGTCTAGAAACATACCATTAGCCAGACATCCATCCTCTAAATAATGCAACACGGTTCTGATATACCAATTATTTTTGAAATTATCATTCCTTGCTGACCAAATATCGTATTGATTTTTTGTCGTTGACGTACAGTTTTCGTATAAAAAATTAAATTCATTCATTTGCACTCTGTTATGAAATTACATATTAACAAGGATTAAAAAGTATCTAGTAGGTAGGAAGCAGATTTTGTTTTATAAACATAAATAGTTTTAAGAGTTGTCTACCTAGTCTAGTTGTCACGTATTTAAGTCATTAATCTTAACAAATTATTTAAAAAACATGAAATCACACTGTATTTCAAAAGTTAAGAGATTTAAGACCTATGTTCATATGAAGTTCTTTTCTGGAAATTGACCCAAGAATAACCTCCTTGAATATAAGAATGTTATTAAGGAACACCCTGTATATTTCCATAATTCCCTGTATAAATGAACAAAAAAAAGTCAAGTCGCAAAAGTATGCAGCTAAGCCTCTCTACTTTTTCACTGTTTAAGTAAATGATGTGAATAAAACTTGTCCAAGTCAGCCAAGAAAAAGTTATTAAAGAAACACCATGCTTGCCCCTGTTGTACAGAAGAAAAAACATATAAAAATCCCAGTAGCACACCCTACAGGAAACGGAAATATGTTACATCTACTGACGGATTTTATTGTTTCTAATAAAAAAAGAGAAAGAGGTTACATTGTTCTTTGCCATAGTGAAAAAACTTATAGGGAACGTTCGGAGAAATATTTACGCGACGCTCCGTTAAAATATATTTACTCCCTTAAAACTTAATATTACGTAGGTGCGATTAACATCACCACGATGTTGCTACCTTGAAACTTCGTTTATTTTAAAATGCCCTACTTTTCACATAGTACAGCAAAAACACATTATTAAATTACTTTAAAAGAAAACTTTATATTAATTATGTTTGTTCGGGGTTGCTCTGGTTTTTTGTTAATTATACTTAACTTAATTATACTATAGCAAGGAAAATATATTTCAGGTGTTTCAGTTTCAACAAGATTTTTGGTAAATAAATAAGTTTTTGATTTATTACTAGGGAACGGACCGTATGAATCATCCGAAATGACGCTTAGTCGTAAACTCACGGCGATGAATGCTCTCGTGCATGGGCCAAGAGTCTGGAAAAGCCAAAGGGACATCCTGGCCATGAATTTTTTTATCTACGGAAGATAAAAGGGTGGGCAAAATACACGAAAAATTTTTAAAATATTATAATTTCAGTCATGCATTGGGATGTTTAATATTTTTACTCATGGGCAGACAACGCATTTCCATGCCAATAGCGAACAAGCTAGCAAGTACAACTACTGCAAACGACACTTTTGCATTGTTATTATTTCTCAACTTTCTTATCTGGAACACCCATTTTTACCTTCCATAAAAGCCGGTTATGTTTTAATGGACTTTCTTTAAGTTTTCTCATTTCGAAGGTTATTTTGATTGAAAATAAATGACTACTATAGAAGTGCATATCAAATATAAAAGAGGAAACTTATTCTCAAAAAAAAACCTTAATTCTGTTCATAAAACTTTGTTAAAGTTTTTATAGATAGAGTCTAATAATACAGAGTGTTATGGAAATGACGTATTATAATTAAATGGGTGACTCCTGGGGTGTTCTAGAGAAGCGCTACATATTTTTTTACATTCATATATGAACATATTACATTACCCAGCTGGGTAATCAACAGATGTTCAGGCACAATGTTGCCAAAATGTTTAAAAGTGTAAAACTTTAGTTTCTTATAAAAATAAATATTTTGCTTGCTTAGAAAGTAAATCCAGGACGCGATTAAGGAATCCAGGGCACAGACACTTTCAGTTCTTTTTTCTATGGGAAAAACTGTATGCTCATCACGTGTCCTGATGATAGTGTGGGAGTGCATAATAAGCTTATCACTAAACTCCAACACTAACGCATAATTACACTTTACAATAACACACATAGAACAAGAGCACTTACTTAATTATTTCGCAATAGAAATAATAAAAACCATAATTTCTATGGGCCATTAACCATTTACTTAAAAGGAACAATTATGTTAACAATTGACAGGAACTACCCTTTGAAATGAATGGTCTAGTCCACCTTCGGACCAGTCGGATTTTTTTTCCGAGAACGCTAGTAGAGCGAGCGCGGTTGCCATTTCCGAGACTATAATTATACAGGAAAGTAATATTATAGAAGGAAATTCGGCAATTTATGATTGTCGCTTATAAAACATCGAAAGTGGCAACTCTGCATTTTTAAATATTAGCCCGATTGTCCAAAATCAGCTATTTAAAGAAGCCGGCCGATATCGATCGAGAGAACCAACGGTTATTTATTTTTACAATTTTTAGGTGTTAAATACATTATTTTCCAGACAATAAGGGCGTATTTTTGTCTACACAGTAGCACTGTAAAATACTAATTTAGATTGAACGGTACTTAGATGTGTTGTGACGCGAAAACTAACGTGATTTTGTAATGTGAGTACTTTTATAAATTAATTTGGTTTAAAATAAGTCCGAAAAGGTAAATAAAATTACATTTTCTTTTCTAACGGTAAGTGGCATTTATAAACTTTTAAGTTGTCCAGCTCTGACGGGTGTCGTTCGAATTGAACAAATGAGAACATACCTGACCATTTATAAACTCCGCGGTGGTTCATTCGAGTCAGTGCAAGTTTATAAATCAGAGATTGTTTCCCAGCGAACTGAACGTAAAAGTTTATAATAATGTACCCTGAAAAATAAACAACTTGAAATCTGTCAAACGAGTATTGACTTTCTAAAGAGTTTACCCTGAAGATAGGTCAACACTGTTCAAGATTCACTGCCAAATGTTGCTGTGTTTACCTTCCGAACAGGCGCACCACGTGGTAATTTTTGGTTTGACATAAGGTCATGTACAGGGTATATTAAATTAAAGCACCATTTTTGGATATTCTTCTTCTATTTGTTTTCATCTCAGGAATTGCCGCTTTAAATATAATACGTCATTTCCATAACTCCCTGTATACTATGTTTGAGGGGCAACAATATTAAATTGACAGATTTAATATTATGAAATTATAAGGATATATGTTTGAAGCAAAGGTATTGTAAACTGAAGATCCCATAATCCATTCATAAAACTCTTGGAAAGTGCAGCTGTGATTATTTGAAATGTTTTTGAAAATCAGTAATGGATGGAAGAGGGAACTACATGTTTGTTGGCGGAATGGCAACAATGTTGAAGTCTGATTATGTCAGATGTTAAAATATTAAAACATAACGAAACTTATCGATGAAAAGATAAATCCTTATGTAAATGATCCACTCTTTTACAAACTACGCATTAATGCAGTGGTGCGCAAACAGTGGGTCGCGACCCCTGGACGGGTCGCTAGAAAATCTTTACAGGTCGCCAAATTCAAAGGAAAATTTTTGGGGGTCGCCAAATTCAAAGAAATTCACGCCTACTGTCTATCCCGGGGTCGTGACAAAATTTTACACAAAATCAGGGGTCGCAAATGAAAAAAGTTTGCGCACCACTGCATTAATGCACCATGGTCGAAAGTTGTACATACCTCACAACTTTTGACACTATGCAAAGCCCAGATTCGACCATCACTGGAGTACTGCACCCAAACATACTCTTCGGCTACTGGATTCCATCGAAAGGAGGGCCATCCGTCTGATTGGAGACCACGAGCTGACGAAGAACCTCAACAGCCTAGAACATCGAAGACATGTTGGGGATTTGACTTTCTTTTACAGATATTTTCATGGAAAGTGCTCGGCTGAACTTTCTCTACGAACCACGGCCGCCCATCCATATGTAGTTAAGCTTAGTACTCCTCGAACTTCGTTATTTAAAACTTCTTTCATCTGGAGGCCTTTATCCTTATGAATCGACCTTCCCGAGGTCGTTTTTCCGAAACGAATATAACCTCCGATTCAAACCCAACGTGAATCAGTTTTTGCGTTCACGCACCACTCCCTAAAGGATTTTTCCTATAGTGCTTGTTATATCATAAAAAAAATGATTGTTTCTAATAAAGGTGATTTTTCACCAATAATCACAAGAAAAACACAAATCAACCAAAATATATAACAATGCGTTAGATCAAGATTAGTATTCATTCATCTTTTGCTTATCGTATTTGTAAAATAGAAATAGATATTGCCAGAGTGCAGTTGGATTAGTTCAAGATTCGTTTAATACTTTTCAATATAATAATATTTTTTTAAAGAATCTATCCTCGCCTTTTCACAGTTTATTGTAAAATTATTGAGAATTTTATTTTAAGATTACGGATAATCTTAAACCAGTTGAAATTGCCAAATTAACAAATTTTGAATTGGAATTTTGCAAGATAACTTTGCGATAAATATATCAATCTGGCTATGCTGCAATAATAACCGAAAGAGGTGGGATAGACGGTTTGCAGTCGTTGCGTAGGCTACAAATGTACATTTTTCCATCTGTAGTTTTTAATATCTTTGGTTTGAAGTAATAACAGTATACACATGAAAATATACTATAAAAATAAAAAATATAACCATAATTTATGACTCGATATATGACTTGTATTAACTTTTTTCAAGAAATATCATTAAATTTTAGCAAAATTTTAACCTAAAGTTTTAGTAATAAATACAAAAATATTTAGAAAACCATCTATATGAAAAATTAAAATCTTTTGTAAAACTGACTAAAATCTTTGTAAAATTTACGAAAGTTTTTTGTAAACTTTGAGACACGCGATTTCCCTCTGGTAACCTTGTATTATGTCGATCGATGGTATGTTCCCTGTATAAGTTATCCGCCCATTATTTGTTACGAAGATCGAAATCTCCGAAATCTGGATCTGCATCTGATTCAAGCCTTTTATTCTTGTAAAATATTTTTACAAAACTTCATTTAAGCTTTTTCTTTCTACAATAAAAAATACTTTTTTGTCTAAATTTTAACCTCTTTGTTCGCTCCCAGGGGCCTTTCCCGATGGGACCTGCAGCTTAACGGGGGTTCCGGACGACGGTCCTCAATCATACGCTTTTTTTCCATGTAGGTATTATTTCGGATATATCGTATTGGTTACGGTTTAATTAGAAAAAATTACCTTTTTAAAATGTAATGGACCAATAATTTTTTTTCTAAGATAATGTTTGGTTGTTTACGAACCAAACGGGGCTTAATTAAAGATACGAAAAAAAGTCACTCTTAATAAACGTTTTTGCTTGTCTAGAAAATACGATTCATCATAAGAAACTTCAAATTTTTTATACAGGGTGGGTAAAAACCGCAAAAATGTTATTTTGCTTAAGAGTAAACATACTTTATTTTGAAAGATACGAAAAAAAGTCACTCTTAATAAACGTTTTTACTTGAACACTTGTCAATGTCTTTATTTAATGAAGTAATTATAATAATAATAATACGAACATTTTGATTAACATGAAAAGAATACGATAACGATTTCATAATTCAAAAACTCCACCCCCATACTCGACACAGTTTTCTAATTGGTTCCTCAAATAATTGAAAGAATTTCTTATTTATTCCCGAAATATCGATTGGTCAGCCTGGATAATTCTGCCCTTCAGCACTTCAATATCATTTGGTATTGCGGTTGCAAAAACAATTTGTGTTAAACGGCCCCATAAAAACATATCGGCCAAGGTTAAGTCGGGACTTTTTGGCGGCCACAAAACTAGGCTATTCCTGCCAATCCACCTTGGACCAAATCTGCGGTCAAGCCATTCTCTAACCTCAAGAGCGAAATGGGCTGGACAACCATGTTGCTGAAAATACATATTTTGTCGAAAATTTAATGGTTGATTTTCGAGTTCATCATTGAAAAATGTATCCAGCATTTCTAAATATGATAATCTATTGCACGTGTTATCAAAAAAATATGACCCCATAATGTCATGGAGGGATATCGCACACCACACGTTCACTTTTGTGAAATATTGTCTCCTCGTCATAATTCTGAATTCGGGTTCCATTTGTTGAAAATGTACTTTCATCAGAAAACATGATACATTTATAAAAATCAACATTTCCACTTAAAATTTTGTCTCCTATCCACACGCAAAAATAAAGTCGTTTTGCGTCGTCTCCCTCTTCCAATCTTTGATTAAAGTGCAGTTTATACGGATACAATTTATTTGCTTTAAGGATCTTCTGAATTTGACTTTTTTCACAACTTCCAACTGAGTAACACGATTTCTAAGGGACGTCATAGGATTTTCTTCAACAGAATGAAGAACTAAGACTGTAGCAGCATCATCATGGTCGTATTTCTTCTTATTTTTTGAGATCCAAAACCGAACCAGTTCTCTTGAACTTTTAATTAACTTGCAGATTGCCATCCTAGTTATTGGGATTTCTACAAATTTCTCGGTAAATTGTTCCATGACGTAGCGGTATGGAACTTGACCATCCCCATAACATTGTATTATAAAAACTCTTTGTTCAGCAGATAGCATTTCTACTTAAATAATAACTTCATTAAATAAAGACATTGCAACAAGTACCTATCACCTTAAGTGTCATTATTATTTTAACTAGGTTCACCAGTCAGAGCTATGCCAGAGAATACTTTTTGGGAAATCAACCTTTTAATGAATTGTTCTACTTCGGTTTATTGTGTAGAAAACACTTTTTTTCGTATCTTTCAAAATAAAGTATGTTTACTCATAAGCAAAATAACATTTTTGCAGTTTTTACCGACCCTGTATAAAAAAATTGAAATTTCTTATGATGAATCGTATTTTGTAGACAAGCAGAAACGTTTATTAAGAGTGACTTTTTTTCGTATCTTTCAATTTTGAGTCCATTTGTCCTCTTGTAAACCCCATCCGTGGACATACTGTATATTACAACTCTACAGGCTTATGCTTATTTTTGTGAACTACAATAATTATAAATACTTTTAAATAAAGAATACAGTTCATTACGTTTTTATCGAAAAATAATTTTATGAGTTAAATATAACAACATTACAGTGTGTGACTTACACTTATTACTGTGAACTACAATTTGGTGGTCAATGATACACAAATATATATTCATGTCGGCCATGGAAGGAAGGAATTCAATTTTTATGTAAGATATGTAAAATTTTAATTTTTCATTTATATGCATCTATATATTATGCGCTACCCAGTAAACTCTAGAATCTATTTATCATATCAGTTAAAAAATGTATTAAAATTAGTTCATTATTAACGCACATCATAGGACGTGAATTTTTGAATAACTAATTGGCGTAGTATTTCCTATAAATTTGGTTTAAAAATAATTTTAAACAATAAAGTTATACAGTAAATAATATATCGTCACTTTTTTTGGTTCACCGTGTATATTAAATTAAAAATTAAATTTTTATTTATTCTTCAAGCCAGATTCTGGCATGGCACGTTTACAATTTGTATAGATATTAAAACAAGACGAGAAAGCCTTAATGCGACATGGAATGTTAGAAGGTTAAATTTCTCCAGTTTAAGCTACTTTAAACAGCTTATTCTAGAAGAATAACACAATCTTATTAAATTACAGTTCTTGAAAAGTAACAATAATTATAAAAGTTATACTATATTTAGAGGTAACTGGGTGAAAATAATTACATTTGCGAAAGTGCACTTCTATAACAATGGCGGCGATTTGCATCATAAAGTGTAGGTTATTATTAGTTTTAAGAGAGTCTTTTGAATTTGCAAGAAAATTATACGACTCTTACTGCCATAAATAAACTACCTGATTAAACCCTATTGTATACGTCTCAACCTCTTCAAAGCTCAATAAATAGGATCAGGACCGCACCACATGTTTTATTTATATAATTTAAAATAAATTTATAGGTATTTTTAATTTTAGGTACCTATAATAAATGTAAAATAATGATAACAATTAATGATAATTGAAAATAATATAATTTAAAAGTATAACTATTAGGATAACAAGTTCAATAAAAATTAATTCAAATCTGAGAAACTATTGATAATAATTTATTCAAAATTTAACTCACTTCATCTAAGCCTAAACTTATAATTAAGGGTTGAACATTTGTAATCATACAATTGTAAGAATTTTCCACCTTAAGTACATGCTGTACACAGTTTTTCCAGCTGTCTGCAGAAATTTTTCTTACTTCGTTTTTAATTAATTCTACTACAGATGCATTTAATGTAGGAGAAATATTATTTCTCCTAATATTGGATTTTAATTGGTGCCATATTAGCTCAATAGGATTGAATATACAATAGTACGGAGGAAGACGCAACACTGTATGTTCATTTGCTGCTGCAAGTGTGTCACAATCGTATTCCTTATTTATTTTAAAAGCTTTTAATACTTCTAGCAGTTCTCGTTTTTTGTAAGTTTCTTCAAAATATAAATCATTATCAATCATAAAATTTTGAATTTCTGCGTTTGTATTATTAGAATTGGGAATGATTTTTGCTTGCCGACTATGATAACTAGCATTGTCCATTACAATGACGCTATTTTCAGTATATTTTTAAGGAGTTTATGGTTAAACCAATCTTCAAAAAGTTGTGCGTCGATATCTTGATGGTAATCTAAAGAAGAATCTGCTATGTTTTTAGCTGATGCTTCTAAATGTGCCAGAATCACTCCGATTTTTTCTAGGATTAACAGGTTTAAGTACTATGTCTCTTACCGACGATAAAGGAGTTTTTGTCAAAGTAGATGTCTCTGCTAAAGCATCCATCGAATTAAAATTTCTACTCAACAACGATTGATACACATTTTTAATTATTAGTTTGGCATCGGTAGATAAATGCTTCCTTTTAAAAATGACACTTGAAGATGCCCCCCTATCAACACAATTTCAAGGACACCACATTCTACCAATAATAAGCCTAACTAAAGATTACTCGCCTGAAAACCACTAAATATTAAAAAGATTAAAAATCACTTTGTATCATCAGGTATAGGTATAAATTGAATTTATATACCTGGTCAGGCTCTGCTCGAAAAGGTTTTAAAATTTGGGATTTCCTTATTTATTTTATGGTCCAAGGAATAATGAGGTTTTATTGCAGTCAAAAGATCAACGGTACAATTCTGCAAATACTATACCAAGCAACACTTATATATGCAGAGCACCGGAGACCGACAGAAGCAATCTCTCAGGATTTAGATGAAATTCGTCTTCAAATAACAATAATTTTTTGTTATAAAGAGATATTAACGAATTTAAAAACAATTTAAAAGTATGAAATACAATTATTTTAAGGATATTAGAATAATGTCTCAATAATAATACGTAAAAAAAAATAAGGCGGTCTTGTTGTTTATTGTACGATTTACTTTACACAAACCGTACCGTTTACAGCACGTAAAATTTAAGTTAGATAGTACTTAGGTATTATGTTTTTTCTGCTATTCACGGTAGTGATCGTTGGTAAAATGATTTTTCCCGTCATCTGGGGAATTTAATATATGTTTCGTCAACGCCTACCAAGCCAAGTGGGAACTAGCAATATTTCATATCTTTCCCGGATATACTGTTACGGGCTTGTTCGGATTTGTTCGGGTTTATTCGAATATACTATTACGATCCTCTTATTATTCTTTAATAAACTTAAGTACGCATATTGAAAGAAGAGCGTTGCCATGCAATTTATACTTTTGTTGAAAATAAACAAGGCGTTCTTGTTTATGGTACGATTTACTTTACAGGAACCGTGCTAGTTTCGACCATTTTATAGCCGTTATTGTTAGTGCTATCAAAAAAGTAATGTAGGTGTCGTGTGCTCTTTTTGGGTCAAACTTAAAATGGTAAAATCAAAATTTGAAAATTTTCGCTCGCTTAAGAGATACGGGGCAAAATCAAAAAATTGACAATTTCAAAATTACCTTATATTTTCTTAGTTAAATGAGATACAGAAACATGTTTTATACAGAAGTTTCTTTATAATGATTTTTTAATTATCTGTCATTTTCAGAATAAGTATATGGGGTCAGATAAAAAAGTTATCGGACCTAACCTAATTTTTTAAAATGGAATAACCTGTATATTTTAATCTAAAAAGATACTATTTTAAATTATCCTTTCAAATATATAACACACCATGGATGATATTAGTTTCCTAGGCGATTTATTAAACTTTATTACTTTAAACCACAGTAGACCATGAAACAAATAAAAGCTAATATCCTAGAAACAACTATGTTGACTATCAACATTTAACGTAAATTTTATTTCTACATATTCATTTGCGAAAATGAATTTTGATATGATATCAGTTTATATTGAAAGTGAAAAAAAAACGCAGAAATGGCACAAAATGTATATTTTGTTCGCTATCCGGAAAGACGGTAACCATTTAAGGATATATCCCGAACATTTGCGATGATTCTTGTTTTTTTACCTTTTTTACCAATCTGAATCTTTTATTTCGTTTCACAGTAATAAAGTTTCAATAAATCGCCTAGGAAACCAATATCATCCATTGTGTGTTATATATTTGAAAGGGGAATTTAAAATAGTATCTTAATTAATTAGATTAAAATATACAGAAAATAAAGGGTATTTTTGAAATTATCAATTTTTTGATTTTTCCCCGTATTTCTTAAGCGAGCGAAAATTTTCAAATTTTGATTTTACCATTTTAAGTTTGACCCAAAAAGAGCACATGACACCTATATTACTTTTTTGATAGCACTAACAATTACGGAGATACCCTATAAAAGTATCGAAAATGGGACACCCTGTACAGTACAGTATGTAAAATTTAAGTTAGATAGTAGGTAATATGTTTTCTGCTATTGCTACGGTAGTGATAAAAGTATTTTCTATGTCATCTGGGGGACGTTATAGGTTTCGTAAACGCCTGCCAAGCCAAGCGAAATCTAGCGTTATTTCATGTTTTTCCCGGATTGCGAAACTGAATCTATATAAATACTAAATCAAAATTTTGGTTCGCACATACAGACCAAATTCGAACAGACTGATGTACGGACGAACAAAATATCTTCGTCTATTATACAGGGTGTTATGGAAATGACGTATTATATTTAAATGGGGTCCTAGAGAAGCGCTACATATTTTTTTTTAGATCGACCGTTTTAAAAATGGGGTAACAAACACTTTTACTCACAGGTCAGTCCGCGCTACTGTACAACATTTCTTCCAGACCCAATGGCAATGTTGCCAAACTTAATGTAAAACTTAAATTGCATATACATTATAAAAATTAATTATTTATCTACCTACTTGTATTTATCTTTATACCTAAAGAGTGAGGAAATCCAGGCACATACAGTCAGTTTTTTTTTCTTTTTCATGGAACACTCCTGGCAACACTTTATGCTCGAAACATCTTAGATCTTGATACCAACACAGAACACAATACTAGTGAAACAGAAACGATAGTTAATTTTTTTGAAAATACACTATCAGATTATTAGATTAAACGCGACGCGACGAAATTTGACTTTTTCGTCAGCGACATATTTTCTGTCAAACGGCAGCTGTTGCGTCCAGAAGAAACTGCCGGTCTTAAACTGAGCAATTTAGTTCCATTGCTCAACAATATTCATAATTTATTTATGGACTAGCAAGATACACGAGTAAACCGAAAAATTATTACAAACACGAGTACCGCCTGCAAAACCTCGCGGATTGCAGCATGTGTATTGGGTTTTTAATAAAATCAAGCTAATTCTGACGCTGTCTGTGTTAAACTGACAAGCTCGCAAGCGTACAGCGATATATACGAACTACTTCGGCTCAGCCATAGTAAGCCGAGTGTGTACCATTTCGTCATTTTCAGTTTAGAATGCAGGGTTTTCCCAGAGAATACTTTTGTACCAAATTCGGTACACTTTACAAGGTATTGGCTGCATTCAACAGAACCCATCAATTTATAAGCCGGTGACGTCACGATGCGCACTGATTTGTAGTTCTGCTGAATGCATTTTGATGTCAGTTTTTTATTCGGTTAGGTTACCTCCTAAATATTTTCATCAAATTTTACATTTTATTCTGTGTGAAATGGATAATTTTATTTTTAATGCTCCTCTTCACTAACAGAGATCGTGTATAATATGTTTTTATAATTTTAATTCACTTCTTTCGTAATTTTTTATAAATTCTTTATACTCCTCAACCTGACAAACAATACTGACATAAATCGCTAAATCACAAATCGCTTTTTAAATTCGATGGAAAAAATGCCGTCCGATTTCCCATCGATTTGTGAAATCCAAGGATTTATTTTTTTATGTAGGGCAGTTGAAAGTAACGGCTTCTTTTTTAAGTTCACTTTCTTGGTGAAGGTAACGACCTTTTTTTTGAGTTCACTTTCTTGGTGAAGGTAACGACCTTTTTTTTTAGGACTTTAAAGCTTGGAACAACGCAGTTTGAAGTAGTTTGAACGTTTCTTTTAGTTCGTTCGTCGTGTGTGTCATTTTTAAATTGAAGGAATTGTATTTAAAATGTGGTTAAACAAATAAATCTAAGCGAGAAAAAAAGGGACCAAAATTAATTAAAACAATGTTCCCGTGTATTCTATCCATGTGAATAGCTGCTATTTGTGAAGTTATGTGAGAGGTTTTTTCCGCTTCGATTCTGTGTGGTGTGTGTTAAATTATGAAACTAAAACTTGTTTTTAAGTAAGTAAAGGGAAGAAGAGAGCATGTCGTTGGTATTCATGCAAAATGTCGTATGTTGAAAACATTAACATTTAGAATGGTACGACATAAAGACATCTTGCAATACTGGTTGTTCACTAGACAAATATTGCACATTTCGTAAATGGGAAATAGCTTGTCGCATATTAGACACAGACATTGTGATATTTTCAGTTGTGTGGGCATTGCTAAACTATTAAACTTACGAAAAAAACAATTTTGCCCTTCTTGTGACATATGATATTTTGCACGAAAGCCGACGATGTGCCTTAAATAAAATTGTATTTTTTAAAAAGAGTTTGAAAGATAATAATTTAAAAGGTCAATGATATTTGACCTATTTGCTTTCTTGTACTTGTGACGAATTTTAAATTTTTGTGTGATATTACCATTATTTGTTTTGCAAATTATCTTATGCCGTCGGTGTTCTGGAATCATATTTGTTCATAAATGATGAATGAAAAATTGTTAAAATCAGCCGTGTTTGCCGTGTAGATATGACAACACCGGCCGAAATACGCTGACGTCTTTTTAAACTACAGATCTTTTATTTTGCTGATTGCGACCGTCATCAGTAGCGGCCATGTAAATGTTCAGATTTTATATAAAGTACCTATATAATTTCGTTTAATAATTCAAAGCACCATTTACGGTTATTTTTCTTCGATTTATTTTCATCTCAGGATTTGCCGGTTTAAATATAATACGTCATTTTCATAACACCCTGTAGTGTACCTATTTGTTTTGTCACGCGTTGTTCAAGAAATTGCTTAGTTTCTAATTAATTATCCCTGTATATGTCTGGTATTACAGACCATTTTTTAAACAAAACCTGAACCCTTAAATATTTCATAGTGTTTATATACGGTGATATAGGTAATAAACGATCTGTAACAGATTTTTTAATCTTGAAAAATGGCATCTACCTGGGCATTAACCGAGAAGATTAGGATGAAAAATGGGCACTATAACAAATTGACCAACTTTTTACGTTAGTAATTCTCCTAGATAAATGATTGAGGCTCTAAATAGCCTAATAAAGTATTTGAAGCTTTACAATGGGAAACTCATATTTTTTACCATCACTTTAAAACCAATATTATGGCTATATGTCAGCTCAACATTTTATTTCGGAATAAATAAATTGCCTTGTTTTTTCTGCTACTTCTCGATAATATGAATAAAAGATGTGTGGTTATTTTTTACATTTCTTACGGCTTTATGTGATAAAATTTTTACGCCAATACTTTAGTATCTCTAAAGGTGCGTTTCCACCGAAGGAGCAAGCAAGAGCGTGTTTGCTCATGGTCAGAACACTTAATTTTGAAAAATTTATGTTAATTAATTTCTGTTGTTATGGAGTGGAGTAATGAAGAAATGCTGCAATTAATTGACGAATACCGCATAAGACTTATTAAAAAATCGCAATAAAAAGGAAGATGCTTGGAAGGACTTGGCAAAACTATTTAACCCTAGAAAGCCAACCTACGTAAACTTTATATATAGTTGTAACTGAACCCGCCACTGTTCTATAACTGTATGTTTTTTTTTTATGATCAAACACAAGCACTATAGGAAAAATCCTTTCGGGCACTCTGGGAGTGGTGCGTGTACGCAAAAAGCGATTCACGTTGGTTTTGAATCGTTGGAGGTTATATTCGTTGGAAAAAACGACCTCGGGAAGGTCGTTCCACCAAGAAGCTATCTTGGCGATTGCCACAACGTGGTTATGCCAAGACATATTTCCTCCCTGATTGACGCCCAGCAAATTAATAGATGAAGCCAGTAGGATTGCGTGTCTGGCCATGAATATTTCCGGTTCTGTAATGTTAAACTTTTTAGAGGAAACTGCTGCCTGGGTTTTTTTAGCGTTAAATTCGACTTGGTTACTGTCACCACAAGCCAAAATTTCTTCCAGGTCTTTGTTGAGGCGTGATACTTCATGCTGTCTGCGAAGATGTACGTCGGCAGCCGATGTTTGCGCATTCAAAGAGAAAGATGAGATAAGTGTACTATCGTCAGCAAAACTAAATATCGGATTTTTAGTTTTCACTAGAAGGTGGTTAATATAGAGTAAGAAGAGAGTGGGAGACAATATGGACCCTTGAAGAACACCGGCATTGATGGTGAAGGTGTCTGAGAGAAATCCGTCAATCGCCACTTGCAGAGAGCGGTCCTTAAGAAAGCTAGACAACCATGCACAGAATCGACTGGGCATACCATAGGATCGCAGTTTACTTAGAAGCCCCTCATGCCAAACACGATCAAAAGATTTAGAAATATCCAGTGCAACAGCCCGAGACTCCCCCTGATGCTTGATTGCGTTGTTCCAAATATGGAAAGTTGATCTGGACTTCCGAAAACCATATTGATGATCGCTCATAATGTTGAAACCTTCCAGGTACTTTAGAAGATGTTGGTTAATAGCTTTCTTCATTACTTTTGATATAACTGAAAGCAATGCGAATGGTCGATAGTTATTAGGCAGGGTTCTCTTACCTTTCTTTGGAATAGGCTGGACTCGCGCCGTCTTCCAGCAAGATGGAAATATTCCTTTTTTGTAGGATAAGTTGAAAAGTCTACAAAATACTGGTGTTAGTTCATCGGCGCATCTCTTGAGAACTATAATAGGAATTTCGTCTGGACCAGTAGCTTTTTTGACGTCGAGTCCTTTCAGGATTCGTTTGACGGGACTCTGACGGAATACGATTACGGTCATCTCGGATTCAACTGCAGGAATGTCGGGTGGTGTTCTTCCCTGGAAATCTACAGTGGAATGCGAAGAAAATAGTTCACCAAGTAAGTTTGCTTTGTCTCCGGCTGTGGATGCTATTGTACCATCGGGACGTGTTAGGGGTGGAATAGTTGATTTGGTAAAATTTTGGCTGACGGCGTTAGTTGGTTTTAAATAAGTCCGAAAAGGTAAATAAAATTGCATTTTTTTTCTAAAGGGTAAGTGACATTTATAAACTTTTAAGTTATCCAGATCTGACAGGTGTCGTTCGAATTGAACAAATGAGAACATACCTGACCATTTATAAACTCCGCGGCGGTTTGTTCGAGTCAGTTCAAGTTTATAAATCAGAGATGGTTTCCCAGCGAACTGAACGTAAAAGTTTATAATAATTTACCATGAAAAATAAACAACTTGAAATCTGTCAAACGGTTATTGACTTTCTAAAGAGTTTACCCTGAAGATATGACAATACTGTTCAAGATTCACTGCCATATGTTGCTGTGTTTACCTTCCGAACAGGGGCACTACGTGGTAATTTTTGGTTTGACATAAAGTCATGTACAGGGCATTTTAAATTAAAGCACCATTTTTGGATATTTTTCCTCAATTTGTTTTCATCTCAGGAATTGCCGGTTTAAATATAATACGTCATTTCCATAACACCCTGTATAGTTTTAGATCATTATTTACAATAGTTTCTAATTGACCCACATTCACTCCGCTATAGAACAAGACGGTGTCATCCGCGAATGTATAATACTGGGCCTCAAGGCCCGCAGCCTTTACACTCAAAACATATAAAGAATACAACAGTGGCCCAAGTTTTTCACAAAAATATCTAGAGCAGTATCAAATATATTAATAAAAACGGAGAATTTTTGAAAAATCTTTACACACTGTATCTCAAAAGTTAAGACGTTTATGACATATGTTCTTATGAAGTTTTTTTCTGAAAATGGACTCTAGAATAACCTCCCTAAATATTAGCATGTTATTATGAAACACTCTGTATAAATGCACCCAGACTTACCGGCTGCATCGATCTAAAATATTTTCAAATAACTTCAACCGAAAAATTGTAGCACCTTCGTTATTATAAATCGAATAACCCGTATATTATTAAGTTTTTGAATCACCTTTTAGTTCTAATAATATTTTCTTTAACTTTCCTATACTATCTCTTACGGTTTCCAAGATAAAAAAAAATATTTGTCTAATAATGTAATAGAAAAATCGATTCGATTCAATACAAGGAAGGTTCATATTAATATCAATCAATAGAGTCAGTTTCTTGGAAAAATGTCATCATTTAAGGATTATAACATTTTAATAAATTTGAGTCAGAATTAATTGCTTATAGCCCTTTTCAAAAAAAAAACTTATTAAATTAATGAAAATAATTACAGAAGTTTTATGAAATAATTTTTCCATATACGTCTTACCTACCATAAACCATGAATCACCCTGTATATTTAATTATTTATTATAGAATAATGTTATACAATTGTAAATTATAAGAGTTTATTATTTATTACTACGGCAGAATCGTTAATTTTCGGAAATTAACAAATCCAAACCCATAAACTATTCCGACGAAAAATAAATATTGACAATAATATTATATATTCAGATCATTTTTCTCAATTTCTATTAACCATTGTTACCTTAACACTACCAGCTTCTTTTTCTTTGAGATAGATAGACAAATTATATGTTTAAAAAAAATAACAACTTTGCGTCACAGTTCCTTTGTTAGGTCGCCATTTCAACGTAGATAATATAATATGCTTATATTTTTACAGGCACGTGTAAAATTAGTCGCCCCAAGCCCAATTAGTAAGAAGATGGTGTTAAATGACGGAGTCGAGAAAATAACAGCAACCATACAACAGCTTCCCTAATATTTCTTGATCCTTTCCTGCTACCTAATTAGAAGCATATTCGAGTTGTCGTTTCGATGTTTCGCGACTAATTTTTCTTGATTGGAAATTCACTATCACACTTTACAGCCATATCCTGGGTAAACTTACGTACCATAAAAATATCTAATTTTTGGTTCTTCAATTTTATAATAAACACATTTCTTAGTAAAAGTTTACATTAATAAAATTATTCTTATTTTTTTAATTTAAATGTAACAGGAGCTATAGTTTAAAAAGAATTTATTAAACTATAAACGCTATTCGTTGAAACCAATTAAAACCGCATCGACTTAATTATAAATTTTTACCTTGGCAAATAAGTCATGTTTGATTATTGCTCGTCCTTTACTGTTTAACAACAACTGGACATCGATAAAGCATTTATTATTATACCGTTAAATCGAGAAATTGACACATTATTTTGCATATTCTGCACTGAAAAATAATTTATTGTTAGATTTTTTATAAAATATGTTATTAATTAAATTTTCAAAATAATCCGTACCAAAATAATTTATGCATATATTTCATAAACAAGTATTCCTCATCAATTTAATGCAATGAAGTAAATACTAACTAATTTTTAAATTTTACAACGAATATGGATGAGATAATTTATTTCATTTTTTCTTTAAAAGAATAAAAACTTTAAAGCAGCAACGAATTCCTAGGATTTCGATCATCGTAACAAATTATGGGTGGAGAACTTATACAGAGAACATACCATTGATCGTAGAAATCAAGAGACGCAACGAGATCGATAAAAGTTTCATAATTACATACATCTTGTGAAATCAACATGATAAAAACAATTCTTCAATCTTTGCAGAAAACTTTATTTTATGAGTATTATTAGCAATTATAATAATCTGCCCGATAGTGTTAAGAATGCGCCTAATTGGAAACTTTTACATAACAAATTTTGATAATATTATTGTTAGTGTCTACCATTGTTTATTTTCCAACTGCTAATAAAAATCTTATCGCTGCCAGTTGCTGGACAGAAAAATTAATAAATAAATTAAGCTTATTGCTGCCAATTGCTGGACAGAAAAATTAATAAATAAAATAAGTGAGAGATTATGGGCTTAATATCAACCATAGACACAAAACTTTCCCAATTATTTGTCCCTGCATAGAGTTAAACATAATTCAGGTATATTTTAAATTTTTTTCATACTTTATTAACCCCTAAAAGTTGACGTGAATATTTACTGAAACCTTTTATATCCCTTTTCTTTGTACAGCGTATGTGAAAATACTGGCACCATCTGGAAAACTTTTTTAGTTCATAAAAAGTTTTGCTTACCTTTTAAACTGACAATCCCCGAAAAAAGACAATCCCCGAAAAAATCACAAATATAACGTATCTACAGGGTGATCCAAAAATAAGAATGTGTTAAAACGCATTACGTGCAAGACTAAAGTAACAGTAATTTACATGGTACAAAAAAAATTATTAGCAAAGAGTTGTTAAGAATCAAATTTAATGTCAAAATATAAAATAACAACCATCTACGAAGCAAAAATATTTTCATCTATTTCTTCTTACCGAAAATATGGAAAACATCATTATCTCTAAAGGTAAAGTAATGTATTTTGAAAAGTACAATACATCAAGTCACCTCTGAAATAATCATCAAAGTAAAAGCTAATATGATTCTTAAAACGTAATTGCTTAAAGATGCAACTAACCAAGAAAAATTTTTGCTTATTGTGAGCAATAATAAATTAAAAAACAGAATTACACGCGTCTGCAAAGAAATGTAAGGATTTGAAATTGAAAACGCTGTGCAATGATTAAGAAAAAACTCCGTACATGCATTTAAAATAATGATGGTTTAGCTGAAGCCTAATAATAGCGGAACCGTTTTTCCTTTTAATCAAAAATATTCCATATCTGTGACAAGAAGAAATAAATAGAAATATTTTCTTTTTCGTAGATGACATTCTGACATGAATTTGAAGTTTTTATAACTAACACCCTGCAACTTTTTTGATTTATAGTTTCTACGTTACATTTGTTTACATATATTATAACTTTTTGAAGAGGCCGACATATTGAACCCATGTGCTGAGCTTGAATACATTTTGATTAGCCAATTCTAAGCTATTCAATTAAACGTATTTGCAAAACCACGAAAGTCTCATAGTTCAAGTAATACAGCAAACACCAGCGACGACGCTGAACATAACGAATAATGCACAGATTGTCACTGACACTAATTTTCGTTTTGTCAATGTCCAAATTTAATTTGCTGGTGTTTACCTAAACTATGATTAGAGTTTCGTGATTTTGCCATCACATTTAATTGAATACCTTAGAATTGGCTCACCAAAATGTATTCGAACTCGGCACATGGATTTACCATGTCCGACTCTTCAAGAAGTTATAATGCAGTTTTTCTATAAAATGTACACGGGAGCAAATATTCCGCCACCTCAAAAGTAACATGTGATTTCCTTTGTTCAACTTAATATTGATAAAAGCGTGTATCTCGGGTTATAGGAAGACTTTCTTACCGGTCAACTTTGTAACTGACATTAACAACATTGACAGAAATTATGTTCTTTCAATCAAAGCTGTCTGGTTATTGCTAATTCATTACTAAAATCTTTTCGTAACCGAACATTAGGATTTTAAACAATTGTATAACAGCAGAACGAGAATCGACATACTAGAGTAGAAAATAGTTTGCCAATTTATAATTTGAATGAAATTTCTACTACCCTTTACGACGCAGTACATATAGGTAGTTTTTATTCTTAATACACAAAAAGAACTAAGAGATAAATAGGTTATTGAACAAATTTCTTGCTCCAAAACTTTTATGTTTGCTATTTTTAGAAACTTTCTGGTAAATTTTATTCATAAAAATAAAACTTTTTGACTTATAACAAC
Source organism: Barypeithes pellucidus (assembly GCA_963991005.1). NCBI lineage: Eukaryota > Metazoa > Arthropoda > Insecta > Coleoptera > Curculionidae > Barypeithes > Barypeithes pellucidus. The sequence goes on along the minus strand of OZ022556.1, from coordinate 30,300,518 downwards.
TTTTTTCTAATAATTTTTTTGCGCCATGTAAATTAATGTTACTTTACTCTCAGGGTTGTAACACGTTTTCTTACTTTTTGACCGCCCTGTATGTTATATTTATGATTTTTTCGGGGATTTGGAGTTTTTAAGGTAAACATAATGTTTTATGAAGAACACATATGGTGCAAATATTCTACATCCGTTGTATACTTATGACAAATGTGTATGCCAGATCCTTTTTTGAAACCTTAGAAAACTTATAAATGCTTACATAATAAAAAGTCAGACATGAAACAGCAAAAATCTAAATTTATATTAGGATTTCGTGGAAAGCATGGCTCTTCAAATTTATTACTTTCCCCGGACGAGGCAAAATAGCCAAGCTAGAGAACAATATAATATGAATGAAATAATATCCTGTGAAGTACAAATTGTTTATGTTGTAGAGAGCTACTTTGTTTCAGAAATGAAAATTTTGAAATATACTTATAAAAGCTGATATCAAACTATATTGATGTAAAATTTTCACAATATTGCTCAAAAATAAGCTAATTATTAGATTGAGCGTTATTATTTATTATTATGCTACATTACAAAAATATTAATACTGAAAATCATGTGTCTTGTAGAACAATAATCATAATTCAGTGGGAGTTCAACGAAATTGACCAAAGTAATCCTATTTAAGCACCAGTAGTACGTAGTAGCAATCTCAACAGTTAATCCAGCGGGAATACGTTCCTCGAGATTGACAAAAATGATCCTATTTTAACATCAGTAGTACGTAGTAATAATCTCAACAGAACAGTTAATTCAGAGGGAATAGGTTCAGCGAGATTAACCAAAGTAATCATATTTTAGCACCGTAGTACGTAGTAGCAATCTCAACAGTTAATCCAGCGGGAATACGCACCGCGAGATTGACAAAAATAATCCTATTTTAACATCAGTAGTACGTAGTAATAATCTCAACAGTTAATTCAGAGGGAATAGGTTCAGCGAGATTAACCAAAGTAATCATATTTTAGCACCGTAGTACGTAGTAGCAATCTCAACAGTTAATCCAGCGGGAATACGCACCGCGAGATTGACAAAAATAATCCTATATTAACATCAGTAGTACGTAGTAATAATCTCAACAGTTAATTCAGAGGGAGTACGTTAAACGAAATAGACGAAAATAATCCTATTCTAATACCAGTAGTACGTAGTAGTAATCTCAACAGTTAATTCAGAGGGAATACGTTCAGCGAGATTAACCAAAGTAATCCTATTTTAGCACCAGTAGTACGTAGTAGTAATCTCAACAGTTATTCCAGCGGGAATACGTTCCGCAAGATTGACAAAAATAATCCTATCTTAGCATCAGTAGTACGTAGTAATAATCTCAACAGTTAATTCAGAGGGAATACGTTAAACGAAATAGACGAAAATAATCCTATTTTAATACCAGTAGTACGTAGTAGTAATCTCAGCGAAATTGACAAAAATAATCCTATTTAACACCAGTAGTACGTAGTAGTTATCTCAACAGTTAATTCAGCGGGAATACGTTCAGCGAGATGGACCAAAAAATATATCCTAATTTAACACCAGTTGTATGTATGTAGTAGTAATATCAATAATTAACAGTGGGAATACGTCCAGCAAAATTGACGAAAATAACCCTATTTTAACACCAGTAGTATGTAATGGTGATATCAACAGTTAATTCAGCGGGAATACGTTCAGTGAAATTGACGAAATAATAATGTTTTAATACCAACACTTCTCCAAAGGAAGCATTATAGACAATCTGAATGAAGCGAAAAATTTAACTTTTGCAGGATCCTACTGTGAATTAAAAATATGATAATTCATTTTGGTTGTATATTATAGCGGTCGGCCATTGAAGCTGCGTTGCCGGAAACACAGAAACATTAATATAACTTTATTTTATTAAATTGCGGGAATAACAAGCAGACATGTAAATGAGGACATAAAATATGAAGCAGCTCGAGATGATACTGACATTGTACACATGGAAGGAAGTTTCCGTTTTAAGTGGCGGATATAAAATAAATTGGAAACGTAATTTAAAAATACCTAAATAAAGTTATCCAATATCTAGTTTAAGATTAGTAGGTATATCGCTATCGTCGGTAATATTTATAGGTACTGTTTGCCTCTTACCTAAAAAGAAGAGCTCGGATTGTAGTTGTTATTATTTATCCCTCTTAGGTGGAAATAAACTTGAAAATAAATCTAGTAAAAACTTGCTTATTTGCCTTTCTTTTTTAGTATGGACAAACATTAGGACCATATTTAAGTTCATACGTCCTTATGGCCACGGCATTAGATAGACATCAAGCAATCTGTTATCCACTCACATACTGTTCCTGGACTTCAAGACGATCGAAAGCCATGATGTACGTGGCATGGGTAGCAAGTTTACTATTTTGTATACCTCAGGTAAGTTTTATTTAAGATGTCTATAGTATCGTGCAAAGGGGGCCGGTATCCTCTCCTCCCCCCCCCCCCTGATGAAGCCCCTTGTGTGACCTCGTTTACATATGTGCCCTGAAAGACTCCAACAACAACGAACAATCCCGGACAAAATAAACTTGTTCATCGTTATCACTGCTAAAAGTATAATCCTTTCAATCTATTTTAGGGAATATGATTTATATTTTTCTGAAAATTCGTACTGCTTGCGGGTTACCATTTTTATTGCAAATTGCCACAAATTTATTTATCGACAGGCTATTGCTCAATTACAAAAATATAAAATATAAAAATCTTCTCAAAGTAAATCGACAAAAATGTTACTTAAAGATATGCACTTATTTTAATGGGTGAATCAATTTTAGGCAGAAAAGTTCATATACAATACACACATATAAATTATTTCTTTTTTTTCTATATACCTACAAGGTGTTAAAGCTTTTCGTTACCGTTTTTTATCAAATCGAATCTCAAAAGTGTTAGTTTTGCTGTAAAAGTCAAAATACTTTGTAAATAGACACAATTAGTGTATGGCCACAACGGCGCACCGCACAGCGCCATCGCTCATAACCTGGTACCATAGCACCACACAGTCGTGTCCACAATAGCGCACCGACCCTCACTCATTGCCTGTGGATCAGATTGTCTCTCGACATCGAGATATAAACATGGACTGTTGTCATCTTCTTGCGATGAAGAAGGTATTATTTTAGACGCTAATATAACCAAGTGGTATATGCTTAAACCGGAATCAAGTTTACCAGTGCATCCTATTAACGCAAAGCGAAGATTCTATGGAGAATTTTATCACCTTTATAAAGAACTAAGGAAAGATCCCCCAACGCTTTTGTGAATATATGAGAATGCATATAAATACTAGATTTTTGTTTAAGCATATAAGTACCACTTTGTTATATCAGAGTCTAAAACAATATCTTCTTCATCTGAAGAAGATAACAACGCACAGTCCATGTTTATATCTCGATATCGAGGGAATACTGTGAGAAGTTCAAGCGAGGCTGTGCGGTGCTACGGTACAAGGCTATGGGCGAGGGGCGGTGCGCCGTTGTGGACACAGACTTACCAACAAACTTTCACAAAAATTAATGATCTGCTATTAAATAGTGATAATTTGAAGATATTTATAATTTTTAGTTATATAATACCAGCTACCATACTAGCGGTCATTTTGGAAACGTGAGAATATTTTCCATAATTTTTTCTTGGTCGCTTTAATGTTCTTTTTTTCAACGACATAAGGTTTATAGCTTCCATAATATCGTACCTCACCGACGCTAGTGGGACATCCCGTATAAGAAATATTTCAACAGCATTTAGCCTCTTTTGGCTCACCGTGTACAACTAGAAATAAAATAAGTTCGTAGGAAACTCGTGGCGGGTTCGACTTGCCATGCCGAAAGGAAAAAATTCGAAAGAGGCGCGCGACAGGCTCGTGGCAGGCTCAGGCGCGTCTAGGGCTCGTCCCGCCATATTTATAGGCACTTTAAGAGATACCATTGGGAAATTATCGCGTAAAAATATTTTTTTACACGCTTCCCCCACCATTATTATCGGTGATATGATTACGAACAAATTTTTGCAAAAATTAATGATCTTTTTATATCTGTTATGAAATGAAAACCTTAACAGTTATAATTGGAAGAAATTTGAATTTTTCGTTATAGAATTTTAGAAACGTAAAAATATTATCGATCAATTTCTCATGGTCGATTTAGTCAAGAAAAATATTTTCCCAAAAACAAAAAAGTTTTATGGCTTCCATAACCTCGCTGACCTTACTAGGACACCCTGTATTTTCAATTATTTTAGAAAAGTAAAATATTTCATTTTTTTTTCATAATATATTTCAAGAGATATTTAAAAATTTATGCTACACTCTATCTAATTGGTACTCTCTCAATACCATTTTCATTACATTTTTGATTTAATCATTTCGGTTTTTCGTGACCATCACCAAGCGGTCGGAAAATTTTATTTTATTATTAAATTCCCCTTTTGACATTTCAATTATCTCTCATATCTTTTCAAGCTAAAAAGGAAGCTCCGCTTGTGTTGACAATACACAATATGTGCTTATTTCAATTTAATTTTCATAAAACAATTTTACAAAAAAATATGAAACAGTATCCTTCAACGGTTTACAACAGCACAATTTATAATTTTAGATAGCAAAGCAATTTCTCAAGGCTTACTAGGTCAACGATGAGAGGATGGTATATTGTAGGCTTCAATGCACGCGACGTTTTAAAAATGGTTGCTGACAAAATGAGGTTTTACTATTCGGAATATATGTGTGTACTCAAATGATACAAGGTCAATTTGAAACCTTCCCAATCTTAATCCAGTTAACCCTAAAGTCAAGATGTGCCAATTGGATAGGCAAATTCTATTGAGTGATTGTAAGGGTGGTTTAGAAAAAAATGTTTTTTTCTCCTCCTATATTATATTATTAGGTCGATTGTAATAGTACGGCACCCCGTTACCAGGATTTCAGACTGATCACGACCTACAGTTTTTTGGTGATTTAATAAGGACTTGAGAAGGAAATTAATAAGAACGGACATTGGCAACGTTGCGAAATCATTGAGAATCATCTTTACATATGTAAAAAAGAAGTGGCCGTAATAGTTATCGCGCCTCGTCCGTTCTTTCTATTTTTTGACTCAGACTGATGTTTTTGAGGAGATGAAAATACTAACTGACATTTTCCGTGCGGTGAATAGTTTTGGTTTGAGAAAAATCGAAATTTGTTTACAGCGGAGAATTCAACTTATCACGCCTCATCCGTTTTACTTGTCGGATGTTATTTTTCGTTATTCGTGATCGGAAAAAAATGAGAACGGACATTTGCATCGACACGCAACCGCAGTGTTGGATCTTAGGTATGTAACGCTGTTCGAGTTATCGCGCCTCGTCCGTTTTCAAGCAGAAATCGTGTATTGTGGATCGGAAAATGGGGGAAAAATATGAAGCGATATTTTTACACACGCATTTTTTAGCAAAACCGTTTTCAGTCAACACAGCACGTGTATCAATAATAATGCAATATAGGGACATAGCTGATGCTGAGTTGTTATAGACAACCAAGCCACACAGCAAGCCGTCCCATGCGCGCGCCGTTTACCGCGATCATGAATTATACAGAAACGAGATCCGACTCCGCTACCCTCCCTGCAGCTTCGCAATACGGAAAATGTCCGCTCGACTCGATTTACTATTTTTTTAGAGTGTTATCAACAATTTAAAAAAAAATTGACCCGGGCGCTGTAACTTTTTGATACCCCTTTTCTTTACAGCTTTAGGAATTTTTGCAACACTCAAAACGTCCGTTGTCGATGAATTCACGTTTTTTTATATTTTTAATATGATTTCATTAAAAACGGACAAAGTGTGGTAACAAAATGACAATCTGCTTTCTATCTTATGGACTGAAATCACTCTGACGGGTAAGCGCAGCGTTGCCGAACTTCTCGCTCGAGTAAAACTTTCGTATTTTTTTATTAATCTAGCGATTAGACATTGACTAGATGAAGGCGTGATAACAGGACATTTTGGCAACGGGCTGCCGTACTATAAGCTCTGATACGCTTCGGCTCGTCACACGCTGCGCGCTTCGTGACTTATGCTCGAAAACATTTAATAACTCTCGCACTAAAATAGGTGCCACCTTCTGGTAAAGGTATTTTTTTAAATTAATTTAAGATGGGTTAACAGCATGTTAAAACTATGTAAACCATTAAACTGTTAATATTTTTCTTTTGTTCACAATGACAATTTTAAAAAAATATATTTCGGAAGCTAACGTAACAAAGTGTATAATAAAAAAACCGACATTGATCCGATTAGTACAACTGGAGATATTAAATTTCAAACAGAAGATTGGAGAAAATCCAGCAAATTATTAAGAATATAATATGTGGATATTTTCGAAAAAAAATTTTTTCAGCAAAATCCTGAAATATGTGTCAACTAATTTTATGCATATAAGTTATAATATAAACGATCTAAAATGCCAAGTTTAAAAAGTGTGCGGTTTGTAAAGGAATTACCCACCCATATGCATATAGGCTCACGATCTTTATACTCCGCTTATCTATTAATACTGAGAAGTCCTAATTAGAACCAAATGGACTATTTATACTCCTGCCTAAAGGCATCACACATCCACCTATCCTTTAGCAGATTTGTTCCTGTTGTAATAGCTTAATTTTTTTCAGATAAAAATATTTTCTTACCAAGAGGTTGCACCAGGAATTCATGACTGTTGGGGAAGATTTAACGAAGAATGGGGTGCGCAAGCATACGTAATATGGTAAGCTGATTTTTATGTACGATTACACCAACTTATCTAATCAAAGAATTACCTTATAAGATGGAATAATAATATAAGCTTTCTCTATATTTTGTTAAAAATTGTACAATCAGTACAAATTTTACACTCCCGTCCAGTTCCATCTGTGAAAAATGTATAAATGGCTCGCCACCATTTCCACCTACCTGAAAATTAAGTTTAGTTGTATTATTATATGATTATAAATCGTTGGATTAAATGCCACTTAAAGAGATTATGACACAAAAGCAGAAAAATCGCCTTATTTGAAATATCTATGAGTGACTAAAATACAAACATGACCAAAATCAGACACAAATAACAAACCCGTAATTTCAAATTATTTCAGCCTTTTTAGTTTATTGGTTTGTTTTCCGATTGTAACAAAGTTTACTATCTTTATTCGATGATTTGTTCGTGATAGCTTGTATAAAAAAAAGTTGTTGTTGTTTCGATAACCGTTTGACAAAAACAGTGCCTCTCACCAAAATTCGAAAAAACCATTATCAGCATATTTTTGGGTTGTGTACTTTTGTCTGTCTATTGCAAATTGTTTGTGTACTGTTGGCATTGTGAGTGTATTGAAATGGCCATAAATCCTGTTGTTGCGGCACGAATTGTGGCGGCTATAGAAGAGAGGCGCGGTCAGCGCGAAATTGCGAGGAACGTTGGTGTAAGTCTCTCCATTTCACCGGAACGAAGAGACTGGTCTGTTCACTCGAAGGCGTGTCAGGACGAGGGAAGACTACAACAGCTAGAGATTACCGCTTTCTCGTTTCTAGTGCTTTGAGAAACCGGACGGTCACGCAGTTTCCCATCTGCAAGAAGTGAGAAATGTAAACATAAGTGAGTGGACAGTTAGGAGACGACTTCATGCTGCTGGATTATCTTCCCGAACTAGAGCTACTGGGCCGCGCTATCCCGTGACCACCGGATTGCAAGGTTGATTTTTGCACGAGAACACTTAGTTTGGACAATAGAGGATTGGAAACGAGTTTTATTTTCCGATGAATCGCGATTCTGTCTTACGGGCTCAGATAGACGTGTAAGAGTGTGGCGACGACAAGGCGAGAGATATGCTCAAACGTGTATTGCCGAGCGACTTCCGTTTGGTGGAGAATCAGTTATGGCATGGGGAGGAATATCTTCTTAAGCTCGCAAGGAGTTAGCCTTTACCCAGAATGGAACGTTGAATGCGTATAGGTACCTGACAGAGGTTCCAGTTCCATGTTGTACCGTTCATGGTTATTCTTGGAGAAGACGCAACCTTTATTCACGATAATGCACGGCCCCACACTGCTCGATTTGCTCCTGCTTATCTTGACGAAGTTCAAATTACTGCTCGCAGTCCAGACTTAAATCCTATTGAACATGTTTGGGATAAGATGGGGAATCGTTGTCGAGATATGTGCCGGCCCCCACAAATTCTAGAGAGCTTCACGACGTACTGGTGCAGGAATGAGAGAAATGTAGTATACTATAGTATGAAAAGAAAACGAACTCACAAAAATTTAAACAAATTGATAATGGAGACAGAGTATTTATTCGAATAATTTTTATGAAGGAAATAAGGTTCCTACACTATAAATGATACAATAAGACTTACAATTGTAAATAAATTCTTGCTTGGCAATATTACGTCTTCTGTTGGGACCAAAAATATTTAATTAATAAATAGACAAAATTATTTTTATTCTTTTAGTATCATACAAAATTTTAAACAGTAATCAATGATGCCAAGTCTGTACTGAGAGTCCTAAATCTACCGCCTGCGTTTGAAACCGAAAAGTATAATATTATCCCAAGAACATAAAAGGGCAATGTTTTAAGGAAATCACAGTGGCAACGCTGTTTGCTCATTTTTACCTGCTAGTGCAAAAATGACCCCGAATTTATTTGTATTTGTTTCTGTTTTGGATTAATTTTTAGTGTTTTTTCGAACTAAAACTATTTGGAGCTATTTATTAGCCATCGAAAATGGTTCGTCAGTGCGTGGTGTGTAAGAAATTCGACTATTTTTATCCCGGGTTAATATTTCGCCGGTAAGTGAGATTAATAAGGTTATGTTTTTTTATGTTGGTGTAGCTAATTCTATTTTTTAAGTAAATATTGCAAAAATAAGGATTATTTCTTTATATTATCTGAATTTCTGTAAAATACCTACAACACTTACCTATTTATGACTAATGTTCGATCGAAATTATCTAAACATGTACCTTATTACAGCGTTGCCATTTTCTAAAGCCATCTTCTTTTAATTATTTGAAACTGTAGAACTGTGCATGATTGTAAATAAATCGTATTTTATGAATGGAATGTATGTATTTTATTATATTTCCACTTTTACAAAAATATGTTACGCCCATGTCCTGAATTTGTTTGATATGTGCCAGCCACAGGTATTTTCGAACTTTCAACTGACTGTGAAAATACACTACTCATATTCTTTTATCTTTACCAATTTGAAGGAAATTGTAAAAATTTAATTACAATATTACAATACAAAAGTTACAATACTGATACAGCTTTATGTCATGTCAGGCATGAATGAGGACGGATGAGCATAGAATGAATGAAGAATGAATGCGCATACCATCAAAAAATGAGACATATTTAGATTTTATCATTACATCACCGCCAAGTTCCTTTCATCAAAGCTGTTTTTTTTGAAACTTTTTCCAACAGTAATAAATTCTTAAAACATAGTATATCAGTCATATAAAACATAAACATTCCATGCAGGCAAGTTTTCAATTCTCGACTTGAAATCGACTGATTATGACCACATTCAATCAAGCATACAATCCAAGGGCTAAAACCGTCTCCGGCACAGGCCTCGGTCTGGCCGCGTAACCTAAGTGGGTGGTCTTGGACCTACTGTACTTAGAGAATAGAAAAATATATTATATTGACTTTTCGCGTGCTTTTGACTTAATGAATCATGAACAACTTTTAGCTACACTTTGTCGTTATGATGTAAGAGGTAAACCGTTGGATTATATAAGATCATCCCTACGAAATAGAATACAATAAGTTAGCGCAAATGCCGTCACGAGTAGTTGCAGGACGATAGGAAGGGGACTTCCACAGGGCTCCATTCTTGGACCTTTTTTGTTTCTGGTGTTTGCCAACGACTTGATAAGTTCTATTAGCAAAATTACGGAAACCATATACTTGGTCGTGTATGCTGATAATACGAATATTCTGATTGTCAGGGATAATATTGTCAGGGATAATACTATTTCTCTGATACCTGTTGCAGAAATGGTATGCAGAAGAACAAAATAATTCTTCTGCATACTCTGAAAAAAATTGGCTTAATTTAAATAGGGATAAGACGACAGTTATGATTTTTTAATTGAGGTCGACTGACATTGATGTTGCTCTTTATGACGAATTTGGATTGACTGTGAGATTTTCTGAAACGGCAAAGTTGCTGGGTGTAACTTTTGATAGCAATCTTAAATGGCTGCCACAAATTGAGGTGATTTGCTCATGATTGCGCAGCTGTTGCTACGCCCTTAATTTCTTGCGACTGCACTGTAGTCAAAAAGTGCTCTTAACCCTTTATTTTGCCAATGTTCACTCGCGAGTTAGGTATGTTATCTATCAATTGGGGGAGGAGTGCTAGTATATGTAGAGTCTTCATTTTGCAAAAATATGCTGTTCGCGTGGTTGCAGGACTGTCATATAGGGACCCATGTCGGAAAGTTTTTAAAAGATGGAGAATTTTGACGGTCGCATGCATTTACATTTACGAAGTCTGTAGTTTCGTTTACCGAAACAAAGCATATTTTCGAGGCATCAGATCTAATCATAATCATGATACTAGATTGAAAAATCTCTTGTTACCTGAAAACCACAGATCTGTCGAATATCAAATATATATATTTTTTACAGGCTGTCAATTTTTCAATAAATTAAATGATGAAATAGAGATGCCGTTAATTTAAATGTATTTAGAAGAAGGTTGAAGGAGTTTTTGTGGGAGATAAACTGTTATTTCTTACACAAATATTCTCGTAAGGCTTGTGACAAACATGATTAACAAAATTTGTTTAAATTTTTATCTCTTTCTGTATTTAGTTTCATATCATATAGTTGAATTGTATCTAGTTTTTAACTTTACTTTCTTCAATTATTGCCATGTCTCTTGTCTAGAGCTGTTAAATTGAAGAAATTGAATTTTTGAATTTTTGAATTTTGAATTTTTCAATTTGACTTATTGTTCTCTTTGTTATTTGAAATACCCGCCTGTTAATTTATGACGATTTTAAATTAAATCCATTTAGTGAGCAGCAAAAATTAACATTCTAAAATTAAATTGTCATGACATATCGTTGCATTTTATTAAACATGTGTCTGTCATAGCCAGACCAGCAATTTAATTTTTTTTCTGATTGACGGGGATACCCGAAAAGTTTTAAAATCGATATTAATAAAGATTAGCATTAGATTGACTTCACTTTAAACTTAAATCATATTAAGAACTGTAATATTTATGGAAGGGGCTTCAAGCATCGCTGTTTACCAAAACGAATCGATTTTCTGAAAAGTTTTACGCACTGCTATTTATACTTATAATCTGATAAGCGGCTTGAAATTTGGCCGCAATTGGAATAACAATGGAGAATCCGTTTGTTATTTTCTATGCCACCATACAGGGTGATGATTTATTGTGGATGACCTATTACCCAGTAGCATTTTTAGATACATTATGGTAAATATATCGTAACTATCGTTACTGTTTCCGATCAAAATTAGAAACTGTTGGCAACAAAAATGGAAATATTTTCGAAACGTATTTATTTTAAATGGCACATTTGCACGTGTTTCCAAGTAGTTGGTACTAGCTGTAACTTTCGCTGTTTCAATGCACAATCGAAACTTGTATCGAAAATGTTTCGGAAATGTTCGAAAATATTTCGAAACTCTTACTTTATCTGTTTAAGACAGTATAAAGGGGCGGGACTATATTAAAGCATGCGCAACAAAATTGTTTCCAAGTGTGGCTGATATTGTATGTGAACATGTCAAAATGGACAAAATACGGAAACAAATAATTAGGATACCTTCACTATTATACAATAAAAGAAAACAATAATTTCGCCATGATGAATTCGTTATAAGTACATTTTATTTCATATACCTAGTTATTGCACATAAGAGTCAATAAATCATTGTTGCAGTAAATTTTGCCGTGCAGTTTATTAATTTGGCTTTATATTTTTAACGTACCCTTGATTTATATGCATTTACCGAAAAAATATACTTTGCCAAACAAATTAAAATTAAAATATTTTCAATATTTTATGTATTTCTTTTATAAATCGACTTAGCTAGGAAAATGGAACTTATGTAACAACTTTTGGCTCCTCAAAAGATGCAGGAATTTCATTATAACTCTATTTAACAAAATACAAATTCATTTCACAAAATGACCGTAGAAAGCAATAAATTATTCTGATCCCAAATGGACTCAACACACAATTTCTAGTCTTTGGCTTCTATAATGTTTCGTACATCATGTAGCTATAATTTATAGAAAATGTGTCGAAACATAAATACTGTTTCGATAATGTACCGACCGTGTGCGAAACAAACGTAGTTAAGTAAATTTTATCGTTACCTTTGTTCGGGCGCTAAACATTTCTTCGGTGTTCATACATAACCTATAACCAAAATTATTATGGCACAGAAAATAAAAGGTTTACTTGGTGATGGTGAATGCCACAGATAAAAAGTTTTGCTTGTATTCACAGAAAACGAAGGTTGGGTATTTGCTTCAGGAAGTTTCGAAAAATATTTTCATCACAAGTTTCGTAAATGAATGGCTACCATTTATTGGTAAATATTTCGAAGCAAAAAAATCCCAAATTGTTTTGATCCACTTAATTCTAAAATGTATCGCAACAATTTGGAAGCTCATGTGTCTTACCGAAACTTCATAATTTTAACTAAAAATGCTTCGAAAAATATTTATCTTCGCGTTAATGTATCGACACTATGGTTTGTAGAATATTTCGAAACAAGCACCTCTTTAATGTTTCTAGTAACTAGATTCGAAAATGTGTCGCAAATGTTTCGATACAACTTTATAGTTTTAATCGAAAATGTTTCGAAACGTTTGTCAGCAAAAAATGTGTATCGTATTTGTGTCTAAAAATGCTACTTGGGTAGACGTTTATGAAGAACTAGTCAAGGGATTATCTTGAAAATTTGGTTGCTTTTATAAGTGGACATCCTCTCTCTTTTTCAGTAGTGCAGTGCTACCGCTTCTACTAGAAAGTATTAGCTACTTGAATAATTTAAATGGAACACCTAGAATTCCTATAAATGACTTAATAAATTTCCTTAGCATTTTCCTATAGCTATCTATTATCGTTCTCTAGATAATAATTAATTTAACTTTGTTCTTCAAAAATGGCTGCTATTTTTGAACTTTGACAAACTAGCGTACTGAAATTTGACTGAGAGACAGGTAATACCCAGAGACCATCCATTCTGATTTAAAGAATTAGTTATAATAGTCCCTAGTGCGTTTTAAAATGCAAATATTTTGATTTCCAACCCAATTTTAATGCTTAAGTACACAATCAAATGGAAGACATTTTGAACATTTACTGCAGCTTACAATTATTAGTCAAGGTGCCTATGTTATTTAAACAACATAATTTATGAAATTTGGAATTATTCCGAAAACGGATAGAAATAACTTATATGTTTGTATTAAAGAAAAAAAATGCTCATGAAATATTGTCACGGGAACCTCTAAAATCATAGAGTCATCATTATAATGCAACTTGTTTAATTATCTATTTTCCCTAAACACATTAATTAACAAAACCCAGTCCTACTTTAGTCGAACACTGCTTATGGATGGGGTCTATGTCACCAATTGTTAGGTCGCTTGTCTTGCTGCGAGAGGTCCGTTCTACCAGTCGTGGTTACTTATGAAGTCGAAGACCAAGTCGAGGATGAAGACGTACACCAAGTGTCTGTCGGTGTCCTCGGCACTATCTGGCAGGACTCGGGTTAACTCCCCGTAGCGCAATAGTACTGGGCTACGGGGCCAGCAGAAAGAGCCGACGCGTGGAAATCCGTTAATACAGGGTGAATTGGTAACACAATGCATCCCACACCTAAATAATATACTAATACGAAAATAAATATGCAATAAAATACTGGGTGTCCCATTTAAAAAAAATACAACTTTATGTTATCATATTTTTTTGGGTCACACTATGGGAAAATATTTTCCTGAAATATACCCTATGATACGGTATTAATTACCATATGATATTCCTAACTTAATTCGTATAGGAGCTATGGAAGTCGGACGCAGTATTGCAGGACCCTGTATAATCATTGTCGGCAGTCGTACGATACTGTGAATATTTTAATAGATTAAAAGACGTTTATATCGAACAAATGCAGTCAATCTCGGATGTAAAAGACAGAGATTCTCCAATTAATTAATTGTTTTAATTGCTTTCAGACCACTGAACAATATGCTAGTCGAATAAAGTTTCGTTTTAGAATAAAACCCCCTAATTGATATAGACGGTCCCAGTCAAGGATTTATATAAAAACTTTCATAAGTTATTAGAGCTAAAATTAAAGTTAATGTTGAAAAGAAGACGAGCTGCAACGCTTCTTACAACATACAAAAATAATGAAAAGTTGTGACGACTCGAACAGAAGATATTCAACGTAAAGTTCATTTCTAAACGGAAACTTTTTACTTTATCCAAGTATATGATAGAGAGGTTCTAAAAATAGTAATTTCCGTAACAAGTCGGGAAAATACTGTGTTTTTTTTTAAAGAATAAAGCCTAGAAAATAAATTAGACAAGATTTTGCGATTTCAGGGGTGTGGAATAACTAATCATTAATGTCCGTTTGTTTATAATATTTATTTGTATGTGGGCCATAATTAGGAAGATTCTAATTCTTGTTTATATTAATACACTATTGAACTTATTTAAGGCATAGCCAAGAATTTACCTCAACGTTGATGTTATACAGGGTCGACCTGGGAAAATCTGGGAAATTTCGCAGATATGAAAAAAACAAGTGATAAGGATACTATAAGTTCATATAATCTTTTTTCGTATAGACCTCCTCTTCGGAGATATGCGCTTACAAAGAGTTCCAAAGGGAACATGTTTATTACCAATAATTATTGAACCACCAGGTATATTTCAATTTTTTTATATATGATGTATACCAAGTAAGACCCTTCAAATTACTATCCAAGAAAGTGTTGTAAGTTACTCACTGCTGCAGGAACGGACCAGCTGTGACACTCATATCCCCTTTTTTTTAACGCCCTGTATGATAAGAACTTTAAACCACGTTTTTTACATACCTTTAACTATTGATTAAAAATTTAGTACCCTTCATTCATGTCGCTAATCCTAACCGTTTTCAAGAAAACGTTATTTCAATTACATCATGTATTTGGCGTATCTCGGTAAGAGATACATCTTTGCTCCTATCAAATGTTGAAACTCAAAATTCCGCATTTTCATATTTAACCCGTGAGAAGTTAATGGATTTAAATATACCTGATGGTTCAATAATTATGTATAAAAAACTTGATTCTATTGGAGCTCTTTGGGAGCCAAGATGTTTACTATATATGACTTGTAGTATACTCTTCTTGTTTTTTCGTATCCGGCAGGTTTCCCACATTTTCCCGGACACCCTATATGTATATTTTCGAAACTTCTTGATCGATTTATTTGTTTTTATTTCTAATTGTATTTTTTCCTCTTAACGCAGTATTAGAGTCGGCAATTTTTTCTCTCGCGCTTGCAATGACAAATATAATTGCACGTATTAATGTGCAGTAAACCATTTTCGATCAGCTGGCGCAATAATTCTTGCATTGCGAGTGCAATGCGAGAATGGAATCCGTATTACAGTCGGCAATTCTACTCTTGCGGCAATTAAAATTGAACGGAATCATGCGCAGTACATCGTTCTCAATCAGCTGGTTCAATTAGTTGTGCATTACTAGAAATGGATTGTGCGCCATTTTAATTGCCATTGCTCAACGATATATCACACAAATATGTTTCCTGATGTTGATCAACCCCTTTTATTGTAAATGGCCTTAATACATTTCAGCCCTTTAGTACCTATTTTTTTAGTCGGAATATATCAGATCTCAACAATCGTATATGAAAATAGTTTTTAATGGTTTAAAAATCCTCTTCACCATTTCACTTGGATTTCAATTAACAATAACTGTGACTATGCTGTCAGTGATAAAGCAGCAGTTTTTCATAATAGGGGCAACCATGAATAATAAATGGAATAAAGGAAAAAAATTATCTCGCATTTTTGTACAGTTTATTAAAAAAACTTTTCAATTACTTTTAATCGATTTTAAGTCATATACCGTATTAAGGGTATTTATAAGGAAATGGGTTGATGATGTATCTAAGCATCTAAACATCAGAAAACATACTTGTGAGATATATCGTTGAATTTCAGATTGGACCCTATTCTGAGATATTCCAAGTCGGTATTGAAAATATCTGAGTTGGTAGGAATAACTTAAACATCAAGCGTCATTTTAAGAAAACTTTGGTAGAGAATGACAAACCAAAACTTTCATATGAAACAATTTTTGATCAAATTGGTGGTTTTCGAGGTATTTTGGGCAACCTGTATAGCGAAAGTCGAAATAATATCAGTACTTCATCTAAATATTTTCCCTTTTCGTTATTAATGTGCATGATTTCAAATATTTATTACTTTATTAGACTTCGGAAAAATAAACAATTACATTACTTAAGCTATAATTTAAAATTAAACTCTGTAATTGATAGCCGCATAGAGAGATAAATCTTTTAGTTTAAGGCCATTTTAAAATTTATCAAACTCCAAATTAAAATTAACGGCGAAATATAGACGAGCTGCGAAGTTTTATGAAAAACATACAAAAATAATGAAAAGTTATTATGCGGGCTCCGACAAAAGTTATTATACGAAAAACTGTTCTCAAGATGAGATTTTCTCTATTTACATAAGTAAATATTTGAAAGGGCCATTTACATATAATATACTAGCCATTACAAAAAAGGGGACACTTCTTTGTTCATGTATATTCTTCAAGTGATTTGTAGGACTTGTTAGTTACATCGAGCATATCGTGTACGGCCCGGCGCGGCGCATTGACGTACGGCAACACGTGTATTTTAAATTACGTGTAAATAAATGGGAGGCCTCACACTCAGTGCGTTACGTCAAACTCAGTACGGTACGACACGATACGTAGTACCTAGTTATTAGGGATCATCCCTTTCTGGCACTACAGAATGAGTCGGGACGAATGATCCAACCTCCATGAATAGTTGGTACTTATAAGTGAATATTCACGGAAAGAGAAAACGTAGTTAACTTTACTATAAAAATAGTAAAACTAGCCAAAATTTATGGCTCTATATATGACTGGAATAACTTAGTAAGAACTGCAATACAATTATAGCTAAATTTTAAGAAAATTTTTTAGTAAAAATTACCAAAATATTTACAAAACCATTTATATTTTTGAAAAATTTAGTAGAATCTCTTGTAAAATTTACTGAAATATTTTGTACTAATTTCGCAACACACGCTATTTCCAAGCAGTCACCCATTCAAATACTAAGCCTGCCCAACGTCACTTGACTTCCAATGATCGATAAAACGCTTCATCTTATTGTCACCACTTGTTCTCCCGAACCCGAACCCGAACAAACAGCGAATTCTACTTGATCCGTTTGTATCTGATTTAAGCTCCTCTTTCTTGAAAAAGCATTTTTATCACACGTTATTTAAACTTGTCATATTTACAATAAAATATACTTACTACTTAAGTACAATAATAGTCCTCAGTAAAATATACCATACATTTACAAATATTAAACTACTAGAGTTATAAATAAATTGTTTTCACTTACATTCGTCGTAAAATTTACAATATATTTTACTTGATTTTACTAAATTTATTAGAAATCCTAACTAGATTTTTGTAAATTATGTTAACAATATCATTTTGGTACGGATTAATAATGAAAAATGTGGTTAATACTATATTATATAGGGTTTTAAATTTAGTGTCTAATTTTTACGAAATGGAAGATTCCGGTGTCAAATTTGTCATGACACTCTTAGTTTTTAATCTAGAGGGTAATTCTTAAAATCTTCGCCCTTTAGGCACCCCTCGTATTTCCATTACTTATCAAAAGGCTAAAAACTGATCTTGTTACAGATTTTCACGTAAAGTTCAGTGGTGTGTAAAAAAAATAACATTTTGAAGATAAATATAAAAAACCATACATTTTTGCTAAATCAAAAAGTTGATTAAAAAATAATATTCTGTTAAAAAAAAACCCTTTTAAAAAGTTAAAACAAAAATTTTCAACAAATTTTTTGGCAAATCATATTCAGAATCTTCACTCTGTAACAACATACAAATCGTATTAGGTAAGATTGTTTCACGAAAAATGGGTATAACTTAATGACTGCAGTAAAAGTACCTGGGGCGATCCCATTATTTATGACCGTTTGTTATTATTATGTGGAAAGGACCGGATTATAATAATTATAATTAATTTTAGGCACATCAGGTAGGTTAGGTTGCTTAATTTATATTTAAATATCTTTTTGTGGTAAAATTTGTAAGTTTTTATTTCTTGCTGGAAGAGTTTAGTTGTATTACCGATACTATTTTACCAAACATAAAAAAACAGTATGTGGCGTCCATGGAAAAACATTGATGGTGCTTCTTCTAGTGTTGCAGTGAAGAAAATGCATTTATCTCTCGATGCTAGGGAAATTGTAAGAAGAGTATATACTTCTTTACTCAACAGAGGACTTTATGCTAGTGCTGCTGCGACTGAAAGGTCTGATTTGACTAAGATACCTCTAACTACAGTGAAAAGAATAGCGTCAAATCCCATTAAATCTAGAAAGAAGCGTAAAGATGCCGGTTTCACCAAATGTTTCGACGAAAGCGACAAGGACTTGATAAGGCCAAAAATCTACACCATGTACGAAGAGCAGAGCGCGTACCTACATTAGATTCTCTGAAGCAACGGCTCACCAATGATGAAACCCAAATAAGTTGTAGCCGCACTAGCCTTTGAAGAGTTTTGTCGGAAATGGGATTCAGATACCGCAAAATTGACAAAAGGCAAGTACTCATGGAATCCCACCGTTTACCAAAATGGCGTCATGAGTATATAACTTCTGTAAGGAAATCCCGTTCTGAAAACAGGTCCTATAATTTACTTCGACGAGACTTTGTTTGACACGCTATCACAGTCGCCAATTACATAAAGCTCCAAGCTCAAATAACACAAAATTGGAGATTCAGAACTACATGGCGGCGAATGATATATAAACTGCTGACCATTTGCTTTCGAGCAAGAAAAATTTCGCCTAAATTTAAAAGTTAATATTTTCTGAACCAGATATGACATCGATCTCCGGTTTTTAATGGTTGATAGATTTGTCCCTTAGGAAACAATTGCCAAAGTTGGATTGTCTTAAACTGTCAGAAAATTTTATATACAGGGTGTTAAAGAGGACGATGATTTTTGCTCCAATTTCAATAGCATGTAACATTCACAATAATATTTTTAAATTTTATCACTGTACGTCAATTGAATCACTGGTTCATAGCAAAGAAAGTTATCTGTCAAATTTTTGATATCTGCTATATTTTAAGAGATACCGATTTTTTTTAAAAACTTTGCTTTTTTTCAACTTTTTGTTAGCTAGATCCCACTGTGCTTTGTATCGTGCAAACTTTGCAAGTGATTATTATACCTTATGAAAAGCTTGTTTATGTTCAGTAACAACAATTGTACCTAAATGTTGTGATGTGCAGTGGCGTACTTATAATCACTTATATGTCTATGCTTTATGAGTATATCACAATTTTCTTGTATTGGAAAGTACTTGCTCCTAGATTAGGCAAGTTTTTCCTTAATTTTTAGTTTTTCATATCGCGCTACAGGTTATACAGTGTCTACAAAATTTTAAAAAAGATCATTTTTTTATTTAATTGTTTGAAAAAATGTATTTATTAATGTCTAACTTTCTAACACGACACTATTCCTAAAATTAAACTTACATTGAAAGGCACTTTAATATTAAATATCACTAGCTGCCGTCAAACCAAACCCCGTCCATCCGAGTGTATTAATTTGAATCGAGATTATTACGAAAAAAAAAAACAATATCAGGCCAGCCATGCTAATGCGTTTAGCAACAAACCTAACCATGTGTTAGAAAGTTAGAAATTAATAAATAAATTTTTTTAAACAATTAAATAAAAAAATTATCTTTTTTAAAATTTTGTAGACACTGTATAATATACCTGTAGCGCGATATGAAAAACTAAAAAAATAAGAAACAACTTGCCTAATCTAGGGGCGAGTACTTTCCAATACAAAAAAATTGTGAGATACTCATAAAGCATAGACATATAAGTGATTATAAGTACGCCACTGCACATCACAAAATTTAGGTACAATTGTTGTTACTGAGCATAAACAAGCTTTTTATAAGGTATAAGTATCCCTTGCAAAGTTTGCACGATACAACGCACAGTGGAATCTAGCTAACAAAAAGTTGAAAAAAAGTAAAGTTTTTCAAAAAAATCGGTATCTCTTAAAATATAGCAGGTATCAAAAATTTGATACATTACTTTCTTTGCTATGAACCAGTGATTCAATTGACGTACAGTGATAATATTTAAAAATATTATTGTGAAAGTTACATGCTATTGAAATTTTAGCAAAAATCATCGTCCTCTTTAACACCCTGTATATAAAATTTTCTGAGAGTTTAAGACAATCCAACTTTGGCAGTTGTTTCCTAAGGGACAAATCTATCAACCATTAAAAACCGGAGATCGATGTCATATCTGGTTCAGAAAATATTAACTTTTAAATTTAGGCGATATTTTTCTTGCTCGAAAGCAAATGGCCAGCAGTTTATTTTGAAGAAAGTTATAAAAAGAGTGATCTTTTAGAAGTTTTAAAGACCTTTTGTATAAAAAAAGTATATGTTTGTGACACATTGGCAGAAGAAATTGGACATAGAGTGCTACGGCTCCCACCCTATTTTTAACCCCATAGAGCATATGTGGCACCAGTTAAAATCACTGGTTAGGTCTGAAAATATTTCTCCGACTTTAAGTTCTAGTGTTGTAGAATTGATACGAAAATGCTTTAATGATATTCCCCCAGGTAGTTGGAAAAATTCAATCCGTCACGTAATAACTGTAGAAAATTCGTATATTAGTCTGGATCGTATAATTAATCCAATTATAATTAATTTTGATGAGGATAGCGATAGCGAAACAGAACTATCTATAGAATGACATTATAAATGTAAATAAATATGACCAGTAATATTTTTTTAAAAATTGTTATTTTATTTGATTACATTAATATAATCATATCATTACTTGTTTTCCTTAGTCCGTCCCTTCATACTTCCCTTGTTTATTGCCAAGCTCTTGTCGACACAATGGGACCGACCCAGGAAATCATTAAGTGGTATCCAAATTTCGTGAAACGTACTTTACCTATATGTACATATTATAATAAAGCAAAATATTTTTTAACTAGTCCTAAACGTTAACGTTAACGTTGCATATAAATATCAGTTAACAACTAATACAGCATCAGATAGCAAATTGTCAAAAAGTCATCTATTTAAGTGAATGTTATTTCCGCTATCGTCCACTATATTGCCAATTTCTGCATCTGTGAGTAACTTTAAGAAAGTCCATTTCAGTGCTAAAAATCCATATAATTTAGAAACAGGTTAGAGTCACGGGCGCTAGATGTTAAAGATTATTTTTCTTTAAAAGTTTTCCATCCTAAACTGTACATTGTCACTCAAATCAGCCATATTAGCAAGGTGTCTTCGACATCTCTCTCGGCAAATCTGTTTGTTTACCGTCCGTCAATATCAAATATCTGCCCCATTGATGGGCACATTACGTGAGTGTTTTTAAATGACTATAGTAATATGTCAGAGACACGTATTTAGCTGAATATTTTGGATCATAAAGTTAATGTTAGTATATTTCGGACAAATACATTGCATTAATTTAGGCGAAATTAAGAAAACGTTGAGGTATTATGATGAAGTAAAAAAATACTTTTTTAATATATTTAAGATAAATCATTATCCAGGCACTTGCATATACGTTAAATAAACTCCTGGACAAAATTATCGCAACATCATAAATTTGCCATATTCTAGGTGCTATTTTTTTTCTGAATTTATGATCCGATTTGAATGATTTTTTTTGCATTGTAGGTTGGTTCCTTGAGAATGTCATAGTTTTCGCTGTTTATGATAAAAGTTTAATTTTCGATTTATACTGGGTGTACTAAAAATGCTATGTTTTTTTCCAAAAATTCGCATCACCCTGTGGAGTATATTAGCAACCGAAACATATTACAGTTGACATTAAACGGTAGGTCCATCTTCCCCAACATTTTCGTTTTTGGTTTACTTCATTATCTCTGTTATTAAAGGAGATACACCGTTTTATGGTGTCACATGTCTTTATAGACTATAATATTCAACACTTTCATTGTTAAATGTTTTCAAGTAGACTATGAACTTTTTCTAGCATTGCAAGCGATGTGTTAGCAGATGTTTCGTTTCAAAGTTAAAAGGTGAAATAAAATTCGACATAATGATAAAAACTGTTCGGAAACTGCTTATTAAATGTTTGTTTTGTATGCCCAGTTGCCCGATGATTATTTTACTCTTCAACCTTCTTGAAAACATTTAACAATGAATGTGTTGAATATTAAAGTCATATAAAAACATGTTACGCTATAAAACGGTGTATCTCCTTTAATAACAGAGATAATGAAGTAAACCAAAAAGGAAAATGTTGGGAAAGATGCACCTACCGTTTAATGTCCACTGCAATATGCTTCGGTTGCTAAAATGCTCCACAGGGTGATACGAATTTTCGGAAAAAACATAGCATTTTTAGTAAACCCAGTATAAATCGAAAATTAAATTTTTATCATAAACAGCGACAACTATGACATTGTCAAGGAACCAACCTACAATACAAAAAAAAAATCATTCAAATCGGATCATAAATTCAGAAAAAAAAATAGCATCAAAAATATGGCAAATTTTTGATGTTGCGTTAATTTTGTCCAGGAGTTTAGATAGTATATTTCCATTAAATTTATTTATGCCGTTAAGTTAAGTCAACTTGACATAAAGAAAATATTTCCTTATCTAAATTAATTATATAAGAATCAAACAGCCGATTTATTTAATTATGCTTGACGGATATTTTTCTGTGTGTAGATTAAAAACTAGCCATGACAAATTTAACACCAGATGCATTTGTTCCGTTAAAAACAGGGATGCTAAAGTAAGTTGAAGTGTGATTTAATATTCTAAAAGTAGAAAAATGTCTTTCAGGTACAGCGTTTCAATCTTTATCATCCCCCTGCTGGTGCTGGTGTACACTTACAGCTGCATATGCCGTGAAATTTGGAGATGTTCCGAATCGAGTCTGAGACCTCGAAATACCAGCAAAAATAGTACTGTAAAGAGGAACCGAGTTACATTGATATCAAGAGCAAAAATCAATACTGTAAAACAAACGGTGGCCGTTATCGTCATGTACATTGTGTGTTCGGCTCCATTTATTGTGGCACAACTCTGGGCTACGATAGATCCGAAAAGTTCATTTTTAGAAGGTAAGTTTTATTTTGATTAATTAATAATTCTGGAAAGTTTCCTTAACTTGAATACAATTGGTAGTTAGTTACTTGGAAATGGATAGCGGCTAGCGAATAAGTATTTATGTACTGTCTTCTGCATTAAAGTACGAAATAATTGTCCCTGATCCAGTGAATTTCTAAGATGCTCGGCGTTGCCTGAATACTTAAATGCAAAAGTTAGTATACATGTGGCTATGCGGTATCCGTAAGGGGAAAGGAAGCCAACAGGTCATAGGGAAAATCCATCGGCGTGCTACTATTATTTTAAATTAAATATAAAAATACTAAAATTTATAAAACAATGTTGTTTATAAACTAAAAGTCTAAACAAGCAGAATTTTTTATAAATAATGCGTTTTGGTCGTAAAATGGATAATAAAAATTTGTACTTGAATTTTAATCTTGACACACTGCATACTATATAGTTGACGATAGGCCTTAATAAATTCATGTTTTCTTCTTAATTCGGTATTTAATTTGATAATCGTAATCGTCACTGTTATGATTTTTGCAAGCAGTAGCACAGTATTTTATTATACAGTGAGTCCCAGAAGAAATGTCTAAATTCATTTAAAATTCAGCGGTAAGTTTTTTCAAAAAACGCTCGTACCCGTCGATTTTGATTTTTTAATTATTTTTTTTTGTGGTAATTTCATGTATATAGGGTAGCTCAAAAATAAGTTACGACCATCAACTTCATTTTTTCAAATGAAAACATATATTTTTTATTTCATTTTTTAATTTTGCATTGAATTCTAAGCATGTTTCATGTACCATGTCCTATACATAAACTCAACAGTTATTGAAAAAATTAGGATTGAACATATCATTTAGGGAATCCAACGATCTATCAAATCTTCTGGCAATATGGCATTTTGGGCTCCATAATAAGTAAGAGTGTACTGTCTCACTGTCACCGTTTATTTCCATAGAAACTGTATGACAATTTTATTTCAAATAAGTATAATTATGGTCAAGCGTAGTTTCAAAGTTGCGGTTTTTACAATAATGGTGAAGTTAACGGAACGGGAAAAAATTGAAATTCTATGCATGGTTGGGTTTGGTGATAAAACACGTACTCAAATAGAAACGTGCAAAGAGAGTTTATTGATCGTCTTGGATATTGTCAAGCCGTAAATGGCGCACATTTTCAACATTTAATTTGATTTTGTTGTGTTTTTTTTTTAATAAACAGGTCTTACTTATAGATATGTTCAATCCTAATTTTTTCAATAACTGTTGAGTTTATGTATAGGACATGGTACATGAAACATGCTTAGAATTCAATGCAAAATTCAAAAATGAAATAAAAAATATATGTTTTCATTTGAAAAAATGAAGTTGATGATCGTAACTTATTTTTGAGCTACCCTGTATACATGAAATTACCACAAAAAAAAAATTAAAAAATCAAAATCGACCGGTACGAGCGTTTTTTGAAAAAACTTACCGCTGAATTTTAAATAAATTTAGACATTTCTTCTGGGACTCACTGTATATTAATTAAATTTGCATACCTGTTTTAAACTCTAGATAGAACTTTTCGATAATGCGTCTTATTATACTAAAATCAAATTTTAATTTGTCTATAACTGATAAACGAGGCCTTTTTTAGTTGGGGGAAGGTATCAACTTTTAAGAATTATTAGCTCTCCGGTCCTCATATTCCTTGTGAATCACGCGAATATGAGCCTGTATCCATCGAAACCCTGTCTAATTTTCGTTTTAACGCAAATGAAATGCATTATTGCTGACTTGCTCGTCACAAGCATCTCAAAATCATTTAGTTAAGTACCGCGTTTGACTAAAAGAATTCCGTCATTACAGGGAATGCCTGATACTCTTAGGCAAACGGTGTACCAAACGTAGAGTTACACTACCTATTTGCCGGCAATACGTGATATGACTAGGCATTTCAGGGAATGACGGATTTCACTAATTGACGCCGACATATATATTATCAAAAAT
The DNA here is from genome assembly GCA_963991005.1 of Barypeithes pellucidus. Lineage (NCBI taxonomy): Eukaryota > Metazoa > Arthropoda > Insecta > Coleoptera > Curculionidae > Barypeithes > Barypeithes pellucidus. Next base: position 30,274,949 of record OZ022556.1, on the reverse strand, counting down.
TGATGATTCATGTATGGATTTTGGAAAATAATTTCTTTTCAGCAAAATCCTGAAATACATGAATGTATTTGTAAAAGAATGACCTATTTACTTTCAGAACTGCAACTTTTATTGTTGTAAGGGATCAAGCCTATACTTTCTGTGTTTCAACATCATCAAGGTGCGGTGAACTATTGAATAATAAATATTCAACAAACCCGAACAATTCTTAAACAATTTAACATTACACTTCCATAAGAAGGATTTATTAAAATAACCTAATATACAAGCGTAGGTAACAAAAATATATTTTCAATATATGGTTATATATTTGAACAGGACTGGGATTTATGGTTTTTTTTTTATTACAAAATTTTTTTTGCCAGCGACCGAGAGGGTGTCACCTTTATAAATTTTTTTATTTATTGATATTCTTTGCTTGAACCTTAATATTATTTTATACAATAAATCGGAACTGCTACAAGGGAAGGAATCCTTAGTTACATTTGCTAGAGAAATAATAAAATTAAACATAATTTATGATGTGTGATTCTTGGTGGTCATTTTATAAAGAAAAGTTCATTTGAACATATTATGTCCGCAACGGCTTAAATTTTTTGTTACAGGATGTTGAATTTTTATTTTTTAAATGGTTATTTTTTAATATCTCCGAAAGTATTGTATTCTAAAATTTTGGTATGTGTTAATAGGATATAGAACCACAAATTTTAGTTAGAGAAGTTATTCAATTGTTCCACCAGTGGCGTCCCTGCAAACATGTCCTCTGATCTTTCTTACAAAAAAGATGGTACGCCACTGACATTTTTCCATGTGGATATTTTTCTGATTAGCCTGGTCAATTCTACATAAAGACGGTCTCTCGAGTTTTTCTCGTCAGACGCACCGCACCGTTCTTGACTAAAACAAATAAATTCAAATTGCTTCGTTTAGCAGTATTGACGAATAATTTTTGAATACACATCTAGTTATCCTGGAATAAATTACGTTTTTACAAACATCATTTTCCAAGCAATACTTGTTGACATAAAGTAAGTTGTTGGTGTTCAAAACCATTTCATAAGTATTTCTTCGATTTTTAGTGTTTCATCGAATTTATTTTATTTTTTCGCTGTTTTTATTCGAATATGGAATATAAGAATGCGGAAATGGCGGTAATGCATTACGTACATGGTCTCGCAGACGGTAATGTAACAGAAGCGAGACGTATTTATCAGGAAAGATATCCTAATCGTGCCTTGCCAGATAGGCGAATCTTTTCGACTATTCATCGCCGTCTTAGTGAAACTGGTAGTTTCCATAAAGGTACTTCGGAAGGTAGACATCGAACTGTCAGAACACCCAAAATTGAGGAAGCGATGCCGCAGAAATTCCACAAACATCCTGAGGCGAGTATTAGGAAGATCGCTAGAGGTCTAAATATTTCTCATCAAATTTTTTGACGAATTTTGTTTGATTATTTGCTGTATCCGTACCATATTCTAAGAGTATAGGCATTGCTTCCCAGGGATTTTCCACAGCGTGTGAACTTCTGTCAGTGGTACTTTCACAATGTTACACCAAATCCGTAGTTTGAGTCATAAATTATGTTCACAGACGAAGCACATTTTTCTAGGAATGTTATTCAAAATTTCCATAATAATCATGTGTGGGCGGACGAAAACCCCCATGCCATAACCGAAACCCATTTGGTTGGATAGGAATTATTGGCAATCATCTTATCGGCCCATTCTTTCTGCAAAGACGCCTTGATGGACAGTCTTACCTACATTTCATCAAAGAGGAACTACCTGTGTTGCTTGAAGATGTACCAATTGTGTTAAGAAATCAAATGTGGTACATGAACGATGGAGCTCCTGCTCATTTTAGTGTTCGCGACTATTTACATGCGGTTTATCCTAATCGTTCGATAGGTTGCGGAGGACCGCAGCAATTGCCAGCAAGATCCCCCGATCTCAATAGTTAGATTTATTTTTGTGGGGTAATTTTAAAATTCTGGTGTATAAAACTCCCATTAACACTTTTAGGAGATTTAAGAGAGCAAATAATTACCTCGTGCGAAACAATAAGGAATACACTGGGAATATTTGGACCAGTGGGCAATTCGATGCAAAGATGGGCGGAAGCATGCCTTTTAAGTAAAGGTGGCCATTTCCAACAATTTTTATAAAACACAATTTATCATTAATTATTTTATCAATGTTAATAAGAATGAGTTTCAATATGAATTTAGTGGTTTTAATCAAGAACTTAAGAGGCCATTTTCATGTAGAATTGACCAGGCTAATCAGAAAAATATTCATATGGAAAAATGTCAGTGGCGTACCATCTTTTTGTAAAAAATATCAGCCCCTGCAGGGGCGCCACTGGAGAAACAATTGAATAATTTCTCTAACTAAAATTTGTGGTTCTATATTATATTAACACATAACAAAATCGAAAATAGTATCTAAAGTACTTTCGGAGATATTAAAAAATATCTATTTAATAAATAAAAATTCAACACCCTGTAGCAAAAAAATTAAGCCGTTGCGGACATATGTTCATATGAACTTTTCTTTATAAAATGATCTCAGGAATCACACCCTGAAATATTAGCACGTCATTAAGAAACCCCTGTATATACAGGGTGTCCGGGAACATGTGGGAAATCTCCCGGATATGAAGAAAACACGTGAGAAGAATACTATAGGTTCATATAAACTTCTTTCGTATCGGCCTCCTCTTCGGAGATATGGGCTCCCAAAGATCACCAATGGAATCAAGTTTTTTACACATAATTATTGAACCTCCTGGTATATTTCAATTATTTTTTAATACCAGGTAAGACCCGTCAAATTACTACCCAAGAAACTATTGTGAATTACTCACAGCTGCAGGGACGGACTAGCTGTAACACTCATGGGCCCATTTTTTTTACGCCCTGTATGATGAGAACTTTGGACAATGTTTTTTACATACCTTTAACTATTGTCTAAAAATTATGTACTCTTCATTCATGTCGCTAATCCTAACCGTTTTCGAAAAAACGACATTTCATATACATCATGTGCTTCGGGTAGTTCAATAAAATATACATCTTTGTTCTTATCCAATGTTCTCGAAAACGGTTAGGATTAGCGACATGAATGAAGAGTACTTAATTTTTAGCCAATACTTAAAGGTATGTAAAAAACGTTGTCCAAAGTTCTCATCAAACAGGGCGTAAAAAAAATGGGCCCATGAGTGTGACAGCTAGTCCGTCCCTGCAGCTGTGAGTAATTCACAACAGTTTCTTGGGTAGTAATTTGACGGGTCTTACCTGGTATACATCATATTAAAAAATAATTGAAATATACCAGGTGGTTCAATAATTATGTGTAAAAAACTTGATTCCATTGGTGCTCTTTGGGAGCCCATATCTCCGAAGAGGAGGCCGATACGAAAGAAGTTTATATGAACCTATAGTATTCTTTTCACGTGTTTTCTTCATATCCGGGAGATTTCCCACATGTTCCCGGACACCCTGTATAACTGGAATGAGTTTTAATAAATTATAGCAAAATATTAACCCAAATTTTTAGTAATAATTACAAAAATATTTCGTACACCATTTATATGAAAAGTTTTTGTAAAATTTACTAAAATCTTCGTAAATCTTTTCTAATTCACATAACTTCTGTTCAACCAAAAAAGTTCCCCACTTTGGACGATATAATGAAAAAAATTACGATATTTCTATTAGATATTATTCTATGAAATATCTTTAAAAATAAAACAATAGTAAATATTTAATAACTTTATTTTTCTTCGCGTTATTTAAATATTAGTAATTTGTTAAAAAAATATTTTCAAATTATTTGAACTTATATTGAACCACTGTTCGGTCGATACGGGTAGTTTCATTTCTGGCCAAAATTTACATTGCAGTGCATTACATAATATACAGAGTGATTCACAACGAGCTTGGATTAGAATTTTATAGAGAACTACTAAACGTATGTTCTGAAATTTTGGTGATTTAGGTTCATCGATACGCTCTCTTTAACTAACATATTCACATGTTCTTGTCATTTCTGGTTATACCAGAACTAGCTGTCAACTATTGTATTTTAAATACAACCTGGTAATTTTGTTCATACTTTTTTATTAATCATTAAATTCTAAGCAAATTTTATACAACATCTTTTTGTCTAACTTTGCCATTTTTTGAGATATCTGGACTTTTTGTAATTATTTGGCAAATGCATGGTAATGAAATAATTCACATAATTTTTTTACCTTAGCTTTTGGACTTACCGAATAGCTAGAAGATCAAAAAATATTTCAAACTTGGCAGAAAATGTACAGAGTCGTCACAATTCAAGATTAATTGTGAAAGAATTCAACCATTAAAAACTGTCTTTTTTCAAGTGTGCTATGAAATCAATTGCACATCGGTACTGTATATGGAGGAAAATTGATTGAAGAAGACTTTTTAAATTGTTTCTTCATTGAATTTATAAATAAAATGCAGTTGATTATTTTAAATTGTTTTGAATTTAATGGTTTAATATTATTTTTTAAAGAGTAACAAGGAAACAAGTTCATAAATTTTAGTGAAACTAAATATGTGTTTGAAAATTATAATATTAAAATTATTAATTTAAAATAAAGTGACTTCCAGTATAACAGAACTGGAAAGGATAAAAACATGTGAATATTTTAGATAAAGAGAGCGTATCGATAAACCTAAGTCTAAGTTTCAGAAACATATGTTCAGTAGTTCTTCATAAAGTTCCAATGCGAGAACGTCGTGAATCGCCCTGTATAATAAATATTTGTTTCTGCATCATATACACTCAGTACAAAAAGTCCCCATATACTACACGCTTTTTATACATATTTTTTTATTAATTTTTATTAGCTAATTACAAAATTTATATTATTATTTAGCCCTAACCAATATAAAAATTAATAGAAATTAACAGAAATATTTTACTGAAATATTACCTCATAATTTAAATAAAAAATATGTATAAGAATGGTATGTGTATTGTGAATTTTTGGACTCACTGTATAATAAATGTGATTTTTTAATATAATCTTTTGTTTTATCTAACGAGGAATACACATTTCAGTCTCATCGGAATACGTACTTCTTATTTTAATCTTAAATATTCATGGAGTTAGTTTAGCTTAACTAAATAAGTCATTTTATAAGGTCTATTAAATAATTTTGCGGAGGGCATATTTTGAACTTGCACCAATGTCTTTTCTGCATATTTCAGAAAGTACGGATGTAAAGTTTAGAATTGAAAATTGTTGTTGAATTCATAGTACATATCTAATTAAGATAGTTTAATGTGGATTATTATTATTTAAATAAATGATATGAAACAAAATAATTTAAATAATAAAATAGTTTGGTAATATTAAAGATAACTTCGAAAGGAGATAACGAAAGTTGAAATAAATCACCTAGTAAACAGAAACCTTTTATAAGAACAAGTTGATAGCATAGAAAAGCTGTTAAAGCTATTTCATCTTAAACAGCTATAAATTGACTGGAATCCGGCGTAAACAAGAAGCAGAATATATTTAAACTTTCTATAAATCTGGAAACTTTACCTGAGATCGAATAAGATACGAGAATAACTAAAGAGGACCTTTTTGCTTCACCAGGAAACCAAACAAAACTTATAAGGTATTAATATTTGATTATTTTTGAAATTTCTTATTGTCAAAAATTTATATACTGTACCAAGTAACTTTCTACTTTGTTTTAAACTTTCTACTTTGTTATAATAAAAATATCCAAAGTTTATAGCAATTCCTGACTTTTAGTTCTTGGTTTTTGATATTATTATAATTGGCAAAGGAATATTTAACAACAAGATATCAGTATCTTTAAGTAGATTATTCAAAAATATGGTAAAAATTATAAATTCGCAAATAATCCTGAAATTTCGTCGTCATTTAAAATTTCCGAGAAAACCCTGACTTTGCCCATGACGCTTAAGTATTCCTAAATCCTTTATTGTGCAAAGTAAATTTAAATGTTTTTAACCAAACAACAGTAAATTTTAAACAGACACTCTAACAAGTTAATGTAAAAACGTGATGCAAAATAAATTCGTTTAGCCTAAAACACAATTTTATTGTCGCATTTAATTTAGTAAAATGTTTAGGAAGGCTTTGCGATGTCTTAAATAGAATTCTCCTAACATTACGATTCTCTTTTAGTGTTGGGACCAGTGTTGCCAACACGTGGAATATCTCCTATATCGTGGGATTTTTCAGGTCTCTCAGGACAACGGGATATTTATGACAATTCATGGAATATTTTAAATGCTCAGAAATACTTTTGTTTTAGTTATATGTATCAGGCAGGTAACTATTTTCTTCATACATTTTTGAGCTTATTAGTTCTTGTTTCCAATCGTATTTAAATTTTATTACCTTTTTTTTAGTATTTTTAGTATTTATTTTTTGTGCATGCCAACACAAAGCAGACTTTTTTGAAAAATATGGGACATTTCGTCCTCGCACTTGTTATATTACTCATCGTAAGGTTGGCAATACTGGTTGGGACATTGATAGAGAACATCGATGTTTAACATCGAAGACCGTCATCGATATAAGCATAACATCTACATCGATGTAAAGGAACATCGATGATGGTGTTTTATTATTTGTGATAATTTTCAACTAGCTTCCTGCGATCATCAATCATTCATCGTATTAGCTTTATTACCATTAATACCTGAGCCGAGAATGTGAATGAACAAGCCCGAGTATACCTGTGCCGAAATGTCGATGTTGCATTAATAGCAGAAGCCGGTCGATAGGTGGAAAATTCGGTTGTACCGGCTTATGAGCGTCACAAAATTTCGTTCGTCTCTCTCAAGTAGTTGTTGAGCTATAACGCTAAAACACATCGACAGACCGACGAAAATGGGATTTTTCATCCTGTAGAGATCATAAAACATCAAGTAGGTACTGATACATTTCTTCTTGCGAGAAGAATATTATTGTTTGGTAAGAAGATAATACATCAGGATTTATTTTTATCCTAAAAAACAAGAATTTGTAACAATTACGTTGCTTCTGGGTTAAAAGTAAACATTACTTAAAAGTAATATTTGAAAATAAAGTTTGATAAAGAGTCTAAACTCCATTTGGATTATCCTTTCTTTAATGTGTTTCTTGTCAGTTTTATTTTGTTAAGATTACATGAAAGACAAATAAAGAAATGCTTTAAGATGGTACATTTTAAAAGTATTTAATTTTAAAATTTTAAAATATACCTACTTTATGTATATTACCGTAAAACCCCAATTTCAGTTAAAACCCAATTTTCCTAAGGAAAACTAGTGTTAACTATAGTTAATTTTAGATTTAACTGAGCAAAATTAGAATTAACTCATATTCTCGGTAAATTCAAGTTTTGACTAAACATATTTTAATCAAAGTAAGTTTTTATGAGCCCGGAAAAAAAACCGAACAAACCGAATCCGAAAGTTGATATTAACTGAGATACAGGGTGTTAAAGTTTTTTTTCTGTAATAACTTTGAGAGAAACCAAAGCTTTTTACAAAATTTGGCAATTATGGTTATTTTAGGACGAGAAATTGATTTTTTGTGAAATTTTAATATACCGCGTCTGCGGGATTTTTCGGATATTTATTTGGTCATAACTTTTTTGTGCTTTAGTGTATTTAAGTTTCTAATGAAAATAATACTTTTTTCATATTTACTACGTAAAAAAGCTATACTAAGTTAAGGTCGCCCAGAGTTACCGCTTCGGAGATATTTGCATTTAAGTTGTTAAGATCACTCTGCCCAATTACTATTAATTTGCAAACAAATTTTTTTCTTAAAGTACCCTATAAGAAAATGAATGATGAAATTTAGAAATGCAGTTGCTATGAAACCTTCATGTTGTTATTTGTTTGTTGATTATTGTCGATAACTGTGTGAGTTATTTTTAATTCCGTTTAAGACGAAAGGTAAAGGTAAGATTGTTCCACGAAAAATGGATATAACTTAATGACTGCAGCAAAAGTACCTGGGGCAATCCCATTATTTATGACCGTTTGTTATTATTATGTGGATAGGACCGGATTGTAATAATTATAATTAAATATAGGCACATCAGGTAGGTTAGGTTGCTTAATTGATATTTAAATATCTTTTTGTGGTAAAATTTGTTAGTTTTTATTTCTTGCTGGAAGAGTTTAGTTGTATTACCGATATTGTTTTACCAAACGTATAAAAAAACAGTATGTGGCGTCCATGGAAACACATTGACATTGATGATGCTTCTTCTAGTGTTGCAGTGAAGAAAATGAATTTATCTCTCGATGCTAGGGAAATTGTAAAAAGAGTATATACTTCTTTACTCAACAGAGGACTTTATGCTAGTGCTGCTGCGACTGAAACGTCTGATTTGACTAAGATACCTCTGACTACAGTGAAAAGAATCGCGTCAAATCCCATTAACTCTAGAAAGAAGCGTAAAGATGCCGGTTTCACCAAATGTTTCGACGAAAGCGACAAGGACTTGATAAGGCGAAAAATCTACACCATGTACGAAGAGCAACGCGTACCTACCTTAGATTCTCTGAAGCAACGGCTCACCAATGATGAAACCCAAATAAGTTGTAGCCGCACTAGCCTTTGGAGAGTTTTGTCGGAAATGGGATTCAGATACCGCAAAATTAACAAAAGGCAAGTACTCATGAAATCCCGTTCTGAAAACCGTCCTATAATTTACCTCGACGAGACTTGGTTTGACACGCATGAAAACAATCCAAAGGCTGGTCTGATTCTTCCGATAAGTGTAAAACAAAAGCTCCGTCAAATAAAGGAAAAATAATAAGCATTTTACATGCTGGGTCAGAAAATGGCTTGGTTCCAAATGGCTTGTGGCTTTCTGCAAAAAACATTTAAGACTCTTGTGTGGACTACCATGAAGATACAACGGCCGAACTTTTTGAGGAATGGTTCAAGAATTGTCTTTTACCAAACATTCCTCAGAATAGCGTGATAGTAATGGACAATGCGAGCTATCACAGTCGCCAATTACATAAAGCTCCAAGCTCAAATAATACAAAATTGGAGATTCAGAAAGAGAAAGAAAGTTATAAAAAAAAGTGATCTTTTAGAAGTTTTAAAGACTTTTGTATAAAAAAGTATATGTTTATGGCACATTGGCAGAAGAAATTGGACATACAGTGCTACGGCTCCCACCCTATTATTGCATTTTTAACCCCATAGAGCATATGTGGCACCAGTTAAAATCACTGGTTAGGTCTGAAAATATTTCTCCGGCTTTAAGTTCTAGTGTTGTAGAATAAATACGAAAATGCTTTAATGATATTCCCCCAGGTAGTTGAAAAAATTCAGTCCGTCACGTAATAACTGTAGAAAATTCGTATATTAGTCTGGATCGTATAATTAATCTAATTATAATTAATTTTGATGAGGATAGCGATAGCGAAACAGAACTATCTATAGAATGACATTATAAATGTAAATAAATATGACTAGTAATATTTTAAAAAAATGTTATTTCATTTGATTACATTAATATAATCATATCATTACTTGTTTTCCTTAGTCCGTCCCTTCATACTTCACTTATTTATTGCCAAGCTCTTGTCGACACAATGGGACCTACCCAGGAAATCATTAAGTCATATCCAAATTTCGTGAAACGTACCTTACCTGGTCCGCCTAATCGGTCGTAAATATTCTTGAAGATCTTAAAATCAGGTCGTTGGATAGAGTTCCGAATATCATCTCTGGGCATCTCGTCCATTAAGATTTTCCTGTGCGTATGCACACAACATATCCCACATTTCTGCGTTTGAAAACAAATTGTGTCTCGGCATTGTTACTTAACCTATGATAAACTTAAAAATGAAACATTTTCTCACACACCTATCTTACAATAATCAAAAAACAAATAACAACACGGACGTTTCATAGCAACTGCATCTCTAAATTTCATTTGTTTTCTCATTTCTTAATTTAAGAAAAGAATTTTGTTTGCTAATTAATAGTAATTGGTCAGAGTGCACTAAACAATTCAAATGCATATATCACCGAAACGGTAACTCTGGGCGACCTCAACTTAGTATACCTTTTTTACGTAATAAATATGAAAAAAATATTATTTTCATTAAAAACTTAAATTCACTAAGGCACAAAGAATTTATGATCCAATAAATGTGCGAAAAATGCCGCAGGCAGCAGCTTCTACATTGTACATTAAATTTTCACAAAAAAATCAATTTCTAGTCCTAAAGAAACCATAATTGCCTAATTTTGTAAAAAACCATTGGTTTCTCTCAAAGTTACGGTGAGGGACATCGTGTTGCGGGTTTTCGCGAATTATCTGAGTGATCGTTCTCAACGTACTAGGATAGAAGATATCTTTAGTGATAATAAGATTGTAAAGCATGGGGTGCCCCAGGGTACAGTGCTTGGTCCCATTTTATTTTTAATATATGAAAATGCTCTGTGTAGTCTTAGTGTGGGGGCAAGATCGTGGAATATGCTGACGATACTGTCATCGTCTTCTCCTGTAAAACTTGGGAAGGAGCGAGAGCTAAGTTGAGGTCCGGTTTTGCTAAAGTTAAAAACTATCTAGACACTTTCAAACTCCATATCAATATTCAAAAAGTACATTACATAGCATTCTCATTAACAGAAGCAAATATACCGGTTTTTAACAACATCTTGCTGGATAATATCCCTGAACCCATAATACAATGCGAAAAAAATAAATACCTTGGTGTCATAATAGACAAAAATTTGAAGTGGAACGAGCATGTGCCGTACATCACTAAAAAGATAAGGTGTTTGATTTACAAATTGTATACTTTGAGAGAATTTCTGTGCCGTAAATTTCTTATAATGATCTATAAGGAACTGGTTGAATCACTTCTAAATTACGCAATTGTAGTGTGGGGAGGGGCATTTAATATACATTTAGAATAACTTAAAAGAATTCAAAATCATATTTTCTAAAATCATATTGAAAACACCCAGAATGTATCCTACTAATTTGTTATCCAGCAAAGTTTATATATTATAGCTGCTTGCAACTTTATACATAACAATAAAAAGTGTGACTCGAGATATAGATGGCATATGTATTGCACAAGAGGAGTTGAAAATAAACTTTTAAACACAACCCTTTGTAACCACAGTTTGGGTCAACACTTTATACCATATCCGGGTCCTAAATTATACAACAAAATACCATTGGAAATACGAAGTATAAAAGATAAAAAACATTTTTAAACTCAGATTAAAAAATTCTTCTTGACTAATTTAAATATTTTTATGTACTTTAGGGATTTAAAATACCCTTTAAATCCCTATTTTCAGGGAAAAAAGTGGTTTCTTTGCAAAAAAATATAAATTTCGAAATTTATTTTCAATAATTTTATTAGATAATATAACATGACATGGATGCAACAAAAGTGTAACGCGTTTAGAAATATATTAAACTATAAAAAATAACTTCTATTCAATCTTCTATTGCAATTGTGGCCTTTATCATCGAATATACACTCCACAGTGACGATGCTTTAAGCTTTTTTGACTTTTCTAAGAAATATGCTAATAGTACCTTTTCTTCTGTAAATTCTTCTACGTTCCGTTCTTTGCACCATTTGATAAACTCAGATAACTGTTTTTTATATTATTCTCCAGATTTTCTTGGTAATAATTGGCCTACAGCCTCTTGAGCTGCCTTTTCGATTTGTTCCATCGCGATAAACGTCTTTCAGTGGATGTAGCGTGTTTGACTAATATTTATCCAGTGACTTTTGTTTTACTTTTACTTTTACATAGTAACTTGTCATTTAGTCGTAGATATGGTAACATCAGCCGCTTCGATGATGGCATTTAACTTTTTTTTAACGTTTTACCTATCCTAAAGTACATAAAATAGTATATACACCTCAGGACCAAAGTGTTTTTAAATCCCTTGACAAATTATATAAACTTTTTGTCTCGGGATTTAAAATACCACTTTAGTCCCTAGGTGTATAATGTACTATTACTTATTACATACTGTGATAGCGGTGTTATTTAGACTGTTGCACTCCCTGCAGGTTTTGCGATTTTCGCTGCTTGAATTTGTTGTCGTTACACTAGTAGTGCTTTAACTAAATTCTTTTTTTCTAAGCATTTTATTGAGGTTTGTAGAGATTAATTTAATGCGAGTAACGCTTAAGTAGTTGTGATAGTTCTAAAAATGTAAAATTCTAAAAATAGGCAAATACAGGTATTTGATATCTAGGCGCAATTGTAACTGTTTAAAATCTTTATAAAACTATATGTTTATTTAATTTGTATTCTGTGTAAACGACGTTGAAAATAAATAAATTTGAAATTTGAATTCCTGATCCATAGAAACAAAAATGAAGTTTTAACTTTAACACCGTGTATCTCAGTTAATATCAACTTTCGGATATAGGTAAGTATTATTAAATCCTAATATCTTTACGTAACGAGTCTGTGGTTTTTCCATGTACCATTAATTAGCGGACACCCTGTATACATATAATATTATCATATCTATATCATATCACAAATACAGAGTGGTTGTTGAGCTATGTAGTGTAGTGTGATTATTTTTTATTTCAAATTGTGACTAGTGTAAAGTATAACGATGCCCCCATGCGGGCGCTTCGCTCGTACCGTAAATTTCGAATTCGTATATTCTTCTTCTTACCACTCTTGGTATGTAATATACTATTACGTCACTGCTTTTAGTACAGCTAGGTGCATATTATAGGCAGTGTGATTTCCGAAAAAAATATGCTGTTGTCTAGCAATATGCCACAATACAAGCATCTAATTGGCTACAAGTAACAGCCATAAAATTTTTGGTTACATTATTATAATACACAATACATATATTTTAGGAGATTATTGGTATCAGTCTTGATATATAGAATAACCCTTTTCAAAGAGTCAATAACCGTCAACGACAAATAAATCGTCTTTCAAATTCACATTTGTCCTTTACCTTAAAAAGGTCTCCGCCGAAAACGATCCCTAGCTTTACGATTCGCGTCAGTTTTCCTTGCGAATGATTTGTGTGTAACTACGATTGGGAGGAAAATGATATTCTAGGAAGTAATTTGAAACGTGCAGTGAAGCAAAATCAAAAATGGAGTACAATGACTATAAATTCTTTTGCTGATTTGGCAGCAATTCAAATGAAATGTACTACAACTAACCGACTGCGCGGGAGAAGCGGTATGAAAAAGTTTTATGAACCCCGATTTCGGTAAAGTGGAAAAGTTGGACAGGAGAGGGACACTAGGGAGTTTTTCCTAACAATGAAGCAGATGACTTTTCTCTTGGTAAATTTATATTTCAATATAATTTCTATTAACATATGATGAGTCGAAGAAATTCATAGTCTGTTCCACTTATTGAATAAACAATTAAATTGTAATTATACACACATTTCGAAGGCATCTTTAGTGGGAAAATAGATATGAGAAAAGTTATGATATTGTCGCAGGCTATACAGCTTGGTCAAAATGAAATCGACACTATTGCTAAATTTCTTATTATATAAGCTACGAATTTAATTAAATTAGCAAAGTAGTGTAGTTTTTCACGGTGATATTATGTTCATTGCAAAAAAACAATTGAACATCAGATGCACGTGATATTTACAATATGTATTTTTTTTAAATGGAATGCCTTATATCTACTATAACCGTTTGATAGAGAGTGAAACTCTAAACAAAATTCATCCTTTACTACATATCGCTAAAATTAATAATAACGGAAATATCTTGATTTATTGTAATTATCCAATTCATATCACAGGCGGCTGTGAATCGCACTGACATGAACAAATCCTTTGAATTGTAATTATCCATTTCATATCACAGGCGGCTGTGAATCGCACTGACATGAACAAACTCTTTGAATTGTAATTATCAATTTCCTATCACAGGCAGCTGTGAATTGCACTAACAGAAACAAAACCTTTGACCGATCTGTCATGTTCAACATTTTATTTAGTAATTTTTCGTTGCGGTTTGATATTTTTAGAATAAAATGGTATTTACCCATTTAGAAAAATGCGATCTATATGAAGCATATTGTGTCAAAAAAATAGTAAACGTGCTTTAGAACATTATCGTACACTGTTTCCTGAAAGAAATTTTCCACACCGGAGATATTTTTTGATATTATACAGGAAGATTCGATCCAATGGAAAACTGTTTGAGAAATCGATACCGAAGAAAACATTTATAATCAATGAAGAGACTGAAATAAATATCTTGGCTTAATTTGAATCATTCCGCGAAAACTCCACAAGAGACTGTGTGAGAGATCTTGGACTATGTTTGGGAACTATTCATAATGTATTAAAAAAGCACAAGTATGTACCCTATAAGTAGAGACGCATGGAATTTTGTCAGTGGTTTATTAATATGGTTAATAATAATATGTTGCGCCTAGTTTTGTTGAGTGATGAATCTAATTTCAGTAATAGAGACATGTTTACAGAAAAAATACGCATTACTGGAGTCGCGAAAATCTCATGCGTCACCGCCCTTGTAATCCGCAGAGACGTTTTAGCTTAAACGTATGGTGTGGCCTTATAGGTTCAAAAATAGTTGTGCCAGTTTTTTGCCATATTTTTTATTTACTGCAATTTTTTTGGACACCGTTGGTTAGCTACACGCGGATCAATTTTATGGCCTCCACGTTCACCAGATATTACTCCCATTGATTTTTATTTTTTTGGATTCTTAAAATATAAGGTTTATGAGAAAAACAGTACAATAATGTTGATGAACTAAAAGAATCTATTATTAATATTATCACATGTGAATGGTGTACCTAAATGAAACAATTTGATTAGTTGAAACAGTATATTTAACAGGTAATGGAAATAATCAGTATCGCCCCATTTTGGATTAATATCACGATGCTAGCTCATCAATGCTCTTTAATTTTGTCATTTTTTCAAAATGTTTATCGAAAGTTTTCTAAATATCAGAGAGTAAAAGAAAATTTTTAAAATTAACAATTTTTTTTTTCTTATTTTTTCCCTTCATTTATTATTACTAGCTTCATTTTCTTCATTATTTATTTTCCGTCTTTTACAACAGTTTATTTTAGCAATGTCATAAGTTTCCTCATAATTATTTTTCCACTGAAGATTAGGGTTTGTTCGCGTTTATTATTATTATTCTGTTATTTATTATATTGTTCATTAAACTAGCAGAGCAGACCTAAACTTGTTCTAGTTTGCAAAATGAGATTCCATGAGTTGCCTTGCCATTTTTATAACATATAAAGTTCCACTAGTGGAGGATGGTTTTGTAAACTCATGCATTTTCACGAACACGTTTTTATGATGCAAACGAGAGCATATTGTTTTTTTACGATCACCTACGAAAATGAGAGAAAAGCACGGCTAACTTGGCTAAAAAGACAGTAAAACTGTTTATTTAAAAAATATCTGACTAACTTTCAGGACTCGTAGAGTAAAGTGGGGGTGACGGGTGGGGTAAAGGACACTAGAGCAATACTGGACATTAAACAAATTACATGTATTTGTATTCTATTTTAATAGTCTGGCCGGTTGGAGATTTTCCAGTGCCATTGAAACTTACACACACGCATACACACATTCTATTTTAATTGTAGGGATCCTTTTAACTTTCTATGATAAACATAAACCGGCGGAGACTGACTTGTAACAAAACGGCGTAATGTAACATGAACATTCTTAGCAAGCTTCGTATTTACATGTTACGAAGCTCGCTACGAATGTTCATTACAGCAACCCGTTCAGATAATTTTTATATCGTAGCGAATGCTCGCCTTTGAATGCTCGGTTCGCGAGTGATCCACCATTCGTCTTCACGAAGATGACGAGGATCCCAAAGATTTGTTTCTCTCTATATTTCTCAATAAGAAGCAGGGTTCTCTCACGATCCCCAGTGCATCCTGATTCATACAAAATGCAAAACCTCAGAAAATGAATTTTATTTACATAATCAAATGAGAAAAAGCGCCACTTTACCATACACTCGCAACGAACAAATTAATTCAGCGACAACAGAAATTAAGTAACATGAACTTTTCAAAATTAAGTATTTTAGCGCGCGCGTTGGTTTGCTGTAAACTCGTTTCAACCAAAATACCTACGAGCAAAATCTCTCTTTGAAGTACCGACACCGTCCCGATCACATTCGTGCACGAGCAAGTCGTGTTTGCACGCTCGTAACTCGGTTTCGACCACGAGCAAATAGAAAGAATGCGTGTTTGCTCTTGCACGCTCTTACTTGCCCCTTCGGTGGAAACGCACCTTTACATTACACCGTTTTGTTCCAAGTCAGTCGCAAGCTTTAGGCAACCCAGATATTACGATAAGGATTTGATCATTCAATGCTTTCTTCTGATACAATATTTATAATCGAATCACGACACACAATATGACACCAATGAACGTTGATTCAACTATTCTTTGCTGCTTGGGACCTAGACGGAAAATAAAAATAATCCTCAGGTCAAGACCTGCTTGCGTGCATTAAAGCCTGATGACATGAACTAGGTTTATCAAGCAACTTTTGTTCCTTTAGAAACACGTCTATAAATGCTAATTTTTTAAAAAGAATATTAAAGAAAATAATTTTTAATTAGGTCATGCTAAAAACATTCCGTGGACGACAAAACAGCAAATTGTTCGGTAGAGAATTTAAAAAGGCTAATAGCTTCAACTGTTTTTCTTTTATTTTTCGATTCGTCAATTTAATTAAAAGTTCATGTTTCGTTCAAAGCTTTAAACTGCCGCTTGTTCCTTTTTCTGTTAATAAAGATGTCAGAGGGTCCTTGCGTTGGAGCAAAATAAAATGTGTTCAATTATTGCTTTTATTGTTCTTTGAGACTTCATAATATTATATGAGTCCTCTAGATACAAAACCAGTTAAATCCGTCAGGAACAAAACTGGGAAAATCGCGAAAAGTAGTCAGTATTCCAATTATAAATTTTGACGTGTAACTTGTATGATAATCTGAAGGTATGGTTACCTTGAGATATTTTCCTGAAAACCATGAATATACACTACGCCAATTAATGATCAAATATTCAAAAGGGGGCCCCTGGGGGAAATGTCGCCGGTGCTGTCTCACCACGGCCGTTTAGCCGCTGGTCATTTCGACGCCAAAATTTTTTTTTGTACTTGGTTGTGTTGGTTTGGGTTTGTTTTGTATAGATAGAATTCGGAACGGCCTGCCTTGTAATTTATACATTAAGACAGCCGTTTAATCAAAGATCGCCAAGCAGGCACTACTTTTATCAGAGTTTTAGCGAAATATACATAATTCTTTTCTAATCTAAAATATTATTTGTACAGTTAAAGGATTGGAGAAGGGCCTTACCAAATGGCATTAAAATACATAATGTAATAGGAATAATAATAAAAATTAGAAATATCAATAATTTCCAACTATGTGTCACAGATATTCCCGATACTTTAATTAATATTTCAAACAATCGAAATATCAACAAATTAACTAAATAAAAATATTGTCAACGGCTCCGATAAAAATAATAAAATAAATATTGATCGGCTGTTTACATAAACTTTCAATAATAACTTCGTTAGAGACGTAATTGAATCGTAATCCAAGCACGTCTAAAGTTTTGGACATTCTCTTCCAGGATGCATTACTAGTTTTCATAAAAGATACATTTTAAGTTCCAATTGATGTTATAGTAATAGTCAATAAAAAATTGTTTTATATTTATTTATATCTTTTATTTCGAATGTACTGTATAAAATTTAATTTACAACCTTACCACCAACGTTTCCACATACACTCGTAGGCAACATAGCCCCTGTAAAAATTAAAACAAAAATCAAAGCTTTCGTCGTTCAAAATAAAATAATTATGTTGCGCCATCTATTGCTAGACTTTACTACATCAGCTTGGAGGAATAACATTATGCGGGATAGTGTTACCACAAACTGCCAAGTTTAAAACTTGTTCAAAATTATACATGTGTTTGGTATAAGGACGATAATAATATAAAATATATTCATTATAATGCGATGTTAGCGCCATCGGTGGTTGCTATGAATTTGGGATCATTCAACGGCTGTCTTAATAAGTTTTCTAGATGTAAATATATTTATAAAAATAAGGAATTATTTTTGTTAACAAAGAAACAAATCTGTATTTGTTTGTAATAAAATTTCTGTATCTACTATATAAATTTCATGTTGACATACATTTCAAACAATTTACAATAATATAGTATATATTATGTTTTATGAGTTTCTGAGTCCAAGAGTTTTGTTTCCTGTTAAGCTTCTCCGTCTAATATTTGTTATGAAGAACGACATGCCTTTTATTCTTGTAAAAATGTTTTTGCAACAAGTCATTTAAATTTGGTAATTTTTACAATAAAAAATACAATAATAGTCGTCAGAAAAATGTACCAAACATTTTAAAATGTTTATCTAATGTAGTTACGTAACGTATCTACATATTGTTTTGTAATTAATACTATATTTAATTTTTATAGGAAATCTTACATTAGAAACTTTACTATAATAATTTTAATATAGTGTTTGTTCTTCCATGCACTTACATTCGTCGTAAAATTTAAAATGTATTTTAGTAGTTACTTGGTTTTACTTACTAAATTTTTTAGAAATCGACTAGAGTTTTTTGTAAGTTATGTTTAAAATATTATTATTTCACGGATTACTAAGAAGAAATTTAATACTATATTTTGTAATACAATCTTCACTGTAGTAATTTTACTAGATACAGGATGTTATGGAAATGACTTATTATATTGAAATGGGTGACTCCTTGGGTGTCCTAGAGAAATTCTACATACTTTTTTTTAATCGAATTTCTAAATAGGAACGTAAAAATCCTTGTTGCCCACATGGCACTACATCTGGTTTCAGTTAGCAACAATGTAGGTCACTAGAGTGAACTACAGCGATGCCAGATCACACCGCGTGCCTCACCCTTGGTTGTATAACCGCGACGCGCGTATTGATATGTTTAACCTTATTCGTTGCTTCAGTAGGTTCTGATACTCGGTGTTGGAACGACTTTACCGAGGATTCAACGTGCTTGATGTATACGAATTTTAAACGTTTTGTTAGTTGTAGCATTATCCGATTTTCTTCCTGCTGTGAAATAATTCATAATAATAAATGTTGTGATGTGATTTCAAATTTGTGTGGTACTGTTGGTTTTTTTGCAACACATACTTTTTGTGTTTTATTTTTTATGGAATTTAATTACAAACGAATTATTTTAAAATAAGATCGAAGGTAAAAGAATATGTACCTTAAAATTGTAGTATTTTTTTCTCTAAAAAGTTTGAAACAGAAGTGATAACGCGGGTCAAAGACGTCTTGTTGTCAAAAACTGAACACGTGCGTTTACAATTCTGTGTTGCAATATGACAACATCGCCAACAATGCGCTGACCTCTTTTGAGACTTGAGACTGCCTCAATAAATTATTGATTACGAACGTCGTCAGTAGCGGCAACGTAAATTTTCAGATTTCATATAAAGTGTATATTTCGCTTAATAATTCAATTTAATGTTATTTTTCCTCGATTTATTTTCATCTCAGAATTTGCCGGTTTAAATATAATAAGTCATTTCCATAACACCCGGTATAGTATTTTTCTGTGTAATCAGGCAATTTCAAAACACCCTCTATATCCTCCATTTTCATCCCTTATGTATTTTAAAATTCTAAATGCAAGGCCTTTTGATAATTATTAACTTTACTGCTTTTAAATATTTACTCTTGCATATTTAAGTCGGGTCACTAATAGGCCCACCATTAAGCCCTTATGCTAATTTTAATTGCATGGGAAGTTTAAAATGTGAAAACGGCCTAATATTTATGCAAGTGTACCCAAAACTTATTACAGGGTTAAACTCGTTTTTATATTCGCTCTTATTTTCGTATATTTAACGGACCATTATCATTTCCGGAAAAAAATCCTAGTCTCTCCTCATTCGTACTGTTAATTGCGTAAACGAACACCGGAATTCACATTTAGATAAATTTACTGAGCGCTTCACGGAGAAAATATTTTAACTACCGCTATAAAAATGTTAACGATATAAAAAAAAATACCTACATAGGGGGCATTAAAAATAGCTGCGGCAGTAAGACTAATGTTGATGCGTAGGGGAGGTCCGGGCAGCCCCGCCCAGTGGGTAACACCGCTCATCGCAATATTATTAAAATTATACAATATACCCTATTTGTGTATCAGGAAAAAACTTTAGGGATATAACTGATCTTTTGAATAGCGAACTTAAAATAATGTATCACTGGCTTTGCCAAAATAAATTAAAACTGAACACATCAAAGACAAAGTGTATGATAATAGGTTCTGCGGCAGTAAGACTAATGTTGATGCGTAGGGGAGGTCCGGGCAGCCCCGCCCAGTGGGTAACACCGCTCATCGCAATATTATTAAAATTATACAATATACCCTATTTGTGTATCAGGAAAAAACTTTAGGGATATAACTGATCTTTTGAATAGCGAACTTAAAATAATGTATCACTGGCTTTGCCAAAATAAATTAAAACTGAACACATCAAAGACAAAGTGTATGATAATAGGTTCAAAAGTAAATTGTAAGAAGTATGCCGAATTAGGATTAACCCTTAACATAAATGAGTCTGAAATTAGTTTAGTGTCGGAAATAAAATATTTGGGAGTCTTTTTGGATCCTCAGCTTGTTTTTACGAATCACGTTGATTACCTTTGTAAGAAATTAGGGAAAAAAATTGGTTTTTTCTGTCGCGTTTCGGATTGTTTGTCCCAGTGGGCCAAGACACTGGTTTATAATACAATTATCTTGCCTCACTTTAATTACTGTTGTTCTTTATTAATATCTTGTACTCAGGAAAATATACACAGGCTGCAGGTTCAGCAAAATAAGGTTATGCGAATTATTCTTAAATGCAACAGGTATATCCCGGTAAGAACTATGTTACAGAGGTTGAATTGGCTGTCTGTGGAACAGAACATTAGAAAGGCGAACTTGGTTTTAATATATAAAATTGAACATGAGCAGCTACCAATATATTTTAATGCTTTTCTTAAAAAAAGATCAAATTTTCATAGTTATGACATTCGCTCTGGGCAACATTATAACATTGAGTCAGTTAAAACCACATCTCTACAAAAATCGCTATTTTTCGAGGGAGTTCGTCTTTTTAATGACCTCCCTGAGGGCATTAAGGAGGCAAATGGGTTAAATGTCTTTAAAAGAAGATTGTTTCTTTATTTGAAGGATATGTAGAGTAGAGTAGGATTTATCATTTTTGTAACTGACATATAAACACTGTTTTGTAACTTGTATTTTTTAGTAATAACTAGCCAACTGCTAAATAAAGATTATTATTATTATTATTATTATTATATACTGGTAGTGCAATCTATCGGTCGAATGCATAATTATACCATTATGTGGCCCAATACAATCAGCTGGTCGAAAACTTAATTTTAAACGTTCATTCCTCGATAGGAGTTTAACCGGGTTGTGCGTCTTATTTCAAGGCAACTTTAAATTAACGGTATTAAATGATTATTAAATATTATGATATATAGGTGAAAATGAAGGGTATTAACTTAGTTTGCTATTTGGGTTTAATAATGACTACATTATGAAATGCAATAAAATTTAATAACCTGCCACTTTATGAAACTGAAATTTTTTTTATGTTAGCAGCAAGTAGGGTTCGAATTTTAGGCTTAGTTCGATTTCGTTGAAATTAGTTTTCTAGGCCTTATGGATTTGACAAAATTTTTTACAGAAAAATTTAAAATATTAACCTGTAACCTTGCAATAGATCATTTTTACTAGATATTTATCTGAAATACTATACTCGCAAATATATAACTTGCTAACGGTGTCCGTCAACTAATTTCTAGTCACACCTATAAAACAACATAACCTAAAAATAATAAAAATATCTTCCAGTTTATGCACCATAACTCAAAGATTTGTATATTCTTTTTAAGAGATTTTCTAGATTACTTTCTGCAATTTCTCATATTTCTGACGGAGTACAATTTTGTTCCTTACTCATTTTTCTTAACTTTAAAAATATTTATTTTTAATTATGACGGATGGGAAGAAGCTTTGTTGTGTTCAATTGTTTCTATCATGGCATATTTGATACTTGTAACATTTTATTAAATTGTAAAAGTATTGCCAACCCAAAAAGAAAATATTAATTCAAATGGAAAAAATCTACTATATTTTTTAAGTTTTTCGGACTTTAATGACCCAAATAGAAAAGTATTATAAAATACACGGTTCATAAGACAATTAGAGCACTTGTACTTTCGAAAAAATTACACGCGCGCTCTAAGATAAAAGGTTCATAAGACAATTAGAGCACTTGTACTTTAGAAAAAATTACACGCGCGCTCTAAGATAAAAGGTTCATAAGACAATTAAAGCACTTGTACTTTAGAAAAAATTACACGGGTGCTCTAAGATAATGTCTTATGAAACTTGTATCTTAATATACTATTAGAGCGCATAATTAGTCTGTGTGATATCTTTTGTACATATTCGACATTGTAAAAAAAAATGTAGCGCGGGTAACACCGCTCATAAACCTATGTTCCGATGATATCGAAGAAAATTAGCATCAGTGCGGAGAATGTAAGAAAGGGGCATATGAAAACTGCACTGGTCAAGATGGTTCCAAACCCTATATTTGGGATTTTTGTATTTAAAACTAGTTTAAAAATGAATATTAAATAAGTGAAATGATTGAATTGATTTTATTTTCCCTTACATTGCCTCTTAAAAATTGTATCTCATATGGGATGTGATACCCGAAATAGTGGGCGAGGTTATCCTCCATTTTGGGCAAAATATTTAATTTTTAGAGTTACTTATTTAAATCTTTAAAAATATTCAGTTTTGGTTGTATTAATATCCCTTTCTAGATTTCGCTTAAGTGGCAATTTAAATAATTGATTTATGATTCCTCCTCACCTATCCTATAATCATTTGCAATCACTTCACGGGTCTGACTGTCAGGGATTTTACCAGGAGTATACTCATTCATTCTCACAATGTTCAAAATTTTAAAGTAACACCCTAAAACACGAGACAATGAACATATATTTATAAAACACAATTTAACACAATGCAATAACTATTGCCCCTCCTATCACTACGCACCTGATTGGGTTTGTTCCATCAAATATCGGACATCGCCATATAAGCCCGAGGACTCATCAGGTATCTCACGAGACGCATGCGCTATTAACTCTCTGGGAATTTTTTTCCTAAAATCGCAGATAAAAAAGTAGTGCCAATATTTTCACACACGCTATACAGGGTGTTCCTTAATGACGTGCTAATATTTCAGGGTGTGATTCCTTAGGTCATTTTATAGAGAAAAGTTCATATGTTCGCAACGGCTTAAATTTTTTGCTACAGGGTGTTGAATTTTAATTTTTTAAATGGTTGTTTTTTAATATCTTCGAACGTACTTTAGATATTATTTTCAATTTTGGTATGTGTCAATAGAATATATAACCACAAATTTTAGTTAGAAAAGTTATTCAATTGTTCCACCAGTGGCTTCCCTGCAAACATGTGCTCTGATATTTTTTACTAGAAAGATGGTACCCCATTGACATTTTTCCATGTGGATATTTTTCTGATTAGCCTGGTCAATTCTACATGAAAACGGTCTCTTGAGTTTTTCTCGTCAGACGCACCGTTCTTCATTAAAACAATTAAATTCAAGTTGCTTTTTGCAATCAGATAAAATATCGACATGGAAAAAAATGTCAATGGCGTACCATCTTTATTATAAAAAATATCAAGACATGTTTGCAGGGACGCCATTGGTGGAACAATTGAATAACTTTTCTAACTAAAATTTGGGATTCTATATCCTATTAACCCATACCAAAATTGAAAATAATATCTAAAGTACTTTCGGAGATATTAAAAAAAACCATTTAAAAAATTTAAATTCATCACCCTGTAGCAAAAAATTTAAACCGTTGCGGACATATGTTCATATGAACTTTTCTTTATAAAATGACCTAAGGAATCTCACCGTCAAATATTAGCACGTCATTAAGGAACACCCTGTATACAGGGTGTTATGGAAATGACGTATTATATTTAAACCGGCAAATCCCGAGATGAAAATAAATTGAAAAAAAATATAACCATAAATAGCGCTTTGAATTATTAAGCGAAATATACACATTATATGAAGTCTCAAAATTTACGTGGCCGCTCCTGAGGCCCTTCGCAATCAATATTTTATTGAGGCAGTCTCCAGGTTCAAAAAGGTTAACGCATTAAATGCGATGTTGTCATATTGCAACACATTGCACGTGTTCAGTTTTTGACAACAAGACGTCTTTGACGCGCGCTATCACTTCTTTTTCAAACTTTTTAGACAAAGAAAACTACAATTTTAAGGGACATACTCTCTTACCTTTGATCTTATTTTAAAATAATCCGTTTTATAATTAAATTCCATAAAAAAAATAAAACACAAAAAGTCTGCTTTTCACGAGAACCAACAGTAGATAATATCACACGAACTTGAAATCACATCACAACATTTATTATTATGAATTATTTCACAACAACAAAAAAATCGAGCAATACAACTAACCAAACGTTTAAAATTCGTATACGTCAAGCACGTGGCACCCTCGACGTCGTGGAACCAACGTCCTTTCACTCCCGAATCGCGAACAGTGCTGCCAGATCGAAAATGACAAAGACGGTAGATTCGACATTTAAAAAACGGTAGATTACGGTAGACGGTGCACGGTACTACATAAAATAGATTTTTTTAAACAAAATACTAAGAAAAAAGGTAAAATTAAACACAAATAGAAAACGGTAGGCGGTACACATAAAGAACTTGGTTTAGCAAGTTACTAAAAGAAAAAAAAATTATTCTAATGATAATTTTGAAAGGGAAAACCTACTAAATTCAATTTTAATTTCGGTCGTTTTGCTTCTGCTTCTCATTTTTACGACTCTCAAAAAGCGGTAGACTACCGTATTTTCATTTTTTACGACTCTCAAAGCGGTAGATCTACCGTAAAAGCGGTAGCTCTGGCAGCACTGATCGCGAAGCCTACTGAAGGGCGCGCCGCCAGTATTCAAGTAAGGGCGAGACACGCGGTGTGATCTGACAACACTGTTAGTATACTCTAGTGACCCACATTATTGCTAAGTGAATCCAGATGTAACGGCGCGGCAGTATGTGGGTAAAAAGGGTTTTTACCTTAGTATTTAGATATTCGATTTTAAAAAAAAAAGTATGTAGACTTTCTCTAGGACTCCCTAGGAGTCACCCATTTAAATATAATACGTCATTTCCATAACACCCTGTATATCAACATAAAATTTTATCATTTGCTAAAAAAGCTTCTAATTTTCAGTTCCTAATATCTTTTCGGTTTACCCATTCATCTATAACGTTGACGTTTTAAATTACTTTATTCAGAGCCTGGCCAGACTAACAAGACAAATCAGCTTACCAATTTAACGTTTTGGCTAATAGCCAATTTGGCCAAATTCTTTTATATTTGCTTTATTATCTTTGAAATATTGGAAGCTGAATAGCAAACATATAATATTAATGGACTATTCATTTCACAGTTTTAATTTGATAATCAGCGGTTTAAAATAAATATACAGGGTGTCCGGTAAAAACCTCCTAATCTCTCGGGAGCCTACAGAGGAGGTCAAAACAAACCTAATGTATGATTTAAAAAATCCAATTTTTTTTTTTTAATGGTCAAACACAAGCACTAATCCTTAAGGGCACTCTGGGAGTGGTGCGTGTACGCAAAAAGCGATTCACGTTGATTTTGAATCGTTGGAGGTTATATTCGTTTGAAAAAACGACCTCGGGAAGGTCGTTCCATAAGGATAAAGTCCTCCAGATGAAAGAATTCTTAAATAATGAAGTTCGAGGGGCACTAAGCTTGATCACATAATATGGTTGGGCGGCAGTGGCTCGTCCTGTATTTCTGCTATTCGCCGCTCTGGGCGGAATTAAGACGGCAAGGTCAGCCGAGCACTTTCCATGAAAATATCTGTAAAAAAGAGTCAAATCCCAAACCTGTCTTCGATGTTCTAGGCTGTCGAGGTTCTTCGTCAGCTCGTGGTCTCCAATCAGACGAATGGCCCTCCTTTCGATGGAATCCAGTAGCCGAAGAGTATGTTTGGGTGCAGAACTCCAGACATGAGAGCAGTGCTCTAGTGATGGTCGAATCTGGGCTTTGTATAATGTCAAAAGTTGTTGACGTGTGTACAATTTTCTGGTTAGGAAGAGTACACCAAGTTTCTAAGAAGCTATCTTGGTGATTGCCACAACATGGTTATGCCAAGACATATTTCCTCCCAGAGTGATGCCAGTGGCCTTTAATGAAGATACAAAGCCCCAAAAGAGGAGTAAAATATCCCTTAAAGGAGATACAGCGCCCCAAAGGGGGACTCAGCGATTTTTTCTTTTTCGGCTATAACTTTTGAACCAACCGGTATAATTTAATAAAATTTTAA
The DNA here is from genome assembly GCA_963991005.1 of Barypeithes pellucidus. NCBI lineage: Eukaryota > Metazoa > Arthropoda > Insecta > Coleoptera > Curculionidae > Barypeithes > Barypeithes pellucidus. The sequence goes on along the minus strand of OZ022556.1, from coordinate 30,248,345 downwards.
TATTTAAAGAAGCAATAAAGAGTCATTAAACCATACAACAGTAGATGTTTTACATCGTCAGGGAAGTCAGTAACGGACTTGCCACTACACTCATTGGGCCAATATTTTGACCGGTTTCATTTGGCACAGCTGAAAACTGATCTTTTGAATACTTGGTCATTCCTCTCGAGCATTGTATATTCTCGCCTACCGTTAATAATACAGCATGAAGTATAGAGTCTTCTCTGTACTGACGAGAACAAAAGAGTTCAAAACCGGTCTGCAGGAGGTGACATCCTATCCTTTTCTTGGTAGTACCATTCAATCTGAATTAGTATTTTAAAGTGCTACTGTGTAGACAAAAATACGCCCTTATTGTATAAGGTTATTATTGGGTGGTTGGGAAATAATAATTTTTCCATAAACTGGTATTTGTTATTTATTTTGTTAACATTTACTTCTTAAGCATTTTCCACTGAAGCTGATGAGGGTATATGCCTTCGAAATATATATGGAAATCAAAATATTTAACTATTGAAGCAGACTATGTGTTTCCTTACCACTTCATAATTTCGCTCCAATGAGAGATGGACTATTTAAATAAATAGTTTAATTTGTTTATAACTAGGTCATATTTTAGCTTCAGTCTTTGTTGTATGTTCATGAAATAAATATACCTAAATACCATGATATGTTTATTTCAATTTACATACTATTAAATGCGTAAAACCTTTTAATACCTATAAAGAGAATTAAAAACGCTGACATCAATATAAATCTCCATAAGATATTTAAAAATCACTCACCACGGACGTCACACCCCTTAGATCTTTATACCATGTGTTTAACCTTCGATATCATTGCTTCAGTATGTTTCGATACTCGGTATTGGGACGACGATTCGGGAGTGAAAGGACGTTGGTTCCACGACGTCGAGGGTTCCACGTACTTGATGTATACGAATTTTAAACGTTTTGTTACTTGTAGCATTACCCGATTTTTTTTCTGATATAAAATAATTCATAATAATAAATGTTGTGATGTTATTTCAAATTTGTGTGGTAGTATCTACTGTTGATTCTGTTGCAAAACATACTTTTTGTCTTTTATTTTCTTATGGAATTTAATTATAAAATGGACTATTTTAAAATAAGATCGAAGATAAAAGAGTATGCACCTTAAAATTGCAGTTTTTTTTTCTAAAAAATTTGAAAAAGAAGTAACACGTGCGTTTACAATTCTGTGTTGCAATATGACAACACCGCCTACAATGCGCTGACATCTTTTGAGACTTGAGACTGCCTAAATTATTGATTGCCAACGTCGTCAGTAGCGGCCACGTAAATTTTGAAATTTCACACAAAGTGTATATTTCACTTAATAATTTAAAATTCCATTTATGGATATTTTTCTTCAAATTATTTTCATCTTAGGATTTGCGGGATTAAATACAGGGTGTTATTTAAATGACTTAATATATTGAAATGGGTGACTCCTTGGGTGTCCTAGAGAAAGTCTACATACGTTTTTTTTTAAATCAAATATCTAAATACTAAGGTAAAAACCCTTTTCACCCACATACTGTCGCGCTGTTCCATCTGGATTCATTTAGCAATAATGTGGGTCACTAGAGTAGACTAACAGTGTTGTCAGATCACACCGCATGACTCGCCGTTGCTTGAATACCGGCCGCGCGCCGGTTCATACTTCAGTATGTTTCGGGACTCGTGAGTGGAACGACGTTGGTTCCACGACGTCGAGAGTTCCACGTGCTTGATGTATACGAATTTTAAACGTTTTGTTAGTTGTATTGCCCGATTTTTTTTTTGTTGTGAAATAATTCATAATAATAAATGTTGTGATGTGATTTCAAATTTGCGTGATATTATCTACGGTTGGTTCTACTGAAAAACATACTTTTTGTGTTTTAATTTTTTATGGAATTTAATTATAAAACGGATTAATTTAAAATAAGATCGAAGGTAAGAGGGTATGTACCTTAAAATAGTTTTCTTTGTCTAAAAAGTTTCATAAAAAAGTGATAGCGCGCGTCAAAGATGTCTTGTTGTCAAAAACTGAAGACGTGCGTTTAGAATTCTGTGTTGCAACATGACAACATCGCCTATAATGCGCTAACCTCTTTTTAATCTGGCCTCAATAAAATATTGATTGCGAAGGGCCTCAGGAGCGGCCACGTAAATTTTGAGTTTCATATAAAGTGTATATTTCGCTTAATAATTCAAAGCGCCATTTATGGTTATTTTTTTCAATTTATTTTCATCTCGGGATTTGCCGGTTTAAATATAATACGTCATTTCATAACACCCTGTATATAAGTACATACTGACCACTGCGATAAAATTACATTAATGTGCGACGTTGGCGCTCGCCGATGGATTAAACCTCAAGAGTTTTTACAGGAGTTCCTAGACCTAAAATATATATACAGGGTGATGCATCGTTGAGTTGAACATATGAAATTCAATGTTATTTTTGAGGTGAATGAATATTGGCTCCCCTGTACATTTTATAGAAGAACTACATTATAATTTTTTGAACAGGCCGATGTGGTAAACCCATGTGCCGGGTTTCAATACATTTTGGTGAGCCAATCCTAGGTTACTCAATTAAACGAGATGGCAAAACCACGAAACTCTCATAGTTTAGGTAGTACAGCAAAAATCAACAAACAATTTTTATGACGCAATTGCCGAAAATTGACGTAGGTAAAGCTGAACATAGGAATACTGTAAACAATGGCTGCATTCAGCAGATCCCATCGATTTATAAGCGATTTTTAATCGGTCACGTCATGATGCGCATCGATTTGTAGTTCTGCTGAATGCGTTTTGATATCAGTTTTTTGTTTGGTTATTGCATTTTTTTCTGTACGAAATTCTCCTCTTCACTGGGAGACCGTGTATAATATATTTTTATAATTATAATTCACTTCGTTCGTCATTTTTTATAATTTTCACTCATCAACCTGACAAACAAAAATCGCTCTCAAATCACAAATGTTTAAGTTCGATGGAAAAAATGGCGTCCAATTTCCTATTGATTTTTTAAATCATTTTTTTTTTAGTGCATGATTATTAATCGCTTAGAAATCGATGGGCTCTGCTAAATGCGCCCATTATCACTGACACTAATTTTTGTCTCGTCAATGTCAAAATTGAATTTGCTGGTGTTTGCTGTATCACCTGAACCATGGGATTCGTGATGTTGCCTTCACGTTTAATTAAATTACCAAAAAGATATTCAGACTCGGTACATGGATTTACCATATCGGAATCTTCAAAATGTACAGGGGAGCCAATATTCAGCCATCTCAAAAATTAAATGGGATTATCTATGTACTACTCAATGATGCACCACCCTATATAGGCTAGACTAGGACAATCAGGGAGTCGTCCATTTAATTATTCCATTTTCATAGCACCCTGTGCTTCTTATTAAATAAAACGAATATATTAAATTTCTTAAGTCTGCCTTGTTGAAATGCTCGCACGCGAATATTCATGGAAACATAAGAAACTTCTCCCCGCATTATCAATATTACACGCGTCAGGTCTGATGCCAATCCCTAGAGAATGTTATTAAAACATTTAAACCACGTTGAATGAGTTCAAAAAGTTTTAAACAACGGCGTAGAATATTCAGATAAAGGATTACATAAGCATTATGGAAAGTAATAATGGAATCAAGTCAGTATTGGCCGATATAATTAGTCGAATAATAATTACAGAAAATCTAAAGTGCACATTTCACAAATTGTTACAAAAACTAAAAGTTTTGTTTTATTGACCGTGTTTTCAACTTATGGGTAGTTAGTTTTTGGGTTTCGGTCACTTTGAAATGAAATTCCAGTATTTGGTTAACGTTTCGGTTTATTATACTAAATCATCGTCAGAACTATTTGTTAATAAAGAAAAAAAGGCATATAAATTAAATAGAAGGAAGCAATATTTTTGAGGGTGATGATACATTTCTTATTTTATGTTAATTTAGTTATGTATAGAATGAAATGAAAAATATATAAATGAACATACCTTGTACAATTCTCACATACTAAATTTGGTTACATTTTGTCTTTTTGCTTATCGTTGAGTTTTTAACGATTGGACGTGAACTAATTTAGTTATACCATTTAGAGGTAAGGTAGGTTATTATCTAAATACAATAAAATAGAATGTATGCATATTTAAAATTATTTACATTTTGGGTATTGGGTTTGCATTTTTACAATGGTGGTTACAAAAAGGGTTTGGGAAATCCTGTATTAAATTATTTGGTTCTATTAACGTTTATTTTTATGATGGTAAAAATTTACATCTAGTTTGATGTAATTATATTATTGTAAATATTACTAAGGTTATCTGTATCAGTTATAAAATTAACCATATTATTGTTTTTTTTTTAGTAGTGTTTTTTGTACTTTTTTTCATAATCTAAGACTTGAAAGTTGTGCTGGTTATCTAATGAGTGTTTCGATAGGGCAGTTTGGGATTGATTTGTATTGCGTAGACTAGTTTTATGTTCTTTGATTCTATTTTTGAGATATTGATTCGTTTGGTCAATGTAAGTTTTATAGCATTTATTGATCGAATTTTAAATAATTTTATTGGGAAAAGTTGTTTGCATTATAATTTTATGCCCACATACGGAGTTTGATCACTTATGATAATTTTTGTATCTTATCTACTTTTGGCCAATATCTATTTTCATTGAAAACGGAACTCGACCTTACCACCGTAAATCCATTTATTCATACAATACTCATCGTTTAAATTCATTCTTTATACCGAAATGTTCATTTTCCTCAAAAAATTAAATTGCCGTTTTAAAATGTCTATATAAGTACTAATATACTTTAAAGATTTAACCAACAAAGAGGGGAGTCTTGTTTTTTAAATAATAAATATTACGTTGCAAAAAATGGACATATTAGAATAATCGCGCCGTTGTTTTAAAGGTCGACTTCTGTTGTCAATGAAAATAGATATTGACCAAAAAAAGATAGGGCATGAAAATTTACATAAGTGATTAAAATTTGGTGCGTGTGCATGAAATTACGATACAAACAACTTTTCCAAATATTTCTTTTTAAATTCGATATATAAATTCCATGTGGAGAAAATGTGAAATTTGACAATTAACAAGAGCCGCATGGTCGAATTTAATTATGTTATCTTTGGTCTTTATTGAAACAAAAACTTATGGTGCAGTCAAATTTTACCTAAATCGAACAATTCACATTTTTCCCCATATGATTCCAACTTTAATGGTGACACTGCATAAGTCATGTGCGACTCCAAAGCATCGGAATCTATATCATGCTAAGAACATTAAATTTATATTGAGGCGCTGAGAAAATAATTGCAAAACTACCCACTAATTAACAAGAATAGCTCTATGCGACCAAGATATTCTATCTAAAACTGACGACACTAAACTACTGAAGAACGAGGTGTGACCTGATTGAAACTTAAGATCCTTAATGTCACTTTAATATTATAAAAAAACAATACACCAACTTATAGGTCATAATCACATTGAAGGAAAATTGCTAATAAGCTAAATAAGAAGCTAAGTTCTAGTCAAATTGGATGCCATAGTCATACGTTTAGAACAATAAACTCAGAAACCAAGAATCAATTTAAGTGTATTTGTGAGTTACACAATGTAACTTGAAAAATTTTCAGTAATGCCACTTATTAAAAGACGAATGGTTTCCGATGTAGTTATGATCTATAATTTGGTGAACGGTCTTGATGATTCGCCAACGCTCAGGTCAAAACGCGACAGGTCAAAGTTATCTTCAAAATACGTTTAATATTTAACTAAGAAATAGAAATTGTGGAAAAAATTCTCCTCTGTGTAGTGCGACTCAGGCATGTAATAGGCTTTCACTAAGAATGGAAATGTTCGATATGTCTATAATTAGATTTAAAAAAGGTGTATGTAAAATCAATGCAGTAAAATATTCATAAATTTTAGATTAACATAAATTAATGTATGTATGTTAGCGTAGGGTAGTTTTACCAATGCTAAAAGTACTAATTGTCCAAATTGGGGTTTATTCAAAATATAATCTCGCGCGCGCTACTTCCACCTCCACCTCTAATGCCGCGCTTGCCCGGCTTCCTATCACGCGTCCGTCCTGACTGAGCCTGCGTGATCTTTCCTCGTGATACTCAGAGGTTACAAGGGGAAATCCGCTAACATGTATATACTTTACTTTACTTTATGCATAGTATTATCAAACCTACCTAGACAAACGTGAAGATGTGTAAAAATGATCATTTCCCACAATATTTAAATGAATAATATAAGTCTCTATTCATTATCTTAAGATACAGGGTGGCCCATCGAAAACAGTCCAGCAAGGTTAACGGCTATGTACGTGAAAATAAAAAAAAAACTCAGACCCGTAAACATGTGTTTTCAGGGGGATAAGTTTCACTATTAATTTCATCCCTGTAACCTCAACCCCCCCTAGCGGGGGCGGCTACTGCCCTTGTTTTTTTAAATGGGAATGGGTATGATGTGATACATCTTTCTAAAGGGCATTCAATTCTCTTTAAAATGGCGCTTTGTTTTGTAAATTTGCGCTACGCGACGCCGAGAAATTGCGTTTTAAAAAATGTAATTTTATTGAGTAATACTTACATCTTATTAAATGTTGAAACTGTCCGCCATTCACCTCCATACAATAGTACAACAACCGTTCAAAGTGTTCTCGGACATTGTGAAGAACATCTGGTGTAATTTGTTGACATTCATTAGTAATGCGGTTCCGTAAATCTTCTAAGGATTCGGGTTGGGTGGCATAAATTTTGGATTTTAGATGTCCCCACAAAAAGAAATCAAGGGGAGACAACGCGGGACATTCAATAGCACCCCTCCTCCCAATCCATCTACCAGGAAACGTTTCATCCAGAAAGTGGCGTACGGGTAATGCATAATGTGGGGGAGCCCCGTCTTGTTCAAATATTGGATTTTCTTCCTGGAAACGTTGGTCGTTTTCCATAATTTCCATCAGCACTGGGTTGACAGCATTCTCCAACAAGTAAATAAGTATCTCCATTTAAATTTCCCGGTAAGAAAAATGGTCCAATTATGTGATCACCGAAAATACCAGCCCAAACGTTTAATTTCTGAGGATTTTGAGTATGGTAAATCCTTGGATTCGTGTCGGACCAGTAACGACAGTTATGTCGATTGACAGTGCCATTAAGAAAAAAAGAACATTCGTGTGAGAAGCAAACGTTAAAAAGGTAGTTCGGATAATTTAATACTTGTTCTGACATTACTTCACAAAAGTGTAAACGGCGGTCATTATCATCTTCATTCAATTCTTGGAGAAGTTGCATTTTGTATTGGTGCAATTTATAATGTTTCAGAATTTTCTGTACAGTAGTCCGCGAAATTTCCGTTACATCAGATATTTTTCTGGTACTTAATGTTGGATTCATGCTAACTTGAACCCGAATAAACCAGAACAGCTGCCTACTTCTACTGCTTCATTTCTTACCGGATTTTCAATGATCGTTTTTTTATTTGCCACTGAACCAGTTTGCCGAAATTTTGCCACTAATTCTAGGATATAACCATGATGTACGTTTCTATCTGGATGTCTATCATTAAACAAAGTTGCCGTTACTCTTGCACATTGATTGTTTATAAAATACAATTCAATAGTTTCCACTCTCTCCTCAATAGAATAAACCATTTTTTATGTCACGATCAAATCAAAAGAAAATAATAGCGCAGAAATAACGTATGTAGGATCTGGATCAACCACTTACTGAAGATAAAGTTGAATTGACTGATCTTATTACGTTACGTTACGTTATCTTAACGTTATAATAGCCATGGTCTGTTTTTTGCTAAGCAACAAAATTATGTTAAATCTTTCCATAGCCATTTATTAAGCTAACAAGAAATAATTAAGTCAAAATTGACTCAAATGTAAATAAATTCATTATAGGTTTCATAAAATATACAGGGTGCCCAAGATAAGAAGGGCCTCTATGGGGATTTCGGTAACAGTAATAGATACAACTTCGATTAAATGGGTAAAAAGTATAGGAATCAAAGCATGAACAATATGCCGCAGTGTAAGGGAGCAACTAAGATCTGGTTTTTCAAAGATAAAAACCTTCTTGAATACTTTTGTTTTGTCTCGCCGCTGGTCCGCTACCCGCTTTCCCGGCATAAACTAGATTCGAACTTTGGAACTTCTAAATTCCCCGGCAACTTCGGGTATTTTATTCTTCTTTTATTTTATTTTTGGGAAAAACTTAAAAATCCGTTCTAAAAATATATTGATTGACATTGACATTTATTCCCCTATTCTAAATTACTGGTTTTCAACATTTGTTTACAACAACTTTTAAACTTAGTTTAACCATCAGTAAAATACATTATGTCGCATTCCCTTTAACAGAAGCTTATAGACCATGATTCTATACAAATAGAGAATATCGCCCAACGTTAGAATGCTCTAACACTAAATATCTGGGTATTGTTACTGATAACCACCTTAAATGGGACCAGCATGTGTTCTATATATGTGCAGAAAACTTATATGTCTTATTTTTAAATTCTATATTCTCAAAGAAATTTTACGTAAATAACTTTTAATCATGATATACAAAACACTTGTTGAACCACTACTACAGTATGGAATTCTAGTCTGGGGAGGAGCTTATAATACTCACCTAGATCACCTTAAACTAATTCAAAACTATATAAGTTAAAATAATTTAAAAAAAAGCAAAATTATATCCGACAAATCTAATTTATTCAGAGGATGTACCCGATCTCAAAGGATTGTACATACTTACAGCATGTAATTTTGTTCACTGTACCGATAAATTGGAGCTAAACTATATATCTCACAACTATGCAACTAAAGGGAAGGACCCTCTATAGAAATGATAATGCTCAGCATTTTGTTTCCTATTTGGGTCCCAAATTGTACAATCTTATTTCTGATAACATAAAAAAGGTAAAAAAACAAAAAACGTTTTGATGGCTTGTACAAAAAAATTTCATTTTGAGAATCAACATCTTTTCAGATGGTTTCCGGCCTAGATTTTTTGTATTGCTTATTAAAACATTAATTACAATAAACCTAACATTAGATTATTAGAAATTAATTTTCCAAAAAGTGCTCGAAATGATTTCCATCATTCTCCAAACGTAAATAGCATCTTCAAACTTTAGAAGTTAAAACATTCATCAGCATTTGAGGCATTACGCTTTAAAAGGCTTCAAATAGTTTGCTAGTCGTCTAAGGTCCCTGGAAAATGACGAAAATCATTACGAACACCTTTAGCAGAACTAATTTCTCATAATCGACTGTTACATTAACTTTAATTAATGTTTTATTTTGCTGATGCACCTATTTGTTGTTTATTTTTTATACTTATTACTCTTTCAGGCAGTTCGACGCGACATATTATTGGGCCTATAATTACTTTGTCCGAATTTAAGCCACTTCGTATCTCTTACCGTTTCCGAAATCCCAATTTTGAAGGACGAATTTGTTACACCCTGTATAAGTCAACAACAGTTTGTTGCTTGTTCGGGTTTGTTAATGTTGTGTCTCGCAAGGTTTCACTTATTGTTATTTTATCGAACCCTTCGAATGCCGATCGCCTGCTCTACGACCCAGAATTTTTCTCACCCTACCTCGGCCATATCATTTTAATTATTAATGAAGTATTATAAGGTGATGTCTGAAAAAACGGTTTAAAATATACTTTTCAATCTTGGACATAAATAGGGATATGAGGGGTAGGGGATAACTTTGAAATGTTAAACATGATAATAACTTTTGTCCTAAGGTACAAATCTACGTAAAAAACTACGTATTTGTACAAAATAAATTTAAAAAAATTAATAAATTTTATTAATAAATCAACTTTCACTTATTTCGGAATTATTAATCGTGGAAATGCGTTACTTTTTCTTGTCAGCTCAAAATTTTTACGCTTTACCTATTATTTCTCATTTTATTACTCAATTTAACACACATCAATTTGCACGTTAGTGCAAGTTGATATATTGCCAATTTTGGGGTAGAAATTTTAACAGTTTTTGGAAAAATGACATGTTATTTTAAAGGTAATAGAATACCTAATAAAGAAGGTACAGTACGTTTCACGAAAATTGGATACGACTTAATGATTTCCTGGGTCGGTCCCATTGTGTAGACAAGAGCTTGGTAATAAACAAGTGAAGTATGAAGGGACGGACTAAGGAAAACAAGTAATGATATGATTATATTAATGTAATCAAATGAAATAACATTTTTTTTAAATATTACTAGTCATATTTATTTACATTTATAATGTCATTCTATAGATAGTTCTGTTTTTCTATCGCTATCCTCATCAAAATTAATTATAATTGGATTAATTATACGATCCAGACTAATGTACGAATTTTCTACAGTTATTACGTGACGGACTGAATTTTTCCAACTACCTGGGGAATATCATTAAAGCATTTTCGTATTAATTCTACGACACTAGAACTTAAAGTCGGAGAAATATTTTTAGACCTAACCAGTGATTTTAACTGGTGCCACATATTATGCTCTATGGGGTTAAAATGCAATAATAGGGTGGGAGCCGTAGCACTGTATGTAAAATTTATTCTGTCAATGTGTCACAAACATATACTTTTTTTATACAAAATGTCTTTAAAACTTCTAAAAGATCACTTTTTTTATAACTTTCTTTAAAATATATATCATTCGCCGCCATGTAGTTCTGAATCTCCAATTTTGTATTATTTGAGCCTGGAGCTTTATGTAATTGGCGACTGTGATAGCTCGCATTGTCCATTACTATCACGCTATTCTGAGGAATGTTTGGTAAAATACAATTCTTGAACCATTCCTCAAAAACTAACAAATTTTACCACAAAAAGATATTTAAATATAAATTAAGCAACCTAACCTACCTGATGTGCCTATATTTAATTATAATTATTACAATCCGGTCCTTTCCACATAATAATAACAAACGGTCATAAATAATGGGATGGCCCAGGTACTTTTACGGCAGTCAGTAAGTTATATCCATTTTTCTTGAAACAAACTTTACTCTTAATTCGAGTCGATGAACTATACCAATTAGGCGTAAAACTGCACGGTAAAAGAGTAGAAGTAAAATTATAATAGTAAAAATTTTATTGTAAAATATCCTATAAATAAAATAGTATTAATTACATTTTTTATTACTAATGTACCAAAATAATATTGTAAACATAATTGACAAAAAAGTATAGATAGGATATTATATGAAACTTAGTGAAATGAAATAATTTCTAAAATATATTGCAAATTTTTATAAACACTATAGTAAAATTATTATAGTAAATATGTTATTGTACGATTTGCTACAAAATATAGTATTAATTACAAAATAGTATTATAGGAACACATAATTTATAAAGAAGTATAGTTAGTATTTTTAAAAAAATGAGGAAAATCAAGTAAAATTTATAGTAAATATTTTGACCAATTTTACAACGAAACTAAGTGAAAATAATTTATAACTCCAATATTTTAAACGAAAAATGGATATAACTTAATGACTGCAGTAAAAGTACCTGTGGCCATCCCATTATTTATGACCGTTTGTTATTATTATGTGGAAAGGGCCGGATTGTAATAATTATAATTAAATATAGGCACATCAGGTAGATTAGGTTGCTTAATTTATATTTAAATATCTGTTTGTGGTAAAATTTGTTAGTTTTTGAGGAATGGTTCAAGAATTGTCTTTTACCAAACATTCGTCAGAATAGCGTGATAGTAATGGACAATGCGAGCTATCACAGTCGCCAATTATATAAAGCTCCAAGCTCAAATAATACAAAATTGGAGATTCAGAACTACATGGCGGCGAATGATATATGTTTTGAAGAAAGTTATAAAAAAAAGTGATCTTTTAGAAGTTTTAAAGACATTTTGTATAAAAAAAGTATATGTTTGTGACACACTGGCAGAAGAAATTGGACATACAGTGCTACGGCTCCCACCCTATTATTGCATTTTTAACCCCATAGAGCATATGTGGCACCAGTTAAAATCACTGGCTAGGTCTGAAAATATTTCTCCGATTGTAAGTTCTAGTGTTGTAGAATTAATACGAAAATGCTTTAATGATAGTCCCCCAGGTAGTTGGAAAAATTCAGTCCGTCACGTAATAACTGTAGAAAATTCGTATATTAGTCTGGATCGTATAATTAATCCAATTATAATTAATTTTGATGAGAATAGCGATAGCGACAGCGATAGAATGACATTATAAATGTAATATTTAAAAAATGGTATTTCATTTGATTACATTAATATAATCATATCATTACTTGCTTTCGTTAGTCCGTCCCTTCACTTGTTTATTGCCAAGCTCTTGTCGACACAATGGGACCGACCCAGGAAATCATTAAGTCGTATCCGTTTTTCGTGAAACAATCTTTACATTTTAGTGATGTCCATTATTGTATTTTCTAGTGTAAAAATGAGCAATTTTAATTGATGTGTTGTAAAAATATTTTTACAAGAATTAAAGGCATAAATCAGATTCAGGGAACGGGTTCCCAGGATGTCGCTCTTACTAAGAAATAACAATGGTAAATTTAACAGGGAACAAATACCGCCGACCGAGAAGTCAAGGGACGTTGGGCACGGTTCGTACTTCGATGGGTGACCACTTGGGAATACCAAGTGGAACATTTAAAAAAATATATTTTAGGTCAATTTTACGATGCATTTTAGTAAATTTTACAAAAATATAAATGGGCTACTAAATATTTTTGTAATTTTTACTGAAACTTTAGGTTAAAATTTAGCTATAATTTAATGGCAGTTCTTAATAAAAGTTACTCCACTCACATATAGAGCCATAAATTGGGGTAACTTTTACTATTTGAATAGTAAAGTTAACTAAATTTCTCGATCCGCGAGGAATTAAAGTTTTTATTAAAAGTAAAACCAGTTTTTCAAATGGAAGCAAAAAAGTAATTTAATTGTTATACGAGTGTAGTGGCAGGTCCATTCCTAACTTCCCTGGCAATGTAAAACATCTACTGTATAATATGGATGGATAAACTCTTTATGGCTTCTATGAAATATTAAAATTTCATTAAATTGTACTGGTCGGTTCAAAAGTGGAGTCAAAAATATAAATCGCTGGGTACATCTTTGAGGCTCTTTATCTCCGGTAAGGGGTACTTTAAAAATTGTTTCTATTACAAATTAGATGTATTTTAATAATAATAATAATAATAAATACTCTTTATTTCAAAATTACATAGAATACATAAAAAGAAATAGTGTCAATAACAAAGGCAATATGAAGGTATAGACAATATCTAATAATTTACAATTTTTTCAAGGTATTCATTTATGCTATATGGTTCTATTTCAAGAAGCGCCCTATATAGAATCTTTTTAATTTTTTGAATATTATTTAACAATCGAATATGGGTAGGCAAACTGTTATAGAATCGAATACTCTCCTTTCTCATACATTGTTGACCTATGTCCAGGAAAAGTGTCATTTAATGTTCTTGTTGGATAAGCTACCTGTGATTCACTACTCCTAAATAACCCTCTATTCTTACAAAAAAATAACACACATTCTTGCACATAAATAGCGGTGAGTGTGAGAAGCTTGTTTTCTCTAAATTTACCTCTGCAGGTTTGTCTTGGGTTAATATTAAAGAGTGTTCTTATTGCCCTCTTCTGACAGATAAACAGTCTTTCCACCTCACCGCATCATCCATACATAATGATGCCATATCTTATTTGTGTCTCAAAGTTTGTATGATAAATTATTTTTTTTGTCCCGGTGTCTATATATTTGGATAATACACGAAAGGTATAAACATGTCTTATTTAACTTGTTGGAAATATATTCAACGTGTGTTTTCCATGAAAGATTACTGTCCAGTACCATCCCCAAAAACTTAGTATCTTGCTTCAATTTTGTATTAGTGCCATTTAAAATTATAGTTTCTGGTTCTTCTATACTTGACCTCTTGGTCTTGAAAACAATAACGCTTGTTTTGCTATTATTTAGAATTAATTTATTTTTTGTAAACCATTTAGATGCCTACATCATTAACAATGTAGATCATTCAATCAAAGCAGGAAAACTACACGCTTTAACCAAGAGGTTAGTGTCATCAGCATATTTGGTAATGACACATTCCTTGTTGATTGAGTAAAGATCAGTTATGTCATTTATGTAGATAATAAATAAAAGGGGTCCTATAACACTGCCTTGCGGTATTCCTAACTTTATTTCAGCTTCCTTTGATGAAACTCGTTTAGAGCCTTGACCGATGACAATATTTTGATGTCTATTTGAAAGGTATGATGTGATCCATCCCAAGGCTGCCTCCCTTATACCGTATAATTCTAATTTATGCAGCAAGATATTGAAATCTAAAGTGTCATATGCCTTTGACAGATCAAGAAACAGCCCCAAGGGGATCACACCGTTATCAATGGATTTCAATATTTCCTCAGTAAACTGAAAAATGGCCGTTTGTGTTGACCTTCCTTTCAAATAGGCATGTTGGACCTCATTGAGAATGCCGTGGCTCAGCAGATACTCCATGAGTCGGTCACACATCACTCTTTCTAAGATCTTTGAAAATGACGGGAGCAAACTAATTGGGCGATAGTTTTCAAGTTTTGACTTATCCCCTTTTTTAAAAACTGGAACTATTTGAGCTGTCTTTAACCTATCCGGGAATATACCATGTCTGAGTAAGTTATTAAAGATAAAGACAATGGGCTCTGTAATAGCTGTAATTATGTACTTTATAAGGGAAGTTGATATTTCATCATTGCCACTACTAAGCTTATTTTTGAGTTTTTTACATATGTCAATGATTTCTTTGGAGTCTACAGGTTGTATGGAGATGGTATCCTGAACACGTTGAATATTTTCCGAGAATGGAACACTTTCTAATTTTTCTAACCAGAGAAGAAGTCATTAAAATTATTTGCCACTTCAGTATTATCTCCTTCAACATAAATGTCATTGGTTGCGGTTTTTCCTATGATTTCGTTTACAATAGTCCATGCACATTTTGTTTTGTTTTGTGATAACCTAAGGCGATTCGCACAGTATGTTTTTTTGCAGTTTATTAAAAGAGCATCGTATTCTTTTTTTTGCACTATACATATCTCTATAAACATTATTTACATTCCTATAGACATACAATATATCTAATTGTCTTTTGCACTCTCTTACTTCTGCACTCCTCTGTTTATACCTTGCTTTGTTATAATTTCTTTTGGAAACTTTTCTAATTGGAAAGCATTCATTAAAATCAGCTAAAAATGCGTTTATAAAAACATCCCATTGGTCATTTACCTGCGAAACCTCTAAGCTATATAAGATGTCCCAGTTCCGGGCCAATAATTTAATTTTAAACCTTTCTTTATTGTATTCGCTAAAAGTTCTTTTCTCCACATAGTGATTAATCTGATTATCTAGGCTAAGAACCAATTTTTGCGCGGTATGATCAGAAATATGAGAATGCAAGACTTGGGAAACATATTTGCCATCAAAATTTGTCATTATATTATCGATGCATGTCTGAGAGACAGTTGTTATTCTTGTATGCTCCTTTATTACATGTTTCATGTTGAATGAACTGGCAATTGACAAGAGTTCCTTCATATTTTTGTTAGAAGATAAAAAATTAAGATTAAAATCATATAACACTGCTCTCATCCACGCACGTATAAAACATTTCTTCACATTTGACCAAAAAGTCATTAATATTACCATTTGGTGGTCGGTATAGAGAGACCACTATGACCTTTTTATCTTTCACCATAAACTCACAACCACAACATTCGAAGACACCTTCCTCACTTATAGAATTTACGTCTTTCCTGTCTTTACACTTAATGCTATTATTTATATAAATTGCACTACCACCATGTCTATTTTCATCTTTCCTGCAGAAACTACTAGCTAACATATACCCTTTAATACCATAGTTCATTAGTTGTGTGATTGTTTTCCAGTGTTCTGTTACACATAGCACATGACAGTTCTGGTTTTCCTGAAGAAAATCTTCTAATAGATTTACACTATTGCCTATTGACTGCAGGTTTTGATGATAGATGGTTATTTTATTTTTATGTTTTATGTTTAGTTCGCAGATCTCTTCTGTAACATTTTTGTTTACCCTAAAAAAGGCTCTTGTTCCTCATAGTTAATGTACAGTCTAGTTCTTTCTATTTTCCGTTTAAAGGTGGGGCATTCTTGATCTCTTGCTGTATGACATATGTCACTGTAACCCATAATTCGGCAATTTGGGCACTTTAAGCTTAGGTTGTCTACTAGACATTCCTTAGAGGAATGTTCTTCACCGCATTTGCTACAACACTCTTTGTTTTGACAGTATTTTGCTGGGTGTCCAAAACCGCAACATTTAAAACACATTGTGATTGGCAAGTACTCTTTTATGTAGGTTGTTACTAGGTCAAAATTTATTCTTTCTCTCTTTAGAAACCATTTGGCTATTTTAGGTGGTGCTCTTAGAACTCAATTTTCTTTGGACGGATTTCTGCAGGCCTTTTTTGTAACGACTTCTATTTCTTTAGATGTGTCTGTTGATACAACACCTTGTACATCTGGATTTTGACGGATTAATTCTTGAATAAAATCTATGTTTGAGTATCCCTTTTCTATACCTGTTACCATAAACATCGGTTCGGTCTTGTTTAGTTCTTTTATTGTTATACCTTTTTGAGCTTGAAGTGTCTTTTTTAGCTCATGTTGTTGGGCTCTGGTGTGAATTTCAATAATTACCGCCCCACTTTTTATTGGTCGGACGTTCTTGAATCCTCCCTCTAAAACACTTCCTTTTACTTCATCCTTTAATTTTTGAATTGTTTTCTTTGGATCATTATTTTCCGGAATTCTTACTATGGTTTGTAATTTATTTGTTGTAGGCGGTGTTGTCCATGGTATGTTTATTTTCTCAGTAGGCCCGCCGTGTCTTTCATTGTCCTTATGCACCATCGAGGCATATGTACATTTAGATTCTGGGCGATTTTGAGCATTTTTTAAGATAAGGTTTTCTTTTTCCAGCATGCCATTTTTTTGTATTATTCTGGTGAGGTTTTTTAGTAGGACAACCATGGCACCTCTTACTTTTGTCTGTTCTTTATGTGTGAATGATATTTCCTCATTGTTTTCATGACTAATTGCTGTTTCGATATCATCCAATGTTTTAATTATTATATCTAAGTAAACATTTTGATTGTCAGAGTCTTCTATGGTTTCTTCTTTGTTATCTACCTGGGGTATAACTGATAATTCTTCCGTGTTTATTTGTTGGTTTGTTGGCGTTTTGTCACATTGCCTTTTGTTGTCCCTTTCTAATTCAGGACTAGTTTCTGATCTGTGACTTTTGTTATTTCTATCATCCTTTGGGTTTTCTTTTTTTTCTGTCTGCTGGCGGTCGCCATCTTTTTGTTTCATAGGTGTACGAGAAATACTTTTCCTCGCTTTGAAAAGTTCATTTGGATCCTCCTTTAGATTTTCATCGTATTCTTGGTGCACAATGTTTGGGACATCATGTACGTTATCTTCATCTTTATTTTTAATTATATTGTCCTTATCTGTTCTGAAAGGATTTTTAAGACTGGTGGCCGTTTTTTTCCCATCAAATAAATCAGTATTCAATAAAGTTGTATCCATTGTAGACACCGATAAACTCCTTATCTTATGTATTGTATTCTTATCTAAATTACCTTTTTTTGGTAGTCCAGTACCATCACTATTTAGTTCCATATAGACGTACTTGTATAAATAAGATTCGACTTATCACACAATGGAAGAGAAATATTCTCCTCTGTATGCTCCCGAGAGTCAAAACGGCTAATTATATTCGTCACTTATTATTGCAATATCTTGATCGACTATTGTGTATCTATATAACAATATGACTAGAAATCTAGCAGAATATTTAAAAATCATACTGCTATATATTTTTAAATTTAAGGTCAATGAATGATTTTCCTTCCCTTCAATGACCCTGTTTGAAATTCATTGGAAGATTCCAAATTGTATACCACTAAGATAAATAAATATTGCTGGTCATTCCTTACCCAAAATAAGGCAAATATTTCCTGTCATCATAGGTCCGCAGATGCTTTGTTTACAAGGGTGTTTATAATTTTTTTTTTTTTTTTTCGTTGCTTTAAAGATATTTACGAAACGACTTTAGTAATTTTAATAAAGTTTGGGTTATGTACTTAAAATAGCACATATCTAAATAATATTTACATTTACTGTAATTTTAGGGCAGATATATTTTCATAAAAATAAATAGGTACCTAATTTGATAAAATCGTATTACTCTGCCTATAGATATGCTACCTCATAAAATTACATTTATTTTTTAAACAAAGCCGACTTCAAATAAATATTAAAAGATGATTTTTTAGTGATTTAAATTGTTAACAAATTGTGTTATCGTAATATGAAAAAATCAGAGTTTACTCTTACACTTTACACTTTCACAAAGTTTACATTTACTTCATACAACTTACTACTACTACTACTTTTTAGTGCTAAAATATATGCTATTTTAGTTACTTGTCATAAGCCAAATTTCACTAAAATCACTAAAGCCTTTTCGAAAATATCTTGAACACACCAAAAAAATATCAACACCTTCAGACAAAGCATTGTGGATGAACCCATGGTAATTGGAACCATTTATTTTATTCTTGCGTGGGGACTTACCCCACGAGCCATGGCACATGTTTTTTGAAATACCCTGTATGGACGATGTTGGTTGACAAAATCATAAACATATAATATCCTATCTTAGTGATAGACGACAGATGGTCTCCGTTGGTGGTTTCTATTCTAAACCTATTAACGTGCCGTCTGGTGTGCCTCAGGGCAGTCACCTTGGTCCCCTGTTTTTTATCATATACATTAATAACATACAACAATGTTTTAAATTTTCTACATTTTTGATGTACGCAGATGACCTAAAATTTTTTCGAATAATCAGGGTGCCAGGGGATTGCCATTTGCTGCAAGATGATCTTAATGCCTTGGTAAGATTCTGTGAAAGTCAGAGTTTATTTCTTAATCTAGGGACGTGTGTATCGATTACGTTTACCAGAAACAAGAATGTACACAATTTTCGTTATACTATTAATAATAGTGATCTCGAATCAGTCAATGAAATACGCGATTTGGGTGTTATAATGGACACTAAGCTAATTTATAGTTCTCACATTGAACAGGTTATCAATAAGTGTAATCGATTTTTAGGATTTATTATAAGAAATAGTTTAAATTTTAATAGTCCTCACACAGTTCTAAAATTATATTATGCGTTTATATTTAGTAAACTTAATTTTGCATCGGTTGTTTGGAACCCTCAGTACGCGGTTTACCAGCGAAGGCTTTAAAGTATTCAAAACAAATTTTTACGGTTCTTATCACGAAAAACAGACATAGCTATAGTCAATAGCAACTATAAGCCTATAATGGAAAAATTTTCTGTAATGCCACTTACTGAGAGACGAGTGGTTTCCGATGTAGTTGTGATCTACAAGTTGGTGAACGGTCTTGTTGATTCGCAAACGCTGAGGTCAAAGTTAAGCTTTAATGTTCCGGTTAGGGACTTAAGGCTTCAAAATACTTTTAATATTCCACTCAGAAACACAAATTCTGGAAAAAACTCTCCTCTCTGTAGAGCGACTAGAGCTGTGTAATAGGCTTTCTTTAGGGATGGAAATGTCCGATATGTCTATAATTAGATTTAAAAAATGTGTAAAATCTATGCTATAAAGGTTCATAAATTTTAGGTTAATATAATTTAATGTATACTTAATTTAAGCATTAATAACTCCCACTAGCCAATACCACAACGTGGATGCTATATTGGGTTCAGTGCCTGTTGTATCCCTATTTTGTAAATAAATAAATAAATAAAAGGAGAGAACAAAACAATCCATTCATAAAACACCATTTATTTACAAACATGCACATTTCTACAATTTGAAAAATTACAAGGCTATAATTAGGTACGTGTTTAGATAATTTCAATCTAACATTAGTCATACACATATAGATAATCATTACAGAAATTCAGATAACATAAAGAATAATCCAAATTTTTGAAATATTTACTTAAAATATAGAATTAGGTACACTTTTACTTTACCTAAAAAAAGATAACTTCATTATTCTCACTTACCGACGAGATATTAATCCGGGATTAAAATAGTCGATTTTCTTACACACTGCTCACTGAGAAACCATTGTAGATGGCTAATACATAGCTATAAATAGTTTTAGTTCGAAAAAACACTAAAAACACTCAAAATTAATCCAAAAGCACAATAGATCACAAACAATCACCAAAGTACGAGCGGTAAACCGTTAACAACATCGCCGGCGAAAATGAATGAAATTAGTAAACTTCAGGGTAATTTTTACACTAGCAGGTAAAAATTAGCATACAGCGTTGCCACTGCGATTTCCTTAAAATATTGTAATTTGATGTTTTTGGGATATACAGGGTGTAACATAAAGATTAGGAATAAATTAAACGGTGGATTTCTTAGTCAAAAATAATAAAAAATTTCATATACGGATATGCTCTTCGGGATTTCGTTTCCAAGTTACAGGGTGTTGAATTTTTCTTAAAAATTTAGTTTTTGTTTAATATCTTTTGAACGCTGGCAGATAACAGAACGAAATGTTAGCAGTAACTTCACTTCATAATGCCCTAGAAGAAGTAAAAAAATTGTCTTCCTGGGATACTCAGTGGCGTGCATACGGATATTGTCGTAGGGTTTTTTAATGAAAAATGTGGTACGCCACTGGTAGAATTATTTTTTGTTAAAATTTATGAATTTTCCTTTTATTCTAAACAAAATTCCCCTCTTGCGTTTTCTTTGTATCTCTTGCCATTTTCCCGTAATTAAACATTTTGCAAATATCAGTTTTCCGCAATTTCAGTAAATAACAGTAATAAAATAACACTTAGAAATTGAAAACAATTATTTTAATAAAGCATGTAAACCAACACAACAAACAAAATTACAAAAGGTGCTGAAAATGTTGCCCCTCAACTTCAATACATTTTTCAATGCGTTTTCTCATAGATTGTCTTACTCGTCCAAAAATTCCAGGCATCTCTCGGCTGACAACCCATTTCAACTCTTTGACAAAGAATTTGTACGTTAGAAATGGGAACGGAATAAACCATGTTTTTTAAGTGCCCCCCATAAATAATAATCCAATGGATTAAGGTCGGGTGAACGAGGAGGCCACGCTCTTGGCCCTCCACGACCTATCCATTTATTGTAGTACGTTTCGTTGAGGTATTCTCTAACTTCTCGCCTAAAGTAAGCTGGAGCGCCATCATGCATAAACCACATTTGCTGTCGCGTTTCAATTGGAACTTCTTCTAATAAAGGTGGTAATCCATTTTGAAGGAAATCCAGATATGATAATCCGTCTAATCTATTTGGTAGTACTACAGGACCAATCAAATAATCGCCAATTATTCCTGCCCAAACATTAATAGAAAATCGTTGCTGGTGCCGGGATTGTATGATTCCATGAGGGTTTTCATCAGCCCATAGATGGTTATTATGAAAATTAATTATGCCATGCCTTGTAAATCCAGCTTCGTCGGTAAATAAAACGGATGAGTGAAATGAATGGTTTAAATTGCATTTATTTAAGAACCATGTACAAAATCTAAGACGTGGTGCATAATCCTCGACAGAAAGAGCCTGCACTCATTGTAGATGGTATGGGTACAATAAATTATCATGTAGGATTCGTTGGACTGTCAGTAGATAGGCTAGGACAGTTCTAGAACAAATAGGGGTAGTTTTACATGTTATTCCTTATGGGAAAATTTAAGGTTCGAATTGCAATTTTATGGCCATCATAGGGGTAGTATATGAACATAGGTACAGACGCGTAGGCTGGCATGGAGACTACCAGTGGTCCTAACTACTTGAGCGCTAACTACCAGGGGCCCTAACTACATGGGCGCCCCATAGGTACTAACTACATAGGCCCTAACTACTGGCGCGGGCTTCCGGGATTCGCGGGGCCCAAAGCCGCGTCTAGCGCGCGTGATACACGACCCGCCAGCCGGTCTTCGGGGGGCCCCAAACTCGCGAGGTGCCCCACCTGATCTCGAGGGGGCCCAAACCCCCATCTGATGACGTCGATGGCCCCAGTGTAATATTAATCCTGAAAAAAAGTTTTCCATCTACCAGTCTCGAACCGCCGTCCTCTAGATTACAATCCATAGAAAGTTGCTCTGCGCTATCCGGGATTGTTCGGAAAAACCGCAAACTATTGTTAGATATGGGTACGTGGGATAAGCAATAAAACAACTAATTTATATAACAATATTTATTTCGCACTATTATGCATTACATATATGGCAATTTGCTAATACTATCAAATGGATATAAATACTACTAAAAATAATAAACCGTAAATAATAAATGCTACATGGGTGAAATAATATTATATAGAAAACACTGGTTAAAGGTAAATAAAATATATGATACGATGTATAGAAATATCTTATAAACGGGGTGTTAAAAGTAGTAACATATAAAATAAAATTTGTAAACAGGTTCATGCAGAAATATCCAAAAAGTATAATAAATAATCATTGGTTGTGTATAGGTAAATCAACAGCAGCGTCTTATTAGGAAAAAACCAGGCTCGCAATATATACAAAACTATAACAAAAAAAGAGGCTGATGTACAGAAATTTATTATTATACTATTAAGGTAGCGAGCCGTAGGTGATATAGGAAATACACTAAAGCATACATGGAACAGATACCTATTTTACACAGTGCCTGTTACATGCATACATTAGCGCAACGCATATAAATTCTATTTACTACTCCTGGATATATAGTATGTAATTAAAAATAGAACGAAGGGATGTTGAGGCGAGAATTGGGGGTGTAATACATCACACATGAGATATCGAGCTCTTAAACACGATCGATACTTCATGGGCAATATAATACACACCTCTACTGCTAAGTACGGACCTGTAACTAAAATAGATTTAAAAAATACATCGATCGGCGGGGCAATATAATACACAATCGTTCTGCTAAGTACGGACCTGTAACTAAAATAGAATCATGAAAAATATAAACATATACCCTAAGATAACAATGAGGCAACAGGTTCATACTATCTAAAAAGTATAATAAATGATCATTGGTTGTGTATAGGTAAATCAACAGTACTAGTAGTAAACTTAGGAAAAACCAAGCACAAAATATATTCACACCTAACACAAAAAGAGGTTGATGTACAGAAATTTATTAATATACTATTAAGGTAGCGAGCCGTAGGTGATATAGGAAATACACTAAAGCGTACATGGAACAGCTACATATTTTACACGGTAACTGCCGCACGCACACATTAGCGCAGGGCCTATAAATTCTATTTACTACTCCTGGATATATATTATGTAATTAAAAATTGAACGATGTGATGTTGAGGCGAGAATTGGGGGTGACATGTATCACATATGATATAGCTACCTCTTAAACACGGTAGATATTTCATGTGCAATATAATACACACCTCTACTGCTAAGTACGGACCTGTAACTAAAATAGATTTAAAAAATACATCGATCGGTGGGGCAATATAATACACACTCGTTCTGCTAAGTACGGACCTGTAACTAAAATAGAATTGTGAAAAAATATAAACATATACACCGGTAATAAATCGGCAAGCCAGGAAGCGCGAAAATATTCAACGGTGTCAATACTCATAGGAAAGATAACTGCAGCGACCTTGCAACTAGTTTTTAAATTGTTGAATAATATTAAAAAGCAAACGACTTAAAACCATTTAAAAACGCAACATTAGATACATAAATTATAAAAAATATGCAGTCATTGTTACAACGTACATCATTAAAAGAATTTAAATATTAAAAACATATTTTATGAGGCCCTTAGATATCATATAATTACCCGCCATCGAACAAAAGGTGCTGCTAAATCAGAACACAATAACAAAAAAATCTCTCGAGGATGTTCAGGCCATATACTGCAGTAATCATTTAAAGTAATACACCCCAAATTTTTTCTCACCCACATATCGGTTCGGCCCAAATTATAAATTACCGGCGATTAGGCTACTTATAATTTGGGCGAGCGTAAAAATTTGGTTCTATGAGGTTTGGTTGACAGTATCCCTGTCGTAACAGGATATCAGACGTGAACTGACTCATAGATATATCCCATTTGATTTTTTTGAACGGAAAACAAAGTTTCAAACCAAAAACCGTATGTTGATGCCTTTTGTCGCCCCATAATGAGACATATTGGCTCTTTTTTTACATCATATTTTTTTTTTATTTTGGGTATATAGTTGGCTGTTTTTATAGCAGTATTTGGCGTCTTTTAAGTACATATTTTTTACATCATATTTTTTGTTATATTTTGGTTATATAGTTGGCTCTTTTTAGTAATCTTTAGCAATAACAGATGATTACATATTCTTGGCGTCTTTTAAGTATATATTTTTTACATCATATTTTTTGTTATATTTTGGTTATATAGTTGGCTCTTTTTATTCATCTTTAGCAATAACATATGATTACATATTCTTGGCGTCTTTTATGTTTTATATATAGGATACAACAGGTCTTTTACAGGATTAAAATAAATATACAGAGCGCGGCAGATGTGAAAGGAATGTATTTAGCATTGCGTAAAAAATCACGGCAAAAAATAAAGGGTAGATATGATGTGCGTATAATATACGGGGTGGTGCAAAACTAAACATATCTTAAGCCTCAGTAGAGGCAGTAAAGTGCGGAGGGGTGAGGAATATTATAGAAATAGTTAAGTTTCATCCATAATGCTGTAATGCCCCCACGGTAGGGTGTTGCAGGATGATTTAGATATTTGCCTTTTATCATCATGAGGGCTGAGACCGATTTTAGATTGTCGCACAGTGTGGAGTTCATGCTTTGTAGAGCGTATTAATTTTTGCGAAATGGTCTTTTCTGTAAACGTTTCTAAGCAGATTACATAGTCCTCAAAAACTATATTATTTTTAATAACGGACTTTTTTACCCCCTTAATCTTTTTAGTTATGCCGAGATTTGCCAATTTTCGCGCGATCTCAGTCCGCTCCATATGGGCCTTTTCCAATTTTTGTCTTTCTTCTTCAATTTCCTCCGGAGTATACAGAACCTTTGTAGCGTACATTTTAGACCTAAGGCCAATAAAATGAGTCATGATACGGCCATTGTTCTCATCCTTCATCATGCCCAATACTTTTTTGTTGACCCTAGGAACGCCATATACATTATCTGGAGCATAGTCGCTGGTATCGAAAATTTCCCGACAATCATTCTTCACCACTTCATATATATCGGGATGTTTTATTTCGTATATTAGAGAGTCTGTATCGGTGTATAAAACTGTACACTCGGTAAACGATTTAGCCATATAATTATAGTGAAAGTCGTAAATAGTTGTTTTGGCCAAATCTAAAATACACATGCCCACATATATTGGTTTGTTAAAATATACCTCAGACTTGTTCATTTCAATTATCACGAGGTTTTCATTAATGATGGTGCTACTCTTAAACTCTGGTCGGGATATTAAGGCTTCTGCGCCGTAGCGACCATCCCAGTTCATTAGCAGTTTGACGCTTGAATGTTTTCGGATATTTTCCATGGTTTTTCCAAAAACCGCATTGTTGAAAAGTTTAAACAGATTCTTCTCAAAATCGTTTTTAGCGGCCTGGCGTAAGCCCGTATTTAAATCAATGTATGATTTTAACCAGGGAGATTGATTAAACGACAACACCCGGTGTATTTTCACCAGTTTAACACCCATCGCCAGTACCTGCTTCAAGTTCCTATAGTGGATTACGTACTCAGACTTATCGTGCAGCGTTGCCAATAGTTTCATATTTTTTCCGTGGGGCGGGGTGGCGTGATGAGGACACGGTGGAAGCTCGGAAAACTTATCATGCAGGGCCTCGGGAATCTCTAGATTCACCTCTAAGATGTACCCAATATCGGAGGCGTCGGAGATCTCTGAAACGTTCAACTGCAAGATCTCATCTTCAGAGAGCCATTTAAACCCTCCATAGGGTAGATATTGCGACATTGCCCATCCATACTGGTTATTGATATCAAAGTACATCAAATAGGTATCCTCTTTAGCGGAGTCATAGTCGGGCATGTATTTATTATTGGCCTCTGCATATCGCTTCGAACATTGACTTAGACCGCCCCTTATACCCCGTTCAATAAAATAAATCATATCTAGGTCGGTGAGAAGCTCCAACCTAGGTTGTTTGGATTTATACATCTGGAACAGCATACAAGACCATGAATATCCAGGTAGGGTGTATGACCATACAGGGTCCAGGCTGTGAGTGCTGTGTGATGTAGCTCTGAATTTTTCGAAAATATCGGCCAAGAGAAGAACGTCGGTCTTTAAATATAGTTCAGAATATTCGCGCATGGTCCCACAGGAAAATAGCCCCCATACTTTTTGTGCGTGCATATAATCATTATCACTAATTATAATATCCACCAAGCTGTTGTAAAACTCGGCCTTTGACGGCAGGGTGGAGCTTTCTAGCTTGTTCCAGCCATCCATAAAATCATAGGGGAACACACCCTTTCTGCTAAGTAGCGAGTACTGTTCCTCAGTTAGGCTGGGAAACTCCGATCTTAGAATTGGATATTCAGGCAAATCTGCAGCCAGTGCATCTAATGGGGAAGATAGAAATCTAAAACTATCAATAAACCGAAATTGTATCAAATTATCATTAATGTGTTTGGTGAATGAAATATATTTATCCTTGTTTACAGGCAAAATATCGATCGCCCCTTCTACCTCGGCCAATGCTGTTATAACCATATGCCCGTCATAGCAACTTAAATTATGGAACAGCACTGGTATTACATGGGAGTCTTTGTAATTTAAATTGCAGCTTTCGTGGCTCGGCCCGCGATAGACCGAAGTGAGGTGATTGTGGTCACGTACTTTTTTATCGTCACTTGTAAATGGCTTTTCACATATGTGGCAAACAGCAGCACTCTTGAATCGTTCATTTTCTTCACAAGTCAGGGGGTCCATCGGCAAATCACATAAAAATACGGTCTCGACGTTTTCTGCAAAATCCTGTAACTCTTGAACAAACCATCTCATACAATCCGGCCCTGTATGTGATTTGTAGAACGAGAGACTGGGGTCATAGGAGCATTTAACGTAATAACCCACACTGAACGGTACATGGCGTTGCAAATTTTGCGTATTTTTACTAGAGTCAGCATCCTCGGGAATCAAGAGACATTCCGCATCGGCATAAATGACAAACGGGGCCATTTCCTTATGTCCGAAATTTGTAAATTCCACCCACTTGTTCTCCTCTTTGGGGGCTTGTGGAATAACGCCCACATTCAATAAGATGCAATGTTTAGTATGGACAGACAATTTAGCTTTCGTACTAAAATAGTGTAAACACCGGTCACAGACGAACTTTCGACCATCCTTCCGACTTAGCTGAGAAGATAGTAAACGGGACAAGTTTTTTATCCACACATAATGATATTTAACAGGGCTTAAAGTATCTAAATCATCGCACACATAATTATCTTGCAACAACAATAAATTTACATGTTTATCTTTTTTATTTTTAGTTATATAATGAGGGAGCGTGTTAAAGCTCTTTTTATGTTGTTTTAGGCGGTAAATATTTATTGATAGGTTATTCTGACGTTCAAACCGTGGAATTTGGCCAAGTGTTATGGGAAACTGAATACCTTTTAAATTAAGTACTTTGCACGGATCGGGATACGAAGACGGTCTATGGGGATTATTAGACGCGGGATATAAAGCTGCCGTAACCGCCCATGCAAAACACAGATCATCGGTATTTTGAACGTTTATACACGCCTTTTTCTTGGCGATACATTTAGGCAGCTCTATATAACTTCCAGCACGCAGAGGGTTGTATTTATTTAAATTAATAGTTAAATTAATAACTCGATTTAACGCCCATCCAGAATCCCGTTCCTGGAACTCGTCCAAGCCGGTAAGAAGGGGATCCTGAATATGTGTTTTGAACCAGGCAGTTAAGTCGGTATCCTTATAAATTGGCGCAATGTCCGTGTTGATATATTTAGTTTCGCACATTTCCTTATCAGCAGTTGTAATCTTAAATTCCCCGCACAAAACCGCATTAATCTTCAACGCATCGTCTCTTTTTAATGCATTCTGTACGCGCCGTTTAAATAAA
The DNA here is from genome assembly GCA_963991005.1 of Barypeithes pellucidus. Classification (NCBI taxonomy): domain Eukaryota; kingdom Metazoa; phylum Arthropoda; class Insecta; order Coleoptera; family Curculionidae; genus Barypeithes; species Barypeithes pellucidus. The sequence goes on along the minus strand of OZ022556.1, from coordinate 30,219,978 downwards.
GCCGAAGCGTCTCTTAAAAAGGGGGGTACATCGGTATGACGTACATTTGTTATAACCCCCGTTCTAATTCGCGATTGAAAGGCAGAATTGATATCGCTCCACTTAACGCGATGCGATGCTGTTTCTGCCCTTCTCACACCACTTCCACACCCTACCTTTTTGTCTTTTAACATTTGTTGATAGCTTTTAATCTGGGCCAGACAAGCCGAAATATGCGACTTTTCGGGCCCAGTTTTAGCCCGTTTTAATTGCTTGTTCACGTTATGAATGGCCCGCGTACATTCCTTCAACACAAAACCTGCATCACACCCACTTTCAACCTGAAGTCGAATTGATTTGACATAATCACTTGGTAGCGACATCTTGGCAAGCACAACAATGAGGAAAGTTCTCTCTGCACCCTTATTTATAACCTCGGTATGTGTGAAAAAAGGGGGCGTGGCCTACAAGAACCGTTCAAGGGTTAGTATGCAGATATAAGGCCCAATCAAAGTCCTGTAAGTACTGCGATATTTTTTTCCTCTGACTATTTTCCAAAACTATAAAAAAGATACACTATTAAATTATACAACAGTCTTTGTGATACAGCCAGACAGTCAACAATGCCGCAAGAGTGTTACTGGAACCGACCCTGTAAGTGCAGTGACTGCATACCAGATTTAAAGGATAAATGCGAGATATGTTCGGCAACAAATGGCCTTAGAGTGGGAGGAAAATTAACAACAGACCGCAAAGGAATTAGAGGGTACGATTTCAGAACATATTGCACCGGGTGTTACTATGTAAACATTGGATATCGTGAGGATGCCTATTATCGCGCGATGAAAGCCATTGTTACCGGGGAGGATGAAGATGTTTAACCATGTTAAAATATTTTAAATAAATGTATATATGTAAATAGATAGTTTTATTTCAAGCAATCCTTATACGGGGACATTGCATTTATAATAATATTAGCCCTTAATACAAATACCATATTGTAATCTAGTTATGTGATTATATAGCATGTTTCCCTAGCGGTTTCGTAAGCCGCCTTCCTGTTTCTATGCGGTTTATTATAACGAATCGGTGATCAGCCCTAATAACCACAAACCAGTTGTTAACCCGATCAACCACGGATCAGTGGATTAGTGGTTTATAACAGCGGTTTATAACAGCGGTTTATAACAGCGGTTTATAACAGCTGTTTAACGGTTTAACGGTTCAACAGCGGTTTATAACAGCTGTTTAACGGTTTAACGGTTCAACAGCGGTTTATAACAGCGGTTTATAACAGCTGTTTAACGGTTTAACGGTTCAACAGCGGTTTATAACAGCTGTTTAACGGTTTAACGGTTTAACGGTTTAACGGTTTAACGGTTTAGTACTCCTGTTTAGGGTTGTTATTAAGATCATAAGCGTCAAGTTATTAAGAAAGAATACCGTCGTGTTTGAGCGACTCCTCCCCATCTAGTGTTAAATACTATGACATCCCCCTCGTAATATAATAGTATTTCATTCATATATACGCACTGAATTCCATTGAACCGCGTATGAGTTATTCTCTAAGAATATAAATCACTAAGTAGCCCGATACTATATAAATTAAGATTAGCATAAAAAGACATTTAGTTTAACCTTGACGCTTGGTGAACAATGTTTATCGTAAGCGTGCTCATATTTTGCATCGCAGCATCCCAGGCCGAGCCTACTGGGCTCCAAGGAAATGACGAGCCTACAGAGCTCCCGGACAATGAGGAATCACCCGAAATTCTAGCAACCCGCTATTTACGTCAATATGGGTATATAAACGATACGGACGAGGATGGTTCTCTAACATCTATAACCCCGGGGCTTCAGGAATTCCAGGTTAGATATGGTTTAGTGCCTAATGGGACGCTAAATAATGAAACAATTACGTTGATGAAACAACCTAGATGTTCTGTGCCTGACTTAGCGTCAGCATTTACTGTACGATCGGGAAAATGGGACGGGTCGGTTATAACATGGGATATATATCCACCCCCTTCCACTAAGTCACATTTGGCCTATTATGAGACAACCCGAAAGGCTTTTGAGAAATGGCAGGAACATGCTAATCTCACGTTTATATATTCAAGAAATAACCCCAATATAACAATCTCATTTAACGAAGAAGATCACACGTATTCGTGGTACGGGGCAAAAATAACCTGCACATATGGGTTTTCAAATGGAAGATTAGCACATGCATATTTCCCAGGCCCCGATATTACCAATGTAGAGATCCATATTGATAAAGCTTTAAACTGGACGACTGTCTCTGACGTCAAAACCGGAGAACACGACCTGTTTATTGTTGTATTACACGAGATCGGACACGCACTCGGGATAGCCCACTCGTCAGTTCCTGAAAGCATTATGTATGCATATTATCATAATGCGACAGAATTATCATCTGACGATATTTTAGCCGTTCAGTGGCTTTATGGATCTAAAAAAAAGTATACAAAGATAGTGCCGTATAATCGTGTTACGATGCCCCCACCTGTAACTACATATTCATCGAGACCCCCGATTCAGCCTTCAACACCCCAACCTTCGACAACAACAAGACCTACAACTTCTTCTGTGACGTCTACACCCCTTAAAAAGACAATGGATTTATGCGCGGTAAATTCGAAAACGCTTAATACATTTTTAATTATAAAAAACAAGCTTTTTATATTTTATGACCATTATGTATGGATGTACAATTTACAGACTAAAGAAATTAGTGCTGACCCGTTCCTATTGGCCGATTATCTAACCTTTCTGCCTGCAAATTTTAAAAATATTACAGCCATTTATGAGAGACCAAATGGTCAAGTAGTCTTAATAGCTGATGATGTTATCTATACATTTGAGTATGGGACATTTAAATTAGTTCGGGTAGAAAACGTTAATATGATATCCCCGTCTGCAAATCTGACGGCGGCCGTAAATACTAATAAGGGGAGGACTTATTTATTCACAAATAAGTTTACAGTATTGGAAATAGATGAATGCCGCTTTAGGCCCCATCAAACGCATCTTATATCTGAACTTTTTAATGGTATCCCCGCACAGGTGGATGGGGTATTTCGCTTTACAAATGGACGGTTATATTTTATCCAAAATGGGGTATATTTCGAGTACGATGAATTTAGAAACACCCTGGTTAGTACAGGAAAAATGGATCTTAATTTTTTCAACATAAAATGCCCAAACGTTGGCTTGTTAGAACAATTAAAATATTTATTAAGTAGCATTATTGACAATAATGTAAAACTAAACAATAAATAATTTTAAAATATTCCTTGCTATAATTACAGTTACGTACATAAAATACCAAACGGGCGTATTATGTCAAATAAATATAATCGCACCCCTATTTCCGCCCAAGAACCTGTATTCTAAACAAAAAGCAACCGTACACAGAAAGGTCGCCGGATTCGAGAGAAGACCCCCCAGTCAATGCATTGAACGGTTTCGCCGGCTAGGCAATGGTGGAGCGCCTGAAGCAATTCCGTAAGAATGAATATATTAACAGAATTGAAGCGCCATGGCGTTATCGAGTTTGTGAATGAATACTGTAATTAGTAGTAAATAAATATAGTATTTATATATGGCGTTTCAATTTCGACCCTTTAAAAATAATTATGACTCTAAAACCAGCCTTATTGTTAATCTCCTACTAACATATTAATACAGCCCCTACATACACAGATTAAGTTTTTTATTTGAAACGGTTTAATGCCTGCGGCAACAACCGTGGTAAGGGAAATATTTAATGCTGTTAAGACGGGCATATAGAGCTCCATATTGTCGCTATCGAGCCCCATAGCCCTTTTATTTAAGCCTTGCACTAGAGAGTCGTTATAAATATATTTCACCCCATATAAGTCAAACCAATCGTCAAAATTAAAACATTCCTGTAGGTTTACATTAGTGAAACGAAATAATTTAAGGCAAAAATAACACTTATACATCCTGAAAAAAAAAATAAATACACCCTACATAATAATAAATAGTACATACCTATAGCTCATGAAAAGCGCACAAAATGGGTCAAGCAATGCGTTGGCAAACCATTTATAGGCACCGTATGCGCTGGGAGGTGGTACCTTTTTTAGTATAAAAGCGTGGAAATTACCGAGGGAGGTTTACGTTAAAAAAATGAATCCGTCAGGTAACGAATCCAACGTTATCTCTGCCAGCACCCTCAAACTTGGGGTTCAGTATAGTATACAAACCATTGAAAACGTTGATGGCTTGTATGGGGTCCAAACAAGGGTCACCCTTACGGATGGCCGTGTTGTGTTTCTACCAAAGAGGATGACGATGTCTGATGAGCGCATAGAAAGGCTGTCCACCAAGCAGATTGCCCTTGTGAAAAAGGGCGAACACTATGTACAGTTGCACGACGTGACTACTCCATTGCTAGAGATTGTAGAAGAGTTTTGGTAAGTACATTTATATACTCCTCTACCCATTATAGTACTGCTTTTTTCCCTTTAGGAATAAGTCGAGTGGCAGTATACCCTGTATGTACCACCGAAAAATGTTTTGCTTTTGTACCTGGTCCATAAAAATTAATACGTGTGCATAAGAAGTAATAAACCAACACCCACCACGCAATAAGCATATAAATTACATTTCGTTTTCTTTTTAGATGCGAGACAGAACTTGGGAATATGCGCTCCATATTTTAAAAACTGTTTTAGTATTAATTGAATTCACATGTTAAATTTTTTAAATAAATTTAGTATGCTTAAAGTGGTGCTTAATTTCATTTTTATATGTTTTACACTTTATTTCTAAAAACAGTGTACAAACACCGTAATTGTATTATGGGCCGCCGGCCTGCCCCAAACCACAATCCGGCGTTCATATAGCACCCCCGCCCATACGCGTATCAGTCCTATGGGAAGCTGCGCGGGCGGTATGTTGGCCGTCCACACATAGATATACTAAAAATGTTTATATAAATTTCTATCTTATTTTAATTGCACATAACTTACCTCCTTCCCCGGGAACAGCCGCATGAGGATCGTGTCTAGGAAATCCATTGCTGAAGCAACAAACATCACTAAAAAATAATTCGGTTTAAAAACACTGGCCCTCCCTCACTGTAAAATAACGTACCGTCTGGTATGCCTGCCGACATTGTTCTTGAATTCTGGACGCCGGTTGCGTTTTAATTTATATATCACCTGCAGTTGGTGTTTCTAGGTATCATAAATAGTGCAAATTTATGCTAAATATTACCATATATACACCTTCTGATAGCGAGTATCATGGGCTTTGAAACGTTCTGATGGTTCATAGAAACCCACCCCACCTCGTGCATACCCACATCATATCTACCCTTTATTTTTGCTATGATTTTTTACGCAATGCTAAATACATTCCTCTTACATCTACCACACTCTGTATATGTATTTTAATCCTGTAAAAGACCTGCTGTAAAAAACATAAAAGACGCCAAGAATATGTAATCATCTGTTATTGCTAAAGATGACTAAAAAGAGCCAATATGTCCCATTATGGGGCGACAAAAGGCATCAACATACGGTTTTTGGTTTGAAACTTTGTTTTCCGTTCAAAAAAATCAAATGGGATATATCTATGAGTCAGTTCACGTCTGATATCCTGTTACGACAGGGATACTGTCAACCAAACCTCATAGAACCAAATTTTTACGCTCGCCCAAATTATAAGTAGCCTAATCGCCGGTAATTTATAATTTGGGCCGAACCGATATGTGGGTGAGAAAAAATTTGGGAATGTATTACTTTATATGATTACTGCAGTATATGGCCTGAACATCCTCGAGGGTTTTTTTTTGTTATTGTGTTCTGATTTAGCAGCACCTTTTGTTCGATGGCGGGTAATTATATGATATCTAAGGGCTTCATAAAATATGTTTTTAATATTTAAATTCTTTTAATGATGTACGTTGTAACAATGACTGCATATTTTTTATAATTTATGTATCTAATGTTGCGTTTTTAAATGGTTTTAAGTCGTTTGCTTTTTAATATTATTCAGCAATTTAAAAACTAGTTGCAAGGACATATGCTGCAGTTATCTTTCCTATGAGTATTGACACCGTTGAATATTTTCGCGCTTCCTGGCTTGCCGATTTATTAACGGTGTATATGTTTATATTTTTTCACAATTCTATTTTAGTTACAGGTCCGTACTTAGCAGAACGATTGTGTATTATATTGCCCCGCCGATCGATGTATTTTTTAAATCTATTTTAGTTACAGGTCCGTACTTAGCAGTAGAGGTGTGTATTATATTGCACATGAAATATCTACCGTGTTTAAGAGGTAGCTATATCATGTGTGATACATGTCACCCCCCAATTCTCACCTCAACATCACATCGTCCTATTTTTAATTACATACTATATATCCAGGAGTAGTAAATAGAATTTATAGGCCCTGCGCTAATGTGTGCGTGCGGCAGTTACCGTGTAAAATATGTAGCTGTTCCATGTACGCTTTAGTGTATTTCCTATATCACCTACGGCTCGCTACCTTAATAGTATATTAATAAATTTCTGTACATCAACCTCTTTTTGTGTTAGGTGTGAATATATTTTGTGCTTGGTTTTTCCTAAGTTTACTACTAGTACTGTTGATTTACCTATACACAACCAATGATCATTTATTATACTTTTTAGATAGTATGAACCTGTTGCCTCATTGTTATCTTAGGGTATATGTTTATATTTTTCATGATTCTATTTTAGTTACAGGTCCGTACTTAGCAGAACGATTGTGTATTATATTGCCCCGCCGATCGATGTATTTTTTAAATCTATTTTAGTTACAGGTCCGTACTTAGCAGTAGAGGTGTGTATTATATTGCCCATGAAGTATCGATCGTGTTTAAGAGCTCGATATCTCATGTGTGATGTATTACACCCCCAATTCTCGCCTCAACATCCCTTCGTTCTATTTTTAATTACATACTATATATCCAGGAGTAGTAAATAGAATTTATATGCGTTGCGCTAATGTATGCATGTAACAGGCACTGTGTAAAATAGGTATCTGTTCCATGTATGCTTTAGTGTATTTCCTATATCACCTACGGCTCGCTACCTTAATAGTATAATAATAAATTTCTGTACATCAGCCTCTTTTTTTGTTATAGTTTTGTATATATTGCGAGCCTGGTTTTTTCCTAATAAGACGCTGCTGTTGATTTACCTATACACAACCAATGATTATTTATTATACTTTTTGGATATTTCTGCATGAACCTGTTTACAAATTTTATTTTATATGTTACTACTTTTAACACCCCGTTTATAAGATATTTCTATACATCGTATCATATATTTTATTTACCTTTAACCAGTGTTTTCTATATAATATTATTTCACCCATGTAGCATTTATTATTTACGGTTTATTATTTTTAGTAGTATTTATATCCATTTGATAGTATTAGCAAATTGCCATATATGTAATGCATAATAGTGCGAAATAAATATTGTTATATAAATTAGTTGTTTTATTGCTTATCCCACGTACCCATATCTAACAATAGTTTGCGGTTTTTCCGAACAATCCCGGATAGCGCAGAGCAACTTTCTATGGATTGTAATCTAGAGGACGGCGGTTCGAGACTGGTAGATGGAAAACTTTTTTTCAGGATTAATATTACACTGGGGCCATCGACGTCATCAGATGGGGGTTTGGGCCCCCTCGAGATCAGGTGGGGCACCTCGCGAGTTTGGGGCCCCCCGAAGACCGGCTGGCGGGTCGTGTATCACGCGCGCTAGACGCGGCTTTGGGCCCCGCGAATCCCGGAAGCCCGCGCCAGTAGTTAGGGCCTATGTAGTTAGTACCTATGGGGCGCCCATGTAGTTAGGGCCCCTGGTAGTTAGCGCTCAAGTAGTTAGGACCACTGGTAGTCTCCATGCCAGCCTACGCGTCTGTACCTATGTTCATATACTACCCCTATGATGGCCATAAAATTGCAATTCGAACCTTAAATTTTCCCATAAGGAATAACATGTAAAACTACCCCTATTTGTTCTAGAACTGTCCTAGCCTATCTACTACTGTCATATGGCTTACTCTTTCCATTCTTCCAATTCTTCTAGTACTAGATTCAGGATTCGCCTCGACAATCTGAAGGATTCGTTCCTCACGCTGTACTGTTCTTACGTATTGTGGTCTTCCACTGGAGGTGCAAGGCTTTAATGATCCGGTTTCACGTAAGGGAGCGTGAATCCTTGAAAAAGTCTTCCTATTTGGAATACGTCTATTTGAGAAACGTTCAACATACAGACGTACAGCTAACACAGTTTTCCCGTTGGCACGGCCATAAATAAAATGAATATCTGCTAATTCTTCAACTGAGTAATTCATTTTTAATAGGTTTATTACTAAACTGACAATGACATTATCAGAAAATATCGTGGTCCAAGGCATGCTCGATTTTGTTCCTATTACCCTCAATTTCCTCTGTAACCTGTGGAAAAACTGATATTTGCAAATTGTTTAATTACGGAAAAATGGCAAGAGATACAAAGGAAACGCAAGAGGGGAATTTTGTTTAGAATAAAAGAAAAATTCATAAATTTTAACAAAAAATAATTCTACCAGTGGCGTACCATATTTTTCATTAAAAAACCCTACGGCAATATCCGTATGCACGCCACTGAGTATCCCAGGAAGACAATTTTTTTTCTTCTCCTAGGGCATTATCAAGTGAAGTTACTGCTAACATTTCGTTTTGTTATCTGCCAGCGTTCAAAAGATATTAAACAAAAACTAAATTTTTAAGAAAAATTCAATACCCTGTAACTTGGAAACGAAATCCCGTAGAGCATATCCTTATATGAAAATTTTTTATTATTTTTGAATAAGAAATCCACCGTTTAATTTATTCCCAACCTTTATGTTACACCCTGTATATAAATAACTTTACGAGTAGAAAATTTAAAAAATACATACATATACTATTTTGTAAGATCTTTGTATACTATAGTACAATATTTTTACTTAATTGGTACACAAGATAAATGCATTCAATATAACTAATATTATACTTTTCGGTTTCATACACAGGCGACAGAATTAGGACACTCTTGAAGAACTGAACAAACAAACCCCGTATCTTCATTCAAATGTTTATATAACTCGAAAAAACTTTGGAAATGTTTTTTATATCAGGAACCGCTCCCTTCAGAACGGAATGGGCAAGGTAAACAGATTTTTGGCAAAGCAAAGTATTCGGTAACGACGGGAGAACAAAGAAATGTTGAAAATAATTAACAAAACCGAAATAAAGTGACAATTTCATTTTGAACCCTAATACCTAGAAGCTTCCTTTTATAAAATTACTTTGGTATTTTGGTAAAACCACCGCGGCAACAAAAAAGGCTTTAAAATAATTTTGCCAAAGGGTCCTACATACAGGGTTATTTTTTTAAAACTCGACATAGCTTAACTTTTTTATTTGAAAAAATAGACCTATAGTTCCTAAAGCAAAGTTTTAGGAATTAGTCCAACTAAGTAACATGTGTGGTAAAAACAAACGCGTTGTTGCCAGATTGGACGACATTAAAAAAACTTATTTTCTTAAGTGGCAACACTGCATTTTTTAAAGAAATTTTGAACATATTGAGATTCTAGACATTCTAGGTGGTTTACGAAGTGACTAAATTTAAATTTATTTTCCAACATATAACAAGGAGGCTAACAAACCCCTCAAATATTACATAATGTTAATAGTATATTAAGATACAAGTTTCATAAAACACTATCTTCGAGCACGCCTTTAATTTAGAAAACGACCCGAGTTTTCTAAAGTACAGGTGCTCTAATTGTCTTATCAACCGTGTATTTTATAATACTGTTTCTATTTGGGTCATTAAAGTCTGAAGAAATTTAAAAAATATAGTAGATTTTTGTCATTTGAATTAATATTTTCTTTTTGGGGTGGCAATACTTTTTACAATTTAATAAGATGTTACAAGTATCAAATATGCCATGATGGAAACAATTGAACACAACCAAACTTCTTCCCATCCGCCATAATTAAAAATAAATATAATATTAAAGGTAATAAAAATGAGTCAGGAAGAAAGTTACACTCCGTCAGAAATATGAGAAATTGCAGAGAATAATCTAGGAAAACTAATATTCAAAACTTTGAGTTATGGACATGGTGCGAGCAGAAAAAAGTGCAAAATATTGAACAAAATAATAAATAATACAATTGAACAAAATATTGTGTCAACACAGAATCTGACAGGAATAACAATTAATGCCCAGAAAATGTTTACAGTAACTATCAATATGTACATATATGTGTATAAAGTAATATGTATAATACTATATGGAATTAACAATAAAAATAGCACTTTATTGAATAGAACTTTAGAAATAGGGCGTAAATTGGAAGATATTTCCATTATTTTTAGGTTATGTTGTTTTATAATTGTGACCAGAAATTAGTTGACGGACACCGTCAGCATGTTATATATTTCCGACTATAGGTATTTCAGATAAATATCTAGTAAAAATGATCTATTTACAAGGTTAAAGGTTAGTATTTTAAAGTTTCCTATAAAAATTTTTTGTCGAATCCATAATGCCTAGATACGAGATCGAAGTAAGCCAACATAAAAAAATAATATTTCAGTTTTATACAGTGGCAGGTTATTCAATTTTTTGCATTTCATAATGTAGCCATTATGAAACCCAAATAGAAAAAAAGAACTTTTGTTGAACATATTTGTTACTGCAGAACCCAACAAGGAAATCAGTCGTAATCAGTAATGTTGGAAAATAAATTTAAATTTAGGCACTATTAGCTCAGCTCGTAAACTATCACTCTAATCAAGAACTTGCCCTTTTTCTATTTTGTCTAGAATCTCAAGATGTATCAAAATTTGTTAAAAAAATTAAGTGTTGCCATTTAAAAAAAATGTTGCCAATATGGCAACAATGCGTTTATTTTTTTCACACATTTTACTGAGTTGAACTCATTCCTAAAACTTTGCTACAGGAACTATAGGTCTATCTTTTCAAATAAAAAAGTTAGCCTATGTCAAGTTTTATAAAAAGTAACCCTGTATATATAAAAAAAATATGTCATGATGAATTTAATATAATTTTAAAGGGCATATTAAAATTATTTGTGCGCGAAATGAAAATCTAAGACAAAGAAATGTCTGGATTTAGCTTAACTTCTTACAATGAAATTTATATTTGCGAAGCTATAAAATACTTTTGTTAGAAGGAATTTACGTATCTTCCCCCAGATCTCATGGTATTAGCCGCGATGTAAAGAAAAATGTCGGATTTATCGTCACATGCCAATCTGGTGCCATGGTTACTCTGAAGAATTGTTTGTATTAATTGCTTGTTTAATAAATTGTTATACCAGGTGGTGCCTGGATGAAAATACCAGTAATAACTTTTTATAATTTACGTCAATTGAGACATATGAGTTTGAGAAAAAAGTTACAATGATTAAATAATACTATGGTAAAAATAGTTATCAAGGGATATCCGACTTGTTTCCAGTAGATTTTCCTAACCGACCTATTCCAGGCGGATCAACAATAAGATAAATAATTTAAAAATTTGAATCTAAACGTACCTTTGCTAAATAAGAACTCAATTTCAACAGTTTGCGATAAAATCTCGCCGTACCAACTGCTCAATGTAAGAAGGGAGTTTATAACAGTTTAGGATATTGTTTGGCGGCTAACGGAGGGTTTTTTGAACATCTTCTTAAACATTAATCAAAATATATATTAATTAAATTTTTAAAAAATTTACCATGAACTTGTTCAAGGTGATATAAATAACTTTGTTGCTTATTGTATAAATAATAATTTAATCCTGAATTTAGAGAAATGTTGTCATATTAGTTTTACTAAGAATACATTAAATGCTATTGAATTTAATTATAAAGTGGGTGACAGTATTATTAAGCAGGTTACAGAAGTGAAAGACTTGGGAGTTGCATTCGACAGTAGAATGACATTTAGTCCACTGTTTACTGTTTTTATACAAATTGCTTAACAATTTTATTGATTTACAAACATTAATATGAATTATAACTTTTCACATTCAACCTAGAGAAACGAGAACTCATCAATTATTTGATATTAATTATAGAAGAACAAATCTTGGGCAAAATTCACCTTTAGTAAGAATGTGCACAATTTATTATAACAATTGTGAAGATATTGATATATTCAATACAACTCTGTTTCCTTTTAAAAGGCAAATAAAGGGATTAAATCTTTGACCGGTCGAGTCTATTGCTTTTTGGATTTTATAGTCTATTGTTTTTTGGATTTTATAATTTATAATTTATTAAATTTTGAATGGTTTCGCATAGCGCCGTGGTTGGTATATGGGAGTGGTCCCGAATAATTTGTTCATATTTAGATTTAGTTAGGACATAGCTTGTAACGTACTTGTACACGTAACTGAAAATTAGTGGGTACATTTTTGGGTCTAGAACCTGTCAGTACCCCAAATCGTAAATAAATAAATAAATAAATAAATAAATAAATTACGTTTTTTGTTGTTTATTGTGTGGTGTCAAATAAAAAGATAGTTTACGGTCTATTGATATTTTTTACTGGAAAGTTACTAGAGTCATTAAAAAAGTAATTTTATTCAAAACCTGTCCCTAACGTAAGATTGAAATTGATTGATCATTTATTTGCTGGTGTAATGTCATAAATGTGTCAGGTCCGGATTTCCTAGTTTATCATTTTAAGAATACATTTTATTTACAACCATGCATGTAATAATGACATTTCATCTTTGAAAGGTGGAAAGTTGACGTTTTTTTACTTTTACTTTCCACCCGGGTGGAAAGTGCTCACTATATTGATGATAGCTATGGACACCTACCCTGTACTAACGAGAACAAAATAGTTCGAAACCGGTCTGCATGTGATGACATCCTATCAATGGAAAAGGCTTCCTTTGCTTGGTATTACCATTCAATCTGAATAAGTATTTTAAAGTGCTCCTGTGTAGACAAAATACGCCCTTATTGTATAGGGTATCGTCGGGTGGTCTGGGAAATAATAATTTTTCCATACATTGATATTTGATATTAATACCACCTGAAAAGTAAATAGACTTTTTATTTTTAATTACTTTTTATTTTATCTTTACACATTAAGGGCATTTTGTTAGTAGTTCTTCGTTTTGTACACTAGGTAAATATATATGAGAAAATAATATACTTTTAAGTCGTTTCTTCTTCTTCTTCTGGTGCTTTATCCTCGGCGGATGTTAGCTATCATCAACACAATTTGAGCCCTGTTAACGGCCCGTCTAAATAAAATGGTTGTATTGACTCCAAACCATTCCCTAAGGTTCTTGAGCCAAGAGGTACGCCTGCGACCAGGACCCCGTCTGCCTTCTATCTTTGCCCTGCATAATGTTGTGTAGTAGTTTGTACCTTTCGTTACGCATTACGTGACCAAAGTATTGCAATTTCCTCTCCTTAATGGTGATCATCACTTCCAAATCCTTGTTGAGATATTGAAGAACGTCCATGTTCCTTACCCTGTCGACCCAAGATATTCGGAGTATTCTCCTGTAGCACCATATTTCAAAAGCTTGGATCCGATCGCTAGAACTTTTTGTTAATGTCCAAGCCTCCACGCCATACAGGAGAACTGAGAAGACATAGCAATGAAGCAGTCGCACTCTTAGCATCAAGGGCAGGTCTCTGCAGCCAGGTTTTTAAGGCTTGAAACCTGTTCGATTAGTTCCCCGTTTACTCTTATCGCCGCGTTTACATTGCCCCGTTTATTAATTGTCATCACTTTGGTCTTTCTGATATTTAATTTTAGGCCTGCTTCCTGACTTTTTTCATTTACGCATTCCAATAACATTTGCAGATCATCGGCACTCGTTGCCAATAAAACTGTATCGTCTGCATAGCGTAAGTTGTTTATCGTTTCTCCGCTTGGGATTATTCCTTGTCTCTTATCTCTCAGTGCTTCCGCAAACAAACAAGTCGTTTCAGCACAAGCAGAAAACATTTTTTATTCATAAACTCACAAATTAAAAAAATTCCCTCTTCGGGAGTATTAGGACATTCCGTATTACAAATACATGTTCGAGAGATAAAATTGATTAACAAAAATTACATTACATTTTACCATGTGCTTGATTTTTGTAGCCCGCGGGCTGTAATAACGTCCGTCAGTGGCGGATCTGGCCCTGGTATAAATAAAACGGCAATAAATTACATCACAAGTTTAGTTGCTGACGAAATATTTCAATTTTAAACCTCCTTCCTCTTCACTTGACCTATGGTAGGCCACTACTACACTACACTGTCATCCAAACTAGCGCTGTAATTTTAAATCGAATTAAAATAATCGCTGAATCTGAGTATTGAGATACTCGGATGCATCCGAATATCTAAATGGGATGCGAATGCGAAGCCGAATCGGATTAATTACACCCGAGCTGAAATTAATTCGGCGTCGGCATTCGAACTAATTACGTTAACAGTTATAAAATGTATGCTAAAAAGAAGAAAGCAAAAAAAGGTAATTGCCTGTTGCAGTTGTGAATTCATTCGGATGATTAATCCGAGTATGGTCATTCGATGCTGCATTCGAACTCGTCTGACTGCCTGGACTCAGTCGAATGGGAATCGATGCTTCCCTGTTCGCCCGCCGCGCCGGTTCGGTTATTCGATAGCGGTACCGATATTGTCTGTTGCCGGGTCGTGAATTCGAATTCGAATTCGAGTGATTTATAATATAGTATTTTGTTCACCCGATTCCGTATGATCCGCATATCTAAATCGTCCGAGAATTTACAACACTAATCCAAACTAAGGGAGCACTGGAGATACTCCAAAATTGTTAAAGAGGAAATGAGAATTTAAGTTCTTAGAGCCGGGTCACCTCGAAGAAATCGATCAACTTGAATTAATTTCTGCAAATTAAAATTGGAAGTAAAGACACGCCTTGGTTCACATTTTTTGACGAATAAACAACTCACATTCTTAGGTAGGTTCTGAACAACTTCCCAGAAAAACAATCGTTGAAGTTTGAACATTAGTATAATTTTTCTTTAGGGTTTTGTGTTAAGTAGACAAACAAATTTCACCTTCGATTGCTCCGGACATACCATCGTGCCGATAAAAAAGTAGGACAGCAAAATTTCTTATTTTCTCCTTGACTATTAGGAATTATTTACGATCGAGTCTGGTACCAGTAAAATGTCATATATAAATTTTACATGTCAACATAGATTGTCACTTGATCATTAACTTGTCAAGCACTTTTTCTTTTAAATCTGCCACAATTAACCCCCCCAGCAAAACGCTATTATCTACAGTGAACTACAGTCGGTTGCGAGATGGTGCTTTTATTAGGGATATTGCAGACGAACTGGGAGTAAACAGAAATAAAGTATTGTTGGCAAAACAAAAAATAGCAAGGCTTCGAACTATTATTAGGAAAGCAGAAGAATATTAATTTTCAAGAAGTAATAAACAGAAATGTTCTATAACTACTATTAAAAAAATTGTTTGCTACGACAAATTTTGTGTTTGTATATTTTTTTACTTTCTGTTAAATTCTTTCATTATTCAGTTTTATTTTCATTTTTTGGGGACATTAAATATATCTACTTTAAATAAAGCATTTGACTTTTTCTTAAAATGCGTAATATATTTAGTTCCTCCATATAAACTTCCTCTCAACTTTCTAAAAGTTAGGTGTTTTTACCTTTACAGCTGTCGAGCACCTTTTATAGTCTAAGAGATATGTATTTCCGTTGCCAGTTTTGAGATTTTGCTGTCCTAGTTGTTTATCGGCACGTTGGTACTTTTTATAAAGCCTTTATTGGGACGCCCGTGTTTCATGACATTACCGGATTAACACAACAATCATTAGTCGTTACTTTTGAACAATTTTTTGGTGTTTTTTGAGTGTTTGTGCGTTAAATTTAAGTATTATTTTTAGAAAAAAAAGTTAACGGAATATGGTACGACTATGACGAATCTGCCGTAAACTGGATAATTGAATGCCAAATTTCTCGTGTCACGTCCGTCGATTGTTTGTTTTGCCATCAAACTGGTCATCTGTTAGAAAGAAAACAGAAACAGACAGAAGAGAAAAAAACGAGATTCTAGCTGTAGAGCTTTGTTGTGTCTGCAATGCAGATACAAATACATGATCCATAATTGTGACAGGCCAATTGCTAAATGAACCCCCTTCTGCAATAAGGAACCAACTAAAAATTTTTGCTAAAATTAGTTAGCTGGTTCTGTAGAATCACAAAAAGGTATTTTATCTATTTACAATTAAGATCCGTCTTAAAATACCTATGGACGCCATTTATGAGGAATATGACCTAATTGAAAATTAGAGATACCTGTATTCAAGTTTCGCAATAAAGTACCGGACAATGCGCGCTATGCAATACGGAACCAACAAGCAGTCGGTTTCTTCTAGGTTAACCTATTTTTTAAATTTTAGACCTGTCAAGATGTTAACAATAAAGTTAATTTGTTAAATATTGATTTATTAAACAATGTGGCAAACCCAGTGCCTAGTCGGTAAGACTAATTTTATAAAATAAAGTAATTTTGATCTTTTTTGCTAAAATGTAATTTGGATCCTTTTTGTTAAATATGTTTTGAAATGTTGTTGATTTAGGTATTTAGTCAATTTTGTTTATTTTAGAGTATTAAAAAAAATTACAAATAGGATAGTTTTAGATGAAAAGATTAACTGGTTACATATAGAAAAAATTAAAATTGTCAAAAACACACCTTATAGCATTTTTATAAAAATGGATTATGAGAGCGATATAAACTGGATAAACATTAAATAGTAAAGGGAAAGATTCCAACTTTAGGCGTAGTATTTTGTAATAGCTTAGAAGAGTGCCTCAAAGTAAGGCAAACAACTTAAACTGAACGATATAAAATCTTACATGGACCTGATTCCCGCTGCGGATCAACATTTTCATACTAACCTTATGGGCGATGAAACCCTACAGGAAGATACTGAGGGCTTCGATGGAGATATTAATTGATTTTGAAGCCCAAATTTAATAGAAGACTAATAACACATTTGTTGTGTTTTTATATCGTGCTTTTCATTGTGTTTCCGTTATGCGTTTTTCTTTTTCAATAAATTGCATTTTTCAAAGAATGACCAAGTGATTTTTCTTTAAGAACGACAAAAAATAGTTTTTTTTTTAGATGAAGAACTACATTCTAATGTTTTGATAATAAATACCAGTTAAGAAAAAACTTACAGCTTTTTATATTCACTACCGATTTTTTTTAAGATGGTTCTTTTAATACCGTTTTCTTCCTTTTTTGGGGCTGTCAGTTGGTTCCTTATTGCAGAAGGGGGTCCAAATCTGACTTACTAAAATTCTATTTTTATCATGATGACTCAATGACAAAAAGTTTTCTATGAAACAATAATGTGTTGAACCACTAGCAACGCTCGTGATTCAATCTTCACGTCTAATGCAGAAACACACTCATTTTGCAACTTGATACGTAAATAGCTATAATGCTCAAGAAAATATCCAGTTACAAGAATTTAATTTTATTTAGTCTAAAATAGTATTAAATTAATATTGTTGTGTCTATTATTTTTTAGGATCTACGTTTACAATCCTCACCCTCCTCTACAGCCTGAATAGTTGCGTTAATCCATGGATTTATCTGGCATTCAACAGGGAACTTCGAAAATTACTTATTAGACATTTTATGTCGTCCAATAAGAATTACCGGGCAGCGGCAGAAGGTAAAAAATTCAATTCTATTTTTATACAAAGTCGTACATATTTTCGACACTTTTATAGGGTATCTCCGTAATTGTTAGTGCTATCAAAAAAGTAATGTAGGTGTCATGTGCTCTTTTTGGGTCAAACTTAAAATGGTAAAATCAAAATTGGAAAATTTTGGCTCGCTTAAGAGATACGGGGGAAAATCAAGAATTAACAATTTCAAAATTACCGTATATTTTCTTAGTTAAAAGAGATATAGAAAAATATTTTATTCATAAGTTTCTTTATAATGATTGTTGAATAATCTGCCGTTTTCAGAATAAGTATACGGGGTCAGGTAAAATAGTTATCGGACCTAACCTCATTTTTTTTAAATGAAACACGCTGTATATTTTATTAAAAAAATAGCATTTTAAATTCTCTTTTTAAATATATAACATACAATGGTTGGTTGGTTAAAGGCGGGGGTCGGTTTAGAGTCCCGAACTTTTATCACTGCAGCCTTTCGGCTTATTGTGTACCTACCCCGATTTTATTAGAAGATGTTTGTCCCTTCTATGAGGTCCAGTAACCTTCTACCAAGCTTGTCACGCGGGAGGTTGTCACCACATTGTATTTTCTCGAAGATATTTTGTCTTCTACTAGACAGCGCTATGCAGCGTTATATTATGTGTGATGGGGTTTCATCCTTTTCACCGCAGAGTCTGCTGGATCCGTTGTTTATACCTATCCGTTGACGGTGTTCTCGTAAGTGGCAGTGGCCTGTTAGCAGACCCATCACTTGTTTCAACTGGGGCCGTGTCAGGGTTAGCATCCCATTTGATAGTATTTTCGATGGATACCATGGATATGGTGGTTTCCTAGGCGATTTATTTAAACTTTCTTTCATTTTCTTTTTTTCTTTATTAGAGAGCCGTATATTTTTAAATTATGTTCCAGTCGTCGGAATATGTTCTAAAATGGTTGCCGTCTTTCTGGATAGAGAACAAAATATGAATTTTGCGCCATTTCTTAATTTTTTTCCACTTTCAATATAAACTGATATCATATCAAAATTTTCAAAATGTTGATAAGTCATTTACATTTGTTGTGTCATTATTAATAACAACTAGAATATCATCATAGTTGTTTCTAAGATATTAGCTTTTGTTTCATGGCCTACTGTGGTTTAAAGTAATAAAGTTTAAATAAATCGCCTAGGAAACCACTATCATCCATGGTGTGTTATATTTTAAAAGAGAATTTAAAATGCTATCTTGTTAGATTAAAATATAGAGGGTATTCCATTCAAAAAAATTAGGTTATGTCCGATAACTATTTTACCTGACTCCTTATACTTATTCTGAAAACGGCAAATTATTCAACAATCATTACAAAGAAACTTCTGTATAAAACATTTTTCTGTATCTCTTTTAACTAAGAAAATATAGGGTAATTTTAAAATTGTCTATTTTTTGATTTCCGCCGTATCTCTCGTACGAGAAAATTTTCAAATTTTGATTTTACCATTTTAAGTTTGACCCAACAAGAGCACATGACATCTGCATTACTTTTTTGATAGCACTAACAATTACCGAGATACCCTATAAAAGTATCGAAAATGGGACACCCGTACATACAAATATAATTTTGTTTTTAGTAAACCATTAACAGGACAAATCGTCATTATTTATTTTATTTCTTTGACAAAAAGTGATATATTTCCACATAGGTAAATAACTATAACAAAAAATCCGTTAATAACGGTAGTGAAATAAATATCAGTGATATCCAACGAATTTGGAACTAAACTGAGCAACAAAAAGATCGGCAAACTGTTTTTTTACCCTCATTTTTAAAACTTTATAGCTTGAAAGCTCAACTGCTTTGAATAAAATTTTCGAATTTTAAACATGGGTTTGTGCCAAGTCAGCGGACGAGGAACGCTTTTGACCAAGAGCGACTTTTCCATATTATACAGGGCGAAAAAGAAAGTGATGTAAAAAACAAAAAATTTGATTCGTTGGCATTTTGTTAAAAAAAAATTTCACCCAAAAGTAAATCATATTTTCAAAGCTTAGGTAAATATCTCAAAACAAGTTTGCCAGTTTTCTGTTCAATTTGTTCTGGCAAATGTTATCGAATTTACAAAAAAAGTTATTTCAAAAAGTAGCAATCGATGCCCTTGTAGAGCCATATTTGTCATATTGAATATATTCATGGTTTATTATTGAATAATTTATTTTTCAATTGATACCGGGTATCCCAAGGACCAAAAAGGAAAAAAACTTACTTAAAGAAAAACATTTGTAGACTAATTTTAGTATTGTGCCTAGTTTTTAAATCATATAGGGTATATTACAAATGCCATACTTGTCATAGAACTTGACGCCTCTCAAAAATATTAATATATTATTATTTTTGAAATATTTTGAAAACATAATTTTAGATATCAAACTTATTTCTGACTTGCCCTGTATAGCTTAAACGTTAATAAAAGAATTAAACTTAGGTGACGATAAATTCTTATTAAACTTAGAGTTATAGTAAAATATAGTGGCTTATTTTTCCATAAAGAACATATTTTGCTTAAGAGTGCATATTTTGGGACACCCGGTATCAATCTAACGGTTATTTCTAAAAGAAATTATTCAATGCTAAACCAGGAGTAATATTTAGAATACAAATGTGGCTGTTCTGATTGAATTGATATTGAAATTTTACAAGAAGCTTAGATCTTTTATGTAAATTCGATAACTCTTGCCCCAAGGCATTAAACAAAAAACTGTCAAACTTGTTTTGAGATGTTTACCTAAACTTGAAAAGGTTGTTCTACTTTTACGTGGATTTTCTTCTAAAAAAAAAATTAATTACATCAATGTCTTTATCGCCCTGTATAATATTGAAAATCCCTGATTAACAGCGTTCACGGCACGGTTTAGTTTGCTGGTAGCCGATGTTAAGACAAATTAATTTTTGATGGACGGGACGACTTCTTCCGAGTCCATCTTCAAAATGATCCCTTTTTATGTCAACAAAATCAACAACGGTTTTTCAACCGGATGCTGCGGTTGCGATTGAGATTACCGCGCCCGCAGGTTAAACCCGCGTATAACGAGGGATCGCCGCAGTGCGGTACCAACCTAGTGCATATGCGCTCTAAGTCTATATACGAACTAAGCAGTTGACCGCGATGCGGGCAGCCGTCTGGTTGACAGCAAGCGATGAAATTATGTAAACACATGTACTCGATTCCGCACAGTGATACGGCTACCCGCAAACCGGTCGTTTGGCGAACAGCGGCCCCTTCCCTATCCAGCCGCACGGTTGCTATACGCACAGCACGGGCTGGTTTAGTTTGCCGGTAGCCGTTGTCTTGTCCATTTGATTTTTGATGGACGAGTCCATCTTCCAAATGAACCCTTTTTATCGCAGCAATCAACAACGGTTTTTCAACCAGATGCTGCGGTTTCGATTGCGGTTACCGCACTGCGGTTACCTGCCTATTGCGTATACGCTCTGAAGGTCGCAGTCGCGGCTCAAATTTATGAATAACCATTATTATTAAAGTTTCAGAAGTTAAAACATTTATTTTAATTGCGAATTTAGCATAATGTCATCATCATTTGGAACACCCGGTAATGTGTGATAATAAATCTCACCTACTTATTAAAACTAATTTTATAAGAATTACATAGGTACCGTTTAAAAGAACACTTTTAGATCTATTGTATCTTGGCACCAAGCTCGAAAACGGCCAATCCTGGAATTGAGAAATTGACGAAACGACCAAAGCTTAAAACAACTGTTATCTCGATTTAATCTACATAAACTCCCTGCTATTTCTGTATCTAGTTATTGTTTAGTTGTTAAGTTTAATTATCGTAGTGTTTTGTATATTTGCTTGCCTAATAATCAAAATCGGTTAATTCAAAACACAATAAACACATACAAATAGATAACTGAACTACTTAAATGTTTCTATAAATTGACTTTGAAAACGATATTACAAATTTAAATATCACTTGTTTCCAAACTATTTTTTTGGTTTTTTAATGTTCCACAATTTCTATCGATTTACTAAAAATATTTGTCAAGATTTGGTTCAAAAATTGCGCAATTCCAGCTGTTTAGAGACTACCGAAGCCCAAAATTGAATTATATCGTCCAAAAAAAAAATGTCGACCATTAGCAGTTTTAGAGCTTTGCATCTATCTTATACATACTAAATAGCCGAATTCAATAACTGTTTCAAACACGATGCTTGGTTTGGAAAAAATTATGATTTTTGCTATAGGGCATAAGGTATAAAGAAAAAATGCTAACGAAATGTCACAAACTTGGAATGTACAGTTTTTGAGACATTCTGTCAAATAATATTGAAGAACTTAGATTACCTAAGAGAGATATACTGCACTTAGGGCCGATATTTGAATCTTACCTTAAGTTAGACCTTAGCTAAGGTACCCTTAACGTTATGGTAAATATTAAAAACTATGTTTTAAATTTGACGGTCAATTGACGCATTAAGTGGAAGATTGAAGTTCATAAAGATCTACTATTCCTTTAGATGAGAGTTAAAAAGAACTTTAATCTACTGTCAAACTTGTGTTAAGGATGACTTATGCTATTCTGTACCTTAAGGTTACTTTACTTTTACAATTGACCCTCAAATTAATTTAAGACATAGTTTTTTTAAATGTTTTCCTCAACGTTAAGTCTACCTTAGCTAAAAATATCTATGAAATCTCAATAATCGCGAAGCAGTTAAAAAGATAATTTATTGAAATTTTCACGGTGTAAAAATTTTTTAATCTGTCTGCGAAAATAAACGAAATGTAATTTATCTGCCTGGTTTTCTTTTCACGACAATGAACTCTTTAGATAATTTGTCAATTAATTTGTTTTAGAGTTTTTCTTTTTGCAACGACTTTTTTGGTTTTAAGGAAATTTTTTAAACCTGTCGAAAAACAAGCTCACCAAGTAAAACTTCTTAATACTGTTCGCGAACGTAAAAAGGAAAGTATATTTATTAGGAAGTTCGTCTTAAAAAGACCATCTGCTACAAACAGATTTTTTTTGACACTAAGTTGTTAAGCTTTGGGAGGATGAGCTGTTACGGTCCGTTGAGCATGGTCCCCGTTTTCTGCTTTATAGAAATGTTATCAAGCAAGCTGAATTTAGCTAAATATATTTCAGAAAACGAATTCGATATTTGTACTGGTCTCCTAAATTTTTATTTTGAAAGAAATCAGAAGAATTCATAGAATTTTCAGCTTAGATATTTTACACATAAGTCTTGGGTTTATTCGGGGAGAGTAGTCAAGCCAACAATAAACAATAAAACACTCATAAAACTATTTACAAACAAGCGGATATCTTGTGGGGTGCGGGGGACGGCACGTACTCCCCAATCGGTAGACCGAGGATAATGATTCGGAGCCCACTTTAAGCTGTAAGTCCTCTGGGGAATAGTCCTGTCTAGTATTGTGATCGCTTGAGCGAAAAACCGCTTCATTACTCGATTATTGAAATAACCGACATTTCTCGATTATTAAAAAATCCGATCGAGTTATCTATTCAGGCGAAAACCGTCGCTTGTAACTTATTACCTTTCACTCGATACCCAAGCTTCGCTTGTACCGCTGTAGTGTGATCGAGTTAAAAAACTGCTCGTATATTCGAACAGTTCTTCGCTCGATAGGAAATACTCTAGTTATAAATTAAGGCGAAAAACCGAAAATCATCGCTTTTCACTTGATACCCGACCTTCGATCTACGCGCCGCGCCATCCGTGATGTGAAAATTGGTGACATTCGAGTTTGACGACATACGTCCTGGCACATAAACGAGAAGGTGCATATAAAAAGTATGCCAAATCCCTTAGTGGAGTCATCGCGACATGGGTGTTGTATTGACTGGCTAGCCAGCGGCGATTGTAAATTTTTAAAAAATTAAAGGATGTAATTTTTTTTTAAATCAGAATCAACTGTTCTTCCTTAATCAAAACTCTAGACTAACCTTCTATAACTTACAAAAACAACATCTGGTGTTTTATCAACACATTCTCTTAGTCACAAAAAATCAAAGTGATTAATCGCTTGAGCGATTCACTCGATTATTAAAATCGCTCGAGTATCAAGTACTCGATTATTAAAATCATCGGTTTCTCCAATACTAGTCATGTATACAAACGAAGACGAAAAAAATTGAGAAGGAAAAATTTTCTATTTTTTTTTTATAATTTCCTATTTGGGTATATCTTTTATTCTAAACATTATTTCTGTATAACGTTTTCCATTATTATTTTAAATAAGGATACTTTACTAGTTTATTTGCTGCCTTTACCATCCTCCAAGTGATACCCATTACAGAGACCTTTTTTCATCACTAGCCAATACATCGACTTCTTGCAAACCAACCATCCAAATGCCGAGATTGCTATCTTTGGCGACTTCAACGTCCACAATGTCAACTGGCTTAAATACTCAAATACAGACGATGAGCAATGCCGTGAGGCCAAATCCTTCGCGATCAGTTCTGATCTAACTCAACTCGTAGAAGAACCAATGCGGATTCCAGACCGAGCTGCAGATTTTGCTAGTCTTTTGGATCTTTTCTTAACGTCAAACTACCAATTAATTCTGAACAACCTCCTAAACCTCGCAAGATATGGAATTACAGATCGGCCAAGTGGGAACACCTGAAAGACCATTTGCGCACTTTTCCTTGGATGAGAGTATGCTTCTCTTTTGATGATCCATCCGTCTGTGCTGGGGAGGTCTCCGACGTCATTCTAACGAGCATGGAAGCATTTATCCCCTCCTCCCAAAAACGCCCTTCCAACGGCAAGCCCTGGTTTAGCAAGGATTGTGAGTATGCTGTCAGATCAAAGAATCTGGCTTACCGACAGTGGCGTAAAAACCCTACCACTGAGAATCGTACCACCTTTGTTACCGCTAGAAACCAATGTAAGCTAACAATAGATCAAAGCAAAGAAGCCCATAACGTGAGGATCAAAAACAAACTTCTTGACAGTCCAAACGGATCAAGGTCCTTTTGGTCAGTCGCTAAGACCGTCAGCCAAAATTTCCCCAAATCAAGTATTCCACCTCTAACACGTCCCGATAGTACCACAGCCGGAGACAAAGCCAACTTACTTGCTGAACTATTTTCTTTGCATTCCACTGTAGATTTCCAGGGAAGAACACCACCCGACATTCCTGCAGTTTAATCCGAAATGACCGAAATCGTGTTCCGTCAGCGTCCCGTCAAACGAATCCTGAAAGGACTCGACGTCAAAAAAAGCTACTGGTCCAGACGAAATTCCTATTATAGTTCTCAAGAGATGCGCCGATGAACTAACACCAGTATTTTGTAGACTTTTCAACTTATCCTACAAAAAAGGAATATTTCCATCTTGCTGGAAGACGGCGCGAGTCCAGCCTAAGAGAACCCTGCCTAACAACTATCGACCAGTCGCATTGCTTTCAGTTATATCAAAAGTAATTGAGAAAGCTATTAACCAACATCTTCTAAAGTACCTGGAAGGCTTCAACATTATCAGCGACCATCAATATGGTTTTCGGAAGTCCAGATCAACTGGAGATCTTCTAGCCTATGTCACCCATATTTGGAACAGCGCAATCGAACATCATGGGGAGTCTCGGGCTGTTGCACTGGATATTTTTAAAGCCTTTGATCGTGTTTGACACGAGGGGCTTCTAAGTAAACTGCGATCTTATGGTATGCCCAGTCGATTCTGTGCATGATTGTCTAGCTTTCTTAAGGACCGCTCTCTGCAAGTGGCGATTGACGGATTTCTCTCAGACACCATCACCATCAATGCCGGTGTTCCTCAAGGGTCCGTATTGTCTCCCACTCTCTTCTTACTCTACATTAACGACCTTCTAGTGAAAACTAAAAATCTTATATTTAGTTTTGCTGACGATAGCACACTTATCTAATCTTTCTCTTTGAATGCGCAAACATCGGCTGCCGATGCACATCTTTGCAGACAGCATGAAGTATCACGCCTCAACAAAGACCTGGAAGAAATTTTGGCTTGGGGTGACAGTAACCAAGTCGAATTTAACGCTAAAAAAACCCAGGCAGCAGTTTTCTCTAAAAAGGTTAACATTACAGAACCGGATACTGGCCTACCACTGGCTTCATCTATTAATTTGCTGAACGTCAATCTGGGAGGAAATATCTCTTGGCATAACCACGTTGTGGCAATCGCCAAGATAGCTTCTCAGAAGCTTGGGGTACTCTTCCGAACCAGAAAGTTGTACACACCTCAACAACTTTTGACACTATACAAAGCCCAGATTCGACCATCACTAGCGTACTGCTCTCATGTCTGGAGCTCTGCACCCAAACATACTCTTCGGCTACTAGATTCCATCGAAAGGAGGGCTATTCGTCTGATCGGAGACCACGAGCTGACGAAGAACTTCGACAGCCTAGAACATCGAAGACAGGACTCTCTTTTACAGATATTTCCATGTAAGGTGCTCGGCTGACCTTGCCCTTTTAATTCCGCCCAGAGCGACGAATAGCAGAAATACACGACGAACCACTGCCTATAATTACTCTCTAACTCTTGGTAAATTCAATAGCTGGAAATTATATTTCGATTGTGCAACTAATAAAGAAAATTCCCGATTATGTCCCATAATTTATAGACTATAGAGCACCTGGATATATTAACTATCAAACTAGACCGATTAAGTCCTATAAGTTTTTCGAAATGTTTCTCGTTCTAGAAATACTGGGTATTGAAAGTGAAAGTTTACTTTCGAAAATAAGCCATAATTTGAAAACGATTCAATGTATCAGATTGAAAATTGGCGGTACGCAGTTTCTAGGAGTAGGGAATGAGGATTTGTAGAATTTTTTTAATTTCTAACTAGCTACCTCTAGTTATACAGGGTGTTATGGAAATGTCATATTATATTGAAATGGGTGACTCCTAGGGTGTCCTAGAGAAAGTCTATATACTTTTTTTTTTTAATCGAATATCTGAATTACCACATACTGTCGCCCCATTCCATCTAGATTTAGTTAGCAACAATGTGGGTAACTAGAGTACACTAACAGTGTTGTCAGATCACACCGCATGTTTCGCCCTTGCTTGGATACCTGCCGCGCGCGACTATCGTTGCTACAGTATGTTTCGAGACTCGGGAATGGGATGACGCTGTCCAGGGTTCCACGTGCTTGATGTATACGAATTTTAAACGTTTTGTTAGTTGTAGCAGTACTCGATTTTTTTTTGCTGTGAAATAATTCATAATAAGAAATCTTGTGATGTGATTTCAAATTTATGTGATATTACCTATTGTTGGTTCTGTTGCAAACATACTGTCTGTGTTTTATTTTTTAATGGAATTTAATTATAAAACGGATTATAAGATCAAAGGTAAGCGAGTATGTACCCTAAAATTGTAGTATTTTTTTGTAAAAAGTTTTAAAAAGAAGTGATAACGCAGGTCAAAGACGTCTTGTTGTCAAAAACTAAACACGTGCATTTACAATTCTGTGTTACAATATATGACAACACTGCCTCAATAAACTATTGATTGCGAACGTCCTCAGTAGCGGCCACGTAAATTTTCAGATTTCATATAAAGTGCGTATTTTCTACAAAAATTCAAAGCGACATTTAAGGTTATTTTTCTTCAATTTATTTTCATCTCAGGATTTGCCGATTTAAATATAATAAGTCATTTCTATAACACCCTGTATACACTGAGTTTAATAAATATATGATTTTTTCTTACCTGCCAATTTTTTAACTAAAAGGTACACTTGGCTCGATCCTAATGTCTCTAACCATTTTCGAAATATTTCCATTTAAACATCCCAATGCAAAAAAAATCTAAGTAAAAATGGAATTATTTCGATTATACAACTCCATGTATATTTTTCCCATATAGAAGGATGTGATTAATAAGTGATAATCATTTAAGTGATTATCACTTGGTGGTCACATTGTTGTAATTGTCATTTTTTGACAAATTACTTCAGAAGTAATTTCTAAAGTCGACGATGCTATTAAAAATGTGAAGCCCAAAAATACCGAGCGTTCCGACAAATATGTATGGAAGCAGTTTACTGAGTTTTGCCTTGCGCGAAGTTTCGAAATTGAGAAAATGTCAACAGACAAGGATTTGTGCAACATTTTAAAAGACTTTTCGTTACCTAATACGGTAACACTACTCCTCCTTCGGAGTCGTAGTGTTGTTGCCGGGTAACGCGTTTCGTGTCAATCCCGACACATCTTGTGGTATTACATTCGAAAATTACCCTCATACATTAAGCTAGAGGTGTTGTTTTCGATTGATTACATCGAAAACAACCCCTCTAGCTATCGAAAACAACCCGCCAAGTTTTTATTGTTTATTGACAAAGATAATGACACTTTTTGACGTTTAAAAAAATAACTCAAATATTAAATATTATTACAATTGCGTTATTAATAATTACTAATTTTTTTAGTTCTTTATTTAAAAGTTGTAATATAAAGTTGTTTTAACCATTATTCGAGTAATTTTCTCCCTAAATTACACTCGTGAATAAAAATTCTCAGATAATTTTTAGGCACTAGTGTAATTACCTCCGAAAACTGTTGGAGATTTAACATCGCGCAAGTAGATATACCTTTTTAGTTTAGAAATTGACTTTCTTTGAGAATCTTGGATTAAAAACACTTAATAACAAGTAATGAAGATCATAGATTTATTAAACCGCATGTATGTAACTGGAACCGTCTAATATCACACTTAAAAACGAAATTTCTACAAATCCTTATTTCTTACTCATAAAATCTCACCGTCAATCCGACACATTGAACCGTTTTCAAAATTATGGCTTATTTTCGAAAATAAATTTTCGCTTTCAACACCCTGTGTTTTAAAAAACTTATATAACTTAATCAGTCCAGTTTGATGTTTAGTATCTCCAATGTTGCTCTACGCGATTGGGCAAAATGATCCCTTAAGGTCGTATTAAATGATCCCCTAATGTTATTTAAAGAAAAATTCAAAATTGTTGAAAATATTTTTATAGTAGTTAGGTAACATTAAAAAATAATAAAAACATACTCTTGCTCTACTAAAGAGACTAAAACTAATTTAAATGTTTACTTAGCAGCAAAAATAACGCACAACCAAAAAATTATGCTCAATTTCAAACTTGATTTTCTCGCGAACCGATAAATCGATTTCGCTAATTCTTCTTTTCAACTGTAGATTTTTTCTTCGGTAATTGCACTGTGATATAATTTTTTTATTCAGATTTCACTTTTAGACTTATACAGGTTGAAAAATGAGTAGTAGTAGTAGTTTTTTACGTCAAATTTGAGACACCCTGTAGGGAGTATTAGCAGCAACAACGAATGTATGATGAAATCATACTGTAGCCTCATGTTTTCTGAACATTTTGTTTCTTTAATTTCTCTGATATCTGTAATATCAAAGAAAATACACAGTTTTATACCAGAACATGTTTTTCTTTTAAATTAAAGTAACATTTTGACAACATTAAACTAAGAATAACACTAACAATAATTAACAATAAATAGCAAAAAAAGTACATTAGTAGCGCGTGTTCGTTCCCTTACTTCCCTGCTTCACATTGCCTCGGCATACTCGATATTAAATTGGATATTTTATTTTGATCAAGTTCATTCTAAATATCGGCAACCATTATTTGGACAGGTTGGCATGAGGGGATTGATGCTGTCTCAGTGCCCTACCAATTATAGCCCATAAGTGCTCTATAGGGTTCAAATCGGGACTGCGCGGGGGCCAATATTTACTTATTGTAAATATTCATTGACGATGTGCGCAACATGAGGTCTTGCGTTATCGTGCATTAGTAAAAAAATGATTCCCAATGTACGGAGCGAAGGGACAACGTACTGAGACAAAATGTCACTGATATACCTCTCGCTATTTAAAGAACCCCCATGTGTATGTATGATATCCGTCCGTGCTGTTAAGGAAATTCCAGCCCAAAACATCACAGAGCCTCCATTGAATAAAGTTGTTTCACGTATGTTGCACTGTGCATAACATGTTCTGGTATAAAACTGTGTATTTTCTTTGATATGACAGATATCAGAGAAATTAAAGAAATAAAATGTTTAGAAAACATGAGGCTACAGTATGATTTCATCATTGCTAATGCTCCCTACAGGGTGTCTCAAATTATTTGACGTAAAAAGGTATTATCAATTTTGCACCCTGTTTAAGCCTAAAATTGAATTCTGAATAAAAAATTCTATCACAGTGCAATTACAAAAGAAAGAGTTTCAGTTGAAAAAAAAATTTGCGAAATCGATTTATCGGTTCGCGAGAAAGTCAAGTTTGAAATTGAGCATAATTTTTGGTTGTGCGTTATTTTTGCTGCTAAATGTACTTAGGTGTTAAAAATAAAATACAGAAGAACCTGCATTGGTGGGTGTACATGAGTACTGTCAATTAATACACCTTGTCCAAGATAAGGAGGGCCAGTACAGGGATCTCGGAAACCGTAAGAGATACGAACTCGGTTAAATGGAGTTAAAGTTACACATTTACGTGCCTAATAATATACCGTTTAGAAAGTTTTAAAATTTCGAGCTGTTCCGGAGATATTCGAAAAAAACCGTAATTCTGAAAAATCGTTTTATTTTTTTCCTGGGTTTTTTTGAGATCGAATTCTAAAGTAAATTGCACTTTACATTGCCATTTTTCCCCTGTATCTAACAGCGTTAATTGTTTTGTAATCCGACGAGTCGTCTTCGAAGGACCATTATCAACATTGTCTTTTTTTAAATGCGGTCCTGTTTTCCTGATATTGGAATTTGAGAGCTATTTTTCTTCTGAATGTAAAGATGGTTTAATGGCGTTTCAAGGGTTTTTTGAACAGCATCATTAGATTTTGGGATACGGTCCTGTATTTCCCCTAATTTTATAAATAATATCTCATAAGTAAGCTCTAAATTTTTTACTTATGTTGGACTAGTTCAATAAATAACAAATAATTTAATAATAAACCACAAATAAGTGAACAAAATACAAAAATACATTATTTCAAACTTCTGTTGATGTTCATTATTGGTCCAAAGAACAAACCCGCATTTATACAAAGAGTCCAGACACCAACATCGATTTGGATTTAATATGTGGGATGGAATTTTAGGTACAAAAATATTAGGCCCATTTTTTATCATAAAAATTTAACTTCTGAGCCTTACCTAAACTTACTCCAAGTCGATTTGGAAGAAGCTCTGGATAATAATAATAATAATAACGGAAATCACTTTGAACACCAGATTATGTAGTTCCTTACTTTTTTCGTTGTTCGTTTTATTACTGTTTTGGTATGTTTTTTGTTCACTTATCGTTGTTTATTATTATTGTTCATTATTGTTTATTATTTTTTGTTCACTTATTTGTGGTTTATTATAAATTATTTGTTATTAATTCAACTAGTCCAACATTAGTAAAAATTTAGAGCTTACTTATGAGATATTATTTATAAAATTAGGAGAAATACAGGACCGTATCCCAAAATCTCCTGATGTTGTTCAAAAAACCCTGGAATCGTCATTAAACCACAATGTGTCATACATCGTTACATTCGGAAGAAAAAAGCTCTCAAATTCCAATATCAGGAAAACAGGAACGTATTTAAAAAAATAAAGTTGATAATGGTCCTTCGAAGACCATTCGTCGGATGGCAATGTAAATGCAATTTACTTTAGAATTCGATCACAAAAAACCCAGGAAAAAAATAAAACGATTTTTCAGCATTTCGTTTTTTCCGGATATCTCTGGAACTGCTCGGAATTTTAAAACTTTGAAAACGGCATATTATTAGGCACGTAAATGCGCAACTTTACCTCCATTTAACCGACTTCGTATCTCGTACGGTTTCCGAGATCCCTGTACTTCCTCCTTATCTTGGACACGGTGTATATTTTTCAACGAACTTGTTCGACTTTTTCATTTTGAAGGCTGAAGTCGCGGGCGATCTTCGAGGGTATATAACCAAATAATGCATTCCGCATCTTCCCCTTCTGAGTCGTCCTCTTTGTCATCCTTCTTATTACTATTTTTTCTACCCTTTGTTAACTTCAGTTCCTTATTATGTTTTAATTGTCTGCAATGGTTAACTTTTTTTTGTTACTCAGTCGTAACAACTCGTGGACAGATATTGAAATTGCCCCTGGGCCCCCAAGGTTTAGGGGCCCTTATTCACCTGGTATGGGACCATAAGAAAGTAGACGCAACACATCCACTGCTCAAACTTTTAAATTCAACTGAATGGCATGACTAGGCGGAGAACTAAGCTGGTAATAGTGACGTGCGAAAGCCACAAATGGCACAAATAGGTATAAAAGATAATAGGATAATTTTGGGCCCGTTCTTTTCCCCTACAAAATTCTAAAATGGGAAAAACAAATGTGGCTTGCATAATAACATATATCTTTAAAGTAAATCACATAATATTATGGTGTTGAGCACACAATATACGAAAAATATGTTTTAAAAAACGGATGATGTGCGGAGCTTAATCTTCTGTGGTATAAAATTTTTTTATTACTGAGAAAAAAAATTTTCATAAAAGAATAAAGAAAAAATTTAACTAAACATTATAGCGTTGTGGGTACCGGTTGTTTTTGTAAGCGGGATCTGCGAGATTCATAAAAAAAATGGTGTGTACAATATTTTTCCAAGTTAGCTACATCGCAATTTACAAAAAAAAAAATAAACAACGCAGAAACCTTTTTGTTCGATAAAAAATTTATTTTGTTGCAAAATAGAAACCGTACCTGGGCTTAATTATTTTTAAATTGGAACACGTAATAATTTTCCTGGACAAAATAGGTCAAATATTAGTGATTTATTATTCATGGAAAAATTTTGTTTCACATTTTGTATAAGCTAACCAGAAGTTCATATCATTTTTTACCATTAGTTTTTTATATTCAAGTTACATTGAGATATGAGATTGAGATATGAGAAGAATTAGGCATTTTTTTATTATGAAAATTTTCGGTTAGAACATAATTTCCTATATTTTTTTTTTTTTTTAATATCTAAACCCATAGGTATAAAAAAATATGGTAGAAAATATATTTGAATCGGCTTTCGTACGACTTTCCGGTTTTGACAAATTAGACTGGACCCATACATTCGTTTTCCTGATTCGGAATCCGAATTCGGAAAACGAAAAGGAAATTCTTCCGAACAAATGCAGAATTTTCCATACTACCATTCCGGAAGATTTTACTATATTAGTTAGTGTTGTGATCACTCGAGCGAAAAATCGCTTGATCACTCGATTATTGAAATAACCGACATCGCTCGATTATTAAAAAAAGCGCTCGAATTATCTATTCAGGCGAAAACCGTCGCCCGTAACTTATTATCTTTCACTCGATACCTGCGCTTCGCGTTATCGAATTAAAAAACTGCTCGTATATTCAAACAGTTTTTCGCGCGATAGGACATACTCTAGTTATAAATTCAGGCGAAAAACCGAAAAATATCAACTGTTATAATGAACTTCGTTTTAGACGCCGCGCGATCCGAAAGCTGGATAGCCAGCGGCGTAGTTTAGGTCTCCGATTGTAAATATTGAAAAATTAAGGGATATAATTTGAAAATTTTTATTTATTATAAACTCGAGAAAACTTCTCAAAAATAACATAATAATAGAAATTCTTAATGAAAAATAACGAACAAAATTGTTAACAACATATATAGAAAAATTCGTTGGTAATCTTATAGTAAACATTTTAAAATCTAAACAGGAACTTTTTATTATTAAACTCAAAAAGACTTCTTAAAAATAACATACATTATAGAAAATGTTAATGGAAAATAAGAAAACGAGCAAAATAGTTAACAAAACATAGGTAACGAGAAATTTTTTGGTAACCAAAAGTAAACATTCTTAAATTTAAATTGCACACAGTGAACACCTGATAATTTAAAGTGGAAGAAGTTGACGGCCATTTTAAATATCTATTTATTTTATGCTTGTAGATTGAGAAAGATGTGAAGAAAAATAACTCTTGGTAATACTTTTTGTTTTAAAAAAGCACAAGAATAAACCCGAGCAATAAATACATATTTGGGTGATTTTTTGCAGTTTTTTTGTTTGGTATCGAGACACGTGGTAAAAATTCATTATTCACAAATAAATAAATTTCTGGAATTTTTTTGGTGACACTATAATAGCTAAACCTGTGCCCACCCGTAGTTACGTGCCTGCTAAATACCCTATGTAATATGTAAAGGGCTAGGCAGCCCGTTAAGCAGTCGGTGACGTCATCGCTTGGGACATTGGAATTTCAGGCGATTCACTCGATTATTAAAATCGCTCGAGTATCAAGTACTCGATTATTAAAATCGTCGGTTTTTCCCAACACTAAATATTAGTGACAAAGATAGCGTGGGTATTAATTTTCTACTGAACAGAGATGGGTATAGATTTGAAGATACTGTAAGTCTCTCTCTCTAGCTCTCTAGTATTTTCAAGATATACCATACACACAGCATAGATCTACCGTAGGAAGGGTAGGTATGGCAGTACAGACCCTGATTCCTGAAAGAAAAATTCCAGACGTGTGCGTCGATAAATACAATCAATATAATAATCTTGCGATCGGAATCGAAATTAAGAGGGTTCCGGAATGAACGGTACGATAAAATTCCGTACGGAAAGTAACGAACGCATGTGTGGCATTTTGGTTGTGCGGCCGGCTTTAAGTAAGCAGTTATCCCATTTGGCTAAAAAACATAATTTCTGAACTTATAGGTGTAAATGACAAAAAATTTTCGAATTGAAATTTGACCATTTGGGATTTGTGCCTGCTTGATTACATAATAAAATATAACATTAAGGAAAGTTACTCAGAATTCAAAATCATGCAAGCGTACCGATATTTAAGAACCGCCAGCCTAGGTACTTTGTTTTTGTTCCATTTAATACAATATTTTTACTAGTTCTAATTCTTAGATTTCCTTATCGCTTTTCATATTAGCCTAGGAAATATTTGTTAATCAAATGTTACTTCCGAAATAATATTTTCAAATAAATGTATTCAATTCCATGAACAAATTTTTTTTTAGACGTTTAAAAAATGCCAAAAAATTAATATAGACTGAAGGTTATTAAATTCAGCATTCTTGCGTGATTTTCGAAAATTTATTGAAACCACGCAGTACGCAGTAAATTATAAATTTATTGAAATAATATTTACTTCTAAATAAAAATCAAATCAAATTTAATATAGGTACACTCGGTTAAAATATTTTCAATATGATGGCATTTCCGATTATACCGGACGTCGGTGTAAATAAATTTTTAATTTTAAATGGAACTTTATATTATTACATTTTTGGATTCTACGCAGGCAGGCAGATCTCGTATGTCAT
The DNA here is from genome assembly GCA_963991005.1 of Barypeithes pellucidus. NCBI lineage: Eukaryota > Metazoa > Arthropoda > Insecta > Coleoptera > Curculionidae > Barypeithes > Barypeithes pellucidus. The sequence goes on along the minus strand of OZ022556.1, from coordinate 30,184,785 downwards.
GTCCTATACCTAAGTCTAAGCATTTGACATATTCAGGTTTTATGTTAAAATAACGTTTGCAGACTTTAAATTAATTATTAATTTTTCCTAATCGCTTTGACAGAAACCAATGATTTTTTACAAAATTTGGGAATTATGGTTTTTTTAGGACGAGGAACTGATTTTTTGGTGAAATTTTAATGTACAATATATAATGTAGGTCATAACTTTTTTGTGCCTCAGTTTATTTAAGTTTTTAATGAAAATAATACTTTTCTGATATTTATTACGTATAAAATATATACTAATTTAAGGTCGCCCAAAGTTACCGTTTCGGAGATATTTGTATTTAAATTGTTTAGTGCACCCTGCCCAATTACTATTAATTTGGAAATAATTTTTTTTTCTCAAAGTAACCTATTAGAAAACAATTGAAATTTATTGATGCAGTTGCTATGGAACAGAAAATGTTTCATTTTTGAGTTTACGTAAGTTTGTCTTTTCATTAGGCTCAAAGTTATTTTAATTAAAGTAAGTTAAAGAACAATCCAATTGTATTTATTATTGCCAATTAAAATTACTAGAACATTAATTATGATGTAAAAGTTAATTGGTAAGAAGTAACAAAATGTTATTTGCTTGCCTGAGCTAACGCACTAAACAATTTAAATGCAAATATCTTCGAAACCGCAACTCTGGGCGACCTGAAATTAGTATGCCTTTTTTACGTAACAAATATGATAAAGTATTATTTTCTTTAAAAACTTAAATACACTGAGGCTCACAAAAGTTATGACCTAATAAATGTGCAAAAAATCCTAGCTCCCCCTACATTGTATATTAAAATTTCACCAAAAAATCTCTTCTTGTCCAAAAAAAAACCAGAATTGCCAACTTTTGTAAAAAACTGTTTGTTTCTGTGAAAGTTATTAGAGAAAAACAAAAATAAAGTTTTAACTTTAACACCCTGTATATCAGTTAATATCAACTTGATAAAGCTAAGTATAATTAAATCCTAATATTTTTACGTAAGGAGTCGGTGGTTTTCCATGTCCCATTAATGAGTAGACACCCTGTATATAAGCCTTTATTATTTCCTATATATAAGCCTTTATTATTTAATTTGGGTTGGATTTCTTGTTGAAAAGGACCTGCTTAATAGATTTTTTTATAATATTCTGTTTCCTATTTAGCATAAAAAATTGTTGTTTTTATAAGGTTATCTATTCCGAAAATATGATTTGCGCACTTAAGTTCAGTTACTAGTTGAGTAACTGAACTTAAAATCTGCAGCAAAATCGCCATATAAATATATTAAATTGGCAATATTTCTAAAACTACAAATTTTCTGAATAGACAACCTTATACAAACTTATTAGAAAATGCAGTGCTTTACAGTTTTCTCTATTTCATCAATTTAATTTTTAATCTTATTGTTTGAACACCCTGTATTAATAGTTATCAAAATATTATAGAAATTTATGAAAGCAATTTCTTCTTTTCAACAAGAAATCGAACCCAAGCTAAATAATAAAGGCTTCCTTATAGGAAAAATTAATAATTAATTTAAGGTCTGTACACGTCATTTCAGACATGAAACCTTAAATATGTCAATTATGATTAGACTTAGCTACTATGATATACAAAATCTGCCTAGAATCTTGCGTAATTCCAAAATGTAATAATATATAGGGTGTTCCATTGAAAATAAGCAAGTTGACACGTACTTCCGGTATAACCGTATGTGCCATCATATTGAAAATATTTTAGCGGAGTTGCCCTCATCAACATTAGCACACTGTTCAATCGCCAAAATTTTCCTATGTATAGTTTTTTTCATATATAGTTCGAGGCGATTCCTTTGGGACACCCTATATATGTAATTATATAATTTTGTTACAGGTCAAACCGCAAGCAACTCGTCAGGAGAACAGGTGACATCCCTAAAATTTTCCCGGTATAGTCCCGGTCGGCCCTATGTAAACGGCAGAAAATGGTTGGTAACAGCTACCTGAAACAAGCCATGCGGTTGCGGCTTACCGAAAATGGTCCGTCGCCGCCCATCGCTGGATGACATTTCCGGATCATCGCTTATTGAACTCAGTGAGTTTATTACGGAATTTACCGAGGTCGAAATGCACTCCAGTGAGAATTACCACGAGTCTGTGATGTAGAGAAATAATATATTATTATTGTCTATAATTTTCTACAACTATTTAGAATTATCACGAAATAAATTGCGTTTAGATTAACAGACAGGCGTATTGAGTGTGTTTTGCATTATTAAAGTGGACAGGGGGGATGCGAAGCATAATGGACTTACCCTGTTGCAGGTATACTATGATGGAACCGTTACGTCCTTGTTAGGATAGATCGACATAACAGGTAAACGAAAAAAAAAAATTCCCCGGAAATTAGCCGGAATAAATCACCAGGAAAAAAGCCCTATCGAAAAAATCCCCTTGAAAGAAAACCCCGGAAAAATATTACCAGAAAAAAAATGAAACAACAATGTTTTATAAATTAAAGATGTAAAAACATAAATTATTCATACATGCAATAATATTATCTACGTATACGTAGCAGCAATTATGAGACATGGCATTTAGAGAATTAGCTATATCTTTCCTGGCTATTATACTGTTCACATAAAAGCTTCAGCCTATCTTGCAGTACCTGATATGTGGTTCGTTCTTGGCTCCTAGCTCGAAATTGGCATTTTGGAGCTTCGCCAAATCGACTGCCAACTCCATCATAATTTTTTTTATTAATACCCAAACAGACGGACAGGTATTGCCCATCCTTATTCCTTTATTTTGTCGGTACCCCGGAATAACTCCGGTGCATCGCATTGCAGCGGAAAATGTTTAGGGAAAAAGTGATTTGGTTTTCAAGGAGGAATAGTTTGCAATTCAACCCGCCCCCCTCAACCCCCGGGCGCGGGTGGGCGTAAGTTAAGATTTTCAAATTTTCATTTCAAACAACTTTTTCCACGGGCATTTTTTAGTACAAGACAGAGAAAAAGTATATTTCCGGGATAAAACTTGATTTTTGCACGCTTGTGATTTTGTCTTTCTCATGGTGATTATTGGTGAAGGATGGGCCCGAATAAAAAAGTTTTTCGGACAAAAGATGTTTATTTTTGGTCGGAGAACACGATACGCCAATCAAAAATATGGGGTTCCATTTGAAAACCTTAACATACCTCCACCCGCGCCCGGGGGTTGAGGGTGGGGGGTGGTTTAAATTGCAAACTATTCCTCCTCAAAGCCAAACAACTTTTTCCCCAGACATTTTCCGCTGCAATGCGATGCACCGGAGTTATTCCGGGGTACCTTTTTTCAACACCCTATACTATAATATTAATACAACCAAATCATGAATGGTCTATCCTCAAATAAATAACGATTATTTTTGTAGTATACAAAAATCTGGTAACGGGTTTCATAATCTATATCATAACAAAATTGCTATCGAGTTATTTTTACAAAATTAAAATTTTAATTATATTCGCATTATTGCGAGGAAGTCCAATATCTCAGTTGTAAAAAGAAATACAAAGAAATATTACATACAAAAGAGATGCATATTATAAAAATATTTTCTAGTATACAGGGTATCACAAAAGCAGAGGGGCAAAAAAATATGTCTTTTTAAATAGCAACCCGGCATAACTTATAGAGTATTTTTTACGGAGGTGCCAATATTGTTCTTTTTACAGTAACAAATATTCATATTTTCAAATAGAACACTCTGTATATTAATTGGCCATGTTTTTAAGTATTTGATGCTCTATGCATTCGCAAGTATAACTCATGTTCTAAAATCGGCCGTTTTGTCACAATTTTAGATTTTAATGGAAAATGCCAAAATATTTTTTCGTGGTAGATCATGACTAAAACAAAAGAAGTCACAATATTTTATGAATTACTCTTTAATCTTTCATAATTTAAATATGTACATTTTTCAGTTTCAAAATTAGGAAATGATAATTCTATAAAATTTGTAATGATTTTTAGCTTAATGACTTTGATTTAATTTTGAACTAATAAAACAATTTAATTTATTTTTACAATAAATAAAAAAATCAGAAAATAATAGTAGTGATCAGAGAAACAAATAGATAAAGATACAAGTAGATATTTTAAAAACTATAACTAATGTGCCGCGATGCTTATTTAAACATGCCTCTATATTTTCTTCAAAAAATCGACTGTTCTTGTTCAGTATAATCTTTCTTGTTGTATTTTACATTGTAGTGATTTATTGTTGAAAAATGCGATAAAATTACGAATTTAAAACTTAATATGACATTAAGTATGTAATTAAAATAATATTTTTGTTTCTGATAATAGTAGCCTTTGTCATGGCCTACCAAGAAAATAAAAATTAACATAAAATAGCGATATTTTGGCATTTAAAATTAAACTCTAAAATTATGGCAAAACGGCCGATTTTAGGACATGAGTTATACTTGCGAATGCATAGAGCATAAAATACTAAAACAACATGGCCAATCAATATACAGAGTATTCCATTTGAAAAAAGGAAGATTTGTTACTTTATTGGCACCACCATAAAGGATACTATGTATAAGTTATGATCAGCTTCCTCTATTAAGACCATTCTGTTACCCCTTGGGGTACAAAAACCGTAACTCAGTATTATTAAATTTAAATTAGTTAATATTTTGAAGACATTTGAATATGTCGTCTTCCTAGGATTTTCTTGTAAGTTTTAAATAAATTCAATTCCGCAATAAAAAAAAGTGGATTGCCATTTAAAAAAATAGTCTTTTTTGTCACTCTGATTTTGTGGGACATCCTGTATATTAGAAAATATGTTTAGAATCTGCATCTCTACGGATCCTATAGCTCTTGTATGTAATATTGTTTTTTATTTCTAATGAGTCACCCTGTATGTAGGAACATTGTGATTTTTTTTTCAGACACATAACCATTTTTTTGGGAGATTTTTTTTGATAGAAGTTTTCCTTCCGGTTTTTTTTTTCGGCGGATTTCTTTCCTAGATTCAACATGACCTGATATAATAACATGCTAATATTACGGGGTGTGATTCCTTAGGTCATTTAATAAAGAAAAGTGCATATGAACATATGTCCGCAACGGCTTAAATTTTTTGCCACAGGGTGTTGAATTTTTATTTTTTAAATGGTTATTTTTTAATATCTCCGAAAGTACTTTAGATATTATTTTCAATTTTGGTATGTGTTAATAGGATATGGAACCATAAATTTTAGTTAGAAAAGGTATTCAATTGTTCCCCCAGTGGCGTCCCTGCAAACATGTCCTCTCATTTTTTACAAGAAAGATGACATTTCTCCATGTGGATTTTATGGAACTTTGTTTTATAAAAATTGTTGGAGTGGAAGAAACAGCTTTTTAAGTGAAGGTGGCCATTTCCAACAATTTTTATAACACAGAATTTATTATTAATTATTTTGTCAATGTTAATAATATCGAGTTTCAATATTAATTTAGTGGTTTTAATCAAGAACGGGTGCGTCTGACGAGAAAATCTCAAGAGACCGTTTTCATGTAGAATGGACCAGGCTAATCAGAAATATATCCAAATGGAAAAATGTCAGTGACGTATCATCTTTTTTGTAAAAAATATCAGAAGAAATGTGTGCAGGGACGCCACTGGTGGAACAATTGAATTACTTTTCTATATCCTATTAACACATACCAAAATTGAAAATAATATCTAAAGTACCTTCGGAGATATTAAAAAATATCCATTTAAAAAATAAAAATTCAACACCCTGTAGCACAAAATTTAAGCCGTTGCGGACCTATGTTCATATGAACTTTTCTTTATAAAATGGCCTAAGGAATCACTACCCAAAATATTAGCACGTCATTACCCTTTATATGTAGCCGCAAAAATAGCAATGCCAATTTTTCGGAAAAACTAATTCAAATAAACTGCATAGCGTCGGTCTAATATGAAAATTGCACATGTCCGAAATTAATAATTTTCCAGGAGAAACAAAAAACTTATTTAGGGCTTAAAATAAAAATAGTTAAAGAATAAAAATTAAGTGGGGGGTTTTATTGCTTTAATTCGATAGGTATAATGATGTGTGGCTGAGTAAAAAGCACGTCCATAATAAATTGTGGACTACTAACTGATAATATTTTAGTATCTAGCGAATTTAAAAAAAAAATTCTTCTTATTACCTAATAGAAAAAATGTTTTGAAATATGCACATACCTCCGAATATTAGTCAAAATAAAATGATATAAAAATTGCACAACTCCATTCAAAATGTAAACGCGGTTCATGGAACTATATTGATTGTATTATAACTATGAATCACTTGTAGGCTTACCTATGTTTTATTTTTAACAAATCTTTATAGACCACCAATTTACTTTAAAACTAATGGAATTGTTTCACATGAACGTGACTGCATGTGGCGCCATGTTGATTGTTGGGACTTATGCAATATTCATCATACTCTATTTATATTTGTGGGATTTGCAGATATCATATTAATATTTTTGGCGATATCTAGTGGCAATTTTTCTAAACTGAGATGTTAGCTTATAGCTTCAGCCACTGTTTACCAGATTGCGCAAAAATCGCTAATTTGGCAATGTATTTTTCCTTAGGCCGACGCATTAAGTATGTTAGTTAGATCGGCACACCAACGTTTTGTTAAAATTAGTGACTTTCAGCGTTCTCGTTTTTATTCTAAAGTTTGTCAAATTATCAGAAAAAAGTGTTTTACTATAATCCGCCGTTTCAACTTGTCTTGAAACAGTTAAATTATATTTTTAAATTTAATGTGGAATTTTATTAAGCATATAGGCTTACAGTACAGGGTGTCCCATTTTCGACACTTTTATAGGGTTCTCTGTAGCGGTTAGTGCTATCAAAAAAGTAATGTAGGTGCCATGTACTCTTTTTGGGTCAAACTTAAAATGAAAAATTTGAACATTTTCGCTCGCTTAAGAGATAGCTAGGTACAGGGGAAAATCAAAAAAATGACAATTTCAAAAGTACCCTATATTTTCTTAGTTAAAAGAGATACCAAGATAGCAAAATCTTACTTATTTTATTATACTAATTAACAATCTGTCTTGCAAAAGGCTCAGTTGGCTCCGGTTTTATAGATCCATCCCAATTATGATAATTTACCTACCTGCCCTTAATATATGGGAAAATTTCACCATTAAATGAGAAATACCTGGATTTATTATAACAGGTGTACTTTATAAGGGGTTTAAATACATATAATATAAATCCTAAATTGTTAGTTAGTTGTATTTCAACCACCAGTTGATCGAGAGCTGTTCGTATTTGAGAAATTAGAGAGTTTTGAGCAACATGTCGCGAGTTTGTGTAAATAAGCCGGATCATTTTTGTTATATATGTGGTGAAATGACTTTTGTGAAACAAAAACGTACGCTTAGCCCTTTAATAAAAAAGGCTTACCACTTGTATTTTGGCTGCAAAGTTGGAGACCAGGATAAAAATTGGGCTCCCCATATCTGCTGCTACAAATGTGCGTCCAACATTCGCGGCTGGCTAAGTGGAAAAAACCGTAAGATGCCCTTCGCTGTTCCTATGATCTGGCGAGAACCGAAAGACCACGTTACTGACTGTTACTTTTGTTTGACACCTCCCATCAAAAAAGGCTTTTCAGAGAAAAAAAGGTCTGCGATACAGTATCCAAATTTACAATCCGCCATACGCCCGGTGCCTCATAGTGACGAGTTGCCTATACCTAATCCACCTCAGGAATATACCCTTCATTCTGATGATGATCAAGAGGATTCAAACGGTAGTGTACCGGAAAATGTCGCCGGCCCATCAACCTCGCAAGACTCCGATTTTGTCTGTGAACTTCCAAGTAAAAAGCCTCACAAAATAAGTCAAAGTCAATTAAGTGACCTTATAAGGGATTTGGAACTGCCCAAGACAAAAGCAGAACTATTGGCCTCTCGATTGCAACAATGGAATTTACTTGAAGATGAAGTAAAAGTTTCTGTGTACCGAAGCCGTCAGAAAAACCTAACACCATTTTTTAACATGGATAACAATTTGGTAGCCTGTAGGGACATTGAGGGATTAATGGCAGCTTTAAATCTGGACTATGATCCAAAAGACTGGAGACTTTTCATTGATTCCTCAAAAGTAAGTCTTAAAGCTGTGTTACTCCATAATGGAAACAAATTGCCTTCAGTCCCAATTGGTCATGCAGTCCATATGAAAGAAACATATAGCAATTTGAAATTGTTACTTGAGACCATACAATATGAAAGATATAAATGGCAAATTTGTGGGGATTTAAAAGTTGTGGCGATCTTGCTTGGAATGCAGCTAGGTTATACCAAATACTGCTGCTTCCTCTGCGAATGGGACAGTCGAGCACGATCGGATCACTACAGAAAGAAAATTTGGCCACCGAGAGAGTCTTTTGAGCCAGGAAAGAAAAATATGACCAGCGCGCCATTAGTTGCCCCAGAAAAGATTTTACTACCGCCACTTCATATAAAATTGGGACTTATGAAAAATTTTGTGAAGGCAATGGACAAAGAAGGCCGTGCTTTTAGTTATTTAAAAGAAAAGTTCCCTAGAATCAGTGACGCTAAAATTAAAGAGGGAATATTTGTGGGTCCCCAGATTAGGAAACTTTTCGGAGATGCGCAATTCGATTCCATACTTGAAGGCAAGGAAAAAGACGCATGGGATGCCTTTAAAATGGTTGCAAAAAATTTCTTGGGAAACATAAAAGCAGAAAATTATAAAGACCTGGTTGCCCAACTTCTTTTGTGTTACCAAAACCTAGGGTGTAATATGTCGTTGAAAATTCATTTCCTGGATTCTCATCTGGATTACTTTCCGGAAAATTGTGGTGCTGTAAGTGACGAACACGGTGAGAGGTTCCACCAGGATATTTCGAACATGGAAAGAAGATATCAGGGAAAATGGAACTGTGAGATGTTAGCCGACTACTGCTGGACTATTACGAGAGATGCCCCAGAGGCTGCTTTCAAAAGGCAAGCTAAGAAGCGCAAAATGAGTGTCTAAACTTTGGATTCAATGATAAAAATGTGCTATTTAGTTGCTTTTGTTGAACCAACAATATATTGTTATCTGTATTTTGTATGTCCATTGTATATGCCTATGAATTAAAATTTTGTAACAAATAATTGAGATTTTTTTTTTTGCGAGCCAACTAAAATCTTTAATAGGTATTTTTTAGTTACTTGGGTACAGTTGAATCCAAAAAAATAGGTTTTGTTCAGGAAACAAAAAAAAAGTTGAAATTTGTTTCCCAGTGTAATCTGCCATATTTAGAATAAGTATATGCGGTCAGATAAAAAAGTTATCAGACCTAACCGCACTTTTTTAAATGAAACACCCTGTATATTTTAATTAAAAAAGAAATCATTTTATATTCTCTTTTCAAATATATAACACATCATAGATAATATTGGTTTCCTAGGCGATTTATTTAAACCTTATTACTTTAAACCACATGAAACAAAAGCTAATATCCTAGAGACAACTATGTTGACATTCTAGTTGTTATTAACATTTAACGTCAATTTCATTTTTACATATTCATTTGTGAAAATGACTTATCAACATTTTGATAAATTTAATATGATATCCGTGGTGTGTTATAAATTTGAAAAGAGTGTTTAAAATGCTATATTTTTAGATTAAAATATACAGGTTGATCCATTTAAAAAAATGAGGTTAGGTCCGATAACTTTCTTACCTGACCCCGTATACTTATTACGAAAACGGAAGATTATTCAACAATCATTATAAACAAACTTCTGTATAAAAAATTTTTCTGTATCTCTTTTAACTAAGAAAATATAGGATAATTTAAAAATTGTCAATTTTTCATTTTCACCCGTATCTCTTAAGCGGGCGAAAATTTTCTAATTTTCCTTCTACCATTTCAAGTTTTACCCAAAAAGAGCACATGATACCTACATTACTTTTTTGATAGCACTAACAATAACGGAGATACCCTATAAAAGTGTCGAAAATGGGACACCCTGTACATCAATGGTACTCCATATAACTACATTAAAACTATTTGTTCTAAAATTTATTGTTTCAAAACCAACTTGCTAATTAATCCTTTAAAGAAGCAAATTAGTTTTAAAAGCCAATGTCACAAGTATTATAAAACCAGTATAAAATCCATAGGGTATTAAGACCAAATTGTTTTTTATTTTAGTTTAAAGAGTCTATTACATTCTTTGCATAAGAATAAGTGGACTTTAAAACCAACATCTTTTTATTGAACATATTAACGCATTTTTAAACCATAAATTAATCAAAAGTGTCTTCCAATTGTTACTTGGGCGTCAACCTTAACGAGCAGTGGAAACTCGCAAGCAAGGTTGCTACGGCGCAAATTTTAAATTGTTTACGTTTTTTCAAAATACCTATCGTCAAAATTTTATTTTTTCATATTTACATGAATAACTTTAATATTTACATGTGAGTACAAACAGGAAGAATATTCTAAACCAAAATGCTCAGCCTGAACGAATATTTTCTAAAGAAGTCTTCTAAGCTATTCCTGATACCAAAATATTCCAATTAATTATTTGTTCCCAAAATAAATAAATCTTCTTAGTCATGTTACTAAACATTGCAAATAAACAACCAAATAATTTCGTTTTAAGGCTAAAAAGTAAATATGATATATATAAATATGTATTTCTCATTAAAAAAATATGTTCCACATTTTAAATTTTGCTAAATACAGGGTGTTATGGAAATGACTTATTATATTTACATGGGTGACTCCTTAGGTATCCTAGAGGAAGTCTACATACCTTCCTTTTTATCGACTATCTAAATACTAAGTTTTGCCTATATGCTGTCGCGCCGCTCCATCTGGGTTCAGTTAGCAACTGTATGTAGGTTACTAGAGTAAACTACAGTGATTCCAGATCACACCGCGTGTCTCGCCCTTGCTTGGATAGCCGCCGCGCGCGTATTGATATGTTTCGCCTTCAGTATGTTTCGATTCTCGGTGTTGGAATGACGCAGAGGGTTCCAAGTGCTTGATGTATACCAATTTTAAACGTTTTGTTAGTTGTAGCATGCATTCTCCGATTTTTTTTCTGTCATCAAATAATTCATAATAATAAATATTGTAATGTGATTTCAAATTTGTGTGATATTATCTACTGTTGGTTCTGTTGCAAGACATACTTTTTGTGTTTTATTTTTTTATTAAATTTAATTATAGAACGGATAATTTTAAAATAAGATCGAAGGTAAGAGAGTATGTACCTCAAAATTGTAGTTTTTCTTCCTAAAAAAGTTTGAAAAAGAAATGATAACGCGGGTCAAAGACGTCGTGTTGTCAAAAACTGAACACGTGCGTTTACAATTCTGTGTTGCTATATGACAACACCGCCAATGCGCTGACCTCTTTTGAGACTTGAGACTGCCTCAATAGATGATTGATTGGGAATGTCGCCAGTAACGGCTACGTAAATTTTTAGATTTCAAAGTTATTAATTCAAAGCGCCATTTATGGTTATTTTTCTTCAATTTATTTTCATCCCAGGATTTGCCGGTTCAAATATAATAAGTCATTTCCATAACACTCTGTATATGCTCATAAGTCAAAAACTGTTCGAGATAGGTATAGCAACATTACACATAGGAAGGTAAAGAATTCTAATAGCTTATAGGAACAAAGAAAAAATACAGGGTATGGTGTTCCTTTTAAAAACACAAGTTTTATCATTTTTCCAATCAAAATATTTGTATTTTGAAAGACCCTGTACTATATTTTAGAACAGAATGAAAGGCTTTTTAAAATAAAAAGTTTAATTAATTATTACTCAAGAACGATAATGAAAAGGTAGGTATAGGACAATTTTTAGGAAACTTAGTATGAAAATTCTAAAAAAATAATATCCAGGATGCTTCATTTAAATTATCAAAGTTGAGGTGGCTGTGATCGTTTTATAGAGGGGTCATAAGTATGGATATTACCATAGAATTAGTTTCGGGTGGTTAAAAATGGACTTCAAAGGTTATCGCTTTTAAACGGTAGCCGATAATGGCCGCCTATTATTAAAATTGCAACACAAAGAAAGATGTTCTAAATAGTTGTAGGAAAAACGAATTTATGAACAATTTAAATTAATGTTAAGGCTTTAATTTATAATATGCTATAGTGTTTAGTATTTTTAGGAATATCTACCTAATTATTCAGGTTACGTTGAATGTAAATAGCGGAACGTAACCATTGTCTGATGTGATGTCATTATTTCGAATAAATGGTTCGCGTAGTTTAAGAAGAAATAAACGAAAAAACGCATTTTTTTTATAGAACAACAATTATTTATATAACCAGTTGGGAAATAGGATTTTTGTGGGTGGATTTTTGTACAGCAGCATGAATTTTACATACAGTGTGTCCAAAGCTCGACGCATGAATAGGTAAAGAAGACTGAAATTTTTTAGTTAAATTTTATTTTCTGGCGTTCACCCCTGCTGGCAGTGCCGGATTAAAGGCCAACAAGGCCCGAGCCTGCGTGTGGCCCCCCCATTTACGTTAATGACATTTTTCTTTTTAGATGTCGATTTATGTTGGAGTCCAAGTGTTCCGACATAAATTTGGCACTGTTATTATCAAGCTTCGGGGGGCAATTATTGAAAGGCCCAGGGGCGACGAACTTCTTGATCCGCTACTGCCTGCTTGGATAGAAACTAATTTATGTTATAATTTTAATTTCGAAAAATCAAAATGTATGTATGTCTTGCAAATTTACAAACAGTTTTTTGTAGCTAGTAAAGTGCTTTTTCTCTAAGAAATATGAAAAATTGTTATTAAGAAAAGATGTTCAGAAAGAAAAACTGAGTAAGAATATAAAATTTTAAAATCCTATGCCTACTTTAATATTTTACATTATTTTCATTCCACCCACCCTATTGAAGTTATACAAAATTTTTAAAGTACGGACGAAAATAAATCTATCGTGTTTAATTTAATATTTTGAATAGTGTTTCTGAACGCTCTCGTTTTAATTCTTGTACGTTCTATGACAACTATTCGACGAACAAATCCAAATTAAATAATTTATTACAAGATCACATATCCATCAATAAAAATTAAACAGTTAATAAACTGATCACAACCGAAACAAAAGAAAATACTCTTATCACAACAAAACATTGTATAATTAAAGGATTTTAAATCAGATTTAGTTACGGTTTTTGACTACAACGTAACCTATAAATGACAGAAGATGTAAGATAGTATGGAAAAAAAAATGTTATTATTGAATTTATGAAAGTCTATTGTTATTAATTATATTGGTATTAGGTAATGGAAAGCCAAAGAGAAATATTTTGTCTACGCGTGTTACGTGCCATTTGGTGGAATATTCGTATGTAATACCAATAGTGCATGAAAAATTACTTGCACTGCTTGAGTTTGTGTCCTTTATTTTTCGAAAAAGAAAGGAAACACAGTGAATTTCTTCAGGCAACATCGCCCTGTGACCGAGTGGTAGGTATTCGGCAGAATATCTCCCGAATAAAAATATTTTTTTAGAACTAAATAAGTACTTTATTTAGTAAAGTTACAAAACATTGTCGAGAAAATTAACCAATTAATTTGAACAGTTTGCCGTAAATAAAAATCGTTATGTTGACAACCACAATTTAATCGGTCATTTGAGAAACCCCCCCGTAAGTCCAAAAAACAAAATTTGTAGTATTTCATTTCAGAGACACCGTAAATCCTGAACTTGCGAGATTTCTCAAATGAATATCCAGCTCCCATATTTATTTGGAACGTTTACTGTATGGGCACAAGCAGTGTTTCTCTGTGAATCGATGCGTTTACAACCGAAAAACCAAATTATGGTGAAATGTCATTTTAGCGGAAATGTTACGGGGATTCTCAAATGACCGATTCCCGAAAATCGTTCGGAAATAGACATTTTTGATAACATTTTTGAAAGAAAAAGTCAATATTTCCCTATACTTAGTCGTTGCTAGGCAACGGAAAATAATTGTTAGGAAATATTCGGGTTTGTTTCATTTATTTTTACATGTGCCCCGAAATATGGCTTCAAAGACTCGGGCACTTGTAAAAAAATAAATAAAACCAGAGATGCCGAGTGCGGGATTTGAACCCGCGACTCTCAGATCACAAGGCGTACGCTATACCACTCGTGCGTAAAAGCCTCTTTTCGGCCCTTGATACGTAATGTACTATTCCCGCCCGCTTCGAGTCGTCATGTTCTCCTCTATAGATTTTTACTGATAAATAAATAAAACCAGAGATGTCGGTGCGGGATTTGAACCCGCGACTCTCAGATCGCCAGGCGTACAGTGTGCCACTAGGCCACCGAGCCATACATATCAACGATAATAAATAGATAATTATATTCTCCATGCGAGACTGTTTTCATGTCATATAGATAGGAAAACTGTCTGAAGAATTTCTTTACTTATTTGGCATCAAAGCCTTGGAGCACTTGTAAAAAAAAGTACGGTACATATCTCGGGCCGTCGGAGGCTTTTGGTTGGCTGGTTAAAGACGGGGTTGGTTTAAAGGCCCGAACTTCAAATCACTGCAGCCTTTCGGCTTATTGTGTTGTTAGAAGATGTTTGTTCCTTCTATGAGGTCCAGTAACCTTCTACCAAGCTTGTCATGTGGGAGGTTGTCACCACGTTGTATGTTCCCGAAGATATTTTGTCTTCTAGGAGACAGCGCTACGGTATATTATGTGTGAGGTGGTTTCATCCTCTTCGCCCCAGAGTCTACATTCAATAGATCCGTTGTTTATCCCTATTCGTTGAAGGTGTTTTCGCCAGTGTCCTGTTAGCAGACCCATCACTTGTTTCAACTGGGGCCGCGTCAGGGTTAGCATCCCATTCGATAGTATTTTCGATGGTATTCCAATTACGGCCCGTGCGTGTATTTGCCCAGGTAATTCTTGCCATCGAGATAGGTGTTGTTTTTTCGACCATCTATCTAATGTTGTTTTTGTTGCCTGTTTTGATATTCCAAAGGCCGGTTCGGGGCCCCTGAGACTTTCAACAGATCCGGCTCTCGCTAGTTCATCCGCGTTTTCATTTCCTAATATCCCAGAGTGACCAGGGATCCGCAAAAGTTCCACCTTGTTCCCCCTGGCCGCCAGTACTTTTAGGTTGGTATGGCACTCCAGTGTAAGTTTTGAAGTAAACCGATGCAGCTTGGCTGTCCGAAAGGATGTAAATCTTGTGGTCGTGGTAGCCCTTTCAAGATTTTGTAGTACACATGCTTGTATGGCATGAACTTCCGCTTGGTATACTCTAGCGTAGGTCCCCAGAGGAATGCTCATGTCCATCCTGGGCCTTTCCCCAAATATACCTGCGCCCACACCGTTGGCGGTTTTTGATCCATCGGTGTACCAAACTAGACCCTTGTCAAACGACCGGGATGCACTGTTTGTCCATTTATCAAAGTTCCAGTCAATCTTGAAAGGCTTTGTGAAATCGTATATTGCTCTCATACGATCAGTTTGCATAACCAAGAGCTCAGCGTTGATTAGGTCCGTGGCTCTTGTGTGTCCAATTTTGCGGGGCGTTGTGTCTATTCCCCTTTGTGATCATCCTTGCGCTACAGTTAGCTTCCATTCTGATGTGAATGTCTAGGGGTGTTAGACCCAGTATGACTTCATATGACTTCATACGATGAGTTTGCATATCCAAGAGCTCATCGCTGATTAGATCCGTGGCTCTTGTGGGCCCATGTTCCGCATTCAACATTAATACGTTTCCATAGTAATGCAACCAATTTTATTACGAATTTAGAGCACCTTATATTTGTGAATAAAATTATTCGCGATTTTTTTCAAAATTAATCAATATCTGTCGATTTTTTAACGATTTTCGGAAAAATAGTATGTTTACCTCGTAGGAAAAGCCACATTCCTGGACTCTGTGTTGCTAATTTTCACAGTCGTCAGGAATGTTGGGCATTTTCTACTCGGTAAACAATGTACTATTGTTTGTTTCTATGATTTTTCATCTTCTCTCTATATAAGGGGTTTCCAACCTCCAACCGTCAGTGGTGTCGCGAGCTGATGAGAGATTTTCTGGTGGCGGCGCGGTCCCATGTGAAAGTTTAAAGACCTTTTTCCTTTTTTTTTTGGTACTGTCACTCAAAAGTTGGGAACCCCTGCTCTATATTAATGTGGATTCGAGTCTTGTCGAGTGAATGTTTTTGATTGTGTATGTCGTTGGAGGTGTCCGCTTGTCTCTGTCATGCATAAAGTGTCACCATTAACGTTAGTACCATAATTTGTAATTTTCTTTTATAATGAGATGCGCTCAAATTAAATAATGTCGATTGATTTGCTTCAAATTAGCCTAAAAATTATTTATGACACTGTTAGCATCTGTCATTTCGTTGTCAATCTAATTTTTTATTTGTATTAACTAATCAGATTTAGATAACCTTTTGATTTAAATACATTTATAAATGGTTCCAAAAAATTTACTTTATGTAATAATTTTGTTATGTAGTATAAAGGGTATATTGATCCTCAAAAGGGTATTAATTATTGAAATGCTGAGTAAACTAATAAATAAATAAATGTTTTTTCAAATGCACTACCTTAATTAATTTATCGAATATTCAAAATTCCGAAATTGATCAGCTGTTATTTCGTTAATAATGAACCTATTTTAATAAAAAAATTTTAACTGATTGAAAACATTTAAATTTTACCGATCTTACCTACACTACAATCAGAGATATACATACATGGCATTGGCATTGGACCGAAAGGATCGCCTTGCCACCTAAGTTACACACGTTACATTGTCGAAAAAACATTTCCTCAACAATCAATGCGAAATTTATCATTTTTATCTTTTACTTAATTAAAAACATTTCAAAACAAATAAAATATACAGCGGCTGTGTACGTGAAAATTAAAAAAAAACCTCAGACCCGTAAACTTGTGTTTTCAGGGGGACACGTTTCACTATTAATTTCATCCCTGTAACCTCAACCCCCCTAGCGGGGGCGGCTACTGCCCTTGTTTTTTCAAATGAGAATGGGTATGTTGTGATACATCTTTCTAAAGGGCATTAAATTCTCTTTAAAATGGCGCTTTGTTTTGTAAATTTGAGCTACGCGCCGCCGAGAAATTGCGTTTTAAAAAATGTAATTTTATTGAGTAATACTTACATGTTATCTTATTAAATGTTGAAAATGTTCGCCATTCACCTCCATATAATAGATGTCCCCACAAAAAGAAATCAAGGAGAGATAAATCGGGCGATCTCGCGGGCCATTCAATACCACCCCTCCTCCCAATCCATCTACCAGGAAACATTTCATCCAGAAAGTGGCATACGGGTAATGCATAATGGGGGGGGAGCCCCGTCTTGTTGAAATATTGGATTTTCTTCCTGGTAACGTTGATCCCTTTCCATCATTTCCATCAACGCTGGGTTGACAGCATTCTCCAACAAGTCTAAATAAGTATCTCCATTTAAATTTCCCGGTCAGAAAAATGGTCCAATTATGTGATTACCGAAAATACCAGCCCAAACGTTTAATTTCTGAGGATTTTGAGTATTAACCTCGTGGTAAATCCTTGGATTCGTGTCAGACCAGACGGCGGTCATTATCATCTTCATTCAATTCTTGGAGAAGTTGAATTTTGTATGGGTGCCATTTATAATGTTTCAGAATTCTCTTTACAGTGGTCCGCGAAATTCCCGTTACATAAGATATTTTTCTGGTACTTTATGTTGGATTCATACTAACTTGACCCAGAACAGCTACTTCTACTGCTCTCTTTCTTTTTATTTGCCACTGAACCAGTTTGCCGAAATTATGCCACTAACTCTAGGATATAGCCATGATGTACGTGTCTATCTGGATGTCTATCATTAAACAAAGTTGCCGTTACTCTTGCACATTGATTGTTTATAAAATATAATTCAATAATTTCCAGTCTTTCCTCAATAGAATAAACCATTTTTTATGTCACGATCAAATCAAAAGAAAATAATAGCGCAGAAATAATGTATGTAGATCTGGATCAACCACTTTACTGAAGATAAAGTTGAATTGACTGATACTTATTACTTAAAAAAAAATTGTTTACGCACAAACCTGTGTACTTGATAAGAGGTGCAGTGAAATGTTTCAAATTCCGTTGCTCGGCGGCGCGTAGCTCAAATTTACAAAACGAAGAAGAAGAGAAAAATTTTAAAGAGAATTTAATGCCCTTTAAAAAGATGTATCACAACATACCCATTCCCATTTGAAAAAACAAGGGCAGTAGCCACCCCCGCTAGGGGGGTTGAGGTTACAGGGATGATATTAATAGTGAAACGTGTCCCCCTGAAAACACATGTTTTCGGGTCTGAGGTTTTTTTTAATTTAATTTTTTTGTTACTAAAGTGTCATGGCGATACTTTTTGGCCGAACAGACTTAGTTAATATCTCTAATTGGTTTAGATTAAGAAACAAATTAAATTCAATTTTTATAAAAGATATTTCAAATTTCAATTTTAGGAAATGTAAATGCATCTCGATTTTATGCGCTACCCGGTACTATTAGACGTATCAGGACGTAAACTACCTAAACTCTATAATCTGTTTTCTTCCAAAAATATCAAAATTGGTTCATTTGGTAATATCTGGAATTTTTAAATTTGAAAACAATATGTTGCCGAACTCACTAATTTGCAACTTTTATCTAATTTGACAGAAAATATTTAATAACTACCGATCTAATAGAAGTGCCACTTTTTTCGTAAAATAGGATTTGCAGATAAGAGTGTCAAGTAATTTTATTGTATGTATATTTATTGTAAAAGAAATTTAAGACGATTCTAAAATGTCAAGTTTAAAAAGTGTGCGGTTTGTACAAGAATTACTCATATAATGTTTTTTTTTTATTAAAAAAGTTGCCTTGTCTACAACTTCTTGTTTGGCGTACGATGCCGCTAACCAATTGCGCCACAGAGCCATTCCTGTACTAGCTCAAGTTAAACTGGTGTAACTTTCCCAAAAATTTCTAATCTATAACATTAAGGCGGCTGCACAATTGCCCGGGAACGAGGACGAGAATGGAAACGAGAACTGAAATATTATTCAGATGCACAAACAACGGGAACGGGAACGGAAACAGTAGCAGGGTTGTTTGGCGTTTTCTGGGGATATTTATTATTTAAAACACTGTCAGCTGGGCTTTAACCGTACTTATTACGGTTGAATTTTTGAATATTAAAATAGTATTTTCGATATAATGTATGTAATTAGTGATGAAGAAATGTAGGACTTATATACATATGTATTTTCTTCTAATTATGTACTGTTACTACAATGCATGTACCTTACAATCAGAGAGAAGGTGTGTATAAACAAATATTTAATAATAATTAATTGTATATTTTTTAGATGGTGGGTTAGACCTATATTTACAGAGAGAAAAGAAAAAGGAGCCTTGGCAAATTTATTTGGCTATATGAAAGATAATGACCATGAAATGTTTTTTCTTTTCTCATCTTTAAAAGATTTTATCGACCGATTGTAAAGGTGAGGACACTGTTCCACCAAATTCTTCATCATTCATAATTACGCTTTATGTTAAAAAAAACGTTATGTTTGCAGCAAACATGTGGTTGCTTTCCTATTGGCTCGGCTATTAGCATCATATATCTGTGCTGTGATTGGCTCCGGGAATGCAACTATAACGGGAATGTTAAAACTTGGCCAACTTTCTAGTTCTCGTTCCCGGGTATCTTCTCGTTCTCGTTACCGAAAATTGGTTAAGCATGGGAACATAAAAATATGTGTATCTTTTTTCCCGTTCTCGTTCTCGTTCCCGGGCAATTGTGCAGCCGCCTTAAGTCCAGTACCAGTGTCTACTACCAGTACCACAACATCCGTTAGCATGGTATAAGAATCTGAGTATTTGTATCATGATCCGTTAGTTTGTTGACTTCATTCGCATCGGTAAGGTCCAAAAAATGCGGCTAAATTACAATATGATTAACCCAGGGATGCAATCGCTATAGAAACGGGATTTTATGCATTTTTGATTTTACTGCTTCTAGCGGGAGCGAAAAAACAAGATATCACACACATTTTCTCGAACTCTGGCCGAACGACGGCACAGGAAATTAAATATTTAGAGTTTGCACGAGTTACAGTAGATTTTTACTTTTATTGAGTGTAAGTAGGTTGCTTGCTGGGGTGAGGGGCACACGGGAGGTAACACCCGGGGCAGGAGCCGCCCGGTAAAAAAAAAATACCTAAAACGAATTTATTATGAAGAGGTAAAAAACTCATAGTCTGCTCGATTAGTTCAGTAAGTATTGTTTCGTTTTCATTCCATACATGTTTCGAAGGCATATACATCGTTTTCTACACCCCGATAAACATTGTTCAGTTAAGAATCATGTCATAATTTGGGTCCGTCATGCATTTTAATATATTAATCATCATAATAATTTATTAATAATTATTATATTAATCATTGTGAGAGCGGAATTCTTTATCGCGTTCTAGCATTGTTCTGCCTTCCCTTTTCGTAAGGAAACGTTCAAATAAAACTGGACAAACTGGATAATATTTATTATCCTGACAGTTTATCCGTATTATCTGTAAGGGCCGCTGAATACACAAATAGCTATTAAATTATAAATAGCCAAGTTCTCAGATAGGTATCTCCTATCTATTCAAAGTCGGGTACAAATTATTCTAGAGGCTTTAAACTTTAGTAATAAAAGAAATAGGTAACATTAAGTTCTTTATCGTAAAAGATATTTGTCTATAAGTATTGGTTGTCAAATTAATTAAAATAAGAAATATACGAAATATTTTTAGGAATGCTGGTAGTTTTTTTTTAGTTATTCTAGAGAAAAACAAATTGTTAGACAGTTTTGAAAATCGTGAAAGCTTTGAGTTAATAAACGAGAAAGTGTCATATGGCGTTAAAGATAAAATTATCCATTTCGTAGAGATAAAAACGTAATATTTGATGAAAATATTTAGAAAGGATCCTAACCAACACAAAACTGACAGCAAAATCATTTAACAGAACTACAAGTCGATGCGCATCGTGAAGTCACCCATTAAAAATCGCTTATAAATTGATGGGGTTTGCTGAATGCAGCCTATATATATATACAGGGTGAGGTTTTTAAAGTGTTACAAGGCGATATCTCGCAAACGGTTTAAAATATTTTCTTGAAATTTTAATGAGGTAATAGTAAGATGGGGGGGACATATTTAAACATATTTTTGTTATCTACCCCCTTTCCCCATTTTGAGGGGTGGGGGGTAAGTTTGAAATTTTAAATGGGAATATGTACTTTTGTTTATTAAATTCGGATCTACGTAAAAAACTACGTATTTGTACAAAAAAAATTTTTGTACACTGGTTACCGAATTATAATTAATTAGGTTATAAAAATTTAAAAAATATTATTTACCCTTTATCGCCTGTCATGTTTCAGAAGATGTTCGAAATGTCTCCCTTCAACTTCCAAACACTATCTCACTCTTTTTTTAAACGAATTTCGTACCCGCTCTAACATTTCAGGTGTCACTAATAAGCAGGCAAAGCGGATTCGGTCTTTCATATTGTCTATAGTTGTAGGTGCAGTCGCCATCACTTTGTCTTTTATAAATCCCCAGAAGAAAAAATCAAGAGGGGTCAAATCCGGAGACCTAGCAAGCCAATTGACCGGACCAGCTCGACCAATCCACCTGTTTTCAAACAATTCGTTTAAATGATTACGGGCCTGTATTGCATAATGCGGTGGAGCTCCATCCTGTTGAAACCACATATCAGGATTTATGTTTTGGTTTACTAATAGTAGTAATTCGTTCCTTAAAAAATCTGTATACATTTCTCCATTTAAATGGCGTTCAAAGAAATGCGGACCAATAACCCTATCTCCAATTATACCACACCAGATATTATCTGACCAAGGATGTTGATTTGGCACAGTTCTCATCCAGTGGGGATTTTCCGATGCCCAGTAGTGCATATTGTGTCTATTTACCTTTAAGAAAACAAACAATAAAAAAAAATTAATTTCTACCGACAAGGGATAACTTAAAATCCTACCTGGCCACAATTCTGGAAACTAGCTTCATCAGAAAAAACAACATTCTTTAGAAACCTGTTATTTCCTTGCATTTGCCCAGTTACCCAATTGCAAAATGTAACGCGATTTTCAAAGTCTTGCCCATAAAGCTCTTGGTGGAGTGTAATGTGGTATGGATGAAATTTGTACATATGCAATATGGTCACAACCGATTTTTGAATTAATAAGGAGAATCTCAGCTATTAAATTAAACGAAGGGGGAGCTGGCTTATTCCAGCATCTGCAGCAAGCAGTCTGGAACCTACATGCGGGTTAATAGCTACCATTCCTAAAACTCCAACTGCCCTATCTGCATCTGTTTTAGTTCGCTTCCGAAATCGTGGTTTTGACTTCAGGCTGCCAGTAGTGCGACATCTAGTTTCCAGCCTTTTAAATGCCATGTGAGATTTCAGGTTGTTAAGAAACCTTTCCGCCCACCTTAGTGAAGCTTTTCTGTAGTTTCTTCTGCACTCCCCCAACATTAACAACATATCAACTTGCACACTAAAATTCGCTTCCATGCTCAATTGACCAAGCTGAGAAATAATCGTCTTGTAACACTCGCCCTGTATACAGTGAGGACGTAAAGTAAGGAATAAATTCATTATCTCGCAAACTACAATTTTTTTAAAAAATCGCTCGGACCCGGACCCGAACAAACCCGATTTTGTTTTTCGAACGCGCATATTCTGACATAAAATGTAGATATACAGGGTGTTGCAAATAAGAGTGACAGAAAAAAATTTTTCTTAAATAGAACCCACTGTATATTATTGCATGTACGGATTCTTCGGAAAATCCTAAACATTTTTCATGTAGCCTGTGCTATACCTTAGCCCAAGCGTTTTGGAGTTATTCTCATTCAAAATTTGAAAAGTGGAAAGAGGCATGGAGAAAACAAAGAATAAAATTATTTTAAAAATGTCTTATTTATCGAAAAAACAGTTAGGTGAACTTAAAAATAATTTTTCTAAAGTAAATGTTCGAAGTGTCTTCCGTTGGTCAACTGACAATAGCCTAACCGATCTACAAATTCTCGCTGAACATTTCGAACCATTTGGGGTGTAATTTGCCGAATTTCTTGCCGGATGCGATCTTTTAAATCATCTAAATTTGCAGGCTGGCTTTTGAATACTTTTCCCTTAAGGTATCCCCATAAAAAAAAGTCGAGTGGTGTTAAATCGGGTGACCTTGGCGGCCACTCAATAAAACCACCTCTTCCAATCCACCTGTTTGGAAAAGTATCGTCCAAATATGTACGAACTCCCACAGCGAAATGTGGGGGAGCACCATCTTGTTGCAACCAGATATTATGATGTGGCAAATCGGGACGTTGGAACAAGTTCTTGTTCTAAAAAACTCAAGTATCTCTCGCCTGTTAAATTTCCGTCAAAAAAGAAAGGCCCTATAACAATGTCATCGACAACGCCAGCCCACACATTGATCTTTTGATTAAATTGTGTGTGTCCTTCCCTCATCCAGTGTGGATTTACATCGGACCAATATCGATAATTTTGGGTATTTACGTCACCATTCAAGCAAAATGTGGACTCATCGGAAAAAATTATATTTTTTACAAAATTTCTGTTTACGAAACACATATCCTGTAAACGCTCACAAAATTCAAGGCGCCTCTCAAAGTCCCTTTCCAAAAGTTCTTGGAGAACTTGCATTTTATAAGGATGGTATTTATTTGTATGCAGTATTTTAAGAACTGTTGTTTTTACCATATCCACGTCACTTGCTACCTGCCTAGACACCACATGCTGGTTATCTTGAACTCCCAGTAAGACTTCTAATTGTTGATTTTCATCAACTTGAGGACGACCAAATCTAGGGACATCTCTTACATGACCGAATTGCCTAAACTTGTACTCAATTTTGCTTACTGTTGATTGTGATATTGGCGGACGATTGGGGTATTTTTGATTAAATAACTCACAAGTTTCTTGCTGTGTTCTAACCCTATCACCGTAGCCCATCATCATCAAAACCTCTATGCGCTGTTTCTCAGTGAGCCGCATTTTAATTTAATTTAGTTATGAAAAAACGAAATGAGTCTTTTGAAAACTAGTAAAACGTTAGGAAAATACACATAAAACTGACAATAACAGTAACTATTGACATTAATTCTTTTGGTTCTTGCATCATAACTCCAAAGCCTACTTGACTTTTCTTGCGCTTCACGCATGCTGACTACAGGTTTTCCTCAGCGTGCATGAATCAATGCAAGTCTTCATTGATTGCGAAATATCTGATTTTCAAATTTTGAATGAGAATAACTCCAAAACGCTTGGGCTAAGGTATAGCACATGCTACATGAAAAATGTTTAGGATTTTCCGAAGAATCCGTACATGCAATAATATACAGTGGGTTCTATTTAAGAAAAAAAATTTTTTGTGTCACTCTTATTTGCAACACCCTGTATATCTACATTTTATGTCAGAATATGCGCGTTCGAAAAACAAAATCGAAGGGTCCGAGAGATTTTTTTAAAAAATTGAAGTTTGCGAGATAATGAATTTATTCCTTACTTTACGTCCTCACTGTATGATTAATCAATAGACGTCAGTCGTCAGCGTAACCGTTATTTTTCCCAGAAGTGCAAACTCTTCTATATAATTCTATAATTTTTACTTCAACAATTCTTTAAATTTAACTGTTCGTGCAAAATGGAGATATCAGGAAAAGCCATCTGGCGGTTGAGGCTTAAACTAAAACTTAATTATTACCATAGACTCAAATTCGGCTATCAAATAGCTTTAAATCAAGAGCAAGTTCGATAATAGTATATTAAAGTACAAGTTTTATAAAGCATGATATTTTAGCACGCGTCCATGTTAGGAGCGAGTTTTCTAAGTGGACAAGTGCTATAATATCTTTATAAAACATGTACGTTATACTACTTTTTCTATTTTGTGTATTTTTTAATAAAAAAAAACACATAATTAAATGCCATAAAAATTTTGTTAATTTTAATTTGTATGTTTAAATTTTATGTTGGCAATAGTCAAATAATTTATTAAGTTAGCGTTGATAAATTATACGTGTCCGCCATTTTGTCGCGAATATTGTAAGTTTTCTTAAAATTAATCAATAATGGATCAAGAAGATATTATTAATTTAACTCCTCCTGAGTTAAGGCAAATTGCAAATAATACATTGGATCAACTTTTACCAAAAAAGTCCAAGAAAGTATACGAAAAAGACTACAACACCTTCACAACCTGGTGTACTGCGAAGGGTGTTTCTAGAAGTAGTGAAAATGTTCTAATCGCTTATTTTGAGAAGGAAAGTAAAACTAAGAAGTCGTCGACTCTGTGGTCCTTATACTCAAAATTAAGAGCTTGCATTAACATTTATGAAAACACAGATATAAGAAATTATGAAAGACTTTTTAAAAAGGCAATCTGAAAGCTACAAGCCCAAAAAATCTTCCATTTTAGATTTAGAGGATATCAATAAGTTTATAACTGAGGCTGAAAATAGCATTTACTTAGGTTTAAAGGTAAAAAAATTGTACAGTACCTACCTATACATTAATTTTTTACAACCAGTTCTTAATAAAAGTGGATTATTGGATCCGCAAATAAGGATTAATCCTAAACAAAACGTTTCAAACACGGTCACAATAAATATTTATAACAACTGCACTTTTAATAATAAATAAGTATAATTAGTGTACAGTGTATTTATTAGCTTTAAATTGATATCTTTGTAACAGAATATATTACTTGTTCATCTAAACTTGTGATTGTGAGGTTAGTTTAGGAATTGTTTATTATGAAACCTAACATACACAGCAGTACCACCAACCATTTAAAATGAAAGAAACGGTATCGAAAAAAGTTTATTACTTACGATACTGAAAACGGTATCGAAAAAGCTTTCATATGAAACCAAAATAGAAAAAATGTTTTCGAAAGTTATTGAACTTTTTATGCAACATAAGGGGTGGGCCCTTATTTTAGGATACACCAAAATGTCAAATAAATTAATTGTAGTGTTACTTGTAGAGTCAAAAGCAGTTCCATGTGACATACCTTCACTATTGATTTAAGAGATATTAAAATTTTTTGATTTTGAATTAAAAATATGCCATCTAGGGGGAAAATTTCAAAGCTGAAAATAATTTTACTCTACATCTAGGGGTCACTTGCGATTAAACCTCCTTATAGAACCAATGTATTTCTTTTTATTTTTGTATTTAAATATTTTAGAACAGAGTTTGCACAAATATCTAGACCATTGCCGATAAACTCATTAAAAAAATAACGTTTTTCAGGTTTAATGACAAGAAAAATCTGCTTGATTAAAATATTTTATTTAGGATAAAAATATAATGCACTAATACAGGGTGTCAATGTGACAGCTTCCCACTATTAATATCTCGCTTCCAATCTCGCAATCCATCGTGATTTAACCGCCTAGAAGGATATTACCCTTAAAAGCTTATATGGAAAGGGGTTTGTTCGTGGCAAATCATTTTAAAGGTAGTTTAAATCTGTTTCCAATAATACCATATAACTTTATTATTTTTTGAGTCGAAGTCTCCAAGAAATTGCATTCCAAAAATGGACGTAATTAAAACTTACCTGCTCCGAGATTAATGGTTTTTAGCTTATTATTTAAAAAAATATTGTGTTGACTACACTTTTATTATAATGACTAGGAGTACGTAGGTAGTGATTCCGGATAAAACCCTTTCCAACCATGGGCAAAGGAACGCGATTTCTTGGACAGTACTTATAGGTACATATTCAAAAGATAATAAATTAGGGCATTATTGGAAAGAGATTTAAACGACCTTTAAACTGATATGCAATTTGACACCCTTCTCATTTAAGATTGTAAGGGTAACATCTACCACTCTCAAGGGATTGAACCACGAAGGCTGCAAATATTCTTTAAAAATGCCCCCTTCACAATAAAATTGACGTGTCTTTCCGATTTTTAATATTATTTACTAAGCGAGATATTAGGGGTGGGAAAGTTTCAAATTGACATCATATACAGGGTGTTTCCTAACCTCTCTGAAAAATGAAGGAGGTGAATCCGCTTATTTTAAGACGAAAATGTGGTATAAAAGTTTTTCGTATGTCGCTTCGTTTTCGAAATACAGGGTGTTAAAAATATTGTATTTTTCATTTTATTAATTAATGCCAATGATTTAAAAACTTTGATTAATGAACTCATATGAACAAAAGTCAAATAAATTACTGCAAATGTCCTCCATGAGTCAGTAAACACCCATGGATCGAATCAAAGCCTACTCGTATAATTCGACGATAAAAATACGAAAATAACTAAAAAATTACGGTACTCTTTTACCCAGCCCGGCGAGACTGCTTATGGGGGGATCGAAACACGTAAGAAGGCCATGGAAGTGATGCTAAGCCTACTCTGCTCCATACGCTTACAAGTAAACTACGTTAATCTTCATATATTAGCATGCATTAAGTGTCATTATCAGACTTACGTAGTTATTCTGGAAGCCATAAAGTGGGAATGTTTAATTAAGGCGATTTGATCTTGGCAATATTTGTCTCACTTTAAAGAATCGGGAAAGGTTGATGCAGGCAGAGATAGACATCAAATGCGAACAGGCCGAGTTGTTAAATAATTTTACAACTCAATTTTCTTCGTCTGACATGGAATATAATCAAGAAACATATGAATGATATGTAAAGTGAATGAAAATGGCGAAAGCGAAGCGTCCTTAAATTATAAAATAATTTTTAATTTTCTAATCTTTCACGTAAAATGTCGTTTCTTTTTGGTGCAAGTGATTAATTTGTAGTCATCTTTACTGAGAGTAAGCATCAATAATAATTTCTTTTCATAAATCATATGGGGCCCAAAACTATGCTCGGACTTGAAGCCTGAAATATTTGCTAGGACCTAGAGCCCAGTTGAAGATGGTAAAATATTTTATGTAATTTATGATTTACTTCCTATTTTTCAATGAAACTACTTACAAGCTTATTTCTGAAGTTTAATTTTTCATTTGTAGTTACGTTACTAGTTCAATAAATGATATAAGAGTGTGTAAGGATTATTTTGAAGTGATATTTACAGCTTAGAACATGTCAGAATCCTAATATTTGAATTTCACCACTTAGAAAATAAAATAAAAGGGTTTTGAATGTTTTTTGTTGGTTAAATGTCACTTTAAAATATCGACAGTACTAAAAATTTTGACAAAAGTGACATTTGAGAAGCACGTGCGTTTGTCAGCTGATGCCATACTTAATGGATGCCGGGTTTGTTCATGTCTGCTTCGATTTTTTAACACGGCTGTTTGTCTTCTTTCTGTTTATAAGTATTCGTTCCTTTCACCCAGATCCCTGCAAATGAATTAATTGTAAAATTTTAAATTGACCCAAAGTAAAGTGCTCTAAACCTTTTTATATTTAACAAATACAATATTTTTTTAACACCGTGTATTTCGAAAACGAAGCGACATGCGAACAACTTTAAACATTTTCGTTTTAAAATAAGGTGAGGTTAGGAAGCACCCTGTATATATTAAGGTTCCTATATATATATCACAGAAATTAATCTATGGTGTAATCTTTGTTAAACTAGCATTAGTATAATAATAATAACAACTTACATTTTATTTTTAACATTTCTTCAAAATAAAAAT
This sequence comes from Barypeithes pellucidus, assembly GCA_963991005.1. Classification (NCBI taxonomy): domain Eukaryota; kingdom Metazoa; phylum Arthropoda; class Insecta; order Coleoptera; family Curculionidae; genus Barypeithes; species Barypeithes pellucidus. The sequence goes on along the minus strand of OZ022556.1, from coordinate 30,156,007 downwards.
ATGTATTACAATCAGAATCTTGGGTCAATTGTCTAAAAACAAATAGGTATAAATTAAATTGTCCGAATTCATAAATTATATATTTTAAGCTGCGAAAAGGGCACAAAGATAATACTACAAGCAAAACGGTGTACTTCAAGCACACACAAATTATTTAAATATCTTATTGACGCATTTGTTCGGCTAATTGCCTCACACGGCAGCAATCCCAATGTTTCGATATAATTTAGTTAAAAACAAAAAATAAATAGTATATTACATATCGAGTGTTGAAAGTAGCAGGTTTAAACGAGGAGGTATTTAGCACAAGTCATCAGCCGGCTGCGGAAATCCGCCGAGTTTGAGACAGTCACTTTCACATGTAAACAATATTTCGTACGACCACAAATACAGTTCCCAATTATTTGAAGATTTTAGCTTATTTGCCTGGTTGTAAATAAAAAATAATAGCTATTCTCCTATTTGCATACGCTAGGTATATGTAAGTATTGTGTGTATACATTTTTATAGTATCTGATTTGTTAATTAAATTAATACTGTTGTGGCGTTGTTTAACCTCTTCAACGTAGTGGATTGTTTAATCATAAGAACTTTTTTTACTTCTAAACATTTTGGGGTATTAATTAAAGCAAATAAAATGGATGTATTATTTCCGCTGGTCTGCTGTCAGTTCTTGGATCTTTTCCTTTCCGCTAAGGGCGCCACCAGCGCCGTTCATGTAAAAAACTATCGTCGACTATTAAAGTTCAAGGAGCCGAACCGTTTAATTTTTAACTTACAAAAAACAAAATTGAACTAATCTTAACATTAAATACATACATATAACTCCAAGAAAATTATAAAACTCATAACTTCGCCTCAATATAATTACATAAATCAATTGTATACTTACCCTGTACGGATATTCTACCTTTGATAATTGCGATGAATGTCTAATATAAGATACCATCTAAGGAAATTTGGCGTGCATTTTTTCTCATTTTCGTAGGTGATCGTAGGCAAAAAATATTAAATATTAATAATTACAGTATTCAGATCGAAGAGGAGCTACTATTATATACAAATATTTACTAAAATAGGAATATAAGTCTTCATTCTACCACTGTAAGCAACCCAGTGTATTCAAAATTATGTTCAGTTCAGCATCGGACATCATCGACAGAAAAGTTCAGGAATGTCATATTAGGTATATTTTTATGCACCTTAAAATATTTTTATCTTCCAACGTGCCTTCAAGTAGCTATACTTACCACACTAATTTCCGCGTGATAAATAGTATTTTGCCAGACTAGTGCGAATTTACTTGCATCTGTCATTTCATAAATTATTCTCCTAGCAAACTGATATTTGATTACCCACAAGGTTGGTGGGCATTGATTTAAGATGAGGATCCCAAACAATTCCAAATTAGCAATCAGAGCCATCTAAGGTGCAACAATTGAATTTAAAAATATGCCGCTTCTTGGCAGTTTAGAAAGGGACGAAAGTCATCAGCTGATTAATATTTATTTTCGTGAAGCTTCAGCCGTTAAAAGTTTTATAGATAATTTATTGATATTTAGATTGTCTGCCATGTTGATTGTTGAAGTTTCGGGAATATCTGCGACAAAAATTGGAAAATTATTCATATTTGAAATTATTATTATTCTTATCACTTTATAGTTTTAACGCAATTTTCTCATACTTTCTCCGATCCTTTACGAATCCACTTTTAGATTAGAAAAACAATTAAGTATATTTGGCTAAACCTTCACATAAAATAGTGCCTGCTTGGTAACCTGTGATGAAACGCAGCTCTTAAGTTGATTCACGAGTATCTCTAAACGAATCTTCTTCCCCAAGCGTTTATTTCTGTTTTAGGAAAAAAATCTCCAAGGAAAAAAACTTTGTAATGCAACTAAAGTTGGAGAAAAGTATATTTTTTTTGTTTCTGAAGATTTTTAGATTTAATTTTATTTACTGTTTCATGTAGAAAGAATGGACGTTCCGCCAAATATTAATAAAATTTTGTTCAAAAATTTTTAAAAAATGAAGCGTGCCTACAACTGCAATCACACTATTATCACGTCACGCGAGATCACATGCTATCACCCAATCTCACGGCATACCCGAAATATCTGTAAGGGGGTGTATGCGTGCTTATAAATAAGTTTAAAAGTACACTATAGTCACCTCATGCAGCTCACGGCAAGTCACGGTGGTTGCTTATCTCGGGCAATGGAACATTTATCTACCAAAATCAATGTCAAGAAACATTAAATTAATATCAACTTTAATTTCATCGTTTTATTCTAAAAAATCAGTGAAACTGAAGGTTTGCCTTAACATTGAAAAAGCTGGAAACGCTGTAATTGCAAATGTGCGGCCGAGAAAGACGAAGGCATTATATGAATCGGCTTTCACACATTTTCAAGCCTTTGATACCTCATTTTATACTTGTAATAAAAATCACATTTAAAACGAGAATTGTATCTGAATGACAGAAAATAATATAATGGGTTAAATAACGACACTCATCAGCGTTGTATCCTTTTAAAAAAGTATAAAAAATATCTATGAACAGTTTAGGAACTAACTTCAAATTACAACAATATGGTATTAACTCCATAAATGATTCTTCGACTTCTAAAAAGGAATAGATACAAATTTTATTAATCATTAAGAGATGGTCAATTATTAGTTAAAATTTGCAATAACTGTTTTGGTTATGGTATTACCAATATTTAATAAAATACGTTTCGAAGTGAATTAAGTTGAAGAATAAATTGTGGAATTAATACCTTCACCAATAGGTAATATACCTAAAGCGCATTGCAACTGCACTTGCAGAGTGATTATTAAAAGGCGGAAGAACGGAAATACGTTCAAATACTATTACATCAGTAGTTTGCAAATGAAAGGAGGTATCAAACTCGCTATTGTCTGAAGAAAACATTACAATAAATCATTTTTATCAGCGCTTTGGAATGCAAAATTATCACAGTAACTACTTTCTGTTCAAAATTATCTAAGAGATTAAATCATATTGCCTTGCAGACTAATGCTAGAGTCTTGCCGGTAATAATTCGAATCATGAAAAAATACTTGAAGGGTAAGTTAACCCGAATCTAGGAAAAAAAACCCGGAAAAAATCCCCCGAAAAAAAACCCGTTTCATAAAAATCCCTCGAAAAAAATGGTTATGTCCCTGATAAAAAATACATAGGTACTATTCATTAAAATTTTAATTTTGTAAAAATAACACTTATGCCAATAGCAATAATTTTATTATGTGGTATGAATTATGAAAATAATGGTTGTCTCTGAAAAATATTTATTAAAATTTTAATTCTGTAAAAATAAAATTTATCTCAATAATAATTTTATTATGTAGTATGAATTATGAAAACAAACCCGAACAGACTCGTTAGGTATTATAATTTATCCAGAAAAATTAATGTGTAACAGGGTTCTACCGATATATATCGCCGATATATATCATGATATATATCACGGATATTTATAAAACTACTGAAATGTGCGACGCTGTGTACAAATTTCATAATCACTCGCTATTTAAGAGCACGCCTATGCCACACGTTAAGCGGCAACAGCCAACAGCTGAAAACGGGTATCCCCCGACCATTTGCCCGATCAAGCGAAGCATACTTCGTTTTATAACCTAATCGTCGCGGAATCGTCATTTTGCTGTGTTTAGTTGGATTGTTTTACGTCAAAGGAATATTCAATCAACATTAACAAGCAAATTGTTCCATATTTTTATGCCACAAATACGCCGTTCAACCACGCTGATCATCCAGAATTTTAAAAAATGCGTTCCAGGTTGTAAAGGCCCCTCTGCGAAGCAAATTGGTGATTCTATTTTAGGTACTGTGCACAAAGAAGTAAAAACGGATTGCAGGAAAGAAATTGAAAATTCTACAGTGTGTATGTCAATGGATGGTTGGAGCAATATCCACAATGAACCACTTATTTGTTGTAGTATAGTAACTTCAAATGGTGAATCTATTTTGATAGATTGCCTAGACACAGGCGTAGATCGTCATACTGCAGAAAATTTAAAAGATCTTGCTGTAAAAGCTGTAAAAATTGCTCACGCAAGCATTAGGAGGCTCTCATTTTGCTGCAAATATGTTAGACCATATATTTCTCGGACAACGACTAAACAACACGCAGAAAGAAGAAGCTTATGTATTTATTGCAAGTAAGAATGGAGATTTTTTGCCATTTGTAATGGCCTTAACATCCAACTCATTACCATTTCCTAAATTCATGTTTGGACCACATTTCCGCAACACAAGTCCAATGGTATGGTGGAAGTCATTAACTCTTACCGGTTGACCTACAGAAAAAGAAAATTTTCTAAAATTATACGAAAAGCTACTAACAGCAATTGCATCCACGGCATCCTTGGAAAGATATTTTTCAACATTAGGCTTGGTACAATCAAAATTAAGAAATCGATTGGGACGTGACAAAACAGCCAAACTTGTTTTTTTTTGGTTAAATATTTAAATAGAGAGCATGCAGCTACAACTAAACCTTGCAATAGAAGCAATTTAGAATGGATATGGTGTGGTGAGGTCAATGCGTCTGCACAGGAAGTTTCTTCTGATTCAGATGACGAACCTAGGGTCAATTTTTTTTAAAAATAATTTTTTTACATTATCTAATTATATTCCTTTTTTTGGTTTTAAGAATTTTGTTTACTTTTTTTTACAGTAAAATTTGTTACACCACCTTTTTATTGCGTTTGATTTGTTAGTTTTATTCAAGAAAATATTTATAAAAATAAATATCAAGAAGTTGATATACAGGGTGTTATGGAAATGACGTATTATATTTAAACCGGCAATTCCTGAGATGAATACAAATTGAAGAAAAATATCCTTAAATGGCGCTTTCAATTCATTTAGCGGTAAAAATGACCTGACGTCAAACCAGGAATATCACTGTACCGCACTGCGACACATCCGAATTCTCACCGGTGTTGTCAGAATTACACCTTACACTCGCACAAGTTTGAAATACCCAACTACGTAACTAGGTCAAATGTCAATGACCTTTTGACTTTTGATTGGCCGATTGATTTTTTAATGTAATTTTATTTAGGCCACACACATACACTTACCTTGTCGGTCTTATTTAAAAATTAATGTCAACTTCTATAAAAACTTATACAGCGTTTTAGTAAAGAAACCGGCACATAACCCATAATCATAATCGGAAATCTTCACATGAACTGGCCAAAACACACAAAATTCACAACACTGGCCAAAGCACACACAAAATTCACTTGGAGACATCGTTTTTTATTAACATTGGGTTGTCTCGCCTAGATTTGTATGAACATTTGTTTTTAATTATAAAACACATTGTGAAATGTATCATTTCGCTGTCTGAAACGAACTGTCAAAAACTAGGAATGTATTAATATGCAATGCATGTTTTCCGGTAGATTCCTGCGCATTCACCAAAAAAGGTTGAAATAAGTAATTATAATATTCTACAGCACTTATTTATGGTGTAGATACCAATAAAGATTAAAAAACTTGTTAATCGCTGCTCTGGTGCTTTATTTCATTCGAAAGGCTTAAAAAAATTAAATCGATCGTTTCACAGCGGGATTTTAAAACCAAAAATTTGCCACATCTCTAGTATAAAATCGACAGGTTAAATGTTATATTTTCTTTGAGGTTAAACGTTGACATTTGCTTGACAACATGACAACAAGCGTCTTCGCGCGAGAAAGTTTTTTCGGGATATTTAATCAAGTGTACAGTGAGAATAAGTGGAAAAATGTTTAGTACATACAGAAAAATCAAGTCGAAGGCATATTAGAAAATGTTCCTTTAGTAAGAGACTGGAAATCGCAAGGTCACCGGATCTTACATCATGCAATTTTTTCTATGGGGTACGATGAATAAAGAATTAGTTGATAAAGTCGAAGATGGATCAGTTGCGATATAAGATATTGGATGCAGCAGATAAAATAATTGCTGAACGTTTTAGTTTATAAAGTGCCAATTGTGTCCTATCTCCGATTTGTGTGTTTGTTAAATAATGCATTAGTGTATAGCGATTTTGTGTGGCAAGGGCCTATCTTAAAAAACTAATTTGAAACATGTGTTTCTTTAAGTGATTTATGGTAATTTGTTCAGTGTTTCATTATTTGTTCTGTGTCTCTGACGATATGTTCTGAGATTGGAAGAAAAACGCCGAAGGGGTTTTAGTGGGGTATAAGCTTTACCCACTAAAACCAAAAAAACTGAAGATTTATGTGCCTTGGATTACTTGCTAGTATACTGGCACCTGGATTCACTTCTATTTGGATACTAGGTAACTAAATATTTATTTTTATAAGAATCTAAAGTTTTACACGAACAACTTGGCAACATTGCGCCAGAACATCTGTTTATTACACAGCTGCTCAGTGTAATGTGACCCCACTTTTTAAACGTTCGATTTGAAAAAAAAAAAAAAATGTAGCGCTTCTCTAGGACACCCCAGGAGTCACCCATTTAAATATAATACGTCATTTCCATAACACCCTGTATATCGGATATATATCCCATATTTTGATATTTATATAAATATCATGATTTTACATTATTTATAAACAGTTCGCTGGGGAAACAAGTGCAAACTGTGCCCGATACCCCTTTTGGAGACGATTTCCTATGGTCCTACGGTCATGATTACCCTGGATCCACACTTGCCTACGGGTTTTAATGCTGCCTGGCGGGACTATTGTATTTGTAAGTTGCTTAAACAGGCGATTTCCTCTTACCGTTTGATACTGCCGCGTTAATAAGTTTATAATAATAGAGGTGGACATATATTCAGTAAGTTTTTTAAGATCGACACCATTAGATGTCGCCGCGGGTTGCATCTTGCTGGTTATTTTAATTTATGTCTATTTTGTGATGTACTTTCAATTTGTCGATTCTACTTTTACCCCTATTACAATAACTTTTTGTTAGACAAATTAATTTATTATTTTCAGCAACTTCTTTCTTGAAGAAAAAACACGAATTTGAAGAGAGTGATGACAAACTACATCTATATTAGAGTCGAAACCTATATTCTTGCATATGTACATATACATCGTTGCATCGTTAAGTTGAACATAGGAAATCCCATGAAATTTTTGAGGTGACTGAATATTGGCTTCCCTGTACATTTTATAGAAAAACTTGATTATAACTTCTTGAAGAGGCCGACAAGGTAAACCCATGTACCGAGTTTGAATCCATTTTGATGGGTCAATCCTAAGCTATTCAATTAAACGTCATGGCAAAACATGAAACTTTCATAGTTCAGGTAATACAGCAAACACCAACAAATTAAGTTTTGGCATTGATAAAATCAAAATTAGTATCAGTGACAATATTTTCATTATTCGTTATTTTCAGATTTACGTCTATTTTTAGCAATACTATCATAGAAATTATTGGCTAGTGTTTGCTGTATTACCTGAACTATGAGAGTTTCGTGGTTTTGCCATTACGTTTAATTGCATAGCTTAGTATTGGCTCACCAAAATGTATTCAAACTCGGCACATTGTTTTACCATGTCCGCCTCTTCAAGAAGTTATGATGCAGTTTTTCTATGAAATGTACAGGGAAGCCAATATCCAACCACCTCAAAAAATATATGTAATAAAGTATATAATTCTATTTTCAGGATATTTGTGATGTCTCAAATGTATTACTAATAATATAACTGTTATGGCAACGAATTACGTAGTGGGTGAATGATCTTACCTAAAAATTATTTTTATTATTTTAAAAAAAGTTGGTCCAATTACAATATTTGCAATTGCTGCATGGATACATATATGGTAAATTAAATGTTTCCTATAGTGCGTTAGAAACGGCTTTTATTTGAAACACCATGTCCATCTTATTATGGATAGGAAATTAGTAAAACCTAATTAGAAAAATTATATTAGTCTTCTGGTTAGGCATTAGTAATACCCAAAGAAAATCACTAAACGTCTCAATTTTGAGTCGCAGTTACAGTTTTTTTTAATTTAATATAAACGTTTTTGCTTGTCTAGAAAATACGATTCATCATAAGAAACTTCAATTTTTTTATACAGGGTGGATAAAAACTGCTAAAATGTTATTTTGCTCAAGAGTAAACATAAACTCTTAATGAATGTGTTTTCTACACAACAAACCGAAGTAGAACAACTCATTAAAAGGTCTACCTATGTAAAAATTATTTCCCAAAAAATATTCTCTGGCACACCTCTGACTGGTGAACCTAGTTAAAGTAATAATGACACTTAAGGTGATAGGTACTTGTTGTCAATGTCTTTATTTAATGAAGTTATTATTTAAATAGAAATGCTATCTACTGAACAAAGAGTTTTTATAATACAATGTTATGGGGATGGCCAAGTTTCATACCGCTACGTCATGAAACAATTTACCGAGAAATTTGTAGGAATCCCAATAACTAGGATGGCAATCTGCAAGTTAATAAAAGGCTGTCCAATCGATATCTCAGGAAGAAATCAGAAATTCTTCCACTTATTTAAAAAAGTAATTAGAAAAATACGTCGAGTATGGGGGTGGAGTTTTTGAATTATGAAATCGCAATCGTATTCTTTTCGTGTTAATAAAAATGTTCGTATTATTATTATTATTATTATTATTATTATTATTATTATTATTATTATTATAATTACTTCATTAAATAAAGACATTGACAACAAGTATCACCGATTCATTATTCAAGTAAAAACATTTATTAAGAGTGACTTTTTTTCGTATCTTTCAATTTTTAGTTCATTTATTTTGTCCTCTTGTAAACCCCATCCGTGAACATACTGCATATATGGAAAATAATTCCCTAACCTCCCGAAGATTCATTATACATGAACAAATTCTTTGAAAAATTGATTGAACCTACTTTCCGCAATTTTCGCAACAACAAAATGTTTATCGGTTAAACGAATTAATTGTCGAAATATCAAACTAAAACACAGCGTGATATAAAATCAATGACACGGTGAAAACTGGACTAGTACTATAAAAGCTAAATATTTTAATAGATTATTTTGATCCTCGTTAGTGAATAAAGAAATAATTTTAATTCTTGAGTTATAGAGAGCTACACAATGACCCAAATAGGCTGCAAAAGGTTTAAACAAGGTTATAGTACTAATAATAGTAAATTACCATACTCCTGGCTTACCCTGTATAAATTTTGAGGACATGTAAATAAATAACTAGTTAACTAAATTTTAATACAGGGTGTCCAGAAACTAGTGGTCGTAAATGATAGGATATAAAAGGGAAGTCGAAATAATAAGTACTTAATATAAATATTTTTCCTATCTTGTTTGATATACAGGTTTTAACTAATTAAATTTTTATTTTTTCGCGACTCTAAAATTTTGGTGATAGTAGTAACTATGTACAACTTTCGTAAAACTTACTGCTTTCTTTAATAATTTTATTATGGATTTTCATCAAGGTTGAAATTATAAGACAGATGGATTCAGCACGAAAATGGTAAAAGATAATAAATAGAGCAAAGTATAGTTAATTCGACCTACCCTATACAGGGTGTTACAAATTCGGCCTTCACCATGGGGATGTCAGAAACTGTAAAGCCGCAAACACACTATTAACACGTCACGTGAATTCACGTGTTGCTATATCGGCAAAATAGCACATGTTGTCACGGCTTAGAAACAGACTACGTACACTGCAGATCATTTTTTATTACATATTTTGTGTTTGTCAAGATCGCAAGTGAATCTTGTAGCCTTCTAGTGTTAAACTCTGACACAGTGGTATAGAGATACGAAGTCGATTAAATTGGGGCAAAGTTGAGTAATTATGGATACAATAATATGCCGCAAAAAAAAAATCAAAAATAAATACAGGCGCTTTCAAAATATTTGGAAAAATCTAAAATTTTGCGTTTCGGTTTATATTTCTTTCTGACTTTGTTCGAAGGGATGTCCAAAAATAAACTTCTTTCTCATTACTACTCTTTATTATCCACAAGATGGCATTATCAGATCTTTCATGCGACGTTTCGTCTTTGTGTCATCATCATCATTTTTTTTTTAAACAAGGGCCTGAATGCTTTTATTTAAATTACGAAAGAGGACCGAAATCTACATTCAGTGGTATACAACATTTACTGGTTTTCCGACGTTCTGTCCCTTAAATTGACCATCTTCATTAAAATACCCCTAGTACTTACGTTCTTGTAATTTACTTTTTTTATAAATTCGGTACCTATAATTGGAAAATATAAAACTTAATGCCTCTTTTAAAAGTCTTAAGAAAGTGGTGGCTTTAAGAGTAAAATTTTATTTGTATTAATAAATTACTTGTACTTACGCTAAGTAGAAATTTGATACAACTATTAGGTTGAAATTTACAAAAAAAATTGTAGAAGTAGTACGTAATAACAATAACAATTAAAGACAGAAATAGCAATAATAATTAAAAAATCTTCAGTTTCTTAAACAAAAGTAGATACCGGAACGTAGTAGTGAAAAGTTAATGAAGATGGTCAAATTAAGGTACAAAAAGTCGGCAAACCATTAAGTGTTGTATACCACTGAACGTAGATTTCGTTCCTCGTTCATAGTTAAAACAAAAAGATCAGATCCGTGTTTAAAAAAATTAAGTTCATGATGGTGACCTAGAGAGGAAATGTCGCATGAAAGATCTGATGATGCCATCTTGTGGAGAATAAAAAGAAGCAACGAAAAAGTGAAATTTATTTTTGGACATCTCTTCGAACAAAGTCAGAAAATCTAAAAACCGACACGCAAAATCAGATTTTTCCAAATATTTTGAAAGCCGCTGTATTTATTTTTGATTTGGGGCATATTATTGGGCCCATAATTACACAACTTTGCCCCAATTTAACCGCCTTCATATCTTTTACTGATTCCGAAATCCCAATGGTGAAGGTCGAATTTGTACACCTTAAATATCCTATCATTTATGATCACTAATTTCTGCACTCCCTGTACACTAATCAGTCGTATTGAACATTGTAAAACGAGTGTATTATTTCTTTGTTTGTTCGGTGACATTTACGTATTTGATTGTTACTATTTCATTAGAATAAAGACATTCCTAAGGTCGGTCCTAGCGTTTAACAGCCTAATAACAAGATTAGGATTAGTATAATTATCCCTATACTACTCAAAAGCCCTAAAAAAAGATAACAAGCAAACATTATAGCATTTTTGTCCTAACTAATCAACAATATAAATAGTTTAATAAAGATAAAAAAATAGTCTACAACAATGCCGAGGCTTGGAATGTATCTTTCATGGGCAACACGAAGATCACACCGGTGGCCATTATTATATGCCACAGAGAATGTAAATATTTATAGTTTTCTTGGGTTTGCAGTACACCGAAAATTACAAGCCCTAATATTATAAAAGTTGATCCTATTGGCAATTTATAACGTAAATATTTTCTTTCTATAAATCGTGACCTATATTTCCTATATTTTAAATACCAACTTAAAATAACAATAGCTAAACCTAGAATTGATGGCAGTGCGAATATCCAAATCGCATATCTATTTAAAGTCACACAAAATGCTATAATCATTGCACCGCCCATTTGTAAAAGTGACAAGTGTATGTGAGGTAAATCTGCCATCGCTAATAACGTTAACCATATCGCTAACATGGCGGAAAAAAAATCTGCAAATTGCAATGCGTTCAGTCGGAAGATGCAAAAGCTGATAATATTTTCACCGGCATCACAAGCGTGGTAAAACGAAGACGATATAAATACTGAAGTGTACGAAAGAGTTTCAACATAATATCCCCTTCTAAAAGCAATATATGCAGCTGGCATAAAAAATATGTTGCTTATAACTAACAGTAGGAACTCCAATAATACCAAGTAAAACGGAGTAGCTTGAGATCCATCAGAGCAGTCAAATCCTAAAAAAAATATTGTTTTTTATTAGACCATTCAATAATAAAAGAAACTCTAAGGCGCTGTTCTCACCAAAGCAACTGGCAACCGCAACGCAACTGCAACGCGACCGCAATTTCAGTTGAGTTGCTCTTGTGTTCCCACTGGAATCAACTAGTTTGAAATCTCTTTTGACGTGAGCAAAATGTCGTCTTCGTCAGAGGAAGATATAACCTCTACATCCTTTCTCGTTAAACAGCTTAAAAAATAAAAACTGAGCGACAATTTTGGGTTGTCAGCCATGACACCGCGATTGGAAGCAACTGACAACGGCGACGAGGTATGCTGGGCAACTCATAAGCAACTAAATGCGTTGCAGTTGAGTCAGTGGGAACACGCGTATTTAAACATTAGTGCTGAGTCGCGTGGATGTTGCGTAGCGGTTGACAGTTACTTTGGTGAGAACAGACACTTATAGTGAATTGCTCAAATCCATTGAAGACACTACATCATGGTTTATCAAAATTATGTTATTTGCCTAAATAAAGGAGATATGGCAATAGGAAAGCTTTGTCGCCTAATATTAAAACAACATGCCCTTCTTGAAAATCTTCTATAAACTCTCTTAACTTCAACGAGTTCAAGCCACCGACCTATATCTATGGATAGCCCAATGTAAATCAGTCTTCATTGATTTTTGACTTCTTCAAAAGTTTATGGTTGACAAAACTGTCACTGTCAGAACTCTCAAAATGCCTCGCTATTTAACAGAACTTGAAAATGTTCAGCCAGAATTGAAGGTGGGTGGTCAATACGGGCACTAGCAAATTTATACAGAAAAGGCAAGAACACAATTTTAACAGTTAACTAACTTTGGGGGCAAGAGTGGTCTTTGAAAAGAAAAACTGGTACTGGTTAGGCCCGCATTTCCGACCCAAAAGAGCTAAAAAACTAGGTAGCTGCGTAAAAAATATTGATTACAGATGAACGTAGACAGTGTCGGATAGTTTTCACCTTAAATTATATATTCCGCGACTGTCAGTTGTGGAACGCGACACGTTGAGTAAAAAATATGTGTTATTACAGAAGTATTTTTATACATTTAACTCATTTATCACATTTCATTTGATTATTTTATTTTATATAGATCATGTGCTTCGGGTATTTCAATAAAAGATAAATCTTTGTTCCGATCCAATGTTCAACCTTCAAGATTCCGCTTTTTCATATTTAGCCTATGAGCAGTTAGGGGACTCAGTGTAAATAAAATGACGCTTTCTCGAAATCGGTTAGGATTAGCGACATAAATGAAGAGTACTTAATTTTTAGCCAATAGTTAAAGGTATGTAAAAAACATTGTCCAAAGTTCTCATCATACAGGGCGTAAAAAAAATGGGCCCATGAGTGTTACAGCTAGTCCGTCCCTGCAGCTGTGAGTAATTCACAACAGTTTCTTGGGTAGTAATTTGACGGGTCTTACCTGGTATACATCATATTAAAAAATAATTGAAATATACCAGGTGGTTCAATAATTATGTGTAAAAAACTTGATTCCATTGGTGCTCTTTGGGAGCCCATATCTCCGAAGAGGAGGCCGATACGAAAGAAGTTTATATGAACCTATAGTATTCTTTTCACGTGTTTTCTTCATATCCGGGAGATTTCCCACATGTTCCCGGACCACTGTATAATAGATATTGCAGACGAACTGGGAGTAATCAAAAATACCGTGTTGTTGGCAAAACAAAATATAGCAAAGCATCGGACTCTTATTAGGAAAGCAGGTTCAGGTACCCCTAGAATTTCTGCTGATGATGAAGATAGAAGATTACTTAATTATCAAGAAGTAATAAACAGGAATGGTTCTATGACTAAATATTTAAAAAAAATTGTTGAGTCGACAAATTTTTAATATTTTTTCTTTCTATTAAAGTTCTTCTATTATTTAGTTCTATTTTCATTTCTAGGCGACGTTAAATATACCTACTTTAAATAAAGCATTTGACTTTTTCTTTAAAAAAAGCCCAATGAATTTAGTCCCTCCATATAAACTGCCGCTAAAATTTATAAAACAAGTAATATATTTTTCTGCCACCTCGTATCGCAAAATACAAAACGTTAAATTAGATAACCTAGGTTACTTTCTAAAAATTTGGTGGTCTATGAGATATGTATTTCCGTACCCAGTTTTGTGATTTTGCTGTCCTAGTTTTTTATCGGCACGATGGTACATAAATAGCTATAATGTATTACTGCCGTTATTATTATTACGCCCTGTGGCGTATTCATCCAGAATAACTCCTCCTTTTAATTTTTGATTTGCTAGTGTATACTTGACAGAAATGTGTCAGGTCCGCATTTCCTAATTTATCATTTTAAACATACATTTTATTATACAGTGAGTCCCAGAAGAAATGTCTAAATTCATTTAAAATTCAGCGGTAAATTTTTTCAAAAAACGCTCGTACCCGTCGATTTTGATTTTTTAGTTTTTTTTTGTGGTAATTTCATGTATACAGGGTAGCTCAAAAATAAGTTACGACCATCAACTTCATTTTTTCAAATGAAAACATATATTTTTTATTTCATTTTTGAATTTTGCATGGAATTCTAAGCATGTTTCATGTACCATGTCCTATACATAAACTCAACAGTTATTGAAAAAATTAGGATTGAACATATCTATAAGTAAGACCTGTTTATTAAAAGAAAACACAACAAAATCAAATTAAATGTTGAAAATGTGCGCCATTTACGGCTTGACAATATCCAAGACGACCAATAAACTCTCTTTGCACGTTTCCAACCATTTCCGGAGTTATGACACGCACTTCTCTTCGGATCCTTTCTTTCAACTCCTGCATATTGTTTGGATTGTTAACAAATACTTTTGATTTGAGGTAACCCCACAAAAAAAAGTCCAGCGGAGTTAGGTCTGGCGACCTAGCAGGCCATTCGATAGGTCCTCTCCTTCCAATCCACCGATTGGGAAAGGTTTCATCCAAAAATGTGCGCACAGTGGCCGCATAGTGCGGAGGAGCACCATCTTGTTGGAATATCAGTTCTTCGTCAGGGGAGTCTGGATCCAATGGATTCGGAAATAAAGCCACTAATGCTGGAATTAATTCTAGTTGGAGACATTCGAGATATACTTGTCCAGTTAAAGACTGTTCAAAGAAAAATGGACCAATTACTCTTTCGCGTACGATTCCACACCAAACATTTATTTTCTTAGGGTACTGGCTGTGAATCTTTATCATCCAATGCGGATTTTCTGTTGCCCAATATCGACAATTTTGTCTGTTCACATTACCATTCAAATAGAACGTAGCTTCATCCGAAAAAATAATATTTTTTACTAAATTATTATCTAGATTGCACATATTTTGCATGCGTCCGCAAAACTCACTTCGCCTATCGAAATCATCTTCAAATAACTCATGCACTGGAATAACTTTGTATGGGTGATATTTGTGCTTTTGAACTACTCGGTGAACAACAGATTTCGGCATGTGTAAATCGGCCCCAATGTGCGACAGGGGAGTTGTTCATTTTCATCTCGAGTAGGACGACCAGATTTAGGCAAATCTCTAACATGACCGAATTCTCTAAACTTAGCCTCTATTCTACTCACCATCTTTTGACATATGGGAGGAAGATCAGGATGGATTTCATTAAATAATTGGGCTGTTTCTATTTGAGTACGTGTTTTATCACCAAACCCAACCATGCATAGAATTTCAATTTTTTCCCGTTCCGTTAACTTCACCATTATTGTGAAAACCGCAACTTGACAATAATTATACTTATTTGAAATAAAATTGTCATACAGAAAAAATGAAGTTGATGGTCGTAACTTATTTTTGAGCTACCCTGTATACATGAAATTACCACAAAAAAAAATTAAAAAATCAAAATCGACGGGTACGAGCGTTTTTTGAAAAAACTTAGAGCTGAATTTTAAATGAATTTAGACATTTCTTCTGGGACTCGCTGTATAACTCTTAACTTACTA
This sequence comes from Barypeithes pellucidus, assembly GCA_963991005.1. Classification (NCBI taxonomy): domain Eukaryota; kingdom Metazoa; phylum Arthropoda; class Insecta; order Coleoptera; family Curculionidae; genus Barypeithes; species Barypeithes pellucidus. Next base: position 30,140,068 of record OZ022556.1, on the reverse strand, counting down.
GGAAACTGCACTTTAAATTGAACAAGGACATGTTTCTTATTGTAGTATTTAAAAAGTTTACGTAACTTTTTTGGACTCAAATAAATAGGCGAGATAATATTTGATCATATTACAATCTACGTGGGAAATTTTATGTGTCCTGACCCGACGCACCACCCGGTATTTTAATTCGTACGATTAGAAGTAACCACGGTACGGAAGAAGTGGAAAAATTATAAAAAACAAGAATCATAGTTAAGAAATTTCAGAATCGGCTCCTACGTCGCATTATTAGTTAAATATAATTATCAGTAAATATCAAAACTCATCCTGTAATTACTCGCCCATCAAATCACTTACCAGATATAACTTAAACATACAGTACATTTCTATTACGGTCTGTGGCACAACTATTTAAGTATTTTAACTTACCTCTATAATTGTTTGAACAGATACAAGAAGAATACGCAATTCCATCAGATATAAGGAGGCCACACTTTCCTTGTTTTCCACAGTCTCCATAATAACATGGGGCAGAACTTATATCAAAGACAACACTGGAATTGCAAGCATAACCAGAATCTTTTTGGCAACCGCCATCACAATTGCACGTTAAACATTCGGTCTTGTTTACAATGGTGTTTTTACAACTCTCCACACAATTCTGACAATCAGCAGTACAATTAAACTCGCAGTCGATAACACACGTTTCATAATCCTGCTGGCAGGATTCAGGACATAGGCATGGTTGGCAAGTACCACAAAATAATTTAAAGGAGGTATACCATGTGCCACCTTCTGGGTATGGTATTAAAACAGTTGAATTCTTAGTTGTCGCATTTAGAACAATGGGAGCAAGCATAGAAACATCGTTAGAAATACAATACCTAGGCCAAGTTGGTATCGATATGCTATTCTTTTGTATGCACCCAATAATAACGTGTTCAGCCGGCTCGTCGGTTAGGCTTAATGTTCTTTTTGATTGTCTGGTTAATCTTGGCTTAAAGGCAATGGTATACTGCAATGTTCCACCAAAGTCAGATCCCGCTTGTAAGTTAAACCTTAGTACAGAGAATTCATTTGATGTCACGTTTATAGGAACAAGCATATTGTAATCCATTTCTGGTGGTAACTTGTATGAGAAGGAAAAACTTCTAGACGAAGATTCTCTTACTAAGTTGTATTGGGTATAAGGCTGCACATCAGTCAGCCTGTATGTTTGATAACTCTTCGTTATGACTGACATATTGTACAGTGTCGTATTTCCGGCTCCGTGTGCCAGATATCTTGTGGCGGGCAATCTATTTAGAAAAAACCTTAATTCGAAATTGAGCTCAGATATTTCCGTTGAACTTATAGAATCCATCTGAAATTCAAATTCAATATAATGCCATGTTAGTGGCTCTATCGTAAACAATACTTGCACTGAAGGACTTGAATCATTTAAACTGCTTTGAATTAAATAGCTGTCCGAGGACGGAGGTTTCCTTCCTTGAACTCTCAAAACAACTTGTTTTACGTTATTTGAGAAACGAATATTTTCAACATTTAAAATTGCATGATCCATACCATCTGGAACAAGAACCATAAAATATCTACTTTGGTTCGACTGTGAAATTACATCAATCAATTGAAATTCCGATACAATAGTTGGAGCGTCAATTTTTCGTACATAAAGTGAAGTATCCGCAAATGCTTTGCAACTTGAAAACCCTAAAAAGAAAAACCAAAACTTACAAAATGTGAGAATCAACGCGGAATAGGTAGGTACTTTAATTTTAATTATCTCATTAAAAACCTCAATAACTAATCATATTACACAGATCTTGGAGAGCTATAGTGTGTTTCAGCTCGTTGGTTGCGCCTTCTCAATTTAAAATGTACGTTTAAAATAAGGAAAGTATAATTATACAGGGTGTCCCACCGGGAACCGCCTCGATCTATACTTATATGAAAAACTATAAATAGGAAAATTTTGAAAATTCGACAGTATACTAAAGTTTATGGAGGTAACTCGGCTAAAATATTTTCAATATGGTGGCATTTCCGACTATACTGGAAGTCGGTTGCAACTTGTTTATTTTCAATGGAACACCCTACATATTATTACATTTTTAGATTCTACACAGGATTCTAAGCAGATTTCATAAGTCTACGCGTATTTGACGTATTAAAGTTTTGATGTCAAAAATGACATTTGCAGATCTTAAAATAATTATTAATTTTTCCTATCTTTATTGTTTGTTTTGGGTTGGATTCGCTGTTGATCAATGTAAAAGTCTCATATTGGGAGACAAACGCCTGGTTGACACGAATTTCGGTAGATCTCAGACATACCGCGTTGGATATCCGGGCGCTTCAAAACGAAACGCCGCCGGCTGAAGTAATGTCGATTTGGGAGTTCATTGCATTATGAATTGGTCATATTTATCCGTCTTTCTTATAGTTCGAAATTCAAAGGTTCATCTAAATGTCTGTTAAATTTGAAAGCAGTATATCGATACATGCCTCAAATAACATTGCATCAAATAACATTGTAAGTGACATTTTCACCGATCTCAGAGTTCAAAATAAATTTCAATGTTTAAAACCTAAAATTAGGTTTTCTTAGCTTAATTTTTTTTTAAATGCCTCTTTCATCCCATTTGTATCTGATTATTTTGGTATTTTGCATGTAGTATCATGGTAAAGTAATATACCCGAACATGTTTGAACATATCTTCTCCTGTAAGAAAACGATTTGTAACTTACAACGTTATTCGATGCATGTATCGATATGCTACCAAAACCTATTTAAATACAAATGTGGTCATAAAAGAAATTTGGAAGCTAAATAATCGATGAATTTCACAATTAAATTTTCAGCAGACGCGCCCCTTTGAATTAACACGGCAGTATGGAGTTTGGTCCGATCCTTCCGACACACACTGTATATCAAACTATGCCACAAACATCCAGGCATCCACTATTCACGATTTTCTTAGGCCATGACCATATCTTTAAGTAGTAGTTACATTACGACAATTAATTATCGAATGTTCAAATGTTCACGTCCTAACTAATAAGCTGTTATCTCGTAAACAATGATCCAACTTTAATATATTTTTTTAACTGATAGAACATAAATTCTAGATATTTATTTACCACATCCATGGTTAGTTACCTAATTTTAGATGAACTTTGTATTTGTATCGTTATTTTCGAAGTTCAAAGTTAAGTAAATGAATTAAATGAGAAAATAATTACGTAGCACTCTGTATTATAGATTTTATATGTTGAAACGATTTTTATTGTTAATTTAGCAACATCAAACAAACCCGAACAAACCCTAGTTATAAATTCAGGCAAAAAACCGAAAAATATCGCCTGTCACTTGATACACGACCTTCGGCCTACGCGCCGCGCCATCCGATTGGCGACGTTCGAGTTTGGCGCTGAGCAGGTACACGACATTACATCTTTCTTAAAGGCACATAAACGAGAAGGTGCATATAAAAAGTATGCCAAATCCCTTAGCGGAGTCATGGCGACATGGGTTTTGTAAAGTTTTGTTTTAACTGGCTAGCCAGCGGCGTCGTTTAGATCTCCGATTGTAAATATAAAAAATTAAAGGATATAATTTTAAAATTTTTATTTACTATAAACTCGAGAGAACTTCTCAAAAATAACATAATAATAGAAATTGTAAATAAAAATAACAAAACGAACAAAATCATGTAACAAAATATAAAGAAAAATTCGTTGGTATCTTATAGTAAACATTTTTAAATCTAAACAGGAACTTTTTATTATTAAACTCAAGAAGACTTCTTAAAAATAACATACAGTATATATAGAAAATGTTAATGGTAAATAAGAAAACGAGCAAAATAGTTAACAAAACATAGGTATCGACAAATTTTTTGGTAACCAAAAGTAAACATTCTTAAATTTAAACAGGAACTTTTAGGTAACTATAAACATGAATTTTAAAAAATAATAACCTATTTTCTTATTTTGCCAGTCGCGTAACTAAGCCTACATTTTTGAAGGGCACACAGTGGGCACCTGATTATTTGAAGTGGAAGAATTTGACAAGCCATTTTAAATATCTACTTATTTTATGCTCGTAGATTGAGAAAGATGTGAAGAAAAATAACTCTTGGTATTACTTTTTGTTTTAAAAAAGCACAAGAATAAACCCGAACAATAAATACATATTTGGGTGATTTTATCGAGACACGTGGTAAAAATTCATTATTCATAAATAAATAAATTTCTGGAATTTTTTTGGTGGCTACTACAATTTTTTAGCTAAACCTGTGCCCACCTAAACGACTAGGCTGCCGGTCGAGCAGTCGGTGACGTCATCGCTTGGTGAATTGGAATTCAAGCGATTCACTCGATTATTAAAATCGCTCGAGTATCAGTACTCGATTATTAAGATCATCGGTTTTTCCCAACACTACTTTTAATAGGCTTTTATGCCCTACCCCGTCCAGGATATAAACTGCTCTGCTCTAAACTTTAGAATCTATTTTCATCAGTTAAAAAAGAATTATTAAAAGTGGTGCATTATTAACGAAATAACAGCTTATTAATTAGAACGTGAATTTTTCAATATTCGAAAATTATTAATGGGCGTAGTGTTTTTGGAGTTATTTAGGTAGCTATATACAAAAATCAGTTCGTCCATTTTGCACTTAGTTAAAGAGCCTATTAGAGTCATACAAACCTTGCGGTGATATTTTACGATATCTGGGATCCTGATAGGCTAAAAATATTGCAGCATAATATGCTCCTGGATTGGGAGAGGTAATGTTAATATATGCGTCCTTATTATTCGTCTCGAATTCAATGTTGTATGTTTCAGATCTTGATACGTTCTTAAACTCTTTAGGGAAAGGCGATCCATCAGGGTTAATAGCTGGCGGGGATTCATATTTAAGGTAAACTGATACTTTGTTCGTTTCACACCCTAAAAATGAAAGTGAAATAATAGGTTTAGAACAAAGATATTACAAACTACATATGGAAAAATGTAAAATTCTAGCCTATCCAACGACTGCAAACAGTCTTTCCCACCTCTGTCGGTCATTATTGCAGCATAGCCAGATTGACATATTTATCGCAAAGGTATCTTGCAAAATCCCAATTAAAAACTTGTTAATTTGGCAATTACAACTGGTTTAAGATTAATCCGCAATTGCTCTTAAAATAAGTTTATTTTCCAATAATTTTACTATTAACTGTGAAAAGACGATGAGAGATTCTTCAAAAAAATATTATTATACTTAAAAGTATCAAACGAATCTTGAACTAATCCAACTGCACTCTGGCAACATCTATTTCTATTTTACTACGATTTGGACCCAAAAGATAAGCAAGATGAATACTAATCTCGTAAACATTTCGATGTTTGTCCTTGGATCTAACGGATTGATTATATATTTTGGTTGAATTGCGTTATTTTGTGATTATTAGTGAAAAATCGTCTTTATTATAAATAATCATGGTGCATTCATGTGTAGTTTGTAAAAGAGTGGATCATTAAATAAGGATTTATCTTTTCATCAGTAAGTATGGTTATGTTTTAATATTTAACCATCTGATATAACCAGACTTAAACATTGTTGCCATTCAGCCAACAAACATGTAGTTCTCTCTTCCACCCATTACTCATTTTCAATAAAATTTCAAACAATCATAGCTTCACTTTCACAAGAATTTTATGAATGGATTATGGGGCTGTAGTTTACAATAGCTTTGGTTTAGAACAACTTTTATTTGATAACACGTCAATTTTAGCGCCGTGTGCATAGCATTGAAATTGTAATCTGGAGGTAGGTCACGGCTCGAAAAAAGAGTGACGGCGACAGTACATGCTAAATAGTATATAAATAGAACGTTTAATTACTGTGAAGTAGTAAATAATAGTAATAATAATGCATATCATCAGCATCTACTCTTTGTACAAGGTAATGTTCTATGTATCTACTAAGAACGTGAAACTATGTGGGAGTAGGTCGAATATTAATCACATCTTTTCAGGTTTCCGGTTTTGTTTTAATATTTTTTCAATTTTTGAAGATATAGTTAAATATAATTAGCAATTTCCATAACACCCTGTATTAGTTTGTTTTCATGACCAATAATAATTCGTTGTTATTTTAGATATAAGTGAAGTTATAGGCATAAAGCATATAAAGTGTGAATATTTAATATAATTTAATTTTTTTAGCTTTTCCCAATCCATGATATTTGAAATTTTAAAAGTAACATTTAATATTTATAACTCCTATCTGCTATATTTTGAGAACCTCTTTTGATATATTATCTAGCTAAATAAATGTTTGTGTATTGGTATACCAAAATGATATCCCAGATTAAAAAAAGTTTATCAAAAATTATTATCATCGGGATCATGTCAATTTATTTTTATGTTATATCAGATTACCTAGTACCAAGCCTAATAGTGTCACTTAACAAACATTAATAAATAATATTTGGGAATTGAAAGATGGCTAACAATTATTAAGTAATAAATATATACCGAAGTTTTTTAATTTACCAATAGGCTTTTTTAACATTAAAATAAATATGAAAAGAAGCTTAAAACCACAAAATTTATTTTAATCAATTTTCTTCATCAATTAAATTTGGTTTCCTCGATTGTGAGCTAGTTTTATTTGATTGATATCGAGGGGTGTCTCACTAGAGGTAAAATTTGTACATCTACTGCCAATTTTGGCCGTCAACTACCAGTGATTGCCGGTAACTGATACTGATTGCTAATGACTGCTGAAGTGGAATCATCGGTGGAATCACGAGTACATGACCACCTACAACGTTTTAAGCCCCTTACTTTGTCTGTCATAATAGTATCTCGCTTTGATTTTTCTTTAAAACAAAACTTTATGAGTTCATTCAGTAATTTTTTTTTTCTGTTATTTTTTCCAAGCAATATTTCAGGGTGTGATTCCTTAGGTTATTTTATAAAGAAAAGTTCATATGAACATATGTCCGCAACGGTTTAAATTTCTTGCTACAGGGTGTTGAATTTTTATTTTTTAAATGGTTATTTTTTAATATCTCCGAAAGTACTTTAGATATTATTTTTTTCCATGTGGATATTTTTTCTGATTAGCCTGGTAAATTCTATATGGAAACGGTTTCTTGAGTTTTTCTCGTCAGACGTTGATTAAAATCACTAAATTCATATTGAAACTCATTATTATTAACATTGATAAAATAATTAATGATAAATTTTGTTTTATAAAAATTGTTCTAGTGGGCAATTCGATGCGAAGACGGGCGGAAGCATGTCTTTTAAGTGTAGGTGGCTATTTCCAACAATTTTTATAAAACAAAATTTATCATTAATTATTTTATCAATGTTAATAATAATGAGTTTCAATATGAATTTAGTGGTTTTAATCAAGAACGGTGCGTCTGACAAGAAAAACTCAAGAGATCGTTTTCATATAGAATTGACCAGGCTAATCAGAAAAAATGTCCACATGGAAAAATGTGAGCGGCGTACCATATTTTTTGTAAAAAATGTCAGAGGACATGTTTGCAGGAACGCCACTGGTGGAACAATTAAATAACTTTTCTATCTAAAATTTGTGGCTTTATATCTTATTAACACATACCAAAATTAAAGATAATATCTAAAGTACTTCCGGAGATATTAAAAAATATCCATTTAAAAATAAAAATTCAACACCCTGTAGCAAAAAATTTAAGCCGTTGCGGACATATGTTCATATGAACTTTTCTTTATAAAATGACCTAAGGAATCACACCCTGAAATATTAGCACGTTTTTAAGGAACACCCTGTATATATATTTTCCATAAAAAAATTCTACTTTCAGGAGTATTTTTCACTCCGGAAGAAAATAGAAAATAACGAATATATAACTTAAAAAGTAAGTTAAGGTCAAGCCTGTCGCTTTTGTGCTGAAAATCACCTAAAAACTCTTAAAATGCTTTTGAAATGCTCAATACTTACTTTAAATTATTTTTGTATAACGTAATACTTTATTTTTCCAACGTATACCGATTTTCTTGAGAATTATCCAAGTGGACATTTTATTTTATCAATTTTTGGAGAATTAAGTACCCAATTTTTTTTTTACGTGGATTTCGCTTAAAAACTTTGTAAAGATCAATACAGATAGCTTATATAATTTTTCTTTCTTATAGAGCTGCAGTGCATAAGCAATATTTTTAAATTTTGAATTGAGAAAATTGAGCCAAATCGGGTCTTTAAGGCCAATTTATAAACTCGACGGTGACTATTGACGGTGTAGTTTGACGGTGTAGTTTGACGGAGCTGTTTGACGGTTCCGTAAAAAGCTGGATTTATAAACTTGACGGTGACGACGATAACATAACCTGTTTTTCTCGGCTATTCTATATTTTTATGTGATTATATTAATTTTGGTGTTTATGTGATCTGAATGATACTATCAACACTTATCAACAGTACACTTTAAAATGGTTAATAAGATGGTATAAAATAAAATAATATTTACTAAATATCACGTGACAGGCAAACACGATTTTGATTTGCTGTGTAAACTTGCTACGAACGTTGCTACGACCGTCCACCGTCAAAAGATAAAATTGGTTCATGTCGGCCGTCACCCACCGTCAAACTGCACCGTCATCGTCAAATATAAATGGTCTTATGCATTTCAATATGTTTAAGCTGTACCGTCACCGTCAAACAGCACCGTCAATCGTCAACGTCGAGCATATAAATTCAGCTTTAGTGCCGGTTCCTTTGTCCATGAATAAAGTTTGTTTCTTTATTTCTCTGTCAAAATATAATTAGGTGCACAGATAGGATGTTATTGTCATAATATGGTTCTTATTGCCATAAGCAACAGGACTTTTATGTTGTAAGAAAAGAGCAGAAATTGCATATAATAAATACCCCGATAATACCATTATATATACCGACATTTGGGTATTCACTTTACACTAAAAAATTCACGGGTTTTCAAAAACATGACGCAGAATGACAATAACTACAAAAGAATAAACGGCACTAACCTAAATGACGCGTAAGATCGACCTCCATAAACCTAGCAGAACAAGGTGCACAAAATCGAAAATTTTTGTATGGAAAATTAGGTGCTCTTTAGGTGCTAATTAGGTGCCAACTTTAAAATTTAGGTGCTCTCATGCTTTTTGAAAAAATTATATTTTTGTGTTGTCCTGCTAGATTAACGTTAAGCTAGCAGAACATCACTGTTAAATAAGCTAATTAAGAACAAGATGCCGTATTAAAATTAGGTGCTTTTTAGGTGCTTAACGAATATCTAAAAGAAAATTTAATTTGTTAAGTTATTTTAAAAATACCGCTATGTTCTGCTAAGTTGACGCCGCGCTAGCAGAACACTTTTATTTTAGGGATTAACCAATAATATCTAATTTTTCCGAAATTAGGTGCTATTTAGGTGCTTTAACATTATTATACTTCTATATCAAAAAAAAAAATTCCAAAGCTAGAAAAATCGAAATATTATACATAAACAAATTTTCCTTGATAAAACAGTAATTTTTCAAAGAATCTTCATGAAACTTGTAGCACTGTCTATACGATTTAGGTGCTCCCGAAAAATAAAATTTTATGAAAAAAATAGCAGTGGCGGAGAAAATTACTATTATAAAAAAAATCGTTTTTTCTTAATAAAACAGTCATTTTTCAAAGAATTTTCTTGAAACTCGTAAAATTGTCTATACGATTTAGGTGCTCCCAAAAAATGTAATTTTTCCAAAAAATAAATATTTCCAGGGTCGGAGAGGCCGACCACACCTTTATTTATCAATTTTTCCTTAATAAAATAGTCATTTTTCAAAGAATCTTCATGAAACTTGTAGCACTGTCTGTACGATTTAGGCGCTACCGAAAAATAAAATTTTAGCAAAAAAATAGCAGTGGCGGAGAAGATTACTATTATGAAAAACTCGTTTTTTCTTAATAAAACAGTCATTTTTCAAAGAATTTTCTTGAAACTCGTAGAATTGTCTATACGATTTAGGTGCTCCTGAAAAATGTAATTTTTCCAAAAAATAAATATTTCCAGGGTCGGAGAGGCCGACCACACCTTTATTTATCAATTTTTCCTTAATAAAATAGTCATTTTTCAAAGAATCTTCATGAAACTTGTAGCACTGTCTATACGATATAGGTGCTCCCGAAAAATAAAATTTTAGCAAAAAAATAGCAGTGGCGGAGAAGATTACTATTATGAAAAACTCGTTTTTTCTTAATAAAACAGTCATTTTTCAAAGAATTTTCTTGAAACTCGTAGAATTGTCTATACGATTTAGGTGCTCCTGAAAAATGTAATTTTTCCAAAAAATAAATATTTCCAGGGTCGGAGAGGCCGACCACACCTTTATTTATCAATTTTTCCTTAATAAAATAGTCATTTTTCAAAGAATCTTCATGAAACTTGTAGCACTGTCTATACGATTTAGGTGCTCCCGAAAAATAAAATTTTAGCAAAAAAATAGCAGTGGCGGAGAAGATTACTATTATGAAAAAATCGTTTTTTCTTAATAAAGAGTCATTTTTCAACGAATTTTCTTGGAACTCGTAGAATTGTCTATACGATTTAGGTGCTCCTGAAAAATGTAATTTTTCCAAAAAATAAATATTTCCAGGGTCGGAGAGGCCGACCACACCTTTATTTATCAATTTTTCCTTAATAAAATAGTCATTTTTCAAAGAATCTTCATGAAACTTGTACCACTGTCTATACGATTTAGGTGCTCCCGAAAAATAAAATTTTAGCGAAAAACTAGCAGTGGCGGAGAAGATTACTATTATGAAAAAATCGTTTTTTCTTAATAAATCACTCATTTTACAAAGAATCTTCATGAAACTTGTAGCACTGTCTATACGATTTAGGTGCTCCCGAAAAATAAAATTGTAGCAAACAAAAAGCAGTGGCGGAGAAGATTACTATTATGAAAAAAAAATCGTTTTTTCTTAATAAATCACTAATTTTTTGAAGAAATTGGTTGAAACTAGTAGAATTGTATATACAATTAAGTGCTTCGATTTAGGAGTTTCAAGAAAATTCTTTGAAAAATGACTATTTTATTAAGGAAAAATTGATAAATAAAGGTGTGGTCGGCCTCTCCGACCCTGGAAATATTTATTTTTTGGCAAAATTACATTTTTCAGGAGCACCTAAATCGTATAGACAATTCTACGAGTTTCAAGAAAATTCTTTGAAAAATGAGTGATTTATTAAGAAAAAACGATTTTTTCATAATAGTAATCTTCTCCGCCACTGCTATTTTTTTGCTAAAATCTTATTTTTCGGGAGCACCTAAATCGTATAGACAGTGGTACAAGTTTCATGAAGATTCTTTGAAAAATGACTGTTTTATTAAGGAAAAATTGATAAATAAAGGTGTGGTCGGCCTCTCCGACCCTGGAAATATTTGTTTTTTGGCAAAATTACATTTTTCAGGAGCACCTAAATCGTATAGACAATTCTACGAGTTTCAAGAAAATTCTTTGAAAAATGAGTGATTTATTAAGAAAAAACGATTTTTTCATAATAGTAATCTTCTCCGCCACTGCTATTTTTTTGCTAAAATTTGATTTTTCGGGAGCACCTAAATCGTATAGACAGTGCTACAAGTTTCATGAAGATTCTTTGAAAAATGAGTGATTTATTAAGAAACAACGATTTTTTTATAATATTAATCTTCTTCGCCACTGCTATATTTTTGCTAAAATTTTATTTTTCTGGAGCACCTAAATCGTATAGACTGTTCTACGAGTTTCAAGAAATTTTTTTGAAAAATGAGTGATTTATTAAGAAAAAACGATTTTTTCATAATAAATCTTCTCCGCCACTGCTATTTTTTTGCTAAAATTTTATTTTTCGGGAGCACCTAAATCGTATAGACAGTGGTACAAGTTTCATGAAGATTCTTTGAAAAATGACTGTTTTATTAAGGAAAAATTGATAAATAAAGGTGTGGTCGGCCTCTCCGACCCTGGAAATATTTGTTTTTTGGCAAAATTACATTTTTCAGGAGCACCTAAATCGTATAGACAATTCTACGAGTTTCAAGAAAATTCTTTGAAAAATGAGTGATTTATTAAGATAAAACGATTTTTTCATAATAGTAATCTTCTCCGCCACTGCTATTTTTTTGCTAAAATTTTATTTTTCGGGAGCACCTAAATCGTATAGACAGTGCTACAAGTTTCATGAAGATTCTTTGAAAAATGACTGTTTTATTAAGAAAAAATTTGATAAATAAAGGTGTGGTCGGCCTCTCCGACCCTGGAAATATTTGTTTTTTGGCAAAATTACATTTTTCGGGAGCACCTAAATCGTATAGACAATTCTACGAGTTTCAAGAAAATTCTTTGAAAAATGAGTGATTTATTAAGAAAAAACGATTTTTTCATAATAGTAATCTTCTCCGCCACTGCTATTTTTTTGCTAAAATTTTATTTTTCGGGAGCACCTAAATCGTATAGACAGTGCTACAAGTTTCATGAAGATTCTTTGAAAAATGACTGTTTTATTAAGGAAAAATTGATAAATAAAGGTGTGGTCGGCCTCTCCGACCCTGGAAATATTTGTTTTTTGGCAAAATTACATTTTTCGGGAGCACCTAAATCGTATAGACAATTCTACGAGTTTCATGAAGATTCTTTGAAAAATGACTATTTTATTAAGGAAAAATTGATAAATAAAGGTGTGGTCGGCCTCTCCGACCCTGGAAATATTTATTTTTTGGAAAAATTACATTTTTCAGGAGCACCTAAATCGTATAGACAATTCTACGAGTTTCAAGAAAATTCGTTGAAAAATGAGTGATTTATTAAGAAAAAACGATTTTTTCATAATAGTAATCTTCTCCGCCACTGCTATTTTTTTGCTAAAATTTTATTTTTCGGGAGCACCTAAATCGTATAGACAGTGGTACAAGTTTCATGAAGATTCTTTGAAAAATGACTGTTTTATTAAGGAAAAATTGATAAATAAAGGTGTGGTCGGCCTCTCCGACCCTGGAAATATTTATTTTTTGGCAAAATTACATTTTTCAGGAGCACCTAAATCGTATAGACAATTCTACGAGTTTCAAGAAAATCCTTTGAAAAATGAGTGATTTATTAAGATAAAACGATTTTTTCATAATAGTAATCTTCTCCGCCACTGCTATTTTTTTGCTAAAATTTTATTTTTCGGGAGCACCTAAATCGTATAGACAGTGCTACAAGTTTCATGAAGATTCTTTGAAAAATGACTGTTTTATTAAGAAAAAATTTGATAAATAAAGGTGTGGTCGGCCTCTCCGACCCTGGAAATATTTGTTTTTTGGCAAAATTACATTTTTCGGGAGCACCTAAATCGTATAGACAATTCTACGAGTTTCAAGAAAATTCTTTGAAAAATGAGTGATTTATTAAGAAAAAACGATTTTTTCATAATAGTAATCTTCTCCGCCACTGCTATTTTTTTGCTAAAATTTTATTTTTCGGGAGCATCTAAATCGTATAGACAATTCTACGAGTTTCAAGAAAATTCTTTGAAAAATGACTGATTTATTAAGAAAAAACGATTTTTTCATAATAGTAATCTTCTCCGCCACTGCTATTTTTTTGCTAAAATTTTATTTTTCGGGAGCACCTAAATCGTATAGACAGTGCTACAAGTTTCATGAAGATTCTTTGAAAAATGACTGTTTTATTAAGGAAAAATTGATAAATAAAGGTGTGGTCGGCCTCTCCGACCCTGGAAATATTTGTTTTTTGGCAAAATTACATTTTTCGGGAGCACCTAAATCGTATAGACAATTCTACGAGTTTCAAGAAAATTCTTTGAAAAATGAGTGATTTATTAAGAAAAAACGATTTTTTCATAATAGTAATCTTCTCCGCCACTGCTATTTTTTTGCTATAATTTTATTTTTCGGGAGCACCTAAATCGTATAGACAGTGGTACAAGTTTCATGAAGATTCTTTGAAAAATGACTGTTTTATTAAGGAAAAATTGATAAATAAAGGTGTGGTCGGCCTCTCCGACCCTGGAAATATTTATTTTTTGGCAAAATTACATTTTTCAGGAGCACCTAAATCGTATAGACAATTCTACGAGTTTCAAGAAAATTCTTTGAAAAATGAGTGATTTATTAAGAAAAAACGATTTTTTCATAATAGTAATCTTCTCCGCCACTGCTATTTTTTTGCTAAAATTTTATTTTTCGGGAGCACCTAAATCGTATAGACAGTGCTACAAGTTTCATGAAGATTCTTTGAAAAATGACTGTTTTATTAAGGAAAAACGATTTTTTCATAATAGTAATCTTCTCCGCCACTGCTATTTTTTTGCTAAAATTTTATTTTTCGGGAGCACCTAAATCGTATAGACAGTGCTACAAGTTTCATGAAGATTCTTTGAAAAATGACTGTTTTATTAAGGAAAAATTGATTAATAAAGGTGTGGTCGGCCTCTCCGACCCTGGAAATATTTGTTTTTTGGCAAAATTACATTTTTCGGGAGCACCTAAATCGTATAGACAATTCTACGAGTTTCATAAAGATTCTTTGAAAAATGACTATTTTATTAAGGAAAAATTGATAAATAAAGGTGTGGTCGGCCTCTCCGACCCTGGAAATATTTATTTTTTGGAAAAATTACATTTTTCAGGAGCACCTAAATCGTATAGACAATTCTACGAGTTTCAAGAAAATTCGTTGAAAAATGAGTGATTTATTAAGAAAAAACGATTTTTTCATAATAGTAATCTTCTCCGCCACTGCTATTTTTTTGCTAAAATTTTATTTTTCGGGAGCACCTAAATCGTATAGACAATTCTACGAGTTTCAAGAAAATTCTTTGAAAAATGACTGATTTATTAAGAAAAAACGATTTTTTCATAATAGTAATCTTCTCCGCCACTGCTATTTTTTTGCTAAAATTTTATTTTTCGGGAGCACCTAAATTGTATAGACAGTGCTACAAGTTTCATGAGGATTCTTTGAAGAATGACTGTTTTATTAAGGAAAAATTTGATAAATAAAGGTGTGGTCGGCCTCTCCGACCCTGGAAATATTTGTTTTTTGGCAAAATTACATTTTTCGGGAGCACCTAAATCGTATAGACAATTCTACGAGTTTCAAGAAAATTCGTTGAAAAATGAGTGATTTATTAAGAAAAAACGATTTTTTCATAATAGTAATCTTCTCCGCCACTGCTATTTTTTTGCTAAAATTTTATTTTTCGGGAGCACCTAAATCGTATAGACAGTGGTACAAGTTTCATGAAGATTCTTTGAAAAATGACTGTTTTATTAAGGAAAAATTGATAAATAAAGGTGTGGTCGGCCTCTCCGACCCTGGAAATATTTGTTTTTTGGCAAAATTACATTTTTCAGGAGCACCTAAATCGTATAGACAATTCTACGAGTTTCAAGAAAATTCTTTGAAAAATGAGTGATTTATTAAGAAAAAACGATTTTTTCATAATAGTAATCTTCTCCGCCACTGCTATTTTTTTGCTAAAATTTTATTTTTCGGGAGCACCTAAATCGTATAGACAGTGCTACAAGTTTCATGAAGATTCTTTGAAAAATGACTGTTTTATTAAGGAAAAACGATTTTTTCATAATAGTAATCTTCTCCGCCACTGCTATTTTTTTGCTAAAATTTTATTTTTCGGGAGCACCTAAATCGTATAGACAGTGCTACAAGTTTCATGAAGATTCTTTGAAAAATGACTGTTTTATTAAGGAAAAATTGATAAATAAAGGTGTGGTCGGCCTCTCCGACCCTGGAAATATTTGTTTTTTGGCAAAATTACATTTTTCGGGAGCACCTAAATCGTATAGACAATTCTACGAGTTTCAAGAAGATTCTTTGAAAAATGACTATTTTATTAAGGAAAAATTGATAAATAAAGGTGTGGTCGGCCTCTCCGACCCTGGAAATATTTATTTTTTGGAAAAATTACATTTTTCAGGAGCACCTAAATCGTATAGACAATTCTACGAGTTTCAAGAAAATTCGTTGAAAAATGAGTGATTTATTAAGAAAAAACGATTTTTTCATAATAGTAATCTTCTCCGCCACTGCTATTTTTTTGCTAAAATTTTATTTTTCGGGAGCACCTAAATCGTATAGACAATTCTACGAGTTTCAAGAAAATTCTTTGAAAAATGACTGATTTATTAAGAAAAAACGATTTTTTCATAATAGTAATCTTCTCCGCCACTGCTATTTTTTTGCTAAAATTTTATTTTTCGGGAGCACCTAAATCGTATAGACAATTCTACGAGTTTCAAGAAAATTCTTTGAAAAATGACTGATTTATTAAGAAAAAACGATTTTTTCATAATAGTAATCTTCTCCGCCACTGCTATTTTTTTGCTAAAATTTTATTTTTCGGGAGCACCTAAATCGTATAGACAGTGCTACAAGTTTCATGAAGATTCTTTGAAAAATGACTGTTTTATTAAGGAAAAATTGATAAATAAAGGTGTGGTCGGCCTCTCCGACCCTGGAAATATTTATTTTTTGGCAAAATTACATTTTTCAGGAGCACCTAAATCGTATAGACAATTCTACGAGTTTCAAGAAAATTCTTTGAAAAATGAGTGATTTATTAAGAAAAAACGATTTTTTCATAATAGTAATCTTCTCCGCCACTGCTATTTTTTTGCTAAAATTTTATTTTTCGGGAGCACCTAAATCGTATAGACAATTCTACGAGTTTCAAGAAAATTCTTTGAAAAATGACTGATTTATTAAGAAAAAACGATTTTTTCATAATAGTAATCTTCTCCGCCACTGCTATTTTTTTGCTAAAATTTTATTTTTCGGGAGCACCTAAATCGTATAGACAGTGCTACAAGTTTCATGAAGATTCTTTGAAAAATGACTGTTTTATTAAGGAAAAATTTGATAAATAAAGGTGTGGTCGGCCTCTCCGACCCTGGAAATATTTGTTTTTTGGCAAAATTACATTTTTCGGGAGCACCTAAATCGTATAGACAATTCTACGAGTTTCAAGAAAATTCGTTGAAAAATGAGTGATTTATTAAGAAAAAACGATTTTTTCATAATAGTAATCTTCTCCGCCACTGCTATTTTTTTGCTAAAATTTTATTTTTCGGGAGCACCTAAATCGTATAGACAATTCTACGAGTTTCAAGAAAATTCTTTGAAAAATGACTGATTTATTAAGAAAAAACGATTTTTTCATAATAGTAATCTTCTCCGCCACTGCTATTTTTTTGCTAAAATTTTATTTTTCGGGAGCACCTAAATCGTATAGACAGTGCTACAAGTTTCATGAAGATTCTTTGAAAAATGACTGTTTTATTAAGGAAAAATTTGATAAATAAAGGTGTGGTCGGCCTCTCCGACCCTGGAAATATTTGTTTTTTGGCAAAATTACATTTTTCGGGAGCACCTAAATCGTATAGACAATTCTACGAGTTTCAAGAAAATTCGTTGAAAAATGAGTGATTTATTAAGAAAAAACGATTTTTTCATAATAGTAATCTTCTCCGCCACTGCTATTTTTTTGCTAAAATTTTATTTTTCGGGAGCACCTAAATCGTATAGACAATTCTACGAGTTTCAAGAAAATTCTTTGAAAAATGAGTGATTTATTAAGAAAAAACGATTTTTTCATAATAGTAATCTTCTCCGCCACTGCTATTTTTTTGCTAAAATTTTATTTTTCGGGAGCACCTAAATCGTATAGACAATTCTACGAGTTTCAAGAAAATTCTTTGAAAAATGAGTGATTTATTAAGAAAAAACGATTTTTTCATAATAGTAATCTTCTCCGCCACTGCTATTTTTTTGCTAAAATTTTATTTTTCGGGAGCACCTAAATCGTATAGACAGTGCTACAAGTTTCATGAAGATTCTTTGAAAAATGACTATTTTATTAAGGAAAATTTGATAAATAAAGGTGTGGTCGGCCTCTCCGACCCTGGAAATATTTATTTTTTGGAAAAATTACATTTTTCGGGAGCACCTAAATCGTATAGACAATTCTACGAGTTTCAAGAAAATTCTTTGAAAAATGACTGATTTATTAAGAAAAAACGATTTTTTCATAATAGTAATCTTCTCCGCCACTGCTATTTTTTTGCTAAAATTTTATTTTTCGGGAGCACCTAAATCGTATAGACAGTGCTACAAGTTTCATGAAGATTCTTTGAAAAATGACTATTTTATTAAGGAAAAATTGATAAATAAAGGTGTGGTCGGCCTCTCCGACCCTGGAAATATTTATTTTTTGGAAAAATTACATTTTTCAGGAGCACCTAAATCGTATAGACAATTCTACGAGTTTCAAGAAAATTCTTTGAAAAATGAGTGATTTATTAAGAAAAACCGATTTTTTCATAGTAGTAATCTTCTCCGCCACTGCTATTTTTTTGCTAAAATTTTATTTTTCGGGAGCACCTAAATCGTATAGACAGTGCTACAAGTTTCATGAAGATTCTTTGAAAAATGACTATTTTATTAAGGAAAAATTGATAAATAAAGGTGTGGTCGGCCTCTCCGACCCTGGAAATATTTATTTTTTGGAAAAATTACATTTTTCAGGAGCACCTAAATCGTATAGACAATTCTACGAGTTTCAAGAAAATTCTTTGAAAAATGAGTGATTTATTAAGAAAAAACGATTTTTTCATAATAGTAATCTTCTCCGCCACTGCTATTTTTTTGCTAAAATTTTATTTTTCGGGAGCACCTAAATCGTATAGACAGTGCTACAAGTTTCATGAAGATTCTTTGAAAAATGACTATTTTATTAAGGAAAAATTGATAAATAAAGGTGTGGTCGGCCTCTCCGACCCTGGAAATATTTATTTTTTGGAAAAATTACATTTTTCAGGAGCACCTAAATCGTATAGACAATTCTACGAGTTTCAAGAAAATTCTTTGAAAAATGACTGATTTATTAAGAAAAAACGATTTTTTCATAATAGTAATCTTCTCCGCCACTGCTATTTTTTTGCTAAAATTTTATTTTTCGGGAGCACCTAAATCGTATAGACAGTGCTACAAGTTTCATGAAGATTCTTTGAAAAATGACTATTTTATTAAGGAAAAATTGATAAATAAAGGTGTGATCGGCCTCTCCGACCCTGGAAATATTTATTTTTTGGCAAAATTACATTTTTCAGGAGCACCTAAATCGTATAGACAATTCTACGAGTTTCAAGAAAATTCTTTGAAAAATGAGTGATTTATTAAGAAAAAACGATTTTTTCATAGTAGTAATCTTCTCCGCCACTGCTATTTTTTTGCTAAAATTTTATTTTTCGGGAGCAACTAAATCGTATAGACAGTGCTACAAGTTTCATGAAGATTCTTTGAAAAATGACTGTTTTATTAAGGAAAAATTTGATAAATAAAGGTGTGGTCGGCCTCTCCGACCCTGGAAATATTTGTTTTTTGGCAAAATTACATTTTTCGGGAGCACCTAAATCGTATAGACAATTCTACGAGTTTCAAGAAAATTCGTTGAAAAATGAGTGATTTATTAAGAAAAAACGATTTTTTCATAATAGTAATCTTCTCCGCCACTGCTATTTTTTTGCTAAAATTTTATTTTTCGGGAGCACCTAAATCGTATAGACAATTCTACGAGTTTCAAGAAAATTCTTTGAAAAATGACTGATTTATTAAGAAAAAACGATTTTTTCATAATAGTAATCTTCTCCGCCACTGCTATTTTTTTGCTAAAATTTTATTTTTCGGGAGCACCTAAATCGTATAGACAGTGCTACAAGTTTCATGAAGATTCTTTGAAAAATGACTGTTTTATTAAGGAAAAATTTGATAAATAAAGGTGTGGTCGGCCTCTCCGACCCTGGAAATATTTGTTTTTTGGCAAAATTACATTTTTCGGGAGCACCTAAATCGTATAGACAATTCTACGAGTTTCAAGAAAATTCGTTGAAAAATGAGTGATTTATTAAGAAAAAACGATTTTTTCATAATAGTAATCTTCTCCGCCACTGCTATTTTTTTGCTAAAATTTTATTTTTCGGGAGCACCTAAATCGTATAGACAATTCTACGAGTTTCAAGAAAATTCTTTGAAAAATGAGTGATTTATTAAGAAAAAACGATTTTTTCATAATAGTAATCTTCTCCGCCACTGCTATTTTTTTGCTAAAATTTTATTTTTCGGGAGCACCTAAATCGTATAGACAATTCTACGAGTTTCAAGAAAATTCTTTGAAAAATGAGTGATTTATTAAGAAAAAACGATTTTTTCATAATAGTAATCTTCTCCGCCACTGCTATTTTTTTGCTAAAATTTTATTTTTCGGGAGCACCTAAATCGTATAGACAGTGCTACAAGTTTCATGAAGATTCTTTGAAAAATGACTATTTTATTAAGGAAAATTTGATAAATAAAGGTGTGGTCGGCCTCTCCGACCCTGGAAATATTTATTTTTTGGAAAAATTACATTTTTCGGGAGCACCTAAATCGTATAGACAATTCTACGAGTTTCAAGAAAATTCTTTGAAAAATGACTGATTTATTAAGAAAAAACGATTTTTTCATAATAGTAATCTTCTCCGCCACTGCTATTTTTTTGCTAAAATTTTATTTTTCGGGAGCACCTAAATCGTATAGACAGTGCTACAAGTTTCATGAAGATTCTTTGAAAAATGACTATTTTATTAAGGAAAAATTGATAAATAAAGGTGTGGTCGGCCTCTCCGACCCTGGAAATATTTATTTTTTGGAAAAATTACATTTTTCAGGAGCACCTAAATCGTATAGACAATTCTACGAGTTTCAAGAAAATTCTTTGAAAAATGAGTGATTTATTAAGAAAAAACGATTTTTTCATAGTAGTAATCTTCTCCGCCACTGCTATTTTTTTGCTAAAATTTTATTTTTCGGGAGCACCTAAATCGTATAGACAGTGCTACAAGTTTCATGAAGATTCTTTGAAAAATGACTATTTTATTAAGGAAAAATTGATAAATAAAGGTGTGGTCGGCCTCTCCGACCCTGGAAATATTTATTTTTTGGAAAAATTACATTTTTCGGGAGCACCTAAATCGTATAGACAATTCTACGAGTTTCAAGAAAATTCTTTGAAAAATGACTGATTTATTAAGAAAAAACGATTTTTTCATAATAGTAATCTTCTCCGCCACTGCTATTTTTTTGCTAAAATTTTATTTTTCGGGAGCACCTAAATCGTATAGACAATTCTACGAGTTTCATAAAGATTCTTTGAAAAATGACTATTTTATTAAGGAAAAATTGATAAATAAAGGTGTGGTCGGCCTCTCCGACCCTGGAAATATTTATTTTTTGGAAAAATTACATTTTTCAGGAGCACCTAAATCGTATAGACAATTCTACGAGTTTCAAGAAAATTCGTTGAAAAATGAGTGATTTATTAAGAAAAAACGATTTTTTCATAATAGTAATCTTCTCCGCCACTGCTATTTTTTTGCTAAAATTTTATTTTTCGGGAGCACCTAAATCGTATAGACAATTCTACGAGTTTCAAGAAAATTCTTTGAAAAATGACTGATTTATTAAGAAAAAACGATTTTTTCATAATAGTAATCTTCTCCGCCACTGCTATTTTTTTGCTAAAATTTTATTTTTCGGGAGCACCTAAATTGTATAGACAGTGCTACAAGTTTCATGAGGATTCTTTGAAGAATGACTGTTTTATTAAGGAAAAATTTGATAAATAAAGGTGTGGTCGGCCTCTCCGACCCTGGAAATATTTGTTTTTTGGCAAAATTACATTTTTCGGGAGCACCTAAATCGTATAGACAATTCTACGAGTTTCAAGAAAATTCGTTGAAAAATGAGTGATTTATTAAGAAAAAACGATTTTTTCATAATAGTAATCTTCTCCGCCACTGCTATTTTTTTGCTAAAATTTTATTTTTCGGGAGCACCTAAATCGTATAGACAGTGGTACAAGTTTCATGAAGATTCTTTGAAAAATGACTGTTTTATTAAGGAAAAATTGATAAATAAAGGTGTGGTCGGCCTCTCCGACCCTGGAAATATTTGTTTTTTGGCAAAATTACATTTTTCAGGAGCACCTAAATCGTATAGACAATTCTACGAGTTTCAAGAAAATTCTTTGAAAAATGAGTGATTTATTAAGAAAAAACGATTTTTTCATAATAGTAATCTTCTCCGCCACTGCTATTTTTTTGCTAAAATTTTATTTTTCGGGAGCACCTAAATCGTATAGACAGTGCTACAAGTTTCATGAAGATTCTTTGAAAAATGACTGTTTTATTAAGGAAAAACGATTTTTTCATAATAGTAATCTTCTCCGCCACTGCTATTTTTTTGCTAAAATTTTATTTTTCGGGAGCACCTAAATCGTATAGACAGTGCTACAAGTTTCATGAAGATTCTTTGAAAAATGACTGTTTTATTAAGGAAAAATTGATAAATAAAGGTGTGGTCGGCCTCTCCGACCCTGGAAATATTTGTTTTTTGGCAAAATTACATTTTTCGGGAGCACCTAAATCGTATAGACAATTCTACGAGTTTCAAGAAGATTCTTTGAAAAATGACTATTTTATTAAGGAAAAATTGATAAATAAAGGTGTGGTCGGCCTCTCCGACCCTGGAAATATTTATTTTTTGGAAAAATTACATTTTTCAGGAGCACCTAAATCGTATAGACAATTCTACGAGTTTCAAGAAAATTCGTTGAAAAATGAGTGATTTATTAAGAAAAAACGATTTTTTCATAATAGTAATCTTCTCCGCCACTGCTATTTTTTTGCTAAAATTTTATTTTTCGGGAGCACCTAAATCGTATAGACAATTCTACGAGTTTCAAGAAAATTCTTTGAAAAATGACTGATTTATTAAGAAAAAACGATTTTTTCATAATAGTAATCTTCTCCGCCACTGCTATTTTTTTGCTAAAATTTTATTTTTCGGGAGCACCTAAATCGTATAGACAATTCTACGAGTTTCAAGAAAATTCTTTGAAAAATGACTGATTTATTAAGAAAAAACGATTTTTTCATAATAGTAATCTTCTCCGCCACTGCTATTTTTTTGCTAAAATTTTATTTTTCGGGAGCACCTAAATCGTATAGACAGTGCTACAAGTTTCATGAAGATTCTTTGAAAAATGACTGTTTTATTAAGGAAAAATTGATAAATAAAGGTGTGGTCGGCCTCTCCGACCCTGGAAATATTTATTTTTTGGCAAAATTACATTTTTCAGGAGCACCTAAATCGTATAGACAATTCTACGAGTTTCAAGAAAATTCTTTGAAAAATGAGTGATTTATTAAGAAAAAACGATTTTTTCATAATAGTAATCTTCTCCGCCACTGCTATTTTTTTGCTAAAATTTTATTTTTCGGGAGCACCTAAATCGTATAGACAATTCTACGAGTTTCAAGAAAATTCTTTGAAAAATGACTGATTTATTAAGAAAAAACGATTTTTTCATAATAGTAATCTTCTCCGCCACTGCTATTTTTTTGCTAAAATTTTATTTTTCGGGAGCACCTAAATCGTATAGACAGTGCTACAAGTTTCATGAAGATTCTTTGAAAAATGACTGTTTTATTAAGGAAAAATTTGATAAATAAAGGTGTGGTCGGCCTCTCCGACCCTGGAAATATTTGTTTTTTGGCAAAATTACATTTTTCGGGAGCACCTAAATCGTATAGACAATTCTACGAGTTTCAAGAAAATTCGTTGAAAAATGAGTGATTTATTAAGAAAAAACGATTTTTTCATAATAGTAATCTTCTCCGCCACTGCTATTTTTTTGCTAAAATTTTATTTTTCGGGAGCACCTAAATCGTATAGACAATTCTACGAGTTTCAAGAAAATTCTTTGAAAAATGACTGATTTATTAAGAAAAAACGATTTTTTCATAATAGAAATCTTCTCCGCCACTGCTATTTTTTTGCTAAAATTTTATTTTTCGGGAGCACCTAAATCGTATAGACAGTGCTACAAGTTTCATGAAGATTCTTTGAAAAATGACTGTTTTATTAAGGAAAAATTTGATAAATAAAGGTGTGGTCGGCCTCTCCGACCCTGGAAATATTTGTTTTTTGGCAAAATTACATTTTTCGGGAGCACCTAAATCGTATAGACAATTCTACGAGTTTCAAGAAAATTCGTTGAAAAATGAGTGATTTATTAAGAAAAAACGATTTTTTCATAATAGTAATCTTCTCCGCCACTGCTATTTTTTTGCTAAAATTTTATTTTTCGGGAGCACCTAAATCGTATAGACAATTCTACGAGTTTCAAGAAAATTCTTTGAAAAATGAGTGATTTATTAAGAAAAAACGATTTTTTCATAATAGTAATCTTCTCCGCCACTGCTATTTTTTTGCTAAAATTTTATTTTTCGGGAGCACCTAAATCGTATAGACAATTCTACGAGTTTCAAGAAAATTCTTTGAAAAATGAGTGATTTATTAAGAAAAAACGATTTTTTCATAATAGTAATCTTCTCCGCCACTGCTATTTTTTTGCTAAAATTTTATTTTTCGGGAGCACCTAAATCGTATAGACAGTGCTACAAGTTTCATGAAGATTCTTTGAAAAATGACTATTTTATTAAGGAAAATTTGATAAATAAAGGTGTGGTCGGCCTCTCCGACCCTGGAAATATTTATTTTTTGGAAAAATTACATTTTTCGGGAGCACCTAAATCGTATAGACAATTCTACGAGTTTCAAGAAAATTCTTTGAAAAATGACTGATTTATTAAGAAAAAACGATTTTTTCATAATAGTAATCTTCTCCGCCACTGCTATTTTTTTGCTAAAATTTTATTTTTCGGGAGCACCTAAATCGTATAGACAGTGCTACAAGTTTCATGAAGATTCTTTGAAAAATGACTATTTTATTAAGGAAAAATTGATAAATAAAGGTGTGGTCGGCCTCTCCGACCCTGGAAATATTTATTTTTTGGAAAAATTACATTTTTCAGGAGCACCTAAATCGTATAGACAATTCTACGAGTTTCAAGAAAATTCTTTGAAAAATGAGTGATTTATTAAGAAAAACCGATTTTTTCATAGTAGTAATCTTCTCCGCCACTGCTATTTTTTTGCTAAAATTTTATTTTTCGGGAGCACCTAAATCGTATAGACAGTGCTACAAGTTTCATGAAGATTCTTTGAAAAATGACTATTTTATTAAGGAAAAATTGATAAATAAAGGTGTGGTCGGCCTCTCCGACCCTGGAAATATTTATTTTTTGGAAAAATTACATTTTTCAGGAGCACCTAAATCGTATAGACAATTCTACGAGTTTCAAGAAAATTCTTTGAAAAATGAGTGATTTATTAAGAAAAAACGATTTTTTCATAATAGTAATCTTCTCCGCCACTGCTATTTTTTTGCTAAAATTTTATTTTTCGGGAGCACCTAAATCGTATAGACAGTGCTACAAGTTTCATGAAGATTCTTTGAAAAATGACTATTTTATTAAGGAAAAATTGATAAATAAAGGTGTGGTCGGCCTCTCCGACCCTGGAAATATTTATTTTTTGGAAAAATTACATTTTTCAGGAGCACCTAAATCGTATAGACAATTCTACGAGTTTCAAGAAAATTCTTTGAAAAATGACTGATTTATTAAGAAAAAACGATTTTTTCATAATAGTAATCTTCTCCGCCACTGCTATTTTTTTGCTAAAATTTTATTTTTCGGGAGCACCTAAATCGTATAGACAGTGCTACAAGTTTCATGAAGATTCTTTGAAAAATGACTATTTTATTAAGGAAAAATTGATAAATAAAGGTGTGATCGGCCTCT
The DNA here is from genome assembly GCA_963991005.1 of Barypeithes pellucidus. NCBI lineage: Eukaryota > Metazoa > Arthropoda > Insecta > Coleoptera > Curculionidae > Barypeithes > Barypeithes pellucidus. The sequence continues at coordinate 30,114,267 of OZ022556.1, read as the reverse complement.
CCGACCCTGGAAATATTTATTTTTTGGCAAAATTACATTTTTCAGGAGCACCTAAATCGTATAGACAATTCTACGAGTTTCAAGAAAATTCTTTGAAAAATGAGTGATTTATTAAGAAAAAACGATTTTTTCATAGTAGTAATCTTCTCCGCCACTGCTATTTTTTTGCTAAAATTTTATTTTTCGGGAGCAACTAAATCGTATAGACAGTGCTACAAGTTTCATGAAGATTCTTTGAAAAATGACTGTTTTATTAAGGAAAAATTTGATAAATAAAGGTGTGGTCGGCCTCTCCGACCCTGGAAATATTTGTTTTTTGGCAAAATTACATTTTTCGGGAGCACCTAAATCGTATAGACAATTCTACGAGTTTCAAGAAAATTCGTTGAAAAATGAGTGATTTATTAAGAAAAAACGATTTTTTCATAATAGTAATCTTCTCCGCCACTGCTATTTTTTTGCTAAAATTTTATTTTTCGGGAGCACCTAAATCGTATAGACAATTCTACGAGTTTCAAGAAAATTCTTTGAAAAATGACTGATTTATTAAGAAAAAACGATTTTTTCATAATAGTAATCTTCTCCGCCACTGCTATTTTTTTGCTAAAATTTTATTTTTCGGGAGCACCTAAATCGTATAGACAGTGCTACAAGTTTCATGAAGATTCTTTGAAAAATGACTGTTTTATTAAGGAAAAATTTGATAAATAAAGGTGTGGTCGGCCTCTCCGACCCTGGAAATATTTGTTTTTTGGCAAAATTACATTTTTCGGGAGCACCTAAATCGTATAGACAATTCTACGAGTTTCAAGAAAATTCGTTGAAAAATGAGTGATTTATTAAGAAAAAACGATTTTTTCATAATAGTAATCTTCTCCGCCACTGCTATTTTTTTGCTAAAATTTTATTTTTCGGGAGCACCTAAATCGTATAGACAATTCTACGAGTTTCAAGAAAATTCTTTGAAAAATGAGTGATTTATTAAGAAAAAACGATTTTTTCATAATAGTAATCTTCTCCGCCACTGCTATTTTTTTGCTAAAATTTTATTTTTCGGGAGCACCTAAATCGTATAGACAATTCTACGAGTTTCAAGAAAATTCTTTGAAAAATGAGTGATTTATTAAGAAAAAACGATTTTTTCATAATAGTAATCTTCTCCGCCACTGCTATTTTTTTGCTAAAATTTTATTTTTCGGGAGCACCTAAATCGTATAGACAGTGCTACAAGTTTCATGAAGATTCTTTGAAAAATGACTATTTTATTAAGGAAAATTTGATAAATAAAGGTGTGGTCGGCCTCTCCGACCCTGGAAATATTTATTTTTTGGAAAAATTACATTTTTCGGGAGCACCTAAATCGTATAGACAATTCTACGAGTTTCAAGAAAATTCTTTGAAAAATGACTGATTTATTAAGAAAAAACGATTTTTTCATAATAGTAATCTTCTCCGCCACTGCTATTTTTTTGCTAAAATTTTATTTTTCGGGAGCACCTAAATCGTATAGACAGTGCTACAAGTTTCATGAAGATTCTTTGAAAAATGACTATTTTATTAAGGAAAAATTGATAAATAAAGGTGTGGTCGGCCTCTCCGACCCTGGAAATATTTATTTTTTGGAAAAATTACATTTTTCAGGAGCACCTAAATCGTATAGACAATTCTACGAGTTTCAAGAAAATTCTTTGAAAAATGAGTGATTTATTAAGAAAAAACGATTTTTTCATAGTAGTAATCTTCTCCGCCACTGCTATTTTTTTGCTAAAATTTTATTTTTCGGGAGCACCTAAATCGTATAGACAGTGCTACAAGTTTCATGAAGATTCTTTGAAAAATGACTATTTTATTAAGGAAAAATTGATAAATAAAGGTGTGGTCGGCCTCTCCGACCCTGGAAATATTTATTTTTTGGAAAAATTACATTTTTCAGGAGCACCTAAATCGTATAGACAATTCTACGAGTTTCAAGAAAATTCTTTGAAAAATGAGTGATTTATTAAGAAAAAACGATTTTTTCATAATAGTAATCTTCTCCGCCACTGCTATTTTTTTGCTAAAATTTTATTTTTCGGGAGCACCTAAATCGTATAGACAGTGCTACAAGTTTCATGAAGATTCTTTGAAAAATGACTATTTTATTAAGGAAAAATTGATAAATAAAGGTGTGGTCGGCCTCTCCGACCCTGGAAATATTTATTTTTTGGAAAAATTACATTTTTCAGGAGCACCTAAATCGTATAGACAATTCTACGAGTTTCAAGAAAATTCTTTGAAAAATGAGTGATTTATTAAGAAAAAACGATTTTTTCATAATAGTAATCTTCTCCGCCACTGCTATTTTTTTGCTAAAATTTTATTTTTCGGGAGCACCTAAATCGTATAGACAGTGCTACAAGTTTCATGAAGATTCTTTGAAAAATGACTGTTTTATTAAGGAAAAACGATTTTTTCATAATAGTAATCTTCTCCGCCACTGCTATTTTTTTGCTAAAATTTTATTTTTCGGGAGCACCTAAATCGTATAGACAGTGCTACAAGTTTCATGAAGATTCTTTGAAAAATGACTGTTTTATTAAGGAAAAATTGATTAATAAAGGTGTGGTCGGCCTCTCCGACCCTGGAAATATTTGTTTTTTGGCAAAATTACATTTTTCGGGAGCACCTAAATCGTATAGACAATTCTACGAGTTTCATAAAGATTCTTTGAAAAATGACTATTTTATTAAGGAAAAATTGATAAATAAAGGTGTGGTCGGCCTCTCCGACCCTGGAAATATTTATTTTTTGGAAAAATTACATTTTTCAGGAGCACCTAAATCGTATAGACAATTCTACGAGTTTCAAGAAAATTCGTTGAAAAATGAGTGATTTATTAAGAAAAAACGATTTTTTCATAATAGTAATCTTCTCCGCCACTGCTATTTTTTTGCTAAAATTTTATTTTTCGGGAGCACCTAAATCGTATAGACAATTCTACGAGTTTCAAGAAAATTCTTTGAAAAATGACTGATTTATTAAGAAAAAACGATTTTTTCATAATAGTAATCTTCTCCGCCACTGCTATTTTTTTGCTAAAATTTTATTTTTCGGGAGCACCTAAATTGTATAGACAGTGCTACAAGTTTCATGAGGATTCTTTGAAGAATGACTGTTTTATTAAGGAAAAATTTGATAAATAAAGGTGTGGTCGGCCTCTCCGACCCTGGAAATATTTGTTTTTTGGCAAAATTACATTTTTCGGGAGCACCTAAATCGTATAGACAATTCTACGAGTTTCAAGAAAATTCGTTGAAAAATGAGTGATTTATTAAGAAAAAACGATTTTTTCATAATAGTAATCTTCTCCGCCACTGCTATTTTTTTGCTAAAATTTTATTTTTCGGGAGCACCTAAATCGTATAGACAGTGGTACAAGTTTCATGAAGATTCTTTGAAAAATGACTGTTTTATTAAGGAAAAATTGATAAATAAAGGTGTGGTCGGCCTCTCCGACCCTGGAAATATTTGTTTTTTGGCAAAATTACATTTTTCAGGAGCACCTAAATCGTATAGACAATTCTACGAGTTTCAAGAAAATTCTTTGAAAAATGAGTGATTTATTAAGAAAAAACGATTTTTTCATAATAGTAATCTTCTCCGCCACTGCTATTTTTTTGCTAAAATTTTATTTTTCGGGAGCACCTAAATCGTATAGACAGTGCTACAAGTTTCATGAAGATTCTTTGAAAAATGACTGTTTTATTAAGGAAAAACGATTTTTTCATAATAGTAATCTTCTCCGCCACTGCTATTTTTTTGCTAAAATTTTATTTTTCGGGAGCACCTAAATCGTATAGACAGTGCTACAAGTTTCATGAAGATTCTTTGAAAAATGACTGTTTTATTAAGGAAAAATTGATAAATAAAGGTGTGGTCGGCCTCTCCGACCCTGGAAATATTTGTTTTTTGGCAAAATTACATTTTTCGGGAGCACCTAAATCGTATAGACAATTCTACGAGTTTCAAGAAGATTCTTTGAAAAATGACTATTTTATTAAGGAAAAATTGATAAATAAAGGTGTGGTCGGCCTCTCCGACCCTGGAAATATTTATTTTTTGGAAAAATTACATTTTTCAGGAGCACCTAAATCGTATAGACAATTCTACGAGTTTCAAGAAAATTCGTTGAAAAATGAGTGATTTATTAAGAAAAAACGATTTTTTCATAATAGTAATCTTCTCCGCCACTGCTATTTTTTTGCTAAAATTTTATTTTTCGGGAGCACCTAAATCGTATAGACAATTCTACGAGTTTCAAGAAAATTCTTTGAAAAATGACTGATTTATTAAGAAAAAACGATTTTTTCATAATAGTAATCTTCTCCGCCACTGCTATTTTTTTGCTAAAATTTTATTTTTCGGGAGCACCTAAATCGTATAGACAATTCTACGAGTTTCAAGAAAATTCTTTGAAAAATGACTGATTTATTAAGAAAAAACGATTTTTTCATAATAGTAATCTTCTCCGCCACTGCTATTTTTTTGCTAAAATTTTATTTTTCGGGAGCACCTAAATCGTATAGACAGTGCTACAAGTTTCATGAAGATTCTTTGAAAAATGACTGTTTTATTAAGGAAAAATTGATAAATAAAGGTGTGGTCGGCCTCTCCGACCCTGGAAATATTTATTTTTTGGCAAAATTACATTTTTCAGGAGCACCTAAATCGTATAGACAATTCTACGAGTTTCAAGAAAATTCTTTGAAAAATGAGTGATTTATTAAGAAAAAACGATTTTTTCATAATAGTAATCTTCTCCGCCACTGCTATTTTTTTGCTAAAATTTTATTTTTCGGGAGCACCTAAATCGTATAGACAATTCTACGAGTTTCAAGAAAATTCTTTGAAAAATGACTGATTTATTAAGAAAAAACGATTTTTTCATAATAGTAATCTTCTCCGCCACTGCTATTTTTTTGCTAAAATTTTATTTTTCGGGAGCACCTAAATCGTATAGACAGTGCTACAAGTTTCATGAAGATTCTTTGAAAAATGACTGTTTTATTAAGGAAAAATTTGATAAATAAAGGTGTGGTCGGCCTCTCCGACCCTGGAAATATTTGTTTTTTGGCAAAATTACATTTTTCGGGAGCACCTAAATCGTATAGACAATTCTACGAGTTTCAAGAAAATTCGTTGAAAAATGAGTGATTTATTAAGAAAAAACGATTTTTTCATAATAGTAATCTTCTCCGCCACTGCTATTTTTTTGCTAAAATTTTATTTTTCGGGAGCACCTAAATCGTATAGACAATTCTACGAGTTTCAAGAAAATTCTTTGAAAAATGACTGATTTATTAAGAAAAAACGATTTTTTCATAATAGTAATCTTCTCCGCCACTGCTATTTTTTTGCTAAAATTTTATTTTTCGGGAGCACCTAAATCGTATAGACAGTGCTACAAGTTTCATGAAGATTCTTTGAAAAATGACTGTTTTATTAAGGAAAAATTTGATAAATAAAGGTGTGGTCGGCCTCTCCGACCCTGGAAATATTTGTTTTTTTGGCAAAATTACATTTTTCGGGAGCACCTAAATCGTATAGACAATTCTACGAGTTTCAAGAAAATTCGTTGAAAAATGAGTGATTTATTAAGAACAAACGATTTTTTCATAATAGTAATCTTCTCCGCCACTGCTATTTTTTTGCTAAAATTTTATTTTTCGGGAGCACCTAAATCGTATAGACAATTCTACGAGTTTCAAGAAAATTCTTTGAAAAATGAGTGATTTATTAAGAAAAAACGATTTTTTCATAATAGTAATCTTCTCCGCCACTGCTATTTTTTTGCTAAAATTTTATTTTTCGGGAGCACCTAAATCGTATAGACAATTCTACGAGTTTCAAGAAAATTCTTTGAAAAATGAGTGATTTATTAAGAAAAAACGATTTTTTCATAATAGTAATCTTCTCCGCCACTGCTATTTTTTTGCTAAAATTTTATTTTTCGGGAGCACCTAAATCGTATAGACAGTGCTACAAGTTTCATGAAGATTCTTTGAAAAATGACTATTTTATTAAGGAAAATTTGATAAATAAAGGTGTGGTCGGCCTCTCCGACCCTGGAAATATTTATTTTTTGGAAAAATTACATTTTTCGGGAGCACCTAAATCGTATAGACAATTCTACGAGTTTCAAGAAAATTCTTTGAAAAATGACTGATTTATTAAGAAAAAACGATTTTTTCATAATAGTAATCTTCTCCGCCACTGCTATTTTTTTGCTAAAATTTTATTTTTCGGGAGCACCTAAATCGTATAGACAGTGCTACAAGTTTCATGAAGATTCTTTGAAAAATGACTATTTTATTAAGGAAAAATTGATAAATAAAGGTGTGGTCGGCCTCTCCGACCCTGGAAATATTTATTTTTTGGAAAAATTACATTTTTCAGGAGCACCTAAATCGTATAGACAATTCTACGAGTTTCAAGAAAATTCTTTGAAAAATGAGTGATTTATTAAGAAAAACCGATTTTTTCATAGTAGTAATCTTCTCCGCCACTGCTATTTTTTTGCTAAAATTTTATTTTTCGGGAGCACCTAAATCGTATAGACAGTGCTACAAGTTTCATGAAGATTCTTTGAAAAATGACTATTTTATTAAGGAAAAATTGATAAATAAAGGTGTGGTCGGCCTCTCCGACCCTGGAAATATTTATTTTTTGGAAAAATTACATTTTTCAGGAGCACCTAAATCGTATAGACAATTCTACGAGTTTCAAGAAAATTCTTTGAAAAATGAGTGATTTATTAAGAAAAAACGATTTTTTCATAATAGTAATCTTCTCCGCCACTGCTATTTTTTTGCTAAAATTTTATTTTTCGGGAGCACCTAAATCGTATAGACAGTGCTACAAGTTTCATGAAGATTCTTTGAAAAATGACTATTTTATTAAGGAAAAATTGATAAATAAAGGTGTGGTCGGCCTCTCCGACCCTGGAAATATTTATTTTTTGGAAAAATTACATTTTTCAGGAGCACCTAAATCGTATAGACAATTCTACGAGTTTCAAGAAAATTCTTTGAAAAATGACTGATTTATTAAGAAAAAACGATTTTTTCATAATAGTAATCTTCTCCGCCACTGCTATTTTTTTGCTAAAATTTTATTTTTCGGGAGCACCTAAATCGTATAGACAGTGCTACAAGTTTCATGAAGATTCTTTGAAAAATGACTATTTTATTAAGGAAAAATTGATAAATAAAGGTGTGATCGGCCTCTCCGACCCTGGAAATATTTATTTTTTGGCAAAATTACATTTTTCAGGAGCACCTAAATCGTATAGACAATTCTACGAGTTTCAAGAAAATTCTTTGAAAAATGAGTGATTTATTAAGAAAAAACGATTTTTTCATAGTAGTAATCTTCTCCGCCACTGCTATTTTTTTGCTAAAATTTTATTTTTCGGGAGCAACTAAATCGTATAGACAGTGCTACAAGTTTCATGAAGATTCTTTGAAAAATGACTGTTTTATTAAGGAAAAATTTGATAAATAAAGGTGTGGTCGGCCTCTCCGACCCTGGAAATATTTGTTTTTTGGCAAAATTACATTTTTCGGGAGCACCTAAATCGTATAGACAATTCTACGAGTTTCAAGAAAATTCGTTGAAAAATGAGTGATTTATTAAGAAAAAACGATTTTTTCATAATAGTAATCTTCTCCGCCACTGCTATTTTTTTGCTAAAATTTTATTTTTCGGGAGCACCTAAATCGTATAGACAGTGCTACAAGTTTCATGAAGATTCTTTGAAAAATGACTGTTTTATTAAGGAAAAATTTGATAAATAAAGGTGTGGTCGGCCTCTCCGACCCTGGAAATATTTGTTTTTTGGCAAAATTACATTTTTCGGGAGCACCTAAATCGTATAGACAATTCTACGAGTTTCAAGAAAATTCGTTGAAAAATGAGTGATTTATTAAGAAAAAACGATTTTTTCATAATAGTAATCTTCTCCGCCACTGCTATTTTTTTGCTAAAATTTTATTTTTCGGGAGCACCTAAATCGTATAGACAATTCTACGAGTTTCAAGAAAATTCTTTGAAAAATGAGTGATTTATTAAGAAAAAACGATTTTTTCATAATAGTAATCTTCTCCGCCACTGCTATTTTTTTGCTAAAATTTTATTTTTCGGGAGCACCTAAATCGTATAGACAATTCTACGAGTTTCAAGAAAATTCTTTGAAAAATGAGTGATTTATTAAGAAAAAACGATTTTTTCATAATAGTAATCTTCTCCGCCACTGCTATTTTTTTGCTAAAATTTTATTTTTCGGGAGCACCTAAATCGTATAGACAGTGCTACAAGTTTCATGAAGATTCTTTGAAAAATGACTATTTTATTAAGGAAAATTTGATAAATAAAGGTGTGGTCGGCCTCTCCGACCCTGGAAATATTTATTTTTTGGAAAAATTACATTTTTCGGGAGCACCTAAATCGTATAGACAATTCTACGAGTTTCAAGAAAATTCTTTGAAAAATGACTGATTTATTAAGAAAAAACGATTTTTTCATAATAGTAATCTTCTCCGCCACTGCTATTTTTTTGCTAAAATTTTATTTTTCGGGAGCACCTAAATCGTATAGACAATTCTACGAGTTTCAAGAAAATTCTTTGAAAAATGACTGATTTATTAAGAAAAAACGATTTTTTCATAATAGTAATCTTCTCCGCCACTGCTATTTTTTTGCTAAAATTTTATTTTTCGGGAGCACCTAAATCGTATAGACAGTGCTACAAGTTTCATGAAGATTCTTTGAAAAATGACTGTTTTATTAAGGAAAAATTTGATAAATAAAGGTGTGGTCGGCCTCTCCGACCCTGGAAATATTTGTTTTTTTGGCAAAATTACATTTTTCGGGAGCACCTAAATCGTATAGACAATTCTACGAGTTTCAAGAAAATTCGTTGAAAAATGAGTGATTTATTAAGAACAAACGATTTTTTCATAATAGTAATCTTCTCCGCCACTGCTATTTTTTTGCTAAAATTTTATTTTTCGGGAGCACCTAAATCGTATAGACAATTCTACGAGTTTCAAGAAAATTCTTTGAAAAATGAGTGATTTATTAAGAAAAAACGATTTTTTCATAATAGTAATCTTCTCCGCCACTGCTATTTTTTTGCTAAAATTTTATTTTTCGGGAGCACCTAAATCGTATAGACAATTCTACGAGTTTCAAGAAAATTCTTTGAAAAATGAGTGATTTATTAAGAAAAAACGATTTTTTCATAATAGTAATCTTCTCCGCCACTGCTATTTTTTTGCTAAAATTTTATTTTTCGGGAGCACCTAAATCGTATAGACAGTGCTACAAGTTTCATGAAGATTCTTTGAAAAATGACTATTTTATTAAGGAAAATTTGATAAATAAAGGTGTGGTCGGCCTCTCCGACCCTGGAAATATTTATTTTTTGGAAAAATTACATTTTTCGGGAGCACCTAAATCGTATAGACAATTCTACGAGTTTCAAGAAAATTCTTTGAAAAATGACTGATTTATTAAGAAAAAACGATTTTTTCATAATAGTAATCTTCTCCGCCACTGCTATTTTTTTGCTAAAATTTTATTTTTCGGGAGCACCTAAATCGTATAGACAGTGCTACAAGTTTCATGAAGATTCTTTGAAAAATGACTATTTTATTAAGGAAAAATTGATAAATAAAGGTGTGGTCGGCCTCTCCGACCCTGGAAATATTTATTTTTTGGAAAAATTACATTTTTCAGGAGCACCTAAATCGTATAGACAATTCTACGAGTTTCAAGAAAATTCTTTGAAAAATGAGTGATTTATTAAGAAAAACCGATTTTTTCATAGTAGTAATCTTCTCCGCCACTGCTATTTTTTTGCTAAAATTTTATTTTTCGGGAGCACCTAAATCGTATAGACAGTGCTACAAGTTTCATGAAGATTCTTTGAAAAATGACTATTTTATTAAGGAAAAATTGATAAATAAAGGTGTGGTCGGCCTCTCCGACCCTGGAAATATTTATTTTTTGGAAAAATTACATTTTTCAGGAGCACCTAAATCGTATAGACAATTCTACGAGTTTCAAGAAAATTCTTTGAAAAATGAGTGATTTATTAAGAAAAAACGATTTTTTCATAATAGTAATCTTCTCCGCCACTGCTATTTTTTTGCTAAAATTTTATTTTTCGGGAGCACCTAAATCGTATAGACAGTGCTACAAGTTTCATGAAGATTCTTTGAAAAATGACTATTTTATTAAGGAAAAATTGATAAATAAAGGTGTGGTCGGCCTCTCCGACCCTGGAAATATTTATTTTTTGGAAAAATTACATTTTTCAGGAGCACCTAAATCGTATAGACAATTCTACGAGTTTCAAGAAAATTCTTTGAAAAATGACTGATTTATTAAGAAAAAACGATTTTTTCATAATAGTAATCTTCTCCGCCACTGCTATTTTTTTGCTAAAATTTTATTTTTCGGGAGCACCTAAATCGTATAGACAGTGCTACAAGTTTCATGAAGATTCTTTGAAAAATGACTATTTTATTAAGGAAAAATTGATAAATAAAGGTGTGATCGGCCTCTCCGACCCTGGAAATATTTATTTTTTGGCAAAATTACATTTTTCAGGAGCACCTAAATCGTATAGACAATTCTACGAGTTTCAAGAAAATTCTTTGAAAAATGAGTGATTTATTAAGAAAAAACGATTTTTTCATAGTAGTAATCTTCTCCGCCACTGCTATTTTTTTGCTAAAATTTTATTTTTCGGGAGCAACTAAATCGTATAGACAGTGCTACAAGTTTCATGAAGATTCTTTGAAAAATGACTGTTTTATTAAGGAAAAATTTGATAAATAAAGGTGTGGTCGGCCTCTCCGACCCTGGAAATATTTGTTTTTTGGCAAAATTACATTTTTCGGGAGCACCTAAATCGTATAGACAATTCTACGAGTTTCAAGAAAATTCGTTGAAAAATGAGTGATTTATTAAGAAAAAACGATTTTTTCATAATAGTAATCTTCTCCGCCACTGCTATTTTTTTGCTAAAATTTTATTTTTCGGGAGCACCTAAATCGTATAGACAGTGCTACAAGTTTCATGAAGATTCTTTGAAAAATGACTGTTTTATTAAGGAAAAATTTGATAAATAAAGGTGTGGTCGGCCTCTCCGACCCTGGAAATATTTGTTTTTTGGCAAAATTACATTTTTCGGGAGCACCTAAATCGTATAGACAATTCTACGAGTTTCAAGAAAATTCGTTGAAAAATGAGTGATTTATTAAGAAAAAACGATTTTTTCATAATAGTAATCTTCTCCGCCACTGCTATTTTTTTGCTAAAATTTTATTTTTCGGGAGCACCTAAATCGTATAGACAATTCTACGAGTTTCAAGAAAATTCTTTGAAAAATGAGTGATTTATTAAGAAAAAACGATTTTTTCATAATAGTAATCTTCTCCGCCACTGCTATTTTTTTGCTAAAATTTTATTTTTCGGGAGCACCTAAATCGTATAGACAATTCTACGAGTTTCAAGAAAATTCTTTGAAAAATGAGTGATTTATTAAGAAAAAACGATTTTTTCATAATAGTAATCTTCTCCGCCACTGCTATTTTTTTGCTAAAATTTTATTTTTCGGGAGCACCTAAATCGTATAGACAGTGCTACAAGTTTCATGAAGATTCTTTGAAAAATGACTATTTTATTAAGGAAAATTTGATAAATAAAGGTGTGGTCGGCCTCTCCGACCCTGGAAATATTTATTTTTTGGAAAAATTACATTTTTCGGGAGCACCTAAATCGTATAGACAATTCTACGAGTTTCAAGAAAATTCTTTGAAAAATGACTGATTTATTAAGAAAAAACGATTTTTTCATAATAGTAATCTTCTCCGCCACTGCTATTTTTTTGCTAAAATTTTATTTTTCGGGAGCACCTAAATCGTATAGACAGTGCTACAAGTTTCATGAAGATTCTTTGAAAAATGACTATTTTATTAAGGAAAAATTGATAAATAAAGGTGTGGTCGGCCTCTCCGACCCTGGAAATATTTATTTTTTGGAAAAATTACATTTTTCAGGAGCACCTAAATCGTATAGACAATTCTACGAGTTTCAAGAAAATTCTTTGAAAAATGAGTGATTTATTAAGAAAAAACGATTTTTTCATAGTAGTAATCTTCTCCGCCACTGCTATTTTTTTGCTAAAATTTTATTTTTCGGGAGCACCTAAATCGTATAGACAGTGCTACAAGTTTCATGAAGATTCTTTGAAAAATGACTATTTTATTAAGGAAAAATTGATAAATAAAGGTGTGGTCGGCCTCTCCGACCCTGGAAATATTTATTTTTTGGAAAAATTACATTTTTCAGGAGCACCTAAATCGTATAGACAATTCTACGAGTTTCAAGAAAATTCTTTGAAAAATGAGTGATTTATTAAGAAAAAACGATTTTTTCATAATAGTAATCTTCTCCGCCACTGCTATTTTTTTGCTAAAATTTTATTTTTCGGGAGCACCTAAATCGTATAGACAGTGCTACAAGTTTCATGAAGATTCTTTGAAAAATGACTATTTTATTAAGGAAAAATTGATAAATAAAGGTGTGGTCGGCCTCTCCGACCCTGGAAATATTTATTTTTTGGAAAAATTACATTTTTCAGGAGCACCTAAATCGTATAGACAATTCTACGAGTTTCAAGAAAATTCTTTGAAAAATGACTGATTTATTAAGAAAAAACGATTTTTTCATAATAGTAATCTTCTCCGCCACTGCTATTTTTTTGCTAAAATTTTATTTTTCGGGAGCACCTAAATCGTATAGACAGTGCTACAAGTTTCATGAAGATTCTTTGAAAAATGACTATTTTATTAAGGAAAAATTGATAAATAAAGGTGTGATCGGCCTCTCCGACCCTGGAAATATTTATTTTTTGGCAAAATTACATTTTTCAGGAGCACCTAAATCGTATAGACAATTCTACGAGTTTCAAGAAAATTCTTTGAAAAATGAGTGATTTATTAAGAAAAAACGATTTTTTCATAATAGCAATCTTCTCCGCCACTGCTATTTTTTTTGCTAAAATTTTATTTTTCGGGAGCACCTAAATCGTATAGACAATTCTACGAGTTTCAAGAAAATTCTTTGAAAAATGACTGATTTATTAAGAAAAAACGATTTTTTCATAATAGTAATCTTCTCCGCCACTGCTATTTTTTTGCTAAAATTTTATTTTTCGGGAGCACCTAAATCGTATAGACAGTGCTACAAGTTTCATGAAGATTCTTTGAAAAATGACTATTTTATTAAGGAAAAATTGATAAATAAAGGTGTGATCGGCCTCTCCGACCCTGGAAATATTTATTTTTTGGCAAAATTACATTTTTCAGGAGCACCTAAATCGTATAGACAATTCTACGAGTTTCAAGAAAATTCTTTGAAAAATGAGTGATTTATTAAGAAAAAACGATTTTTTCATAGTAGTAATCTTCTCCGCCACTGCTATTTTTTTGCTAAAATTTTATTTTTCGGGAGCAACTAAATCGTATAGACAGTGCTACAAGTTTCATGAAGATTCTTTGAAAAATGACTGTTTTATTAAGGAAAAATTTGATAAATAAAGGTGTGGTCGGCCTCTCCGACCCTGGAAATATTTGTTTTTTGGCAAAATTACATTTTTCGGGAGCACCTAAATCGTATAGACAATTCTACGAGTTTCAAGAAAATTCGTTGAAAAATGAGTGATTTATTAAGAAAAAACGATTTTTTCATAATAGTAATCTTCTCCGCCACTGCTATTTTTTTGCTAAAATTTTATTTTTCGGGAGCACCTAAATCGTATAGACAATTCTACGAGTTTCAAGAAAATTCTTTGAAAAATGACTGATTTATTAAGAAAAAACGATTTTTTCATAATAGTAATCTTCTCCGCCACTGCTATTTTTTTGCTAAAATTTTATTTTTCGGGAGCACCTAAATCGTATAGACAGTGCTACAAGTTTCATGAAGATTCTTTGAAAAATGACTGTTTTATTAAGGAAAAATTTGATAAATAAAGGTGTGGTCGGCCTCTCCGACCCTGGAAATATTTGTTTTTTGGCAAAATTACATTTTTCGGGAGCACCTAAATCGTATAGACAATTCTACGAGTTTCAAGAAAATTCGTTGAAAAATGAGTGATTTATTAAGAAAAAACGATTTTTTCATAATAGTAATCTTCTCCGCCACTGCTATTTTTTTGCTAAAATTTTATTTTTCGGGAGCACCTAAATCGTATAGACAATTCTACGAGTTTCAAGAAAATTCTTTGAAAAATGAGTGATTTATTAAGAAAAAACGATTTTTTCATAATAGTAATCTTCTCCGCCACTGCTATGTTTTTGCTAAAATTTTATTTTTCGGGAGCACCTAAATCGTATAGACAATTCTACGAGTTTCAAGAAAATTCTTTGAAAAATGACTGATTTATTAAGAAAAAACGATTTTTTCATAATAGTAATCTTCTCCGCCACTGCTATTTTTTTGCTAAAATTTTATTTTTCGGGAGCACCTAAATCGTATAGACAGTGCTACAAGTTTCATGAAGATTCTTTGAAAAATGACTATTTTATTAAGGAAAATTTGATAAATAAAGGTGTGGTCGGCCTCTCCGACCCTGGAAATATTTATTTTTTGGAAAAATTACATTTTTCGGGAGCACCTAAATCGTATAGACAATTCTACGAGTTTCAAGAAAATTCTTTGAAAAATGACTGATTTATTAAGAAAAAACGATTTTTTCATAATAGTAATCTTCTCCGCCACTGCTATTTTTTTGCTAAAATTTTATTTTTCGGGAGCACCTAAATCGTATAGACAGTGCTACAAGTTTCATGAAGATTCTTTGAAAAATGACTATTTTATTAAGGAAAAATTGATAAATAAAGGTGTGGTCGGCCTCTCCGACCCTGGAAATATTTATTTTTTGGAAAAATTACATTTTTCAGGAGCACCTAAATCGTATAGACAATTCTACGAGTTTCAAGAAAATTCTTTGAAAAATGAGTGATTTATTAAGAAAAAACGATTTTTTCATAGTAGTAATCTTCTCCGCCACTGCTATTTTTTTGCTAAAATTTTATTTTTCGGGAGCACCTAAATCGTATAGACAGTGCTACAAGTTTCATGAAGATTCTTTGAAAAATGACTATTTTATTAAGGAAAAATTGATAAATAAAGGTGTGGTCGGCCTCTCCGACCCTGGAAATATTTATTTTTTGGAAAAATTACATTTTTCAGGAGCACCTAAATCGTATAGACAATTCTACGAGTTTCAAGAAAATTCTTTGAAAAATGAGTGATTTATTAAGAAAAAACGATTTTTTCATAATAGTAATCTTCTCCGCCACTGCTATTTTTTTGCTAAAATTTTATTTTTCGGGAGCACCTAAATCGTATAGACAGTGCTACAAGTTTCATGAAGATTCTTTGAAAAATGACTATTTTATTAAGGAAAAATTGATAAATAAAGGTGTGGTCGGCCTCTCCGACCCTGGAAATATTTATTTTTTGGAAAAATTACATTTTTCAGGAGCACCTAAATCGTATAGACAATTCTACGAGTTTCAAGAAAATTCTTTGAAAAATGACTGATTTATTAAGAAAAAACGATTTTTTCATAATAGTAATCTTCTCCGCCACTGCTATTTTTTTGCTAAAATTTTATTTTTCGGGAGCACCTAAATCGTATAGACAGTGCTACAAGTTTCATGAAGATTCTTTGAAAAATGACTGTTTTATTAAGGAAAAATTGATAAATAAAGGTGTGGTCGGCCTCTCCGACCCTGGAAATATTTGTTTTTTGGCAAAATTACATTTTTCAGGAGCACCTAAATCGTATAGACAATTCTACGAGTTTCAAGAAAATTCTTTAAAAAATGAGTGATTTATTAAGAAAAAACGATTTTTTCATAATAGTAATCTTCTCCGCCACTGCTATTTTTTTGCTAAAATTTTATTTTTCGGGAGCACCTAAATCGTATAGACAGTGCTACAAGTTTCATGAAGATTCTTTGAAAAATGACTATTTTATTAAGGAAAAATTGATAAATAAAGGTGTGGTCGGCCTCTCCGACCCTGGAAATATTTATTTTTTGGCAAAATTACATTTTTCAGGAGCACCTAAATCGTATAGACAATTCTACGAGTTTCAAGAAAATTCTTTGAAAAATGAGTGATTTATTAAGAAAAAACGATTTTTTCATAATAGTAATCTTCTCCGCCACTGCTATTTTTTTGCTAAAATTTTATTTTTCGGGAGCACCTAAATCGTATAGACAGTGCTACAAGTTTCATGAAGATTCTTTGAAAAATGACTGTTTTATTAAGGAAAAATTGATAAATAAAGGTGTGGTCGGCCTCTCCGACCCTGGAAATATTTGTTTTTTGGCAAAATTACATTTTTCAGGAGCACCTAAATCGTATAGACAATTCTACGAGTTTCAAGAAAATTCTTTAAAAAATGAGTGATTTATTAAGAAAAAACGATTTTTTCATAATAGTAATCTTCTCCGCCACTGCTATTTTTTTGCTAAAATTTTATTTTTCGGGAGCACCTAAATCGTATAGACAGTGCTACAAGTTTCATGAAGATTCTTTGAAAAATGACTATTTTATTAAGGAAAAATTGATAAATAAAGGTGTGGTCGGCCTCTCCGACCCTGGAAATATTTATTTTTTGGCAAAATTACATTTTTCAGGAGCACCTAAATCGTATAGACAATTCTACGAGTTTCAAGAAAATTCTTTGAAAAATGAGTGATTTATTAAGAAAAAACGATTTTTTCATAATAGTAATCTTCTCCGCCACTGCTATTTTTTTGCTAAAATTTTATTTTTCGGGAGCACCTAAATCGTATAGACAATTCTACGAGTTTCAAGAAAATTCTTTGAAAAATGACTGATTTATTAAGAAAAAACGATTTTTTCATAATAGTAATCTTCTCCGCCACTGCTATTTTTTTGCTAAAATTTTATTTTTCGGGAGCACCTAAATCGTATAGATAGTGCTACAAGTTTCATGAAGATTCTTTGAAAAATTACTATTTTATTAAGGAAAAATTGATAAATAAAGGTGTGGTCGGCCTCTCCGACCCTGGAAATATTTATTTTTTGGAAAAATTACATTTTTCGGGAGCACCTAAATCGTATAGACAATTCTACGAGTTTCAAGAAAATTCTTTGAAAAATGACTATTTTATTAAGGAAAAATTGATAAATAAAGGTGTGGTCGGCCTCTCCGAGCCTGGAAATATTTATTTTTTGGCAAAATTACATTTTTCAGGAGCACCTAAATCGTATAGACAATTCTACGAGTTTCAAGAAAATTCTTTGAAAAATGACTATTTTATTAAGGAAAAATTGATAAATAAAGGTGTGGTCGGCCTCTCCGACCCTGGAAATATTTATTTTTTGGAAAAATTACATTTTTCAGGAGCACCTAAATCGTATAGACAATTCTACGAGTTTCAAGAAAATTCTTTGAAAAATGACTATTTTATTAAGGAAAAATTGATAAATAAAGGTGTGGTCGGCCTCTCCGACCCTGGAAATATTTATTTTTTGGAAAAATTACATTTTTCAGGAGCACCTAAATCGTATAGACAATTCTACGAGTTTCAAGAAAATTCTTTGAAAAATGACTGTTTTATTAAGAAAAAACGATTTTTTTATCATAGTAATTTTCTCCGCCACTGCTATTTTTTTGATAAAATTTTATTTTTCGGGAGCACCTAAATCGTATAGACAGTGCTACAAGTTTCATGAAGATTCTTTGAAAAATGACTGTTTTATTAAGGAAAAATTGATAAATAAAGGTGTGGTCGGCCTCTCCGACCCTGGAAATATTTATTTTTTGGCAAAATTACATTTTTCAGGAGCACCTAAATCGTATAGACTATTCTACGAGTTTCAAGAATATTCTTTGAAAAATGAGTGATTTGTTAAGAAAAAACGATTTTTTTATAATAGTAATTTTCTCCGCCACTGCTATTTTTTTCATAAAATTTTATTTTTCGGGAGCACCTAAATCGTATAGACAGTGCTACAAGTTTCATGAAGATTCTTTGAAAAATTACTGTTTTATCAAGGAAAATTTGTTTATGTATTATAATATTTCGATTTTTCTAGCTTTGGAATTTTTTTTTTTGATATAGAAGTATAATAATGTTAAAGCACCTAAATAGCACCTAATTTCGGAAAAATTAGATATTATTGGTTAATCCCTAAAATAAAAGTGTTCTGCTAGCGCGGCGTCAACTTAGCAGAACATAGCGGTATTTTTAAAATAACTTAACAAATTAAATTTTCTTTTAGATATTCGTTAAGCACCTAAAAAGCACCTAATTTTAATACGGCATCTTGTTCTTAATTAGCTTATTTAACAGTGATGTTCTGCTAGCTTAACGTTAATCTAGCAGGACAACACAAAAATATAATTTTTTCAAAAAGCATGAGAGCACCTAAATTTTAAAGTTGGCACCTAATTAGCACCTAAAGAGCACCTAATTTTCCATACAAAAATTTTCGATTTTAAGCACCTTGTTCTGCTAGGTTTATGGAGGTCGTAAGATCGTCATTTCGGTACTTGAGGAGCGCATGACCGTGTCGAAATATACTCTGTTTTATTGGTCAGATCAAAATACTGGCTATTGACTGCCTCGAGACTGTCAGTGATTGCTTATTACTGCCGGTGATTGCTAGTGGCTGCCAGTGATTACCGATGACTGCCAGTGATTACCGATGACTGCCAGGGACTGCTAGACATTTGTACACCGACTGCCTGAGTGAGACACTCACCTCGGTATTCATCACACAACCGAACATTTGTTAACTTGACCCTTTGACTTCTTTATTTTCCTAAGATGGAGTTTAACAAAATAGAGAACTACTTAAATAATATTTATATCGTTATCAATTAATATAAATGACAGTATTAATTTTTATAAAAAACGATAAGAGATCTACTTATAAGGAACATAGCCTAATGGTTAACTCAAATTTTACAACGTATACCTACTATTATCTCATATCACAATAAGACATAATAAGTATCTATAACCTCTACATTATACAAAATAATGCTAAAAAAATAAATCACACATTACATTAACTTTCCTTTTAACGCAAAAAAGACTTAAAATAAAAATGTTAATATGACCCTGACCACTTAAGCAATTCGTTAAATTTAAAGACCTGGTTATCGAGTCAAGTTTATTTATTTATTTATTTTTATTTTATTTTACACCATTTCACAGTTACAAATACCAATTAACAAATGGCTATCACAGATATACAATATAAAATAAGTAATCATAACAATACAAAAAAAGTATTTGATGGCAAGAAATATTAAAGGTATTATATTAATATATATGTACATATTGAACAGAGTAATTAGATGCCTAAAGAAAACACTAATTTAATCTTATACTGGATAGGTTACAGCTGAAAATGTCAAATTTATGTTGGTGCAGATTGTAAGTATTGCACAATCGATACAGATATTGGTAGGAGCTGTTGGTATATAAAAAGTCTCAAATGACGTGTTCTAGGAACGTGAAATTGCAGCTATCTCAATATATCACTGTATTACACTCTATTATGCAAGATGTTATGGAAATATTTAAGTTGAGCAATGGTACATCGATCCTCTAAGGAGCAAAACGAATGCCTGCGCAATAGAACATCATCTGGAATGCCTCAGGATACTGACCATCAATTTTAAAACTCAGGAGTTGAATGAGTTCAATACATAGTTTGTATAGTAAAAGAAAATGGGGAAGAAATCAATCAAGATAGAGAGCAATTGATAACCGTCTTCCAAGGCTTCCCTAAGAAGCAACCTCGTAAGAGACCATATTATCCAGTGGAACCCTTGGAAAAAACATTAGCTTACAGATTTCATCAGTGATTCAATTTAAAATGTTCTACAGAAATAAGTAGTGTTATGGCAAATATGCAATTTTTTTAAAAATTAATAATAAGAATATCACTTAAAATGATTTAAAAATGTTAACAATGTCAAAGATACAATTTAAAATTAACAAACTAGACTATAAACCATTTATTCTTATTCACACGAATAATCTTAATTTGGAATTTGATGAATTTAATCTACTATGCAACCCTTGAGTTTTATTAATAATATTAAAAGCATACAATATATTCTGTAATATCATACTTGCAAATTGTATTAATAAGTTTGATATAGGTACCTATCTGCCTTTAAGAACTACATTGTCACGAATATGTATACTATTCGGGATAAACTACTCTACTATCCCTTATACTCGAATCTTCAAAAAGTACCTATATCCTTGATTATTTTCATGCTATTGTTCTTAAATAGAAGACATAAATTATGAAAAGGACTAAAAATGCATTACATGCCTTATGTAAACATACATAGCTACCATTCTGTCAGAAAATGTTAGTAAATATTATACTTTTATGCTCACCAAATATTCCTTGGTCAGTTTCTGAGGCAACAAATTTGAACGATGCAAATATGGTATTCTCCGGCACATGAAAATTAATAATAATGGCATCGGCAAAAGCTTCATATGTTGCTAAACTTGGCGATCTGCTCTTGAAAATAAGAATCACATCTTCCGGTTGGGCAAAAGAAATACTTATACAAGTCAATTTTATTACAACGAAAATAATAATTGATATCATTGCCTTTGTATAAAAATACACTTACTGATATTTTCAGACTTTTATCATTTTATGTATCGTGTGGGTGTTTGATAAGATTACACCGAATTATTAGGAAATGACCACCTAATTCATTGATTAGCGTATGAGGATCAAAATATAACCTAAAAAGTCAACAGAACAGAATGGTCCTAAATAATGCAACGACCATCGGACTTATATAGATATGCAATACACTAGTATTTGTCTTCAAACCTGGAAAAAATAGCATTTCTCTTAGTTTATTCACCATTTAAAGCAATTCATTATTTTTGATATTACTTCTATTGATCGTGCTAATAGTGGCATTGTTCTTTGTTTGTGAACGTTACGTGTTCATAACGTATTTACACTACTTCCATGATGTAAATTAGGATGAGGTTTTAATTTCACCGATAAATCTCTATAATCTTGATTTTATTATGTATTCCAACCACACATAATTAATAATTTCCTTGGAAACAATAGATTTTATTCCTTATGCGGAATTTATCCAGCTGTTAAACTATTTACAGGAATATAAGATAGCACACTAAATAAGTTCAAAGGTCGGGTTGCAGTTGTCAATCTACCGTTTTCTAGGTGTGTTTAATTTAACATTTTTTTAGTATTTTGTTAAAAAAAAAAAAAATGTGGTACCCGGCAGACCGTGTACCGTATACCGTAATCTACCGTTTTTAAAATGTCGAATATATGGTCTTTATAATTTTCGATCTAGCAGCACTGCATGTGAGCAGTTCAGCGAGTTTTCCTGCCGCCGCTGACGGCGACTGCTAACTATACCGAAACGATACCATTACAGAGGAGGTGGGGGTGAGGTGATGATTAAGAAACGTACTTAAACGCCCCATTGCGATGCTAACATTTGAAATAACTTTAGATTCAGTACAGTATGCATTTGTTGGTACAAGAGATACAGAATTAGAGATGGTATCAATGAAGTAGTTTCGTAATTCCAATCGGAAAGTGAAGAGAAGAAGGTATGTAGTGAATAATTATACTCTATTCATTTTACCAATTCAGGAGAATAAACAAACATCAGCGCGTGATAGACACCTGCTAAATGCATAAACTTATTGCTATTGGTCAATCGGCGATAAAACTTCCGATGCCGGCGCGCTGTATTTCTAACAGGGTC
The DNA here is from genome assembly GCA_963991005.1 of Barypeithes pellucidus. Lineage (NCBI taxonomy): Eukaryota > Metazoa > Arthropoda > Insecta > Coleoptera > Curculionidae > Barypeithes > Barypeithes pellucidus. The sequence goes on along the minus strand of OZ022556.1, from coordinate 30,092,366 downwards.
GTTGTTTAGTGTAATCCATTATTTCAGATCTATCATGAGTGGTTCGAGATTGTACTGTTATTTTGTTCTTAATGCGACCCTGTGTGTTGTTCACGTGCTCGTCGCGAGCATGTGTTTTGCTCTTCTGAATTGGGAAAATTTTATTTGATTAACTTTATACCTATACCGACCTTTGTGGTGCTGGCCTGTAGGCTAATCTGATGGCCCTGGATTGAGGTGAGTTAGGAAGAGCTAGATCCCAATTAGCAGGAAATGGGAGATTTTTTAAAGTTGAATTTGTTAATCCCCTGGAATTATTTATTATTATTTAATTAACCCAATTCAATGTACGAATATAAATAAGAATGAATTCTAAATTATACTATAATTTGTAATGATTCAAACTAATATTTCAAGTCACGTTACTTATTCCCTTCCTACTATGCTCATGAAAACCTATATAGAATATTAGATCTGGATACAATTTTCTTAAGTTCCAAAATTCAACGTATAAAGGACTGTAAGGTATTTTCTTCACACACACCCACGAAACACAATGTTCAAAATTGTTTTTGCGTTCTTTTGTCTTAATCGTTAAAAATGCTACAAGTTTGTTAGTTTAAACGATTTTACATCTTTAATAATAACAAAGTTACCAACGGTAAAAATATTTAATTTGGGTAACTCTGTATCATATATAGCAGCTTCAAGATTTTATGTAATCGATTTAAGATGGACATCAAGCCTCCTTTTTGGTATCCTTCATATGCCTGAGGAAAATTAAATACTAATTTCATATTATATTAGAGTTTTATTACAGAATATTACAATATTTATTGTAAATATAACAAAGTATTTATGGAATATGCAGTAATGGTAAACACTTCGGTGGAACCCAGGAGATTAACATTTACGGTAACATCTTTGTCTGACCTGAAATATCATTAGATATTATAAATAGTCAATAATAAACCGAAAGACATGGAAGAAATTTTAGCTTGGGGTGACAGTAACCAAGTCGAATTTAACGCTAAAAAACCCAGGCAGCAGGTTTCTCTCAAAAGGTTAATATTACTGAACCGGATATAGTCATGGACGGACACGCAATCCCACTGGCTTCATCTATCAATTTTCTGGGCGTCAACCTCGGAGGAAATATGTCTTGGCATAACCACGTTGTGGCAATCACAAAGATAGCTTCTCAGAAACGAAACGAAAAAGTAAATCGCTGAGTCCCCCTTTGGGGCCCTGTGTCTCCGTTAAGGGGTACTTTACTCCTCTTTTGGGGCTTTGTATCTCCATTAAAGGTCACTGGCGTCACTCTGGGAGGACATATGTCTTGGCATAACCATGCTGTGGCAATCGCCAAGATAGCTTCTCAGTAACTTGGTGTACTCTTCAAAACCAAAAAGTTGTACACACCTCAACAACTTTTGACACTATACAAAGCCCAGATTCGACCATCACTGGAGTACTGCTCTCATGTCTGGAGCTCTGCACCTAAACATACTCTTCGGCTACTGGATTCCATCGAAAGGAGGGCCATTCGTCTGATTGGAGACTATGAGCTGACGAAGAACCTCGACAGCCTAGAACATCGAAGACGGGTTGGGGATTTGACTCTCTTTTACAAATATTTTCATGGAAAGTGCTCGGCTGATCTTGCCCTCTTAATTCCGCCCAGAGCGGCGAATAGCAGAAATACGCGACGAACCACTGCCGCCCATCCATATGTGATTAAGCTTAGTACTCCTCGAACTTCATTATTTAAGAATTCTTTCATCTTGAGGACTTCATCATTATGGAACGACCTTCCCGAGGTCGAAACTTATCGAGATAAAAGAGCCAAAAATCTTCTGTAGGCCGAGCCTGGGGAAGGTTAGGAGGGTTGTCGTTTTGCCTGTTCGTCATCCATAATTAATATCCGGTTATTGGCAAAATATACTCTTCTTAATGCACGGCAGCCAGCATCTCGGGTTTGTTCTGGCTAGTTGGTTGGCTGTATATTTCGGAGCCTCTCTTCTTTTTCGGTATTTCTGGCCGTTCCGCGATAGTTGCCACGCTATGGTGTTCTTAGATGTTCGATATTGTAGTGCTAATTTCGTGGTTATGTACCAAGTACCCGGTGGTAAGTGTATTTTTCAACCTTCCTACCAGGCTTCCTGATCTTACTCTTTTAAAAATTCTAGGCCTTCCACTTTTGGATGGTTCATATAAGGAATACCTCGCTCACATTTAGCCATTGTCCGATAAATGCTCTACGCGATATATTTTCTTTTTCAAAAATGCGTTTTATTTCAGAATTAATGACCCGTCCAACTAAACTTTCTGATTTGTAAGCCATATCGACTTAATCAATTTAAAAACTGAACTGTCAACGTTAAGTGAAGGTGTCAAACAAGTTTTTGTTACAATGGCAACCAGATATTTTCTTCTTATTACCAATTTTATGGCATCTGAAATGTGTGCCAAAACTTATGGGATATACGTTAGTATGGTGATATTAATACATTAATAGAATAGAATATTAGGTTCACAAAATTGATGAATTTAGATTTTTGCAAAGTTGGTAGCTACTTCAATTATCAGTTTTCTAGTGTACCTACTACATAACATAATAATATACTTACTTACATCAAATATATCATCAATGTATTGCTCAGCTCTATCCCAGCTTCCTAGAGCTACTGGTTTTTCTATACCAAATTGTGACATATATCCTAAAAGTAGAATACTTATCATTCTTAATTGACTGCATGATAATATTTGGAGATTTCTGTATGCCATATTATGAAAATCTCTTATACAATGAATGAAAACCGAATAAGCCCAATTTACCATATTTATCGTTACTTAGAAGAAAACTTCGTCACGTATATCTCGTGACGAAGGAGATAGTCTTCCGCTTAGTATTGTTAGTTTAAGGGTGCAAGTTATTTATACAGGGTATCCGGGAAAACTCCTTTTCTTACTGTAGCTTTTCAAAAAGAATTTTTGCATTTCCTCAGTGGGATTTGATAGAACTGATAGTCCTTAATGTGATCAATATTTTGATTGTTATAATATGTGTGTTAAAAAATGGTTTGATGAATGATTTATTAATTACCTGTACAAGCCTCGGTGGCAAGACGAAATAGATTTTTTTTATCATTCTCTATGTAGTTTAAAAGCGATGGTGAGACATATTTATCGGAATACCAGTGAACACCAACTCCATCAGCGTATTTAATGACTGAAATATATTAAAATGACTAATAAAATTCACACCAATAGACTTCTTAGTTAAATATTCAACTTTTCAACAACCAACAAGATGTTAACTTTGTATCTTGAAAATAATAGTACGGGATTTATGGAAATAACTATTTAAATGGGTGACTCCTTGGGTGTCTGCATACTTTTTTTAAAATCGAATACGTAAATTCCAAGGTATTCGGGTCCAAACCCGAACAAACCCCTTTACCTCACCAGCAGCCAAGTCATACACATTTGTTTTCAGTTTAAAAGTGTTTGTAGGTCAGTAGATTAGCAGTGATGTCCGATCACAACGCCTGCTAAAATGTTGCACGTTTTTTGAAACCTGCATTTAGTATGTTTTCATATTCGCTATGGGTGCGTACTCGCCCGCGTCTGTCTCTTGAATTTTAAGCGTTAAGCTATTTAGGCTTAAAAATAAGATGTTAAATTTACCAGTTGTATCATTACCTTGTCTTTTTGTTCTGTTGTGAAATAAGTTATAATAATAAATATTTTGAACTAATTTCAAATTTGTGTGATATTATCATTAGTATTGGTTGTGTTGCAAAACATAAATTTTGTGCTTTAATTTTGATGGAAATTAATTATGAAACGAATTATTTTTAAATAAGATTAAAGTTAAAGGAACATGCATGCGTCTCAGTTTTACAAATAAATGATAACGCGGGTCAATTATGTAATTTCAAAAAAAAATCCTGTTTCCATTCAAAATAGGCATCAACGCCATCCTTGGATTGATTATCGGTTGTGAATCATCTGGGGTGGTTCTTTAAAATATTTACAGTCGAAGAAAAATTGCAATAATTTGTCTGCTGTGTGATCTCGCGCATTGTCGTGAAGAACAAAGATATTTTCTTGAACTAAATCAACTACTACTGTTATTGATGTGATACACTATGGCATATATTTTTTAAAAACAATTCCTGCTTGATTCCAAAAGAGAGTTGATACGAGCTTTCCAGCTGACGATATCCAATTATCGGAAGAGGATGTTGATGTCTATCATGAGAGGCAACAGAGATCATTTCTTAGTTATTGAGAAAAGTTGTTACAGGTGGCGCAAGTGCTTTGAAGTCATGTGGAAAAAGAAAATGAAGTACTATCGATATAATTAATATTATGAGCAACATTAGAGCAACGTTAAACGTGTTAAATATCCACTATATTTACATATACCGGGTGGTGAGTCCGGAAACATAGGATATCCCACGTTAATTGTAAAAAGATGTAATATTAGCTGCCGTATTTATTTTAGCCCAAAAATTTACTTAAACTTTTTAAAGACTACAACAAAAAAATGTTCTTGTTCAATTTAAAGTGTATTTTCCTAGTAATCTACGAGTTATTTAATAAAATGTATGTTTAAAGTGATAAACTAAGAAATATGGATCTGTCACATTTCAGCAGCTAATATACATAAGTAGTAGGGTTGATAGTAACGTTGAACTCCTCACGTCGCGACGCCTTCGACGCCGTCCCAGGGTTAAGCAGGTGTACAATAAGCACACGTGTGCTCTTCGTTTTGTCCTTGTTTTTTATGCACCCGACGCCTGACCTTAAAACAGCAGGTGTGCTCTACGTTATTTGTTTCTTGTTTTTTATAGTATACAGGTGTTAAATTTTACCTTGACATTGCATCCCCTATGATTTTTATACGGTCACGTCGTTTTCTAGTAACCCCAAAAAATAAAAAATCTGTATTTTATTTTAATTGGCTTTGTATATCCCACACACAGAAAGAAGATCATTATCACATTCCTTTACATCATTGTCGTTTTAAAGATGCTGAAAAAGAAATCAGGTAAAAGGGTTTCTTTTCAATCCTGATAAATGATCGAGTCATCGCTTCCTTTTACAAGGTGAAATCTGAAGAATATTACATTTAACTGTATGGATTTTTTAAGGTAGGCTTAAACCTTGAATCGAGAATAAATTTTAGCCTTCAATCGAATACCAGGTTTTAAAAAATTTGGTGGGAGAGGTCAAAGTAAGCTACATAAATACTGAATAAACAGATCTTTTGCTCAGTTTAAAAAGTTTCAGTCATTTAACTTTTTGTATCGATTTTTGTTCGAGTAGTGTTCGAAAAATGAGTTTTTTTGAGGAGTCCCAAATGCTCCTTGGCAGCCAAACACAATACATGCTGCAAGAAAACACGGACCCAAGTTGGGAAAATGACCCTTTCATAGAGGATACTATGAACGCATTCTTTGATTCGGCTTTCCCAGTAGACCCTGCACCCGAAAGGAAAATTAACATATTGAGCGACATAACGTTAGTTCCTGCTGCCACTGCTCCTGCAACCGTTCCAGCAACCGATCCAGCAACCGATCCAGCAACCGATCCAGCAACCGTTCCAGCAACTGTTCCTGCCACCGTTTCTGCTGCTCCATCATCCTCAAAATTGGGTTTGTTATTAACAAGCCCAAAAATCACTAAAGCTGATTTTTATTCGCGGAAAAACAAGAACAACACAAGTGTTTCTACTAAGCGAAAAATGGATCAGTCACAACCATCCACATCCACAGAGGAAAATTTATTCCAATTTAAAAAGCCATTTAAATGTGGTAAATTGGAGAAAAAACCACCATATAAGCAGCAGCAGAAATCGTCTGGTTCTATAAAGAAGAAACCAGTTGCCAAGAAAATATATGAAAATCTCACGCCAGAAGAGGACTGGGAATTATTAAGTCAGCCAGATCAGCGGGAAATAATTAAGAATTGCTTTAAAATAAGAGATTCGTGGCAAGCAGGACTAAAGGAAAGTGAAAAATCTGTTTCAGAATTAAAGAAGCAAATCGATGGACTCACATGTAAATTAAGTGCAGTGGAAGACAGTGTTTTAAATTATAAAAAAAAACTAGAATTCTTCAATAGTTTAGTTTAGTGTAGTATTGTGTAGATAAGATTAATAATCAGTAAAGTTATATTTTTAAATATGTACACATGCATTAAATAACAACAAGTGACATTTTGGCCAATTTCAGAATTCAACACAATTTTCAATGTTTCAAACCTAAAATTTGTTTTTTAGCTTAATTTTTTTAAAATACCTTCCTCATCCCATTTGTATCTGTTTATTTTGCCTGTAGTATCATGATAAAGTAATATATCCGAACCTGTTATGTCTTTCCTGTAAGAACACGATTTGTCACTTAAATGTTATTCGATGCATAATATATGTAAAATTTGATATTTTTTTTTTATAAATAAAGACTCTTCATTTGAAATATGTGTGAATAATTTTTTTTTATAAAAACATACAAATAAACATTATTCTACTATATTTGTGTTTTATTTCAATACGTCCATGGGAAATCTCATATATTCTATTCGGATCCACCACCTGGTATAATTTTTTTTATTTTCTTAGCAAATGATTTAAAAACTGTTTTAGCAAAATAATTTTTGTGTTATGCGAAAAATTACCAAAATATTGACAACAAAATTTAAACAAAAATACTTGAATTTTTTAATTTATTTTATTGACTGAAAAAACATTTAAAAAAATGTGGGCGACGCTCAAGGCCTGTATAGAACTTTTTTTATTTTCTTGGCAAATGATTTAAATACTGTTTCAGCAAAATTATTTTTGTGTTATACGTAAAATTATCAAAAAAATGACAACAAAATTTAAACAATTTATTAATAAAAAATACGTCATTTTGGGAAAATTGATTTTTATGTTTGAATTGTTCATAAATTTTTTATTTCTTTATTAAAATGATATTGCATAGATAGTCGTTATTTATACAAGTATTAATGTTTAAATGAAATTATTACAAAGAGAGACGCAACATTTACTCGGTGACGCTATTTGATCTCCCTATCTGATTTAACTAAATGATTAAAGCGCTACAAAATGAGTTATATTCTAGATGCGTCCTCTACCTCCGAAAGAACAATAGCTTGACCGCGTTACGTAAACTATCCTTGTATCGTGGATATTTTGTAGATAGTCGTTATTTATACAAATATTAATGTTTAAATGAAATTATTACAAATAGAGACGCAACATTTATTCGGCGACGCTATTTGATCTCCCTATCTGATTTAACTAAATGATTAAAGCGCTACAAATTGTGTTACATTCTAGATGCACCCTCTACCTCCGAAAGAACAATGGCTTGACCACGTTATGTAAACTACCCTTGTATCGTGGATATTTTGTTGTGAAAATCATTTTATACCATATTTAATTACAATATTTAATTAATTAATTAAAACCTTACCGTAGAGTAATATAATCCAGTAATTGCATTGCACCTAACACACAAAATAAATTCGGCCCCGTTTTACCCGTTTTGCAAATTGTAACTGGCTAAAAATGCAGACAAAAATGCTATTTTTCATCAAATCCGGGTTTAAATTTTGCTACCTACCTTAGTACCTACAACCTATTGTATGTTCATGCTGTTGCTCTATGGAAGTAGCGTCATAACTTAGTTTACAAGTATGGTGTAAAGTAATTTTGCAAAGCAAAAATCTTAGATATATTTGTGTGATTTTGAATAACCAATGGGTATTATTGTATTACATTTAATATAATGTAATGGAAAGCCAATCTATAAAAAAGGGTTCCAACCAATCAGCCAACTCGGCCAGCTTAACATACAGAACATATCATATAGCGTGCACGTACCAAATATAGCTTTGCAACTTGTAAAACACGAAGGCATTTTAGGCGTTCGTGGACGAAATCTATTTAACTGGCGCATGCACCATTACAATTTTGTATCATTGATTTATCTGTATGTATGTAACAATATCATGATAAAGTAATGTAAGTGCGTTTGTAAAATATTCCACAAAAGATTATACTGTTAACACCTAACATTGGCATGAGCATCTATTGCGAAATTATTTTAGAAAATGGATCTCTTGTGCGCTTGTTGTCCACAAAAGATTTATACTGTTCTATATAGATCTAACGTTGCCAGATATCATTTTAAACATTTTATTTACATGTTTCTTATTATTATTATATGAAATTCTTGAAAAAAAAAATTATTAAATTTTCAAAAAGTTAGGGGACGCGCAGCACCATGGGCTAAAACCAACGCGCTACCAGTGGGAAGAAGACCACTGCAGTCAGCATTGGTTCGTACCAATTCGGCTGGCGGAGCCCCGTTAAATAAAACTTGATTTTCAAAGCGTACTTTGAAATACAACGTGGGTTTGTTCGGGTCGGCCACGTGAATCGCCAGAACCAGCATTACGTTGGATTCAGCAAGCACTCCAGCGACATCTATATCTTGAATTGCACGATTCCGACTCCCATATTTATGCCACACACTGGCTCCGAAATAATCGATACAAGCTTCCAGTAGTCTCCACCGTTGAGCGCAAAAATTATGACAGCCCAGTCACTGGTTCCGAAATAATCGATACAAGCTTCCAGTCTCGTCCGATTGAGTGCAAAAATTATGACAGCCCAGTCATAGACTTACTAACCTCCAAACGAAAAAATTTGAATCAAATTGAAAGGAAAAGAAAGAAGTAAGAGAACTAACTACCTGTGAAGGTATTAAAAACAATCACCCCCTAAATATTAATCTGGGCAAAACATTAATTGTAGGAAGGACTTCAATTTTATTTGATCGACCTTTTTAAATGGTAAACAGCGAGGTGAAATCTTCAATGTCGAACCGAATAAATGCAAGGAAACCGTTTAAATACCCAAGAAAAGATCCTCAGTCGATGACAATGAGGTACTTACTGTCCAGGCTTCCTCTATTCTTACAGAGAGTCCGGAATAATAAGCTTATTTCAAATGGTAAATTTTGTTACGAGTAGACCTACAAGGTAAAAAAGGAAGTTATACTAACTCTGAATGTTAGGGAGCAAACGGTTGCCTCGGTAATGCCCACTAGAATTAGGTTAACAGGTGAAATTGAATATTGATAAGAAAGTTATTCGTAAAATGATTTAGTTATTAACCCGAACAGCAAAAAAATAGATTTATACATTACAGTGTCTACCAAGATACAAAGATAGGGTATTATATAAATCTACGGTATTTACTTCAAAATTAGTGGTTAGAGATATTTCACGAACTGTGATTTGATCACTGATATCAACAAATCACAGGTAGTAACAGTTCCTTAGCAGCAATAATAAGCATGATGTGATCATAGTTTAAACAAATCACTTTTTAGTACGTATTTCACATCTCATGTAGACCTATTATTTAAAATGTGATTCCGTGAAGTTGTTAAGTCGTTACTTGATACTTGACTGTGACTTTTGAATGTTGAACTTGAAACCGTGAAATGAGAATGGGTGGTAATATTCGAAAGACTAGCTAGCTCTGGGCAGGCATTCTTTAAAGAAATAAACTAAGTGATAAGGATTTCAAAATGATTAACGATTATTTTCTTAAATGATAATATACAATAGGCACAAAATGATTAAGAAACCAAGCGTATTTGCACCAACAAATAGTTTGTTGTAAAGTACACAGCGTTTAGTTCATGATAGTTTTTTAAAAGGATTAATTCTACTTTAATATAGGTAGAAATAACGTTTTTCTTTTGTTTGTTATCAATGTTGTGTAATATTTTTTACAGATTTTTCTCTTGTTACAGTTCTTTTAGTAGTAAAGTAGTATACATAATAAATAATTTAAATCCATCGACCATCACCCACTCTCTTACATATATTATTTAGTTAATATTTCGCTTAGCAGTTATACAAATTTATAAACCGTGATCACATCACGCTTTAATTTCACTGATATCAAAAAAATAACAATCACGTTTTACAACGTGATTGGAAAATGACGATATCGCTCACCACTACTTGAAATGAAAAGATAAACTGAAGGTAAAAAGGGCAAATTTCGGTAATGGCAAAAAGTATCAGTTACAAAAATAAATGCGTTGTGGTCAGATTGGGTGCTATTTAAAAATGATTATGACAGATAAAATAAGAACGGTGTGTGTTGAAAAGTTCTAATTTCTTACTCTCTGTAACAAGTCTTAATAAAAGTTTTCTTTAAGATGAATAGGGAAGCGAATATTTGACCACCTCGAAAAATTTGTATAGGTATGTGTCTTTTTCGGATGCGCCACCCTGTACATAATTTAAAACTATAATTTACCCCTGATACGCATTCTTTCGTCTAGAGGACTTCATGCTTATCGAACGACCTTCCCGAGGCCGTTTTTCCCAACGAATATAACATCCAATGATTCAAAACCAACGTGAGTCGCAATGGTAACCACATTTGCTTTTCTCCGTCTTAATTCCACCCAGAGCCATGAATACGCCGGGACCAGCATTACGTCGGGTGCAGCACCTTGTCGGTGTGTAAAGTATGAACTAATCGTGTCGGCGTAACTTATTGCCACTCTCTTTTGCGTGATCATTCTTCGCGTATATATACTTATTTCTTTAAAAAAACGATAATATTGAATATACAGGGTTTTTTTTAAACTTCACATAGGCTAACTTTTTATTTGAGAAGATAGACCTATAGTTCCTGAAGCAAAGTTTTCGGAATTAGTGCAACTAATGAAAATGCGTGGAAAAAATAAATGCGTTGTTGCCAGATTGGGTGTTATTTAAAAATGACTATGACAAATGAAAAAAATTTGGTCTTGTTATATTGTTGCATTATAATATATTGTGTATATGATTTAAAACTATAATTTACCCCTGATACGCATTTTAACCTTAAAATATTGAATATTCTGTAAAATGAAAAATAGTAGTACCTAGTAGTAAAGAAAACCATTTCAATACCCTCCCAGTAGTAGAGACATTAACCCCACACTATCATATGACCTTGAACTCATATGACCCTGAACATCCCCAAATGTTCATAGTTAATATTTATACTATATATTGCTTAATCTATATAATTGGGTTTAAAAGTTCGTTGGGAATGAAATAAAAGTTATATGGTTTTTATTGATTTATTTCTTACATTATATGAATAATAACTAAATACTACATTATAAAACTATTAAATTGATTTATTAGTGACAGACCCATTTAATATATTGTAAGTAAAATATGAGTCGTGTATTATTAGTGCATACACTTTAAGGTCTTTAGGAAATTTGCTCTTCCGTGTTTCAAATTCGATCTTAACGTCTACCGTCGATGACTTGATAGCTTCCGGTTGATGACTACAATCGATAACGAATACTGGATTGGTGAGATAATCGGCAAAGCTCATAATCGGGTCATTAAGTTCGCGTTGGTAATAGCTTACTTGGAAGTTTTCATAGCTATAATATGCGGGTGCATATAATTTCTTCGTGAAATCCAAATTAAACCGTTCGTATGGGAATTTGCTTGTATTCAGATACAGCGTGATGTCACTGATATCGGCCGTAGTAAATTGTGTGGCATCCTTTGCTCTATTGTCTGAATAAGTGCTTTTCTGGAATCCCAGGATCAAATACCTAGGTTTTTCGAGACTCGTGCTAGTTCTTAACGACCAGACATCTGATGATGTTTCACGCAAAGCTGGTAGTTCGTAAAGATCCCATTTACGGAAGGCCATAGGAATGTTTGATGAACTACTTCCACCTTTATTGATGCGGGATAATATTTTCAATTTTTGGCGATCGTCGGGAATAATATGACGGATTTTCCATTCAATCTTGTCAATAGTAACGGCTGCATCAACTTCTCCGATATAGGAATTATTAAACGTACGGGCAATTATTAAAATTAGCTCTTGTTTAACATTGAATATCCCTTTTGAGTAATCCTCAGCAAATCCCATGAGATATTTTAGAGGTAGCTTTCCGGAAAATACGTTACTCGTAGCATCGAAAATGCCTTGGTTTGTCTCATTCAGTCCCCATCCACATCCCAAAAGGGGTTTTTGTTGGGATGCACCCAAAGATGCCATTGTTTTTAATGTTGACGTAATTCCGGGTTTTCGAACAACAGCCACTTGCTCACCCCCCATTTCATAGCGGATTTCATCGAACAGGAAAGCGAGTGCATTATTTGAAAGGTAACATTTTTTGGTAACATCACTGGGTTTAAAAGTTCCCTCAATATAGATGTAGCTATCGGATATATCCAAAATTATATCTTGAAAGTGTACTGGAATACGAATTTCATCAGAATTGTTAAATGCTGGAGATCCATATGGTTTGTATGTGTGTTCTTGTAAACTGATAATGGAATTATCGAAAATTGGTTCGGTAAAAACTTCAATTTTGTCACTAGTGGTGGCCATTTTTCACTATTTTCTTCGCCGTCGTACTTCTAAACCAATCGATTGTAGAAATTTGCAATCTTTCGCTGAGAGCTGTTTACGGCTCGAACGTCTTTCCAATCTAGTGTCTGAATTGTGAATGATCCTTGGATGTGTAATATGTTTACTTTTATGTTTTATTGTTGTTTCACCTCGAGCAGTTGACATCATAGTCAATTGACGATTGAAGCAAAAACCCATAATTATGTAATTTTTTTCAGTTCTAATTTCACAATAATTTTTTCACCTCCAAAGTCTATCAGATCACCGCGATCGTCCAAGATGCGTAGGTAATGTTGTCTATTGACTGCCGCCCCTCAGGCATTATCGGCATATAAATATTATTTTGTGGTTCCTTTGAAATTTTGTAACCAGGTTCAACATCAATATCAAATTCAAATAATGTGTGGCTTTCTCTAGAGTTTAGATATGCTCCTGAAGTTATATTGCAATCCAATAATGCGCACTTTCATTATGTCCACATTATTGCTTGATTCGTGGCGTTTTCCACTTTTTAACAGTACCCGCCCAAAACCCAATAGTCCACCAATACTGTTTTTTACACGAAAATCAATATCGTATGTCGACTTGAGCTCACATTTTAATGTATTATTATTGGCTACTAATGAAAATAATCCTTCACATTCTTCTCCTCTGCAATATTCTTTTAAACTTGTGTATATTGCTTTACCAATTTCATCAATTTCGTAAGCTCCAGGTGGAATCCTTAAAAGCGTGGTCTTTGGGCTGTCCTTCGTTTTGTATGCAAACCCATTGTTACTTGCGTCAACATTAAAAATTGAATTATATGTGTAAAATCCCAACAGTGCAAGACCATACTTAGAGGATGATTTCAATTCAACAGGAGGATAAAAATTTGCACTCAAGACACTGGAGTGTCCCGATAATGTGAACGTGTACGACATGACTGACAATAAAACAATTTACGTATGTGTTTTATTGCTGTTTGCAGCAGTTCAGAAGGTTTGGTAAGCTTCCGTCTCGTCTCACTTCTTTCGCTGTTTCAGCTGTTATTTTGACATCACTGATTTTACAATAACAACAAAATAGTTTTTTTGGTGTGGGTCCATCTCCTTCATCCTCATCGGAATTACATTTTTTATAATGTTCGCTGCAGTACTGATATTTTAGCATATCGATGTCACTCCGCATATGATCAGGTAACCTATCCCAAACTAGTGCGATTTCATTTGGTGCTAAAGCGATCATTACTTCCTTAGGCATGTTTTCCAGCTGTTTTACAGTCATTTTTCTCAATTCACAGCCTACTTGACGATACGCTTTAAGCGACAACAACATTTTCATGTAGTTATCACGATCCATTTGTGGTGTCATAGCCCTCATGATTTTTTTGAAAGAAACGTCAAACACAAATGTCCACACCAAACTGTACCAAAATCTTGTTGACGATCGTATGTATAGAAAATTTTCTTCGATGCTTCAGAACCCTTTTGCAGATAATGTACCAATTCAATGGGTGGGGGTAAATCACCAAAACTATCATAATATGTCACATTCGATTTGTTTTTTCTATATGCTACCCAATGAGTCCCACCCCCCACCATACCATCCAAATTAATAATTGCAGCTTCATTACGTTGGGGTCCGTGCACTGGCAGCGAGTCTCTCATATAGACCCCTCTAAAATGTGGTATTTTCATCTTCAAAGCATACTTTTGTAAATCAATATTGGATAGTGGACGATGAGGTAGGGATTTTAATAGTTTTTTGATTTTCCACTATTCAGAAATAGACCCATACCTGCACGGTATGGTTTAAGAAACAATCCATTTCCTTTTTTTGAGTGCAGATGTATGGTAGCACCTGTCTTCTCAGCATTCGCATTTTTTACCGTCTTTATAGCACGCACAATACTAGCTGCTCCGCCAGCTAAGGATCCCAACGCTGACAGTCCTGCAAATATTGGTATCAGTGGTAGTATGCCACCAGTTTTAGGGATCGGTATAATTCGAGGAAGTCGAATTTTACCTTTGCCACCGGCTGTTTTTAAAGATTTTCGGGCAGCGATAATGGCTATTTTTGATGCTTTCATTACATTCTTTTCAAGACCGTTTTTTCCTCCAGCTTTTAATAATTGTAATCGAATTGGTTGTCTAATAGCTGAACCAAACGCTTTTTTCTGTTGACGCCGTCTATTAACCCGATTTCTTTTCGAAACTTTCCTTCCACAACGACGACGACGACGAGACCGCTTGTTTTGCCCAGTCTGCATACCCATACCGAAACGTTGTTTTGTTTTCATAATGTTGGTTACTAACCAAGCTGCAGCTCTTTCTTTTGCACTAGCCTCCTTGGATTTTACTATTTTCCAAGCGCTTTGCTCAAGTTCGTAATCGGCTTCGTGGCGTTCACTCAAATTTTCACTATTATGTAAATAAGCTAAATCGTGTTTTTTGCAAGCAGCATCCAACGGATTTATTCCTGGATCGCCTCTTTTAACACGTTTTATTACTTTGGTACCGGGCCCACAATACTGGTAACCGGGAATATGTACCTCAAACGGTAGTCTATTAATTAATGTATTAACAATACCAGTGCCAGTCTTACTCGATAAACCAGACCGTCCACTTCGTTTGACGTGTGACATCTGAATGACTACGATCAATGTAAAACAGCTATAAAATATAGATAAAATGAGAATTGTGGAGCTGAAACAAAAATTACCAGTCGATAATCTTGATGGGAAAGTTGGATCCGGACAAGATCAGAAAATATTAAGGAGACATGGTCCACTGCTTCCGTCATCTATTCGCGGGCTGTTAATTGGCCCCTCGAACTGCGGGAAAACCAACGTGATGATATCACTGCTTACACATCCGTTGGGACTGCGTTTTGAAAATGTGTACATTTACTCAAAGTCGCTATATCAACCAAAATATGAATATTTAAGAAAAATTTTATTACCAATTAAAGGTCTTGGTTACTATACATTTAGTGATGGAAATAATATAGTGGAACCGTCAGATGCAAAACCAAATTCTGTGTTCATTTTTGATGATGTTATGTGTGAGAAACAGGATGTCATAAGATCATATTTTAGTATGGGACGCCATAAAAATGTGGATGTTTTTTACTTAGCCCAAACATATTCACGTGTTCCTAAACAACTTGTGCGAGATAATGCCAACTTCATTGTAATGTTTAAACAGGATGAGATGAATATGCGACACATATTTTCCGATCATGTTTCACCTGATCTGACGTTTCCGCAATTTCAACAAATGTGCTCTAAATGCTGGGACAGCAAGTATGGTTTTTTAGTTATCGATAAAGATAGTAATGTAAATTCGGGAAGATATCGCAAGGGTTTCGATAGCTATATATATTTATAGAAGTAACCATAGCAGCTCATTTCATCATTGTCCGGTAATTTGAAAACATCATGAATGAAGAAATCGATTTAAAGCGTAAGCTGCTGGAAACGACCAGTGCTGTGAGAAAAAAATTTATGCAAATTAAAGCAGCTAAAGCACAAAATAACATTGATTTGGAACAGTTTTACGAACCTATTACTAAACCATTAAAATCCCTATCCAATGTAGTAGTGAAGCAGCAAAATCAACCAATATTAACCCAAAAATCAGTTACTAAAACTAAACCACAAAGTCGTAGTTCGAGCCCAAGTATGGAATTAACAACATATGCAATGCCAATCGAACCGTCTGAATTAGCAGGGGAGTCATCTACACCGAAACATAGAATATACGATGAGTCATTTTTTGCAACACCACCCCCATCAAACAAATCCGACTTATCTAGTTCACCTTCTACGCCATCTTTGAAAAACGTTAATATCTATCTGAAGGGGTTACAAAAGCAACCATCGAAGTATGATACAGTTTATGGTGTCCATTATGATAATGTAAATAAAAAAAAAATCATTTATTGGTAATGTAGAAGTTCGTTTTCCTAACGGACAAGTGTCATTATATAAAAACAACAGAAATATTGCTATATTCAATGGAACAAATGAACTTTATGACCTGATTTTCCTAAAAAATCCTCCAATCCTGAACGAAGAAAGTGAATGGAACAAAGACACTCTTCAAGAATATAAAGATATTTTGGAATTAACAAATGCTGCATATATTAATTATAATAAGGCTATGGGTTTAAGGGAAACCCGATGGCTAAAATATAAGCAAATTATAAAACCACTAATGGAGGAAACTAAGCTTGGTGCTGGTATGCGGAAAAAAAGGAAATCCAAAATTCGGTTACCTATAAAGAAGACTTTATCATCTAAATTATCTCAATATGTCTACTGGAATAAACTCAGTGAGTTGGTGGATCGATTACGATTATTGTGGAGTTCAAAAGTAGCCGGACATACTGGACACGATAATGAAATTATGTCAATTATTGAAGAGCTTCGAGAGGAGGGTATAATATATTAAGAATTACAATTCATTACGTTCACCAGTGTTGAATAAGACACCACTTATACTATGGATCCTACCCCCGAAAAAATTAAAATAGTTAATGAACTACATACAAGTGCAAGAAAAAATTTCACTAGAAGACATACTATAATAAAAGGATATAAAGATTTGTGGCAAATCGATTTGGCGGAAATGCAACAATATGCTGATGAAAACGATGGTTATCGTTACATTGTCGTATGTATAAACTGTTATTCCAAGTATGTTTATACAAGAGCAGTTAAAAATAAGAGCGGCGTTGAAGTAACGAATGCGATGAAAAGCATCATTGAAGAGGCCTCATACAGACCAGCCAATTTGCAAAGCGACCAAGGAAAAGAGTTTTATAATATCAACTTTCAAGCTCTTATAAGAAAATACAACATAAACCATTATTCCACGTATAGTACGAAGAAAGCTGCAATTGTTGAACGTGTTATAAGAACTTTAAAAAATAGTCTATATAAGCAATTCTCGGCTAGGGGCTCGTATAGATGGTTGCAAATATTATCATCTATAACGAAAGCCTATAATAACACTAAACACCATTGGAATGAGACCGAAAGATGTGAAAGAAGCTACAAAAATTAATGCATACAACCATTTGAAAATTGTTCCGAAGAAAATAAAGTATCGTTTGGGTGATATTGTTCGCATCAGCAAGTATAAGAGCATATTTGACAAGGGATATACACCTTCATGGTCAA
This sequence comes from Barypeithes pellucidus, assembly GCA_963991005.1. Classification (NCBI taxonomy): domain Eukaryota; kingdom Metazoa; phylum Arthropoda; class Insecta; order Coleoptera; family Curculionidae; genus Barypeithes; species Barypeithes pellucidus. The sequence continues at coordinate 30,074,736 of OZ022556.1, read as the reverse complement.
CAGAGCTATTTAAAATATCAAAAGTTAATGTAACTAATCCACCTACATATCTATTGGAATCATTAGAAGGCCAGCCGATTAAAGGATGTTTTTATGAACCCGAGCTACAAAAAACTAACAGTCCAGATGTATATTTAGTGGAAAAAATTCTCAAAAAACGCAAGAAAAATCACATTGACCAATTATTTGTAAAATGGTTAGAATTTTCAATTTTAACTCTTGGATAGATAAGTCCGATATTGTATAAATATCATTACAGATATATCAATTTTGTTAAATTAAGCATTTAATAAGTTATATCTATAATGTAAATAAATGTAACTAAACATGTAAAACAATTTTATTTGTATAGTAACCATGAAGAAAGTAAGATTTAATGAAGAGAAAAATACAATACAACAAACATGTGTTTGGAGTTATGCATACAGAGAAGCGCGACAAAGTAACTTAAAACAGCTAATGGCCGATAGATATCGTTTCCAAAGAAGAATAAATGAACTGGAAACCCTTCTGGCAAGCGTTTTAGCATGGACCTATAGAAATAGAAGGTATCAAGAAAGATTTGTTAATATTTGAAATAAAACATAAATATAATAAAAATTTCATATAATGATCAATGTTTTATTTATCCTTATTTTTAAAATATACATAAATCATCACAACCAAAAATATGTATATAAATTACAACTATGATTAAATATTTGTTTCATATGGGTTTGTTCGGGTTTGTTCAAAACACAAATATAATATAAATTTCATATAATGAAGAATGTTTTATTTATCCTTATTTTTAAAAATATACATAAATCATCAAACCAAACCAACTACGGTTAAATGTTTGTTTCATATGGGTTTAAATAAAACATTTTATTTTAATACTAAATTTAAACTATAATTAAATGTTATTTTGGTATGGATTTTCCGGTTATTTTTTTCAATTATCAATATTGGAATTAAAAGACTCGATGACTTGCAGCAAAATTTTTAAATTTTCTTCAGGTCCGCGTTGGTAGAACTCAATATCTGGATGGCCCCAAGGTAGAGTTTTCGTTGAGGATGGGATAATGAAACGTTTATCGTCTTTATGTGAAAGAGCTACTTTATTTATTACCTCCGTGTATATGTCATGTTTTAAACTTCGAAACGTTTTCATTTTTCGAAATATTAGACCACCACGTTCTACAATTTTTTTATAATCTTCCAGGTGAAGATGGTTCTCGACAACACATTTTTTTATACCCTTGGCTTTTTTCAGCTCATTATTTAATGAACTGACATAGTAAGCCTTCGCCCCAGTACCATAAAAACATGTTATCGGATCACCTGGAAATTCATCTTTCATTCTACCCAAAACCGATGTACTTTTTTTAATATTGAACAAATTTTTCTCCGGATAATTTGATGTATCAAATTTTTCCGGGTTCTGCAACATAACACGTTAGAAATCCTCTGTAAATATTTTTAGTATAAGAGAATCGGTGTCAGTGTATAGCAAGGAAGCATTATCACCAAACTTTGCCTTGATAAAGTTGTAAAAAAAATCGTAAATAACTGTTTTCGACATGTCCAATATGGAAAACCCTATATAAATTGGTTTATTGTAAATTATTTTTGTTTTGCCCATATGAATGGCTACTAAATCTTCTGAAAATATCGAGCAGCTTTTAAAATTAGGGCGGGCGATTAAAGCTCTAGCTCCAACTTTGCCTATTGTGTTATCCCAGTCAGTTATTAACTTTATATCTTTACGATTTTCCACATTTTCCATTGTTTTGCCGAAATTAGCATTTACCATTAATTTAAATAAATCTTTACCAAATTTCGTTGTTGATTTATTTCGCAACTCAGTATTAAAATCTATGTATTTTTTTAACCATTTAGATTGATCAAATTTTAAAATTCTATGTGTCTGCATTACCATTAGGCCGCTATTGATAGCTTGTTTCAACGTTCTATAATGTACAATATATCGCTTTTTATCATTCAGATTTGGTATTAATTTTGGTAATTTTGCTGTGTCCGTAGGAGGGACCATGCTTTCCACTAAGAATGGTAGGTCAGCATGTGCATTATGTAGATATTCAGGATAATGCACATCCACCTCTAGAACATATCCCTGGGGACTATCATCATCAACCGCCATAATATTTAGATCGATAATTTCACGTTCTGACAGCCACCTGAAACCGCCAAATGGCAATGCCTGCGACATGCTATGACCATATAGGTTTGTGGCATCAAGATAGGTGATAAATGACGATGGTTTTGTGGTATCGTAATTTGGTAAATATGAATTATTGGCAATATGCTTCCTTTCCGTACACTGACTTATACCACCTCGAATACCTTTTTTAAAAAAATGAATTGTGTTTATGTCTGTCAGTAGTTCTAACTCTACCTTGGTCATGCGCAACATACAATCGAAAGATAAACTTGGAAGGGTATAGTACTGCGCAGGATCGAGCTTATAAATATTCAAACACATATCTCGAAACTGCTCAAAAACATCTGTTAATAATAAGACGTCTGATTTGATGTACAAATCCGAGTAATCCCCCAAATTCTTACACCCAAACATAGACCATACTTTTTTAGCACGTTCATAACTCTCGTCGCTAATGTGTTCTTCCCGCAAATTATCGTAAAACTCACATTTTAGTGGAAGTGTTGTATTATCCATTTTTTCAATGGAATCTACGAAACTATAGGGAAAAACACCTTTTTTGCGCATCATATTAAATTCATTAGTATTGAGAAAATGTTTTCTTGTTTCTCTAAATTCCGTAATATCTAACCCGTTGCCCAAATTTTCCAATGATGATGATAAGAATTTAAAGCTATCAATAAATCGTAACTTTAAATATTTACGTTTAGTGATACCACTAAGATTTTCAACATAATCATGCACGTAAATGCTCTTTGTGAACGAAACGTACTTTTCTTTACTTTGGGCTATTACATCAATTTTATCCCCATGTTTACACAATTCTTTTATGAAAAGATGGCTATCGTAACCACTCAAATTGTGAAAAATTATTGGAATAAATTTGGGTAATTTATAATTTAAATTACAAATAGAATGTGCGGCACCAAATCTTTTTTCACCCGTTATGTGACAGTGGTCTCTTATTTTCACATCTGTATCAGTTATAGGGCCTTCACATATGCCACAAATCTTAGCATTTGCGAACTCTTCCTTCTGCTGAGCTGTTAAGCTTTTCATTTTTGTTATATCCTTTAAATATGTATTATACAAAAACCTTAAATCGAGTTCAATTCGGGAAACAATAACTTGGGCCGCATCAGCCCCCCGATATAATTCAAACTTAGAAATTGAATCGTCAAAAGAGCATTTAATTAAATACGAAAAAGAGTATGGCTCATGTTTAAAGCTTTGCATTGTATAAGAATTTTGGGGGTTTGGTTCCACATTTATAACTGGTTTTAAAATAGACTCAAAGTCTGCATACACTACAAAAGGAACTCGCATTTGTTTCTCAATATTTTCAAACTTTAAAATGTTTTCAGGTACACTTTTTCCAAATTTATCTGTTTTGAAATCGACTGAGGGAGTCAGTGAATATGTATGGCTGCAGTCATATTGTTGATGTGCTGCTAACTTATCTCTCGAACTAAAATAGGTTAAACAACCATCACAAAAGTACATTTTATCATGACTTTTTGATATTTGACTAGACACTAAACGCGATAAATCTTTAATCCAACAATAATGACTTTTTGAGCAACTTGCATTACAATTATGTATATTATCGTCTTTTACATCACAATCTTTAGTTATAAGCAACAAATTAACATGATTTATGCGTTTTTTCCCCGAATTCTTCATATCTTAATTTGTTGGCCTCAAATAAAGATTCCAAGCCATATACATTCACTGAAATATTATTAATTTCTTCAAATTTATTTATATCACGGAGCTTAACTGGAAAATCCATACCTGTTAAATTAAGCACACTAGAATAATGAGGATAGGATGATATCTGTGATGGCTGTACATCAGTTGGAAACAGTGGTGACACTATAGCCCATGCAAAACAACACTCATCTTGATTGATGACAGCCCTCTTGGCCTGAATTGGTCGTCTCTCTCTCTCTCTCTCTCTCTCTCTCTCTCTCTCTCTCTCTCTCTCTCTCTCTCTAAAAATATAATAAATATACCGTCCAACCACAACCGCGTTTATTTTTAATGATTGATGCACTAGCAACAACTCCTTTATTAAATCTTAACACTTTCGATTTTATTTCATCGAAGAATGCTGTAAAGTCTATATGCTCGTTACCACTATCTACACGGTAGGTAATTATTCTGTTTTTAAATGCACTGTCAATAATTTGAACACCTTCAGCCAATGGTCTGCAAGTATTATTCTTATGTTGTCATGTTCTTTGATGGGCCGCCATATGATTTGCTGCTCAAGTAATGTTACATGCAGCACAAGTTTGCATACTTGGTGGTGAAGCACTACCATCTAGTCTACACCGTTTACCTTCACCCACATTTGCGAAACTAAATCTACACGAATCTTTTTTGTGTCGCAACATATTGTAACTCCGTGTAAATGATCTACCACAGTTTTCACACACGTAATTATTCATTATGATGATGAGCAATGGGAACTTCCACGCAGACGATTGATAAGTAAATACTGAAATATCCAACTCCCCCTCCCACCTTTTTATAACAAACTAAATTCAATGTCAGAGTCATAGAAACTTCCCCACTCAAGTGTGTATGGTTAAGGTCATAAAAACACCCGCCCACGTAAGCACTCAAGATCACACCTCATTATCGTCCACCTGCACATATTCAAGGTCATATAACATAATAAAGCCACGTTTTGTTATATGTGAATTACAGGGACAATTAAAATAAAACACAGATAAAATATAAATTGTTTTTTTTTTTAATTTTATACTTGTATTATACAACTTAAGGGTTAAAATTAAATTTATACAAACATTTCTGGTTGGAACGATGTATGTCTAAGGCGATGCAGTGTAAACATTTCTGGTCTTGGAATGATGTATGTCTAAGACGATGCAATTGTACCACCAGAATACAATGGAATATCTGATAGCTGAGGTTGGTTCTCAAGGTCAACAAGTCGCCTATCAAACTTGGTCAAGCGATTACTATAGCGTTCTTCAAACTGGTTTTGTACTTTATTTACATGTGGCACAAAATCTTCATTGATTATGCGATCAAGAGTAGCTAATAAACGTTTATTATAGCCTTCTTCAAATTCGTTTTGTAGTTTAGTAAAATGTGTCGACACTTCGTCATTGATTATTTTATATATCTGCTTTCGTACGTCGGAAATTTCCTCAAGCACATATAGTCGAGTGGCCGCATCATCATCTTTGGTAGGTTTTGCTACATTACACAAACATTTCCCATCGATGTCATATTGGCCGTCAGATGTGAGTTTAAAACCAAGTCCAGGTAAACCCCGTAATAATTGCACTGATGTATTTACCCTCTGACGACCAAATTTATCAATTGTGTTATTGCTGTTAACACGACCCATGTTTATTTCCAACTAATCAATTTTTTTAAATATCACCTAACTTATATTAAATTAATTTTATATAGTGCATTAAGGGGGAATAAAACAATATGTAGCTAAACATAATTTATTTATATTTTTTTTTTTGAGTCATTGTAATACATATAATTTACAATTTTAAATTTTTATGCATAATACGCTCATCAATGTCATCATTGGAAGTAAATAATCTGCCATTATTGTCTCCATTCCCATTCTCGCAACCACTATCTTCTTCATCGCCATCATTGACACCATCCTCATGGGGAATCAAACCATAATATTCCAATAAATTAATGTTTAAATGTGGAATTTCCACCAAGAAATGTCCCAGATTTTGTTCAATCATTTCAAAACAGAATTGATCCTCACATATGGTACCATATAGGAATCTTTCACAGCAATGGGCTCCAGATAGAAAATCCATTGCTTCCCTCATGTATTTTCGTTGCGAATCCACATCGAACCCATAATCTCTTTCAAAGTTTAAAATATCTTCAGCCATTTGTCGTAGGTTTAATATCAAATTATGCACATAGGAATCTTGGTTTTCTCTTTTAATAAATTCGTCACACATCTTAAATAATAGAGAATATTTTTATTGCTTATGTATATGCTCCGCACGTGTGCTATCAAAAACTATTCTATTACATATCCAACTAATACTTAAATAATAATATGATAAACAATAGAAGATTTTAATTTAAAAAAATGATTTATTCTGAACAACCAAAATTTATTAACGCGCGCGTATTACCCCCTGGTGATGCATTTAAACTCTGACCCATATATGTTAAAGTATATTTCTCACCTGACATATTCATATCGTCGATGAAAATCTGAGTAAATGCATCAGATACACGTTTCGGCAGAAATGTTTGAAATGTTACATTATTCCGTTGATCATATAAGGTAGCAACAATAGTTTTCCCAAAGCGCGTTGTTATCGGAGTCATTTTTTTAATAATATAACCCATTCCCACCCCCAAGGTTGATAACTTCCTGCGTTCAGGAAATTCGAAATCTTTATTTATCATATTATTAATTTCACTCAAGGTCTGCTGTGAAATGCTCATTGTTATTGTTGAAATATGCAATAAAACAATTATTTACCTTTAATAGACACTTTCAGGAAACACAACACAAGCACAAATAAAATATTTCTATTTACTTTATTTATTTATCTTTCAAGGCGGCAGATATTGTTAGCGTCAATGCTAGTGTGACTTTGAAGGTGGCAACAAAATGGCATCGTATTTATGCAAATATTCAAGGTTAATAAGTATCAATTGAATGTGGAAAGGGGAGTAAAATAACGTAGCACAAGTGAACTAGTAAAGATTATTGAAAACAAATATAGCTGCACTGGATCTTCTTCCTGTGTGTGAATCGAATACAAGGTCAATTAAAATAAAAAACAGCTTTATTATTTTATGGGGTTTCTAGAAAGGAACGTGAGAGTATAAAAAAATCATAGGGGATCCAATGTCAAGGTAAAATCATAAGAAACAACTAACCACGTATGTGAACAAGGTTACAGAGCCAATTTAAATAAAAAACAGATTTTTCTATTTTATGGGGTCCCTGGAAAGGAACGTGGGAGTATAAAAATCATATGGGGATGCAATGTCAAGGTAAAATTTAACACCTGTGTACTATAAAAAACAAGAAACAAATAAAGCACACCTGCTGTTTTAAGGTCAGGCGTCGGGTGCATAAAAAACAAGGACAAAATAACGTAGAGCACACGTGTGCTTATTGTACACCTGCTTGGCCCTGGGACGGCGTCGAAGGCGTCGCGACGTGAGGAGTTCAACGTTACTATCAACCCTACTTACATATATTAAAAGTTTGGCAAAGTAATTTTATGTTATAGATACTACTTCCGCCGTAGTATTATTTAATCATTGTAACTTTGTCCTCAACGGAATAGCTCATGACGATTGGAAATATGCAAACCGAAAATTATTTCAAAAAATTAAAAACGCTTGTCAAATATTGGCAAGTGTAAACATGACTATGAAGATGATTACTGGTATTTTTATTTTATTTTAAGCTCGTTTATTTTAAGCTAGTCGACGGCAGAATTTCTTAATATTTTAAAAATTGTATGTGCAAAAAAGTTCAAATGCATTATTCTCGTTAAAAAGTCTTAATAAAAGTTTCCTTTAAAGTTCCGTATTGATTATAAGGTTACGAATACTTTACCACCTCGAGATTTACATGGGAAATCCCATATATCCTGTTCAAACGCACTACCAGGTATGAAGGTATTAGATTGAATTAAATAATTATAAGTATACAGGATGTCCGCTAATTAATGGTACATGGAAAACCACAGACTCCTTACGTAAAAATATTATTGTACGTACCTATATCCCAAAGTTGATATTAACTGAGATACAGGGTATTAAAGTTAAGTTCAATTTTGTTTTTCTCTAATATCTTTGAGAGAAACCAACGGGTTTTTACAAAATTTTGCAATTATGGTTTTTTTTAGGACGAGAAATTGATTTTTTTATGAAAATTTATTGTACAATGTAGCGGGTATGCGGCATTTTTCGCACATTTATTAGGTCATAATTTTTTTGTGCCTCAGTGCATTTAAGTTTTTAAGGAAAATAATACTTTTCTCATATTTACTACGTAAAAAAGGTACACTAAGTTCAGATCGCCTAGACTCACCGTTTCGGCGATATTTGCATGTAAATTGTTTAGTGCACCCTGCCCAATCATTATGAATTTGCAAACAACATTTTTTTCTTAAAGTAACCTATGAGAAAACAAATAAAATTTACAGATGCAGTTACTATGGAACAGAAAATGTTTAATTTTTGAGTTTATCGTAAGTTTGTATTTTCATTGCTGTTGGTTTATTTCGACACGATATTTTCTAGGGTAAAAGTTATTATAATTAAAGTATCAACAATCCAATTTTATTGTTGTATTTATTATTCCCAATTACCATTACTAGAATATTAATTGTCCTGTAAAAATTAATTGGTAAGAAGTAACAAAATATTATTTGCTTGTCTGAGCTAACGCGTTAACAATTTAAATGCAAATATCTCCAAAACGGTAACTCTGGGCGACATGAACCTAGCATACCTTTTTTATGCAATAAATCTGAGAAAAGTATTATTTTCATTAAAAACTTAAATACACTGAGGCACAAAAAAGTTATGACCTTATGAATGTGAGAGAACAGGGTCCCCTACATTGTACATTGAAATTTCATAAAGAAATCGATTTCTCGTCCTAAGGAAACCATAATTGCCAAATTTTGTCAAAAACGTTAGTTTCTCTCAAAGTTATTAGAAAAAAAACAAAAATGAAGTTTTTACTTTAACATCTCAACATCTCAGTTAATATCAACTTTCGGATATAGGTAAGTATAATTAAATCCTAATATTTTTATGTAAGGAGTCTGTGGTTTTTTCATGTGCCATTAATTAGCGGACACTGTATATTAATTTCCAGTAAGTTTTAGTGAAACTATATGTAAGTAAATAAAAATATCTACTTACCAACTTTAGAATAGGTAGGAGAAATCGTTGATCATCATGTATAATAATGTTTAAATGATTTTGTGTGTCCGAGTTTCTAATGGCTGGTCCAAGATATTGAGAAACCCAAGCTTTCTGAAATTAATCAAATATATAAAGGTGCATGCAACTCACGTCCCGTCCCGTCTTCTACAGCTCGGTTATTAATCAAGTTAAAATTTTGATATTTTTCACACTTTACCCATACCCTTGGACGCTTTTCAGAAATTTTTTTTAATGTGCAGGAATTCCCAAGAAGTGTGACGTCATGGTGGTACATTTTTTTGATTAACTGTCATATATTTTATTGTTTATTTGGATGTCCGTATGTCCACTTACATACACCCAAAAATTTGGAAATTGAGCAACATTGACAAGGTAAAATATTATTGAATAAACAGGAATTCCCAAAAAGTGTGACCTCATGATCGCACATTTTTTAGATTACTTGTTTTAAAAACTAATAAAAAATAGAAATTGTACATCATAAAACTATATAAGATAGTTATTAAATAAGATCTAGCAGTCTCGTTAACCAAGTTTGATTAATACAAATTGTACAAGCTGTTCGAAATTTATTGTCACACTTTTCGAACTTTAAAGCACTTTATTTTTTTTATTTTCAATTGGAGCCCCCATATATTTTTATGTCATTCGACACGTAAATTAAGATTAAACATTTTTTCTAATTACAATCATATTGCAGTTCTTAACACATTAAGAGTTATTTACAAAAAAATAGTTTTATCAACTATTAATAAATAGTTTCTCAAAGCCGCCTTTGATTATTATTATTAACTTACCATTTGAGATGAATTGAAACAAACATTCTGAATAGACATTCCTACAATTCCATTAATTGGTTCGTTTTGGGTTGTAACACCCCAAAATGGTATATCGTTCTGTAGATATGCATCAAAGAATTTAATGTAGTATTCTGCCCATAAATTCCAATATTGATCTTTAAGAGTTCCTACTCCATTGTACCTAAATTTTGGACAAGCATCTTCATGATCACATATAATGAATTGGTTGGTTGGTTGGTTGGTTAAAGGCGGGGATCGATTTAAAGGCCCGAACTTCAAATCACTGTAGCCTTACATCTTATTGTGTACCCCGATCTTGTTAGAAGATGTTCGTTCCTTCTATGAGGTCCAGTAATCTTCTACCAAACTTGTCATGTGGGAGGTTGTCAGCACGCTGTATGTTCCCGAAGATATTTTGTCTTCCACGAGACAGCGCTACGCAGCGGTATATTTATAATGAATTACAAAATATAAAGTTTTAAAAAATAAACTTCTTACCAGAGATATTGCGTATTTACAATATTGGAAGAAATCTTACTTACCAGTTATTGGTTTTCATCCAAATTGGAGATGACCAAGCAGAGGCAAAAAGCTTAAATAGTTTCTCATCACGTAAATTGAATGCCCGTTTAATATAAGGTATCTGAAAGTTAACAAAATTAGATTTATTATGACTTTTATGGTTTTAGAAGATACGACCGTCTACATGTCTCAACATTGCTCTTTGGAATGTACTACTATATTGCTTCACCCCTGGCTTTTTGAAAAATATTTGTTATATTTAATACAGGGTGTTCCTTAATGACGTGCTAATATTTCACGGTGTGATTCCTTAGGTCATTTTATAAAGAAATGTTCCTATGAACATATGTCCGCAATGGCTTAAATTTTTGGCTACAAGGTGTTGAATTTCATTTTTTAAATGGTTATTTTTTAATATCTCCTAAAGTACTTTAGATATTATTTTCAATTTTGATATGTGTTAATAGGATATAGAACCACAAATTTTAGTTAGAAAAGTTATTTAATTGTCCCACCAGATGGTACGCCACTGACCGTTTTCCATGTATTTTTTCTGATTAGCCCTGATCAATTCTACATGAAAACGGTCTCTTGAGTTTTTCTCTTTTCTCGTTCTCGATTAAATCAATTTTCTACATGAAAACGGTCTCTTGAGTTTTTCTCGTTTCTCGTTCTTGATTAAATCAATTAAATTCAAATTGCTTCATTTAGCAGTATTAACGTATAATTTGTGAACACATACATCTAGTTATCCGGGAATATATGACGCATTTACAAACATCATTTTCCAAACAATACTTGCTGACATAAAGTAAGTTGTTTGTGTTCAAAACCATCTCATAAGTATTATTTCTTCGATTTTTAGTATTTCATCGAATTTATTTTATCGCTGCTTTTATTCGAATATTATAAATTATGGCCTTCTAAGTTAAGGTGGCCATTTCCAACAATTTTTATAAAATAAAATTTATCATTAATTATTTTATCAGTGTTGTTTCAATATGAATTTAGTGGTTTTTATCAAGAATGGTACATCTGACGAGAAATACTCAAGAGACCGTTTTCATGTATAATTGACTAGGCTAATCAAAAAATATCCACATGGAAAAATATATATACCTTTTTTGTAAAAAATATCAGGGGACATGTTTGCAGAGACGCCACTGGTGGCTAAATTGATTAACTTGTTTAAATAAATTTTGTGGTTCTATTTCCTATTAACACATACCAAAATTGAAAATAATATTTAAAGTACTTTCGGAGATATTAAAAAAAACCGTTTAAAAAATAAAAATTTAACACCCTGTAGCAAAAAATTTAAGCCGTTGCGCACATGTTCATATGAACTTTTCGTTATAAAATGACCTAAGGAATCACACCCTGAAATATTAGCACGTCATTAGGAAACACCTTGTATTATAATACAAACATTATTTGAACGGAAAATACTACTACTATCACTTAATCTAAATAAAACAAATTACATAGTCTTTTCATTAACAAGAGCTGGTCAGCCAAATTTTAAAGATATTACTATCGGTAATGATAGAATTGCTGACGTAAGCCACACAAAATATCTTGATGTGCTGGTTGACCAGTTTATGAAGTGGACTCCACATATTCACAATGTTTCTAATAAAATACGTAGACTCATACACAAGTTTGATATATTAAGGGAGTTCCTAAATCAAAAAACATTGGTGATGGTTTATAAAGCATTTGTAGAGTCGCTAATACAATACCGAAAAATTGTTTGAGGTGATGCCTATAGCACAGTACTTAATAAGTTATAACACAAAAATGTATTCTTAAAATTATATTAAAAAGAAAAAAGATTTCAAACAAATTTATTGGTTTCGGAGGATACTGTAAATATCAGAACTCTTTATATATTAGCTGTATACAGGGTGTCCCATAACTAATGGTACAAAGGAAAACTGCAAATTCCTTGGGTAAAAATACTGCGATTTGGCCATACTTAGTTTGGTTCAATAGCTGGTAATAACCGAGATACAGGGTGTCCAAGTAAAAATTTAATTATCAATTTTCCTAAATAACTTATTTCTGAACCAATATTTTTGCACAAAATTCTGTGACTAGGGTTTTTTTGGGGAAAGGAATTTGAATTTGTTAATAATTTTGATGTAGATTATAGGGGGCGCTCTCTGAGGTACTCTAGATACATAAAAAGAAATGTAACTTTTTGTGCCTTAGTATAATTATATTTTTATTAAAAATATCAGTTTTTCCGTCATTTTTAAGCAATAAAGGTATACTTTGTAAATGTCGCTCCGACTAACCGTTTTCGAGATATTTTCAATTACAATTACTAATGCGCCCGTTTAAATTTTGATTTGTAAATGTGAAATTTGTCACAGTAGGCTTTGGTAAAAACAAATACAATGAAATCACTTTGAAACCTCATTTTTGTCAAAGTTTATTTTCATTTGTCAGCATTGTGCGTATATTTCAGGAGTTTTTGAAGTTTCAGTCATCAAAAATTAAACTAAAAATGCCGCGACATAACTGTTTTCTAACGGAGAAATGCGAGACATGGTATGTTTATACACACAAGAAAATTTTAACAGGCACGGGGCACATCGGCGGTATTTGGAAATGTATTAAAATAGAAGGCAGCCAGATTTTAAAATTTTTAGAAGCCTATACGACAGACTGGGAGAAACAGGATCCTTGCGTCCAAAACGTAATAGTGGAGCATTTCTCCGTTAGAAAACAGTTATGTCGCGGCATTTTTAGTTTAATTTTTGATAACAGTATCTTCAAAAACTCCTTAAAAACACCCACAATGCTGACAAATGAAAATAAACTTTGTACATGGTATTTGTTTTTACCAAAGCCTACTGTGACAAATTTCACATTTACAAATCAGAATTTAAACGGGCGCATTAGAAATTGTAATTGAAAATATCTCGAAAACGGTTAGTCGGAGCGACATTTACAAAGTATACCTTTATTGCTTAAAAATGGCGGAAAAACTGATATTTATAATAAAAATATAATTATACTAAGGCACAAAAAAGTTACATTTCTTTTTATGTATTCCGCAGAGAGCGCCCCCTATAATCTACATCAAAATTATTAACAAATTCAAATTCCTTTCCCCAAAAAACCCTAGTAACAAAATTTTGTGCAAAAATATTGGTTCAGAAATAAGTTATTTAGGAAAATTGATAATTAAATTTTTACTTGGACACCCTGTATCTCGGTTATTACCAGCTATTGAACCAAACTAAGTATGGCCAAATCGCAGTATTTTTACCCAAGGAATCTGCAGTTTTTCTGTGTACCATTAGTTATGGGACACCCTGTATATAAAATTTATTTATCGGTATAAGATCAAGCTAAACTGTATACATCACACTATCGAAACAAGGACTAAATCTAATAACAAAATTAAATTACGAAAAAACTGCCCATACGAAGTTTATGGATTACTTAGCACCAAAATCATTTAATTTATTCCCTTTCCCTTATTAATTCTTAATAAATTCAAAATTATATCGAGCCATGTCTGAAAATGACAGCATCCCCCAAAGTCACGGGAAACACATTTTCTGATAAGTCAACCCTTGCATATACTTTTCCGAGCGTGTCAATAAAAAATGAAAATCTTTTACATATAATGTTCCATTCTAGAAAGTTTCAACTTCAAATTCGCTATTTTTTTTCTAATTTTCATTTTTTATTGATACGCTCGGAAAAGTATATGCAAGGGTTGACTTATCAGAAAATGTGTTTCCCGTGACTTTGGGGGTCACGCAGATGCTGTCATTTTTAGACATGGCTCGATATAATTTTGAATTTATTAAGAATTTCATATCTAAAGCGGTACAGCGCATCACAGCAACACTCTACGGTATTTCATCAAATATAAAAGTGTTAGAGGAGGACATAAACTCCACGAAAACCCAAATTACTGATATTCCACTTCACGGAAGTAATAGATTTGTGAGAGAGCACAATGAGGAGGGAATGGTGGGAGGTTCCCCCACTCCCAAAAATTCCCCCACTCCAAAAAACCCTATGAGAGAGCAGAATGAGGAGGGTTGCGCGCGCACCTTTCCGTACTATGAAGTGAGAAGGTAGATTCATATATTGCAAGGAAGAGAGAGATGGGAAATAGCAAATACAAGATGGCCGAAAATGACTTGTACTAAATTGAAGTGAGAAGGTAGATTCATATATTGCAAGGGAGAGAGATGGGAAATAGCAAATACAAGATGGCCGAAAATGACTTGTACTAAATTGAAGTGAGAGATATTGAAAGGGAGAGAGATAAAATATTAAATTCAATATGGCCGAAAATGACTTGTACTAAATTGAAGTGAGAGATATATTGAAAGGGAGAGAGATAAAATATTAAATTCAATATGGCCGAAAATGACTTGTACTAAATTGAAGTGAGAAGAGACATAAGAAATATCAAATACAATATGATTAAACTAAATTAAAGTGAGAGAGAGATATCTTGTAAGGAAAGCCTATTACAAAAAAAATATAAACTCACCATAAAACGCCAAATTAACACCTAGTCTGTCGAACTTGACACGACATTCACCTGCTGTTGCCAATTATTGTCAATAACAGCAGGCAAATAAATTTGAACTTCAACAGGGAACATGTCCGAACTCGAAACAACATTAACCTGTTGTTCCCAATTATTGTCTCTACGTAAACACTCCCATTGATCGATAGTTCTACGCACAAATATTGCACGTAGGGGAGGTCTCGGACGTTGCACGGCCCGCGGAATGTTTCTACGATTTAAACGAATAATATTGTCCATAATTACGCAACGACCGTCTTTCGAAAATTCAACGACTGTCTTTCGAAAATTCAACGCGAGACTAAAAAGTTTCAAAATATATTTCAATAAAACCACTCCTTAAAAACCTGAAAAGACATCGCAGAATACGAAGATGATAATTACAATATTAAATGTAATCATTATCAAGAAAAAACCCATCATATGTATTTTATAAAGCCGAAACTAAAAAGCTACAATAAAAAATAATTGATATTGGCACTTAATTTAGGAGAAAAGGAAGAAACCAAACAGCAACTAAACCACAATGTATATATAATTTACATTCTTAAATGCAAATTCAATTCAAGAAGATTAAAAATTGATATTGGCACTTAATTTAGGAGAAAAGGAAGAATCCAATCAGCAATTAAACCACAATGTATTATATAATTTACTTTATTAAATTTAAATTGAATTCAAGGAGATTAAAAAAAGTACCCAGTGATCATGTTTAAATATAATTTAGATACAGTTATATATTAAACGCAACGGGATTAAAAATTGTCAAGAAGACATAGGCGTAGAACCTAAATAAACAATGCGATTATATTACTACTATACAAACAGATAGTTAGATATTAGATAGATAGATAGAGAGCTAACAAAACAAATAAACAGTCTTACAAAACAGCAAAACAGACAGCAAAACAGACAGCAAAACAGACAGCAAAACAGACAGCTAAACAGTCTAAAATACAGCTAAACAGCCTAAAAACAGCAAAACAGACAGCTAAACAGCCTAAAATACAGCTAAACAGACAGCTAACAGCAAAACAGACAGCTAACAGCCTAACCAAACAGCTAACAAAACAGCTAACAGATAACAAAAAGCTAACAGCTAATAGCTAAACAACCATACAGCCAAAACAGCTAACAGCTAACAAATAGATAAACAATATACAATTAAATTAACAATAAACTTTTACAAAATTCTTGTTGGAACGACACTGTCTCTGTAATTTAGAGACTATATAAGAAGAAAGAAATCAACATGCAACAAGTTAATTTGCAAGCAACAACGCGATTCATATAATGTCAAAAACAATTGAAGACATAACAGTGGAAAACCAGATTAGTGACAAAGTTAATATACTACAAAATATTCGTATTTTACCGAAGGTAAATGAAAAAATTATTGATTCTAACATTTTACAAGACAATTTAAGTGAATATTTAAAATTTGATAATAATTTCGACACCTATGACTTACTAAACATAAAATTAGACGAATTTTCAGACAATTCACATAATTCATATGACAAAGATTCCTTTGATTCTAAAAATACATCTCATAACAGTGTTGACAAATCCAAACAAACTCAAACAAACCCCAATAAACTAAAAGAGGTAAATGAACAAATAAATGATTCTAACATTTTAAAAAATAATTTAAGCGAATGTGTTAACCATTTCGACGCCTCTGACTTACTAATCATAGACGAATATTCTGATATTTCAAATGATTCATTTTCTCACAACATTGAAAAAAATACTTTATTATCACTAAATGAATTAATCCAGAACAATACTTCAAAAGAAACAACTAAAAATACATTTCTTAACTGTTTTGACAATATAGAGAACAACACTAACAAACTGAAAAATAACAATTCTAAAAAAACAGAGACTACCCTATTTCAAATAACTAAAAAAAAATTTACAATATCGAGAAAAAGTGTTGCCAAATTGAAATCTTTGGCGTTTTATTTAGAATACACAAGTAAACAAACAAACCAAAACTTTGCAAGATTAAATGATATATTTAACGAATTTGTAAAAACACTATAATTATACTATTAATATAACATTGAATTAATTTTATTCAAAAAATATGTAAATTTTAATTAGAAACCAGTTGATTTAGATTAAATTATATAGGAACAGAAATAAAATGCATTTACAACATAATAACATCAGAATTAATTGTTTTTGTGATAAATTAATAATAGAAAAAAGTTTTTTGCTATCTTGGTTTAATTTTTACAAATGTGTTTTTCTAAATCTAACCTAATCAAATGTTTTATTATTTAACTGATGAGGGAAAAAAGAAATATTTTGATGCTTTATTCAAACATTCTATATTGAATTAATTTTAAAATGTTAATCGGTTCTCCACCTTTGTTCATAATTCATATTTAACCCCTTACAAATATATTTTGTTTTGTTGTATGCATCTTAACTTCCACAAGAAGGGATAGTTAGTAATCATGTTGTTTAAATGTGACAAGTGTTTAAAGAATTTTAATCGAAGAGATAATTTGGTACGTCATGTTAAAAGTGTTTGCAACAAACCAACAAAACAAGGATGTTCCAAGAAAAAGAAAAATACAGGTATGTAGAATAACATATTTTATTGTCCTTGATAACATTTTATAATAGTCCAAATAGTTCAAATATTACAATTATTGATTGTCAGACCCTAATATTTTATTTAATTCCATATTTTGCAATATACAATGTCGAAAGTTATATAATAATTTGACATTATTACAAGCACAATGCCAGAGCTTAAAATCTTTATGATTATAACATTCAACAAATTCATTATATTTACTAAGTTTCGGTTCAAATTGTAATGGAATTTTAAGAATAAGACAAGAATCAAAAAGTTTCTTTAAACAATTAGCCTTTAAATCACCTTTAATCATAAATTTTGGACTATTATATCGTAAACGAATGTTAGACAAAATATCTTCAAATTGTGTTAAGTTGATAGATCCAGAGTTCCAGAGTAAACCGTGATATGTGTTTTCCAAATGATTTACAATCTTCATATCTGCTTCCTTTAATAATTTCTTACTATAAGGTGGTTTGAATAGAAAGGAAGAAAAATGCACACCATCATATACAGCTAACTCTTTAGGTATGAAACCGCTTGCCAATGGAAAACCTTGAATATCGATAAACACATGTTCGCTCACCATTTTTTTTTTTTTGTTGTAAAATTAAACTAAATAGATTTAATTGGAAACGCACTCTAACAATGTCAAAGTAAATCTAAATAATATTTTTCTAAATTTAAACTCTTATATCTTTTTAAAGTTTGTGTGTTTTTAATGACCTAATTAATTTGTTTTAGATCAATTAAAATTCTGTCAAGAATGTAAAATATTTATAAAGACAAGTTCCTGGTGTCACCATGTTAGAACAAACCAACATAAAGCTAGCTCAATTAAGAAAACATCAGATGATAATATATGTATAATTAATTCAGCGTTCCAAGAAAGAATTATTTCATACAAAATTAGTCCAAATACTTTCCATTTAAAAGTTGACGAGTTTTTCAAAGAAGTGATGTCAAAAACACTGGAAACAATAGAAAAGGATCTTCGAAAACATAGATGTATAAAATTTAATCTGGAATTATTCGGACTTTATTTAAACCCAAACGATGGAAATCATAATATAAAGTCATTTAATACTCCATTCAGAATAATATGCAACAATTCAGATATCAAGAGTAATATTGATGAAATGAATCAAATAGTTGATAGGAAAGCCGATGAGTTTGCAGAGAAAGATTCTGGTAATTTAATTTTATATTAAATATATTTTTAAAATTAACTATTTTTTGATAATTATTTTTTTTAACTTATTTCAGGATGGATTTTATTGAAGCTCATACATTTGGAATTGAATATTAATAAGTTCAACCCTCTCAAGGCAACATCACACATACCATTACCAGAAGAAATTAGAAAGAAAGCAGCTATAATTAACATTCAAAATAATGACGATTATTGTTTTGCCTGGTCCGTATTAGCAGGTATCATTCCACCAACAGGTCCTAATTATAAAACATCATCGTATCCTCATTTCTCCACAGTTTTAAATTTAACAGATATTAATTTTCCTATAGCAATTAAAGATATTCCAAAGTTTGAAAGTCAAAACAATATATCAATTAATGTATATACATTGGAAAAAGTTAAAAAAGATTTTAAAACTAAATACGAAATTGTCGGCCCTCTGTATTATAGAAAAGAGAAACTTGGTCGACATATAAATTTATTATTATTTGGTGATGACGACGGAAATTTTCATTATAGCTATATCTTCGATTTATCAAGATTAATTTCTAATCAATTATCAAAACATAATGGGAAAAAATTTATTTGTGATGGTTGCTTACAATATTTTCAAACAAAAGAAAATTTAGATCGACATAATTTGAATGATTGCGACTTTATTAAAATAATATTACCAACAAAAAATCCAAAACTTGATAAATTTGGCAATATGGTTCCAGAAAATATTCTTAAATTTAAAGACATTCAAAAACAAATGGAAGTACCATTCGTAATCTACGCAGATTTCGAATGCATTCTCAAACCAATAAGTGAGACTATTGATAATAATTTTCCCACTTGCACTATTAAAAAATGTGAACATATTCCTTATTCATTTGGATACTATATCAAATGTAGTTATGATGACAGTAAATCAAAATTTGAATTCTATAGGGGTCCTAACTGTGATGAAGTTTTTATAAATTATTTGGAGAGGGATGTTCGTTATATTTACAATAATTATCTTAAACATATTAAACCAATGGAAAAACTCAATAGTATGCAAATGTTGCGTCACAATTATGCAACCGAATGTCATATTTGTAACAAACCCATTTTAAATCAGGCAGAAAAGGTGGCTGATCATAATCACAACACTGGGAGCTATAATGGACCTGCACATTCTATTTGCAACTTAAACTATACACAACCTAATTTTATTCCAATTATATTTCACAATTTAAAAAATTATGATTCCCATCTTTTTATAAAGAAATTGTGTTTGCAAAAAGAGTCACTCTCCGTTATAGCACAAAATAAAGAAAAATACATCTCGTTTGAAAAAGTTATACAAGTAGATAGCTATATAGACAAAAAGACGAAAGAAAAAAAAAGGAAATTAATACATCTTCGTTTCATAGATTCTTTCCAATTTTTACCACATTCATTAACTAAATTATCAGACACCCTAAACGATAATCAATGTAAGGAAATAAGAAAGTTTTTTCAAAACGATAAAGAATTTAATTATATTCGTCAAAAAGGTGTGTTTCCGTATAAACATGTTGATAATTATTTAAAATTGAATGAAAACACTCTACCAAATAAAGAACAATTTTATAATGAGTTAACAGATGAACACATTAGCGATGAGGAATATAAAAGAGCAAAAGATGTTTGGAATTTATTTAATTGCACTTCTTTAGGTGAATATTCGGATGTTTATCTCAAATCAGATGTCTTACTTTTAGCAGATATATTTCAAAATTTTAGATCTACTTGTTTAAATACATATAAATTAGACGCAGTTCACTTCTACACATTTCCAGGAATGAGCTTTTCGGCATGTTTACGTACTGGTGTAGAATTAGAGTTATTGACTGATCCAGATATGTTACATTTTTTTAAATCAAGCGTACGAGGGGGCGTCAGTAGTTGCATATGTAGAAAATCGATAGCAAATAATTTATTTCTTCAGGGTTATGATCCATCAAAACCAACCAAATATATTATGTATTTGGATGCAACAAATCTATATGGTTATGCAATGTCTCAATATCTTCCAGAAAAAGATTTTGTTTGGCTTTCGAATCAAGAAATTGAAAATTTAAATATAATGAATATTTCAGACACATCTTCTAAAGGGTTTGTTTTGGAGGTTGATTTAGAATATCCTAAAAATTTACATGATTCTCATAATGAATATCCATTTTTGCCAGAAAGCTTTATACCTCAAGATTCTAAAACAGCAAAATTAATACCGAATTTAAAAAATAAACAAAAATACATAATTCACTATAGAGCCTTAAAACAATGTCTTAAATATGGCATAAAATTAACTAAAATACATAGAGTAATACAATTTACTCAATCTCCTTGGTTAAAAAAATATATTGATCTTAACACCGAGTTAAGAAATAAATCTAAAAATGAATTTGATAGAAATTTTTATAAACTTGCAAATAATAGTGTTTACGGTAAAACCATGGAAAATGTTGATAAAAGGACCGATATAAGGTTGGTTAGTGAATGGGCTAAAAATAAAAGAAGAGATGGTGCTGAAAATCTAATAGCAAAACCTTATTATAAAGATCACACGATATTTTCTGAAAACTTAGTTGCTATTCAAATGCAAAAAGTATTAATTAAGTATGATAAGCCTATATACGTTGGTTTTTCAATATTAGACATATCTAAAACTATTATGTATGATTTTTTTTATGGATTTTTAAAACCTCTTTATAAAGAAAATGTTAAATTACTCTACACAGATACAGACTCATTTATTCTAGAAATTCAAACAGATAATGTTTATGAAGACATAAAGCTAAATATTGACAGATTTGACACTTCAAATTATAAAATTAATAATAGTCACAATATGCCTATAAACAAATCTATTATTGGAAAATTTAAAGATGAATATGCGGGTGAAGTAATACTTTCTTTCTATGGTACAGGAGCCAAAGCATATTGTGTAAAAACAGAAAATAATTTGTTAAAAAAGGCCAAAGGAGTTAAGAAAAGTAGTATCAGTAAACAGTTGGACTTTATTCATTATAAAGATGTTGTAGAGAATAATAGTAAAACTTTTTGTTCAATGTATGTTTTTAGGTCACGATTACATAATATTTATACAGAGTTAGTCAGCAAATTAGCATTAACATCAACTGATGATAAACGATTTAAAATTCCAAATAGTTTTGACACTCTAGCATGGGGTCATCAAGATATTCCATTTTATTTGTGGTTCAAAGATCATGAAATGGATTAAATCCATTCCAAACTCTATAAATAAGAAAAACATTTACAAATAATTTTATTTTAAAAGTAGAATTACTATCATGTGTATGGAATCTTTTGAAAAAGAAATCGACAACTGTTTGTTTAAGACTTATCAAAAAAGATTGTTATCCTTTAAACTGTGGAATGGAAAAATATCTTCAGAGCTACTTGCTAGTTCAGGATTTTATTATACATCGATTGAAGATGTTTGTAAATGTTTCTATTGTGGTCTAGAAATCTTTAATTGGCAGAGTGATGATTGTCCAATTAATGAACACTATAGATTGAAAAATTGTTGTGATTTTGTACAATGTTTATGGTATGCAAAATACAAGAAATGTAACAAAATTATGATAACCGATTGTTCGAAACATACTGAAACGAATGCGTACATAATGTTTATTATATTATTGTTATTGTTAAAAATTGTATATTTCTAATATGTCTGTTCCATTGTAACTTGTTATAACTTGTCCCTTCTTGTGTATAATATACTAAAATATATATATATATTTGTTTTGTTTTAATTTCCTTACTTTGTCACTTGAGGGTGGGGATATTAATATATAAAGAGTAGGAATCATAATTATTTACAAGTAGTTCAGTTCTGTTCTCCAACATGTCATATTTTAATCAATATATTAGTCAACCTAAAAATTCATATCCAAAACAAAATTTGAAGAGAAACAAAGAAATACTTTTAAACAATAAGTTGTTTTGTTTAAATACTTCAAAATATGTTAGTGTGGGATTAAGCTTAGATAATTTTCAACCTAAAATCAAAATTTGCAATCAAAAAGGATTTAACATTATTCTTACTCAGGAGGAGTGGCAGGGAATATTAAAACAACAAGGAGTGGTGGTCAACTATTGCTATTCAACAGATAACAATCATATTCCAATTAAGATTGCTGATGTAACAATATACTTTGAAACAGTTCATCAAGAACCGCTTATAAAATTTGAAAAGTTTAACGATTATCTCTACTTTACAAAAGACACTCTGGATAAATTATGGGAAATTCAAGAGCTAATTGATTATCGAATTCAAATGCTTAAAAGTCAGGAGTTTGAAAAATATTTTTCAATGATTCAAACTACATTGAACCCTTCTGTGGATTTAACGACTAGTGTGTATAATGTTCTAAATCCTTGTGAGAACACTAATAGTGAAAATGTTAGTGCAATGCTTGAACTATTATCCCTATATCCAAATGTTATAGAAAGTAAAATAAGAAGAGCTCCGAAAAGAAAATACTATGAAGAAAACAGTGAATATTAATGAATTCAAATTATTACCATATAACTCTTGTTTGGTTTATTTCAATGGCATACTAATTTTGTGTTGTAGTGAACTAACTATAAACTATCAATATGGAAAAGATATTTGTATGTGTGAGCTGTAAATGGCGCTTTAAACGAACAATAATATTTTGTGATGAACAAGTTAATAATCCATTCTTAACTGGACCAATGTGTACAGAGTGTGCAATCAAAGAAGTAACAAAAAAGAAAAAACCAGCAGAGAACCAAACTAATCTGTAAAAAAATATTGTACTATTTTTAAAATATACAACACTATTTATTGTAAAATGTTTAATAAATAAAAAAAAATGTTTTAAAATATATATATATTTTTTTATTTCTTAAAATAAGTTTATACTAATTTCTATTATAATACATCTTTCTTAAATATCCATTCATTGTGTGAGTCATCGAATCCCAACCATTTAATAAAGACTTTCCTTTTATTTTTTCTTAATATTTTTTCCACCAAATATGCGTCGGGAAATTTGACTTTCTGCAACTCTTCTTCATAAAATCCACCGACAATATTTTCATTTTTGTTATCTTTCAAAAGATATGTTGTTGGATTTGTTAGATTCACTTTTCTTATTTGAAAAATTTCTGTAGACCAATTTGGAGTATACGCTTTCTCAAACGACCCACGTTGTTTCGAAATTCTAACATATTGATTTACTTTAAACTTTGTATGACTTAAATCAATTATTTTTTTAAAAGTAAATGCATGTTGTAAAATTGATTTTTCATTTATAGGTTTAACATCAACAGGTTTATATCCTGTTGTACTATGAGGTGTATTATTATATTTTTCTATAATAATTGGTAAGATATTATACCATTTATAAGTACCTTGATTGCTAAAATATTTCCACATTCTATTTTTTAGGGTTCGATTAACACGCTCAACTATACTTGCTTTTAGATTTGAAAATGTGCTGTAATGATTTATATTCAAATTATTCATAAGCTGCTTATAATCCTTATTATAGAACTCCGCCCCAAAATCCGTTTGTATATTTGTCGGTTTGTTTGCTTTGTCTAAAATTATTTTCATTGCTAGAGTTACATCATTTCCTCGTTTACTTTTAAGAGGTTGAGCCCAAACATATTTTGAAAATGCATTAATTACGATCAAAATGTATCTGTAGCCTTTATTTATTTTAGCATAGGGTTGCATTTCTACCAAATCGGCTTGCCACAAATCGTTTATTCCTTTAACAACTACCCTTCTTCTATTATAATTTCTTCTAGCTGGCTTGTGTAATTCATCAACTATCGTT
Organism: Barypeithes pellucidus; assembly: GCA_963991005.1. Taxonomy (NCBI): domain Eukaryota; kingdom Metazoa; phylum Arthropoda; class Insecta; order Coleoptera; family Curculionidae; genus Barypeithes; species Barypeithes pellucidus. The sequence continues at coordinate 30,050,089 of OZ022556.1, read as the reverse complement.
TCCTTAACGAGAGACATTATGATTTAATATAATAATTGTCCCAACTACTTTTATATATATTATTCCATTCTTGAAGCTTTTGTGTTAAAATAATGTTATCCTGTTCTTTTAAATATTCTTTAACTTTATCAATGTTTTTGCGCATGTCATCAAGCATATCTTTAATTTTAGTGTTTAAATATTTCAATGATGTGGGATTAAGCAAGGTGTCCAATTCACCCATTCCTCCATCTATTTTATTCACTTCTTCAATTAATTTTTTGATAATGTTATTAAACAAAGAATAAATATTAAGAACAATTCGCCTATCTGATATAGGTAGCTCATTAAGTTGACGACCTTTAAGAACAGCTATTTCGATTTTATTTGTATTTAACTCTTCAATATCCTTTCTAAACTTTTTAATACTTTCTTTTGCATTAAAAAATACTACTTCCTTAATTTTTGTATTCATTATTTCATTTATTTTTTGAATATTTTCTTTAAAAAGTTTATTTTCATTTTTAACAAATTCCTCAAGCGATTTAATATCTCTACTAATTTTATTAATATTTGCATTAACATTTGATTCAACATCAAAATTTGTTAATGAAATATTATTGGTTACTTCATTTACAAGATCTTTAATATCTATATCATTTATTTTATAACGTTTTGTTATATGACGACCGAATTTATCTAACGTCATTTTGAAAATGTGCTAAAACGTTTGTTGTATTCTTTTATATTATTATATTGGCTTCTTTCAGTTCCTCTATAATTGAAATAACTTCGTTATTGTGTCCTGTATGACCAGCATTCATAGAAGCCACCAGTAAGCGTAATCTGTCAACAAGTTCATTTGGATCATTCCAAAGCACAAAATCCGTATTTGGTTTGTTAACTTTTAAAGTTAACCCAGTTCCTTGTATATTTGAAGTTGTTCTTTTAACTCGATATGGAGCTTTACGTCTTGTGAATGTTGAGATTAAATTTTGAGCTGCAGGATTAAGAATTTTTGTTTTGGTTACACCTTTCTTTTGCAAATAGGGACCTATTATTGTAACATATTTATGTGATCCATTTCCTTGAACTTGTTCGTTAGGATCATTATTTCTGCGATATGCATTAGTTTGTGCTAATATATTCATATAATGTTCCAAATCTTCTTTTTTATAACTTGTCGGTTGTTTTTTAAATAATAATTCATATAAACCGGTAGTACCTGGATAGATAATACCTTTTACTACTATATCTTTTCCTTTAATCTCAACAGTTTCTCCTGTTAATCCTAAAAAGAATTTTTCAGTTTCCAAATCGTGAACTATTCCATAATGGTGATCAAATTTATGTTCTAAATCCTTAACACCATCATCGATATAGGATCGAGGTAATACATGAAACTCTGTCAGCCATTGTTGATATGCAGGTGTTCCAACATATGTTTGAATTGATTGTCTAGTTTGTTCCAAGATATCTGAAAGGTTTCCTAAAGTTGAATCGTTTGATGATGCTGATGGAGGAGTTGTTTCGGCTAGAACACTTGTTTCTTGCATATTGGGTATACTAATCTCTGAAGCAATACTTGTGTCAAAAAATGATGGTAGTTCTGTTGGGAGCATTGGAGTTTTACCAGTTTTGATTTTTCTTGTCTTTTGTGGAGTTGATGTTTCATAATATTTTGTATATGATGGAATCTCTTCTTTTATGTCAAGGGGTTCAATTTTAGCAATGTTTGAAATTATTTCTTGTAATGGTTGGATTATTGGTCTATAGGCTTCTTCCAGTTTCGCATGAGATTCGAATTCAGCATTTTTTAAAGCTTGATATTTTTTTCTAACTGAAATCCTTGATTTAACAAGTTGTCTTGCTAACTGTTCATTCATGGCTGACTATTTTAAAAGAATTATGTTGTTTTATAAGTAAATGTAGGAATCAAATCCTTTTCGATATCTGCCTGAATTTATATTGGAATCTTTATCTATTACCAAAAATCCAAATTTTTCCTTCCAACATAATAAACACATTTCTTTAAACTGATTAAACGACATTTCAACATTTATATGATCATTATAAATATGCTTTAAATTTGTATTGTCTTGTTGAAAAACAATAATTAAATTTGCATTGTCTCGCACCAATTGCTTAGGAATTGCCGAATATGTCTGAGCTAGATAAAATACATCCGTATTTCTATGTCTTCCATAACAAAAATAATTCTTTACTACATTCTGATTACAACAAACTATATCATCAAAAATTATTATGGCATTTGACAATATTTCCTGAGGTGAAACTATGTTTTCTTCATTCTCTGATTCATAATAACCAATTTCTTTTATCGATTTAAAAAGTGTTCTTAAATATTCATATTTCGATTGGTATAAGGATTTAGAATAAATATATAAATTTTCAAATCGCAATCCGTTGGGATCTTCAATTAAACTAATAATTATAGCGGTCTTACCGCAGCCAGAGGGACCCACGACTAAGGCTCTCTTACTACACCCTTCAAACAATTTTCCATGTTTCCTAAATTTATTTGTTTCAATATCATGATTCTTAATTACAATAGAGTATGGTTGTTTTTCAATCCTCATAGAGAGTATTTAAGTTGATGGTCAATGTAAAACTAGTCATTTTGTTTAGATATTTTAACTATATAATGTTTCATCCATATAGGAAACATGTTACTTGTAATCCAAACAACAAGAAAAGAGGGTGTGGTTTACTAAATTCTCTCATCAATAAATTGCCTTTTGAATTACACCTTCCTGGTTACAATTTTTGCGGACCTGGAACAAAGTTAGAAAAGAGATTGTTGAGGGGTGATAAAGGTGTAAATTTATTAGATGAGGCTTGTAAAGAGCACGACATTGCATATTCAAAATCGAACGATATAAAAAGTAGACATATTGCCGATCAATTACTATCTGAGAAGGCTGCAGCACGATTTAAAGCTAAGGACTCTAGTTTTGGAGAAAAAACAGCATCGTTGGGAATAGTCGGCATCATGAAAGTTAAAAGAAAGTTTGGTATGGGTCTTAAGAAAAAAAAAGGGTTAGGAATAACATTATCTCAAGCTATTGCTCAAGCACGAAAAGGAATGAAGGGAAAAAAGTTTAAAAGTTTAAATGATGGTATTAAAACTGCTCTAAAGTCTATTAGGAAACATGGTAAAGTAATATCTCCGAAAAGAAGAATAATACCGATTCCAAAAACTGGTGGATTTTTACCCTTGATACCATTATTTGCTGGTTTATCCGCATTAGGCGCTTTGGGAGGTGGTATTTCTGGGATCACGAAGGCTGTCAATGATGCAAAAGCCGCCAAACAAAAATTAGAAGAAGATAAACGCCACAATCAAACGATGGAGTCTATAGCGTTAGGACAAAAAGGAAGTGGTCTTTATTTAAAACCTTATAAATCAGGATGTGGTTTATATTTGAAACCATATTCAAAAAACTGCTAAAACATATACCCCTATCACCTCTTACTAATTATGATTTAGGTAAATATGTCAAGTTGCTAAAAATTCCCAATTTTAGAGGAATATTTATGAGAAATAAATTACCTAAAAAAATTAAGAGTGTTGAATGTGGTATTATTAATCTAGACGATTCTAAAGGTGATGGAACTCATTGGACAGCCTACATAAAAAAAAGAAAACAAATAAATTATTTTGATAGTTATGGTAATCTGCGACCTCCAACTGAATTAATTACATATTTTCTAAGTGATAATAATAGCAATGTTATAAATTACAATTATGACAAGTATCAAACTTTTGGTACCACAAATTGTGGTCAGTTATGTTTAAAATTTCTTTATAATAATACATGAAACATAATAAAAAGTATTCATTGTTGAAATCTTACGGAGATATGTCCTATAGTTTTGTGATTAGCGGCAATTCTGCCATTTTAGCAACAAAATTTCATCCTCCCATATATTTAGAAGAAAATAACAACTATGTTATTGGACTTGTTAATTTTGAGACATTCAATGCTATTCCCAATATTGATGAAAGCAATAATCGTTTATTTTATGGAGAAATTGGTGAATTTATAACTATCCCGCCAGGTAGTTATGAAATTGATAATATTGATAAATTATTACAAGAAAAATTGAGAGAAAAAAATATTTCTTTTTATCTTCATGCTAACAACAATACATTACGTTCAATAATTAAATGTTCTGAAAATATTATCTTTAGAGATGGATCTATAGGTACATTGTTGGGATTTAATAATCAAATATTGGATTCGAAACAAATTCATATTTCTGAACGCCCTGCAGAAATAATAAAAGTAAACTCAATAAATATCGATTGTAGCATTGCTGAAGGGTCATACTTAAACGGTGCTCCGGTTCACATAATACATCAATTTTTTCCTAGTGTAGCTCCTGGTTTTAAAATTATAGAATCACCTCAAAACGTTATATATTTTCCAGTTACTGGCAAGGTTATTGATAAAATAGTTATTAAAATATTGGACCAAGAGGGGGAACTTGTTAATTTTAGAGAGGAAACCATAACGCTAAGACTACATCTTAAAAAGGTAGAAGAATAATGGTCTTTCTTTACAACAAGATTTTGTCAAGTAATAAAAATTTTCATATAAAAAGCTTTAATTCAGATTCTGTTAGTAATAGAGAAAACTCTAAAGGGTTAACATCTTCTAATAGAAAATTTTTAATATCTTTGGGTTTCAAACTTAAAACATAATATGGATCATCTTAATGTAAAGCAAAACATTCTTGTAGATGAATCTATAACTAGTTATGAAATACTTTCATTCGACCCCTTTAATCCGAACAAACTAGGACCTAATGATGAAATTACAATAGCTTTACAACAAACAGGAAAATATTCATTACCTTGCAAGAGTGAAATATATTTAGAATTACAAGTTACTAAAGAGGATGGTACTCCGCTAAAAAATACAGTATTAATCAATAATGCTCCTGCATTTATATTTAAAGAAATGCGATATAATTTGAATGGTGTCAATCTTGACTCTGCGAGGGATCTTGGTATAACGTCTACAATTAAGGGTTATGCATCTTTTAATCAAAACGAGAGTGCAAAATTGGAAAATGCTGGATGGTATCCAAAATCAAAAGTAGCAGACAAAATTATGACTGATGACAAGGGGAATGTCTCTTTGTGTATTCCTCTAAAGATGTATTCCGGATTCTTTGAGGATTATAATAAAATTATTTTGAATTCACAACAAGAGCTTATACTTATTAGAAGTAATGATCCTATAGATGCTTTATTACGTACTAGTGATGAAGATGAAACAGCAAAAATTATAATAACAAAGCTTTGTTGGCGAGTTCCTCACATTACTGTAGCTATTCCACAAGAACTAGCATTAACAAAACTAATCGATAAGAATAGTGACATACTTATTTCTTTCCGAAGTTGGGAGTTGGTTGAATATCCTGAATTATTAGAAACAACAAGACACAACTGGACTGTCAAGACTTCTTCCAAAATCAATTCTCCACGTCATGTGTTATTTTGTTTGCAAACGAATAGACGTGGCAATATAAAAATGGATATGAGCAAATTTGATCATTGCGACTTAAGAAATATAAATGTTTATTTAAATTCTGAAAGATATCCCTATAATGATCTTCAACTTGATTTTGCAAACAATAAATTTGCAACCGTATATGAAATGTTTTCTGAGTTTCGTCAAATGTATTATAATCAACCCACAGAACCAATTTTCAATCCAACCGATTTTAAGAAATATGCACCAATAGTTTACATTAATTGTTCCCATCAGAAAGATTTGCTTCAAACTGGTCCGATTACTTTGAAAATTGAATTTGAAACTAAAGACAAAGTACCTCCAAAAACAGCAGCATATTGTCTAATTATTTATGATAAGGTATTTGCTTACAACCCACTAACTAAAATTGTAAAACAACTATAATACTATTTGTATGTGCTTTATTTTTTGCAGTTATATTTTTGTCTTCAAAGATGAAACATTCTATTTTTTAAATGATTTCACTTGTAATAGAACAAATTGATAATTTTTTAAAAGAGTTGGAAAAGTTAAAAAACCAAATTAATACTTATACCACTAAAAAAATTGTCTTTAAGAGATTTGCAGATATAAAAATATGCGATTAATTCTGGATTTGCAAGGATTTAAAGATGATGAAAACAAGTTTATTCCAAAGGAATTAGCTACATATGATGGAAACAGAATCAGTCACTATATCTTTAAACCACCCTATCCATTAAGTTTGTTATCTCCAGAATCGCATAAACAAACTGTTTGGCTAATGAAAAATCATCACCATATCGATTGGAACAGTGGATTTACTCCATTACACTATTTTTCTAAAATAGTAAGTGAATTGACCAAGGACTTTCAATTTATTTATGTCAAAGGAGCTGAGAAGGCGGATTATATTAGAAAATATTGTAAGAACACTGTAATTGAAATTTGTGAAGCACCAATTCTGCATAAATCTAATCCTAAATGTTTTCATCATTCAAACACACTGTCAATGTGTGCTCTTTCAAATGTATTTTATTTGTATGATAATTTTTTTTTATGAATGAATAAAAAAAAAACATTATTTTATTTAATTTGTTTTATTTTACTATATTCTAACATTAATACATTAATATGATCACTTAAGTCTAACATTCTAAATTCTAACACTAACTTATAAAAATTCTTAGTCTCTAAAAAGTTTATACATGCTTTAGCAGCCATTTTACACATTGATACATGATCCATATAGTTTATCCATAATGTTGTATTTTGAGCGTCACTATCACCCACAAGAGCATAATATTGTGAACACGCTTCCGACATAATAAAGTTCTCAAACATTTCTCTAACAATAAGATCCATTTTACGAATAATCACATGAAATGTCAGTAATCATTGATCTCATTTCACACATTTCGTCTTCAGCCAATAATATATATTTCAATGCTTCTTTATTATCATCTGACACATATTGTTTAAATTTTCTCAACTCATAAGCAAATCCAACATCTATCAAGCCTTTTAAAAACTTTGTAATCTCCTCGTCATCATAGTATTCTTGACACAATTTTACACCTTTTTCGTAATGATGTATCACATTATTACCTCTGGTTTACTGTGCATAATATGTGCAAATTTTGAATTAATTTCTTTATTAAACTCACTCTCCAATTCTTTAACACATTGTAACAGGTTGTTGTTTGTTGATTGCATTTGATTGAAAGTAAACTAAACTTTGATGATGATACAATTCTTTTCCAACATTTTAAAGATTATCTCCCCTCTTTGTGTTCTCTCATAGATTTGAGTGGGGAGGGTTTGTTCGTTTCTTTTCAATATATCTCTCACTTCAATTTAGTACAAGTCATTTTCGGCCATATTGAATTTAATATTTTATCTCTCTCCCTTTCAATATCTCTCACTTCAATTTAGTACAAGTCATTTTCGGCCATCTTGTATTTGCTATTTCCCATCTCTCTCCCTTGCAATATATGAATCTACCTTCTCACTTCAATTTAGTACAAGTCATTTTCGGCCATCTTGTATTTGCTATTTCCCATCTCTCTCTTCCTTGCAATATATGAATCTACCTTCTCACTTCATAGTACGGAAAGGTGCGCGCGCAACCCTCCTCATTCTGCTCTCTCATAGGGTTTTTTGGAGTGGGGGAATTTTTGGGAGTGGGGGAACCTCCCACCATTCCCTCCTCATTGTGCTCTCTCACAAATCTATTACTCACGGACCCCCTATTGTGATCGTCTCTCTAACTATTATATTATATTAAAAATATTAAAAATGCTAAAACAAAATATTAAATGTTTGAGCTTAAAACAATCCTAAAATAAGATAATTTGATTTTCGTACCTTATATTTATCATCTTCTTCTTGCAAATCAAATGTTTGTAGTGTTTCATCGATTTCATCAACATACGTATATGGTCGTGTCGAAAAATCAGTTCCACCGATAGGAACTCTTCCTAAACTATATTGAATGCCATCATTACCAAAATAACTTTGCAGCAATTGCTCTTGAGCTTCTTCTGGTAGTCTAGCAATATTTATACCTGTTGCATCAGTGAATGCTCAACCAAAACCAATGATAGATTGATTAGTACTACTTAAATCAGAAACTGTTACTATAACAGCAGCTGAATCAGATGAGTTGGAGAAACTGCCTGTTGTGGAGTAGAAACCCAAATTTGCTTCACTTGAGGTATAAAATTCGTATTGACCAGACGTTAAATTGAGAATCGCAGGCACAGTATCACAGTAGTTAGAATCACAGACACAAACTGATCCATCCTCAGTTTCTCTTAATTTACATGGATTATCAGCTCTTACTAGGAATACTCCTATTATAATAAATATACAAACGAATATTCTCCACATTATAATCGGTTTACTACACTATAGTTCTGTTATATCATTTATTTTTCGAAGGTACACTACATGCCACTATTAATCTTTATCTGCGTGCATATATATTTATAAGTGTTTTAGGAAAGTATTTCTGATAAATAAATAGTTCAAGGAAAAGAAATGCATTAGATAAGTAGCGAAATTTAAAAAAATAGTTTATTAAGTTGGTTTACTTAATAAAACAAGATAAAATATGTGGCAAAAGTATAGAGTCTCAAAGCGGATATTCTTCAACTGACACTAAGAGAAGATTTTTAATACTGTTATTAAAATTTGGACTACGATAGCAAAAAAATAAAAATAGACTCCAAGGGGTCGCCGGTATATTTTTTGGGGGTTCACGAACGTACTACTAGTACTAGAATAGAGAGCATGAGAATACTATTATTTTGTTAAGTTTATTTTTGTTTTCGATCCATTGATAAATAAAATGCTGTTTAAACAAATTACGCTGAGAGAAGATTTTTACTAACGTTATAAAAATTTGAATTACGATAGGAACAAAAAATATCTATATACGGGACAATAAAAAAAATAGCTGTGACAGTAAAATTTATTTTGCTGGGTAAATCTTTGCTGTGGTATTAAAGCTTTATAAATATTATTTTGCATTTACAGCAAAGGAAAGTTCTTATGCTTACAAAGCTACTTACCAGCGATTGAAAAGATACTTTGCTGGGATAATGAAGATATTTTCTTTGCAGAAAAAGTCAGGTTATTTTTGATAATGTTGTAAAGTGTTTTATTCAAAATGTGTTCTATAATTTACATGATTTAGTTCGAAGAGATGCCCAAAACTTAATTTCACTTTCTCATTGCTACTTTTCATTCTCCACAATATAACATCGACAGATCGTTGATGCGACGTTTTGCTTTTGGGTCACCGTCATCATACAAAACTTACTGGTATTTCGACCTCTTGTGCTTTAAATTGACCATCTTTATTAAAATACCTCTAGCTAGCTATATTCGATTTGATTCGTAACTATAAAACTAAATGGTTTTTTTAAAAGGCCTAAAAAAAAGGACTGTCTTTAATAGTCAAATATTATATGTATTTATAAAGTAAATTACTTGTAGGTACTTACACTAAGTATAAATTTGAAAAACTATTAGTGTGAAATAAAAAACAGTAGTAGTACGTAATGATAATAATTAAGGTGCTCCCGAAAATTGTCATTTTCCAAAAAAATAAATATTTCCAGAACCGGTGAGGCCGACCTCACCTTTATTTATAAATTTTTCCTTAATAAAAGAGAATGAGAATGAATTTTCTTGAAACTCGTAGAATTGTCTATGCGATTAAGGTGCTGCTGAAGGATAGAAGTGGCAACAATAATTTAATAAACTTCAGTTTCTTCGACACAGAGGTAAATTACAGGAACGTGATATGGGTATTTTAATGAAGATGATCAATTTAAGGAACAAAACGCATGAAAACCAGTATACCGTGAACGTAGATTTAATTCCTCTTTCATAATTTGAACAACAAATCAATGGTCGTATTTAAAAAAATTAAGTTAACGATGGTGACCCAAAGACAAAACGTCGCATTAAAGATTTGATGATGCCTTTTGGTGAAGAATAATAAGAAGCAATGAGAAAGTGGAATTTTTTCGACACCTCTTCGAACAAAGTCAGGAAAAAATATAACCAAAATACAAAATTTTTCAAATATTTCGGAAGCCTCTGCATTTTTTTACTGTCGCGTATTATTCGGCTCATAATTACGCAACTTCGTATCTCTTATCGAAATCTCATTGGTAAAGGACGAATTTGTCACACCCTGTATATTATTAGGTATGATTATTTTAGATAATATAGATAAAATATATTGTTTTAAGCATATTTATATTATTTAATAAAATTTTCAAGTTACAAAAATTGTTTTAATGCAATAATTACTATAAAATAATTCCATATATCGAACCAAAATAATTTGCATTAAGCATATTCTGGCATATTTAGGGCTGATATTTGAATGCTACCTTAAGTTAGACCTTAGTTAAGGTAGCCTTAACGTTATGGTAAACCTTAAAAAAATGTTTTAAATTAATTTGGGGGTCAATTGGCGCGTTAAGTGGAACATTACCACGCCCTTAAAGATCTATTCCTGATGAGATAAAATAGAATTTTAATATACTGTCAAACTTGTGTTAAGAATTACTTATGTCATTCTGTACCTTAAACCTTAAGGTGACTTTGAAATATTGACCCTTAATAACATAAAAATATGCATGTAAAATTATTTCCTAATCGCCTTATACAATCTAAACAAAACTTCTATTGCGTCCTTATTGTATTTCTGAATTTTGGCGTGATTATGTATGATACAAGGGAGCACTTCTCTATTGCTTAAAAATGCAGTTCTCATTGGCGTACGGATTTATAGGGGTTTCATCTATAAGAGCAAAGTACCTTCAGCGATTATTTTATTTTAAAACTAATATCAGAAGTTGATTTGGTATGCTCCACGTCGAAATACGAAATTTCACTAAATTGACACAACTCCTATGTTTTCAAATTACCTCCCTTGTCAACAGTTCAGTTTGGATACTCTCTCCCTTACAGCACAGTTCTCAAACATGATTTAGCTTTACTTAAGAAGTGATAGTATTTGTATATTTCTTGCATCTTTCAACAAATTGTGGATCATTTAGGTCTAGAACTTTCTCTTCAGTTCTCCTCCATGGTTCCAATGGAACTGAAAACTAGTATGTGGATATGTTGCCTCCCTGATCACCAGACCTAACCTCACTTGATTTCTTCTTGTTAGATTATTTAAGAACCAAATTCACAAGCAACGGTACTTTAACTTTATCTCTTCACTAACTGTAGTCTTTAAAGCATCAAATATAAAGTACCTTTGCTTGTGAATTTAATTCTTAAATAACCGAACAAAAGAAATCAATCTGGGTTAGGTATGATGATCAGGGAGGCAACAATTCCATACACTAGCCTGTAGTTCCTTCCAAACAATTGTACGTCGCTCTTAGAGTTTGCAAGTAAAATACAATTTCTTTAATTTAATCTTTAAATTTAATAATTTATGAAGGCCAAACTGAAAAAATTAAGTCAGAATTACTTTTTAATTTGTACATGAACTTATAATGAAGCAACATGAAATCACTAATTTTTTTGTTACGGGATGCTCAAAAGTACCACTCCGTTCTTCAATATTTTTTGTGGACGTTTTTGAACTACCGACTCGAACTGATTTGAGTATTATCCTACCCGAGTTCTACCATCTATTTTCGTTACCATTTTTAAATAGGTTTATATCTTCCCTAAGTGTAGTCTTTAAAGCATTAAACCTATTAAACTAAAAAATATAACGGAAGTAAATTAAATAATCATTAGGAATATGTTACAGGTTTATTCCAGAATGTTATAATCTTGTAAACTTATTGTGAATATAACAAAGTATTTATAGAATATGCAGTAACGGTAAACACTTCGGTGGAACCCAGGAGATTTACATTTACGGTAACATCTTTGTCTGACCTGAAAAATAATTATATATTATAAATAGTTAATTATAAACAGGACAAATAATAATTACTTGTTCCACAAAGTTATTGTCAGCTTCCCGTCGGGCCTTACAAATGCCACAGATGAAACTCCATCATTATCGGTGACATCCACATCGACTCTAACGGATTCTGGGACCAAGAATTTGGAGAAATGTCCCAATGCATAGAACATGGGCTGTTTGTAAAATTCACCCGATGTTCCATTTACGATTATCGGGGAATCTACCTCATTGTCAATCCAGTTTGGTCCACCTGTTTCATTTAATGCCATGTTCCAATCTGTCCACCCGGCAACATCATAGTTTAAATCCTAAAATATGTAAAACAGGTATTTTAACCAGTATTATACAGAGTGATTTAAAAAATGCGTCATCGCTCATATGGTTTCTTTACCCAAAAATATGACAAATAGTTCCTATCAACAGATGCTTAATTTGAAAGATGCAAAGTGTTCAAACTTTAAAAATTTTTCGATGTTTTTAAAATATTTCCGAACGGCTTTAGTAATTTTAGTGAAATTTTGGTTATAATTTCCTAAAATAGCACATATTTTAGCAATAAAAATATGTGAACAGGTTTAGCAGGGGGCGTTCGTGCTGTAAGGCGTTCTAACCTACCTTCAAACTTAAAATGCAATTACTGAAGAATTTCCTATTTTTATTACATTATTCAAAATAATAATAGGAAGCCCATGACTAGAGCATGTTTTAACGATATTGCTTTACCCTTTCCGATACGTCGGAGACACAGATTTACTTCTCGACCTCTGTCTAACTACTTCAAATTGATACTACCAATATGTCGATCTATATTAATGCTTAAATAATTATAATCAATATTATTTACAAACTTGTTTGGCTATTGTAATGAAGATTTTTTATTTTAATGGATGTTGAATAAATACTTACATCAATTATGTCTTTAATGTATTGCTCAGCTCTATCCCAGCTTCCTAGAACTACAGGTTTTTCTAGACCAGATGCGGCCAGATATCCTAAAAATAAAAGACTGATAATTTGAAATTTTATGTTTTAAATGTATAAATAGCGTTATTATTTTAATATTTTTCATGTAAACAAAATGATAAAAAAATGAGTTATGTCTGTATATTTATTGTTTCCATGAACCCATTCCACAGCCAACTACCAAAAAATATATTTTTAAGATAATTTTTAATTTCGCTATAATGCGAAAATATTGACGGTAGAATATATCATTAGATAGAAAATTCGATCCTCCATTTGCAATATGTATGTATATCAAATACATCCCATTTAAAAAAAGAATGTTTTTACAATTTTTCATCTCCCTCAGAAATACACATTGTTTTGGAAACTATATATAACTAATTAAATACTTACAGCTATAAACGGTAAAAAGATATGATTTTCTTTTCAGGTCCCGATACGGCGTTAAAAAATCACAAGATTTTTTATAATTAAAAAACTATTAGAGATAGGTGTATATGATATATCATACAGAAAACTCATGTTTGAAGTTTTACCAAGTTTCCAAAATAAATTTAATATTTAGAGCATTATATTTGAAGTTCCGAAGTTGCTGCCACTTTCGGTATGATCCAGCACCATATCATCCAATATATTTTATAAACTTAGGAAACCATCTCTTATAGTCACAGACAAAATTTCAAAATAAAATTTCATTTAGTTCTCGAGATACTTCTAATATGCCACTTTATTTGGTGTACCCTGCATAATCGGATGCAGATTCGCCAATAGATTTGATGGACTTGATAATCCATATGTGCTCAATATTTCGATTGCTATAATGTTAAAAAATGGTTTGACCTATATTAATTACCTGTACAAGCCTCGGTGGCAAGACGAAACAGATCTTTCTTGTCACTCTTTATGAAATTCAAAAATGATGCTGGTACCGCATTATCAGAATACCAGTGCACGCCAACTCCATCGGCGTATTTAATGACTTCGTCATCAGAAAGAACGAACTGAAAGGAATTCAAATGACTAATCAAATTCTCACCAATAGAATTTTTAGTTATCAGTAATATTGACTTAATTTGTATTTTGGAAATATTCCACAAATTTATTATTGACAATAGACAGTTCTTGCAAACACGGTAACAAAATCATTAGAATCAAATCATCAATAAAAATTTGCTGAAATAGAAACTCAATTTTAGCAAAACATATTTCGTATTCAGCGAATGAACAAACCCGAAAATCTTATTTCGGAAGTGGGCCGTTTGCTAGAAATTTGCGTTTAAACAACGGTTAGCCTGTTTGCAAGTTCCATTAGGTTAATGGATTTAAGTGAGAGGTTTGTGTAACCCTAAAACTACAACAGAAAAGAAATATATTAACTATACATGGTGTCCTCAAAGGAATGGTGAATAATTAGGCATTCAGTATATTGGGCGAGAACAAGGATATAATTTCATATAAAGTTTTATCTTTTGTCCTCTCATCATCGAGCTGCCGCTCCCCGAAGGGGGGACTCTGAAGATGGTTTTCGCTAATTATTTTCGAAACTATCAAAGATAGAAATATGAAATTTTTGTATGCTGAGACGATCTACTATCTTAAAAATTTCGGCAGTTAAAAAGTATTGTCAAGGAGAATGGATAATGGAGTAAAAATAGAGCTAACTTACGTGTAATATTGAAATTTGCACATTTTTATTTTATGCTAAAGAAATCAATGCATTATAGGAAAAAAAAAAGTGTTCTTAGTTATATTCGATTTATTATATTATGTACAGTGTAATAAGCGAATTTATAGGTGAACCTAAATGACAAAAGAACGAATTGAAATTTGACAATTTGTGGGACCTGCTTGATTAGAAAATAAAATTTAACATATTTTCATTTTTATGACATCAAGCAGGCCTTGATCGAACCATAATTTCTTCATTTTCATCATCTTTTGTCATATTAGCCTATGAAATGAAATTTGTTCATGTTATTTCCGAAATAATTTTTTCTAATAAGTAAATTTAATACCATGAATAATTTTTGTTTCTCTTTAAAGGTTTAAAAAAAATCAAAATAAAAATATGTCTGGTGGTAATTAAATTCGGTACGCTTGAATGATTTTGAATTAACATTAATTAATTAATATTTGTATTAAACAACATTTCTTAATAAAATTATTCGACATTTTGTGAAGAAGAAGAGCTTTACCCAGACAGAAAATAAAAATAATGCACAGGTCAAGGCCTGCTTAATTTCATAAAATCAAAATATGTTAAAGTTTGTTTTCTAATCAAACAGGCCTAAATCCCAACGGTCAAATTTCAATATGAAATTTTTTTTATCATTTACACCTATAGGTCTGTTTATCCTGGGACACACTGTATACGAAAAATTACCACGCGTGGGAAAAAAAGAACATAATTTTGAAAAATTATATTATATTTTACTTGCTCTAATTTCATTTACTAGTAAGTTCCTCCTACTACTACTACCCTTCCTGCTACAATTCTTTATTTTTTTAGACTAGTTAGAATAAATTAATAGTTTATTTTGTTTTTAATTTGTATGTTGGAAAAAGGCGACCTAATAATTGAAAACCAACAATTGCAATTTAAGGATTTGCCTTTCAAAAAATAGGATTTTAAATAAAATATATATTTTTTAAATTTCCCTTTGTTCTCATACGAGATAAATGTTTAAACTGATTTATCTCGAAATGCATTGAATTTCTTGAGCTTAACATAAAAAGTGCAAAGACAATGTTACAAATAAGTTAGGCCTATTTTTACTACATCACCCACTCCTTTTGACAATACGTTTATGGCAGTAAATAGTCACGGCGTATAAAGTTTATCAAAATTTCCACATTTCATATACGTTTTAGGACACCCTGTATATTAATACATCAGGTTTTAGTGGAACTATGGGTAAGAAATATGTACTTACCAACTTTAGAATGGGTAGGAAAAGTCGTTGGTCATCATTCAGCATAATTTTTAAATGATTTTGGGTGTCCGAATTTCTAATGGCTGGTCCAAGATATTGAGAAACCCAAGCTCTCTGAAATTAATCGAAAATAATATAACTAGATCTCGTCTGTTCATTGATAACATTTTTTATGTTCACGATAAGTTTTGTTTTGGAAATTTTACGTTGTCGTTGGTATATTTATACTGATTAAATCCCGAGAGCGAAGCTCGAGTGATTTAGTGTATGAATAAACACACCCAAACGAGCATTGAGTAAAATTTCTCACTTAAATTATTTATTTTAAATATTATTTTTTGCTGGCGACACTTATTTCAAGCTCGACACCGAAATGGCGGCATCGGTCCAATTAGTTCAGGAAGCGCCGTCGGCTTCGTAATATATGCTTGCAAAAAATATTATTTATTAAATGCATAATTGAAGGAAGAATTTTTGATTCCGTGTGAATTCGATACAAAATTGAATATCAACTATAGATATAGATGTAAGAGACGAGGCGATCAATTCTTTTAATTCTTATAAATTGAGAAATTACAAAAGTTAATGTTTTGATAATCCTGTATGTTCGGGTTTGTTTGCTTGCACAGATTTATGTATTCGTTGTGCAAAACGTGAAATAGGTAATAGTTATTTATTATACATATGTTTGTTCGGCCTCACAAAATTCCGAGAGCTAAATCTAATATTTTTCCCATGTATAATACACTATTTTTTTCTGTAACGGGAAAAACGACGATTTAATATTGACAAACATATTATTACAATATATTAAAGTTAGAGAAGTTTTTTAAACTAGTAGGCTATTTTACTTATTGCGACAATTAGACCTGCGTTGCTAAGGAAACCTTTAAGATAATCAAATATGTGTCAATTTAATTCTCTGGCTTAATTTAAAAATTAAGAACTTACTTAGTTGTTGTTTAGTAGTTATTTCGGATATTATAAAGTTAAAGAGTCTGATTCCGAGTTTCCTCTACCGGAATTGGTAGAAGCAGCGAAAGTAGCGTCATGAAAATTGTTGACAGCTATCGATCTTCAAGATTATTATTTTTATTGGCCATGTATACGAGGACAATTGAGAATACATTCCACTAAGCCAGTCGAATTTCAAAGTTGACAAATACAGTTAAAATGAAATTGTCGTTTACACGTTGGCTAGCAAAAACAAACCCTTGAAATAATAGAGAAAGAATCAACTGTTAAAAAAAGATTGTGGATAAGACCATGACTAGTCAGAAGATATACGCTAGACCAATCAAGTCTCATCATTAGGAACAGAAGATCATGAAAAATATAAACTATCGAGCCACCAACGGCATTCTTCTCTGTATAGAAGTATCAATTTTTAAGTAATCTCTGAGGTCCAGTTTAGCAGAACCATGTTGTTGAAAAATTATTTAAAAACAGCACAGAAATACTCCACTTAACACGTAACCGGCAAACACCTAGTGGATTAGATTAGCTTATTGACTAGGAACGTACGTTCAAACACAGCCATTTAACATGCCAATCCACTGAGCACGAGGTGGAAGAAACTAATGGCGCCTAAAAATTAGAAATTCTAAGTGGCTTGAGACAATGATTGGAGACATTCCATTCAAATGGACTTAATTGGCTTTGTGGAATGTCTTTGCAATCATCCTGGTATAAATGGCCCATTAGTATCTTAAATACTATACTCTTAGTACCTTAAAGACTATTAACTACATTACCATTTGAGATGAGTTGAAACCGACATTCTGAACAGAAACTCCTACGATTCCATTAATTGGTTCGTTTTGAGTTGTAACACCCCAAAATGATATACCGTTCTGTAGGTACGCATCAAAGAATTTCAGGTAGTATTCTGCCCATAAATTCCAATATTCGTCTTTAAGAGTTCCTACTCCATTGTACCTAAATTTGGGATGAACATAATGATGATCACAAATAGGGAATTACATATAAAAACTTTTTAAAAATATTCTTCTAACTAGAAATATTTTATGGATATTGGAACATAAATTATTACGGCAAATATGGGATGCGATATTGCAGAATATACAATGTCAAGTGCAGGCTTCGCACAGATTCAATTTCGTTAGAGTGTATTGGTCGTAATATACACACAGACATAATATTGTCATAAAAAATATGCATTATTTCAGTGCATCGTAAATATATTTTTTTATTTTTATGTGGTTTAAAACCTGAACAAACTCGAACCGAGCTCCAGCCGATTTTAATGAAACTTTTACATCTGCTTCACTAAATTAGTTTATGTAATTTGTAAAGAGCCAAAGAGTATTGTATTTTCAGAAGCTATATGTGTAATTTCGTATAATATTACTGTTTTAGATACAACCAGGAGAACAATTCCTGTCAGTAATGAATTAAAAATTATATTATACGTTAAAGATTTTTTTTATCTTGAAATACTCTATACATGTGAGTATTCTAAACGTATTAAATATAAAGGTCAATTTAAAATATGACAAAGTCCAAAAAAATATTTTGTAAATTGTAAATTATATTTAAAATTCTACAACTTTTGTATACAAGGTGGTCGTTTAGTGAGGTAGAGTACAATATCTCCATGGATAATTTCGCCACTGGGGTCGATGAAGACCCAAATCAATTGGTAATTTCGCCACCCACTCGAGAACGGTCGGAATAATGACAGGTTTTCGCCCCCACCCCCATTAAAATACCGGTGCATTCTTAGTTGGGGACTTCCACCGACCTATATCTATGGATAGCCAAACTCTAAAAGCAAAAGTGGCAAATTTATGGCCTCGCGCATGTAAACAAAACTAACCGTCAGATGTCATGCGCAATGCCGACCTATAAACTAATGACCTTACCCGGCGAACAGGACCGTAATGAAAATGATTACACTGCAATATTTTTGCACATCAAGACCTTCTTTACTGGGAAATAGACACTCTATTTTCTCGCATGAAAGAAAGCCTTATGGTAATCACTGAAAAGTAACTTTGGAATTAATTTTAATATCTATTGTCCACGTATCGATATATTTTTAATATCGTTACATCCCTACGACTGATTGCGGTTCTGGACGTCCGTCGTTGGTTCACAACCAAACCGGCACCAATACGGCGGGGTTGCCTATATGACGGCGACAACATTGTACGCAAGACAACTGACGAGCTACTTTGAAAATATGACCGGTAAACAGTGCGCACTAACCCGTTTTTTCACTCATAAAATTTAACTCTTTACTGTGCACCCCATAAGTTGTACTACGTATCCATGGTGATGGGTCGGTGGGGACTTCTTACTTTTACATTGTACCGCACATCGCACCGAGCTGCGACAAAATACAAATTTTCAATGATTACGTTATTGACCAGTGTATGAGAAATGACATTATAAAATATATGTGGATGTGCTATGATGAAAGATACTGAATAAGTGCTTTGAAAGACGAAAGTTCATAGTACAGTAATTATCTTATTACAGATCCAGTTCCATATTCCATGTGACACCCAAAAAGAGGAATTTATTTATTTGTGCTTTGATTCCTTAGACATTACAATAATTATATTTATAATGTATGGAAAACGTCAAAGTCATGTACATGAATATATATAAAAAGATATACAAACACACAATATATAAAATTTAGAAGAAACGAACTTATACTAAAATAAAAATTATATTTTTATTTAAAAAAAATGTAGAGGCATTATTGCACCCTGGTGAGATATTCATTAACTGAATAAAAAGCCTCAGACAACAAATATTGCTTTAAACGTTGTTTAAACAACATAGGCATTCAATTGCCTTCAGGTATGGTGGCAGTTTGTTAAAGATTGCTGGCCCCAAAAAGTTTGGATATATTCTGTCCACATGTAGTCGGTTAAAAGGAAATATAAATGAGTCAACTGGTCGTGTATTATAGGTATGAACATCACTGTTAATACCAAATCGACATTTATATATAAACGGTGTTGAAAAAAGGTCGGTACCTCTGAATAACGCCGGTGCGTCGCATTGCAGCGGAAAATATCTAGGGAAAAAGTTGTTTGGTTTTGAAGGAGTAATAGGTTTCAATTTAAACCACCCCACCCCCTCAACTTCCGGGCGCGGGTGGGGGTAAGTTAAGATTTTCAAATGGAATCCCATATTTTTTATTGGCGCATCGTGTTCTCCGACCAAAAATAAACATCTTCTGTCCCATATTCGGGCCCATCCTTCACCAATAATCCCATGAGAAAGACAAAATCAGAACCGTGAGAAAATCAAGTTTTATCCCGGAAATTCTTTCTCTCTGTCTAGTACTAAAAAATGCCCGTGGAGTACAAATAAATTTTTTCGGACAAAAGATGTTTATTTTTGGTCGGAGAACACGATACACCAATAAAAAATATGGGGTTCCATTTGAAAATCTTAACTTACCCCCACCCGCGCCCGGGGGTTGAGGGGGTGGTTTAAATTGCAAACTATTCCTCCTTCAAAATCAAACAACTTTTTCCCCAGACATTTTCCGCTGCAATGAGATGCACCGGAGTTATTCCGGGGTATCGACCTGTTTTCAACACCCTATATATACAAAATAGATATTATTAGATGAAAGAATATTATATTAATGATCAAATCAGTATCAGTAGATGTTTAAGATATTTATCATATATTATAAAACTGCAATAGTCTTGTATGTGACTCATTTTAAATTATTTATTTTTGATATCTTCAATTCTCAGGCCATGAGGGATCTTCTACCTATTGGTGGTGAAATTACATGTACCCATCTACATTGTTATATATAACAAATTAAAGAAGATAAAACAAAAGTTGTGAAACGTTAGGAAACAACTCTTTCTACACTTGGAGAGGTTACATCATCTAAGGTGCAACTAGGGAAAACAATTTGCACATAACTATCTTAATTTTGTTACTTATTAAAAAAATGATAACGTTCTGGTTTAACTACTAACCACTGAAACAATTACAACGTTACATACAAATTAAAATATTAAATTCCAGAAAATATATTTTCACATTTTCATTTGTGTTCATAATAAAGTCGTACAAGAATTAGAACGAAATCAACCTTCGAAATATTTGCTTAACTGTCAATTAAAAAATTAGACATAATACATATTAGAAGCAAGCTTTTCACGGAACTAGTGATTTTTTCCCTACATTTCGTTAGAATTTTTTGTGGATTAAAATTTAAATCTTTAATTTCCTTAATTAGGCCCCAAATCTTTTTTATTGGATTCATATCGGGGCGACCGGAATATTGCATTTATATTCTCTTGCTATCCTTATTATAGAACTGTGAGTCATCTTTATCCGATTTTAGACACCATCCCATCTGATCAATCCATGCAATAAATAATAAGTGGCTTTAGCCAGGTTTACACAAATACGACGAAGGTCTCTCTCGTTCTATAGTCTATTCATTTTCCCAATTCAGTAGACCAAAACAAACACGCGCGACAAGCACGTGAACAGTACATAGGGTCGCATTAAGGACAATATGACAGTACAATCTTCAACAGCGCATGAATGGACCTGTAATATTAGCGTACCTTGAACTACTGCCCTGTAGAAATGCAGCGCGGGCATTTGAAGTTTTATCGCCTATTGACCAATAGCAATAAGTTTATGAATCGAGCATGTGGCTCTCACGCGCTGATATTTGTTCGGATTGTTCCTGACTTGGTAAAATGAATAGAGTGTAATTCGTATAAGAGTTTATTATGAATACAACTGTGCTTTGACAGGATTTAATGAAATATTTATTTTTATATACAGGGTGTTATGGAAATAGCTTATTATATTTAAATGGTGATGTATTCTTTTATGAAAATTTAGAAATTGTTTTTAAATAAAACTGAAGGTATTGAGCATGTGTCTTAAAATAGTGTGGTCAATGATATTTGGTTGACAAAAACTGACTACGGGTTTGTTCGTGTTTACAATTCGCCGATATTGTTATAAAAAGAATCGTTCAAAAAGGACAGAATAAAAAAATTTTCAAATTTTAGTATTTTTTCTGAAGTCTTTGACGTGTAAATATGATAACACCAGCCAACACTCACTGATGTCTTCTGAGACTTGACTTGTTCTATTAGGTTGTTGATATTTCTCGCCAGTGTCTCCCACGTGGTTATTCGGATTTGACATAACGTAGCTTATCTCGCTTATTAATTCAAGGTGCCATTTAAGGTCATTTTTCTCCAATTTGTATTCATTTCAGTATACGCGCGTTTAAATGTAATAAGTCATGTCCAAAATTTCATGTATTAATTTACTTTATTTATTGTAGGACTATTTTGATTAATGAGGAATGTTAACTAACTTTATGAGTTGTTAACTTTAATCGCAATGTGAATAATTATTTCATATACCTAACGATATAAATTTAAATTAGTTGCAAATAGTAAAAAATACACGGTGGGCCAAAAAAGTTACCTCATTATTATTTTCTGAATAACTTTGTTGTTTAAAATAATTTTTAAACCAATTCCCAAACCAAAAATATTAACATCAAAATAATAGTGAGGTAAAGAAACTAAAAATCTGCTCCACTAGTTTAATAACAGAATCAAAATCAAAAACCATATATGTTTCGAAGGTTCAAACCTTCATCTTCAGTGGAAAATACAAGAGCATTAGGAGAAACTCATGACATTGATTTAAACTGAGGAAAGCAGGAAACAGAAAAAATCCATTTTTATATTATGAAAATTAATTAAAGTTAACTTTTTAAAAATTTAATATAATTTATTTTCGTTTCTTTACCTCACTATAACTTCACTCCACTTCGAGATGGACTACTTAAAAAAAAAATCAAAATAATAGTTTACTAGCAATATCATACTAAAAAAAAATCCATAAATTGTTCAGTAAAATAATTTGAAATTAAAATTGTTTTTTAATACTTTAGGTAACGTATTATAAATATTTATTCCATCAAATAAAATAGATTTCATTCCTATGCTGCTTTTATTTTGATTTTTTTTTAAATGGTCAATATTTCTGGTATTATGATTGAATATCAGTCAATTTTACAAATTTTATGCAAGATTTTATAATATATAAACTATTCAGATCTAGATATCCTCTTGGTTCATATAAATTTGTTGTTGGTTCCAAAAAATTTAGTTTATGAAAACATTTTATAATTTTGTTTTGTAGTCTTTTTAAAGGGTTTAATATTGTGGCACATGCAGATCCCAAACTAATATTAAATATTGAAATTTTGAATAAACTAATGAATAATAAATATTTTTTTTAAATGTATTAAAGGTATATAATCTCTAATATTAAATAATATTCCAATGAGTGGTGATACGCATTGTCGAAGGTTTTCAACATGTTTTCTCCAATTTAAATTTTCGTCTATATATAAGCCTAAAATCTTTACGGATTATGCATACTTAATTTCGTTTCCATTAAAAATTATTGGTGAGATATTGTTCCCAATTGCACCTTTAGAAATAAATGTGAAAGATGACTTTTCAAAGTTTAAAGAAAGTTTATAGGATTGCAGCCATGAAAGTATAGTTTTCAAATCATTAGTAATATCAGTTTAAATATTGGAAAAATACCCGCCAAAATATAAAATTGTAGTATCATCCGCAAACAATTTGACATTACCTTTTAGATTTAACTTAGAAATTAAATTTATATATATAAGGAATAAAGTAGGTCCTGAAATTGATCCTTGAGGAACACCGCAAGTAATATAATGTAAACGTACTGTTTTCTGTTATATAAATAATTTTTAAACCAATTGTAAATATTTCCTCTAATACCAATATTGAAAGACTGATTGAGATTCCATGATTCACGGTATCGAATGCTTTTCGCATTATTTATTATTACTATCATCATTATCGTTTTATTTTATAACATTGATTCCATTGCCAAATGTTTGAAAAAAGTGATATTCATTTATTAACTGCTTAGAAACATTTGGTGAGAAAATTAGTCATAAATGCTAAACCGATGAAATATCAAAAAATGATTTTTGTTGAAATAGAAGAGGCTTTAACAATTAAGTTCCACTTATTTAAAAAAAAGAAGTAAATTATTTTTGCAACTTGTTTAAATTAACTTCTTAATTAAACCAGCCCTGTATGATATTGTAATTCGATTTTGTTATTTTTAAATTCATTTTACGAAAACTTTTATGTTTATAAATATTGCCTGCATTTTTGGTTTACAAATTGTTTTAAACAACAAAGTTATTCAGAAAATTCACATTATACTTAAACCAAAAATATCCGTTAACAATTTTATTACTGCGGTGCTGATTATTGGGTTTGTTCGTATCGTAATAAGTGTCACCTGCAAATACCACTTAATTTTATCGGCACTTCGATTTCCACCTTGAAATACATTGTTTAAAAGATTGAAGGTCAATTAGTAATATTCTAAACTATACAACATTATCGAGTCTAAAAAACTTGTTCCTCAAAGTGGGTGATTTCTCAATAATAAATCAAAATATTAAATTTTCGAACGTGAATAATAGCAGGCTTTGCGAGTATTATGTGGCGATCCTTAATTTTATTGATAACAAATTCCTTTGAGACCTATTTTGAAAGTGATTTAACATCACTCTGAAAGGAGAGCAATTAATATTAAGAAATCTAAGGATGAGATAAACAGAAATGATCGGATCCAGTTTTCGTAAATATCTGCTTTCATTTACAATGAAATAGAACTACTAAGAAAATATGAAGATACATAAGAATGTTATAAGTATTTTTCTAAATTTGTTGATAGGAAAATTACTTACCAGTTATTGGTTTTCATCCAAATTGGAGCTGACCAGGCAGAGGCAAAAAGCTTAAATGGGTTCTCATCACGTAAATTCAATGCCCGTACGATGTAAGGTATCTAAAAGTTAACAAAATTATACAGACAGATTTATTATGATTTTTCGGGTTTTATGAGACAGGACGCATGAAAACGAACATTGAATTCATTCGTCCTGGCTGACCAAAAGATGCCCACTGGTCCTTTACCCATGGCTTTCCGAAATATTTGATATATTTGACAATATAATAAAAACATGTTTTAATATTAAATGTTACAAAAAATTACCAACAACAAATTGAGCTCCAAAAAAAACCTACTCTGTGAATTTTCTAAATAATAAAGTACCTAATTATTCTATTCTTATAAACAATGTTCATCAGCAAACCTCAAACTACGGTAAAGCAAATACAATTTTGGGAAATTAGCCTAAATATAATGAGTAAGATAATTTGGTTTTCATACCTTATATAACTCGTCTTCTTCTTGCAAAGCAAATGTTTGTAATGTTGCATCGATTTCATCAACATAGGTATATGCTCGTGTAGAAAAATCGGTTCCACCGATAGGAACTCTTCCTAAACTGTATTGAATGCCATCATTACCAAAATAACTTTGGAGCAGTTGATCTTGGGCATCTGCTGGTAGTCTAGCAATATTTATACCTGTTGCATCAGTAAAAGCTCCACCAAAACCAATGATAGACTGATGAGTAGTACTTAAATCAGAAACTGTTACTGTAACAGTAGCTGAATCCGACGAGTTAGAGAAACTGCCTGCTGTGGAGAAAAAACCCAAATTTGCTTTACTTGAGGTATAAAATTGGTATTGGCCAGATGTTAAATCGAGAATCGCAGGCACAGTATCACAGTAGTTAGAATCACAGACACAAACTGATCCATCCTCAGTTTCTCTTAATTTACATGGATTATCAGCTCTTACTAGAAATACTCCTGTAAATAAATATATACAAACGAATATTCTCCACATTATAAACACTGCTATACTATACTGAGTTGTAACATGTATTTTTAATGATCCATGTCACAATTAATATTTACCTGTGTGCCGATATATATATTTTTTTTCTGATAATGCATGACATAAGTGGCGAAATCTTAAAATATTTAATTTAATAAAATCTGATAAAATATGTGAGTGATTTTTTTCTCGAGAGTTCGTCCAAGCCTGATACACGTCGGCCAGGATTAAAGTCCGTATATACCATGCCATCATCGGTCTTAAAAAGATAATGGAAATGCATCGACAGGCCGCAGAAAAAGGTTCAACTTCTATATTGAATGGTCATCAAGATGCCATTTCCTTTTGAACCAAGAGGAAGATACAATCGCAACACACTTTGAATCGTCTAATAGACATACTTTCCACGTCCTTTAAGAATAACAACTACTACAACTACATTTTTGCAAGGGTCACTTTTTGATACGTCGGGTCAAAGATTATAAAATTTCCTATAAAATGGCTACTTTTGAATACATTTGAACACCATCTCTATACAAGAAATTATAGTTGCAAGTTTTCTTATTTTTTTTTGAAACAATTATTAAAACTAAAGTACGTGCATATTTACGAAAGACAGATCTTTCACGCTAATATATTTTGATTTTGTAAATATGTGCGCGTAAATAAAAGTAAGCCCCGTACAAAATTTTATGACAGGTT
This sequence comes from Barypeithes pellucidus, assembly GCA_963991005.1. Classification (NCBI taxonomy): domain Eukaryota; kingdom Metazoa; phylum Arthropoda; class Insecta; order Coleoptera; family Curculionidae; genus Barypeithes; species Barypeithes pellucidus. The sequence continues at coordinate 30,023,723 of OZ022556.1, read as the reverse complement.
TTCATGTACCTGCTCTACTTCATCATACTTAAAGCATATTTTGAATACTATCAGAGAACGCTTAAGAATATAACATTCAGTGCTAGAAGCTTATGGTGTCCAGCAAGCATTCATAATTTTAATTTTTAATATGATTAAATAATTCCGAAATAGGAAACATAGCTATCATAGTCCTTTAAAGTGGGAAGGAACAAAGGGGCAAGTTTCTTCCTGTTATCTAATATTCTTATCCAGGTTTATATAAGCTTCTGTCATAAATTATAGGTCGAGTCAATGTCTTTATTGTATAAGTTTAAACTTAATTTTATATAATTTCTTTTAGATGTGGGTACGCAGTCGTTGGGCAACCCCATCGAGAATTGGCATGACGTAATACTTTTGAAAGCATCCTGGTCTGTTTGGCCGCATGTCCGTCTGTCTGTCTTTGACATTGTTTCCTCTAAAACAATTTTTTAAAAATTTGAATGAAAATTGAATAATTAGATGATTGAGTCGAGTTGCGAGGGAAGGAAAGTAACGTGTTCGGAGATTAGAAAAGCTACTTTTGGCTTCTGCCAATATCTGTGAAACCAAAGGTTGTATTTTTCGGGTTGGTCCGTTGAATATTTCTGATTCAAAGTGTCAAAATGGCTCCGATCTGAGCCATGATCATTGCAAATATTCTCGCCGTTTAATTATACACTCAGCCAAAATAAATGATCCATGTAATATTTGGATGAATTTTGATTGTGAATAATTGTTTTATTTTCAGCTTGACATTTTTTATTCTTTTTTTACATTTTAGGTAAATTTATCGATAATCTCGCACATACGTGAGATTTTTAAGACAATTAAGAATATGTCCATAATATACAGGTTGAAACAAGAACTACTGTTTATTGACTCAAACTTTAAAAGTCTCTGTAGCACGTACGATTTGTTATAAAGTAAGGAACTCGTTTAAGAAAATTGTATCGATTGACCAAAACAAACTTATAAAATAACATAAACATCAGTAAAGGATGTGTCACCTACGAGCACGAGTTACAGCTTCATTACTCCTTGGCTAACCTTCAATAAGGTTTCGGATTAATTCTAGTTAATTAGCTGTCATTCTTAAGCAAGAGCTGCACTGAACTCATATAAATTTGCAGGAGTAGCTATCATTGATTGTATTTTTTACCCAGTGTGCCCATGTGATGTTCTACTGGGATTAAGTCGGTACTGTATGGAGGCCAATTCATTTTTGGGATTTCGACCTCATCTAAACACTCGTTAACAATTTTCGAAATCGTGCCTTATCCTGCATCAGCATTAAATTTGCTCCGATATATGGCGCGAAAGGAACAACATGTCGCTCTAAAATATCTCCAGTGTACTTATCCGTTGTCATAGCTCCTCCATTGACCATTACCAAGTCTTTAGTGAGAATTGTAATGTTTCTTTTAAAAAAATCGTATCTGCTACAAAAATTAACGTATTGAAATTAACTAAGAACGAACTGGTTAAGAATACATCACAACGTGATAACTAAATGACAAAATAAAAAGTTGACACCTACGTCACTCTACAGAGTGTTTTAAAGTTTGAGCCAAACAACATCAGTTCTTTATTCAACCTGCATAATAATATTATGGACATACTAGTCTTCTTAATTTTGATAAAATCTCACACATATGCGAGATTTTCGATAAATATACCTACAATATAAAAAAGAATAAGAAAAGTCGGATTTAAAAATGAGGAATTATCAAAATCCATCGAAATATTGAGTAGATCGATTATTTTAGCTGTGAGTGTAGTATAACAAAAAAATGGATGAATACCACGTTTATGAAACAAGGAATTTCAAATCCCTGTCATCTGTTTATTATTATTGTCGCCTAAGAAAATCAACTACTTGAAGTGCATTGTGCATTACGTGTCCTTTACGGAAAAAACAATTTATACGATAATCTCTTCAAAATTTAGTAAGCAAATATGATCAAATTCCGCCATCGGATCTGATAAAGTAATTCAAATTTTAATTGTTCCCAGAATTTTTTTATATTGTTCTCAATATTATTTTTTACTTTTTATGTATATCTGTATGTTTCTAACGGTGCCAACGTCAACTGGTCAGAAACAATTTGGTCAAAGTCAATTTAACGAATATGAAAATTACCTGAGTTCTTAAATTTTTATTAATATTTCTATATAATAACTGAAGGGCGGACAATAGGGAAATTGCATTAAATATCTACATTTTTCGAAAAATTTGCATATTTATTGATGAAATACAAGTCCTAAGAAAAATTCTTTAAGGCACTCTGAGAGTGGTGGTTGTGCTAGCAAAGCGATTCACGCTTATTATGAATCATTGAAGGATATATTCGTTAGGAAACACGACCTCAGGAAGGTCATTCCATAAGGATGGCGTCCTCTAGATGAAGGAATTATTAGACTCCTGGAAGAAGACCTGGAATAAATTTTGGCTTGGGGTGACAGTAACCAAGTCGAATTTAACGCTAAAAACCCCAGGCAGCAGTTTTCTCTAAAAAGGTTAACATTACAGAAGCGGATATAGTCATGGACGGGCACGCAATCCCACTGGCTTCATCTATTAATTTGCTGGGCGTCAATCTGGGAGGAAACATGTCTTGGCATAACCGCGTTGTGAAAATCGCCAAGAGAGCTTCTTAGAAGCTTATGGTACTCTTCCGAACCAGAAAGTTGTACACACCTCAACAACTTTTCACACTATACAAAGCCCAGATTCGACTATCACTAGAATACTGCTCTCATGTCTGGAGCTCTGCACCCAAACATACTCTTCGGCTACTGGATTCCATCGAAAGGAGGGCTATTCGTCTGATCGGAGACCACGAGCTGACGAAGAACCTCGGCAGCCTAGAACATCGAAGACAGGTTGGGGATTTGACTCTCTTTTACAGATATTTTCATGGAAGGTGCTCGGCTGACCTTGCCCTCTTAATTCCGCCTAGAGCGAGGAATAGCCGAAATACACGACGAACCACTGCCGCCCATCCATATGTGGTTAAGATTAGTACTCCTCGAACTTCATTATTTAAAAATTCTTTCATCTGGAGGACTTCATCCTTGTGTCCAACGAATATAACCTCCAACGATTCAAAGCCAACGTGAATCGCTTTTTGCACACACGCACCACTCCCAGAGTGCCCTAAAGAATTTTTCCTATAGTGCTTGTGTTTGATAATAAAAAAAAACTGATTTGAGTATTATCCTACCAAAGTTCTACCATCTATTTTCGTTACCTTTTTTAGTTTAATAGCTTTATCACTTCCCAAAGCATCAAACCTATTACTAAAAAATATAACGAAAGTAGATGATAGAACTCTGGTAGTCGTCCACAAAAAATATTGAAGAACCGAATGGTATGTTTGAGCATCTTCTAATAAAAAATTAGTGATTTTATTTTGCTTCATTATAAGTTCATGTTCAAAATAAAAAAGTTCTGACTTAATTTTTTTGAGTTTGACTTATTAACTTATTTAAATTATACAGTGAGGACGTAAAATAAGGAATAAATTCATTATCTCGCAAACTACAATTTTTTAAAAAAATGGCTCGGACCCTTCGATTTTGTTTTTCGAACGCGCATATTCTGACATAAAATGTAGATATACAGGGGTGTTGCAAATAAGAGTGACACAAAAATTATTTTTTTCTTAAATAGAACCCACTGTATATTATTGCATGTACGGATTCTTCGGAAAATCCTAAACATTTTTCATGTAGCATGTGCTATACCTTAGCCCAAGCGTTTTGGAGTTATTCTCATTCAAAATTTGAAAATCAGATATTTCGCAATCAATCAAGACTTGCATTGATTCATTCACGCTGAGGAAAACCTGTAGTCAGCATGCGTGAAGCACAAGAAAAGTCAAGTAGGCTTTGGAGTTATGATGCAAGAACCAAAAGAGTTAATGTCAATAGTTACTGTTATTGTCAGTTTTATGTGTATTTTCCTAATGTTTTACTAGTTTTCAAAAGACTCATTTCGTTTTTTCATAACTAAATTAAATTAAAATGTGGCTCACTGAGAAACAGAGCATAGAGGTTTTGATGATGATGGGCTACGGTGATAGGGTTAGAACACAGCAAGAAACTTGTGAGTTATTTATTCAAAAATACCCCAATCGTCCACCAATATCACAATCAACAGTAAGCAAAATTGAGTACAAGTTTAGGCAATTCGGTCATGTAAGATAACCAGCATGTGGTATCTAGGCAGGTAGCAAGTGACGTGGATATTGGAAAAACAACAGTTCTTACTGCATACAAATAAATACCATCCTTATAAAATGCAAGTTCTCCAAGAACTTTTGAAAAGGGACTTCGAGAGGCGCGTTTACAGGATATGTGTTTCGTAAACAGAAATTTTGTAAAAAATATAATTTTTCCATATTTTGCTTGAATGGTGACGTAAATACCCAAAATTATCGATATTGGTCCGATGTAAATCCACACTGGATGAGGGAAGGACATACACAATTTAATCAAAAGATCAATGTGTGGGCTGGCGTTGTCGATGACATTGTTATATTGCCTTTCTTTTTTGACGGAAATTTAACAGGCGAGAGATACTTGAGTTTTTTAGAACAAGAACTTGTTCCAGCCCTGGCCACCCTTTTTCCTGAGTTAGAACGTCCCGATTTGCCACATCATAATATCTGGTTGCAACAAGATGGTGCTCCTCCACATTTCGCTGTGGGAGTTTGTACATATTTGGACGATACTTTTCCGAACAGGTGGATTGGAAGAGGTGGTTTTATTGAGTGGCCGCCAAGGTCACCCGATTTAACACCACTCGACTTTTTTTTATGGGGATACCTTAAGGGAAAAGTATTCAAAAGCCAGCCTGCAAATTTAGATGATTTAAAAGATCGCATCCGGCAAGAAATTCGGCAAATTACACCCCAAATGGTTTGAAATGTTCAGCGAGAATTTGTAGATCGGTTAGGCTATTGTCAGTTGATCAACAAGATACTTCGAACATTTACTTTAGAAAAATTATTTTTAAGTTCACCTAACTGTTTTTCGATAAATACGACATTTTTAAAATAATTTTATTCTCTGTTTTCTCCATGACTTTTTCCACTTTTCAAATTTTGAATGAGAATAGCTCCAAAACGCTTGGGCTAAGGTATAGCACATGCTACATGAAAAATGTTTAGGATTTTCCGAAGAATCCGTACGTGTAATAATATACAGTAGGTTCTATTTAAGAAAAAAAAATTTCTTGTGACACTCTTATTTGCAACACCCTGTATATCTACATGTTATGTCAGAATATGCGCGTTCGAAAAACAAAATCGAAGGGTCCGAGCGATTTTTAAAAAAAATTGTAGTTTGCGAGATAATGAATTTATTCCTTACTTTACGTCCTCACTGTATAAGTCGTATTTAACTCAAAATGCGACTCACAATTGATTTGAGCATTCTTTTAAAAATTCTACTAGGTTGCTAGAAAGAACTCCTTATAATAACAAAGGAATAAAAGGAATAGGAATATGTTACAAGTTTAATCCAGAATATTATAATTTTGTAAACTTATTGTGAATATAACAAAGTATTTATGGAATATGCAGTAATGGTAAACACTTCGGTGGAACCCAGGAGATTAACATTTACGGTAACATCTTGGTCTGACCTGAAAAATCATTAGATATTATAAACAGTCAATAATAAACCGGACAAATAATAATTACTTGTTCCACAAAGTGATTGTTAGCTTCCCGTCGGGCCTTACAAATGCCACAGATGAAACTCCATCATTATCGGTGACATCCACATCGACTCTAACGGATTCTGGGACCAAGAATTTGGAGAAATGACCCAATGCATAGAACATGGGCTGTTTGTAAAATTCACCCGAAGTTCCATTTACGATTATCGGGGAATCTACCTCATTGTCAATCCAGTTTGGTCCACCTGTTTCATTTAATGCCATGTTCCAATCTGTCCACCCGGCAACATCATAGTTTAAATCCTAAAATATGCAAAACAGGTATTTTAACCAGAATTATACAGAGTGATTTAAAAAATGCGTCATCGCTCGCATGGTTTCCTTACCCAAAAATATGACAAATAGTTCCTATCAACAGATGCTTAATTTGAAAGATGCAGGGTGTTCAAATTTAGAAAATTTTTCGATGTTTTCAAAATATTTCCGAACGGTTTTACTAATTTTAGTAAAACTTTGGTTATAATTACGTAAAATAGCACATATTTTCGCAATAAAAATGTGTGAACAGGTTTCCATGTGGACGTTCGTGCAATCAAGCGTTCTAATCTACCTTCAAACTTCAATTACTCAAGAATTTTCTATTTTTATTATTACATTATTTAAAATAATAATAGCACGCCCATGACTAGAGCATGTTTTAAACGATATTATTGCTTTCCCCTTACCGATACGTCGGAGAGACAGACCCACTTTTCGACCTGTGCCTAAGTACTTCAAAAATTGTTACTACCGATATGTCGAGCTATATTAACGTTTAAATAATTATAATCAATATTTTTTACAAACTTGTTTGGCTATTGTAATGAAGATTTTTGTATTTTAATGGATATTAAATAAATACTTACATCAATTATGTCTTTAATGTATTGCTCAGCTCTATCCCAGCTTCCTAGAACTACTGGTTTTTCTAGACCAGATGCTGCCAAAAATCCTAAAAATAAACAACTTATAATTTGAAATTTTATGTTTTAAATGTATAAATATAATTATTATTTTAATATTTTTCATGTAAAGAAAATGATAAAAATTTGACGTTATGTCTGTATTTTTATTGTTTCCATGAACCCATTCCACAGCCACATACCAAAAAATATATTTTTAAGATAATTTTTAATTTCGCTATAAGGCCGAAAATATTAAGGTAGAAAATTCGATCCTCCATTTGCAATATATATGTATATCAAATACAGGTTGTCCCATTTAAAAAATAATGTTTTTATAATAATTCATCTCCCTCAGAAATACCCATTGTTTTGGAGACTAGAGATAACTAATTAAATACTTTTCAAAAACTTTTGCCAAAATTTTAGCTCTCCAGCTGTAACCGGTAAAAAGATATGATTTTCTTTTCAGGTCCCGATACGGCGTTAAAAAAGCACAAGATTATTTATGATTAAAAGACTATTAAAGATAGGTGTATATTATACAGAAAACTGCTCTAAAGTTTTATCTAGTTTCCAAAATAAATTTAATATTTAGTGTAATACAGATTTATTCATGAAAAATGGTTACACTAAATTTGTTATAATGTAAATCGGTCTTAATTGATTTTTGAAACTGAAAACGCCAGCCCTCAGCCCATAAGATCTGTGTACAATATAGTGCCCGCAGCGTGTAGCGTGTAGCGTGGTCGCCACCGGTGTAATTTAAATATCTGCCTAACAGGACTATTCATATTTTGAAAAAAGATCCCTTAAACAAGGGATAATCTTTCCGGTATTTGCAACAATAAAAGCAGGAATTCAAGGAATTTGCATTCACTTTCTGCCTAATAGTGCATATGAGACGACAATTTCTGGTTTTGTATCTGAAATTATCTCTAATCAATCCTATGTCTTGTAAATATTTTGCAAAATCCAGATCATACTTGCTTGTAAGTGAGTAAACATTATCTATATTTGCCATTTCCATTTTTATTTTGATTTGCTCTTTCCTTTTCCTTCAACGCCAAAATATAACTGTTCTTGGCAACAGTGCAATGTAATGTCAAATTTGTGTTCGACTTAAAAGTGACATCTTCAACAGAGTTGCCAGTTGTCTTTTATTAGCTACATAAAAAATATTGCACAAAAACGGATATTTTTGGGCCTTTCTATCTCATTTAAACCTCTTAAAAAATATTGCTTAGTCGTGACATAACTACATTGACAATAAACTTCGATCTTATATCGATATAAAAAAAAAACGAACAACCTAAAAACTGTATTATTGCATTAAGCTTTTCTATTTGGCAACACTGTTAAAATACCAAATTGACAAACATACATGTTCGCAGCATAAATTTTAAGAATCAACAATTTTACGACCGTTTTTACATTTAAACTCTAATTTTATGAATTAATGTGTGTTTTCCGCATCTAATTTTACTTAAAAGTATTAATATTACAAAATTATACAAAAAACAAGGTAAAAATACAAGTAATTCGTGTGTTCGAATGTGTAACGAAATCTAACCCGACAGAATCGAAGCTAAAAAACTGCGCGGCTGCGTAAAAAAAGAATGCTCACAGATGAACGTAGACAGGCTCGGATAATTTTCACCTAAAATTATATACTATACTCTATTCATTTTCCCAATTCCGGAACATAAACAAACATAAGCGCATGATAGCCACGTGCTCGATGCATAAACTTATTGCTATTGGTCAATCGCCGGTAAAACTTCCGATGCGCACCGCGCTGCGTTTCTACAGGGTCGTAGTTCAGTGTAGGCTATTAGTTCACGAGGCGTTAGAAACCGCTATATATTCCAAAATTCCATTGGCTAAAAGTGTCACGTGATGGACTTTATTTTTATTCGTCAGTTTGAGTCACGTGATTAATAGCGGGCTTTCGATGTAAGGATTTTTTGTTAGGTTTTTTTGTTGTTTGGGTTTGTTCGGGATGATAAATATATTTTTTTCATTTTGTACTGTTTAGTATATTGTGTCAATTTAGTACTTATTAGATTATAGATATTTTCTTTGGGGAACTCGTAGTTATTGTAAATTATGTATCAAAGGGAATAATACTTTTTCGAGCTTTGAACACAGTACCTAATGCATTAAATTAGGAACTTCTTTAAAAGCACAGGTCTTTTTTCACACTACACTTATGTATATGTATTTAGTAAAACTCTCGGTAAAACTTCACTTGTCATAACTTCAGACATTAATATCTAATGTGAAGCAAATAGTTTAAGTTCCTTAAAAGTTCATTGGTATTAGGAAATTATTATAAAGTGGTTGCTGGTATTGGTTGTGTACCTATACGTCTTTGACCTCTATACCAAACACAATTTTTATTTTGTTTATTCTATTGGTTTAGATTGAATTATATAGAACTAAAATACATATTTTTCTCCGTTTTGATTTCAGTAAACCGAAAATCTACTGTCATACCCATGATTCCTTATGGATCAATTTTTACTCAAGTATATATGTCGCGACCTTTTAGTGTAATCAGTCGTTTCATGAAAAGAACAAAGAATTTTGTTTTTCCAAATTAAAATACAATAGGAAATCGTCTCCAAAAGGTGTATCGGAGCGGGTTTGCACTTGTTTCCTCAGGGCATCTATAAATATTATTACACATTAATTTTCTTGTTTCAGTGTTTGGCAGACTTTTCATGAAACGGCTGATAAAGGCTGATATTTAAATATAATAATATATAAATATATAGGCTGTTTAAAGTCCCTTATTATAGTATATTTTTTATCACTGTAATTCTGATAAAATATCTTCCTGTAGATCATATACACAACTATACCGTGTTATTGATGCTTATATATACTGAATTGGAAATAAATGGACTATAACAGTGTTCACTGACGAAAAGGCTTTTCAATCTAAATATTGGTAATAAATTCGGTTATACCGTTATTAGTTATGTTACGTTGAGTTAACAAATATGCGTTATTACAGAAATATTTTTATGCTTCAACTCATTTATCACATTAATTAGATTAACTTATTTTATTTAGCGACATCAATGTTTTTTACTTAAAAAATCAGAATAGCCTGATTTCCGCAAATATGACAAAAACTAGTCATAACACTTGTCCCCATTTTCAATGAATACCACTCAACAGTTAAAATTCCGAAGTTGCTGCCACTTTCGATATGATCCAGCAACACCGCATCATCCACAATATGTTATAAACTTAGGAAACCATCTCTTATAGTCGCAGACAAATTTTCAAAATAAAATTTCATTTAGTTTTAGAGATACTTCTAATAGACTGTTTTACTTGGTGTATCCTGTAAAATAGGATGAAGATGCAGATTCGCCAATAGATTTGATGTAATTTATAATCCATATATGCTCAATATTTCGATTGTCATAATGCTAAAAAATGGTTTGACCTATATTAATTACCTGTACAAGCCTCGGTGGCAAGACGAAACAGATCTTTTTTGTCACTCTGTATGAAATTCAAAAATGATGCTGGTACCGATTTATCATCATACCAGTGCACACCAACTCCATCGGCGTATTTAATGACCTCGTCATCAGAAAGAACGAACTGAAAGAAATTCAAATCACTAAACAAATTCTCACCAATAGACTTTTTAGTTATCAATAATTATTGACTTAATTTGTATTTTGAAAATATTCCACAAATTTATTAATCACCATAGACAGTTCTTGCAAACACGGTAACAAAATCATTAAACACAACTATTTGCGGAACTAAAAACTCAATTTTAATAAAATATATTTCGTATTCAGGGAATGAACAAACTCGAAAATCCCGTTTTCTAGAAATTTGCGTTTAAATAACAGTTAGACAAGTTCCATTAGGTTAATGGATTTAAGTGAGAGGTTTGTGTAACGCTAAAAATACAACAAAAATTATATATATTAACTATACATGGTGTCCTAAAATGAATGGTCAATAATTAGGTATTCAGTATATTGGGCTAGAACAAGGATAAAATTTCATATAAAATTTCTGAAGATGGTTTTCGCTAATTATTTTCGAAACTATCACAGATAGAAATATGAAATTTTGGTAAAATTTGTACGCTCAGGCGATCTACTACCTTTAAAATGTCGGCAGTTAAAAAGTATTGTCAAGGAGAGGGGGTAGTGGAGTAAAAATAGATCTAACTTACATGTAATATTGAAATTTGCACATTTTTATATTATGCTAAAGTAAAAAGTAAAAATGTAAAAAAAGATGTTCTTAGTTATATACGATTTATTATATTATATACAGTCTGTTCCAGGATAAGCGAATCTATAGGTGTACCTAAATGACGAAAGAACAAATTGAAATATGACCATTTGGGATCTGCTTGATTAGAAAATAAAATTTAAGATATTTTAATTTTTGTAAAATCAAGCACATGCATAATTTTAATTATTTGTCTACGTAGTTAATGTGCCTCTCTTTCACAAAATATCGAACCATTTTATTAAAAAAAGTAGCTCGGAATTCAAAATCATGCAGGTGTGCCGAATAATCATAGCCTACATTGGCTTTTTCTATTTTATACAATATTTTCCCTAGTTAGAAATTTCTAATTTCTTCAATTTCATCATCGTTTGTGATATTGGCCTAGGAAATGAAATTTGGTCATGGTTATTTCCGAAATAATTTTGTTTAATAAATGTTTTAATACCATGAATAATTTTTGTTCCTCTTTAGAGGTTTAAAGAAAAAAAAAAGATAATACTTATGTCTGATTTTCATTAAATTCGGATTTGAATTATAAGCAACATTTCGTAATCCAATATTTCGATATTTTGTGAAGAAGCAGAGAGAGAGAAAAGCTTCATGTCGCCAGAAAATAAAAATAATGCTCAAGTCAAGGCCTGCTTGATTTCATGAAAATCAAAATATGTTAAAGTTTGTTTTCTAATCAAGCAGGCCTAGATCCCAACGGTCAAATTTCAATATGAAAATTTGTTATAATTTACAAATATAGGTTTGCTTATCCTGGGACACACTGTATACGAAAAATGACCTTGCTTGGAAAAAAAAGAACATAATTTTAAAAAATTATATTTTATTTTACTTGCTTTAATTTCATTTAGTAGTAAGTTCCTCCTACTACTACTACCACTCTTCCCCCTTCAATTCTTTATTTTTTTAGACTCGTTAGAATAAAGTAATAGTTTATTTTGTTTTTAATTTGTATGTTGGAAAAAGGCGCACTAATAATTGAAATTAATTTCTTTAAGACCACCAAGAATTACAATATAAGGATTTGCCTTTCAAAAAATAGGATTTTTAATAAAATATATATTTTTTAATTTCCCTTTGTTCTCATACGAGATAAATTTTTCAATCGATTTATCTCGAAATGCATTGAATTTCTTGAGCTTAACATAAAAAGTGCAAAGTCAATGTTACAAATAAGTTAGGCCTATTTTTACTAAACCACCCACTCCTTTTGACAATACGTTTATGATAGTAAATAGTCTCGGCGTATAAAGTTTATCAAAATTTACATATTTCATATACGTTTTAGAACACCCTGTAAATTAATACTTCAGGTTTTAGTGAAACTATGGGTAACTAAATAAATAATATGCACTTACCAACTTTAGAATGGGTAGGTAACGTCGTTGGTCATCATTTAGCATAATTTTTAAATGATTTTGGGTGTCCGAATTTCTAATGGCTGGTCCAAGATATTGAGAAACCCAAGCTCTCTGAAATTAATCGAAAGTAATATAACTGGATGTCGTCTGTTTATCGATAAAAATTTTTATGTTTACGATAAATTTTGTTTTGAAAATTTTACGTTATCGTTGGTATATTTATATTTATTAAATCCCGAGACCGAAGCTCGAGTGATTTAGGCAATGAATAAGCACGTCCAAACGAGCATTGAATAAAATTTCTTCCTTAAATTATTTATTTTAAATATTATTTGTTGCTGGCGACACTTGTTTCAAGCTCGACACCGATAGGGTGTCATCGGTCGAAGTGGTTTAGGAGGCGCCGTCGGCTTCGTTATATATGCTCGCAAGAAATAATATTTATTAAGCGAATAATTGAAGGAAAAATGTTTGATTCCGTGTGAATTCGATCACAATTTAAAATCAACTATAAATATAGTTAAGATGTAACAGACAAGTAAATCACTTCTTTTGATTCTTATAAATTGATTGAATTTACAAAAGTTTTGATAATCTTGTATGTTCGGGTTTGTCTGTTTTTAGTTTCTAACACAAATTTATTTTTTCGTCGTGTAAAACATGAAATAGGTAATAGTTATTTATTATACAAGGGAAAAAAGTATTAGATTTTAGTTCGAGGTTATGCTTGTTCGGGTTCACAAAATTCCGAGAGCTAAAATCTAATATTTTCCCGTGTATAATACACTATTTTTTTCTGTGACGGAAATAACGACAATTCAATATTGAAAAACATATTATTATAACATATCAATGTTAGAAAAATTTGAATTTTTAAACTAGTAGGCTGTTTTACTTATAACGACAATTAGACCTGCGTTGCTAAAGAAACCATTATGATAATCAAATATCTGTCAATTTAATTCATTGATTTAATTTAAAAATTAAGAACTTAGTTGTTGTTTATTAGTTATTTCGAATATTATAAAGTAAAAAATGTCTGATTCCGAGTTTTCTCTACCGGAATTGGTAGAAGCAGCGAAAGTAGCATCACAAAAAATTTTCCCATCTAAATCGCGCAAAATTTATGGAATAAAAGATGAAAAAGACATGCAGTTCTTTGTCGGAGACGGTGTTCTTGGCCTATTTTTCGGAATTGGCACAACGAATTATTCAATGGTTTTATGTTACAATCCAATAATAATGTGTAGACATTTCAAAATATATCAAACTAGTTACATTTCTGTGTAGTATTACACAATTGAATGGGACCACGCGGCTTTTGTGGACTGTCGGGTTTGACATTGTCTCCACAATGTGTCGAGGGATGGCAATTGATTGATCGAATTTGAAAAACTGGTTGCATTGTAGTTTTGTGCCCATATACCGAATTTGAATCGCTTATGATGGTTTTTGTTTTATCTGTTTACACGCCCAAGAAAGCTGCTATTATTATGATTACAAATATTAGTGATTTTTTTAATAATGCTCCCGATGAAGTTTATGTAATGGTCAAGGTTAGTGTTTTATTCGCGATTGCAGGAGCTTGTCGAATTTGTGAAATCAGCCAGGTACCATTAGATGATATCGAAGATTCGGGAACGTTATTAATTGTGAAAATTAAACAAACAAAGAATAATGTAAACAAGAGATTTTTAGTTACTGAAAAATATATTAAATTTTACCGAATGTACATAGCCCTTCGTCCAACAGCAGCAAAGGATCGCTGCCTATTTTATTCATATTACAATGGAAAATGTATTAATTAGGTTGTGGGTTTTATAAGGTACCTCAAACAGTAGCTTATTTTCTTTAACTTGAAAATGTTGTATGAATAAAGATTTGTCAAATTCCAAAGCCTACTGGTTTAAACTTAAACATTTACTTTTTTTCCAATCCCAACTAATTTGGTCGTTTCAAGTTGAATAATTCTTAGTGACCTATTTAGTTTATTCCCGTCGTGATTTTTATTAGAAAAATTGCAAATAAATTGGGACAATTTTATTATTTTTGAAGTTCCGTCAATTCATGTTAGTTAAGCTCAGAGAGTGCCAGCAATATTTATTATTGTTTATTTTTGTGTAAATATATTCGGTCTGATATAAGATATAAACTTGGAGTTTAACTGAATGCTTTAATTTTTGTTACTCTTTTTAACTATGTCAAAATAAATATAGCATTACATTTGAAATTTTTAAGAAAACACTCGAAATATGTTTCGGTTATAACTAGCACACCCTACCTTCCACCGTAGAAACTTAAACGGCGTGACTTATAATACAAATAATAGAACAAGCAAAGCTGTTTACAATGAGACTAAATTCGGTTAACTTTATTAACTCAAACCGGAGTTAGAAACATTGAAAAATATAAATGTTTGCCCAATCCCCCTCCCACCATCATTTTATTAAATGAGCCAGAGAAAAACCTTCAGGACTAAAATTATATTATATAAACTTTAACTAGGGAAATTAAGTGGTTTGTCTTATTCATAATTAGTGTGAGAGCCCTCTAGTGGTTAACACAGCAACTTGAACATTATTTACAGCAATTTTCCTTTGGCACTTTTCTTAAAAAAAAAAATGTTTCCGAAACTTGTGCGATTAACGGTTTCCGAGATATAGCTGGCGTCCTCTCTTAGTAGCCACTCGGTACATTATCACATTTACATTCAACTAGATTTTGAAATTTCTTATAAATCTATCATGATTTTTGTAAAACGTGTATTTCATATAAATCAAAAATAATGTTCTAGTTGATGGCAACGCTGGCAATAGTAAGGATAACATTGACTTCTCTCGACGTACAATATACAGGGTGTAATGGAAATTATATTTAAATGGGTGATTCCTTGGGAGTCCTAGAGAAAGTCTACATACTTTTTTTTTAAATCGAATATCTAAATACTAAGGTAAAAACCCTTTTTACCCACGCGCCGTTCCATCTGGATTCACTTAGCAGTAATGTGGGTCACTAGAGTATACTAACAGTGTTGTCAGATCACACCGCGTGTCTCGCCCTTGGTTGAATACTGTCGGCGCGCCCTTCATACTTCAGTATGTTTCGAGACTCGGACGTGGAACGACGTCGTGTCGAGGACGTCCCCTTGCTTGACGTATACGAATTTTAAACGTTTTGTTAGTTGAATTGCCCGATTTTTTTTTGTTGTGAAATAATTCATAATAAAAAATGTTGTGATATGATTTCAAATTTGTGTAATATTATCTACTGTTGATTCTGTTGAAAAACATACTTTTTATGTTTTATTATTTTATGGAATTTAATTATAAAACGGATCATTTTAAAATAAGATCGAAGGTAAGAGAGTATGTACCTTAAAATTGTAGTTTTATTTGTCTAAAAAGTTTGAAAAAGAAGTGAAACCGCGCGTCAAAGACGTCTTGTTGTCAAAAACTGAACACGTGCGTTTAGAATTATGTGTTGCAATATGACAATATCGCTATAATACGCTAACCTCGAGACTGCCTCAATAAAATATTGTTTGCGAAGGGCCTCAGGAGCGGCCTCGTAAATTTTGAAATTTCATATAAAGTGTATATTTCGCTGAATAAATCAAATTTATAGTTATTTTTCTTCAATTAATTTTCATCTCGGGATTTGCCGGTTTAAATATAATACGTCATTTCCATAACACCCTGTAGATAGATTGTTATCCTTATTGGCCATGTATACGAGAACAATTGAGAAGATATTCCACTAAGCCAGTCCAATAGCAAAGTTGAAGACAATACAGTTAAAACTAAAATTGTCGTTAACATGTAGGCTTGGTGGTACAGAATGGATAAGTGTTTTGTATTAAAATTTTAATGCAAGAACAAATCCTTGAAATAATAGAGGAGGAATCAACTGTTAAAAAAAATTATGGATAAGACCATGACTAGCCAGAAGATATATGCTAGATCAATCAAGTTTTATCTTAAGAAAATTAGGAACAGAAGATCCTGAAAAATATAAACTATCGAGCCTCCAGCGGCATTCTTTTCTGTATCAATTTTTAAGTCTCTGAGGTCCATTTTAACAAAACCATGTTGTTGAAAAATTGTTTCAAAACAGCACAAAAATACTCCACTTAACACGTAACCTTCAAACACCTAGTGGATTGGCTAGGGACGTGCGTTCACACAAGGCCATTTAACATACCAATCTACTGAGCACGTGGTGGAAGAGCTAATGGCGCCTAAAAATTTGAAATTATTCTAATTTAGTAGAGTGGGTTGAGACAATGATTGGAGAGATTGGATGGATTGTCTCTATTCACACGATTGGATTGGCTTTGTGGAATGTCTTCCCAATTATTCTCGTGTAAATGGCCAATAAGTATCTTAAATACTATACTCCGTTAAAGACTACTAACTACATTACCATTTGAGATGAGTTGAAACCAACATTCTGAACAGACATTCCTATGATTCCATTAATTGGTTCGTTTTGAGTTGTAACACCCCAAAACGATATACCGTTCTGCAGGTATGCATCAAAGAATTTCATGTAGTATTCTGCCCATAAATTCCAATATTCGTCTTTAAGAGTTCCTACTCCATTGTACCTAAATTTGGGACGAACATCATAATGATCACAAATAGTGAATTACATGTAAAATTTTAAAACAAATTCTTCTAACTAGAAACATTTTATGGGTATTGGAACATAAATTATAACGGTAAATATGAGATGGGATATTGTAGAACATACAATGTCAAGTGCAGGCTTCGCGCAGATTCAATTTTGTTGGAGCATATTGGTCTAATATACACACAGACATAACATTGTCATAAAAAATACGCATTGTTTCAGTGCATCGTAAATAAATTTTTGTATTTTTATGTGGTTTTAAACTCGAACAAACTTGAACCGAGCTCCAGCCGATTTTGATAAAACTTTTACACCTAAATTATTTTATGTTATTTGGAAAGAGCCAAAGTATTTTCAGAAGCTATATGTATAATTTCTTATAATATTAATGTTTTGGATACAACCAAAAAAACAATTATTGTCAGTAATGAATTAAAAATTATATTATAAGTTAAAGATTTTTTTCTTTATCTTGAAATATTCTATACATGCAAGTATTATAAACGTATTAATTATATAGATTATTTTAAAATATGACAAAGTCACATATAGTTAGTTCAAAGGAACTATAAATGAGTTAACTTGCCCTGTATTATAGGTATGGACATCATTGTTAATAGCAACTCGACATGTGTCTCCCACGTGGTTATTCGGATTTGACATAAGGTAGCTTATCTCGCTTATTAATTCAAGGAGCCATTTAAGGTTGTTTTTCTTCCATTTGTATTCATTTCAGTATATGCGCGTTTATATGTAATAAGTAATTTCCATAACACCCTGTATTAATTTATTTTATTTATTGTAGGACCATTTTGATTAATGCGGAATATTAAACTAACTTTATGAGTTTTTAAATTTAATCGCCAATAGCAATAATTATTTCATATACCTAACGATATAAATTTAAATTAGTTGCGAATAGTAAAAAATACACGGTGGGCCAAAAAAAGTTACCTCATTATTATTATCTGAATAACTTTGTTGTTTAAAATAATTTTTAAACCAATCCCCAATCCAAATATTAACATCAAAATACTAGTTTACTAGTAATATTATACTAAAAAAAAATTCATAAATTGTTCAGTACCTATGTTTTTATAAATTAAAAACAAAATACATATCTATCGTCCAAATATCATTATCGTTTTATTTTATAAAATTGTTTGCATTGCCAACTGTTTCAAAAAAAGTGATATTCACTTATTAACTGTTTAGAAACATTTGGTGAGAGAATTAGTCATAAATGCTAAACCGATGAATATCAAAAAATGCTTTTTGTTGAAATATAAGAGGCTTTAACAATTAAGTTAAAATTATTTCAAAAAAGACATAAATTATTTTTGCTTATTTAAATTAACTTGTATGATATTGTAATTCGATTTTTTTACTTTTAAATTCATTTTACGAGAACTTTTATTTTTATAAATATTGAAATTTAATTCACAAATGGTTTTAAATAAAAAAGTTATTCACAAAATTCACCCTATACTTAGGCCGGTACTAGACTATACAAGATATTTGACAAAGATATTTTATAAAACATATTTTATAAAATGCTTGACAGTGTAATAGCAGTTCTTTTAAAAAATATTTATTTTATAAAATATATTTTATAAAAGGTGACAGCAGACGATTATCTTTGATAAAGTACATTTAACTTTGACTGCGACTGGTATAAAAATACTATGGCGGAGAACAAATTTGTCTGCTGCATTTCAACAACAAAATTGTTAATTTCGGAGTGTGAAAGTTACGAAATGTTGTACAACTATCAACACTAGACTAGATATATATATATATACAAAAATTTGCGAAGTTATAAGGGCATTCAGAAGTGTATGCAAGGTGGAGGATATACTGGCATAACTCTCTCCTGTTGCCAGAAATCGAAGGGTAACCATAAGTCGTTCCTCAACGCTGATAGAATTCCTCAAATATGTATTTTGTTAAGATATAAATGGAGCTATCTTTAAAACAATAAATTTAAATGTTTCCTCGTCCATAGTTTTTATAACTCCTAATATCTTCAGATTGTAACTTCCGAAGGAGATTGTGGTGGACACCTCTTAAATTACATCTTGCCACCCAGGATCTTATCCAAAGTAGCACGTCTTTCATTCGTTTTAAATTATAAACACGTGGCAAGTTCCTTCAAAAATGGACAAAGTTCTTTGACAGTGTAATACTACTTATACTGGTCATAAACTTTTATAAAAGAAATATTATCAAAGTGAGTGATTTCTCAATAATTAAATCAAAATCTTAAATTTTCTAACGTGAATAATATGCATGTTTTGCGCGTATTATGTGGCGATCCTTAATTTTGTTGATAACAAATCCCTTCGAGACCTATTTTGAAAGTGATTTGACACCTCTCTGAAATGATAGTAATTAATATTAAGAAATCTATAGGATGAGATAAACAAAAACGATCGGATCCAGTTTTCTTAAATATCTGCTTCCATTTACAATTAAATAGAAATACTAAGAAAATATGAAGATACATAAGAATGTTATGAGTATTTTTCTAAATTTGCTGATAGGAAAATTACTTACCAGTTATTAGTTTTCATCCAAATTGGAGCTGACCAGGCAGATGCAAAAAGCTTAAATGGGTTCTCATCACGTAAATTCAATGCTCGTACGATATAAGGTATCTAAAAGTTAACAAAATTATACTGACAGATTTATTATGATTTTTCGGGTTTTATGAGATACGACGCATGAAAACGAACATCGGTTTCATTCGTCCTGGCTGACCAAAAGATGTCCACTAGTCCTTTACCCATTGCTTTCCGAAATATTTGATATATTTGACATTATAATACAAACATGTTTTAATATTAAATGTTACAAAAAATTACCAACCACAAATCGAGCTCTAAGAAAAAACCTATTCTGCGAATTTTCTAAATAATAAAGTAGGTACCTAATTATTCTATTCTTATAAAAAATGTTGATCACCAAACCTCAAACTATGGTACAGCAAATACAATTTTGGGAAAATTAGTTTAAATATGATGAGTAGGATAATTTGGTTCTCATACCTTATATAACTCGTCTTCTTCTTGCAAAGCAAATGTTTGTAGTGTTACGTCGATTTCATCAACATAGGTATATGCTCGTGTAGAAAAATCGGTTCCACCGATAGGAACTCTTCCTAAACTGTATTGAATGCCATCATTGCCAAAATAACTTTGGAGCAGTTGATCTTGGGCATCTGCTGGTAGTCTAGCAATATTTATACCTGTTGCATCAGTAAAAGCTCCACCAAAACCAATGATAGACTGATGAGTAGTACTTAAATCAGAAACTGTTACTGTAACAGCAGCTGAATCCGACGAGTTAGAGAAACTGCCTGCTATGGAGTAAAAACCCAAATTTGCTTTACTTGAGGTATAGAATTGGTATTGGCCAGATGTTAAATCGAGAATCGCAGGCACAGTATCACAGTAGTTAGAATCACAGACACAAACTGATCCATCATCAGTTTCTCTTAATTTACATGCATTATCAGCTCTTACTAGAAATATTCCTGTAAATAAATATATGCAAACGAATATTCTCCACATTATAAACACTGCTATACTATACTTAGTTGTAACATGTATATTTAATGGTACCCCACATGTAACAATTAATATTTACCTCTGTGCAGATATATATTGTTTTTTGGAAAATATTTCTGATAGGAAAGACAATTCATGACATAAGTGGCGAAATCTTAAAATTTGATAAAATATATGAGTGATTTTTTTCTCGAGAGTTTGTCCAAGCCTAATACACTTCGGCCAGGGTTGACACAGTTTGCGGAAAGTCTGTATATACCATACTATCATCGGCCTTAAAAAAGTTAGCGCAAGTATATCAACATGCTGCAGAAAAAGGTTTACCTTCTCCATTCGGTGATTTTGAAAATGCCTTTTCCTTTTGAATGAAGACGATGGCACAATCGCAACACCCTTTGCGGAAAGTCTGTTCATACCGTCATCGGATTTAAAAAAGTTAATGCAAGTGTATCAACAGTCCGCAGAAAAAGGTTTACCTTCTCCATTGGGTGATTTTGAAGATGCCATTTCCTTTTGAACCAAGAGGATGATAAAATCGCAACAAACTTTGAAACGACTAATAGATATATCTTGCACATCCTTTAAGAATGACAACTACTACAACTACATTTTTGCAAGGGTCACTTTTTGATACGTCGTTTCAAAGCTTATAAAATTTCCAATAAAATGGCTACGTTTGAATACATTTGAACACCATCTCTATACAAGAAAGTATAGTTGCAAGAGTTTCTTATTTATTTGTGTAACAATTATTAAAACTGAAGTACGTACATATTAAACGAAAGACAGATCTTTGACGTTAATATATTATTAATCTTTATTTTGTAAATAAAAGTAAGCCCCGAATTATTGAACAAAATTTTATGACAGTTTTGCATATGCCTTCTCAATTTCATCATACTTAAAGCATATTTTGATTACTATCAGAGAATGCTTACAAATAAATATAACATATAGTGCTAAAAGCTTATGTTGTCAAGCTTAAATAATTTCGAAATAGGAAACATAACATTACAGCTATCATAGTCTTTAAAGGACAGTAGACAGGAATAAAGAGGAAAGTTCCTTCATGTTATCTAATATTCTTATCCAGGTTTATATAAGCTTCTGCTATAAATTGTAGGTCAATTCAATGTCTTTATTGTATAAGGTTAAACTTAATTTTATATCCATCTAAGAAATAAAAAGTCTATGCTTGTCAGGTGGTATTAATATCAAATATCTTTCTTGGTAGTACCATTTAATCTGAAATAGTATTTCAAAGTGCTACTGTGTAGACAAAAATACGCCCTTATTGTATAATGATCATCGGGTGGTCTGGAAATAATAATTTTCCATATTGGTATTTAATTTTATATAATTTCTTTTAGAGGTGGGTATGCAGTCGTTAGGGACCCTATCAAGAATTGGCATGACGTAATACTTTTGGTATCATCCCGGTCTGTTTGCCCGTCTATCCGTCTGTCTGTCTTCGACCTTGTTTCCTATAAAACATTTTTTTTTAAATTTATACGAATAATTAAATGATCGAGTTGAGTTGCGAGAAAAGGAAAGTAACGTGTTCGGAGATTAGAAAAAGCTACTTTTGGCTTCTGCCAATATCTGTGAAACCAAAGGTTGTGTTTGTCGGGTTGGTCCGTTAAATATTTCTGATTCAAAGTGTCAAAATGGCTCCGATCTGGGCCATGATAATTGCAAATAGTCTCGCTGTAATAAACAAAAAAACATGCATTTAATTATACACTCAGCCAAAATAAATGATCCACGCAATATTTGGATGGATTTTGATCGTGAATAATTGTTTTATTTTAAGTCTGACTTTTTTATTCTTTTTTATATTGTAGGTAAATTTATCGAAAATCTCGCACATGTGTGAGATTTTAAGATATCCATAATATACAGGTTGAAACAAGAACTGTTTTTCACTCAAACTTTAAAACACCCTATAGCTCATACGATTTATTTTAAATGAAGAAACTCGTTTAAGAAAATTGTATTAATTTCCAAACATAACGAAAACTTAAACCAGAAACTACGAGAATGACGTGAATTAATTAGAAACAAACTTATAAAATAACATAGATCTCAGTAAAGGGTGATCAAACCCACGAGCACACATTCAATAAAGTTTCGTATGTAACTCTTGTCAATTAGCTGCTTCAGCAAGAGCTGCACTAAGCTCATGTAAATTTGCAGGAGTAGCTATCAGAGATTGTATTTTTTGCCCAGTGTGTCTAAGTGAAGTTCTATTTTTGTTACAACTCATTTTTGAGATTTCGACATCATCTAAATACTTGTTAACAATTTTCGAAATCGTGCATGTCGCTCTAAAATATCTCTAGTGTACCTATCCGCTGTCATAGCTCCTCCATTGACCATTACCAAGTACTTTAGTGAAAATTATAATGTTTCTCTCACAAAAATCGTATTTGCTATAAAAATTAACGTATTGAAATGAACTAAGAACGAAATAGTTAAGAATACATCACAACAGTCACTTGATAACTAAATGACAAAATAAAAAGTTGACGCCTACGTCACTCTACAGAGTGTTTTAAAGTTTGAGTCAAACAACAGTTCTTGATTCAACCTGCATAATAATATTATGGACATATTCTTTATTTTCTTAAAACCTCACACATGTGCGAGTTTTCGATAAATTTACCTACAATATAAAAAAAGAATAACAAAAGTAGGAATTAAAATAGAGGAATTATTCACGAACGGGAAAACCATCGAAAATACTATCGAATGGGATGCTAACCCTGACGCGGCCCCAGTTGAAACAAGTGATGGGTCTGTTAACAGGCCACTGCCACTTGCGAAAACACCTTCAACGGATAGGGCTAAACAACGGATCCATTGAATGTAGACTCTGTGGCGAAGAGGATGAAACCGCCTCACACATAATATACCGCTGCGGAGCGCTGTCCCGCAGAAGACAAAATATCTTCGGGAACATACAACGTGGTGGCAACCTCCCACATGACAAGCTTGGTAGAAGGTTACTGGACCTCATAGATGGAACAAACATCTTCTAACAAGATCGGGGCACACAATAAGCCGAAAGGCTGCAGTGATTTGAAGTTCGGGCCTTTAAACCGACCCCCGCCTTTAACCAACCAACCAACCAACCAATTATTCACGATCAAAATCCATCGAAATATTGAGTAGATCGATTATTTTAGCTGTGAGTGTAGGACAACAAACAAGGGATGATTACCACGTATATGAAACAAGGAATTTGAAATCCCTGTTATCTGTTTATTATTATTATTGCCTAAGAAAATCAATTACTTGAAGTGCGCTGTGCATTACGTGTCCTTTACGGGAAAAACAATTTATAAGATAACCTCTTCAAAATTTAAAAAGCAAATATATCAAACTCCGCCATCGGATCTGATAAAGTAATTCAAATTTTAATTGTTCCCAGAATTTTTTTCGTAGATATAATGTCTCAATATTATTTTTTACTTTTTATGTATGTCTGTATGTTTCTAACGGTGCTAACGTCAACTGGTCAGAAACAAATTGGCCAAAGTCAATTCAACGAATATGAGAATTAGCTGAGTTCATAAATTTTTATTAACAATTTTACATAATAACTGAAGGGCGGACAATACGGAAATTGCATTAAATTTCTGCATTTGTCGGAAAATTTGCATGTTTTTAATACCTGGTGCATTTAATTGCATATTTTGTTAAGCTGACAGACATTTTAACCCCCGTATTTTTGATCAAGTACAAGCCCTAAGAAAAATACTTTAAGGCACTCTGAGAGTAGTGGCTGTACTAACAAAGCGATTCACGCTGGTTATGAATCATTGAAGGATATATTCGTTAGGAAACACGATCTCAGGAAGATCGTTCCATAAGGATGGCGTCCTCCAGATGAAGGAATTCTTAAACAATGAAGTTCGCGGAGTACTAATCTGGACCACATATGGATAGGCGGCAGTGGTTCATCGTGTGTTTCTGCTTTCGTCACTCTACGTGAAATTAAGCGGGCAAGGTCATTCTAGAATTCATGAAAATATCTGTAAAAGAGAGTCAAGTCTTCAACCGGTCTTCGACATTCTAGACTGTCGAGTTCGTGGTTTCAGATCACGACACGTGGTTATTCCAAGACTTATCTCCTAGATTGACGCACAACAAATTAATTGATGAAGCCAGTGGAATTGCGTGTTTTGCCATGTCTATATCCTGTTCTGTAATGTTCATTGAAATACAATTGTATTTAATTTTATTAAATAACCTAATTATGTCTCTATTATCGTCAACATATTTAGGGAGAGAATATTACTCTAGAAAAACCTTCAAAACGACATTTTGATGTATTTTTAGAAATAACGGTATTTTATTCTTAGATCAATTTCACATTTCTTGACCACTCTGTACAATATTTCGAATATTGATTAAGGCTAAGGAAGGAAAGAAGAGTATTTTCTAGACAAGCAAAAACATTTATTAAGAGTGACTTTCTTTCGCATCTTTCTATTTTTAGTCCATTTGTCTCCTTGTAAACCCCATCCGTGGACATGATGTAGATCTTCGTGTATATCTGTTGCTATCTTCATTATTCTGCTAGTAATTTTTCCTTATAATCGACGAAAATCTACTTGCCACGCTACAAATTTCATCTGTTTTTTTAAATAAATAAAATAATCTTAAAATTTTGCTTCTTATGCATTTATTTTTGTCCTACCACTTCATTAATCAGTAAAATATGGAAAAAACAATATATATATTAGCACATACGTAAAAATTATTGCAAGCGTGTGGCTACCGTCTAAAAATACATGTTTATAATCTTATTTCATTAAGATTCTATAATGTGCAACATAATCGTATACATATATTTACTCGCAGGAGCTTTTCTAGTAAGTGCTAATAATCCATGTGACTTAAGGGAAACATGGTTTGGCTCTGTTTGTGTCTGTGATTCTAACTATTGCGATACAGTGCCTGCGGTTGTAGATTTAACATCTGGTCAATACCAACTATATACCACAAGTAGCGCAAAATTGGGTTACTATTCCACAACAGGTAGTTTTTCTAACGCATCGGATTCTACTGCTGTTACAGTAACAGTTTCCGACCTAAGTAGCACCCATCAATCTATCATTGGTTTTGGTGGAGCTTTCACTGATGCAGCGGGTATAAATATTGCTAGACTATCAGAAGAAGCTCAAGAGAAATTGATGCAAAGTTATTTTGGTAACGACGGCATTCAATACAGTTTAGGAAGAGTTCCCATTGGGGGAACCGATTTTTCTACAAGACCCTATACTTATCTTGATGAAATTGACTTAACATTAGATTCATTTGCATTGCAAGTAGAAGACCTCAATTATAAGGTAACTCGCTTTTAGACTTGTTATAAATAATGTTCACTTTAACGAAAACTTTTTGTGAAATGTATTTTAGTTCTCAACTTGCTGCTTAAAACTTTTCCTAACGGAGGCATAATTATATTGCTCCGGAACAGGTAGGATCTTTAACAATTCGATTATCTCATTTCATATACCATTATAAATTAAATATTGTTAGGTCATTATAAAACTTGGTTTGATAATTGTGTTTTGGGCCACTTTTAGATACCTTATATCAAACGAGCATTAGAGTTACGCGATGGGAAATCATTTAAGTTGTTCGCTTCTGCTTGGTCAGCTCCAGTTTGGATGAAAACCAATAACTGGTAAGTAATTATTTAGCAGCAATATTTAATGTTTCCTTGAATATTTTCTTATATTTTAAATAATTGATTTGTTAATAATTATCCTAAATCACATATCGACAAAGCAATGTTACTATATAATTTATTAAATTATAATTTATATTCTGTTATCATAATATATTAAATTGACCTTTAATATTAACGTTCACGAAACAAAGCTACGATAAAAATATGGACACTTCAAATGCAATTTTAATTATTTAATGCTTTAAACCTTAAAATTGATCTTCAGATATAATTTCCAATTTTATTATGTGTTAATAGGATATAAAATTACTACATATTCATTTACAAAAGTAATGTTATCGATTCACCAGCGGCGTCCCTGCAATCGTGTTCGATGATATTTTTTTAAAACAAAGCCACTTATATTTTTTCTATATGAATATTTTTTCTGCTTAGCCTGATCAATTTTACATGAAAATATTCTCTAAATATTATTAACGCTGATGATATTGGTAGCTTGGTGGCTTGTTAACAACAATTAATATCAAAAGAACTTGCTGAGATAATAAAAAAATAACGATTTAATAGTTATTTATGTATCAATGGAATTCGAAGGGTCTTTATTACCGTGGGCAAAGTTGAAATTGACCGACGTAATTGTAAATGCACGGCCTACTATAAATTTAATATAAAAATATAAATTATTCATTTATTTATTTATTTATAAAATAAAATATGTATAGTGTTACATATTTGGAAAGAGAAATAAAAATGCAATTTTCTTGGCTAAAAATATACAGGGTGTCCCATTTAAAATAAATAGTTTGATACGATAACTTTTTGACCTGACGCGGTAGATGCGATTTTTAGATGGGATCATACTCTACTTAGCGCACTATCAAACTTTTATATGAAACATTTTCTTGTATTATTAGTAATAAAAATGTAGAAGACAATTTTAAAATCGACAATTTTTCAATTTACTCTTGTATCTTTTAAACCAGCGAATATTTTTAAGTTCTGTTTCTATCATTTACATCAGTTTTTTCATAAGATCAATAATTACTAGTGTTGTGATCACTCGAGCGAAAAACCGCTTGATCACTCGATTATTGAAATAACCGACATCGCTCGATTATTAAAAAAACCGCTCGAATTATCTATTCAGGTGAAAACCATGGCCCGTAACTTATTATCTTTCACTCAATACCCGCGCTTCGCTTGCCGCCGACGAAATTTACCGCTGTAGCGTGATCGATTTAAAAAACTGCTCGTATATTCAAACAGTTTTTCGCTCGATAGGAAATACTCTAGTTAAAAATCAGGCGAAAAACCGAAAAATATCGCCGGTTATCTGATAGACCACCTCCGGTCTAAGCGCTGCGCGATCCGATTGGCGACGTTCGAGATTGACGCTGAGCTAGTACACGACATACGTCTTTCTTAAAGGCACATAAACGAGAAGGTGCATATAAAAAAGTATGCTGAATCCCTTAGCGGAGTCATCATGATTTGGTAAAGTTTTGTTTTAACTGGGTAGCCAGTGGAGTAGTTTAGGTCTCCGATTGTAAATATTAAAAAATTAAAGGATATAATTTTAAAATTTTTAATTACTATAAAGACGCGAAAACTTCTCAAAAATAACATAATAATAGAAATTGTTAATGAAAAATAACAAAACGAACAAAATGGTTAACAAAATATATAGAAAAATTCGTTGGTAATCTTATAGTAAACATTTTTAAATCTAAACAGGAACTTTTTATTATTAAACTCAAGAAGACTTCTTAAAAATAACATATATTATAGAAAATGTTAATGGAAAATAAGAAAACGAGCAAAATAGTTAACAAAACATATTTATCGACAAATTTTTTGGTAATTAAAAGTAAGCATTCTTAAATTTAAACAGGAACTTTTAGGAAACTATGAATACATGAGTACATGAATTTAAAAAAATAATAACCAATTTTCTTATTTTGCCAGTCGCGTAACTAAGCCTAAATTTTTGTAGTGCACACAGTGGGCACCTGATAATTTAAAGTGGAAGAATTTGACAAGCTATTTTAAATATCTACTTATTTTATGCTCGTAGATTGAGAAAGATGTGAAGAAAAATAACTCTTGGTAATACTTTTTGTTCGGGTTAAAATCGCACAATAATAAACCCGAACAATAAATACATATTTGTGTGATTTTTTGCAGTTTTTTGTTTGGTATCGAGACACGTTGTAAAAATTCATTATTCACAAATAAATAAATTTATGGAATTTTTTTGGTGACACTATAATTTTTTAGCTAAACCCGTAGTTACCAGCCTGCAAAATACCCGACCTGATCACATGTAAAGGGCTAGGCAGCCCGTTAAGCAGTCGGTGACGTCATCGCTTGGTAAATTGGAATTTCAGGCGATTCACTCGAGCGATTAACTCTATTATTAAAATCGCTCGAGTATCAAGTACTAGATTATTAAAATCATCGGTTTTTCCCAACATTAATAATTACCGACATACCCATCAAAAGTGTCAGAAATGGGTAACCCTGTACATGCACGGTAAACCTGATTTATGTAATTATATTTGTTGTAATAATAATTTGAAAATTGTTTAAGCAAATATGTAATTTTTTTTTTAAGTTCCTTTGTTAAAGTAAAAACATAAACTGTCCGGGTCGTTGAAGTTAATACTCTAGGATACTTTTGACCCACAGCAGACCAGCGGAAAGAATACATCCATTTTGTTTGCTTTAATTAATACCTAAATAGAAGTTTTTAAGAAGTAAAATAGTTCTTATGATAAACAATCCACTTAGTTGAAGAGGTGGAACAATGCCTGAATAGTATTAATCTAATTAACAAATCAGAAACTATAAAAATGTATACACACAATATAAAATTAGCGTAAGGAAATAAGAGAATAGCTATTGTATTTACAACCAGGTAAGCTAAAATGTTGTGTGAAAGTGACTTTCTCAAACTCGGCGGTTTTTCGAACTCGGCTAGTGTCGTGTTAAATACCTCCTCGCTTGAAATCTACCACTTTCAACTCTCGTTATATGTGATATAAGATTGTTATCTATCGCTGTTTTTGCGTTAAAAACGTGTTTATTTCACCCTAAATCGATGATTGTCTTTCGATATAACGGAGGATATTCTGAAAAAAGGTGAAAAAGCAAGAGAATCATTACTTCCATCGAATAGTGAAGCTCTGTTCCAAAAAGGATACAAGATATCTGAAGCAGCTGACACGGCAAAATGTTATGCCAAAAGATGCCAACGAAACTCTCTTCCTGGCATATTTTCAAGAAATGGTAAGTAAATTGGTAGTAATTTTCTTTATTTGTTGCAGTCAAAAACGTATAGGCCAAATTCTTTATGGACTAAATGGCCAATGCTAGAATTGATTGTGAATATACATGAGAAACCAGATACCTTTATTTGTTATAGGTTGTTTTAACTATGGGTTATTTTGTAGAATGCAGAAGTCAGGAACTTCTAAATATGAAAAGTGGATATAGAGAACCGTAATTCCATTATGCTAGTAAGCGTACCGAAATGTAAAACGGGTGCATCGAAGAAATTTACAGTTGTGTTATCTGCTTTGCTTTCATTAAGAATTTATATGTTCTTACGTCCTGAGGTATTGAACAATTTATTTTTTAACCTCCGACAAAATAAATGTACCATCGTGTCGAAATAAAACTGGGACAACAAAATTGTCGTTGTAGAGTATCTCCTAGGCTATAAAGAGTATGCAAAATCTATTGAGAATAGATAATAATTATTGTCATAGGTAATCATTGTTGTCATGGATTATTATTGTTGTGAAAAATACAAGGAGAAATCAAAATACATATAGTTTATTGTTTTAAAATGTAACAAAAATGAAAACAATTTTTAATTTCAATCATATTTAAACTTTAATATAACAAAAAATAACATACTTTTAAAATATTGGGTAGCTGCACCGTTAATATCGATATTAAGGCTTGCAAACATCGTAGCATACTTAAGACTAGGTTTCTCGTATACTCTTGCGTTATTTCATCCCATGCTTCCATTATCCTTTCGCGCCATTCATCTTGAGTTCTAGGCTGGAAGTTATATTTATACATAAATTTTGCCATTTCACCCCAAACGTTTTCAATTGGGTTGATATCGGGACTTTTCGAAGGTCACAGCAGAACACGAATATGATTTTCGTCTAAATAATTTTGCACTATGCGGGCTTTATGAATCGGAGCATTATCGTGTTGAAATATAAAAGCTTGGCCATGTGCTGCGCCTACTGATGGTATCATAACTTGGTTTAGTATATTGCAATATAATGGTGAATTGAGCCTTCCCGGTACTATTTTGACAAACTCCTGGGCCCCTTGAACTAATCCAGCCCCAACCGCTTATAGAAAAGCGTCCACTTTGATTGGTCTTATGTGTATGTCTTTCATCATATTTCGAACCAGAAGGCCTGTAAACGCGGATTCTCCTATTGTTGCAGGATTGAAAGTTCTTTTCATCGGAAAATATTATGATTTCCCACATGTTATCTCGATTTATGTATTCATGAGCAAATTCTAATTTTCTCTGTTTGTTTGCTTCGGTCAAAAATATTTTATTTGTTGCATAACAACTCTTTATATCCGAATTACGAATTCTACTACGAGCTGTATTAGCGGAACCTGGAAAATGTGTATCTTCTTTAGTCCTTATTGCTGTTTCGAATAGATTATCTCTTAAAAAATTAATTAATTGTATATCTTGGCCTTTATTCGAAATTTTGGGGCGACCAGTACCTGCTTTTCTTACGGTACTTCCATATTCTGCAATTTTGTGCTTAGCCAACAGTACGATATTTTTGCTGGTTCCTAATTCATCTGCGATGTGTCTTATTTGATGCCCATCTCTCAATCGCGTGTAAATGATTTCAAATATTTCGTTCGACACGTCAGTCACAAAATTACATCATCTTCAAAACAAATTAATAGTCTGTTAGATTAAACTACATTTTGCTGTCCCAGTCTTATTTCGGCACGATGGTACATCTCAACCAATAGGGAAAATTCCCAGCAAAATCGCCGCAATGTATTTAAGATTGCCAATCCCATGTTCCTGTAAGCGACACTGCCTTCGTCACACTGAAGAAGCTCCACGGTGGCGTAGGGCTATTTGGAGGATGGTATCGAATTAAAAAATAAGATTGTATTGTGTCTACTTTGCCATCATAAGAGGCACACACCCCGACTGTAGTGAACAGAAGTACCAGCCATACAAAAGAAGAAATTGTTTCCAGTGGCAGAAGTAATTTTCAGGGAACATTCCAAATTGTACATTTCCTATTTGTAATGGCATTAATAAATAATAGTTATTTTAGCATTTTGTGTTTCATTTTTACCTGTAAAAGGTAGAGGGAGGGGAATTAAAGAATGTTTAATATGCCAAGAGAGTTATTGATTGCGTAACCATGATGATATAAGCTTATAAGTTACGGTCAGAAATTAAAAAAAAAACACCAACAAAAAATTGAAGGAGTTGCGGACATATGTTCTTATAAATTTTGCTTCATAAAGCAACCTAAGGAAACACATTTTAAATTATTATCATTAAGGAAAAAAATCTTTTTTTTTGTTATCTATTCATCTGTTCATACCTGCTCAAAATTTTAGGTTTAATGGAATAGGAACTCTTAAAGACGAATATTGGAATTTATGGGCAGATTACCATGTAAAGTTCTTTGACGCCTATGTTCAAAATGGTATATCATTTTGGGGCGTAACAACTCAAAATGAACCAATAGATGGAATTATTGGTACTCAAGTTCAGAATGTTGGCTTCAATTCGACTCAAATGGTAAGCTTCATGAAGGTGGTAAATTTGGTTCGAAATCCATTTAAAACAATAGGTCTAGTTTGACTGAAATTATTCAGACGTAAAATGTGCTTGGTAAAATGGTAATTGGGTCCTGGCCCTGCTTGCCTGGAGCCAAGCCTACTTATATAGCACTATGCGTTAAATATAAGAACCATTTATCTACTTTTGCGAACAAATATATTTTATAAAGGAAGCCAAATTAAATGTTTATCTATTGAATAAATATGGTAAATGATTCATTAAAATATAGTGTATCTTGTCCTTTTAAGAGACGTCTACGTCGTGAGTGGTTGAAGCTAAACTGAATTCTCCAGGTAGCTGATATGCCAACTTCGCAGTAACAACATAGCATTGAGTAATACCGATATGTTCTAATTGTAATTATAGGAAATAAAGGGTTTTCCAATAAGAACAATATGATTTTAAAATGAAATAAAATTAACATTATTTCAGATACTATCAAACATTTTATATTATATTAAAGTACAGTCGATAACATTTATGTTTTGAATAACACATAGTTTAAATGTCCACCTCGAGTTCGTCTACACGAGCGAATTCCACGGACCCAATTTTCGTTGGTTTTGTGCAATAAATCGGGCGTGATCTGACGAATGCAGCATTCAATGTTCAGTCTTAATGTGTCAAGTGTTTGTGGTCTGTTTGCATATCCCCACAAGAAGTAATCTAAAGGAGTTACACAGCTTCTTGGGGGCCAGTGAACAGTTGCGTTCCTTGATATTATCCTTTCATCAAACTTTTCTTGGAACCACATATCC
Source organism: Barypeithes pellucidus (assembly GCA_963991005.1). Lineage (NCBI taxonomy): Eukaryota > Metazoa > Arthropoda > Insecta > Coleoptera > Curculionidae > Barypeithes > Barypeithes pellucidus. The sequence continues at coordinate 29,990,913 of OZ022556.1, read as the reverse complement.
TCCAAATCCAGTGCATCTAAATTTGGCAACAAAAAATTTGTCGGTATCGTTCACCATTCACTGTAAAAAATGGTCCAATGATGCTATCATACCATAAACCACTCCATACAGTTTTTTTGCTTGTTGACATATCCGCTTAACCAATAATGAGCTTCATCTGGAAAGATAATTTATTTTTTTTGCAAAATTAGGATCCCTTTCAAGTTGTTCTAAACTCAACGCAGCAAATTCTGGGCGCCTACTACGGTCCAGTGGCTTAAGTTCTTGAATCAAAACAATTTTATACGGGCAATTTCAAATCTTTTTGCAAAATCGGCCAAGTTGTCGTGTTTTTAAGCACTAACTGTTGAGCACGACGAGGAACTGACAAATTTGGATCATCTGCAAAGCTTTCTCTTGCAGCAGCAACATTTTCAACAGTTCTGACATTTCGACGTCTTATTGGTGTTTTTACATCGTGAAGTAAAATTATTTTCAAATTTCTCAACGATGCGATGAATGGCAAGCAAAGAAGGGCGATTATTTGGACCAAAGTTTTCGCGAAGTACGCGATAAGTGTTCACAAAAGTACGCCTATTTTCGTAAAATTTTTAGATAATAACCAAACGTTCTTGAAGTGCATATTTAGCCATAATAAATTGTTAGAGTAATGACAGGTATAGTCGTTACAGCGAACCCTCGCGCCAGATATGTCAAGTGTCACGTGACATTAATGACTTACCTGCTTATTTCTGGTTATTTATTTTGCTTAGGTTTGTATGACATTCCAGGACCTTCCAGGACCGTACTATAATAGTACGTAAATTTATTTTAAAAATGAAACGAGTCTATTTATATTTTTAAATGCATTTTTTATTATAGGGAATAAAACACACATACACATTGTATTTTTTTGTTATTTATTTACTCAAATATATAAAATGATGTCAGTATCTATAATTATATGTCTAGTAGGTACCTCTATATTCACAAAAAGATAGGAAGTACGTATCTACACGGATGTCCATCTTTACCTACTGTAAACTTTATACAATGTGTCTACACAAGGGCTTAACTATAGCTGTAATATAAATACAAATCACTTGGACAAATTTCCATGTTTTTGTACCGGATGCACAAAAAAAACATTTCTGAAAATAGCTATGGACCTTTTCTAAGGAAGAGTTATTGTATTAAAAAACTAAATATGCGGTTTGCTTTAAGGTTGTTCACTCTTGTTACCTCTGTTTGAACTTTAATGGTCAATAGTAACTTATAAGTGTATAGTATCATAACAAGCAAATTCTATATGCACCCTTCTTCTGTATACGTAGGCTACGTATACTGCAAATACGTAGGTTACGTAAGTCATATATGCAAAAACTAATGAAATGGGGATGATTTTGGCCTTCCCCATTGGGATTTCGGGAAATGTAAGATTAAAGAGATACGAAGTCGGGTAAACTGGGACAATTTTTCGGCTCCAAGTTGCTCATTGGCTATATAATATATTTCATGAAATCTGCGTCTCTTCTGAGCAACACAATGTTTTTCCATTAGAGCTCGGCGATTATCATCAGCTCTATATATAAATCAGAAGCTTCCGACAATATTTAGTGTTCTCTGCAAAGTTCTAAAAATAGTGAACTTAGATAAACATATTATTATTACACCCTACATGATCAATAATTGCACTTGAATTCTGACCAAATCTATTAAAAATATCATGCAGATATTTCTTACTTTCCCAGCTAACCAAACTGTCGCCACACAAAAGTATTACCTGATATTTAACCGAAATAAATCGCAACTCACTCGGAAAGAATTAAAACATCTAGAAATTTTTATTTTTATTAATATTAAAATTCACCTTAGTTTCTCTAACGGTGACATCAGCTGAGGTAGAAAGCAGACAATAATTATGCTCCATAATTATTATTTTCGCCTAAAAACAGATAAATAAAATATTAACCTATAAATTTTTCGTTACGTGATTAGTACTTACTGTGGTTTGCAAATACACAAACAACTCGACATGTAGTTAATCAAATTTTTCATAACAAAATAAACTATACTAAAACGACGTAAATACACTTTTAAAACTTATTAGCACCAATCAAACTGGAAAAATATAAAAACACAATACGCTTAATGCGGTTCTCGTATAAAACTGGGGTATTTGATTAAGTCCCCAAACAGCTGATCGATGACATATTGCTGATGTAAATTATCGAAAAAGCTTGAGGGTTCGCTGCAAAGACTATATAACTTTATTACCATGGTTAGCAGATCGTTTCAAAATCATATCGTTCTTATTGGAAAACCATTTATATGCCTATTTTATATTTTCTTAATTTCAGAGGACTTGGATTACTCAATATCTTGGTCCAGCCATTAGGAACTCGTCCACTCAAAATCACTTGAAAATTATTTTACATGATGACCAACGTATCTTGTTGCCTATTCTAAAGTTGGTGAGTAAAAGTAAATGAGGACTCATGACACCAGGTGTTGTCAACTCTATGTCTTATTAGGTTGGTCCAAAAGTCATCTATTATGTGAATCAATGTTAAAAACTTTGAGTACACTAAAATGTTATTAATTGTACCGATATCTTCTTCATTTTTTAAATAATTAATTGATTTAATATAATTTTCAATTAGCAAATTTGAAAACCCTGAAAAGTTTTCCTTATTATCTATTTTTGAACTTGGAAATGTCAATGTTACTAAATTATCAACTTTAAATCAAAATAATATTTAAATTAGAATGTGTACCTAAATGGTTGAGAATCAGCGAGACCTATATAAGGGTAGGGGATGTTGGGGCAAACCAGGCCCTGGGGGCAATGTGGTTTTGTACAATATTTGTATAACTGTATCGTAAGGACGTCTATTGGCGTACCTACTCATCGACAGGTAAAGTGGCAGTTTAGTTGAAAATATAAATTATTTGTTCTTGTTGTACAAGTTTTGAATGATATTGTATATATAGCGTGTGTCTTAATAACATGCTAATATTTAAGGAGGTTATTCCTGGGTCCATTTTCAGAAAAAAACTTCATATGAACATATGTCCTAAACGTCTTAACTTTTGAGATACAGGGTGTTGAAGATTTTCATATTTTTTAATTATTTGTTAAGGTTAATGACTTAAAAACATGACAACTAGACTAGGTAGTAGATAACTGTCAAAACTCTTCATGTCTACAAAAAAACATCTGCTTCTTATCTACTTGTTCCTATTTAATCTTTGTTAATACCTAATTTCATAACAAAGTGCAAATGAACGAATTTAATTTTTTTATATGAAAACTGTATACGACAAAAAATCAAAAAACGACATTTGCTCAGCAAGGAATGATAATTTCAAAAATAATTTTTATTAAAAAAAAAAGAAGTGGCGTACTTTTTATCAAAAATACGGAGGGCAATTCCCGCACGAACGCCACTGATCAGAATAAAAAATATATTATACATCATAAAAGCCTCCTGATCAATAGAAAGTGTGTACCAAATTTCACAAAAATATCTAGAGCAGTATCACAGATATTAATAAAAAATTAGATTTTTTGAAAATCTTTAATACCCTGATCTCAAAAGTTAATACGTCATACGTTTATATAAAGTTTTTTCTGAAAATAGACCCAAGAATAACCTCCTTAAATATCATCATGTTATTAAGAAACACCCTGTATATTTGGGGTATACATACGAAAAACACATATTATTTTATGACTTCTAATACAATTTTTCGGTGTATCTTGGAGCAAAGTGGATTTCTCACTAAGGGTGTAGCGTTTAACCTTTTCCTGACACTTACCTGTGTTTGGTTTTGTTGAGAAGTGTACTAGATTCACCGAAAGGCCACCAATAGATTTGAAATTGTTGGTTGCCTAATGAAGCCCTGATAAGATAATAAAATCGATATCGTTCGATAGCTGGAAACAATTCCAATTTGCGAGGTTGCCATATTTATCTGCACGTTTTCCTGGGCACCATTTAACTAGGCGATGTTTACCGCCGGTTTAGAACCAATCAAATTTGAATTATACGAATCGGAATTTCCGGTACTATCTGATTGAGAGGGATTTTGGCTTCCGTCCACCATTCCGGGGTGAACACGCGTCAAACCAAGGCTGTTTCAAGGCAATTTTAAAGAAACTGGGATATCTTTCCCCAAAAACCCAATCGGGTGATATAGTAAATTTTCTTTAAAAGGAGCCCGTGCTCATCACCGCCAAAGGATAGATGGTTGTGTAGTTTTTTTGTGTTGCAACCCTGAAAGTTCAGTTACCCAGGCACACCGGAATCATCTTATTTTACCTTCCGCAGAACCCTTCGTATAAGGTGAGTCGATTTTACTTAAGAGAATCAGTTTAGTTTTTTTTCATTATAATGAAGGCAATCTGCCCTTTCGATCCAGAGCGTGGATATTAACTACCCATCTTTACAGGGTTTCTTTTTCTTCCCTGCTCGCATGGTGCTGCTCCGTTTATGTGAGAATGCCACCTCATGTTTTCCTGTTGAAACCCCAGGTGTATCCTTGATGATATGTAGTGACGCTCTGCCAATTTTGGATTTTAAGGGGCCATGTTTAGAGACCAATCAGGATACAAAGGGCTCGCAAGAATTCTACGTTGGATTAATTCAGGCCAGAATTTTTTTTCTTATATTTTTTACTTATTTTTTTTAACATTTTCATTCTTATTAGCGATAATCTTACGTTGATTTTTAATGATAATTAATGACTTATTATGATTTTTAATGTAGCCGTAAGCTACGAAAAGACTAGGTATTTCTTTTGAAATTTTTTTTATTTCAGTATAGATAATATTACCGAAACAACCATTAGGTTAATCTAGATATTTTACGTATCATTGTAGTGCAACCCTACAATGTAAACTATAGTCGACTATGGGAGGGTATGTGCATTCTTCTTATATAAACCTACTATTACACCATTTCACTTTAATTATTTTATCTCATTTAATCTAAACCTACAATAGTCTACAATTAAAAATTATTCCTATACAAATATGAAATAAAATTTAGATTTTTTTTGATTTTAAAATTTTGCCTAATTTCAATCATCTCACTTATACAAACTAAAAAGTCCCATTAGACACTTGTTTACCTTACTCATGGTCAACATAAGCTAGTTCAGGTATTTAACACCTTTTTTTTATTAATTTGGGTTTCGTAATTTTCCCCAAATTAAAAGACTTTTAAAAGAAAGATATATAAATTACGTGGTGCCCAAATAATTTTGAAAATAAAAATTTATAAATAACTAATAAACTATTGATACTGTGTATTAACAAGCTACGACCTACGACGCTCACCAGACGTACAGCTGCCGGATGAATTTGGTCATTTTTCTTTTGTTTTACAAGGAAAAACGATACAAGGGGCACATTAACACCTCTGACCAAAAAAAAATCTATTTTTTTAAATTATAATAAATTTTACACATCATCATCATCATCACCGGCCTATAACTGTCTAATGTTGGATAAAGGCCTCTCCTTCTGTCTTCCATGCACCCCTGTCCTTCGCTAGCTGAACGAGTTTTGTAGTCCATCGATTACAGTCCTATCTAGCCACATGTTTAAAATTTTATACAATAAACCAAAAACTTACTATTCCTTTAGTTTTACGATTATTTTTGATCGAGAGTTTTCGGAAAATTTTTTGTTATTTTTTTTATGTATTATGTCATAGTTCTGCTCTAGAATTACTAGATATCACTATAATTCACAGCGAAATCATGAAATAATATATATCAATCATCCAAATTGCTTTATAAGATGTTAAAAATATTTGTAGATTTTTTTTCTTAGCCCAACTTTACCCCAACTTCCCCCATGTAGAAACTAGTGGTTATAAATGATAGGATATATAGGGAAAGTCGAAATAATATCAGTACTTGATCGTTTCCTATGGCTTCTTAATTGATTAACAGGGTTTCATAGTTACAAGTTAAAATTGACCAGACCTGTATAATAAATGATTTCAATATCGATAGTTATATTGACAAATTTTAATATATATACTTAGTAATAAAATTAAATTTCATTATTGAACTTGTAACTTGGAACCCCTGTATATTAATAAGGAAGCCAGATAGTAGAGCGATTTATATGAAGTACTTACTGACATTATTTCGACTTTCCCTGACGAGTTTCTGGACATTCGGTATATTTCACAGATTGTTTGTGTTGCAAATATTGCATCCAATATCCGATTTCAAGTAATTGGAAACCCTGTCTTTGTAGAAACTTATGTCCAATATTATTCATTTTAACATCTTTTAGTTGGTTCTTTCTGATGATGAGGTCCTTAAGTACGCTGATGGAGTTGGTATTCATTGGTATACTGATAATTTTGTCCCAGCAGCATTTTTAAACTTCATAAAAAGTGATAAGAAGGAATTGTTCCGTCTTGCAACCGAAGCATGTACAGGTAATTGATAAGGTCCATTTAGACAAACTTAAACTATACAGGGTGTCCCATTTTCGATACTTCCTGGTGGTATGATTATGATAATCTTAACTTTGTAGACAACCTTCGTATTTCCGATACGCGTTAACGCACAGTGGCGTAACTATATAAACGGGAGCCCCAGAAAATGTGTCATAATGAGGCCCTTACCGGGGAATTATGTTACATTATTTCACCACCACCACAATTTCGGGGACATTGATTTTTTCTGTATTTAAGTTCACGGTAATTTGGTGCTGTACGAGATTCGAGGTATGGGATACGGAGACGTTCGAAAATAAATTGATCTATGTCAAACTTTTTATTCTGATGGTACAATACGAAAATGAAGAACAGTCCATAACACCCCAAGTTTTCGAAATTTTCATATTCAATTTTAGAATTTTATACACCTTACTTTTGCATCAGCAAACATGCGAATAATTTGATCAAGGTTACTTTTCAAACGATTGGATATTCTATGTTCGATAGATCACCCTAAAAATCGTACAATGTACGGTCACGCCCATGCGTAGTAGTCGAAAGCCGTTCCAACCGACCCAAAACGGTGTATCTCGCGATCCATCCCGTTGGTGTTCCAACCAAACTTCTGATCGTTCGCAAATAAGTTCCTGAACGGTGAAAACGATACATGACCAAGAGCAGGTACCGTTTGTACTGACTTGTGCCGTAAGAATTTTAACAGTTGTTTTTTGTATTCCTGGCATTCGTGCAGTTCTTTTAGCCTGTTTTGTAGGAGTTGTTGCATAACCCCTCGTTAAGGTTCTGATTATTTAATTTGTTCTTATTAAATTTGTATAATCCGGTTCCCAAACCTACAAGATATTCTTACCACGAAACACGTTATTATCTTCCATAATTATTAAATATAACAAAATGGAACGACAAAAGATAATATTCAAGCTAAGACGAAGAAATTAAGCAAGAAAAGTAGTGTTATGATTTATGATAAGTAACTAATCTTCTTTCCTAGTTTAAGCACTAATCAGACAGGCGATCAGGATCATCTGAGATTTTTACAGAGAATGGTCATAAAAACGTACCAACCTTGCACCTCTTGTGCATCGGCAACAAACAGTGCAAAATTAACGCCTGCGCACAAAATCGATCCCAACAGTTTCGTGACGGTTCTAGAACGATACAAAAATAGGGTGTTGGAACAAACCTAATATACAGGGTGTAACTAAATAAGTGTAAAACATTTAAGGGGGTGATTCCTCATCGAAAAAAAGATAGGATCTTTCATATAAAGAAACTTCATTGGAGCATCCCTTGTTAAGTTACAGCCCCTTAGAGGGGATACATAAAATTTATAAATAAACAAAACTAATTTATTAATAACAAAACATACAACATCTAGAAATCATAGTAAATGTTCAATATGTCTACCTTCAGACATTACGCATGCGTCTAGACGTCAGCGCATTGAGCAACGTATTCGCGCGTTTTATGGCGATATGTATCTTGTTCGTAAAATAATTTTTTGCTGCGAACTGGTATATTTTGGGCAAAAAATTCAAAAGACATTTTTTGTTTAGAATGAAACAGGCTATCGGAAATAAATTTTTAGATGGTAAACAAATAATAAGACAAAAACTTACATTTGAAATAAATTTTAGGGGTTGCGTTTTCCACCCTTACAACCATGGGGTAAACCAAATAAATTACTGGCTAAGTGTCTTTTTGGTAGTAGAAAATGTCAGGTTAATTTCAATATTGTAACTTTTTTAGTGATTGTGAAAAAAATTGTTAAACACATTTTATGTACCCCCTTTAAGGGGCTGTATCTTAACAAGGGATGCTCCAATGAAGTTTCTTTATATGAAAGATCCTATCTTTTTTTCGATGAGGAATCACCCCCCTTAAATGTTTTACACTTATTTAGTTACACCCTGTATACATGTCCGCGATGGCGCGCAAATTTGAAATTGAGAACGTAAAAAACGTTAAAATATGAACGGTAGATAACGAATATGAAAAACCGAGAAATCAGCTTTTTCACTAAAAGCTTTTATTTGATCGTTCTACAGATTCTACAGAATGTCAACACAGCAATTTAAAAAAAAAAATTTTTTTTTTCGTTCACCACTTTTGTGGCCCCCCTGATGCTCGTCGCCCCGGACAATCTGACCGGCCAGGCCGACGGCAGTTACGCCACTGTTAATGCATCAAAAGGGTAAAATAAATATTGTTAGATATTTCACCATATAGTTAAAACTGAGGTTAACACATTGTCTCTATTTTTAAGGATATAATGCACAACGTCATGGCGTAGGAGAGCCAGTAGAGTTGGGAAGCTGGGACCGAGCCAAACAGTATATTGATGATATAATGGAGGTAGCTAATTATTATTGTGTCTTTTTGTATCTGATGACAAGTATGCAGGGTGTTAATATGATCATGTTACATACACACGTAGATAGAATATATGAAAAAACCATCAAAGTTCATATCAACATTGGTCCGGAAACCCTTCCTCAGGTCCTTTGAAGATAGCCTTCATAAACACATTTTCGTTTAGTAGCTCCGGAACTATTTGAGCCATTGCAACCAATTGTTGTTAGTAAATAAGCTCATCTATTTGAGCCTATTGGCTAAAAACAAGTTAGGGTACAGAAATTATTTATTGAAATCTTAAATATGTTAGGACGAAAGAACTACTTTTTAAGATTCTTTTTGTACTACCTCATTGTTCTTTTGACTTAATTTCTTTAAGACTCCAATTCTTCGTATTTGTAGCTAATTTCTGAAGAAATGATGACATTTAACGACTCTTACAGAGAGTACCCTTTTAAATAAAATCATAATGTATTGTCAAAACGGCAAGAAGTTAAAGGGTTACAGGAATGGGATGAAATTTACCCAAATGGGTCACATGCCCCTGCTTAAAGTTAACATTGTCTAATAGTCTCAAATAGATGAACATACTAACAGTAATTTATGTCGCAAAATTGGTTGCGGTAAATGAAGTAGTTCTGGAGCTACAAAACGAAAACTAGTTGATGAAGGCCATCTTCAAAGAACTCTAACTCCCTGAGAAAGTATTTCCGGATCAATGTGCATATGAAGTCTTATTACTTCTTTCATGTAGTCTATCTACCATAGACGTTTGTAACAAGATCATACTAATACCTTGTATATTTGCAGAAGATCTCCAGGATAATGTGATTATGCATTGTGGACAAGAAACTTTCTTACTTACGTCATCTATTTTAATTATTATTTTCTCACTAAGGCATTTGTAGTGTCATTGTCAGGAATACAAAAACATATAAAAAGGGAAAGAAAGCTTAATGATGAACGTCTCTAACTTCTAATATTTAATGCTGGCTTGCACCACGGGTCTAGGACTATTCGCCGTCGCCGTTTTGCCGTCCCCGGTTCGCCGGCAGCCGATTCGCCATGGGCCGTTTCGCCGTCAAGTAGAAATTAATAAAATACGTAATAAATTATTTCAAAAAGTAAAATAATATGAACCTCTAACAAACCCGAACAAACCCCATTCTATTATATAGTACTGTAATAAAATTTATAATTAGGGTTCTTGGAATTCAACTTCAATATATCGTCAGCTTAATTAGTAAATCACATAAGTCCAAATAGCAAAAAAAAGAATTTTATCGTTAGTAGACAATTTTAGAAACGATAATAATATAACAGAATATCTCAGAGGTTTAGCCCATAATTATGAAATGTAATAATTTTGTTCTATATATTTATAGTATAATATCTTAGAGGTTTATATTATTTTACTTTTTCAAATAATTTAGCAATGTATATCAAAAACACCCTTTATTACGTATTTTATTAATTTCTACTTGACGGCGAAACGGCCCATGGCGAATCGGCTGCCGGCGAACTGTCCCGCCGGCGAACCGGCGACGGCAAAACCGCGACGGCGAAACGACGACGCATCCATTCCCTTGCACCACACTTAATAAAATCACGTTAAGGATGCCTTTATGTCACGTAGGGAATAAATTGCATTTTTGCATTGCACCAAACACCATATAAGTTACATGTACATTACCTACGTTACGTAGCCAAATTTATGTAGGCTTAAAATTTTAAATAATGGCTTATAACCTAAATTTTTAATTATTAAATCAAATATGAAGTTGTCAGTTTTTGTGTCAAATAATTTCTTTATCATGGAGTTTCTCAATGACGACTTGGACGTTTTCGATATCATTGAACAGCCAAAAGAACTTCCTTTTTCTTTTGTCGTTAATTTGGAGCTCTTTTCCAGATATTCTTTTGTTCTATTACAAAACATTTCGTAAAAAAATGCTGGTGGTGCAATGCAGCCACTGTTATTCGCTACTTTGTTAAGATGTCAAAATTTGCAGCTGGTGCAACGAAATTAATTTTTAAGTAGACTTAAATTTTCTAATTCCATACTTAAGTGATGAGTTGTGAAAGCGGGCATAAGTTAACTAATAGAGAACATAAAGTCAACGTCTTAAAATACAAACCTGCTTTAGGATTTGCGCTACGATGTTGCCGGATGGACAGATTGGAACATGGCATTAAATGAAACCGGTGGACCAAACTGGATTTACGGCCTTGTAGATTCTCCGATAATTGTGAACGGAACATCCGATGAATTTTACAAACAACCCATGTTCTATGCATTGGGACATTTTTCCAAATTCTTGGTTCCCGATTCCGTCAGAGTCGATGTGAATGTAACTGAAAACGATGGATTCTCATCACTGGCATTTATCAGGCCCGATGGAAAACTAGCGGTTACTTTAAGCAACAAGTAATTATATTTTAAATTGCTGTTTGCTTTTGTTTAATACTCTTAATGTTTTCTTTTAGGTCTGACAAAGATGTAATTGTAAATGTCAATATTCTGGGATCCACAGAAGTATTTAACATAACTGCACACTCCATAAATACTTTGTTATATTTACAATAAATTGATAGAATATGTTGTAAATAAGTCATAATAAATATAGCTATAGCTGTAATAAATGCAGTGACATTTTTAATAAATATTTATTTTTTAATTAAATATATACCGCGTATTTTGATAGGAACTTTAAAAAATGGGAAACTTTTTTATCCTTCATTTTATCGAAAAATATCACTCTTGCCAAACAGATTTGCTTCATTGAAAACCTCCTTAGCCATAGTCGAATATCCCAAATATTGTACAGAGTTGCCGAAATATGTGTAATTGATCTAAGAATAAAATAACCATATTTCTACAAATATATGTGTAGTTTTGAAATTCTACAAAACAGAATAATAGGAAGAAAAAACAAAAAACTAGAACGATGTACCGAATATGATGGTGGCTCAAAAGAAATTTAACAGTTGTTTTAGGACCTTTTTATACAATATTTTTCTTATGATGAAACAAAAACACTATAGGAAAATCCTTTAAGGTACTCTGGGAATGATGCGTGTGCGCTTAAAGCGACTCACGTTAGTTTTGAATTGTTGGAAGTTATACTCGTTGGAAAACAAGACCTCGAGAAGGTCGTTCCATAAGAATGTTCTCCAGATGAATGAATTCTTAAATAATGAAGTTCGAGGAGTACTAAGCTTAATCATATATGCATGGATGGTCGGCAGTGGCTCGTCATGTACTTCTGCTATCCTCCGCTCTGGGCGGAATTAAGAGGGCAAGGTCAGCCGAGCATTTCCATGAAAATATCTGTAAAAGAGAGTCAAATCCCCTTTGATGTTCAAGGCTGTCGAGGCTCTTTGTCAGCTCGTGGTCTCCGATCAGACGAATGGCTCTCCTTTCGATGGAATCCAGTAGCCGAAGAGTATGTTTGGGTCCAGAGCTCCAGACATGCGAGCAGTACTCTAGTGATGGTCGAATCTGGGCTTTGTATAGTGTCAAAAGTTGTTGAGGTATGTACAACTTTTTGGTCCGGAAGAGTACACCACGTTTCTGTGAAGCTACCTTGGCGATTGCCACAACGTGACTATAATGAGCTTCGAAACGTCATTTTAATGTGTTTTTAGAAATTAGGGTATTTTATTCTTAGTTCAATTTCACATTTTTTTGGCCACTCTGTACAATATTTTGGATATTCGACAGGTTTTCCACCAAACAAACCTTTTTAGCAATAGTAACTTTTTCCGAAAAAATTAAGGATAAAAAAATTTCCCCCACACACGCTGTAGATATTGTTATTTTTCGACAAATCGGTTATAATTTTCAAATATTGTAGAAATTCCTTGTCCACAACAAATATCGAGTAAAGGTACCACCGATATAAACTTATGGGCGTCCGATAGGAGTAGACCTAATTTTTATTCCTTTTTCTCTAGTACTATAATATTATGTGGTATGGCTAAAATATTATCTACTATATTTAATTATTTAAATAACATTTTACTAGAACAAAAGGAAATTTAAAACTTTAGCGATTAAACTAATTTCACTGCTTTTTATAATTGACTATGCTTTTGAAACTTATCAGGCAAGCCTAAAAATAGCCATAATGGCCTTCTTACTTTACCTTTCCTATGCAATACTACATGAGTTTATCACGAATTTAGTTCTATTTTCAAATAATTTTAGCGAAAACTTTTCTCACCGAATCTCCCGCGACCTGAAGTAAAAACTTCCAACTTTTTCTTAATATCTTGCTTCCAATATTAAAAATCGGAGGAAAGATACGTTAATTTTATTTTGAACACACTTATCCACGTAAGTTGTTAGGCGGTGACTTAGCCCTGATAAGGAACTTCAAAGGATGTCATCCGAAGAGAACGAGCAAACCCTACGAAGCCCTAATTATTCTACTTAAAGAGGAGCCAACACAATAATGTTTCTTAATAACCTAAGAACTATAATAAAATTCTCAATGTAGGTAAGTTCTTCATTTCCATTTTTGGAATGCGATTTCTTGGAACTACTAGATACTCAAAGAATAATAAATTATAGTGTCATTGGAATGAGATTTAAATGACCTTTATGTTCCACTTGACCCACCTTCCTATTTAAGGTTTTAAGAGTAACATCTACACTTCCCAGAGGCTTGAACCACAGAGACTGCAAATATTCTGTAACCCCCCTTCAAAATAAAATTGGCTATAAAATTGGCTTGTCCTTCCGATTTTTCATATTATTTATTGGAAGCGAGTAAATTCAGGAATGGGATTATTCACCGTCGCCGTTTCGCCGGCGGGACAATTCGCCGGCAGCCAATTCGCCATGGGCAATTTCGCCGTCAAGTAGAAATTAATAAAATATGTAATAAAGGTTGTTTATAATATATATTGAAGATGAATTCCAATGATGGAGTGCTTCCCATACACCAAGATAAATGGATATTTTTCCGTTTGGCGCAAAACGCCAAAAGATAATATCATAGAATATCTCAGAGGTTTAGCCCATAATTATGAAATGTAATAATTTTATTGTATATAATTTTAATATAATATCTTCGAGGTTTATTAAAGACTTTCTCAAATAATTTAGCAATATAGTATATCGTAAACACCGTTTATTACGCATTTTACTTGACGGCGAAATGGCCCATGGCGAATCGGCTGCCGGCGTATTGTCCCGCCGGCGAATCGGCGACAGCGAAACGGCGACGGCGAATAGTCCTGGGCCCAGTAAATTTACATCCCGTATGTTGTTATTTATGAACTAATATTGTCTTACCTGGTTATAGTGATGTTTATATTTAATACTCGTGGAAGGAATTAATACAATAATTATGATATAGGTATTATGCTATTTCATACTTATTAGCTAAATACATCTGTCTGATATTATGTTTCCAGATCAGATCGTATTATCATGTATTATTATTATAGGTATTAGGAAACGAAGTTGTTTATTATCAAATATAAATGCGAGTCACTCTCGGAACCGGAACATGTCACCGATGAAGTTGAAACGATTTGAAGAGCAATCTTGAGAAGAGAGAGATGAATAAGTGAATTCCAATGTCCTGCATGTAATTCCGCCCAGGGAGTAGTTATTTTCGGGTGCTTATGTATCTTGACGTTGCTTTACACATACCTATACGACTTTTAAAAAAAAATCACTATCGAGCCCAATCCAGACATAGCGTGATTTGCTTTGCACGTGTCTTTTCGGGAAAACCCTTATTTAAAGGATCTATTTCGAATATAATATTACATTTATTTGATAAAATATTATCTATTTACGTTTTTATTACTTGAGAGGATATATTGTAATTATTACAAAACACAATATATTGACGATTAGTCGGAAAACAGAGAATTATTAAAAAAGTATTTTTTTCTTAAAATGACAATATCCATCTATTTTATATACAGGGTGACCAAGATAATGAAGGCCTCTATGGGGATCTCGTTAATGGTAACAGATACAACTTCGGTTCAATGGGGAAAAATTATCGCAATGAAAGTAGTAACAAAACACAGCAACTTTTAATGAACCCAAAAAATGCACAACAATTATTTTTTACGGCGTTTCATTTCCAAGCAAACATCATCAACTTCATTTTTTCGAATACGACCCTGATTTGGCTCTTAAAATTTGAAATTATAAATTCATGGCTGTATTAGAAAAAATGATGTTGATGATGATTGCTTGAAAACGAAACGTCATATAAAAGGAATTGTTGTGTAATCTTTGAGCTCATTAAAAGTTGCTGTGAGGATGTTTCGTCAGTTTTGCTCTTTAATATTAACGCCGAAAAAAAATTAAATAAAAAATCCAAAATTTCAGTTTTTTTTTTTAATGATAATTCAAAATTTATACTTCTTACCAAAACTATTTGTATGGCATATTGTTAGTGCTTTAGTTGCGATAATTGTTCCCCATTTAAGTATCTGTTACCATTGACGCGATCCCAATAGAGACCCTCCTTATCTTGGGTATCCAGTATATACATTTATTTTTCTAAAGGGGCTTCCTAATATTACAAAAAAAAAACATATTAAGAATTTATTTAAATTAAAAAAGTTATTTTTACTAAAAAACGTAAATTTCACGTTTATACCTCCTATAAATGGTTATGTATAGTTTTTGCAGAATTATATCGTTAATCTTTTGACTGCAATAAAACCTCATTATCCATCCCTTCGACCATAAAATAAATAAGGAAATCTCAAATTTTAAAACCTTTTCGAGCAGAGCCGGACCAGGTATACAAATTCAATTTATACCTATGCCTGATGTATATATAAATACAAAGTGATTTTTAATAATTTTAATCTTTAGTGGTTTTCCGGCGACTAATTTTTAGTTAGACTTGTTAGTGGTAGAATGTGGCGTCCTTGGAATTGTGCTGATAGAGGGGCATCTTCAAGTGTCGGGAATGGAGACTTAAATATTTAACAGCTGTTAAACAATTAAGAGAAGAAAATCGTCCAATTATTTACCTTGACGCAACATGGTTCGATACCCATGACACTCTAAGAAAAGGTTGGGATGATTCTTCCAAAAAATGTCAAACCAAGGCACCATCAAATAAAGGCAAAAGAATCACAATACTACATGCTGGTTTAGAGAACGGGTTTGTTCCAAATTTCTGTTACTTTCAGCTAAAAACATAGCAGATTCTTCTTTAGAGTGCCATCAAGATACCGACGCACAACTTTTTTAAGATTGGTTTAAACATAAACTCCTTAAAAATATACCTGAAAATAGCGTCATTGTAATGGACAATGCTAGTTATCATAGTCGGCAAGCAAAAATCATTCCCAATTCTAATAATACAAAAGCAGAAATTCAAAATTTTATGATTGAAAATGATTTATATTTTGAACAAACTTACAAAAAACGAGAACTGCTAGAATTATTTAAAGCTTTTAAAATAAGTAAGGAATGTCACACTCGAAAAACTTGCAGCAGAAAATGGACATGCAACACTGTATGTCCATTTAAAATCCAATATTAGGAGAAATAATATTTCTCCTACATTAAATGCATCTGTAGTAGAATTAATTAAAAACGAAGTAAGAAAAATTTCTGCAGACAGCTGGAAAAACTGTGTACAGCATGTACTTAAGGTGGAAAATTCTTACAATTATATGATTACAAATGTTCAACCCTTAATTATAAGTTTAAGCTTAGATGAAGATAGTGATAGTGATACAGAGTTAAATTTTGAATAAATTATCAATAGTTCCTTAGAATTTAATTAATTTTTATTGTACTTGTTATTCTAATAGTTATACTTTTAAATTATATTATTTTCAATTATCATTAATTGTTATCATTATTTTACATTTATTATAGGTACCTAAAACTAAAAATACCCACCTATTTATTTTAAATTTTAAAAATAAATCATGTGGTGTGGTATACATTTTCAAGCCGGCCCTGATCCCATTTATTCAGCTTTGAAGAGGTTGAGGCGTATACAATAGGGTTTAATCAGGTAGTTTATTTATGACAGTAAGAGTCAACGGTATAATTTTGCAACAACTATACATCAAGGCATCCGCATGCGGACGGACTTGGTATGGAAAGAACTTTTGCTGCTTATTTTTATATATGAATACTAGTGGTATGATCTCCCAGCTTTCGTCCACAAAATTGTCATTCATGGTTCTTAGGTTGCACAGATGCAAACAGAGATTTATCTTCTGTCCTGCGGGTGGTTATTTAAGCGCTTTTTTTAAACTAAACAAACTATAGATACTTATATCGAGTTATAAACTGGCACAAAATAATCGCAACACCACTAGAGATAAAATACAAGATATATTTCTTTTAAATACGCTATATTCTGAAAAGACGTTCCGTTAACAATCAATGCGACATTCTATCACTTGGCTGTTTCTGAAATAAAAATAAAGATCATTCCAACAAGTAAAGTCTATACAAGAGAGTGCTACGCAATCGTAACTGAATGAATTAAATGAAAAGATAATTACGGAGCATTCTGTGTTATAGACTTTATTTGTTGAAATTATTTTTGTTTTTAATTTAGCAAAAGCTCAGAGCGATAAAATGTCGCATTTGTTGTTTATAAAACGTTTTTTTTTAAATACAACGTGGTTAGAAGAAATTGTAATTTTTTATTTTTTTACCTTACGGCCAGTGTCTATCCCAGGTATACTTCTAATTGGTTTAGTTTAAAAAATTAATTAAATTTAATGTTTATGTAAGATACGTCAAATTTAAATTTTATGAAAGGTACACGCATGTATGCAAGTAAACTGCTCTGTTCTAAAATCTAGAATATATTTTCAATCAGTTAAAAAAATATTAAAATTGGTTCATTATTGACGAAATTAGCAGTTTATTAAATAAGCCATGAATTTCTGACTTTGACTGTGATAACTAATTGGCATAGTGTATATTAATTATACAGGGTGATTCACGACGAGCTTTTATGGAGAAACTACTGAACATATGTTTCTGAAACTTTGAGGATTTAAATTTAACGATATGCTCTTTTTAACTAAAATATTCATATTTATGTCATGTCCAGTTTTACCGGAAGTAGCTGTCAACTTTCGTTTTTTAAATACAAAATGGTGGCTTTTATTATATTTTTCCATTAACCATAAGAAAATTTTATAGAACATTTTGTCTGACTTGCCAATTTTTGACATATTATTATCTGGAATTTATCTAATTATTTGGCAAATGCATGGTGATGAAATAAACCACATAATTTTGTTACACTAGCTCTTGGAGTAACTTATCGAATAGCTAAAAGATGATCAAGCCTCAAAAATATTTCAAACTTGGCAGAAAATGCACAGGGTGCTCGCAATTCAAGGTCCATTTTGAAAGAATTCAACCATTAAAAACTTTCTTATATTAAATGGAACACCCTGTATATTTTTATTTAATTTGATAATAAATTAGTTGGTCTATATAAATAGTATTTACTATTCTATACCTGTATCAAAGCATTTCCTCAAAAAATCAAATTTATTCCGAAAATACTATTTTGTGTGCTATGAATTGTGTGGTACTGTATATTGATGTCTATACGGAGGAAAATTAATTGAGTGAAAAACAACTTTCTAAATTTTCTTCATTGAATTTATAAATAAAATGCAGTTAATTTAATGGTTTAATATTATTTTTTTAAAAAGTAACTAAGAAACGAGTTTATAAACTTTAGTCAAATTAATCATTGGGTTTGAAAATTATAATATTAAAATTATAAGTAAACAATAATCAACTGCATTTTATTTATAAATTCAATGAAGGAACAATTTAAAAAGTTGTTTGATCAATCAGTCCTCCGTATAGAGTACATATGTACAATTAATTGTTTTCCTAGCACACTTGAAAAAAATAGTAATTTTGGAATAGTATTGATTTTTTGAAGAAACGCTTTGATATAGGTATAGTGCAATAAATACTATTTATAAAGAACAACTAATTTGTCATCAAATTATATAAAAATATGCAAGGTGTTCAATTTAAAATAGGAATGTTTTTAATGGTTCAATTCTTTCGAAATGAATTTGGAATTGTGACCAGCCTGTACATGTTCTGCCAAGTTTCAAATATTTTTGAGGCTTAAACATATTCTAGCTATTCGATAAGAAATTTTTTTAGGCCGAAAGCTAAAGTAAAAAAATTTTGTGGATTATTTCATCACCATGCATTTGCCAAATAATAAGAAAAAGTTCAGATATCTCAAAAACTGTCAAAGTCAGACAAAAAGATGTTCTATCAAATTTGCTGAGAATTTAATGGTTAATCGCAAAATATAATAAAAATTACCATGTGTATTTAAAAAACGAAAGTTGACAGCTACTTCCGGTATAACCGGAAATGACACGAAGATGTTAGTATTTCAGTTAAAGATAAATCAATAAATCTAAATCCCAAAGTTTCAGAAACATATATTCAGTAGTTCTCCATAAAGTTTTAATGTAAGCTCATCGTGAATTACCCTATCCACAAAAATTATTTCAAAAATATATACAATTTAATTAACATACTATTGTTCAAGTCTAGTTGCTCATTTACAAATTTATTTTGGGATAATTCTTTGTTGCAATAGTATTTGGACCTTAGTACGTAAGTATAGAGTATCTGAAGAAGATACACACATAGCTGTCATTATTTTTCGACCATAAAATTAAAAAGTGAACCTGGAAACCTACAGTTTTAAAAAAATTTTAAAATTAATATTTTTGTTTCCTTCCTTGAAAGAAACTTGTTTTAAAGATGAACTTTGTTTTAAAATTAGTTATTTAAAGGTTAATAATAAGAAATTAAACTCTAAAGATAATTATATAGTAACATTATTTATTGTTGCTTTATTTGGTTTATACCTCCTATCTGTTTAAATTTATGATTGTATTTTATTATAAGTTTAAATTTGTTGACTTATCAGTTAATTTTAGGCTTTTATTCCTTTTAAAATTTAATTGACATAACATAACGCGGCAGATCTAGAATATATTTTCAACAATAATAAAAAATCACTCTTACCTATAATAACACTATACAGTTACTCTATATGTACAATATTTCTGTATAACTATTCTATTTAGAATTAATCTACACTTTCGAAAATTTTTGTATTTAACAAATTTTGAAAAATAGAACCAGTTTTAGGATAACAGTGACAAAGTTTAATTTTCCTCAAATTTAGGGTCGTTTAAATATATTGCCTTCTATTAAAAAAAATTTTAATTGCATGTTGTAATTGTTTATAAATATTCAAAAAATTAATTTCCACCAGACTATTTGATTAGATTAATTTCGAACTAGATATTTAAAGTAATCTGACATTCTCGGACAGAACTGACGCTTACAATATTATTATTAATTATTAACTAATAATTTTGATCGCCTGGAAAAGATATTAATTTTAAAATTATTTTTTAATTGAAGCCATGTAATTAATTTAACCTCTAATTCTGAGAAATGTTTCCTTATTTTATTTTGTTCTAAAACAAATATAAGGCGATTAAAAATTTGTCCTGCTTTATGACCATTCTGTATATGCTACTTCAAGGTTTAATAGTCTAATATTATTTGTTCAGGAAGTAGAACTTTTTAAATAGAATAATTTTTTTCGTAAAATTAATAATAAAAAATTTCCTATAGAGAACTTAGGTGGGTACTGGGCACACTGTATATGTACACAGATTAGATCACCGGACTAACTAGATATCCTGTATTATACTATTACTTAGTATATATAAAGGGTGTTAATGTGATCATGGTATGAACTTCTGGGGTAGATGGAATACACGAAAAAGAAACAATTTTCGAGAAGACGATAACATCCAACGACTTTTACTGAGAGTACCCTTTTTTATGTAAAAGCCATTCTTAGAGGAATGTGGTTTTATCCAAACACCCCCCCCCCCCTATTTCGCACGCCCCTGGGTAAAAGCATTGTCCAAGGCTCAAATAGATGTAAACAGTAATTAGTGTCAAAAAATTGGTTGCGATAATTTTATCTACTTTAAAGGTTTGTTACATGCTCACATTAACACCCTGTATATACAGGGTATATTTTGTATATTGTTCACTTATCTCATTCTTTTTAGCATTTAGCTGTTTATCTATAAATAAAAAGTAACAATCTCAGATTGTTTAAAAGTTGTATATGTCAATTAGTGAAATCCGTCATTCCCAGAAATGCTTAGTAATTTCACGTGTTGCCAGCAAATAGTGTAACTCTACGTTTGGTACACCGTTTGCCTAAGAGTATCAGGCATTCTCTGTAATGACGGAATTTTTTCAGTCAAACGCGGTACTTATCTAAATGAATTACGTTACCCTGTTTGCCGGTTTTAGTCAATCATTGTAATTAGGACAGTGTTGCCAGTTGTCGTGCATGAAAATAAGGTATTTTACACTAAAAGGTTCGTAAATAACTGATTATTATCAGGAATTTTCTTAAAATGGAAAAGAATTTTCTTATCTCCGTTAATTCCGTAATATTCCAAGGTTATTTCTTACTTTGATCGGAGTAATAGTCATCCAACTTCTGATAAAATAATTTTGAATGTTTCGACATTTCATTTTCAAAAAAAAATCACTACGCAGATGTTAACAACGATTACAGCGTTCGACTAAAACCGGCAAACAAGGCTACTTAAATCATTTAATCTAGTAGGGCGTTTGACTGAAATAATTCCGTCATTACAGGGAGTGCCTGATACTCTTAGGTAAACGGTGTACCAAACGTAGAGCTACACTATTTGCCGGCAATACGTGAAATGACTACGCATTTCAGGGAATGGCGGATTTCAAACCTCACTAATTGACGCCGACATATACATTTTTAACAATGTCACCATCAATAAAACTGGTACCAAATAGTTCAAATTTATAAAAAATTTTAGTTTCGTGAAAATGGTCTACAGAACCCAACTTGTATCAAAAACTACCTTATATTTCTTTGGGCTTGTTAGCTTAATTTTTATTTTATCAACTTTTACTGAACGATAAATCTACTTTATACATAAAAATCAGGTGTTTGTTTCATAATCGCGAATTATTATATTTAAGTATTTTATTTGATGGAATTGAAGTTACTTCAGCAACAAGCTCTGATCCTGAATGATAAATAATCATTAATGCATTGATGTCTTCTCTATGGAGCTAAAAACTATACAGCATTCGGTGCTATACAATAAATATATTGACTTTTTAATTACCCTATGATATTTTTAGTTTTCCAAACGTTATAATTTTACTTCTTATTATAATAACAATTTGTATTACATGGAAGAGATTATTTAGTTAAAGCTGAATTACTGTTTAATAATGATATCACTAGAGATGAATAAATTCTTGTGAATTAGAGTTCTGCGCATTCAACTAGATTATAAGCTAGTCTTATCATGTTTACTAAGATCAGACTTTACCAAAGTGATTGTCTTTGTTTTGAAATTGTAATGGGTACCGCCTATTTGTATGAAAATGTGGATTTCTTGTATTCGAGCTGTTTTCATTTTCTGTTTATTTAGTAGTGCTAAAGGGATTTTAAATGAAAAAAATGCTGCTTAAAGTAGCGAGTACAATAGCTGCGTAGATATTAGGATCACATCATAAATGTTAATATAAAAATTGAAGGACAACAAGTGGCCTACGATGCTAACTTATTTTCGATTAGAAGGTGTTTCAAAAGAGCAATAAGAAAAAATTATTACCTTCCTACTAGGCTATAATATACAGGGTGTTATGGAAATTACTTATTATATTCAAACAGTTGACTCCTTGGGTGTCCTAGAGAAACTCTACATACTTTTTTTAATCGAATATCTAACTACTATGGTAAAAACCCTTTTTGCCTACATGCTGTCGTACCGCTCCATCTGGTTTCATTAACAATAATGTAGATCACTAGAGTAAACTACAGTGATGCCAGATCATGCCGCGTGTCTCGCCCTTGCTTGGATAATCGCCGCGCGCGTATTGATATGTTTAACCTTCAGTATTATTGCTTCAGTATGTTTCGATACTTAGTATTGGAACGACGTTGCCGAGGGTTTAATTCATAATAATAAATGTTGTGATGTGATTTCAAATGTGTGTGATATTATCTACTGTTGGTTCTGTTGCAAAACATACTTTTTGTGTTTTTTTTATGGAATTTAAGTATGAAATCGATTATTTTAAAAGAGGATCGAAGATAAGAGAGTATGTACCTTAAAATTGTAGGTTTTGTTCTAAAAAGTTTGAAAAAGAAGTGATTACGCGGGTCAAAGACGTCTTGTTGTCAAAAGCTAAACACATAAATTTACAATTCTGTGTTGCAATATGACACCACCGCCTACAATGCGCTGACCTCTTTTGAAACTTGAGACTACCTCAATAAATTATTGATTACGAACGTCGTCAGTAGCGGTCACGTAAATTTTCAGATTTTATATATTTCGCTTAATAATTCAAAGCGCATTTATGGTTAATTTCTTCAATTTATTTCATCTCAAAATTGCTGGTTTAAATATAAAAAGTAATTTCCATAACACCCTGTATTTTGTAGCATTTTAAAATTCTCGGAATCAAATCAATTTAAGTTGCATTGAGTAATATTTTGTATATCTAAACTCAACCGTTCCTGAAATTTTTACATTTGAGAAATTATATGATAATTATATGCTGAAGCGAAATGGAGTCATGTTTCAAATATGAACAATCCAGAAGACACAGTAGGTTTACTGTATAGAAAATATTAAAGCAATCTTATTGTTTTGAAATTATGCTAAAAAATACAAATCCTATTCAAAAATAATATTTGTGTTCATCTAAGTAACATAAAAACGATTCGAATCAAAATAGGTGATGACATATGTTCATTCTTTCTCCGAGTCAACCGTATATTGTTTATATTTATGTTATCAATTATTTTACCCGAACGACGACGACATAAACGTTTAAACTTTCAATTTTTTAGTCTCATATAATTTAGTGTTTATTTTTATATCTACTATTTATTTACATGTATTCAAATATAAATAAATACAAAATTAGATGGAAAGTAAGTAATAGACAGATATGATTGAATAATTGATATGCTATTTGCATCTTTACATTTTTTTTTATAAAAGTTTTCGTATTAAACAACTGAAAAAAGAATAATTTAAGAGAGTATTTATCAGGTACGATAAAGTACCCATGGTACAGGGTGGCCGTTTTGTATGGTAAAATCAATAGCTCTGTAATATGTAATATAAAATATACAAAAAAACTTAAAATAAATTTAATAGGAGATTAAATGCCAATATTTGAATGTTACCTTAAGTTAGACTTTAGCTAAGATAACCTCAATGTTAAGATAAACCTTAAAAAACTATGTTTTAAATTAATTTGTTATGATTATCACGTTCTTGCAGATCTATTCCTTTAGATGAGAGTTAAAGAAATTTTAATATACTTTCAAACTTGTGTTAAGGATGTCGTATGTCACCCCTTATGTCTATTGACGCTACAATTTTCATACGCTTATATGTTAATCCAATTTGCTTGAAAAACATTACATAGATGTCGCCCTATGGTTGCAAATGATTTCTGATTTCATAAAATTTACAGAAACAAAACTTCTCAATGTGGTTCTTTCTAAAGGATGACCACTCCGGCCCTACCCATCTACAATTATTATCAATGAATTTTATCAATGAATAAAATTATCAAGCACCCTCTGGTGGCAAACCTATTGAACTAAATTGACAGACCTATCAAATTTATTCAATTGGCAATTCACAGCGGTTCGATCATATGTTTACATCATGTTTTTGCATATGAAGGAAAAGGATAGGAATATTTTCAGACCTGGTAGAGCTAACAAAAAATTAATATCCTGTTGGGCACATGATCTGGGTGTGTTTTCCGTGTTTTATACAATTTTGGTATGTAGAATCCAAAAAAAAAACCAACGCCCGCTTTCCAAAAATTTTCGCCAAGAAGTGACAGAATGTTATGTTTACTTCATTTCCGAGAACCGACGTGTTACATTCACAGTGAATGTTACATTCACAGTGAAATTTTGAAGGTATTTAAATAGCAAAAATGAACTGTTTTCTGTGTAAAAACAACACCAAATATGAGATACTTTCGCTCGTTAATACTCCTCTGAACTGCCATTCCAATATTGGTTACTAATTCTTGTTTTCAATTAAACTCTTCGTACCGAAAGAGATGCATGTTTTACCTTCATATAGATGTATTTTCGGCTTGCTTGACCTTGGTTACAAGGCTCTTAAATATCGGCCCTAAAGGCCGGTATTTCAAAATCAAAAGGATGTAGTAATCTTCCACTTAACGCGTCAATTGACCCTCAAATTAATTAACGTTAAGGCTACCTTAGCTAAGGTCTAACTTAAAGTAACATTCAAATATCGGCCCTAATAGTCCTGCACTGTAAAATAATTTTTGACTCGACAAGACGGAGCATAAAAGCGGAATGAGAATATAATTTCTCTATCGACCTCCCACTGGTTTGGTTTCAACATGTTTCATATTTTATTTTAGATAACAACAGAGCTATTGTACTTTACTCAAAAAGACGATGATGTCTATTGACAGGTGAATAACCCACCATATGGATTATGCCCTCCCATGTTGTTTCATGTAAATATCATAAGGATATATAATAATTTCTACAATAACCTGTATAGTCAATGGTACACAGGAAAGTTGCACACAGGAAAAAGCGCACAGTCATATAAGCTCACAGGAAAAATACGCAAACGTAAAAATGCACACACGTGTACCGTAATAAATGCACACTAAAAAATAAGGGCACAGATAAAACTTATATATTAAAGATTGGTCAATATTTCTAATTTTTATGATTTTCGACATCAATCCAATGATTCAAAACCAACTTGAATCACTTCATTCGCACATGCTACACTCCCAGAGTACCTGACAGGATTTTCTCTATAGTGTTTGTGATCATAAAAAAACACAGGAATCTCTGATTTGGCTATATTTTGGTTCTAGAAAATAAAATGCGGAAATATATTTAGATAGGAACAAAATATAAATAATTAATAGGTGGAATAGATTATCAATATTACCTATCCAGGTAGGCAAGAACGAAATAACAGTTTTATAACCATAGACTTGTAACTCTAAGTTCATAACAATGCCTTCCGTTTAATAGCTAATTTGCTCTAATTAATCTATCGATCTTTTAATATATTTATTATTTGTAATAACATCTGTAGTACTACATGTGCAGTTTAATTGGTCATTTTTACGTAATCTTCATATGTTGTAGCATGATAATTTTTTAAAATAAATCTAATTCCAAAATAATTGTTGACTATATACCTACTTATTTTGTCTAAAAGGTCCTATTGCAGAAGAAACTTCTGCTATATTGAAATAAGTAAGCAATATACCGGGTGATGCATCATTAGGTTGAACATAGGAAATCCGATATATTTTTGAAGTGGCTGAATATCGGCTCCCCTGAATAACTATATAATATTTTAATAACTTTAATAATAAAAATAAAATAAATAAAAAAAATAAATAAAAAATAAATTAATTAACTTTAATAACTATATAACTTTTTGAAGAGGCCAACATGGTAAAACAATGTGCTAAGTATGAATATAATTTAGTGAGCCAATCATAAACCATTCAATTAAACGTGATGGCAAACACACGAAACTCTCATAGTTCAGATAATACAGCAAACACGAGCTAAATAAATTTTGTCAAAACGAAAATTAGTGCCAGTGTCAATATTTTCATTATGTTCGGTGTGATTTTTCTTCTGTACGGAACTTTCCTGTGCGGCTCTTTCCCTGTTGGTATGTTTCCTAGATTAGTTGCAAATTTAGCTTTGTTATACTGTCAATATAGGGTCTCCTGATGGACTGATATTTGTTACTTGTTATTTTAAAATCAATATATTCACATTGATGAAAATTTATTCCTGCTAAATAACTCTACTAAAAAAATCAAAAGTTAACCGAGATACGAAACAAAATATATCATGCCGTGGTAACTATATACTATGATAGAAAGTTAAGATCAGCTAGTAATATCATTATTTTCAGGATTATCTATATCTATTTTAACATCAGTTACCGGTTCAGTCCGATGTTCTTCACTAGGCTGTGAAAAATCATCCACTCCGACCGTTGGCAGTAACCTTGACGTTTCGGGTTCTTCCTCCTGGGTATACTCTTCACTTTCCCGATGCACCAACACTTGCACGACCGTTTCACTGTTTTGTCTATTTAGTGATGGTTTGGAAGAAACACTTTCCGGAGAGGCCTCGGTCACGAGAATGCTGACGTCTGAACTATAAGTACATTTCTCAGATTGTGTTCTTTGACAACCACTTGTCGATGTGACAGAAGTAGGGCGAGATTTCACTGATCCAACACGTTTGCGTCGAATAAGACTGCCTCGTCTAGGAGGTGGTTCCTCTGCCATTGACGGATGTAGTGTTTGAGCACCTAAAAAACATAATTTTTTTTATTTACAATAGTTCTTTAAACTGGCCATACCAGTACCACCCCCAGGAAATAAAGCCATCTTGGACATTGTCGAAAAGAGATAAATTTTAAAGTATTCTATGGTCACAGGGCTGATTAGGGTTTTATGGTCGTCAAATCATAAACGGTATATCGTGAACGAAACTATAATATTGGTGTATTTTCTTCAGCCAATCTTACCTAATTCTTTGAATTCTTTTCTTGGTGAAACTGGTGAGGTTGCTGCACTTGCAGGATCAGACTTTTCTACTGCATCTTGATGTCGAAGAAAGAAATTATAGAGACTACGTCGCCGCGGTCCACCTAAAAAAATAGAAACATTGTTTTTATGTTATTACAATATGTCTTTTAGCTAAATATTTTTTGTGTTTGCATAGCTTGCATGGATAATGCAAAAGAGGAGTTTAGTATTAGAGTGTCCCTTTTAGATCCAGAAATAATTATGTTTGGCATGACCGAATCAAACGTGGGCATCTTGGCATCGATCGAGCACTAAGTTTTGGGAGGAAAAAAGTAGAAATTACCGTAAAAAATAGATGCTTTATCGGTTGGACGACACGGATTGACGTATTTTTTGTAAGTAGACCATTTTAAAGTAGGTACGATTAATATTTTATTTACTGCAAATTTTATTTATGATGAAACGTAAGAATGGCTCTTGCAGTGAGGACGTAAAGCTTGTGACCATTTCATTAAAAAAAAAAACACTCGCCTCGCACTCGGTCCGAGCGTTTTTTCGAAAAAGCACTTGAATTTCGGAAGTAAACTACAAGTGTTTCTAAAATTACAGATTGAGCGTATAAATTACTAGGTCTTAAATTTCTTACTCCAACTGGTATTAATTATATTTTTCAGTTTCGTGATTTCGGTGATACTAAAAAGCATTTCTATCAAACTAAACGTGTTTTAAGCGTAAATTTTAGGTGTTGGGGATCGTGTGTCGTAGTGGTGACATCTTCCAAGAAAGTAAATTACCTTCATTTTGGCAACATAGAGCCCTAATTCTTACCTCTTTGGCTCGACTAATAGGCGCTGAGAGTTGCTAATGTCACTATCATCTGAGTTCTGGAAAGACTTGAAAAAAATGAAATAATCGCCGTTTGCAGAAGTTGGTGTAGGTATATTTAGAAAAATAACTGTTACCTACTTCTCTAGTTACAAACGTCCCTTTTACTTTATTCAAAAATTATCATTTATGTTGGAATTTGAACTATGTGATTTTATTAGAAGAAGCGTTTTATCTGGAGTAAAATTTATTATATATTATGTTGTAGAAGCATCCCACGTTATTTTTTAGATTTTAAATGGAACGTACATATTCCACGAGTAGATTTTAAACTTTTGATTATTGCGCGTTTATGTATACAGGTCACAATTAGGTAAAGGTAAAGTTAGAACCATATGGGATTATTGACAACCATGCATGTAATAATGACATTTCATCTATCTTTGAAAGGTAGAAAGTTGATTTTTTTTACTTTTACTTTCCATCCGGGTGGTAAGTGATCACTTTTCACACGGGTGGAAAGTAAATTATTTTTTTGTAAGATTTTTCAAAATCGATACCTCAAAATAATATACGAACACACTATGCACACAAAAATGCTAATAGCTTTGCGTGTTTAGATATGTCTACTTTTTCCCTAATTGTTAGAGTAGTCCTCAGCATTGAATATTGTGACCAAATGGTTGATATCTTCTTTGTCTTGGCATTTTCACTGAACCAGGATTTTGAACTTTGTTTCCCGTACACCATGCTTTGAATCATATGATATGTTCGCAGAAGATCTGCTTCTACTATTTTTGCTGCTTCTCGAATTACTGGTGGAGTAGCAGCAAAATCAAATTCCTTATCTGAGCATGGAAACCATATTCAAAAAATGATATTTGCCATCTTGATGTGTATTATTACCTACGTTATTTTACCACCTGCGGTTATTTGAAATATCTGTCTAATTATTCAATGGAAAAGTCATAATAACATTTATCTTTTATTAATAATTTTAATTCAAAATAATAAGAAGTGGGTGTTATAGATGTGGTTATAAATAAAATAGTTTACAAACCTCGGTGAAAAGTTTCATTACTGTCTCGAGATACCGACTCTCTCGACAAGACTTTCCACCTCGGTACGTAATATCCCTGCCAAAAATGCCATATACAGTCTTGTAAAAAAATATAGAACTTTAATAAGTTTTAAAAGGATTCAATAAGGCAAGCTGGTTTTCTATATGTCTCGAAATTAGCCTTGCCTGGCCTTTATAGGATTCTATTATTATTCTATAAGAAAAGCTGGTTATAAGGAAAACCTTATTGACATTTAAGTAAGTCTATATGTTATTTCTTATAAAGTTACAAAAATCACATTTTGAAAGGATTAAAATGAATAGGTTTAATAGGTATAAATATGTTATGATATGGCAGATTTCTTAAGGTATTTTTTATGAAAAAACACATAGAGCATTTAATATGTCTCAATAAGAGTAAATATGTCATACTTTTAATATGTATTTTCATTCAAATATTTTGTAGGGGTTTGTATACGCAATACCTGGTTGGAATCTCTATGAGTATATTCTCATAGGTGATTATGGTTCTGAATTGGTTTCTTCTTGTAAATAGTTTCATAATATTAGCAAGAAAAAACATACTGAAATGTATCATAAATCCTTATAGAAATAAACCATACATTTTTATAATAATAAATCTATTAAAATTTCTTTGGGATTTAATATGTTTTTGATAAGGCATATATTTTAGACGACTCAACAAGCAAAAATCTTTAATATTTAATAAGTTTCAATGAGCCATAATTTTGATACATTTTTATATGCAAAGACACATAGAGCATTTAATATGTTTCAACAAGAGTAAATATGTCAAACTATTAATATGTATTTTGTAGGTTTGAATACGCAACATCTTATTTGTCTCCTTATGAGTATTTTTCATAGGTGATTTATGATTCTAAACAAGTTTCATAACATGGCAAGAAAAAACATACTGATATTTATTTTATTATGCCTATACAAATTATTCCTACTAATTGACAATTTTCGAATGACGTCACAACGCGGCAGCCATTTTGCCTGAGGGGCAAACCCGGCAAACTAGGTTAGGTGATGTGTTGTGTGCTTAGACTAGTTGTGTGTCTGTATTTTTGAGATCGTTTAAGTGACTTTATCATAAGATAATAAACTGCTAATGCCGTCATTTTGTGCAGTAGTGCCGTGTGGGATAAGAGGAAATAGAGACAATGTAAGGCGTTTTAGAATATATCTGCTGCTATGAAAAATGCTGGTAACCGCCCAAATGCTTTATCTAAACACAGGCAAGGGATGTGGACCAATTATCTATTATCAAAGGGGACCATTAATTAAGTGAATCCCAAATGATGCATGGACGTGTTTGCTCTAGACATTTCAAAACTGGTAATAAAATATAAAGATGACATCAGGGAATGAAATTCTAAAAAACTCCTTTTTTAGGTGCGCCTGCTGCATTACTTCAGAAGGGCCATCCTGATTGGATTCCAAATCAAAATATGGGATATATTAGTTCTCATTCTGTGGGTGATACACAGATTGTTGGTTTTAACGAGCCACAAAAAGGAAAAAGCGATTGGATGAGGTAGGACAAGTAGATACAGATGAAAACTATACCTACATTATGTTTACTCGCTTTACTGATAATAATATAATTATTTTAGATGAACAGACATGCGTGAAAGAGATTGGGAAAGAAGATTTGAATTTTGACGAAGAGGTCTTGAGGTATAGAAAACCTATTTATGTTTATTTTTTAAAAATATCACTGTTCTAGGTGGAATACCTTGTATGTGCTCTGAATAACACTTGTGGCTGTATAACGAAAAAAACTTTTCAGTAATTGCACACAAAATGTGCGTCTGAGGTATTGCAAAGCATCTCTTTTGGCGGTTGATGTACTTACGAGGTATTATATAGGCCAGTGATATTAAAAACATCTAATTTTACCAGTATGTGTTAACCTTAAATGTTTTAATTTAAGCATTTAATTAATATTTGATGAATTAATTATTTATTTTCAAAATATTTATTGATTTATTTTTCTTTCTTTTTAGAATGGAAGATAGATTTTAGTGAAGCAACGGCACGGGTGACAACTTCCAGCACATGACACATGAAATATATTTTATTGATATGATGATTTTTGATTTTTATTAAATAAATTTGTTATGGAAAAGTTGACCAGTGCTTACTAATTTACACCACAGTTCCTCTTCCGTTTTTTAAAACTATTTAGCAATATCAAAAAAATCAGTAAAGGGCAAATCTACCAAAAATATACATTTAAGGGTAAGTATTATTCTAATTATCATTGTGTTTAATACTATTAAGACCTATACCAACTGTACAGACCTATAAAATGCCATACTACAATATATATATTTTATACTATTAAGATGTGTACTGACTGTCGAGAACCAAGTACGAACCTATAAAATGCCATAATATGATACTATATTATTATGAGTTTTATACTATTAAGACGTGTACAGACTGTAGAGAACCACGTACAAACCTATAAAATGCCATACTACAATATATGTGTTTTATACTATTAAGACAGATAAAGACTTTTTAAGACCATGTATAAACCTATAAATGCCATAATATAATATATGTGTTTTATACTGTTAAGACATGTAAAGACTCTTAAGACCATGTACAATCCTATGAGGTGGTATATTACTGCTTATAAGTTTTATACTATCAAGACTGGTAAGGACTCATTAAAACTGATTGAATCCTATTAAACTACTTGAAATATTACATATTCAAAACTATTCAAGCTTGTAGGCGAGAGTCATATACAGTCTTATATACCTATAAGAAATTGCTGTTTCACTATCCGAATAGAATCCTATAGATTTATAGGATTTTACTTGTATTATACATATTCAATCTTATAGATCTATAAGTTTTTTTTTATAAGTTTCTATATGGCATTTTTGGCAGGGATACTATTGTTCGATATAGGTAAAATTTAAACTTATCATAAGTTTTTGCTTCAATAAAGACCAAAAATGAACTGTCTACAAAGCACGCGTCTGTCACAGGTCTGTCATTTGACAGATTTTTTTGCCGCATCGTTTCCTATAATTGATTATCATTTCTGCGGTTTTACCTGTTAAAATTGAAAATATCAACGAAAGTGATTCGGAAAGGTTCATTCGATCGACACTGAAATCAGAGATGCTGCTAACGCAGCCATGTTGAATTTACAGCCCGTAAAATTGAAAGATAAATATAATGCAATATACAAAATTAAATTTAATGAGTGTATAGTCGTAGAAAAAGTATACTGATGAATTCTTACAAAATGGCCATTTCGCACCTCTGATGAATGACGTTACTCGCCTCCGGTTCGTACCCAAGTTTCATCATCGTGCGAAATGACTATCATTTTATGCTTGTTTAGCAATATACTAGGTTCTACTCTTATATTAGTAAGAATCTACTTACGCACTGCACTGTCTACTGTTACATAATGACCGTCAATGTTTCCAAAGTTGGCTATGAAATCCATGACCTTGACAACATAAATGTCAGGAATTTTGGATGGGTATATTAGTAAAGTATGAGTGACTATGATATTCAGATTAAGGGAACGCCACTGGAAATTACATTACAACCTGTTTCCGCAGCAAATAAATGATTATTAGAGAAATCCAAGGAACGTTATCAAAAAGTCTGTCAAAAATGTATTGACTGGTGTACTGATAACCATGTGAGTACCAACTCAACATAAAAGTAAATATGAAGTCGTAGAAAAAATATACGTAGTACACAACTCGCGTGGTAAGCCTATTACACACTGCTTCGAAATACGGCACTTGTGTCGCTCGTACCGTAAGTTTCGATCGAATCGTGTGTGATAGAATTCTTATCACCCTTGGCATGTAATATACTATTATAATATTTCCATTTTTCTTGCAGTGTTTAGTATTTAAAAAACAAGACTCTCCTCTTCATTGATTAAATCGTTAAAGTTATGAGAAGTTTGCTCCACAGATGGGAACATTTTTAAACTGATATATTTTTTGAGGAAAATGAATATCTTGGTAGAATTTTTGATATAAAGAATGAATTTAGATGATAAGCATTGTATAAAGTAAATGGGTTTTCGGTTTTATGGTCGACTTCCCAATTTTCCCAACTTTCCCAAATACATTTTTTAATTCGATCAATAAATGCAATTTTTCGACATTTTGTGGAGAAAAGGTCAAATCTGACAGTTAGCAGAAGCCGCAGAGTCCCATTTAATTATGTCATTTTAGGTCTTTATTGAAGCAGAAACGTATGGTGAAGTCCAATATTATCTAAATCGAACAATTTTCCACATATGGTTCCAACTTTAATGTATTTTCGATTCGATTCTGGTTCTAATTTATGCAACGGGATTTAGTTACAAGGTCAACTTTTTCAAATTTTATTTCCTTCATATTGACAACAAAAATGTCTGGCTGCAAAGATACGTAAATACTGTTGTAGCTATAGTGCCCTTAATATTATATTAGTATAGGGGGAATGAGGGCAAGCAAAGAAATAACTCAATTTATGTTTTCCAATGCTCCGTATGATATTAAAAATGTAAGACGGAAGAAAATACAATATAATCAAAATTATGGACAGTACAATTATATTTATAAACAATACTGACGCGGTAGAAGATGTGTATGTTATATCTCGACAGTTTCTCCAAATGAAGCAACCTCGCCTTAGCTTATTAGGATTCTAATGTTTTGGATCCACTGAGATCGATGCACTCAACTCACTTGATCCCAATCGGTCCCCTCAAGTTGACATAAATGTACCCGAATCAACTTTAGGGTACCTAGTCGTCCAGATGAGAAGGAAATATAAAAAATTAAAGTAGAACTTTGACATATGCCTACTAAAAAGTATGGCCACGACGGTTATTTAATAAGGCAACCTTAGTAAGGATATTAATTCAATATAACAGAAACTCGACTTATTAATCCAATAAATCAGCGTGCTCGTCTACCCCATTACATCTTGAAAATAATAGTTCTGTCTGATTACTAACCTGAAGGTGTCGTTGCTTTGGGTGGAGATCCAGCTTCAGGAGTCGCCTGACTCACTTTTATGCTTACATCGGTGGACTCGCGCCCCAGGTCCAGGTCCTCCGGGGGCACGTTAGCGGCACTCGAGAGCAACAGCAATGGCAAATTTAGCCAAGGCCCACCTAGCTCGCTAAGGTCGCTTGCATCCGAGGCCCTGGAGGACTTGCGAGAGGAGGCGCGAGAGCCGCGATGTACGTGTAGGAAGGTGGACAGGCGACTACGCCAGTCACCAGGGGACGACGTTTGCGTCGTTTCGTCTATTTCTTCGGCTTCGCGTTCTTTGTCCCTCTTTCGCCTGAAAGTTAGGAAATATTTCAGTCAATAAAGAACTCCGGAGTAATTTAACAGTGATTCTTTAATTATATAAGCACTTAGTATTTAAATAGGAAAAAACTTCTCACCCTAATGACCGAAATAGTATCGCTGATAAGGGATATCGAATTATAACAAAGTATATCCTTAAAATTATCGGAAAAAAAATAATTCGAAATTTATTTCATTCATAATTTGACAATTGAAATATACAGTGTATCCGCGGATGAGGGTACCCAATAGGGAAAGAATCTTTATTAGTCATTTTACGACCAAAAGTCATTCTTTATAAAAAATTCTGCTTGTTGAGAAAAATTCATTATTTTATTTCATATTTAAATTCAATAGGAACAGGAATCACAAATCAATATATTTAAATTCCCACTGAAGCCAAAGCTAGAAAGGGACATTAATACGACCAGAACTGAAAAATAATCATTAATAATGTAGCTGTTTTTTTCATGTTGGAAAAGTTAGATCTAGTTAACAACTCGAAAAACGAGAGTTTGTTTTTAAACAATTTATTTTATCTAGTGATGGTACATTACCTATATTTATAATATAGCCATGCTAACATTGCATAGGAACAAGACATTGAAAATCTAAGAAATGTAATATGAATTCTTGATGATTTTGTATAATAGTGCATAACGACTATTCGCATGGGAATGTAACTATCTTGAAAAAAGTGATTTTTTTCAACCTTGATAAAAATAGTTAGATTTCGACCTTCTCAATCTCGAACATCGCTGTTTTGAATGCTTTAATACGCTGTTTAAAATACCGAAATAGAAAAAATAGATAATAGATTCGTGAAAATAAAATTGATATTCGTATTGTATCCCTGGCTCCCTATAGACAGGATTGTTAATTTCGCAGAAAAAATTGAATTTACTACATTGTTACGCCTCAAACTTAGTAAATGTAGTAAATGTAAATATCGTTTTGATTGGCGGAAAGTGTAAAAATACTACATAACCTCAATTTTATTATTATAAATTTGATGTTAAAAGTTGAAAATTCGAGTGGAAAAGTAGAAAGTAGTTGTTTTTGATTATTGCTCTTCTGTTGTTTATTGCTTTACGATTTGATTTAAATAAAATATTAAAAAAATTAAAGTTGAATGTATTAAATGTAGTAAATGTAACAAAATACATAGTAAGGGCATGCAGTCAATTACATTTACTGCGGTAGTAAATTACGTAGTAAAGGTCGACAACTTTAACTGTAGCTACAAAAGGAATGCGGGCAAAAAAATTTCTTGGGATAACAATGTTGTCACATATATTAAATTTTAATTTAATAACATGTTATCAAGTAAACCCTAAAATTAAATTTACCCATTTAAAGTAAATTGTCATAAGTATATAAGAAACTAATATTCTGTTATAGTTTCAATGTTCTTAAAACTTTCTTTTCATACTATTTATTTTAATATTTAAATGCAAAATAAAATATTTTTTCATTAAAGTACTTCTAATCTAAAAATAGGGCAACATGGTACAATATCAACGGTAACCATGGCTAACTGGTTGCTAGAGCTAATTTGATAGGTTATATTCCAGACAGAGGATGACGTCACGCGCCTGGTGACACGCCTATAGTGCCAGCGTGCTTGTTCGGCGATGTCCAATATTCTTCATCCAGTTGCGTAGTGATAGGGTTTGTTTCAAAACTGTGATAATGAATGAATATACCCTGGTAAAACCCTTCATAGTCAAACCCGCGAAGTGATTGCCAATGTGTACAGGGTGTGTGAAGAGGAATCACAAATTAATACATTTAAATTGCCACTTAAGCGAAAGCTAGAAAGGCTCGCAATGTATACGGTAGTAAGCGTGGGTGCAGTAAAAAACATGCACAAAGAAGATACTGAAAGGAAGAAAATAACCCGAATCAATTGTTGTAATCTCCTGTCAAAAAAGGGACCGTCTCTCTGCTGTCGAAAAAATCGAAGGCTTCGACTTTGGCATTGTTAGGAGAACAATACAAAAGTTTTATTTGGAACTAAAAGTATTTCCAACCTTAAAAAAGTTGCTACAACAGCTGAGAAGTGACATAAACTTTCCATTTTTCCGTGAAACTTTGAGGTGCATGTTGAAATCAAATGGATTTTATTGGCGAAAATGCCAAAATAAGCGAGGAATATTAATGAAAAGGCCTAATATATTGCACTAGTGATACAAATATATTCGTGCTATGAAAAAATATATATTATTACATTATTAAGATAATAATAGCACGCCCATGACTCGGCCATGTTTTAAAAGATATTGCTTCCCCCTTACCGATGCCGCGTAGCTATAGACTTGCTTGTCGAACTGTACTTTAACAACCCTACCTATACTCCGTCAGTCGCATCGGGTGACAACGTATCGGTCCGGTAGTCCAAAAAAGGCATAGGTACGAGGGATGAAAGAATTGAACAAGAAAAATGAACGTAGTAAGTAAGTGGATAAAGCATAGTAAGAAAAATATCAAAAAAACTGTAATTAAAAAGCGCGTAAATTAGAATGCAATTAACTGTATTATGGTAATAATTTTATGAATAAAATTTAAACTTAACTAATAACTGTTTAGGATAAAAAAGAGAATATATAAGTCGTAATTATTTATTAATGTGTGAATAAAACGACGACGACACAAAATATTTTATTAAATACTATACTAATATTATAAGAAAAATCCTTCTTTAAGGTACTCTGGAGTATTTGTGCCAATTAAGCGGTTCACGTTAGTTTTGAATCGTCGAAAATTAAATTCAGTTGGAAATACGATGAAATAATTCTTACAAAATGAAGTTCGAGAAGTATTAAACTGAATCACACATTGATGGGCGATAGTAGGTGGCCGTATATTTATGATATTCGCCGCTCTAGATAGAATTAAGCGGACAATGTCAGTCGTACATTTGCCATGAAAATATTTTAAAATAATTTAGCAAGAAAGTAAATAAGATAGCAAGCTCGTTTATCTGAGGAAACTGCTCACATCCCTTGAGATCGAAATTTTGTTATTGCAGGAATATGAACTACTCGTAATGCTCCTTAATTTATTTTCTTAATTTTTGTGATTGCCGAGGAACTACCCAAGTAACACGGATTGTCCAAAAAAATTTTTAAAGCTGATCATTGGCAGCGATAACGTTGCGACAACCCCACATTGCTGTAATCCGGCTTTTAAAATCTGCAGCTCTTTGATATTCATTTGCATCTGTAATAACCTTAAAGCGGCATAATTTTACAACTAAATTTTCCAACGTTACTAGTTTGCTTTCAAACTTTGCTAAATATTATATTTAAATGTCATTTTTATTGCCTAACTACAGCTGGAAGTAATAGTCATAATTTTTTGTTGAATAGTATCATTATGTTGCCAAAAAAAAGCTCTTTTATGGACAATGCCATTAGGTCATAATATTTAGCTGTAAAGTTGACTTTACTGCTAACAAATGGAAATCCAACAACACCATACAATAATGTAGTAAATTATAGGCCAAAAAGTGGTAAATATTCCTTCAAAATAACTGAATAATTAACCACCATGTCATATGTTGACGGCTATTTATTTCGTACAACATTGGGGCAGGAGAACATCGGCCATTTTAAGAAAATTGATAATTTTTATTTTTGCTTCTAAAAACAACAATATTAATGAATAAAAAGTAGCACATCTAACTTTTAATTAGACAAACTATGTTCAGGAATATTTTTAATGCATTTTTATTTCAAATATATAATTTTAAATTACTTATTACAAAATTTATTGAATTTTCTAAAATATAGGAAATAAATGAAGCCAATGAAGAGAGAAGAGCTACCGTACCCATATTTAGCGATACAACTATCTTCCCACAAAATATTGGCGTGCCCTAACCTAAAAAAATTCTGCAGCCATATGGCTGTAAAATCCATTTAAAAGCCGGAAAATGGTGTACCATTTTGGCTGTCACAGCGTTTTAAGGACGTCTTAAGAGTATCTAGGCAGCTTCCTGTAAAAGCTAAAATGCTCTAAATTTAGCTCAAATAACGTTGCCACAGCCTATTTGAAGCCTTTGGTGTTACTTGGGTAGCTATTGTATATTCAATATCCTGTCAATTTATGCGCAGCTTACTCTTTTAACTTACTTCTGATATTCCCTCCATGTTTTCTGCATTAACTTAGCAGCCTTATCTTGTCGCTTCCATATTCGTGTCGAAGATACAATTTCCAATTCTTTGCGTGTAGGAAACTGTTTCTTGAACTTAATGTCCATTTGTTCTTGTAACTAAAAATATATATAAACAGGGTGTTACCTACTCAATGATATTAAGGCGAACAGCACGAAAAAAAACTTAATAATATGTACTTATTTGAATAGGTAAGTTTTGGACAAATTTTCAAAGTAGAAAAGTTAATATACAAGATAATGAGGGCCTCTATGGGGATCTCGTTAATGATAACATATACAACTTCAATTAAATGGGGAACAATATGCCGTACAAAAGTTTTGGTAAAATTTTTCAGTCTTGAGTTATTTAAGAAAAACTGAAATTTTGAATATTTAATTTAATTTTTTTTCGACGTTATAAAGTTAGAGCAAACCCGACAAAACATTCTCACAGCAACTTTTAGTGAACTATAAGAATACATAACAAATTTTTTTATACGACGTTTCGTTTTCGAGCATTCACCTTCAACTTAATTTTTTCTAATACGCCCTAACTTTATAAAGTTTAAGGCTTTTTTATTATAAATGATGTACCACATATTATCATTTAATTACGTTTCGATTCTTTTTAATCATGTTCATGAAATTTTCAGGATACGGACCTGTATTTTCCATAATCTTGAAAAAACAGTTCAATGTAGTAAGTACTAAATATTTTTAAAATTATTTTATAATAATGTACTACTTAATAATCATAAAACAAGATCATTAACACTAACAATAACAAAACCGTAATTATGAAAAAATAACCAACAATTAGGTACAAAACATTAATTGAAGTAAAACTAATAGTAGATTATTAGAAATTAATTTTCCAAAAGGCGATCGAATTGATTTCCGTCAGTCTTCAAACAAGTAGCATCTTAAATTTGCAGAATCTGAACCATTCATTAGCATTTATGGGCCTACACTTTGAAAGGCTTCAATAACTTTCCTAGTCGCCTAAGTCTCTAGAAAATGACGAAAATCAATTCGTACACCTGTTGGAAAATTAATTTCTAAAATTCTACGGTTAATTTTACTTTAATTGATGTTTTTTTGCCCAGTTACCTATTTGTTGTTTATTTTTTCATCCTTACTGTTTTGTTATTGCCAATAAATTATTTGTTTTATGATTATTATATAGCGCATTATTATTTTAAAATATACATTTTAGCATTGAACTTTTTTTACAAAATTATGGAAAATACAGGTCCGTATCCTGAAAATTTCATGAATATGATTAAAAAGGGTCGAAGCGCAATTAAACGATAATATGTGGTAAAGTACGTTTCACGAAATTTGGATACGACTTAAGGATTTCCTGGGTCGGTCCCATTGTGTCGACAAGAGCTTGGCAATAAACAAGTGAAGTATGAAGGGACGGACTAAGGAAAACAAGTAATGATATGATTATATTAATGTAATCAAATGAAATAACATTTTTTTTAAATATTACTAGTCATATTTATTTACATTTATAATGTCATTCTATAGATAGTTCATTTTCGCTATCGCTATCCTCATCAAAATTAATAGTAATTAGATTAATTATACGATCCAGACTAATATACGAATTTTCTACAGTTATTACGAGACGGACTGAATTTTTTCAACTACCTGGTGGAATATCATTAAAGCATTTTCGTATTAATTCTACAACACTAGAACTTAAAGTCGGAGAAATATTTTCAGACCTAACCAGTGATTTTAACTGGTGCCACATATGCTCTATGGGGTTAAAAATGCAATAATAGGGTGGGAGCCGTAGCACTGTATGTCAAATTTCTTCTGCCAATTTGTCACAAACATATACTTTTTTTATACAAATTGTCTTTAAAATTTCTAAAATATCACTTTTTTTATAACTTTTTTCAAAATATATATCATTCGCCGCCATGTAGTTCTGAATCTCCAATTTTGTATTATTTGAGCTTGAAGCTTTATGTAATTGGCGACTGTGATAGCTCGCATTGTCCATTACTATCACGCTATTCTGAGGAATGTTTGGTAAAAGACAATTCTTGAACCATTCCTCATATAAATTAAGCAACCTAACCTACCTGATGTGCCTATATTTAATTATAATTATTACAATCCGATCATTTCCA
Source organism: Barypeithes pellucidus (assembly GCA_963991005.1). Taxonomy (NCBI): domain Eukaryota; kingdom Metazoa; phylum Arthropoda; class Insecta; order Coleoptera; family Curculionidae; genus Barypeithes; species Barypeithes pellucidus. The sequence continues at coordinate 29,949,813 of OZ022556.1, read as the reverse complement.
CATAATAATAACAAACGGTCATAAATAATGGGATGGCCCCAGGTACTTTTACTGCAGTCATTAAGTTATATCTATTTTTCGTAGAACAATCTTTACATTATTGAATTTAAAAAGTATTAAAATTTGACATGATAAAGAAATAAAATGAAGTTGATGATGATTGCTTGAAAACGAAACGTTGTATAAAAAAAATTGTTATGTATTCTTTGAGTTCACTCAAAGTTGTGGTGAGAATGTTGTGGCAGTTTTGCTCTAATTTTAATATTATCGTTGGAAAAGAATTAAATCCAAAATACTAAAATTCAGTTTTTTTTAAATAACTCAAAACTTTTTTTTTCCATTTAATCGAAGTTGTATCTCAATTTCAAGATCCCACTTTCTATTAACTTTTTTTTATCAAGATGGCGATGGCGATGAGAGTTTTTAGTTTGAGCACCAAATATGCAAGAAACTGAAGCTTCCTGGTTCCTACTATATGATACCAAGTTGTATTTATTTTTCTAAGACGATAAATCAAATAAAAGATAATAAAGAAATAATAATTATGCATTTTTTAAAATGTCGCCATTTTGTTCTGGGTGCGAATAGATAATTAATATTCTGGAATCGTAAAGTACTCAATAGGACCTTCAGAATTATGTATCGAAAGAGCACTCTTTCTATTTAATTCTCTTTGCCAAAATGACGTCCATCCGCCATTTTGACAGTTCGAACTGTCATTCTTCCGTCAACAGGTAGTTTACGTTCTCCTATTGGCCACACAAACATTTTTTGTAAAGAAATATTAGCGGGTCAAAAGTTATTAGGGGGGAGGACATTAAAGAACCGCACTGTACACTATAAATGAGTGAATAAAATTTACTAATTTACCAACAAACGAACAAACCCACTTATTTGTGGATTATTATTAAATTATTTGTTATTTATTGAACTAGTCCATAAGTAAAAATTTAGAGCTTACTTATGAGATATTATTTATAAAATTAGGAGAAATACAAGACCATATACCAAAATTTCCTGATGTTGTTCAAAAAACCCTCGAAACGTCATTAAACAACAATATCATATCATACATCGTTGCATTCGGAAGAAAAAAGCTATCAAATCCCAATATCAGAAAAACAGGACAGTATTTAAAAAAAGAAAGTTGATAATGGCCCTTCGAAGACGACTGGTCGTATTACAAAACAATTAACGCTGTTAGATAGAGCGGAAAAAGTGGCAATGCAAAAGTGCAATTTACTTTAGAATTCGATCTAAAAAAAAAACAGGGAAACAATAAAACGATTTTTCAGAATTTCGTTATTTTCCGTATATCTCCGGAACTACTCGGAATTTTAAAACTTTCTAAACGGCATATTACTAGGCACGTAAATGCGCAACTTTACCTCTATTTAACCGACTTCGTGTCTCTTACGGTTTCCGAAATCCCTGTACTGGCCCTCGTTATCTTGGACATGTTGTATTTTGCTACAATAAACTTTAGTCCCTTGGTATTAAATGACCTACTTTAGTCCCTGTTTGGCTGGACAAAAGTACTTACTTTAGTCCCGGAAATAAAAAAAAATCATTTTTGTATTTGCGGTCTTATAGTAAAGTTGATCCACTCATTTACATCTGGGTTTATTCGGGTTTGTTCGTGACTCATTTATATTTGGTGTATTGTATGTATTCAGTTCTTAAATTTTTTTTATAAGGAAACCTGATACTAGCCAGATACCATAGTTCAAACAAATTGCATACTTACTTGTCTAAAATTATCAGTTTCTTCAACATGGCCCAATACATGTTTCACCAGAGCATGAAGAATATCCAAACAGTGAATTTTGTTCCCTCTTGCAATTGGAAGATTGAAGCTTACCAAAGCAACGGTGTTAGGTTTGGGAATTCCAAGGGGAGGATCTAACGATGCAATGAACTCAGATAGCTGAGCGAACCCAATAAACTGTGCAGCATGTGGATCATATCTAAGAATTTAAACAAAAATAGAAAATTAAAAAGGACCAAAGAAGATCTGTCATATCAAAAAGTAGATAGATGTAAAAATACACTAACCGTCAAAATAATCGATCCGTGCAATATCTGGATGGATTTTGATCCTGAATAATTATCTTATCTTAAGTCAGATTTTTTATTCTTTTTTTATATTGTAGGTAAATTTAGCGAAAATCTCGCAATGTCTGAGATTTTAACAATGTTTTGAATATGTCCATAATATACAGGTTGAAACAAGAACGGGTTTTTTACTTAAATTTTAAACCATTCTGTGGAGTGATGGCGATATCAAAGTTTTTATTTTGTTGTTTAATTATCAAGTGACATATATTCTTAACATTATTTTCGTTTTTGATTCATTTCAATACTTTTAATTAATTTTTCTGGCAGATACGATTTTTTAAAGGAACGTTGCAATTTCCGTTTATTTTCCCGTAGGAAAAGAACTAAAGGATTATCCTCATCCTGCATCAGCATAAAATTTGCTCCGGTAAATAACGCGAAAGAGATCACCTATAGCTCTAAGGGATCTCTAATGTTCCTAACTGCTGTTATCACTTTAGTTCTTTTACTACGGAAAAATAAATGGAACCACATGTTACAAGAACTGTTAACGAGGTCGAAATCCCAAAAAATGAATTGGCCCACATGTAGTCCCATCTTTAACCCAATAGAATATGTCTACGATCCACTGGGCACTAATACGGCGGGGTTGCCTATAGGATGGCGGCAACATTGTGCGCAAAACAATCCACGAGCAACCTTTAAAAATGTGACCAGTAAACCGTGCGCACCAACCTCATTTTTTCACTAATAAAAATAAACTTTTTACTGTGCACTCATTAAGTTGTACGTATTCATAGCTATAGGTCGATCATGGTATACAAAAGAGTTGAGAATTTCTATGTAATGTTGAGTTTAAGCTAATTCTACTGTGAACATGGTAAATTTCTATATATTTGATAGTTAAATGATTTGAATACTTGGAAATCAAACAACTAAATTTATTAATACATACTTGCTCCATCTAATGTAAAACATTTCCAAATCATCTTCAACAATACCAATTTCCTCCTCCTGATGGGCTTGGTTAAAATTTTCCAGAATAATAGCAATATACATATTGATAACAATCATGTAATTAATAATTATGAAACTGGTAAAGTATATTATAGAAAGCAATGGATATCCACAGTTCCCGTTGGTCTGATTTCTATAATGAGGGTCACAATTGGGATACTCAATCATGAGAGACTCGAGAACGTCATTCCAGCCAGCTGATGTTATTAGACGAAACAGCAGATGCATAGATCTACCGAATGTTTCGAAATTTACCATATCATCCAGAGCACCTAAAAATTAAATGTAATTTTTAAACATCATACATACACGGCGGGCCAAAAAAAGTTACCAGATTATTCTTTCATAAATAACTTCATTGTTTAAAATCATTTTTAAACCAAATTTGCAGAAAATATTTATAAAAAAAATTATACAAGCTCTCGTAAAATGATTTCAAAGATAATAAGACCGAATGAGAATATCATAATATAGGGCAGGTTTAAATAAGAAGTTATTTTAAATAAGTCGCAAAAATACGTTCTCTCTTTTTTTAAATAATAGTGACTTATATGGGTCATTATTTTACAAACCGCACACTTTTTAACCTTGATATTTTAAAATCGTCCAAAATTTTTTTACAACTTATATACATTAAATTAGTCCCACGTATTTTACAATCTTGCTGAAAATTTTTTTTTTAATTTACAATAATTTGCTGAATTTTCTCCAATCTTCATGTTTGAAATTTAATATCTCCACTGATCGGATCAATATCGGTCTTCTCATATTTTACATTTTGTTACGTTAGCTTTCGAAATTTATTTTTTAAAAAATGTCATTGTGAACATATGAATAATAATAATAATTTAATTGTTTAAATAGCTTTAACATGCTGTTAACCCATCTTAAAAAAATTAAAAAAAAACTCTTTTTGTTTTATCCTCATATCTACAAAACCCATTTTACCATAAAGTGGCACCTCTTTTAGTTCGGAAATTATTAAAAATCAATCGCAGCGCGCAGCGTGCCACGGCACGATTCTACTACTACCGAAATATAATCAGCAACTAATCAATGGAAAAGATGTTTACAGAAATGCATTGAACAAGCCATAACCATTGGCATAACCACGTTGTGACAATCGCCAAGATAGCTTCTCAGCCCAGATTCGACCATCACTAGGGTAGGTACTGCTCTCGTGTCTGGAGCTCGGCACCCAAACATACTCTTCGGCTACTGGATTCCATCGAAAGGAGAGCCATTCGTCTGATCGGAAACCACGAACTGACGAAGAAACTCGATAGCCTAGAACATCGAAGACTGGTTGGCGATTTGGCTCTCTTTTACAGATATTTTCATGGAAACTACTCGGCTGCCCTTGCGCTCTTATTCCGCCCAGAGCGGCGAATAGCAGCGCCAATTCATATGTGGTTAAACATCTGAAATACTTCATCCTTATGGAACGACCCTCCCGAGGTCGTTTTTCCCAACGAATATAACCTCCAACGATTCAAAACCAACGTGAATCGCTTTATTCGCACACGCACCACCTACAGAGTGCCCTTTATGGCACTCTGGAGGTGGTGCGTGAAATCCTTTGGGACTTTTCCTATAGTGCTTGTGTTTGATCATAAAAAAACAGCCGGAATAATTTTTCAAATAATTTTTTTTGGTAGATTATTATTACTAGTGGAAAGATATTCTTTTGATGTTAATAATGATTTTCACATATTTTTAATAAATTAAAGTTGACATACATACATTTCTGTGTCGTTTCATATTTTTTTCCATGGCAACTGCCTAAAAACAGTTATTAACTGCTTAAAAACAATTGCTCAGAAAATTAGTCAGAACATATAAGTAAAAATTATTTAAAAAAAAAAGAACTTATTTTTACGACTTGTTTAAAGTAACTTCTTATTTTAATCTGACCTATATCATATTGTAATTCGATCTTGTTACTTTTAAATTCATTTTACGAAAACTTACACATTTGTGAATATTTGTTACAAACTTGGTTTAAAACTGATTTTAAACAAAATAGTTATTCGGAAAAGGTTAATGTGGCCCACCATGTATATATCCAGGTAACAAATATAAAAAATATTTTCAAGAACTTTTTATATTATAATCCTGCGATAACTACATATGATCGACTTAGTAAGTGAACAACGAACCTTCACAATGGATTAAACGAATGGAATAATTATTTGTAGCAATAATTAGTAGTTATGCGGAACCCTAAAACTGGCAGGATTGTATTTTTGATTATTTCCTTTGAATAATTTTCGATTTTTGGAGAATAGTATGTATATCATAGGAAAAGTCACATTCCCGGACTCCGTATTGCCAGTCTCGGCTTGTTCCCGATAAGTAATCTTTGCGGTCGTTCGGAAATGTTTAGTTTTCCCACTAGGTATATAATGTACTATTTTTACTATTTTAAGTTTGATCAACCTTAATTATAATTTTATTTTTATCATGATGACTCAAGGACAAAAATGCATTTATAAAAATGAGACTACTTTCTGCAGACGATGAGTTGGAACTTCATATCTAGGACAAAAAGTACACTTCTCGCAACTTTATACATAAATAGCTATTTTTCGATAGTCCATAGTTCCGGTTGCTAAATCTGTATTGATTTCAAAATCACTTTAATAGTTTGCAAGACATAATGGTGAATTTCCTTTGCAAGGATTGAATTATTGCCTAAAACCACAAAAATGATTACTTACCTTGTTGACGAACATGGCCGAAAAGAAACATTCCAATTATAGCATAAATAAAAGTTATCAGCGCCAGAAGAGCACCGATATTAAATAGCGCTGGCAGAGAAACAACAAGTGCAAATAGTAGTTTTCGTATACCTTTTGCAGCCTAAAAAACAAAATATATTTTTAAAAATTTTAAGTCTGTAGGTATTTACTTTTACAGACCATTTGAAGGGTCAACATTTTTTTACAGGCAACTTTCAGTAAATCGGATTTTAAAAATAAATAATCTCAAAAACACCGGTTATTTTTTTAATAGATTTCTTATAGAATCTAATTAGAGGAATTATACATCGTCACAAAGATCTTGGTCTATAGCATCGATTTTTTAATAATTTAACGCCCGTCACATGGCTAATTTTACTCTTCTGAATCATATAACGCCAATATTTGGAACTGAGTTATTTTAATCACTCACTATAACCATTTTCCTATTATTTATAATAGGCCTGTCTTATATGGGCTTAAAGTTTTGGAATGTTCCTTATAGAATGTTAAAATACTGAGAAAATTAGTCATATTTTTAATCTACCTAAGGTGTAAACGAAACTTGCACATCAAAGTATATTTTTCCTTAATGGTTTATAAATGGTTAATAAAAAAATATTGTATATAGCTTCGGATAACAAACCGTCACATCAATGTATCTCCGGTAACATTTTCATGCGTTACCGGCGATACTGTGAGCGGCGACACAAAAATGCACAAATTCGTGGATAACAGCTAACACAAGCTATTTCTTAAACTATTTTAGACTCATATGAATTATCTGTACTCAAGAGAATGACTTCGTGTAGTATTTTTCCCTTAATTAAGACTACTAGGTCTGAGTTAACCCTGTGACTGGCAATACAACATAAAAACATACGCCTGGTAAAAAGTAGGCTATGTTCTAGTTTATACCTAAATAAACATAATAAGAAATTTACCTAAACAGGAGCACGCTTTACACAAATTCAAACACACACCGTCATGTTTGTAAAACTATTAGGCCGACCTGTAGTGGCGTTATTTATAAGCAATTTCGGCCGTGACCGGCGATACATGCAGCTACGGGGACGGAATTTCAGGTTACTAATTGCGTTAGCGAAACTAAACTGTTGATCTTTGAACATTATTTTTTCAATACAAATTGTAGTAGGATTGTAAATTATTTATATATAAAAGTAACTTTAGTTAACGAAATATAAAAGGGTAAATTAAGAAATTATTGACTCCCCAGTCAATGTGGCTGGCGATACATTTTTAAATTCAAATTTGAATACTAGCTGCAGCTATAATCTAAAAAATATACTTTTAAAATTGCTTTCTAATGCAGGAAGTAACATATATTTTGCAAATTATAATCGTTCCTACAGGCAAATAGTTTATTTTAGTAATTTATATGCTAAGGACTGAAAGTTGCCTGTAAAAAAATTTTGAACCTGAAACAAGAACAGGTTGTTAAATGGACGAATTTTCTGAATAAAACTGAGACGTGACAGACATGTCTGAATTTTAATCACTCATTGACATAGCTAATAATACAAACCTTTATAAGTCGAAGAATTCGACCTATCCTAAAAACTCTAACAACCCTTAACAAAGTCGGAGAAACGGGAAAATCAATCATTATATCTTCCATAAGAATACCAAGAATGGAAGCTAATACTAACAGAAAGTCGAACACATTCCATGGCACTGTGAAGTAGTGGTATCTTAATCCTATCATTTTAACTATGGCCTCTACAAAAAATAAAACTTAATTAATAATTATTATTGTTTAATCAATATAGGCATTACTTTTAAGCGGCGTCCACACATACGGTTTTACTTGACGTCTTACTTGACGTTTTACTGACGTCTTAATAACAGCGTCCACACATAAGGTTTTACCCGACAGTCTAACAGTGTTGCCAAGTCTGGTGGCTTTCGAGCGCAACATGACCTTCCAGTTTGCGCATCGAAATATTTTTTGGTACGATGATTACCTTCTTTTTAGCTAATACGGTCATAAAAGTATGCTTTAACCTCTGTTGTGGGTAACATTGATATTTAATAGTCATTTCTGTTGATTTATATTTTTTTCACAATGCAACACTTCAGTCTAACTTCAAGACCTAAAACGTCAGATAAGACGTCAAGTACAACGTCAGGTAAGACGTGAGGTAAAATTTTATGAGTGGACGCCGCATAACAATAAGATACAGTACGCACAGGGGATCTTTACCCTGACGTCATCGCTTACACGTCATAAAAATCGTATGAATCAAATCAAAATTACGTGGAAGAAAAGTTGTCAAAACAAAAACTAATTTCATAACATTTTAATTGACGTAAATAACGTTCCCATATACGGATTTTTAAAAATTTCTTTAAAACTCCGAATCAAAATTTTGAGTCGGTTTTACATAAAATAGATTGTTAGGAATATGTAGGTATAAATCTGATATTCTTGAATTTTTACTGGCAGTTATGTACCTACTTCTTATTTGACAAAATGATAAACTCGGTTTGAATGTGACATTTTGATTACACAGATTAAAAAGCTCCGCCCATTCATCCCCTACAGGAATCACCCCAAAAAGTCAAGAGTTTTTTTCATTAGAATTGAAGATAAATGGTAATTTATGTCGTAAAACATGAAAAAAAAATCAATTTACGAAAAAATGCAAGCTAATAGGCATTGCCTTGGAAATTTAAATAAATTATTCTATTGAACTGTCATATTTGTATTTTTCGACCAATTTTTACCACATTTTGAGACGTGATTGTGAACTTAATTTGGCGATTTCAGATTTGATTTTGCCCGAAATACGTTCTGTGAACCTTCTAGTTTCGATACATATACAGAGCGTTTGGAAATTCGGGCGATTTTACTTATTTTTTTCGAAACTAAAAAGACGTGTTTTTACGTTTTTGGGATGGCAAAATAGCGGAGCGGAGACTTATCCACAATTTTTAGGGTTAGGAATACTTTATTACAATAAATAAATAACAATAAATATCAATATGTACTTACCACTAACACAAAAAAGCGATACCAAAACTCTGAAAAGAACTGTTTGCAGGAGTAAATGAAGTTTTAATGCACAAAAATGTATAAAAACGAAAAAATTGTGAATCAATTGTCACAATGACGTTTTTGCAATTTGCAGTACTGCGTAAGTCAAAATAATTATTTGGCAACTCTTCTTTATAATTATTTCTCTGTCTAACACGTTTAATTCCGGACGACGTATAATACAATTTTTATTCGCCTTTATGTCTGTACCAAACAAAGATGCAGAGATATGAAATATGTCGGGATATCTATTTGTTAGCGATGACGTCAGGGTAAAGATCCCCTGTGCGTACTTTACATGAAACACGCATGGTGCGGTTGACTCACAACTGTTAGAAAATAAACAATGATATTTTACGAAGTTTAGCTGAAATTCCCCAAAACCGTTTGAACGGCCATATTCACCAAATGGTTTTTAATATAAAACCATCCATAAAACCATTGATAACATAGAATTTAAAATGACAATTGATTCTTGGGATTTTTCATTAATTACGTCATATTTCATAAATCCTAATAAAACTTGTTAGGAAAAATATTTTTGTATAATTCATGCTTCGTCGTGCAGAAATATTAGTTACGCAAAATTTGTCATTGACATAACCGGTTATACCTGCATAAGAATAATATTTATTAGATGTCCATTTTTCGGTTATTAGTAACTATAGAAGGGTGGGGTTTTCTCAGCTCTGTGCCACTTTTTGTAAAACAAAAGATGCCCTGATTTCTTTTTTCTGATATCCAGTGATGTACTCAGATTTTTTCTACTTTCAATAGTTTTCAAGAAAAAAAAAACTTGCTTTGTTTTAAATGGGTCACCCTATACAGGGTGTAACTAAATAAGTGTAAAACATTTAAGGTGGTGATTGCTCATCGAAAAAAAGATAGGATCTTTCATATAAAGAAATTTCATTGGAGCATCCCTTGTTAAGATACAGCCCCTTAAAGGGGGTACATAAAATAAATAAACAAAACTAATTTATTAATAACAAAATATACAACATCTAGAAATCCTAGTAAATGTTCAATATGTCTACCTTCAGACATTACGCATGCGTCTAGACGTCGGCGCATTGAGCCACGTATTCGCGCAATTACCCTGCACGCATCGATGATGCGGTTTCTTAAGTCCTCTACATCGCGAACAGGAGTACGATAAACCAAATGCTGCAAATGGCCCCAAGTAGAGAAATCGAGAGGATTGAGATCCGGGGATCGAGCTGGCCAATTCTGAGGTCCTCCTCGACCTATCTACTGATTTGCATATGTTTCAGTTAAATGCTGACGTGCTACTTGACTAAAATGGGCGGGAGCCCCATCATGCATAAAAAACATATCCCTTCTGACGCCCAAAGGAACTTCCTCCAGCAGTACGGGATGCACTGCTCTTAAAAATTGAACGTATGCCTCACCATTTAATCGAGGAGGTAGAAAATGAGGCCCAATTAAATAATCCCCAATAACTCCGACCCACACGTTAAGAGAAAACTGTTCTTGATGGTTAGTTTCGATAATAGCGTGAGGGTTTTCATCAGCCCATATGTGGTAATTATGAAAATTAATAATCTTGTCCCGAGAAAAACTACATTCGTGTGTGAATTCGATCGTCTTCCGAAAGTCACGATTTCTTCTAATCATTTCCAGCATCCAATTGCAAAATTCAAGACGGTTCGGAAAGTCTCGCGGTAACAGTGCCTGTACTCGTTGCAGATGGTAAGGGTACAAGAGTTGTTCCTTTAAAATTTGAAATACCGTCATATGATCAACATTTAGCTGGAAAGCAATCTTTCTAGTACTGGTAGTAGGTTGTTCTTCAAGCAAATTAAGTACTGCTTCCTCAAGCTGTGGTGTTCTTACTTCTCGATGGCGACCACAATCCTTCGTTCTTTTGTCGAATGAACCATATTCTCGTAATCGTTGATGAAGTCGGGCAAATATTCTATGTGAAGGATGCTGCCGTTGAGGATACATTTCAGCATATCTTCTAGAAGCTTCTAACCCATTCCCCTGCGACAGACCGTAAACGTAATGCATATCAGCCATTTCCTCATTTGTGTATGCCATTTTAATAACAAATGAATTATTAAAGTAGCAACAAATTAACAACAGAACAACAATACACAATTAGTATTACTTCAATTTCAAAAATTTACAAACTGACAGCTTGATACCAATTTAATTGTCACTATCGCTAATAGCGGCCTACTGAATAAATTAGTTTCATATTTTCGTTTTATGGCGATATGTATCTTGTTCGTAAAATAACTGCGAACTGGTTTATTTTGTGCAAAAAATTCAAGAGACATTTTTTGTTTAGAATGAAACAGGCTATCGGAAATACATTTTTAGATGGTAAACAAATAATAAGACAAAAACTTACATTGGAAATAAATTTTAGGTGTTGCGTTTTCCACCCCTTACAACCATGGGGTAAACCAAATAGATTACTGGCTAAGTGTCTTTTTGGTAGTAGAAAATGTCAGGTTAATTTCAATATTGTAACTTTTTTAGTGCTTGTGAAAAAAATTGTTAAACAAATTTTATGTACCCCCTTTAAGGGGCTGTATCTTAACAAGGGATGCTCCAATGAAGTTTCTTTATATGAAATCTTTTTTTCGATGAGGAATCACCCCCTTAAATGTTTTACACTTATTTAGTTACACCCTGTATATTTTCCACATGAGCACATGCGCACGGGCACCCCACAAACGAATAAAAAAACATTAATTTATATTCATTGAATATTATTTATCGTATAAAGTCCGACCCTCCCTAATATTTTATCGTGCCATCAATTATCGTATAAAGTCCGACCCTCCCTAATATTTTATAGTACCGTCAACCAAACAGTATATTATAGGCTCTCGATCCGGCAACCGTGCCCCGGTCGAGGTTAATGACGATTATGACGAGACTTGCTCGCATGTGCGATTAAGTAGGCGGGGCATAATGCAGTTTCTGTGTAGTAACAGGTGGCGGGAGACAGCGGGGGATAGCGGGGCTATGGCGATTTAACATGGGAAAGGCGCACAATTTTAGTGTGCGCCGCGCCGTTGTCTGTTCGTGCATCTAGTTAGAAACTCGAGCGTGCATGTTTTATGCAAAGGATAAATCTAGGGACTTTATTAGAAAGTTTAAAAATTAAATATATGAAAAAATTTATAGAGGGTATAATGAGGCCGTTATTGATCCATTTTCTACAATTAAGAACCGAGGAACGGACTTTACGTTTAAGCACTATACCACTAAGAAGAAAACCTTTCTTATTTTCCAAAAGTTGTATTTCTTTGTGTAAACTGTTTTACCTAACGCATTTTCTTGTTACTTCTTTTCTTTCTACATTTAAGACGCCTAGAAAGTAATTGTTTGGTCGTTACACAAAAATAAAATTTTAAAAATAATTTCTCCATACTTGTGAACCCCCATCATAGGTCACGAGCCGCCACTGTTCTTTGCCTATATCCAGTGTAACGAAATTGCAAAGTGAGCATTAGAAATGTATTTCAATGGTAAATATAAGCCCTACTTGTAGTATGTAATTCTATGAAATTGAATTACTTGTAGATATCTCGAACGACGACAGATGGATAAAATAGTTTTTCCAAGGATAAAATCAAATTTAATTGAACAAGATTCATTGGTTAAAAGATGGTATAATGGAGAACAATTTGAGAAATATTTATGAGGAAATTCCATTATCGTTCAATTTTTGTTTCTTATATTTAATCGGACAAGTAGTAATTTAAAAAAGCAAATTTGTATTTTTCTTTGATAACTATTAAACGTAAAAAAAATATGAGTAAAGAACTACAAAGAATTTTTGATTTACAGTTACAGGATAACCGAAATATGGGGGGTGTCCCAAAATATAAAATTCTCAAAATCATCCCGTATATCAAAAACCAGGAGGCCTAGAAGAACTCTAATTAGACCATATTTTGTTTCACAAAAAAGTAGCACAGTGCTGTGAAAACAACATATTCCTGTCATTAATAACAACGGAGATACCACGTAAGACCACCGAAAAATGGATACCCTGTACTCCAAACAACATTATTTCATATCTTATTGATATTTTAAAATATTAATATAGAATTTAATAGCAATAGAATAGAATTGTGCACAAAATGTAACGTATAACCGGGATCTAGAAACCCGAACAAACCTAAAATAGCTAAGAATATTGATTGGTTTATATACTATCCAGCTGGTTTACAAACTATACTCTAGCACAATTACATCTTTCGATAGCAAATACGATATACATAGACGCATTTTGAACCAAGTTCATCAGAAGTTGATAAAAAATGCCGCGATTTTTATCGCAGAGCGACAGACGACAAAAAATTCGTGTATAAAAGACGCCTTATAGGTAATTTTATAGGAGCTGTTACTGCAATTTTTTAAAAATTAGCTATTGATTGGCAAAATTCATCATAGTTTAAATAGTCAAAAATATAAAACATATCTTACCTAGGCTAAATACTGTAGTAAAAAATGCGTTACCAACTTCTAAAATAAAAAACACAGAATGGGGTTGACCATAATGTTCAATACCCATAGATAACATATTAAGAAATATTAAAACGAATATTGCTATTTCGAAACGACGAGAATTCGACAGGTCGTAAAACATGGCTAAAAAAGCATTCATTGGTCGTTTGATAACTTTCTGAGGCTTCTTTCGTCCGAGCTTCTTCATCGCTGTATAATAATGTTTTTGGCTTTCGGTCAAAAACATTTCTAATACTCCGCCTTCATACTAAAACAATGGAATGTATAGTAGAAAAATGGTATAGTTTAAAACAGGGCGCTCACTGAATCGGCGCAACCTGGCAGCGTATTGATATTATCTCCTATGGCACGACGCATTCCTTGGTAAATGTATTGCCGAATCACGGAAGACAATGTCCCACGATTTACACATTATTAGGCTGGATATTCTCTCCTGCATTAGGAAAACACACGCGAATATTCAAGCGTCTGAATGGAGAAAATTATGTTCAGAAAGAGTTCCCAGTTCATTAATAGAGTTCTATCATATTAACTATTGTCGGTTTAATAGTATTATTCAAATGAAGGGTACAGGGGAAAAAAGATGAATGTCCAAAAAAATCGAATTTAAGGTTATGGCTGGAATGTGTAGCTTGATAACGGTAGAATTTAATGTACTCTGTAAACCGAGCAAAAACGATGAGACATAGACACTACATGAAGATTAAATATCGCAGTACAGGGGAAAAAAGATGAATGTCCTAGCGTTCAGAGAAAAAAGGATGAATGTCCATATTATCGGCCGCGCGGTTTATTAAATTCTATTTTTAGAACATGCATTGCTATTGTAGTATTAGGTTATAAATAAAATAATTTTGCGTGCTTATGAGTGACGAAGAGGATGTTAACTTAACTTCTAAAAAGAGGGCCTCCCATGGACGTATGAGAGACGTTCCAAAGAAAATAAAATTGCAGAGCCACGAAACAGGTTTGTAGGTTATGATAATATAGTTCACTTTATTAGCAATCTGTATTTCGCTGTTTAATAACTAAAATATTATATAGTTGCAAAAGTCTACATTCAGGGTGTTTCCTGGCGTCTATAGGTATATAACTAAAATGTATTAATATTAATAAAATTATAAAAATCAAACATAAAAATTTGCCTTTAAAGTGGTAATCTTAATGGTATGATATTGTTGCAGGTCAAAGCTGCAAATGCGTCAAACTGAAATGCTTTGAACGTATTACTGAAATACAAAGGGCACAGATTATTAAAAACATTAATCAGATGCGTACGCACGATGAGCAAAACTTGTATTTGGGGGGTTTAATTTCCCACCAGCCTGTAAAGCGACATCGAAGTAGAAAAAAAGACGACTCAGACGTCGATTACCATTCGTCATCATACACTTACAAGGTCCGTATTCAATGCAACGAAATTTTTGAAGAAATACCAATACGCTACAAAGCCATGCTTTCCTTACATGGTATATCCGCAAAGCGACTGCAAGGTATCCAACAGCAGCTACATAATTTTGGATATGTAAAACCAGATGGGCGTGGTAAACATTCTAATCGCAAAAACAAGATTCCAGAAGAAACCTCCTCTGCTATTCGTGAACACATTAAATCGTTTAAAGGCCGAAAATCTCACTATAGTATTCATGATTCCAAAAGAATATACTTACCTGACACACTTGATGTTAAAAAAATGCATAAAATGTTTCTGGTTCTACATCCTGGGGTGACAGTTTCATATGAAACCTACAGAACAATTTTTGTAACCCAGTTTAATATCAGTTTTGGATATCCCAGAACTGATACCTGTAGCAGCTGTGATGAGTTCAAGGCTAAGAAAATGAGTTTGGGAAAAAACCCGTTAGAAATAGAAAACCTTTCGAAACTAGAAACTGAACACAAACTCCACTTGTTGAAAGCCGACACGTTTTACAAAAGAAAAAGGGCTGCTCGCTTTAACTCTGAAAAAAATCACAAAATCGAAGCAATTGCCATGGATTTTCAGAAAAATTTGCAGTTGCCCAATATAACTACTAACGATGTATATTACAAACGTCAATTATCCTTTTACTCGTTTAATATCCATATTCTGTCTAATGGTTCATCATTTTTTTACACGTACACTGAAACCGCCGGAAAAAAGGGAGCTGATGAGGTAGCTTCAATGTTATTTCACTTCATTTTCAACAATTTGGAT
Organism: Barypeithes pellucidus; assembly: GCA_963991005.1. NCBI lineage: Eukaryota > Metazoa > Arthropoda > Insecta > Coleoptera > Curculionidae > Barypeithes > Barypeithes pellucidus. The sequence continues at coordinate 29,934,227 of OZ022556.1, read as the reverse complement.
GACAGAGTAGAAGAATTGGAGATATTTTGCGACTCTTGTGGAGGGCAAAATAAGAATTATACATTGTTTCGTTTTATGCATTATATCGTTCATAAATAACAAAACGCCTACAAAAAATTAAAATGACATTTCCAGTTAGAGGACATAGTTATCTAGAATGTGATAGAAACATGGGCCTAATAAATCAAAAAGCAATAGTAGAGCTTCCAGATGGCTGGAAAGAACAGATAACCATCGCCAGAATCAAACCTAGTCCATTTAATATAGTTGATTGTGAAAACCAGGATATTTTTCGATCATGGACTGATAACCTAACTCCGTATTTCTACAAAAAGTGTCCTTTTGAGACAAGACCGATTAAAGAGTTAATTATTTCTCGTGAAATGCCCAGGATGATAGAGTATCGTGAAACCTATAATGGACCTTGCACTACTTTTGTGGTGATACCGCCGACACGAAAACGAAAATATCCTAATTCGCTTCTTCCTCATGGTCAATTTGAAGTGCCTGCCTTAAAATACCATGAACGAGTCCCAATACCAATGAAGAAATACAAAGATCTCCAGGGACTAAAGCGATTTTGCCAAAACCCTAAAGCCAATGGGTACTACGAAGGTTTCAAATATATTATTCAATAATTAATATTTCTTTGGATATTTTTTTTTGTTGAAAATGTTAAAATAAAACTTTCTTAAGTTTTTTTTTGTTATTTTTAATTGATTGTAAGCTTATTTTTGGACCACGCGGGAGGGGGGAAGGGCTCAGCCACCTCAACTCTTCCTCCCAACCCCATTGTGTGATCCACTGTTGGTTGGCCTCTTTTATCATCCAACTATTTTTTATTTTCCTTTCCAAGAAGTTCCGCTTATTGCCGACTTTTTCACCATAGTTATGTGACATTCATCGTTTTTGTATTAACTATGTAGGTTCTACCCCTAAAAAAAAATATTGCACGTCTATGACATCAACCTACAGATATGCAGCTATAAATAATTAAAGGGAGACCTTATGCTATATTAGCCAAAAGAAAAAGAATTTGAAATATTTTCATATAAATAGTGTAGGAGTCTCTAAACACTAAAATTCGATTTTCTCAATAACTGTGTTTTGTGACATTCATCTTTTTTCCCCTGTACCCTTCAAATGCAAGTGTTTGTTTCCTCAATTTATTATTTAATTCAAAAAACAAAGTTAGTGAGATTTTTCAGTAGGTGTATTTTCATTTACGTTGTTCGATAAGAATCTTTTCTTTTCAGTTAAAGGTTTAGATCAAAGGTCCGATAATCCATTCATAAAAGTGTAGGAAAGTGACGCAGTGATTGTGTGAAATGATATTATTGAATATCAGTAATGAGTGGAAGAGATAACTACATGTTTGTTGGCTGAATGTCAATAATGTTGAAGTCTGGTTATATCAAATGGTTAAATATTAAAACAAAACCATACTTACCGATGAAAAGATAAATCCTTATTTAAATGATCCGCTCTTTTACAAACTACACATGAATGCACCATGATTGTTTATAATAAAGACGATTTTTCACCAATAATCACAAAAAAACACAAATCAATCAAAATATATAAACAATCCTTGAGACTACACTGACAACTCTGTATTGTTCACGAGATTAGTATTCATTCAGATTTCGCGTGTCCGATACATAGCGCACATGTAAGGCGTAGTAAAATAGAAATAGATGTTGCCAGAGTGCAGTTGGATTAGTTCAAGATTCGTTTGATAATTTTAATATAATAGTGTTTTCTTAAAAATCTCTCATCGCCTTTTCACAGTTTATGGTAAAATTATTGGGAAATAAAATTATTATAAGAGCAATTGTGGATTAACCCTAAACCAGTTGTAATTGACAAATTATCAAATTTTTAATTGGGATTTTGCATGACCTTTGCGATAAATATGCCAATCTGGCTATGCTGCACTATAATTACCAAGGGAGGTGGGAAAGACTATTTGTATTCATTGCGTAGGCTAGAAATGTACATATTTCTATCTGTAGTTTGCAATATCTTTGGTTTAGATTCATTTTTCGAATATCTATCCGACCGAATCCTCTTCGCCCAGATGGCACTCCAGGTCGAATTTTACGTCTGGACTTGGCTGTCAGCTTTACTCTGATTTGTCGTCCACGGTTGTCCTGATTTAAATTTTGCAAAGATATGAGTGAACTCGTGTGGCAGTTGTTAATTCCTCAAGTGTAAGATTTATTTAGTGTGTTACTTTTGTCAAGTAGCTATTTTGAATAGTCGCTTCAGGTGGTAAATTAGTCTCGACCGATTTTTCGTCGACACACCCCAGCCTAATAATGCGTAAATCGTGGGACATTGTGTTCCGTGATTCGGTAATACACTTTCCTATGGATGCATCGTGCGGTAGGAGATAATGCCAATACGCGACTCAGTCCGCTTCAGTGGGCGCTACAGCATGTGCTTTTGCACATTCAGGTTATTTCCTAACCTCTCTGAAAAAATAAAGGAGGTGAATCCTCACCTTATTTTAAGACGAAAATGTAGTATAAAAGTTTTTCGCATGTCGCTTCGTTTTCGAAATACAGGGTGTTAAAAAAAGTTTACTTTGGATCAATTTTAAATTTTACAATTAATTAATTTGTGGGGATCAGGGTAAAATAGTACCTTAATTTTTTAGTTATTTTCGTATTTTTATCGTCAAATTATACGAGTAGGCTTTGCTTCGTTCCATGGCAACCACATTTGTTTTCTCAAATAATATTCTTTTGAATTAATGACCACCCCGATACTACTCCTATAGAAACTGAAGAAGACCTTCAACTGCGTATTATTGATGGTTTTAATACGATTCGCGCCAGTCCCGAAATTTTCTAACACGTAAGAGACAATTTAGCACGGCGTGTACATGGCTGTTTACTGGCTCATGGAGGACATTTGCAGCAATTTATTTGACTTTTGTTCATATGAGTTCATTATTCAAAGTTTTTAAATCATATGCATTATCAAATCATTGACATTAATTAATAAAATGAAAAATACAATATTTTTAACACCCTGTATTTCGAAAACGAAGTGACATGCGAAAAGCTTTTATATCACATTTTCGTCTTAAAATAAGGTGAGGATTCACGTCCTCTATTTTTCCAGGAAGGTTTGGAAATATCCTATTTGCCGGGCAGCGCCGATTCAATTTGCGACTTGCTTTATGAGGTTTTGTAAAAATGTTCAGTTATGTTAAAATTAAAATGTTGTTCCACTACTATCCATGTAACGATCTGTTATTAACCAACAGATTGAGAAATCATTTTTCTTAACCTCCTGCCAGAAGTCATTATTATTTACCTTCATTATTTAGCTAGGTCAATAATAGAGGCATCCGGCAAAACAAACTCTCAAACTTTATAAACCAGGCAACGCGATTACTACAAATTATAATTATTTGACAGCAAAAATTGTGTGACACTTCAAATCAGTAGTAACTTGACTGAAATGGTTAATAGAGATGATCATGGAAGAGTAGTAAAATTAAGAAATTAATAACTACAGTAAAATATTGTAAATGGTTCAGTAGTGGAAAAATAGTAGATATATTAATCACGATTTAGGAAGCTGTTGGTGCTCGGTCGGGTTTGTTAATAATATACTATTATGTAAACGCGATACGATATAAATGCGTGTAAATTATGCTATATCGTTCCAGTTTGAAATAGGTTGCATATTAAAAAATTAATATTAGTATTACCTTCTTCTTAAGCATATTAAAATTGTCTATTATTACTCCTATGAATAAATTAAGAGTAAAGAATGATCCGCATACTATAAAAATCACAAAATAGATATAAGCGTATAAATTTGCTTCTGTTCTTGGTTGTAAATTAACACCCCTTGCATCTACCGCATCAGCCATCACTTCCATCCATCCCTCGAATGTTGCCTAAAAGACAATAAACAAATTAAGCATCTAAAAAATAATAAATAAAGTCGCGTCGTCAGCTCACGGCGTCCCTGTTTGCCACCGTAGGCGCCTGCCTGTTCCGCAGGACCTTGCCCATATGTCTTTGCACATTTAATGTAGGTTCGGTTTTTCATTTCTTTCGCTCAAATGAAGAGAGAATTGAGATTAATTTGAAAAATTCTCCAACTCGCCAAAGAAAATATATGGTAATAATTAGGTTATTTTTAATTTTAGGCCACTAGGGAATATGAACTTTTTGTTCTGTAAATGATTTGCAAACCTTTCAGTAAAAAATATACAGGGAATTCCGTTTAAGAAAATTGGATTTTCGTCATTTCTTCGAAAACGCTATGCTCATTTATTTTTCTGCCCTCGCCACCTTAATCAACAGAAAAATGCTACTACTTTCCTAATTTAAACTAATTTGTATCTATAATAAAAGAGTTAGCATCAGTGCTCACTTAATTTGATACAACCTGTATATTCTTGAAGAAAAATAATATGGCTTTTATTGTATCACTTCATTTTAGACAGCCATGTTCCAGCGTCAAAGTTTGAAATATGTAAACTAATTTTCTTAAATAAAAGCATTACTATACTATTTTATCATGAAGAGTTATATTTTTTTAGAAAATCGAAACATAAAACAATCTGTCTATTGATATTTAAGGAAATTAAATGACATTTTTGATAAAATAGGTCAAAATTATTGAAAAGTTTATTACATATTTTTTTATAAACGTAAATTTGTAGCGAATTCCAAATAAACCTTGTTACTACTACTATTACTTTAATCGACGTTTTCTTTAACAATATTTACGTTATCGGGAAAGTTACCGGGAACAAATATTAAATTGCTAAAAATATACTTGTTAAAAAGATCTTACTTACAACTTGAAATAAGGCAAGATAAGCAACTCCTACATGATCAAATGATATTTTGGAGTTCTTCCACGTATAATTTAGTCTATCACAGTCCCATTTTGTATCTACAGTCTAAAAAGATAATGTCAAATAAAATATGGAAATAAATGCAGATCTTCGATGTTTAAGGATTTTTTAATTTTACAATTATACAGGGTATACAACTAAAGTCGGCGACGAAGGTACAATATTATGCAAGCCATAAACCTTATGTCTTTTTAAACTTACTAGAGTAAATCAATCAAGAAAAATTGATGTAAAATATTTTCACGTTTGCAAATTGACCCCTACTATGATATAAAAAAAATTCTGATTAGTACAAATAATCCCTATTAAGGTTCTTATTTAATACCGGGTATAAAAGATTTAAAACTTAGGCTCGTTCTAAAAATGACTTTACACTTATTAAAAACCTACTGTGGCGGATAGTTCACACTGCGCTTTCTAGAGGGCCACATGATTATGTTGTTCTACGACAGCATATCGCTATAATGACATAAGGTCGTATGTTCAAATAAGCAGTTTTTAGATAAAGGGAATTATAATATTTGGAAAATTCCAAAGTATAATATTTTTGGTTTTTGTGCAATATAACTAATACTCTAATACTAATAATAATAATTGTAATACTTTCAAATACATATTCCATACTTACATCGTTATCTACTCGAACACCTTCCTCATCCACACATTTATAAAATTTACCACTAAAAAACTGTACACCCATAATAGAAAATATCAACCAAAATACCAAGCAAACTAGCAATACATTGAAAATGCTTGGAATGGCATACATAAGAGCATTGACTACTATCCTCATGCCTTGCCATCTACTTATTGCTCTTAGTGGGCGTAGTGCTCTTAATGTCCTTAAAGAACGGAGTACTCTTAAATTTTCATTTTCTTCTATCAAAAGACTAAATAAGGAAACCTAAAAAAATACAGCAATAAACTGCTGACCTCAGCTCGAGAATGTCCAAATGAGATTAAACTCTTACTATTTAAATAGTAAAAAGTCTATTTACTCTTCAGGTGGTATTAATTAATATCAAATACCAATATATGAAAAAATTATTATTTCCCAGACCACCCGATGATACCTTATACAATAAGGGCGTATAATTGTCTACATAGTAGCAATTTAAAATACTATTTCAGATTGAATGGTACTATCAAGAAAAGGAAGCCTTTTCCGTTGATAGGATGTCATCACCTGCAGATTCGAACTATTTTGTTCTCGTCAGTGCAGGGTAGGTGTCCATACCTATCATCAGAGAAAAATCTATACTTCACGCTGTCTTATCAACGATAGTCGAGAAAATACAACGGGCAGTGCCATCTCTTCGCAGTCCCACAACAAGAATGCGCCCATATTGTATAAGGTATTATCGGTGGCCTGGGAAATAATTATTTTTCCATACATTGGTATTTGATATTAATACCACCTGAAAAGTAAATAGACTTTTTACTTTTGATTTATTCAAATAACGTCTGTTCAGATTTTGTGAGACTGTTAAGAGATGGCACTGTGGGTTGTATTTTCTCGACTACCGTTAATAATATAGCGTGAAGTATAGAGTCTTCTCTGATGATAGGTATGGACACACATATTTAAGTCCAAAATACATCTCTTATTCAAAATTTGAGAAGTACGTTAATTTATCTAATAAATTAATTTTTTTTAGAGTAGACTAGAGTAGTTTAGAATAATAAATATTTTTTTAAATTGTACTTACGAATACTATTAAAAAATCCAATAACGTCCAGAAACCAGTAAAATATTTGTAAAACCCCAAGGCCACCCATTTAAAAAACATTTCTATCACAAATATTATTGAAAAGGCCAAATTTGTCCAATAAAGCAACGTTTTTAATCTAGGATTTTCATCTAAATGAATATCCTCAAAACATAATGTTACACTGGAAGCAAATATTAACACTAATATGAACCACTCAAACGAAGCGGTATCGACTATAGCTAACACAGCACTGCGGAAATTGGTCCATTTTACGCCTATTTTTGATTTTAAACATTCTTCCAGGCATGGTATTCTAAAACAGACGTTAACATATTATTATTTTAAACAATTTATATTTAGTGGTTTGCAAGAAGATTTTAAACAATAATTAACCACCCATACAACTTTGACTGTGGTATCAATATCATTGACAGAAATGAGTTAGCAATTAAAGTTGTCTGGTTAGTAAATAAAGACGTAGGCTAACCCAACCATTTTGATTGTTTCGAATATTTCTGCAACCTACTGTGTTACAATGAATTTATCGTTCCCATTCTTTATTAATATTAAAATACTGCCAACGCGATTCGGTACGAAACCACAATAAGGGAAAGCCTGCAGTAATCAAAGAAGATAAACAATAATAGTATATTAAAGTATAAGGAATATTAAGGTCCTTAAAAACGCGTAGATACACGTAGATACAATATCTTGACACCAATATCAACGACCAATGGGGACCACGTGCAGGAAATAAAGACCCGCATTGAGAAGGCCACAGCAGTGTTCGGAATCGGGATCGTGGACACTTACTGAGGCAACAGGCAAAAGACTGGAAGCCTTTAAGATGTGGCTCTATCGTAGGTTGCTGAGGTTGTCGTGGATGGATTGTGTTCAAAATGAAAGGGTTTTGCAGAGAATGAATAAACAGAAGGAAATCCTAAACACCATCAAAATAAGAAAACTCCAATACCTCGGTTATGTGATGAGAAATACAAACAGATATCGGTTAGTCCAAAATATCTTACAAGGCAAAGTGGATGGAAAGAGAGGTGTAGGAAGAAGGGGGATCTCTTGGTTGAAAAATCTCAGAACCTGATTTGCCGTGACCACCACACAGTTGTTCAGAGCCGCAGTTGACAAAGTGATGATAGCTAATATGGTCACCAACATCCGGAACGGATAGGAACTATTAGGAGAAGAAAAACAGTGGGACCTATATGAATAAAGTTTATATGAACTACCCTTTTGACTTGTTTTTTCATATCCGGGAGTTTCTCCATATTTTCCCGGACACACTGTATAACCAAAACAAAAAGACATATGATAATAAAAGAATCAGTAAGATAAAATTGCATTCTTAATCAAGTCAGAGCATTAGCTCAGAGTTTACAAGTCAGAGCAGAGTAAAAATATGAAACTATCCTTTATTAATTTTTGCGGTTATAGGAAATACTACATCTTAATACAACTAACTAAACTAAACATCGATCTATACAAATCCTCAAAAATATATTAATTTTATTTAATGTCTCAAAAAGAAAAAATAAGAGAATAATTTACCTATCATAAACCTGTTGTGGAAAACAACTCGGTGCAATTTTGGGCGTTTTATTTATACCAAACCCCGGGAAATTCATCGCCCCATCTACGAATTGTCCCTTTGAATCTCGTCTACCTCCCAACGTTATCTCATCGACATAAGACACCAATGTTTGCCATGGTTGCAAATTTATTGCGGCACCCTCTTTACTTTTATCGCATTTTTCCTTATCCTTTTCTTCTTTCGGTTCAGATTCCGTAGATGTAAATTGTTTTTCACTTTTATTGTCAAGAATGGTATTTTCTGTATCTAAAATAGATGAATATTTATTTACTGACGTACAGACAAGACAGGAAAACTTGCCATAACCCACCAGTCTAAGCTCTTATTCTTCTTTCTTTCATGGTAATATCGCTTAGATTGTACGTTAGATTGATTTGTTTGGCACGCTTGTTGACGTGTGTTTACGATTGAGCATTCAAAATCGAGTATTTCATTAAAAAACGTAGATATGAATAATCCAACGTTATCCTCATTTCTCCTATTGCTCAATATTTATTTAAACTAATAACCACTTCCAGTTTGGTGGTAAGCTCCATGTAGCAGAAAAATTTACATATTTTCACAATTCATATCAATACAACTTTCGTGATTGAAATTTGAAACGGTGTATCAAGCAAGGATGACGATAATAGCGATCAGACACGTCTCTTGTAAACAAATTAAGTCGAACATACTTCTTAGTCATGGGTAATACTCTAAATTTTCTGATGTTGATACAATGACACTGCTTATCGTATCAACATACTGTGCTGTAACACATCGAGCCAAATTGTGCAGTTTCAGTTTCACGGTCATAACACTCCAAAATGACACTAACACTGACACTGCTTTTTACAATTACGCCATATGGCACAGTGTCTTATGGTATCAGTCACAGTTTCAGTTTCACGTGGTCTGAAACCGAAACATGACAGATGCTATATGATATGAATATGAACTATTTATCCAGGAATTGCCCATTAAAATAAGGACATCACATTAAGTAACGCCCTGTATATTTCCATTCAGTCTGCAGTATTATTTATAGGGCATCCTGGATAGATTTGCAACCTAACGTGAACCGATAAGGTCCTTACCTCTACTGCTGTTTGTTGTTGCAACACCTGAAGACATATTTCGCAAACGCCTTCCCTCACTTCTGTTACTTCTCGGAGGTGTCTCGATATCTTTCGAATTTGTATTCAATAGAATGGTGTAATGCTGATTGTAGGACGCATCTTTCGAATTCTCTAATAGTATATCCTGTTGAAAAAAGTTACTAATTATTAACAGAGAAATAAATTTTAAATTTGGTATAGATAAAAGTAGGTATAGAAAAAAAAACTAAAGAGGGAACTTTTTGTTTTACTCAACGATGCCTGAAGTAAAATCGTATAATTGCTTTTCAGTTTACGAATTTTTGTTTATAGATAGATTTACCTGATAGTCTGGCAGATCATAACTAATAATTGATATTGGTCTATTCATGGCTTCTTGGTAACTTCGTTTATCTCTTGGAAACTGTTGATGGGATTTTTGATATTCCGCTAGAGGACATAATAAAATAATAAATAATCATTAGTTATTTATGTATCAAAGGCGTTAAGCAGAGTATAATGTCCGGAAGACAAAAGCAACTAACCCGAGGGCCTTTGGCCCGAGCGATACTTCTCGCCTGTGGTGTATACAATACTTTACTTTCCATCTATAAAAATATAAATACTTAAGTTCCTGCATTTTTTTTTAACTATTTCGCAAATTTTTAGTGTTTAGTGAGCTTTGATCGTTTGTCATAGAATAACTGTTAGGGTTGCTAAGGGTTGTTTATTTTAAGCGTCTTTTACGTTCTATAAACGCAATTATGGAAATTCCACAAAATATTTTAGAAAATGCTGAAGAAGCTAAGGAAAACTTATTACCGGCAAAGTCTGAAGTCCAACGAGTAAATTTTCTACAATGGAAAGTAAAAAACCAATTTACGGTGATTACTGAAATAGTAATGATGACTTACTTTGCTATATTGACTTACAACTGCTCATTGGTTATAAAAATTTTTAATTATCTTTACTTTCTTTTATTCGGAAAAATATACCCCAAATAGCCTATGAACAAAATATTCGCAGGTGAAGTCTGAACTTATAAAGGAAAACATTAATATTTCAATTGATAGCATTCTTAAAAGTTAAATGAAAGGGATATTTTCCGAAAAAGGAACGTGAACAAAAATTCAAAAATTGTACAGGGTTACCCATTTTTTAAACTTTTGATGGATATCTCGGTAATTATTGAACTTATCAAGAAACTGATGTACGTGTCATGAGATGTATTTGGGAGAATCTAAAAATAATAAAAGCAGAACTTAAAAATATTCGGTGGTTTAAAAGATACGAGGTTAAATTAAAAAATTGTCAATTTTAAAATTGTCCTCTACATTTTTTATTACTAATAATAGAAGAAAATGTTTCACATAAAAATTTGATAGTGCGCTAAGCAGAATATGATCCCACCTTAAAATCGCTTCTACTGGGTCAGGTCAAAAAAGTTATCGTATCTAACTTACTTATTTTAAATGGGACACCCGGTATATTTTTAGCCAAGAAAACATTTTTATTTCTCTTTCTAAATATATAACACACTATATATTTTGTTTTATAAATAAATAAATAAAAGAATAATTTCTATTTTTATATTAAATTTGTAGTAGGCCTTGCATTATGACCTAAGGAATCGAAATAAATGGTGGGTTATTTATCGATAAAGATACCCAAATGGCCCTCAATTGCAATCAATACAGTTTTGACAACGATTTCTTATGGAATTTTTTTTTGTGTGATCAATGGATCTTAGAGCATTAATAATGTGAACGGGTTTTACTTTTACTAGAAGGCAATCTAAAGAATTATGGTAGCTTTATTAAACCGAAACCTCATGAATATTTTAAGGGAAATAAAGGAAACGACATAATAAACGTTCTTGGGTTCGTGGAAGCTGAATGAATTTCTAGTAAGTTTCGGTCAGTATTACCAATTACCTACACCAATTTTATGCCAAAAATTTGATATTTATCATAATAATGTTATTAAAATAAAACTCGTTTTCAGCAGGGAAATTCCTTGTCTATACCTAAAGTAGAGAAATCAGTTCGAGTATCAAAAACCAAGGTGCAAAAAATATTAAAGAAAAACCATTACTTCCTATATAAAGTAAACGTGCAGCAATATTTACATCACGGAGATCATGAGAGGAGAATTCAATTTTGCCGTTGGTATTTAAATAAATGTAACGTTTCCAATTTTTACAACAAAATTATATGGTCCGATGAGGCAACAATTCCAAGTGATGGAATTAGTAACCGCCACAATGAAAGATAATGGGCCAACAGGAACCCGTATTTAGTGAGAGCAGTACGCCGACAGGGCAGATTTGCTTATAAGATCAGTTGTTTTTTGCAAGGGCACAAGCTTGTATATACATGTTTTGAAGGAGACCTAAATACCTAAATATTCTGGATACTAACTTCTTAAATTTGATGAATGACGAACCTTTGGCAGAATGCATTAATATATATTTTCCGAAAGATGGTGTTCCCAGCCATAACGCCTTAAGAGTAAGGGAATATTTAAATATAAGGTTCCCAGATAGATGATTGTGAACATATGAACCTGTTAGATGGCAACCGCGCTCACCTGACCTGACACCGCCAGATTTTTTTTATGGGATTAATCATGAATCTAGAAACAAATTAACGAAACACTTATTGAATCAATCCATGAAGCATTTAGAAAAATAAAACCCGTTCACATTATTAATGCTCTAAGATTCATTAGAAATCGTTGTCAAAACTGAATTGATAGCAATGGAGGGCCATTTGAGTATCTTCGTCGATAAATAACCCACCATTTATTTCGATTCCTTAGGTCATAATGCAAGGATTACTACAAAATTAATATAAAAATAGAAATTATTCTTTTATTTATTTATTCATAAAATGAAATATATAGTGTGTTATATATTTAGAAAGTGAAATAAAAATGCAATTTTCTTGGCTAAAACTATACAGGGTGTTCCATTTAAAATAAGTAAGTTAGATACGATACCTTTTTGACCTGATCCGGTAGAAGCGATTTTTAGGTGGGATCATATTCTACTTATCGCACTATAAAACTTTTATATGAAACATTTTCTTCTATTATTAGTAATAAAAAATGTAGAGGACAATTTTAAAATCGACAATTTTTCAATTTACCCTCGTATCTTTTAAACCAGCGAATATTTTTAAGTTCTGCTTTCATCATTTTTAGTTTCTCCCAAATACATCTAATGACATGTACATCAGTTTTTTGATAAGTTCAATAATTACCGAGATACCCATCAAAAGTGTCAAAAATAGATAACCCTGTACATTTAACATAAGAAAAACAGTATAATATTATGTAAAAATAAATATAAAAATAAATACAAATTTTGTTCAATATTTTCTTTAATAATAATTACCGAGCATTATGAAATCATCGGGCATTATGATTCGCCAGCTAATATTTCCTATGATAGATATTATGATGATGTTGATAGCAACCGTCTCTAAGGTATTGTAAGTAAATAATTGATAGATGAAAAATAATAGTTATTTATGTATCAAGGGTACTAAGTAGATGATTATGCCCTGAGGGCGACAGTCATACAAAGCCGAGGGCCTCTGGCCCGAGGGTTCGTAAGTCGCCCGAGGATATATATCTATTAGTACCCGTGGTGCATACAAACTTTTATGTCATACCAGTTCGTTTTAAATAATAAATATTTACCAATTTTTTATTTTTACCTGCGATATTACCTGACATTATTATAGCCTGCATTTTTGTTGCTAGGGAGATAAGTATTCAAATGTTTAATGTGTCAAAATCAAAACTGGAACAAGGTTTTGAAATTCCCGACGATATTGAAAAAAGGCAACGCAAAATCTGTTACCGAGAAAATCCAGAGACTCATTCATACGACAAAGAATATGACCAATTTTTGAAGTGGATGTCAAAAAATGCTGTAGAAAACATTAACGAAACTGTGCTGTTGGGGTACTTTAATGATCTATCTGAAAAATTTTATTTTGCTAATAAAGAACAAGTTAATCGAAAACTCATTTTTGGGTTTTAATGCCAGCGCGGGCCATAATGTGTACGTTATGCCCGCATGGGCATAAAGTAATCCATTATGTAGATGGTATCTAAGGTATAAAAATACAATAATGCACTGGTATGACATAAAATAAATTAATATAAATATAGAATTAATTAACGACGGTAATATAATATTTATTTCTGTAAATGTCCGAAAAAAATAGGTCAATCGGTAAATCAATCATATATTCTTGCAACAAAAATATAATAATAATAATAATAATAATAATAATAATCTTTATTGTCTAACAGAGTAAAATCCAATTACAAGACAATATAACCTATAAAAAAAAAATTATACATAAGCAACAAAAAATCCAAGAGACAGGAAAAAGGAGAAAAAAAAGAGAGAAAATTAATGGTTGCATCAAGGTAACAGTTTATGCTTTATAAGTTTAGTAAATTGGGTATTGGACAAACCGAATACATCAATGTCATTAAGGGTATTATTGAAAATCAACATGGATTGGTATACAGGTGTTTTAATCAGAAAGTTAGAGGAGGGAGTTGGGAGATAAAAGACGGGATGGTGCCTAACTGAACGAAGAGGAACATGGAAAAGAATACAATACAGCAGCTCCGGGGAATCGATGAGCCAACAGCAAATTCGATACAAAAACTGCATAAACATGAGGTATCTGCGGTTGAGGAGCGATGGCATCTGGAATCTAGATAACAGTGCATTCTGGTTTGTGCCCCGGGTAGGATATACCTATACCATCTTCTCTATAGGCGATAAACTTGACAAACTTTCTTTGTACGTTCTCTAGTAAAATAATATATTTATGAAAGACCGGATGCCAAATAACACCACCATACTCCAACTTAGACCGCACAAAACTGTAATAAAGGGTTTTCAGGGTTTTGGTGTTTGACTTTAATAATGTAATTTTCCATTTTAGCCCACTATATTCGATACACAACGCGTCAAAGTTTGAAATTTTCGGTACAATTTTGCAGAAAAGAATCCTTCAAAGCATATGCTAAGATATAGTAGACTTCAACCATAAGATATATGGTATTGACAATAAAGAATCTTTTTACATACTTTGTTTTGCTGTGACAAATATTAATAAATTTAAGCAACTCCGTGCGTCATATATTAATGTAACTTTATTGAATCGGCCGATCGCGATGGTCCGATTTAATATTGTAAACCTAAAGTTAAAGTTTACTTTTCTGTCTAACTCATTATATTAAAAATATTGATGGTGACAAAATGCATATTAGGTACTATGCAATAAATTCATACATGATGTAGTTAAATTTTTTAATCAATCAGGCATCATTGTTTTAGAATTAGAAATTAAATGAATTGTTATCGGTCTTATAATTATAATAATTTAAGGGATAATAGGAAAGTATAGTAGGTAGTTTCATTTTAATTTAATGTCCAACATTGATCTGGTATCATTCGAATAATTTAATGTTAGTTACATTTAATTATAAACATGGTGGCCCACCGAAAACGTACCTCAAGGCATTACAGGCTGGGAAAGAACTTTTCGACGACAAAATCCAAAAACACGTGAGAGGGACAACTTTTGACGCAAATAGCATAGCAAAATCGTCAACTACCTAAGGGGGGAGGGGGGGGGGGGGGGGGGGGGGGGAAGTCATCCCCCAAATTTGCTCAAATGGGAATGAGGGTGAAGTAAAACCTCATTAGAAAGGGCTTCTAATTCCTTACACATTGCTGCTTAGTTTTTCGAAATCAATCTGCTCGTTTAGAAAATATAGAGCTTTGAAATATCAACAAATCCCGAATAAACTCGATTTAATCTTACTAATGATAAATTAAATATATTTGAATCACTTATTTTATTTATATATTATATCTGATTATTAGTATTAAAAGTACATCGGTTTTTGAATTCTTCTTCAAACGTTTTGTTGATATTTCAAAGCTCTACATTCTCTAAACGAGTCGATCGATTTTCAAAAACTACGCATGGCGAATTAAAAGCCATTTTTAATGAGGTATTACTAAACTTGATCCCCATTCCAATGTGAAAAAATTTGGGGGAACAAACCCGAACAAACCCAATAGTTGTCCCCCTGACAAAAAACTTGACTTGTTTTTGGATTTTGCGGAAAAGTTCTCTCCCAGTGTCTGTATTGCCTTGCGGTACGTTTTGCATGGGCCACCCTGTATCTGTAAAAATTAAAACAACGACACATAAAAACAATTATTTTCTTTATTTCAATAGAAAATTTATATAACTGGACTTATAACTAAGCAACAACTACATGAAATAACTTGAAGTGATCTAACAAACCCGAACATACTTTTTAAAATTATTTACTTAATTATATCTTTACAATTAGTAATAAGTAAATGTGTACCTACATTAATACAAATTCATTGTGTTAATTTAATTTAGGTCTCCTTATTAGTTGATTTACGTTGGGCTGCAGAAAGATTTTATACAAGAATTAACTAACTTTGATTATGACATTGACAGGAACAATTCATTGATATTCAGAGTTATCTGGTTAGTAAATCCGAAATAAGCTAACCGGGATAAATGGTGAGAAAATGCTAATATAATTTATGCTGTAGTTAAAGGTTACATGATCAGTTAATTATTCAATAACATCTTCCTGCTTGTCAACATTCGAGCGATAAAAAATATTTTTTTTATAAAACTTGGAAATTCTTTCGAATTTCTTCTTCAACTCCACTTAAAATATATTAACTAAGTTTTATTTCCTCAACGAATGCAAATTTGAATAGACGTGTGTCAAACTTTTAAAATATACTATATAAAATAAAAATGAAAAATTTTCTAACAGTTAAACTGTCCGATAGAATGTTTTTTAACATCGTTACTCGATAGTTCATCTTCTGAAAATACAGTCAGATGTCAACCTAAAAGGAAAATAATTGGATTAGTTCGATTCATGGAATAGGTGGAATTTCCAAAATACTATTAATATTTCAAAAATAAAATAGTGAAAATTATAAGGATTGTTTTTATACAGGGTTTGTTCGTTAATTAAGTATGTGCAGTAATTTTAAGAGACAATTCTTTGGGTGATTCTAAGACGAAAAGTTCATATAAATTGAATCCGCAAATGCTTCGTTTTCAAGACACAGGGTGTCGAAATTTTAATCGTTTCTTCGTAAATATCTTAAATAAATATTCTTTTGACGATGGACGAAATTTGGCAGTTTTATTTGTAGCTGACAACTGTCAAGTCAAGTGCTGCAATTATTTTCCAAAGTAAACCTTGATTAAAAAAGAAAATGTCCGTGCATCTCAAGGGACATGCATCAAAGTGGTTTTTATTTTTTTTCTTGAAAACATGGTAAGATACGAAAGAAATTCAAGAGACAAAAGTATTGTATTTTTAGATTCTTAATCCGACAAAAATATAAAAATTCGAAAAAAGCCAGTTGCTTACTTTTTTTCCAATAATATTCATTAAGGTGCCGCCCGGGACGCCACTGGACTCAGTAAATTTAATCTACTTAGGGATAAATTAGCCCCTTAATACTAAAAATAAAACTGCCAAATTTCAACAATATTGACAGAAGGATATTTAAGATATTTACGAAAACCCGATTAATGATTTTTTTTAACAACCTGTATCTTGAAAACAAAGCATTTGCGGACTCATGTTTATGTGAACTTTTCGTCACCCAATAAATCGTCTCTTAAAATTACTGCAAATACTTAATACACACCCTGTATATGATTATTAAATTTAAAACTATTATATGGCATACGATAATATTTATTTTTAATTTTTCCTATTTTTAATGGGCTAAAAAAATAGGGTAATTCATCCCTAAACCCACACTAATTTTACTCGTCGAGTGCAAGCGACAAATAAATTATTAGTTGTTTTACACGAAATGAATAGAGCTGCGTTCATTCATTATTTTAATTAGAATATATTTTGGACCAAAAGTGTTTAGATGCGTTTTCAATACGCGTACACCTAATTTGGTTCTTATCTGTGGAAAAACTGAAACATCTTGCGACTATGTAATAAATTTATGTCTTAAGTGAACTTTCAAGTTACTTGCAAATGATACTAATACTACAAGAGCAAAATATATACCAGAGGCGTTCCGTTTAAAGAATTATGTAGATAAATTAAAAGTGTTATTTTTAATTTGGAAGAATTATTCCTTGTAAGATTTTGCTGTATCTTTATGAGTTAAGATATTTTACTGCTTTGAGCAAATAGCAATGAACGGAAATATTTAATTATCGTGCTTGAAAAAAGCTCGTGTAAAAAAATTGACCCCTTTAGTGAAAGAGAGATTTATTATTTAAATCAGAATAAGAGATAAAAACAGCTGGTTTAGAATAATAAATGAACTTTCGTTATAGTGAAACTTAATACTTTTATAACCAAGGAAGATGTCTTTGTATAGGTATCTATGGACTTTGTTGAAATTGAAATTATATAATATTAGGAACATTTTTGAATTGTTTTACTTTTGGCCCTTAAAAGTAGTATATTTATATATCATCTAGGTTAATCAAAATGTACTTACCTTGTTCATTTTCAAAAATATATTTATTTTAAGATCCAATATTTCTTTTCCGTCTGATCGTGCCGTAATCGTACTGGTCCTTTAGTTTGATCGCCATATCATCTTCGAATATTTCAAGAAGGTGTATTTGCATTTTTATGACCGAATCGTAGTACTCCAGGTAAGATCTTGCTTTCTCAAATAGTTTATTTTCTAAAGTTAAACCATGGAGGGCATCGTCTAACCCTACTCTCTTGAATGTACTTTCTAGGGCTTTGACAATCTCGCTGCGACTTTTACTTTCCACGCCAAATTTTTCCAAAACAGATGGTTTTAAAATTTCTTTACTCATACTGTTAGTGATGATATCGTCTTTGACAGTATAGTTAAACCTATGCACTATATTGGTATTTATAATAGGACATTTGAAATTCCGCTGAGGAATAATGAATGATTGACAATCCAAATTATGGTAATAGATCGAGATTTGAAAAAAATATAGTTTCGTACATAGATACACGATTTTTTTGGTTAGTATTGCTAAATATATTGTTAATGTGAAATGCACGAATTAATCCCCATTAGAAGCTAATTACCATTAATTAAAGAGATTTTCAGGAAAATATGTGATTTTGCAATAACTACGTCAAGAATAATAAAATATTATGATCAACCTATTGTGCATTATCATTATCAAGGCTTAACATAATTTATAAAGGTTTAGCATAATTTGAGTGAATAGGTAGGATAATGAATTTATTACTACATTATTATAAACAGAAAAATTAGTTACCTAATTGAAAATAGCTACATGATTTATTGTGTAGTATCCATTAAGTTTCATTTGGTTTTAGATGTCCAGGAACGTCTTTAAATACATACATCGTTTTTCTAATAATTTATGACCAACGTACACAAATATGTTGCTTGTTTGATAACTTACGCGATGCGATAGAAGGTGTGGAAATTATTGTGCAAATAGTGAAATCTGTATGTTTAAGCTAAATTACAAGAACTTGTAATGTGTTTGAGTTCGTTCGTTATACGAGTTAGTCTATACAGGGTGTCCGCTAATACATGGAAAAATCACAGACCCTCACGTAAATATATTATACATAT
Source organism: Barypeithes pellucidus (assembly GCA_963991005.1). Taxonomy (NCBI): domain Eukaryota; kingdom Metazoa; phylum Arthropoda; class Insecta; order Coleoptera; family Curculionidae; genus Barypeithes; species Barypeithes pellucidus. Next base: position 29,915,257 of record OZ022556.1, on the reverse strand, counting down.
ATCCGGGTGTTAAAGTTAAAATTTTATTTCTGTTTTTTTCTCTAATAACTTTGAGAGAAACCAGCGTTTTTTTACAAAATTTGGCAATTATGGTTACTTTAGGACGAGAAATGTATTTTTTTTGTGAAACTTGAATGTACAATGTAGGGGGCGCTGTCTGCGGCATTTTTCGCACAGGTCAGTGTATTAAAGTTTTCAATGAAAATAATACTGTTTTCATATTTATTACGTAAAAAAGGTAAACTAGGTTGAGGTCGCCCACAGTTACCATTTCGGAGATATTTGCATTTAAATTGTTTAGTGCACCATGTCCAATTACTAGTAATTTACAAATTAAGTAAACCTATGAGAAATCAGATGAAATTTAGAGATACTGTTGTTATGAAACATCCATGTTGTTATTTCTTTGATGTAGATTATTGTAAGATAGCTGCGTGAGATAATGTTTAATTTTTGAGTTTATCTTAAGTTAAGTAACAAGGCCGAGACACAATTTGTTTTCAAACGCAGAAATGCGGGAGAAGTTGTGTGTATACGCGCAGGAAAATTTTAATGGATGTGGTGCCCAGAGACGATATTCTAGTCCGCGCCCTATGGAATCTTATTTAGGACGAAAGGTACCTATTTGGCCTAATCGATCGTAAATATTTTTGAAGATCTTAAAATCACGTTGTTTTCGATTTGGATAGAATTCCAAATGTCGTCTCTAGGCCATTAAAATTTTCCTGCGCGTATATACACAACATATCCCGCATTTCTGCCTTTTAAAACAAATTGTGTATCGACATTGTTACTTAACTTACGATAAACTTAAAAATGAAACATTTTCTCACAAGGCTCTTCTTCTCTTACAATAATTAACAAACAAATAACAAAATGGAGGATTCATTGCAACTGCATCTCTAAATTTCATTTGTTTTCTCATCGGTTATGATCTAATAAAAGTGCGAAATATGCCGCCATGTACATTCAATTTTTACAAAAAATCAATTTTTCGTCCTAAAAAAACCATAATTGCCAAACTGATTCCTTTCAAAGATATTAGAGAAGAACAAAAATGAGGTTTTAACTTTAACACCCTGTATCTCAGTTAATATCAGCGGATAACTCCAAAATTTTTGGATAATATAACTTTTATGCATTTTTATAAAAATAGGAATATAACGGACATGCAAGTATGTACAATCAAAATTTAAGTCACGAATAGGAAAACGAACGACTTTTACGTTGGTAGCGTTCAAACCTATCTAAATGCCGCTCCTGTAATGTTCTTATCTACAGTGCAGGAGCGGCATTTAGACAGGGTTAAATTCTACCTACGTAAAAGTAATTTGTTCTCTTATCCGTGACTCAAATTTTGATTAATTTTTACATACTTGCATGTGGTCTATATTCCTATTTTCATAAAAATGCACAAAAGTTATATAATCAACAATTATGCAGTTTATATATATTTAAAAATTTAATAAAGTCTCCGTTGACCCGTAATGCAACTCTGCACAATCATTCTAACTTTTATAGATTATGTGATACTGTTGTGACGCACTCCGTTTGTTCGTCGGATATAGTATAGTTTATTATTGAATATTTCGAGGTTACAAACATCACTGAACAACCTCTATAGATTTTGCCGCCTTTTCTGCTATTAATGACAGTAATGCTTGTCATCTTCTGGTCTATCATTTACTAGCCAATCCCAGGTGATTCCCTCCAGCACTATCTAACTTCCAAGACGTTGTTCATTATCACAGTGGTTAAAGTAATAAATTATGTCTACACCACAAATTTATGGTTTAGAACAAACCATAATTTTGTTGTTTAGGCAGATTTTTATTTCTTTCACTTTCTAAATTGTTTAATTTTTAAGATGACCTATTTTTATAGTTATGTTGACAAGTTAATTATTTCATTTATTAATGAACCATTATATTATTTTTTAAATCGACTTGGTTTGTATTCTATATGCAGTTTTTTGTATTATTGTGGTATATATTTTATTTTAAGTTAATTTAGTGATGTTTTTCGTGTTTTTATCCCTTTCTTTTTCCAACTTTATAAATAATAATGTAAATAGCAGGTTTGGTAAATTCAGCATACAACCTACATTATATATATACGTTCACTCAATAGCGGGCCATACACCAGCGGATATCTCAACAAATCTGATATGGCACGAGCCAAATATGCGGAAAAAACTTTGTGTGTATGTGGCGAGCCGAGCCTCATCGGGCCGTGCCTTATCGGCCACGGATGAAATCAGCAGGTCGCAACTCATCAGTAGATCGGTAGGTAATAGCGGACGGCGCATCAAGTCCCATTAACGAGACGATTTAATCAGGCAAATCTAATCGGGTGATTAGGTCGGCGAGCTAGACTCGCCTGCCCAAAATTGACGAGAGTTTTGGTATGTGCCGAGCCTAGTTGGCAGGCCAAATCCGAACGGATCAAATCGGTCCAACTTATATGTTGGTGTATGGGCGACTATTAATATGAAAGTTTATAGATTTTTATATCAATTTATAACAGAAGCTCAATGCTCTGGTTTAAAGAACGTGAAGTTTGTTTAATGATGTTTATATTCTGTATTCATTATTATTATAACACCAGATATAGTACGTATATATGGTGTTTCAAAAAATATGTGCCGTCACTCGTGTTATGATTCTTTACGTAAAAATAAAACAAATAGGTCATATCAACGTTTGTAGCTACTTTGTATGAAATATACAGCGTGATAAAATTTTTGCCGTGTTTTCAAGATATTTGCGAAATGGCTGTAGTAATTTTAATGCCTGATCGCACGCACGCGTAAACCTATTCCCACATTGCTGAAATATGTGATAGTTGAGGTACTGGTCATAAGCCAAATTTCAATAAAAGTTCTAAAGCCGTTTCGGAACTATCTTGAAAGCACCGAAAAAAATTGAAAAATTTGAACTCCCTGTATCTTTAAAACAAATCATCTGTGGACCCATATTGCTGTGAACTATTTGTCTTATTTTTGGTAAGGAATTAACACACGAGCATGCTTATGCCAAAATATATACAGGGTTTCCCAGTTATAATGGAAACAGGCTTATATTTTTGGTATTTCTAAACTTTTGAATTTTGTTGTGGTTACGTATGATCTTAGGACGCACTTTTCTATTGCTTACAATTTTAGTTCTCATTGGCGTACGGATTTATGGGGGTCAGGAAAAAAACAGAAATCTAAACGCAAAATTTTAGATTTTTCCAAGTGTTTTGGAAGCCTCTGTATTTATTTTTGATTTTTTTTGCGGCATATTATTGCATAATTATGTAACTTTACCCCAATTTAATCGATTTCGTATCTTTTACCATTGCCGAATTTGTAACATTCTGTATACATGTACAATATACACAGTGTGTAAAAAGTCCCGGAACAGTCAATTATTTCAAAAATGGTGCACAATATAAAAAAACTTTCTGTATAAAAGTTGTTGGTCTTAAAGAAATTTATTAAACTTAGATCCCTGTAATTAAACAGGGTTGCCCAAAAAGTCGTGGTAACCGAAACTTCATTTTTTTTTAAATGGAATGACCCTTTTTTGATCACATTTTCTGATTCCTCTAAACATTCTAAACAACAATTATAGAACATGTCATATGGCTAAACCTATTAGTTTTAGAAATAATTTGAGTTGAAGGACATAAATGCGATAGGTACGATATTACCTTTGCATTGTTTCGAGTCGGCTCAAATGTTTTACGTTAAAATTAAAAGAAAAACATTAAACTCGTGTAAAATGAACCTCACTCAAGTTGTGTCAAAATTTTAATAACAACTAAATTATTAAATACAAGCAGTAAAATTAACAATAACTTGAAAAGAACAAAAATAAAATTAAGTGTAAGTCGTTATTTAATTAAATGCTGAAAATGTCCTCCTCCCACAGTTTGACAATGGGCTAGGTTATAATAAAATTTGTAGATGACGTTTTGTAACATTTCTTGGTTAATAGATGCACATTCTTCAATAATTCTTCCTCTTAATTCATTCAGATCTGCAGGTATTGTCACAAATACTTTATTTTTTAGGTGTCCCCAAAGAAAATAATCAAGGGGCGTTAAGTCTGGCGACCTAGCAGGCCATTCTATGGGGCCTCTTCGTCCTATCCAGCGGTTAGGAAAAGTGTTGTTTAAATAATTTCTAACAGCTATCCCAAAATGAGGAGGAGCTCCATCCTGCTGAAACCACGTATTGCGTAATAGTGGTCCTACTTCATTGTTTATTGCTGGCACAATTTCATTTTGCAGCATGTGGAGATACATTTCGGCATTCAAATTCCCCTCTATAAAGAAAGGCCCCACTAATCTGTTGCCAATAATTCCAGCCCACACATTTACTTTCTGGGGGTGTTGAGTATGTGTTTCTCTCATCCAATGTGGATTCTGATCAGCCCAGTAACGACAATTATGGCGATTGAGAGACCCGTTCAACATGAATGTTGCCTCATCCGTAAAAACTATTTGATCAAAAAAATTGTTATTTTCTTCATGTTTTTGCATCATTACTTCGCAAAATTCCAATCTACGATCAAAATCGTCTTCTGATAATTCCTGGACAAGAGTTATTTTATAGGGATGAAAATTACTGGTTTTTAAAATATTGTCAATTGATTTAAAACAAACATCAACTTGGGTAGCAGCTTTTCTGAGTGACAAACGTGGATTCTGAACAAAATGAAGTAATGTCTCTAATTTTTTTTCATCACTACTTGCCGACTTTGGTCTTCCGGAACGAAGTTTATCTCTGCAACAACCGGTTACCTCGAACCTTTGAACTGTTCTCACAACTGTAGATTTTGATATAGGCTCTCGGTTTGGAAAAGTTGTATTAAATAATTCCTTTGTCTCGATAACTGATCTTTGTCGGTCTCCAAAACATACGTTCCCTTTCGCTGAGCGACATTTTGAGAATTTACTTTGACAGTGACGCAAAAAATTCTAGTACCAGCTTGTAAAAAGGTAATATCGTACCTTTGCATTGCTGTCCTTCAACTCAAATTATTTCTAAAACTAATAGGTTTAGCCATATGACATGTTCTATAATTGTTGTTTAGAATGTTTAGAGGAATCAGAAAATGAGATCAAAAAGGGTCATTCCATTTAAAAAAAATGAAGTTTCGGTTTCCACGACTTTTTGGGCAACCCTGTATAATTACAGGGATCTAAGTTTAATAAATTTCTTTAAGACCAACAACTTTTATACAGAAAGTTTTTTTATATTATGCACCATTTTTGAAATAATTGACTGTTCCGGGACTTTTTACACACTGTGTATATACCAGATAATTACCAGAAAATTGAGAACAAATAACACAATAAAGAGATGGGCTTATAGCTGTTTTCTGTTATAAAAATGCGGGATATATTTATTTAGTAAACATACGAAACATTTAAAATGTTCCTTAGCAATGGACATATAGATTATAAAAACTTATACCTGATTTCATCGCTTCCTCTTCAGCATGTCTTTGCATAACTTCCCGAACAATCTGCTCCAAACGGGAATTGTTTTCGTTCTGGCGTTGTTCCTGTAAGCGACGGCTTCTGACAAGATCCCTAATCCGTTGGAAACTTTGCGCCAGCTTAGATTCATCACCAACCTCCTATTATAATATAATTAATGTTAATTTCAATAGAGAAAAGATTAATTGCTCTCTTTACGGATCGTCTTAGTCTTAACGGCATTAAGGAGAATGTAGACAAAAATAATAAATAATGCTATTTCCTAACAAACTGATTATGTCGGGTACAAACTGAAGGAAGTAGTAAACCCAGTTTTGGATTTGCACGTCCAATGTTACGAAACGATTATCCTATTAAAATAGTTAGTTGCCATTGCGACAATGACGTAAAGATTGTTTCACGAAAAATGGATACGACTTAATGATTTCCTGGGTCGGTCCTATTGTGTCGACTAGAGCTTGGCAATAAACAAGTGAAGTATGAAGGGGCGGACTAAGGAAAACAAGTAATGATATGATTATATTAAAGTATTCAAATGAAATAACATTTTTTTTAAATATTACTAGTCATATTTATTTACATTCTATAGATAGTTCTGTTTCGCTATCGCTATCCTCATCAAAATTAATTATAATTGGATTAATTATACGATCCAGACTAATATACGAATTTTCTACAGTTATTACGTGACGGACTGAATTTTCCAACTACGGGGGGGGAATATCATTAAAGCATTTTCGTATTAATTCTACAACACTACAACTTAAAGTCGGAGAAATATTTTCAGACCTAACCAGTGATTTTAACTGGTGCCACATATATGGGGTTAAAAATGCAATAATAGGGCGGGAGTGGAGTGGGAGTATTTCTGTATGTCCAATTTCTTCTGCCAATGTGTCACAAACATATACTTTTTTTTATACAAAATGTCTTTAAAACTTCTAAAAGATCACTTTTTTTATAACTTTCTTCAAAATATATATCATTAGCCGCCATGTAGTTCTGAATCTCCAATTTTGTATTATTTGAGCTTGGAGCTTTATGTAATTGGCGACTGTGATAGCTCGCATTGTCCATTACTATCACGGTATTCTGAGGAATGTTTGGTAAAAGACAATTCTTGAACCATTCCTCGAAAACTAACAAATTTTACCATAAAAAGATATTTAAATATAAATTAAGCAACCTAACCTACCTGATGTGCCTATATTTAGTTATAATTATTACAATCCGGTCCATTCCACATAATAATAACAAACGGTCATAAATAATGGGATGGCCACAGGCACTTTTACTGCAGTCATTAAGTTATATCCATTTTTCGTGAAACAATATTTACCTAGATATATCTGTGACGACCAGTGCCGGCTTGTCACTTTAAAATAAAATATTTAAATAATCAGAAGAACATTTTTTTCCCAATAAGATAATTAATGATATTTTCACAATTATTGCACATTTATACTGGGTTATCGTTATTAGAACATTATTTGTGTAAGTAACGTCGTAAGTGCAATGAACACGCCGGCGACAGCTTTTTCGCCTCCAAATGTCTAGTGCCGATGATACATTATTTCTTCGCAGAGACGATGATAATTTCGCCTCTTACTTTGCACTATTATATATTCGGCAAGGTTAAATAATAAAATTATATTTTACGTCAATTTGTTTGTAATGTATTGAAAAACATTTTGAATATTTATTTAAATTTTACTGATTTTAAACAACATTTCATAATAGTACTGTTTATAGTACTGAAAATTTGGCATTCTACATCGAGCATTTTAATAGAAACGATTGAGTGCCTTACTTGGGTCATAGGAAGAAACAGGGTCAGATACAGTAAAGTTAACAGTTCAGATGAGGTTAGTGTTTGTTTTTGCGGTTAATTTTACAATATTATCGATTTTAGTCGTAAATTGACTTTGGGGATTTTTCTTTCGTGACGCTGATGAACCCGTTACATTATATTGCAATGTCACTTATGTAAAAGTATTTTTCAAAGAACAATGAAGAGTAAGAGCGCGAAGTTATTTGCTTACACCTCAGATAAGTACTCTTAAAAGGATTTACAAAAAGAAGGACGAGAATACAGTTTTCCAAGTTCTTGGTATGAAACTCATATCTGGACCTGTAGCATTCTTAAACAGCGTTTATATTGTTGTCCGTGCTTACTATTAGGAAAAACGCCTTCTGATGGCTATATTGATTTTAAAAATTTTTGTAGAGCCGTGAAATAATTTTTTTTAAAATAAACATTTTTAACAACCGAGAAAGCTCGTCCTTTGATGAATTGCAAAATAAACATCGCCTCTAACGCATGATACAATAACTAAAGGTAAGATAACCGTTCCAATATTGTCTGCCACGCGCTGTGACGTCATAGGGAGAGTGATTTTTAAATTTCTTATGGAGGTATTAAATAAAAGAATAATATATGACAAGTATTTACGTATATTAATTTCATAGAAATACATCACACATTACAGCTAAAACACCACTAAAATAAGAGAAGATTCCGATAAACTTTCAAAACGCCATCGGAACTGGTCAACGATAGCCGAAGCTGCTCGACGACCCCTCCTACTCTTACTAATTACTAATACTATAGATGTTCATTCTTGTTGAGTGGCTCTCCATATGAAATTTATGTTGGAGGTGGCCTCCATATCATAGGTTTGTTTAGGTTTCATACTCTTCTTACTCTGACACCGTTTTTTACTATTATATTAGGTTTCGAACAGTCAACCAACCTATTACTTTTGATCAAGGATTTCTGGCAACACTGATCGCCACGTAGTGCCGTTGGCCGTAGTTTTCCAAAGAAATTTTTCAAAGTTCATCGGAATTTTTTCTTATTTAATCATGTGTGTTTAATAAAATAAATATATGAATTTTCGTAAAATGAGGTGCGCTGTGTTCGGTTGTGATATCAATAACCAGGCGAAGAAATTTGATAGAAATATACGATGTTTCCGCTTTCTTAAGGAAAAAGCAAAAAATTAGAATGAATGCGGTTTTATTTATTTTGTTAACATTTACTTCTTAAGTATTTTCAACTGAAGCTGATGAAGATATATGCCTTGGAAACATGTATGTAAATTAAAATATTGTTTATTTAACTACTGACGCAGACTATGAGTTTTTACCTCTTCATAATTTCACTCCACTGAGAGATGGATTATTTAAAAAAATAGTTAACTTTGTTTATAACTACGTCGTGTTTTAGCTTTAATCTTTGTTTTATGTTCATGAAATAAATATACCTAAATACCAAGTTATTATCCTTTCACTTCAAATACTATGAAATGTGTAAAACCTTTTAATACCTTTAAAAGAGAAATTCACAACGCTGACAGCAATATAAATCTCAATAAGAGATTTAAAAATCACTCACCCATCACAAGCCATACCTCCATCGGCGTGGAATCATACCTCTTAGTGATTTATACCATGCCTCTAACGGTCATGACCCGCCACTGCAATTTGACAATACACTTGCGAAAATAAATAAAACTGCTGAAACAAACCCGATTTCCATCAATATCTAATAGGATGGTTGCCAAATTTAGCGAAATCCTTCCGAATATGCGGACTCCTGTAATCAGTTAATCTTTAAAAGTACTAAAATAACCGTTGTGTAATTTATTTATACAGCATTTTATTAACATTTAAGGACCTGAAATAAAAAGATTAAGAAAAATATTAAAATGAGAAAACCAAACAGACCTTCCTGACTTTACAAATTACGAGAAATTTTTTCGTCTCCTTTAAATACGGAAGAGGGCATAATCGGATTTCGTTAAAAATACATAAAAGTCCTCAAAATTGTATTATAAGGAATTTAATATCCACACCTGGTCTGTTTAATAAGGGTAAATTTTAATATTTATAAAAGACTTTAAAATTTAAATATTTCAAAAATTATCATTCCCTTTTTGGATTCCATGGTTTCTGATTCTGAGTTTGTTCGAATAAACCCTTACTTCTTACTTTGGAACAATATCAATCATCGGCTGAATGCAATTAAAAAATCGATTTCACAAATCGATGGGAAATCGGACGCCATTTTTTCCAAAACGAATTTAAAAACCGATTTGTGATTTGATAGCGATTTATGTAAGTTTTGTTTGTCAGGTTGACGAGTAAAATTTTTAAAAAATAACGAAAGACGTGAATTATAATTCTAAAAACATATTATTCGTTAGCGAAGAGGAGCATTAAAAATAAAATTAGCCATTACGCTTAGAAAAGATGTAAAATTTGACGAAAATATTTAGAAGGTAACCTAACCAAACAAAAAACTGACAACAAAATGCATTCAGCAGAACTACAAATCGATGCCCATCATGACGTCACCCATTAAAAATTGCTTATAAATCGATAGGATCTGCTGAATGCAGCCATTTTTTCCAATGAATTTAAAAAGCGATTTGTGATTTGACAGCGGTTGAGGAGTAAAATTTTTAAAAAGGACGAATGAAGTGAATTATAAAAACATATTATACATGATCTCCGCTAGTGAAGAGGAGCGTTTAAAATTAAATTATCCAAATTATCCATTTCGTAGATAAAAACGTAAGATTTGATGAAAATATTTAGAATAAGAATAAAAGAATAGAATCGTAACCAAACAAGAAACTGACAGTAAAATGCATTCAGCAGAACTACAAATCGATGAGCATAGTGACCTCACCCATTAAAAATTTCTTATAAATTGATGTGCTCTGCTGAATGAAGCCAATTTTTCTTGAAATAATAACCTCTAAGAGTTTTGACAATTGAGGGGCGTTTTTACAAAACTCGACATCTAAAATTTTTCCCAAATTGACTTTTTCATCGATCCCTATAGTACCTTTAGCGGTAAATCGAAAAACGTTAAGAAAACTTAACAAAACTAAACATCTACCTTAGTAATTTAATGGCGAAATATAGAAATTTTTACAAAACTATACAACTAATCACCATGCGGTTTGGCAAAACTTGTCAACTACGTTCAGTGTTGTTTCATAGTATGATAAAATCTAGACAAATAGGTATTTTATTTTTACTTCAGTATTTTCTGACCTTTGCTGGTTGACCTGCATTGCGTCCTGTCGCTAACGAGTTTAGGTTTGTGCGGTATTTGTTTATATAAATATGGGTGATTATGAAACCCCGCCTCGGAAAGTGGATGGTGGCCGGAGAGTGAGGAAAAAACCAAGTGCTTAAAAAAGAAGATAAAAAGCGTGTTCCTTCTAGACAAATCTGAAAATCTTCCATTCAAAAATCACGTCAGTGAAAAGAAAGCCCAAGACTCAACATTCCATATGTCAAAGGAATATCCGAGAGAATTAGAACACTAGGACAACGATACAACATCAGAACGGTATTCAGCTCGAGAGACACATTAAGAAACCATCTAACGAAGACGAAACCAACTAGCCAAAAAGATAGGAAAAACTGTGTCTACTAGATCCCCTGCGAATATGGCCGATCGTATATTGGGGAAACACTACGGCCACTGGAAACAAGGATTAAAGAACACAGAAACAACACTCAAAAAGGAGAAACGGAAAAATCAGGTGCAACTGACCATGCCTGGACACACGGCCATCACATCAGGTGGACAGAAGCCGAAATCCTGCTCAAAGAACCACACTGGAGGAAGTTCAAGGAAGCTGCTACCATACACCAGAACCCAGTCTGTTTTAATAAACCTTCATTCGATTTAAGAAATATCTGGAAACCTTTGTTAAGTAGATGTAAGCTTAGAATTACTAATATCTCGCAAAACTGAACGCACGACTGCACCCATCTCAATTATGCTTCAGTGCACATAGCTACTAGTATAAATAGAGCTGTAGTTACTTCTCTTATTTAGTATTCACCTGAAGACGACTGGAGATACTTACCAGTTGAAACGTTGTGATTAATAACAAATAAAGACAATGCAAGTCCAAAACTTTTCTATCATTCAAGAAACACCATTGTCTACAACCTTCAAACACACTAAAGACCAAGATGTTAAAAAATTAATGGAATACTTTGATGCGTCTTCGAAAGAAGCACAAACTTTTTACAAAAGTATTTTTGAAAAGTGTCAATCTCAAAATAAGGATAACATTCAATCCGAATATCCTGACGAAGAATGTGTGCTTGAATAGTTATGCATTTTTCTTGTAAAATGTTATATTTTATTTAGAAAAGTACACCACAACTGTTTCATTTATTCATACTTTCATTCATTTAGTCTATCTAAATTTAAAAAAAGTGTTAGTTTCATTAATGTTTTCATCCATTATCGGAAGTCGGAAGTTATATTAATGAATATTAATTCCATCTATTCTTAATTAACTAAACATATTGGCAGTTTAAATATTGGTTTATATATTATAGAAATTTAAATTAAATAAATATACAATTCTTAGTAGTTATCAAGTTTTGCAAAAATTTGTTATATTTGATTTTATTTTTTTTTTATACAAGGAGTTGTTGAAAGTATCTAAATTTGTGGGACATTATTAAAATAACATTGATATATTTAATGTTTACAGAATTTATACCATCAATAATTAATTAATTATATAATTAAATGCATTTCCTGTAAAAATTTTTTCTGTAGATGTAGAGTTCTGGAAGAACGCCCGCCCCTCTATTGCTTCTTCGATTTAGTACCGATATTTTATTGCTAATTTATGCATCAAATTTATATTACAAATTTCGCAAGTTTGGACATATTATCGGAAATAGTTTAATTAATATTTTTGAGACAAATTTATAAAATTTCAAGGAAACAATTATTTTTATTAATATTTCCAGAATAATAGGACATATATCAGTTCGTGCGGAAAAGCTTAAGACAAGATTACGATTTATTACAAACTTCCTGTTATCACACAATTAACGTCAAACATAAATCTCGGAGAAGGAAAACAGCAATTAGCAGGGTCAGAAAAAATAATTCATCTTAAAGCACAATTAACCATTTAGTGAACAAACAAGGATCTTATGTAATATTTTAAGGGTTAGAAAGGCTTAATTAATTAATTTTTGGTTTAAATTTGTACAGATAATCATAAAGATGCAATTTAAAATAATTTAAAATTCGACTATTCTACAATATGATTCTGAACGCATTGTGAATAGAGCTGTAACAGTTGACAACCTGATTGCAAAGCAGCTGATCTAGACGTAAATATTTGTGCTACAGTTGTTGTTTAAATTCATGGTTATGTTCTAGAATTATGTATAGTTGTTTCAGAATTATATCGTTGATTCTTACTGCCATAAATCAACTACCTGACTAAACCCTATTGTATACGCCTGAACCTCTTCAAAGCTCAATAAATGGGATCAGGGCCGGCTTGAAAATGTATACCACACCACATGATTTATTTTTATAATTTTAAATAAATACTAGATAGGTATTTTTAGTTTTAGGTACCTATAATAAATGGAAAATAATGATAAAAATTAATGAAAATTGAAAATAATATAATTTAAAAGTATAACTATTAGGATAACAAGTACAATAAAAATTAATTAAATTCTAAGAAACTATTAATAATTTATTCAAAATTTAACTCTGTATCACTATCACTATCTTCATCTAAGTCTAAACTTATAATTAAGGGTTGAACATTTGTAATCATACAATTGTAAGAATTTTCCACCTTAAGTACATGCTGTACACAGTTTCTCCAGCTGTCTGCAGAAATTTTTCTTACTTCGTTTTTAATTAATTCTACTACAGATGCATTTAATGTAGGAGAAATATTATTCCTAATATTGGATTTTAATTGGTGCCATATTAGCTCAATAGGATTGAATATACAATAGTACGGAGGAAGACGCAACACTGTATGTCCATTTTCTGCTGCAAGTTTGTCACACTCGTATTCCTTATTTATTTTATAAGCTTTTAATACTTCTAGCAGTTCTCGTTTTTTGTAAGTTTCTTCAAAATATAAATCATTTTTAATCATAAAATTTTGAATTTCTGCATTTGTATTATTAGAATTGGAAATGATTTTTGCTTGCCGACTATGATAACTAGCATTGTCCATTACAAGGATGCCACATTTTACCACTAATAAGCCTAACTAAAAATTATTCGCCGGAAAACCACTAAAGATTAAAATTATTAAAAATCACTATGTATTTATATATGAATCAGGCATAGGCATAAATTGAATATGTATACCTGGTCCGGCTCTGCTCGAAAAGGTTTTAAAATTTGGGATTTCCTTATTTATTTTATGGTCGAATAGATAATGAGGTTTTGTTGCAGTCAAGAGATCAACGATATAATTCTGCAAAAACTATACCGAGGAGGCTAGATAAATTTGTTTCAGGTTATAGATTGGTATAATAACGTTTACGCCTTTACCGTCACATTTACGTTTTCCGAAAATAACAAAAAATGGCTTACACTTTAGAAAGCGCTTTCTAGCAACTACAGCAAAACACAACATAGACATAGCTTGCAGTGTAGATGAGCAAGAAAAACTTTTTTAAATGACACTAGTTTTAATATTTTTACGATTAAACGTTCCCGAGATATTGCATTATATTGCATTTGTTCGGTGTTTTCCAATATATAGTATGTCAAAGAATAAGCGAACCTATAGGTGTAAATAATGTAAATTTTCGAATTGAAATTGGACCATTTGGGGTCTATGCCTGCTTGATTAGAAAATAAAATTTAACATATTTTGATTTTAATGAAATCAAGCAATCCTTGACCGGAGCACTATTTATATTTTCTGTCTAGGTAAAGTGTCTCTTGGTCGCTGAGGCACGATATTTCCGTACCAATGACCGATCCGCCATTTCCGCTTATTACTTCTAACTTACTTACTACTTATTTGACATACCTCTTTTCGATGTTTAAGTTCCTCGGAATTAAAACTATTGAGCAATAAGGCCAAGAACAAGTTCAGCACCATAAAGTTTCCCATTACTAAAGTTGGAAGAAACACCGCCAAACATATTCCTGGTCCCTAAAAAATACAAGAGTTTAATCTGATAATATTATTAAATAATGTGTGAAAAAAAATCCATTTGACTCACAGTTTAAGCGTCATTACCACAGAAAAACAACTCAATGGAGAATCAGACTATTAATTTAATTATAATCTTTCTGTGCTACATGCTAATTATTATATATTTGGCGTAATCAAAAATGATCATGAAGGAAACTAAGTTCAAGTGTGTCATTGAGCCCATTCTGCTGCTCTGCTGAATGTACAAATCGATGGGAAATCGGACGCCATTTTTTCCATCAAATTTAAAAAGCGATTTGTTATTTGATAGCGATTTATGTCAGTTTTGTTTGTCACTTCGAGGAGTGAAAATTATAAAAAATTACGAATGAGTGAATTATAATTATGATGCCATATAAAGTGCTAGCGAAACCCTCATAGTTCAGGTAATACAGCAAACACCAGCAAATAATTTCTATGACACTATTGCCAAAAATTGAAGTAAAGCTGAACATAGCGAATAATGAAAATATTGTCACTGGCAATAATTTTCGTTACGTCAATGTCAAAATATAATTTGCTGGTGCTTGCCTGTATTATCTGAACTGTGGGTTTCGTGATTTTACCTTCACGTTAAATTAAATAACTAGCTTATCAAAATGTATTCAAACTTAGCACATGGGTTTACCACGTCGGCCGTTTCAAGAAGTTATAATACAGTTTTTCTATAAAATGTACAGAGGACCGAATATTCAACCATCTCAAAAATTACATGGGATTTCCTATGTTCAACTCAACGATGCATCACCCTGTATATCTTACCTCTTTGTCTTCCGCTCGCATACAATCCCATAAAGGTTCTATCCATTCACCGCATAAAATTCGAAAAATCATCATAAAGGAATGAAAAAAATCGTTAAAATTCCACCTAGAATACATGAAAATATTCATTTATTAGGACTTCGGACCTTCCTATTATTATTTAAATCAATTTATAAATGTGGCCTTTGAAAGTAAGATTAGAAATTCGATTATATTTTTTATCCTTGAGCAAAAAATTTAAAAACCTATATGTACCCGGGTGGCCCACTAAGAGAGGACGCCGGCTGTATCTCGGAAACCGTTAATCGCACAGATTTGGGAAAAAATTATTTTTAAGGAAAGTGGCCAAGAGAAATAGCTGGAAATAATTTCTAAGTTACTTGGTTGGAAACTAGATGGGGTAACACTAATCACAAAATAGACAAACGAAGTTTCTACTTAATTTCCCTAGTGAAGGTATCCTTAAAATAATTCCATTTAAGACTTTAGAAAATTCTACATAATTTTTATACTGAGCATTTTTCTCCAGCTCATCAAATAAAGTGGTGAGGGGGAAGGCAAATATTTATTAATGTTGATGTTTCCGGTTTGCGTTAATGCCATTAACCAAATTTAGTCTCATTGTAAGGAGCATATTTGTTGTTTTATTAATCGTATTATAAGGCACTGCGTTTAAGTTATTACAGTGGAAGGTAGAGGGCGTCCGTCACAATGCCAACATATTTGGATTATTTCCTTAAAAATTTCAAACGAAATGGTATATTTGTTTTGACATTAAAAGGTTAAAGAGTTTAAAAAACCAAACATATCGACATTATAAACACAAATTTAAACAAAATATTTAGGAAGTTAATATGCTGGTACCCAATATTGATGGCACAAAGTTAAACTAACCTAAACTAAATTAAATTTTAAAACTTTAAAATTAATAAAACTATCCGAATTTATTTCTCATTTTTTAACTAAAAATCATAACGGCGGCAATAAACTAAACAGGTAATTAAAAATTGTGATGTGGCATTGTCACTAGCGCCCCCTACATTTCTATGTAAAAACTTAATCGACGTGACTTATAATACAAATAATAATACAACACAAGCTCTTTACAATGAGCCGGATATTTCAACATTTAAAAAAATAAATGTTTGCCCTCCCCACACCACTGTATTGAAGGTCGTAGACAATGGTGTTTCTTGAATAATAGACTTGCATTGTCTTTATTTGTTATATATCACAACGTTTCAACTGGTAAGTATCTCCAGTCGTCTTCAGGTGAATACTGAACAAAACATATCGACATTATAAACACAATCATTTGTTGAGCGGGAGAAACTCATTGAGGACAAAAATTACCTATAATTTTCTAAATATTTTCACTGGAAATATTTTAAGTATGCCTTAATTAGGAAAATTAAGTAGAAACTTCGTTTTTCTAATTTGTAATTAGTGTTACGCCCTCTAGCGGCCCACCTGGCAACTTAAAATTAAAATTAAATAAAAAATTAATTACGGTAATTTTTCTTAAAAATAAACACAAGTGATACAATCGGAGTCCTCTCTTAGTGTGCCACTAAAAGGGAACAAACTCGAACACATTGACTTAATGACTTAAAAGTCATTCTTTATAAAAAAAAATTATGATTTGTTCGGATTATATTTTTTTATCTTGGACACCCAGTATTTTATTTTACATTTATGTTCATTTAGTGTCCTTCTTATTTTCCTAAAAATGTATCCAATTTGGTTTCGTAGTTTAGGAGCAATAAATTCAAATATGAGAAATAAAGGTTTTGCCGTATTAGAAAAAAAGTAAAAAAAAACTTACTAGGTAAAAAATTATTTTTTTTAACTCGGTATTGAGTGAGATTTATGACGGGAGGTATATAGATACTATGAATCTAATAGCGTTTATCTATTTTATACAAGGTGTTCATAATAAGCTTTCAAGAACGATACATTTCAAATATTTTTCTTTCAAGATTTTCAAATATATTATTTGTCTATTTGAGGTAAAATTCACAAACAATTTTTTTTAACACAAACATTAGTTATTTCTAGCCGTTTTCGAAATAATTCCAAATTTCATAAATTATGTACCCCAGACTAATAATTGCAAGCTACAGTAAGTGTTCAAAATGTTTTCCATTTGAATATGCGCACAAGTAAACATGTATTGTTTACATCCCTTAACATTCTAACGTCTCTTATTCTTTGCTGGATATTAATAGCAGTTATAGGCGGATCTTCATAAACAATTTGGTTACTTGTTCCCATAAAAAAGTCAAGATTTGCATAACGTGACGCAAAATGACTCCTTGCTAACAAACAATTATTTTCGCTCCCATCAAGTACAAACATCATATCAACGAATCAATTCAATGCGTTTTAAGTTCCTATTATCATTTATTCGACCTACAAACAACTTTTTGAGTTAAAGAAACTGTCAAACTATAATAAACAAATGAATACCTATTTTATTTCAAAGCCTGACATAGTTTTTACGCTTATCCACTACTAATGAACCAATGGCTAGTATTTCGCCTTAAAGGTTAAGGGATGTAAGCAGACTTTTCAAGAGTGTGTTTAGATTAAAATGGAAGATATATTTACTGCAGTTTAGATTTATTAGTCTAGGCGCCTATGTTATTTAAACAACATAATTTATGAAATTATTTGTAGACGGCTGGGAATAACATCCACATATGATTGTATTACAAAAAAAAATATTGCTTATGAAGTCTACATCAAATAGACACATAATACACCACTTCCAACTTCCAACTTCCACTTGAAATTCTTGAGAAAAATTATTTTGAAATATGTCGTTTATGAACTTATATAAAATAGTTGAACGTTATTATATTCATAGTATCTCAATACCTCTTGTCATAAATCTCACTCAATGCTGAGGTTATAAAAATAATTTCGTATTTTCAGGAATGCAAATCTATTTTTTTCAGTTTTTAATTTATTGTTCCTAAACTGCACAACCAAATGAAATAAAATTTTAAGCAATTATAAAGAACACTAATACGAACCTAAATATGCAACAAAATACTGGGTTTGTCCGGGTTTGTTCGGGTTTGTTAAAAAAATATAATGTTATCACACTTTTTTGACCCAGACCACAAGCGGTTGTAGCATTTGTGATGAGTTCGGCGATAATGATTTAATCTTCCGTCCCCGCTTCATTGCCGGACTCTGTATATCTTATGAAACTTACCTGGGCACCGGATCAGGAGCAAACTTTGTTTCGGTATAATCTTTGGCAAATAGTTGCATACCAATAACGGCAAAAATATAAATGACTATAACCAATACGAAGGTTAGATTACCAAGTGCACCGATAGTACTTATAATAATACTTAGTAAGACTTTCATAGTGATCCATGACTGAGCTAATTTCAACACTCGCAGCTGAAAGAAAATACAAATATGTTTTACAATATTGATATTTTTCTGTATATAATTCTTAAAAGCGTGATGGTTATTTATTTATGATTTTAGTGTGAAAGCCTCATTGTATTTTGTGAGATGGAAAACGAGCGTAGCGAGGGATTCAACCCTGGGAACAAAATAAAAATACTTTTCTCTACTACTAACCATTTAATCACTGATTTTCATAGTGGAGTCGATCCGGTTTACGAAAATCCCTTGACGAAATCGAGTATTTTTTTTTCCCAATCGAACAAACCTGATCCCGATATCTCAATGAGTTCGCGAATTATCGCGATTTTTAACTGCTAAAACAGTAAAATTTAATTAATTATATCTCGAGAAGAGGCGGAGTTGGGGCATCAATTTTTCGCGAATCAACGGGAGACACCGAGTACTTTGATGGACCGGAGGCTGGGTGTGATGGGGCAATGAGGATGAGAGTTATCAGGGGGGAGGAAATATTACATAAATGCTAATAAGTAGTTTATTAATCGAGCTACGGGGATCAGGCTGGATTCAATTTGTTCATTTCTAATCAGTTACGAGCGGGGATTGACAAAGAAATTGTTATTTTCGCAAATGCGCGCTTGGCGCGGCATACAAGAAATGACAACTTTTTATTATCTCCGAAAATACTTTAGATATTATGTTCAATTTTGGTATGTGTTAATAGGATATAGAACTACAAATTTTAGTTAGAAACGGTATTCAATTGTTCCACCAGTAGCGTGACTACAAGCATATCATCTCATATTTTTTTACAAAAAAGGTGGTACGCCATATAACCCCCCCCCCATAACTCCCCTCCTAATTGCCCCACCACCCCCAGCCTGCAGTCTATCAAAGTACTCGGTGTCACCCGTTGATTTGCGAAAAATTGATGCCACATCTTCGTCAAGCTCTTCAATTTTGCCTTTTACATTTGTAGCATCAAAACCGGGAGTTATTTAGGAAAATCCGTTGTCGGTTATATTTACGGGGCGTGCCCCCCCCCCCCCTCATGAGGCGCCCTCTACAAATCATATCAAAATGTCGAGGGGATCCCACTATATCCATTGGGCGAAAAAAATTACTCGATTTCGTCAAAGATTTTCGTAGACCGGTTCGACTCCACTATACCAGAATAAGTTCTTATGCCGAGTTGTGATTAGTAAGCAGATTTCTATTTTTTTGCGAAATAAATGCGTTATTTTCGTTTGTTGGCGTTAAGAAAGTAAGACTAAAATATCATGGGCCGAAAAGAAGCGTAAAGCCTCCGACGGGCCGAGATATGTACCCGTACTTTTCTTTACAAGTACTCCGAGGCCAAGTAAATAAATAAATTCTTCAGACATTTTTCTAAAACATCTTTGAAAAATTAACTGCAAATTCAATTTATATATATATATTCCGCTATTTATTATCGCTTTTATGTATGGCTCGGTGGTCTATTGGCAGAGTGTACGCCTGGCGATCTGAGAGTCGCGGGTTCAAATCCCGCACTCGACATCTTTGGTTTTATTTAGCAGTTAACAAACTATGAGGAGTACATGGTGACGCGAAGCGGGCGGGAAAAATCGTTCCCGCCCGCTCTCTCTGAGAGGTCTGGAAAGCGTCACTTTCAGTGAACAAGCATAAAAAGAGGCACTTTCGAGGCACTTGTAAAAAAAAAATATTATATTAACTGCGGTTTATTAAGCTAGGAACCTATGCCATCACGTCTTAAATCGGCGATTAATCGTGATTTAAAATAAAAATACATTGTGTCCCCGGATCGACGTATTAATAGGTGAAAAAAGTTTTTTTAGTTAAAACTTCATTTTCTGGGGCTCAGCCCTGCTTGGATAGAAACCTATTTGTTTCATAAATTTAATTTCGAAAAATCAAGTACGCCTTAGAAATATACAAAACAAAATTTCTACTAGTAAAATGCATATTATCTAGGAGATATGACAAAATGTTATTAAGAAAAGTTCATAGTTCGAGTACAAAATTTTAAAAGCATACGTTGATATTTTGCATTATTTTCATTCCACGCTCCCTATTGAAGATACTTTAAAAAAAAAATTTTTTTCAAAAAAGTCACTATCCAAAATAATAAATTTAGAAAATTTAAAATATATAAAGGTTGGGGATTTGACTCTCTTTTACAGATATTTTCATGGAAGGTGCTCGGCTGACCTTGCCCTCTTAATTCCGCCCAGAGCGCCCTAAAGGATTTTTCCTATAGTGCTTGTGTTTGATCATAAAAAAAAAAAAAAAAAAAAAAAAAAAATAGGATTAAAAATAATGCAAAATATTAAAGTGGAGATATGGCTTTAAAATTTTGCACTAATAGTCAGTTTCTCTTCTTGAACACTTTTCTTAATAACATTTTATCGTGTCTTTTATAATTTACAGATAGCTTGAGATTAAAGCCATAAAGAAATAAATAAGAATTGATATTATCCATTATTTCATAAAAATATTCATATCACAAAGGAGTGTATTATCAAATGATATAATAGAAGCTTGTAAATTTAATAATGATTTTTAATTTATGTAAATTAAAATTAAAAGTGTAGACTTAAAACTGAGTGTACATTGTGGCACAACAACTATATTTTGCCGCTTATTACTTTTAAAAAGTTTAACATACTATACCTTGTTAATAATAATAAGCATACTTACTAAACGAAGGCCTCTTAGAACTGACAGTCCATCAACCAATTCAAAAATAAGATCTAGGAGACTAGCAGAAACTATAATTAAATCAAATATATTCCACCCACAATGAAAAAAATCTTTGCTTAAAGCCATTATTTTCAGACAGCATTCGAAGGTGAATATTGAAGTAAACACCTAAAAAATAAAAAATATGTAATCTTTCGAAAAGTAACATATTTTCAAAAAACACCTTTAAAATAGACATTGTTATTATTAATTATTATTTTGTAAAATGTATTTTCAAAATCTTTATTCTCAATAAAGATTTAATGAAAAACAATATATTATACAGGGTATTACAAATTTCAGAAACTTTCGGAAACGGTAATAGATATGAAATCGTTTAAATTGGGGCAAAATTGCGTAATTGTTGATCAATAATGCCGCAAAAAAATCAAAAATAAAAACATGGGCTTTCAAAATATTTGGAAAAATCTAAAATTTTGCGCTTCGGTTTTTAGTTTTTCCTGATTTAGTTAGTAGTTCATTCTTCACAAAGTAGCATCATCAGATCTTTCATGCGACGTTTCGTCTTTGGGTCACCATCATCAACTTAATTCTTTAAATACGGGCCTGGATCTTTTTATTTAAATTATTAAAGAGGACGGAATTCTACATTCAGTGATATACAACATTTACTGGCTTTCTAATGTTTTGTTCCTGAAATTGACCATCGTCATTGAAATACCCTTAGTACGGTCCTGTAATTAACTTCTTTGTCAAATTCAGTATAATTCGAAAATGTCTCTTTTGAAAATCTTAAGGAAGTACTGGTTTTGAGAGTCAAATTTTATTTGTATTAATAAAATAAATTACTTGAACATACGCTAAGTAAGTAACAATGAGAAAGTGAAATTTATTTTCGGACATCTCTTCGCACAAACACAGGAAAAACTAAAAACCGAAACGTAAAATTTTAGCTTCTTCCAAATATTTTGAAAGTCCCTGTTTTAATTTTTTCACAGTATATTATTAGCCCCATAATTACGCAACTTTGCCAAATTGGACCGACTTTGTACAGCTCGACATGCGAGTCTATAGCTACGACGTATCGGTAAGGGGAAAGCAATATCTTTTAAAACATGGCCGAATCATGGGCGTGCTATTATTATTTTAATAATGTAATAATATTTATTTGTTCATGTCATGAATATATTTGTATCACCAGTGCAATATATTAGTCCTTTCCATTAATATTTTTCGCTTATTTTGGCATTTTCGCCAATGAAATTTATTTGATTTCAACATGCACCTCAAAGTTTCACGGGAAACGAAAAGATTATGTCACTTCTCAGCTGTTGTAGCAACCTTTTTAAGGTTGGAACCACTTTTAATTCAAAACAAAACTTTTCTATTATTCTCCTAACAATGCCAATCGAGGCCTTCGATTTTTTTCGACAGCAGAGAGAAAGCCCCTTTTTTTTACAGGAGATGAGATGGTTATTTTTTTTTCCTTTCAGTATCTTCTTTGTGAATGTTTTTTACTGCACCCACGATTAGGTACTTCCGTATAGATTGCAAACCTTTCTTGCATTCGCTTAAGTGGCAATTTAAATGCATTAATTTGTGATTCCTTTTTACACACCCTGTACACATCATTGGCAATCACTTCACGAGTTTGACTATGAAGGGTTTTACCAGGGTATATTCATTCATTATCACAGTTTGAAAACAAACCCTATCACGACGCAACTGGATGAAGCATATTGGACATCACCGAACAACAACGCCAGCACAATGGGCGTGTCACCAGACGCGTCTCGTTGTCCTCTATCTGGGATAGAACCTATCAAATTAGCTCTAGCCACCGCTTACCCATGGTTACCGTTGATATTGCACCATGTTGCCCTATTTTTAGATTAGAAGTACTTTAATAAAAAAATATTTTATTTTGCATTTAAATATTAAAATAAATAGTATGAATAGAAAGTTTTAAGAACATTGAAACTATAATAGAATATTTGTTTCTTATATACCTACTTATGACAATTTACTTTAAATGGATAAATTTAAATTTAGGGTTTACTAGGTGACATGTTATTAAATTAAAATTTAATATATGTGACAACATTTTTAACCCAAGAAATTTTCTTGCCCGCATTCCTTTTTTATCTACAGATAAAAGTTGTCGACCAGTATCTCTTACCGTTTCCAAAATCCCAATGGTGAAGGACGATTTTGTAAGACAAAGTTTTGTATAGATTCAAAAAATATATTAATGCTTTTATATTTTATATTGATTAATTGGTATCTGATATAATAATTAAGCCAAGTATAAAAATTGTTATATTCGTAATAAAATAATCGTCCCCATATTAAAATGTCATTTATGTAAATTTTTCCAACCCTTAATATCTCGCTTCCGATAAATAAAGACACTTCAATTTAATTGTGAAATGGACCGCTTTCAAAGAACATTTGCAGTTTTAGAGGTAATGAAGCTATATTTTAAAATGTTATTGACAAAACATTATTAGTTACCTTATTACCAATGTCTAGAGCGCGAAGCACCGATTCGCTCATTCCATGGTGTTCCATAGCCAGAAACATTGTATTCAGTATTATACACACCGTTATAGCTAGTTCGAATAGAGGGTCCTTAACAATTTGGTAAAGACCCTGTTGAAACTGAAGCCATCCGTCGTAATCCATACAACATCTTTCGCAACATGAGCAATTTCGGTCCGGCAATTCGCTGTCTAAAATAAAATTGTAATGTTTTCATGTTATCCCATCCTCGTCTCCACTTTTGTAATGTTTAGCGGTTATTAAAACACGAGCAGTTAAGTTAAAACTTTATTAACACTTGGAGAAACATTTTAAAAAATTTCTACGCATATTTCATGCGAACTACCGTACTACCCAGTTCTTACTACCGGTCCAGGTTCAAAGAAACCGGGCCCTTGATAACTTACAGGTGCGGAAATAACAATATACAGATGCTTAACTAAATTAGTGTATATCACACATAGTTTTATACAGTACGGAAATGTATGAACTCGTACGAACTCGTAGAAGAGCCACAATTTTAAAGTATTTTTTTATACTCAAATTCGGAATTGCATCTGAGAATTCCGAGTTGAATCTCGGAGTAACAAGTTCTAACTCGGAGTTATGTAAATTTCAACAAACCCTTGTTTAGTAGCGGATAGTCCGCTATGATGGCATGATAAACTTTGAGTCTCTGTAACGTTCTTATTTGCGAACGCAAAATTTAGTGTTTTCTCCTATTTATACAGGGTGTCCGCTAATTAATGGTACATGGAAAAACCACAGACTCCTCAAATAAAAAGATTAATTAATTATACTTACTTATATCGAAAAGTTGATATTAACTGATATACAGTGTGTTAAAGTTAAAACCTCATTTTTGTTTACAAAACTTGTCAATTATTGTTTTCTTAGGACGAGAAATTGACTTTTTTATGAAATTTTAATGTACAATGTGGGGAGCGCTGTCTGCGTCATGCACATTAATTAGGTCATAACTTTTTTGTGCCTCAGTGCATTTAGGTATTTAATGAAAACAATACTTTTCTCATATTTATTACGTAAAAAAGGTAGATAGAGATATTTGCATTTAAATTGTTTAGTGCACCCTGTCCAATTATTATTAATTTACAAATAAAATTTTTTCCTAATGAAACCTATGAGGAAATAAATAAAAAGAAAATGTTTCATTTTTGAGTTTATCGTAAGTTTGTGTTTTCATTGCTGTTGGTTTCTTTCGACACGATATTTTCTAGGGTCAAAAGAAAAATCCAATTGTTGTATTTATTATTCCCTATTACCATTACTAGAACATTAATTATCATGTAAAAGTTAATTGGTAAGAAGTAACAAAATATTATTTGCTTGATTGAGCTAATGCCAAATATCTCCGAAATGGTAACTCGGGGCGACCTGAACTTAGTATAAGCTTTTTACGTAATAAATATGAGGAAAGTATTATTTTTATTAAAAACTTAAATACACTGAGGCGCGAAAAAAAGTTACGACCATATGAATGTGCAAAGAAATGCCGCAGGCAGCGGCCCCTACATTGTACATTAAAATTTCACAAAGAAATCAATTTCTCGTCTTAAAAAAAACATAATTGCGAAGTTTTGTAAAAAAACGTTAGTTTCTCTCAAAGTTATTAGAGAGAAACAAAAATGAAGTTTTAAATTTCACACCCTGTATCTCAGTTAATATCAACTTATAGGATATAGGTAAGTATAATTAAATTCTAATATTTTTACGTAAAGAGTCTGTTGTTTTTCCATATACCATTAATTAGCGGACACCCTGTATATAATAGCTATTGATGGTGGCCACTGTATTAGTTGTGACCTTGGTCGCTTTTATGAATTTTATTTGCATAAAAAAGTATCAGTCGTCACAGATAAGATGGCAAAGCAAAATACTCAGCCCATAGAGTAATATTCAATCGATGACAAATTGCAATTTTTCGACAATTATAATTATTGGACAATGGACATTGCTTCCTTGAACGCTTACATTTTACCTGTGCATCAAGTATCCAGAAGAAGTAAGGACGACAGACAGGTGAAAGCTAATATTGTCAGGTGATATAAAGAGGTAGTATGCTTGAACAAGTTACTAAAGCAGTGTAGGTATGCAGGAAGTTGTTCCCGAACTAGCATCGGTACCGATCCAAAAGGATCACCTGGCGAAAGTTTAAAAACTTCATACGTTAAGGAAATAAAATGTATTTAATGCAAAGAAGAAAGATAATAATACTTTTTTTTCACAAAACAATTAAACACATGTTTAATTAACTTGCTATCAAATAGTAGATACTTTAAGGGGTACAATTGAATCCCATGTGAGTCGCCACGAAATTTTTTTAATGAGCGAAAAGGAGGATTAAGTTCTGTGAGGAAGAATTAGATAAGATATATGTATATATATATATATATATAAGATAGATAAATGCGTATTAAACAAGGCCACACAAGCACACAGATTGAATTTTTCATAATTCCGAGTTAGAACTCGGAATTTTGAGTTACAACTCGGAATTCCGAGATACAACTCTGAGTGAGTTACAACTTGGAGTGTAAATTTTTTTTTAATTGTTGCCCTTCTACGCTTTCGTAGAATTGATTTCAATTAAACCTTTAAATCTTGATATGAAAACAAACTGCAGAATCGACCAGGAAAAATTGAATGGAAAATTTTTACGTTTCCAGAGTGACTGACAATCAATTAGTCTGTTATAAGTAAAAATTCAAATTTCTTCGATTGTCGCTGTTAAGGTTTTCATTTAATGATGGATATAGAAAGAACATTAATTTTTGCGATAGTTTGTTCGTTAGAATTTTTTCATATGGTCGATAATAAGGGCGGAGAAGCTATAAAAAAATATTTTTAAAATTGCTGTATCTTCCATACTTTTTATCCAAGTTTAATCAACTTAGTCTCGTTTTAAAGATAATTTTACACTTGTTAAATATCCGGCTGTCGTTATGATCGCTAATTCACTTTGCGTCTAGAGGGTTCTGTTTTCAAATGAGTCCCTTTTTTAAATTTTCTTAATAAAATTAAATAGCATGACATGTTATTTTATTGCTGTGCTTAAACGGCACAAAAATAATAATAATAATGTTTCTAATATCAAGCTTCCTCGTATCTTTTCTTTAACGTTTTTATAAAATATATTGTTAGAAAATAATGTGGTATTGTTTTTGCACTAGGCGTGGTGTGGAAATGAACTCGAAAATTACATCGTTCAGTAATTGTAAGAAACTATTCAAATTAATAAACAGCGGCCGTATCGGGCTCCCCGTGTTTTAAAAATATGTCAGTCCGGCCCGTTACCCAAAAAGTTTGGTGACCGTTAATTTCACAAACCCGAGCAAACCCAAATTTTAGCTTTTGCCGAGGCTTTTACTTTTAGTACTTGATTTTATTACTGTTCTATATTTTGAAAATTTAATTACGGACATCAACTGAAGAGTTCTCGCTAAGTCTATTTGGTACATTGATAAAAGCCGAACTCTTTGTCCCTACCTTCCTCCTGACCCAAATAGTATCACCGAGATAATCTTGATGATATCCCTTATTTATTAATTAAAATGTCCACAACACAATTAATTTTGTCTGAAACATGTTAAAGTATGAAGTGTTATTAATGCTTCCTAGTTGTATGTCTGGGTGGATACAATTATTAATATTAATTTAAATTACTATTGTCTCGTGGTTACGACATACATCATTTTAAAACTACTAATAAACAAAAAGAAAGAACAAATAGACTTATTTAAATGTAATACTAAAATTTAGTCGTCGTCCCCTATAAGATCTAGATATAAAAAAACTTCTTATTGTATTAAAAAATGTCAAAAACTAAATTTTAAAGTTGTAGTTGATACGTATTATTTTCGAATCAGAACCTGACCTCCGATCCACGCACGAATAGGTTAAAAAGACCGACATTTTTTTTGGAAATTTGGAAATTTACAAAAAGCTTTTCATCCCACTAGTAACGTTCTAGGAGATTCGAAAAAAATTTATTAAGAGTACATTTACAGGAACAAGAACTGGGTGGTAACATATAAATTTAAAAATCATATGCCTATTTTGATATTTTGCATTATTTTCATTCCATCCTCCCTATTGAAGGTATTCAAAAATTTTAAATTAACTAAATGTCTAATAGATAAATGAAAATAAACCGATCGTGTTTAATTTATTATTTTTAATAACTTTTCTTAATTACGTGGCGGTGCTGGAGTAGGTATGCTCTCTAAAGGCAGGGTATCCCACCTGGCAACGCCGCGATCGATATATGGGAAACTATACATAGAAAATGTTTGAAAACTGCACAGTATGCTAATGTTGATGGGAGACACTCGGCATATTGTCAATATGGTGGAACTTCCGGTTATACCGGAAGTAGGTGTCAACTTGCTTATTTTAAATGGAACACCCTATATATTATTAAATTTTTGGATTCTACTCAAGATTCTATGTAGATTTCGTATATGCCCTATACCTAAGTCTAAACGTACTTGACATATTTAAGTTTTTATGTCAAAAATGACGTTTGCAGACTTTATAATAATTATTAATTAATTTTTCCTATAAGGGCCTTTATTATTTGTTAGCTGCTTTAATAGATTTTTTATAATATTAATACAGGGCAGGGCGTTCAAAAAATAAGATTAGAAATAAAATTGAGAAATCTGCAAAAGACCTACATTTTCGAATGGAAATGCCACAAATTATATAAATATTTTCTATTTAGCATTAAAAATAAGGGTATAAGGTTGTCTATTCCGGCAATCTATAGTTTTCAAAATATTGAGGATTTAATATTTTCATATGGCCATTTTGCTGGGGAATTTAAGCTCATTTACTCCTAGATATAGTAGATGGTGTTGTGAAAAACAGTTAGTAAAGAAATAAATATTGTTGATATAACTTTATCATATTCTCCATAAATAATAAATTAGTTTAAATAACCTTCGTTTGTATAATTTAAGCGCCCCAGCATAATTAAACCATTTCCAAAGGGTAAGTGATTAAGATTGCAACTTTCTACATTTCTTTAGTACTTGACTGTTTTTCGGCACAGTCACAGCCAACTAGGAGTAGTTGAACTTAAAATCTGGAGCAAAATGGCCATACAAAAATATGAAATCATCAATATTTCAAAAACTACAAATTCTCGGAATAGACAACCCTATTATACAAACTTACCCTTATTTTTAATGCTAAATAGAAAATAATTATAAAATTTGGAGGTGCCATTTGAAAATGTAGGTTTTTGCAGTTTACTCAATTTAATTTTCAATCTTATTTTTTGACAATTCTGTATTAATGCTTATCAATATATTAGAAAAAAATCTAATAAGTCCTTTCCAAAAGGAAGATCCAACCCAAAAAATATACAAACTCTCTTAGTGCTTGTTCTCACCAAAGCAACTGGCAACCGCAACGCAACATCCACGCGACTCAGCACTAATGTTTAAATACGAGTGTTCCCACTGACTCAACTGCAACGCAACTAGTTGCTTATGAGTTGCCTGGCATACCGCGTCGCCATTGTGAGTTGCTTCCAATCGCGGTGTCATGGCTGACAACCCAAAATTGTCGCTCAGTTTTTATTTTTTAAGCTGTTTAACCAGAAAGGATGTAGAGGTTACATCTTCCTCTGACGAAGACGACATTTTGCTCACGTCAAAAGAGATTTTAAACCAGTTGATTCCAGTGGGAACGCAAGAGCAACTCAACTGAAATTGCGGTCGCGTTGCTTGCTAGTTGCTTTGGTGAGAACAAGCGAGCAACTCAACTGAAGTTGCGGTCGGGTTGGGGTTGCCAGTTGCTTTGGTGAGAACAGTGCCTTAGACTTAGGTATAGGACATGATATGTAAAATCTGCCTAGAATCTTGCGTAGAATCTAAAAATGTAATAAGATATAGGGCGTTTCATTGAAATAAGCAAGTTAACCCATAAAGACCTGGCGTTACCAAATGGTAACTCTAAACATAGGTTCCTTTCTTATCCTATATTCTGTGTGCGCTCGATTTTCTAAGTTATATGGCGCCATATATGTAGTGTAAGTATTCCTCCAGACTTGTTTGTTAGTTAAGTTTTGACTTTGCTAGCGTGCGGCTGTTTGCAAATATTATTTTTGTTATGGCTATATTCATAAACGTAAAAAAATGGAGGATATAAATTTCGAGTAAGTATTGTTTCTCTTAGTTTTTATAATATTAGGAAGTTTTTTGCAAATGTGCTACATAAATATATAACCTTTTGGATAATAATTTGATTTGTATATTGGATGTGGTGTGTTTGCTGGTAGCAAGGATGTTTTTCGGTATTACCGTATGGTAACGCTAGGACAATACGCTATAAAATTTTGTTCTGGTTTTCCAATGGTGTTTATTATTTTAGACGTGGTTTTACATTGCAAGAAGCTCTTGATCTGGCCTATTTGGAAGAAGTTGATGCTATTTATGTTGAGACGCCAGATACTAATATACTGAGCGACGAAGATTCCGGAGATGAGGATGCTGGTGGCCCCATTGACCACCTTTCAGGGCGCCAACTAAGAGCTGCAGCAGAAGTGAAATTTGTAAGTAAGGATACTATTGCTGAGCCAGAACCTTCAATTCAATCAATCATCAACTTCATCAAAAATTAAAAAAACTATTAAAAACTATAGCTGTCCTATTTCAGACAAAAGAACTCTCGCAAAGAAAGAAAGAGGCACATACGAAGGGGCCATTGAAAAAGGAACGGGAGTTATGGTTGTACGATGGGTAGACAACAATGTTGTAATGGTTGCTTCCACCTGTCACGGCATAACACCTATTTCGCAAGTAAAACGTTACAGTTCTGCCCGGAAAAAAATTACCATGGTGCCTCGTCCATATATGATTGGTGAGTACAACTCACATATGGGAGGTATAGATCTTATGGATGAGAACTTGTCACGGTACCGAATATGCATAAGAAGCAAGAAATGGTGGTGGTCTATTTTTAGCTATTTTATCGATGTTACAATTACCAATGCGTGGCAAATCCACAAAAAATCCGGTAGCAATCTGATACAGCTTGAATTTCGAAGGGATATTGCTTCGAGCTATTTAAAAAGTTTTGGAACCTCGGCCAAACCGGGAGGAAGACCAAAAATTTCAAAATCAAGTGTCTCACTGAATAGAATCTCTGATAATGTACGGTACGATGGACAGAATCACCTAGTTATTGAAACCCCGGGAAAAAAGTGAAGAAGATGCGCCGGCGAGGGCTGCTCGTCAAGTATCAGAACAATGTGCGTCAAATGTGATGCAGGACTTTGCATTCCTTGTTTCTATGATTTTTGATACCAAATAACTTTTTTTAAATCTTTAAATGTCAGTATACATAATATAATAATTTTTGTAAATTTTTGGATTTTCAAATAAACAGTGTACATCAAAGCCTAGCGTTACAATATGGTAACGGCATTTTTTTTGAAATCAGCAAATATTTAAACAAAAACTTGTATTAAAACTTTTGAATAAGACCAAATTAATATAAATTTAAGTTTAAAATAGAAAAATTTTACAAAAAAAAAAACTTCGCCTTTTAAGGGTTAACACCGATTTCCGATATTACTGGAAGTGCCATATTGAAAATATATTAGCCGAATTGCCCCTATCAACATTAGCTTAATCTTCAATTTTCAAAAATTTCGTATTTATACTTTTCAATCAATCACCGCTGTTCCCGGTGAGACACCCTGTGTAAAAACGTAAATATTCTTAAACTTTACTTATAATATTTTATACGTAAATACTTACTTATTACGACTATATGAGAAAGATAGTCAGGCTGGAGTGTATACATTTCAGTTTTCTTCTTGTTGGAACCAATGCCATTACATTTAATGACCTTAATTTGTTTAGGACTAACAGCTACAGTAACGGGTGTTACCTCGAGGCGCTACAAGAGGAGAAGTGAATATCAATGTTAAGTTATTTAGGACTAAGAATTATATATCGAAATTATGAATTATACAACGTGTCCAAGATAAGGAGGGCCAGTACAGGGATCTCGAAAACCGTAAGAGATACGAAGTCGGTTAAATGGAGGTAAAGTTGCGCATTTACGTGCCTAATAATATGCCGTTTAGAAAGTTTTAAAATTTCGAGTAGTTCCGAAGATATCCGGAAAATCCGAAATTCTTAAAACTGGTTTTATTGTTTTCCTGGGTTTTTTTGAGATAGAATTCTAAAGTAAATTGCACTTTTGCATTACCACTTTTTCCGTTCTATCTAACAGCGTTAATTGTTTTGATATCCGACGAGTCGTCCTCGAAAGGCCATTATCAACTTTCTTTTTTTAAATACGGCCCTGTTTTCCTGATATTGTAATTTGAGACCTTTGTTCTCCCGAATGCAACGATGTATGACACATTCTGGTTTAATGACGTTTCGAGGGTTTTTGAACAACATCAGGAAATTTTGGGATACGCTACTGTATTTCTCCTAATTTTATAAATAATATATCATAAGTAAGCTCTAAATTTTCTACTTATCTTGGACTAGTTCAATAAATAACAAATAATTTAATAATAAACCACAAATATGTGAACAAGAATCATTCCAAAACAGTAATAAAACGAACGACGAAAAAAGTAAGGAACTACATAATCAGGTTGTTCAAAATGATTTCCGTTATTCTCTAAGCATAAATAACATCTTCTAACTGTCACATAATAGTTTTTTTCAGATTAAATAAAACATGCGATAGAATATCAAACTTTTCAGCATTTGTAACTTTATGTTCCATATTTTCTGGAAAATAGAAAACCTCTTAAAACGCTCTCAAACGATCACAATGGGAATGTCAAGTGAAACAAATCATGCGTCACCATCTTAATTTTTTGTTTCAAGAGCCTACCTTTCTCTTAAATCCCAGAAGTTTGAAATAATGTTTCTGTATTTTGTTCACTTATTTATGATTTATTATTAAATTATTTGTTATTGATTGAACTAGTCCAACATAAGTAAAAATTTAGAGCTTACTTATGAGATATTATTTTTAAAATTAGGAGAAATACTTATCCCAAAATCTCCTGATGTTGTTCAAAAAACCCTCGAAACGTCATTAAACCACAATGTGTCATACATCGTTGCATTCGGAAGAAATAAAGCTATCAAATTCCAATATCAGAAAAACAGGACCGTAATTAAAAAAATAAAGTTGATAATAGCCATTCGAAGGCGACTCGTTGGATTACAAAACAATTAACGCTGTTAGATAGAGCGGAAAAGTGGCAATGCAAGAGTGCAATTTACTTTAAAATTCGATCTAAAAAAAAAACCCAGGAAAACAATAAAACGATTTTTCAGAATTTCGGTTTTTCCGGATATCTCCGAAACTACTAGTTTTAGAATTTTAAAACTTTCTAAATGGAATATTATTAGGCACGTAAATGCGCAACTTTACATCCATTAACCGACTTCGTATCTCTTACGGTTTCCGAGATCCCTGTACTGGCCCTCCTTATCTTGGACACGTTGTATAGCAATATACTTTTTTTACGTTTTTCTCAAATACCATATTTTAAATTGCCTTCCATACTGCCGTCTGGATTTTTCCAGTAGAAGATTCAGTGTAACAAGTTTTGCTGAATCTGATATTTCTGGAGGGGTATATCATAAATCATCTTCAATTTTTAAACTCTTCTTTATTATCTTATTTATTATTTTACTTTAAAAAACTCACAATATTCAACATTT
Source organism: Barypeithes pellucidus (assembly GCA_963991005.1). Lineage (NCBI taxonomy): Eukaryota > Metazoa > Arthropoda > Insecta > Coleoptera > Curculionidae > Barypeithes > Barypeithes pellucidus. Next base: position 29,881,611 of record OZ022556.1, on the reverse strand, counting down.
ATAATATTGAAAATGTCAGTGAAAAACTTATGTTGTCAGCATATTGGTTTCCATAGTTATACCTGGGATAGATTCGAATACTATATTTTTAAAAAGAAAATATTATGGAACAAAATATCGTTTTATTGTTTTAGTTTAATGAAATTGAAGTCTTTAAAAAAATATTGTTTGCAACTCGCGTGCGAAATTCTTTGGTGATCTCGAACGATTCTGTGACTGAGAAATAGATGTATAAAACCACGCGAAATTTATTTCCACCAAACTAACAATAACAATGAATAATATACGTTAAGAGTTATGTTACCTAAAACAAGTAAAAGCTTTTCCAAGAACCCATTAAGTTAAATTTGCTAAAACTGTATTTTGCGTATTGAGACAATATATGAAAATCATGACTAATTTATTTCTTTCTACTTGACTAAAAAGCTATGTTATGTAAAGAAATCAGTTATAACTAATTAGATTTATGCAGGGTGTCTATAGGATGTGTCAGGTAAGGTGCTTGGCTTCGATAGCGCCTAAATTATTTAAAAAAGTCAGAACTTAAAGGGTTTACTAAGATGCATAATACAAAATTATTTTACAGCCAACACGGTGGCTCCACAAAAAGTGGCACTGAATAAAAAATTTTTTTTAATGAGACACCAAGTATATTTTTCCAGAATTTTATTTATTAAAAAAATAGCTTTACAACCGTATTTAATTTTTGAACTTAAATGCAGCGTTGTCAAGTAATTAATTTTTCTCCGAAATTTTAGTAACTTTTCAGGGTATGATTTAAAAATCATAACAACTTGTTGATACCACCAGAACAAATTCAATTTACATTATGGCTACCTTAAGGTATGTAACATCGATCTGTGCTACTATTTTTATAATCTTTTATACAAAGCGTTCGTTCCAACTTTTTAAATATGAATTAATTTAATTTTTTGAAATAGGACACAATATATATTTAGACATGTGGATTTATCTTCCGAATACCTCTCTTTTGGTTAAATATGTCCTATACCTAAATCTTATAATTTCTTAAATACTTTAAGATTTGTCTTAATTCAGCTAAAAAGGGGAAGTTCTGAATACATAATTTATTCAAGATTGCTTTGGAACAAAAAATAAATTAAGTTTCATTAACACAGCTATTATTATTAAATTAGTTTTCTAAAGTTAACTTTATCGAGATAGAAAAATATGAATATGTCAAAAGAGGAACTATGTTCTGGACACAAGCGAAAACTAATTTAATAATTAGAGCGGTGTTAAAGAAACTTATTTATTTTTTGTTCCAAAGCAATATTGACTAAATTATGTATTCATAACATTTTTACATGAGTTAGACAAATCTTAAAATATTTTAGAAATTATAAGATTTAGATGTTGGACATATTTAATAAAAAACGAAGGTATTCGGAAGTTACATCCATATGTCTAAAAATATATAGGTTGTGCCATTTAAAAGAATTAAATTGAAGCATATTTAAAATCGCTGAGTTGGCCAAGTTCTAACGAACGCTTTGTATAAGAGATTCATAGATAGATATTACATACCTTAGGGTAGCCACAACATAAATTGTATTTGTTCAGGTTGTATCAACAGGTTGCTATGATTTTTAAATCCTGCCTTGAAAAATTACTATAATTTCGGAAAAAAATGTATTACTTGACAATGTTGCATTTCAGTTCCAAAAATTAAATACGGTGGTAAAGATCTTGTTCTAATAAATAAAACTCTGGGAAAAACAAACCCGGGTATCTCAGTTAAAAAACAATTTTTTTAGTGCCACCGTATAGCTTGTAAAATAATATTGGGTTATACATCGTAGTAAAAACTTTAACTTTAGAATGGAACATTTTCTTCTAGCTTTAATAGTTTAGGATATATCGACACCTTCCTGATACACCCCGTATATATTGTTTATGCCTAACCGCAATGGTTCGCATTTTCCAGTCAATATTTAAATAAATGTGCAATAAATTCTTGAATAGCAGTTGGAAACCGAGCTGAAGCCGTCTTCTGGGATTTGGCGAGTCATTTATCTCAATTTGAAAATTTTTATTGGTATAGGGAGGGTATTTAAAATTGCCACGTTTTGAACGGGCGACACAAATAATTTAAAAGAATTATCTACTCATAAAATAATGGGTTGGTTGGTTAAAGGCGGGGGTCGGTTTAAAGACCCGAAAATAATGGGAATATGACATAACTTATAATAATGATAGATTAAACGACGCTGTAACAGGAACCAAAGATTTCTTCGATAATTTTTGATTGAAAAAAGTATTCATATGGAGCTTTTAATCAGGCATCAATATCCTCTTCCAAGTTCGTAACTAATTGCTGTAAAGACCACAACCACCATTTTCTTGAACTAAACTGGATTTATTTAATGGGAATATAACAAGAGCTCGTACTTGTACCGATAAAATATTATACAGGGTGTTCCATAACTTAGGGGCCCTCGAGCAACTGCAGATACTAAACATCAAACGAGACCGATTAGTCATATAAGTTTTTTCGAAACGTCTCTCGTTCTAATAATACAGAATGTTGAAAGTGGAAGTTTATTTTCGAAAAGAAGGAATTCTTTTAAAACGGTTCAATGAATCTGATTGAAAGTTGGCGGTATGATGTTTTTTGAGTAAGAATTTGCCGAAATTTTTAAGTTTCACATTCGAGGGCGCTAATTACATACAATGGTTTCATAAATCTATCTCTACCTTTAACCGTTTTCCAGATATTTCCATTTAAACATCACAATGCATCAAAAAAATTAAAGTAAAAATGCAAATATCTCGAAAACGGTTAGAGATTTAAGATCGAGCAAGTACACTATTTAGTTTAGAAATTGCCCTTCTTGGAGAATCTTGTAATGTACTTAAAATACTTAATAACAGCTAAGAAAAAAAAATCATAGATATTAGAACCAGTGTATATACCTAGAGCCCTCTAATGTGAGACTTAAAAATTTCCATAAATTCTTATTTTTTTCTCATAAACACATCATACTGCCAATACATTGAACCGTTTTCATGTTATGGCTTATTTTCGCAAATAAGCTTACACTTTCAACCCCCTGTATTTCTAGAACGAGAAACATTTCGAAAAAACTTATACAGTTGCTCTATGGCCCATAAAATTATTATTTTCAGAATTTTGTATTGGATAAGAAATAATTTCTTTCTTCTGTGTTAACTTTTTTTGTATATTTAAAATAATAACAACGGAGATATTTGTACTTTGTGATGTTTAATAGCCCCATGTATACTACTTCCATCCGTGGAAGCAAACTCATTAATCTTGACTTTAGTATTCATCGTGATCTCTGTCAATGACACATACAATTTAAATTATATTAATGGATATAATATTCCCTATTGTGGACCAATTGAATTCCTGAATACCACTAATATTATGTATCCCAATTTAATAATTCTTTTAATTCAGGACGAAATAGTTCTACAGAAAATGATGCTACGTATTTCTGCGATTGTACAAAGTAAACAAAAAATATTGGCCCTTTTTGGGAACCACTATACTTGGCAAGAAATGAGCAATTATATTTACATATTATAACATTTAACAATATAGTCGGAGGATATATTTTATTTTCAAAAATGATTTCATCTCTTACCACTCACTCTCAATCAATGTTTTCCTGTTACGCAAGTTAAAAACATCAATTATTATTATTAAATCAGTAGTCATTTCAGAAAATGACAATGTTGCTGACAGTGAAGTCATTTCATAATTTTTAACAGTTTCTATAGCAATATCATAAGTTTGAAACCGAATCCTATTTTCTTGTATTGCTACTTGATTAAAATTGATCAAAAATAATATTTTAAATTAACAGACGTAAAAAAAAATTAATTACGAGTAACAGTCACAAGATAAGATTTATTAAATTAATTAATTTTCCGAACACAACTTTAAAGTACAGAATGTTCTAATAACATCTAAGACTAAATAGTTATTTTTTGATCGAAACCCCTTCTTTGTCGTCCGCACAAATATTTATTCCATACTTTAATCAAAAATTACTAATTTGTAATAATAAATTCAGACTTAATAAACTTTCAAAACAAGTTAAATTTAATTTGCGCTAGTAGAATATGGGCGTGAAAGAATTAAGTAAGTTTCTTTATTTTACAAAACTTAAAATTTGGCCGGAATTTAGTAGATTACAGTTTAAATGGCTTAACTTAACGAATTAGAGCTATTTGTACGTTCTTACCCTTAATGATGAATGCATGTGCGACCCAACATCTTCTGAAATGCCGTCACCTTCCTCATGATCATCCACTACTCCTGAATCATCTAAAGATGATTGCTTTCCTTCGCCACTATTACTACTCGCTTGTCTGCTTTGCATACCACTTTTTGTTGGACCTTAAATTTCAAATTCAGATGATTATTAATTTTCGTTTAGTTGGCGCCAATCATGTAAAATACAATGACGTAGGTGCTAGCAGAGGTATTATGTAGGCACTCTCTCTGGAAACGAACATCTTTCTATAGAGAGCATACATCATTTCTGCACCTGTACCTACGTCATTGTATTTTACATGATTGGCGATAACTCCAGATCTTATCAGTGTAATTTCTTAAAGTATCAGTCTAAAATTTATGGTATAGCAATATTTTATTAACACATGCATATCATAGTACTATTAATGGTTAGAACAAATAATAACTGTGCATCATACCACGAGAAGTAGTGACCCATTATCTATAAGGGCCTGTTTCACTTCCCAGTTGTTGATAAGAGAGTTAACTTATAAATAATATATCTGGCACTATTTATCTTAAAAGAATTTTGCAAGTAAACTTAATTCACATACAGGGTGATTGATGGTGGATGGCCTATTAGACGTTTATGGAGAACTAGTCATCGGATCACTTTGACAATTTGGGAGCTTATAGAAACGGATATGATCTCTCTTTTGAAAATATTCTTAGCCATGCAGTATTGCCGCTTCTACTTGAAAGTATTAACAATTTTAATAATTTAAACAGAACACCCTGTGTATTATTTGTTTAAGAATCCTTATTAATTTCTTAATAACTTTCCTTAATTGTTTTCTATACCTGTTTGTTATAGTTCTCGAGATAATAATTAATTTCACTTTTTTTCCCGGAAAACATGTCCCACAAAAAGTGATGATATTTTTAAACTCTGACAAATTAAAGCACTAAAATTTGATATAGGGTTAGGTTATATCCAGAGGTCTTTCACCCTCTTTCCAAATATTAGTTATAATAGTACAGGGTGTTTCAAAATACAAATATTTTGATGGTTTAGAAAAATTATAAATAGTGCGTTTTTTTAAATGAAATACCCTATATTTTATCTGTTGTCCTAAAAGCTATTGAAATTGTCTATCTTCCTATATAATGTTACTATACCTATCTTGAACAGTTTTTGACTTATGAGCATTTATTTACCAAAATTCATTATTACAGAACAAGCACAGTTTTTAGACCAATTTGGCAAGTAGCCTATGGAACTTGTTTTGTAATGGTTGACATTTTGCAAAAAATATCTAATTACTTTTCAATAAATGTTTAATATGTTGGCCGTTCACTTCTAAGTATTTCAGAATTCGGGTATTGACACCATCTGTAGTAGTAAGTCTAAGTTCATCAATATCCAAACTTTGAAAAGCGCGATTCACCCGATCTTCTAAATCTTATCTTCCCTTGAAATTACCGGTGTTTTGTAAACAATATCTTTCAGAGTACCCCAAAGGTAAAAATCTAGAGGCGTTAAGTCTGGAGATCTGACAGGCCAGTTCCAAGGTTCCAAACGCATGAACTAGCGATCCTCAAATATTCTTAGTATTTCCACACTTACTTCGGAAGTGCAATGAGCTGAAACCCCATCCAGTTGGTACCACCTGTTACGATTCTGGGTAAGGGGAAGATTATCAACGAAATTTTCAACAAATGTAGTTAAAATTTCGTAGTATTTTCTGGATGTTAAATTTACATCATATAGTAAATATCGAATTTTATAATATTTCGTAAGAATTGTGGGTCTGCCTGTATATGAATTAATAAGTTTTCGCGAAACAACGTTCTTTGTGGACAGTCCTCCGCCTTGAGAAATTGAACTTTGGTATACTTATAATCATGCATATTATGTGTAGACAATATTTTTTGCACAAAAAAAACGATAAGCCTAAATCTTATTTGACACTTCTTATTGACGCCTGCGGATAGGCATGAAAATAAGCCAAAACATTGAATTGATTTTCATCATTGTTGACGTTATAGGTCTAGGTAAATTGCTGGATGCTTTCAGGCATGATCCAAAATTTTCGAAATTGCATTGAATTCGTCTGAATTTCTTATTGCTCATTGATGGTAAATTTGGATACATTTCATTGAATCTTCTACATATACGGCCGATGATCTTATTACACTGACCATGTAAAATTAATAAATTTATAAGTACAACATTTGAATAGTTGTTGTTTTCTTCCATTTTTTAATTTATTTCTCAGAAATGCTATCTTTTTAGATTAAAATATACAGGGAACCTACACTTGAACCGAAAAGCTTTGATGTAATGTGGTTTAAAATATCAACGCCGAAAATCACCAAGTTTATCTGCTGCCTTTACCGTCCTCCAAGTGATACCCATTACAGAGACCTTTTCTCATCACTAGCCAATACAATCGACTTCTTACAAACCAACCATCCAAATGCCGAGATTGCTATCTTTGGCGACTTTAACGTCCACAATGTCAACTGGCTTAAATACTCAAATACAGACGATGAGCAAGGCCGCGAGGCCGAATCCTTGGCGATCAGTTCTGGTCTAACTCAACTCGTAGAAGAACCAACTAGGATTCCAGACCGAGCTGGAGATTTTGCTAGTCTTTTGGATCTTTTCTTGACGTCAAATCCTGGATCTATATACAGTCACCGTACATCCCCCGTTAGGATCTTCCGATCACAAACTTATTTCAACTCTAAGCGAACTACCAATTAATTCTGAACAACCTCCTAAACCTCGCAGGATATGGCATTACAGATCGGCCAAATTTGAAGACCTGAAAGACCATTTTCGCACTTTTCCTTGGATGAGCGTATGCTTCTCTTCTGACGATCCATCCGTCTGTGCTGGGGAGGTCTCCGACGTCATTCTAACGAGCATGGAAGCATTTATCCCCTCCTCCCAAAAACGCCCTTCCAACGGCAAGCCCTGGTTTAGCAAGGATTGTGAGTGTGCTGTCAGATCAAAAAATCTGGCTTACCGACAGTGGCGTAAAAACCCTACCACTGAGAATCGTACCATCTTTGTTACCGCTCGAAACCAATGTAAGCTAACAATAGATCAAATCAAACTTCTCGACAGTCCAAACGGATCAAGGTCCTTTTGGTCAGTCGCTAAGGCCGTCAGCCAAAATTTCACCAAATGAACTATTCCACCTTTAACACGTCCCGATGGTACAATAGCATCCACAGCCTTAGACAAAGCAAACTTACTTGCTGAACTATTTTCTTCGCATTCCACTGTAGATTTCCAGGGAAGAACACCACCCGACCGTCAGCATCCATTTAAAAAACTAAGGTTCAGACCGATACCTTTGTTACCTGACCCCGTATACATGACACCTACATTACTTTTTTGATAGTACTAACAATTACGGAGATACCCTATAAAAGTGTCGAAAATGGAACACCCTGTACATCTATGACAGCTTATTTCACATGGTTTTCAGGTTTCACACAGTGGCTTATATCGTTCATTAATAATTAGAAGCGCCACTTATGGTTATTTTTCGTCAATTTGTTTTCATGTCAGGCTCTAAATGTCATTTCCATAACCTCCTATATACAGTCTCGTTATACATAGTTAAAAGTATACTGTTACAAAGTAACGGACGAATCAGTAAATAAAATACTTTTCTGGCTCTTCGGGAAGATTTTATATGAACAATAATAATATAATAATTATATTCACATATTAACTAGTAGAATTATCTCACGAATATAAGGCGGCTCGTAGTTGTTTCTTACAAATTGCTAAAATTTCAAAATTAGATATTTTTGTATTAAATTTCAAGCCCCAAAAAGTCCTAATTACATAATACGAGGAAAAATATTTTTTGCGATAAAATGACATTTTGATTGAACTTGGGAAAAAAATTACTAAGGTATCAACTACGAGTTTGTTCTGATAAAAAAATATATTTTTTTTAAACCAAAAAAAAAGTTTTTTTATTCCTTTATGAGAAAATAAGGGTAAATATGTACTTAAAAATCACTTACGTAAAATAACTGTTTATATTACTTCATAATAAAGAGATTTCGGTAGAACCTAATATCAAAAACTTTTATCTTATAGATACAATTTAAGAAGATAAACCATTCTTTTAATTTAATTTCCAGTCTGCGGCTCAAATAATACTTATATCAGTTCGCTTCGTTTGCTAAACTAGGAAATAGATCCCAAGAGGAAAATAAAATGTGTCCAATATTCATTCATCTCAATTGCATTGGAGCACGATTAAGTTAGATTATTTTTCCGTGTTTTCGTAAGATGCATTATCTTCATTTAGTATCTACAGTCATATTAAATACCGTTTTACGATTTTTACTTTTTGCCACCAATATTTCGCGAATAATGCAATTTTAACAAAGGATAATGTAAAATCTAAATAACTCGTTAGTGAAAAGAGCTGTAAGGGTCTATATCATATAGTGTATTTTAATAAGATGCCGCTACTCGAATTAAATTCTTATGAAATTTTTTTTAAAGTTAGTTCATTGACTACCGCACGTGGTCACCTTCACATTTTACATAAAAATAAAGTATTTTAAATAAGATCCACCTCCTTACTTTAACACCTCACAAGGATTTCGTAAAAATATTTTATAACGTTTTCGAGATATTGCCTTGTAACCCTTTATAAAACTCATGCTGTATACAGGATGTCCGAAAAAAAACACTAGTCTTAGGGATTTACATAATAAAGTAAAATAAGAAAAAATGTGTCATAGAAGGAAATATTAAGTTCTCGATGGTTTTTTTACCCCTTGACTTCATTTAGGTAAATCAAATTTGACTGTCGATTTGCAGCTACATGAAAAGATTTATCGATAACCGTACGTTATTTAAGTTTTTATCAGCCTAAAGGGGATAATCTACTCTTATCACGTCTATGAAAATATTTATTATTTCTATTATAAGTGATTAAAGATAAAGTTATGCGTGTTGCTATGTAGTTTTGTGGAGTGAGATGGGTTCTTTGTTTTTCATAGAAATTTCGATTATCTTTCATCCTGCATTTTTAGATATTTTTAATATTGGATCTTTCCAATTTTTAATTGTCAATATATCGAAAACGGTTGAATTTGGATATAGGGTATATTGCATAAATTACGTTCAGAATTTGACGTAGAATTGGAAAATCAGTTAACATACAGGATGTCCCATTTAAAAAAAATATATTTTTGATCCCTCCTGTATATCAACAGACTTAAAATGATATTTGATCCCCTTGCAAACACTACTTGAAAAATCCTGTATAGCGATCTTATTAATTTTTTCCCAGTATTAAAAATAAAAAGTTTAGACGAGGGGACATCATCGTGATCACCTTGTACAGGGTGTCCATTTTTGGGTAGTTTTTATTAATGAAGATAGAAAGATGCGGTTTTCGCTGCACTTTGCTAGTTTTTGTCAAACAGAAGATACCGTAATCAGAATTTTTCTAGGCCGCTTTGTGTTTTTGATATGCGGGATGTTTTTGAGAACTGTGCATTCTGGGACCCCCTCATATCTCGGTTACCCCGTCACGCATCAAAAAAAATAAAATGTTCTTTTTGTATTTTTTACGTAGAATCCAGTGACGTACTCAGATTTTTTTCTACATTCAATAGTTTTCAAGAAAAGTAAACAAATTTGCTTTTCGTTAAACGGGTCACCCCATATATTTTTTAAAAATATAATTTAGTTTGTAACAAGCTTCTCAAAAATATATAACACTTTATTTTTAGTCTTAGTATTAGGCCCGAAATATACGTTTTTCAAAAATATACCATTTTTTTTAGTAGGCCATGACGGATATTAAAAAATATACTGGTGTGATTAAATATTAGACAAAAATTGAAAATTTATTGAACTACCTCATAAATATTGCTCAAATTGTTCTCAATTATGCCTTAGACATGTTTCACACATGGTTCTTATTCGCTTTAATGAATTAAAAATAATAAACGGCCGCGTTTGTAACTCCCTAAAAGCTCTGTCAATGGCAATTCTTAGATCTCCCATTGTTTGGGACTGAATGGAATAAATTTTATTTTGAAGGTATTCCCATAAGAAGAAATCCAAAACCGACAAGTCGGGTGACCTTGGTGGTCATCTTACAGGTCCATTAGTTCCAATTCAGCGAGCTGGGAAGTTATTATCTAGGTAGGCACTTACAATTTGGGCATTGTGAGCGGGCGCTCCATCCTGTTGAAGATGCAAGTTATTCAGACCAGCTAAGGGTACATCTTCTATTATTTCTGGCACAACGTTTTCCAGAATTTCCAAATATTTATTTACATTAAGGCCTCCTTCAAATATATTATAGACTATTTTGCTATTCAGTATAAAGCATGAAACGCTAATGCCAAATCTGCCTTGCGGTTCGATTGGAAATATTACATGCTGATATTCCTAAGATCAAAACCTCGTATCCTATCGATTAAACATGCCAGCACTGGTAAAATGAGCCTCATCAGACCATATAACGGTTTTTTCAAAATTCTTTTCCCTGTTCAGATTTTGTAAATACCAATTACAAAACTCTATACGGCGCTGTGCATCACCAGGATGTAAGTTTTGTACACGGTGGAATTTATCTGGCTTAAAATTGTGTTTTTTTAGGATTGTTTGCACTCTTGATTTAATTATTCCGACCGAACCTTCAACTTTTCTGCAAGAACTACTTGAATTTATTTCAATTGAAGCTAGCACATTTATTTCATCAGTCTCGCGATTATCCTTGTGGTAGATTTTAGGGCGAGGTTTTGATTTTATTCTTGAAAAAATTCGTTCATCCGGTTGTAAGTAATTTAAGAAAATTTATAAATTTCATAGAATTACTACATAGGGCCTTATATTTACCTATTCAAATACACTTCTAATGATCCATCTGCATTTTCGCTACACTGGATATAACAAACGAGCATGTCGTACTTCTCAAAGTTTACATGCTCTGCCATAATTAGGACAAACTGATTTTTCACTATTAATAGAAATTTTAAAACAACTTAGAGAACCTGAATGCTCGGACCGAATTAGAAGAATTTATTATTATGACACATAGGACTGTGTTCTTTTGTTGGTTTTTAATATCCGTCATGGCCTACTACAAAAAAAAATGTTATATTTTTGAAAAACGTATATTTCGGGTCAATACTAAGACTAAAAATAAAGTGTATATATTTTTAAGACGCAGACGCTTGTTACAAACTAAATTATATTATTAGAAATATATAGGGTGACTCATTTAAGAAAAGCATATTTGTTTATTTTCCTTGCAAACTATTCAATGTAGAAAAAATTGCTGAGTACGTCACTTGATTCTACGTAAAAAACTACAAAAAAAACATTTTATTTCTTTTTGAAACGTGACGGGGTAACCGAGATTTAGGGGGGGGGGGGGGAAGTGTCCCAATATGCACAATTCTCGAAAACATCCCGTATATCGAAAACAAGGCGGCCTAGAAAAATTCTGATTACGTCATCTTTTGTTTGGCAAAAAAGTAGCAAGTAGTACTAATAACGGAGATACTCCGTAAAACTACCCAAAAATGGACACCCTGTAAAATAAATAGTTAGTGACGAAGTCGGTATTGTAGTGTTATTAACTTAATTTGTAACGTTCAAGTAACGGCTGCATCAATCGAATATAAAGGCAATATACAGGGGGTCAATTTGAAAAATTGCTACCATTATATCTCGCTTAATAACGTTAAAAATCGATCAGAAAGTCAATTTTATTTTGAATAGGGATGCTGTTAAGAATATTTGAAGACTTCGTGGTTTAAACCCCTGGCATCTTAAATAGGAAGAGAGGTCAAGTGGCACATCATTTTCAAGGTAAAATGTAATTTGTAATGTTATGTAAATTTTTAAGCGGAGACTTTGCTCGGTAAAGAATTGGAACGAGTGTCATCTGGAGTATCTACCTGCTGACCCCAATCATTCTACTAAAAGAGGAGTCAACATAATAACGTGTTTTTAATAATAACCGAAAAACTGTAAATTTCAGTGCAGGTAAGTACAAATTACGGCCATTATGAGAAAGAGATGTAAGAGACCTTTAAAATGATGTCCCACTTGATCATCCTTTCTATTTAAGATTTTAAGAGTAACATTTACCGCTCTCAGGGGGTTAATCCACGAAGGCTGCAAACATTCTTTAAAAGCGTCCCGCTTCACAATAACGTGTTTTCCGTTGGGTAATATTATTTTCAGGAAACGAGCTATTAAGGGTGGGAAGTTCATAAATTGACACCCTGTTTAACATACTAAGGGGTTGGTTTCGCGTTAATTATGTACGACATTTTAAAATTAATATAATAGTAGTTTGTAAAACAAGAGTGGATATGATGTCCATATCGCATGATTACATTGAGCATGATGCAGAAGGCGGGTTTGTTCTGTGCTTAATCGCTTGAGTGCGATATGGATCCACTCGAGTTCTACAGTATACTTTTTCTACGATTAATCAAAAAACTTTACATTGATAAAAAATAATTTAGTTATAAAAGATTACAAAATAAAATTCGATTTAATTGGGATTTGAACCAAGCAGCTTGATCGTGGGAACCTCAATCTCAACCTCAAAGCACATTTATTCAGTAATATTTACAATTTTTGTTATTATGTACATTTGAAGCTCGTAAATGTGTGTATACAGGGTGTCCGGGAACATGTGGGAAATCTCCCGGATATGAAGAAAACACGTGAAAAGAATACTATAGGTTCATATAAACTTCTTTCGTATCGGCCTCCTCTTCGGAGATATGGGCTCCCAAAGAGCACCAATGGAATCAAGTTTTTTACACATAATTATTGAACCACCTGGTATATTTCAATTATTTTTTAATATGATGTATACCAGGTAAGACCCGTCAAATTACTACCCAAGAAACTGTTGTGAATTACTCACAGCTGCAGGGACGGACTAGCTGTAACACTCATGGGCCCATTTTTTTTACGCCCTGTATGATGAGAACTTTGGATAATGTTTTTTACATACCTTTAACTATTGGCTAAAAATTAAGTACTCTTCATTCATGTCGCTAATCCTAACCGTTTTCGAGAAAACGTCATTTTATTTGCACTGATGCCCCTATCTTCTCACGGGTTAAATATGAAAAAGCGGAATTTTGACGTTCATCATTTCATAGGAACAAAGATGGATCTCTTACCGAGATACGCCAAATACATGATGTAATTAAAATGACTTTTCTCGAAAACGGTTAGGATTAGCGACATGAATGAAGAATACTTAATTTTTAGCCAATAGTTAAAGGTATGTAAAAAACATTGTCCAAAGTTCTCATCATACAGGGCGTAAAAAAAATGGGCCCATGAGTGTTACAGCTAGTCCGTCCCTGCAGCTGTGAGTAATTTACAATAGTTTCTTGGGTAGTAATTTGACGGGTCTTGCCTGGTATACATCATATTAAAAAATAATTGAAATATACCAGGTGGTTCAATAATTATGTGTAAAAAACTTGATTCCATTGGTGCTCTTTGGGAGCCCATATCTCCGAAGAGGAGGCCGATACGAAAGAAGTTTATATGAACCTATAGTATTCTTTTCACGTGGTTTCTTCATATCCGGGAGATTTCCCACATGTTCCCGGACACCCTGTATATCTTCTAAGTCCAGGAACTCTGAGGCACCCCACCCAGGATACGCGGAAAAAACTAGCTAGGCTACTGATCTTCAAGTAATTATCTCTAAGAAGATCAGTTATCACCTTTCGGTTAAGTTAAAGCGTAACGAAAATACGAACGTATTTTGGACTTCCATTGTATTTATTTATTGATAACATGACGTTTTAACGCGTAAACATATCCAGACCTGAAGACGACTGAATTATACAATATTTATTATGTTTACTAGTTAAAACGTTGTTTTATAAACACATAAAGACAATGGAAGTCCGAAATACCTCTATCACTCGTGATACAGCATTGTCTCTTCAATCCTTCCAATAAACACTAAGAGAGCAATGACAAATCACACGTGTGGATACTGTGACACAAGTGAAAGTTTCAACATTATATCTTTGATAATAATTCGAATAGCTCCAGTAGGTGTCGAAAATGGGACACTCTGTGCAAGTGGATCTTGAGTTTGTACATTTCAATGCACTTTCTTAGATTACTTTCAAGCTAGTGCTTTTGAGTGACCATTATTAATCTGAACGTTGCTTGGGGGGTGCTTTGTTTACAATTAGTGTATCGATGGTGTTTTTTGAATTTGTCACTGCTGGAAAATCTAGAAAATACCAGCTCTGAGTGGAAACCGGGAGCTTTACCACTGAGCTAATGAGACCAACAGGTGGTTGAATTTTCTAATAGTTTATAAATTGGCAGTAATTAGTTTAACAGATTTATGCATTATTAATTGACATTTAAAAACGAATAGTTACCTGGGTATGTAACTCTGTGATTGGTCATTTTTATATCCTAACTATGAAATCATATCCATTCAGTTAACTAAAATAGCCATATCAATTCTGTAGATTGTAAAGGAAACAGAAAATATACATTTGGGAGTAGAAAAAATTATAACCCTTTTAGGCTGCAATGTATATTTTAGTACTTACCCAAAACTTTATTTGGATGAAGAGTATCCGAATACTTAGCGTCAGCAAGTTGGACATGCTTCTGCGTTGGATATGAAATGGAAAGTTGTTGCGGCCGAGGAGATCCGCTATGCAGGCCATGTTTAGGGCTGGGACTGCGACTTGGTGTAACCGACCTAATAACCATAGAACCGAATTCAAAGCTTGGCAAGCTACTGGAAAAAAGTAGCTAGCTTCTTTAGTAAGTAACTAATATACTTAGTAGTTCAGCTACTTTCATTTAAAAAGTAGCTAAACTACTGGTTAACTAGAAGTTACTTTTTAGGTACTTTTTATGCTCCATATTCATACAGCCCGTTCAAAATGAAGTCGTCACTATTGTTAACTTTCTTATTATAAAAGCTATTCGACTAAATTGGCAAAGTTGTTGAGCTTCTTGTGTTGATTATTATGATGATGTCAAAAAAACAACAATATCCATCCATACCCTTTCTATAGTTATTAAATTTTTCAAATCTCCAATTATAAAGTAAGGTCAAGTGATCTTTGACATGTTTTTTTAAATCTTTTAATGAAGGAACTGTTGGAGATGGGTACAGGAAATTATTATTAAAAGTTACTTGAATTTTTACATAGAATAGAAAAATGTCATAATAAACTTCGCGGTATAACCGGAATCCTTCAAGATATATTCATCTTCAAAAGATTATAGTGAATGTAAATATTTTAAATAAATATATTTTTTAGTTTCCGAGATGTTTCCATAGACCACTCACTATGTTTTTGAGACTTCATTTATCTATGTAACCTAAGAACAACAGAACAAAAACACGTGAAATAAATTTCTGTCGTGACTAGATTTTTTATGTAATTCAATATACCACAGAGAGAACAAAGTAAAATAAAAAAAGATTACCTGGTATTTTTATTTGGAGAAGGTTTATTCGATACTGAGTCTTTGCTCTCTATTCTATTGCCGCTATTATCCGAAACGTTTTCCGACTTCGGATTGGTCGAGCCACATTTTTTTTTTCGCCGTCTTGTTTTTTTCCTTGTGTAAGACGATAATAGGACGCCTTTTCGTGCGTCGATTTTCTTTATTTTTTGTCTCGATAAGCGCCTTACGTTTAGATTTGTCGGGTCGAAACTAAACGTGGAGTCTTCTCGATGATCCACTAATTCTTTTTTACGTTCCTGAAATAATAAATATTGCTACGACGGGCACTGGAACGGTTTCTCGGTAACAATGGAATGCATTTATTTTACTAACTATTCTTTTTCACTTTAACACACTGGCGTGTTAAAAAATTATTTCTCTTCAAAATAGCCATCAGTATCATAAAGTTTGTACGTTATATCTTTACACGTGCGTTACAAACCCAGGGATCAAGGGCCATCGTGATCTAAAACTCCTCATCTTTATTTAAATCAAGTTAAAATTACATTAAAAACATAATTTTTTTTTATGGTCAAACACAAGCACTATAGGAAAAATTCTTTAGGGCACTCTGGAAGTGGTGCGTGTGCGCAAAAAGCGATTCACGTTGGTTTTGAATGGTTGGAGGTTATATTCGTTGGGAAAAACGACCTCGGGAAGGTCGTTCCATAAGGATGAAGTCCTCCAGATGAAAGAATTATTAAATAGTTCGAGAAAGTTCGAGGAGTAGTAAGCTTAACCACATATGGATGGGCGGCAGTGGTTCGTCGTCTATTTCTGATATTCGCCGCTCTGAGGGGAATTAAGAGGGCAAGGTCAGCCGAGCACTTTCCATGAAAATATCTGTAAAAGAGAGTCAAATCCACAACCTGTCTTCGATGTTCTAGGCTGTCGAGGTTCTTCGTCAGTTCATGGTCTCCAATCAGACGAATGCCCCTCCTTTCGATGAAATCCAGTAGCCGAAGAGTATGTTTGGGTGCAGAGCTCCAGACATGAGAGTAGTACTCTAGTGATGGTCGAATCTGGGCTTTGTATAGTGTCAAAAGTTGTTGAGGTGTGTACAACCTTCTGGTTCGGAAGAGTACACCAAGTTTCTGAGAAGCTATCTTGGCGATTGCCACAACGTGATTATGCCAAGATATATTTCCTCCCAGATTGACGCACAGCAAATTAATAGATGAAGCCAGTGGGATTGCGTGTCCGGAGATGACTATATCCGGTTCTGTAATGTTAACCTTTTTAAAGAAAACTGCTGCCTGAGTTTTTTAGCGTTAAATTCGACTTGGTTACTGTCGCCCCAAGCCAAAATTTCTTCCAAGTCTTTGTTGAGGCGTGATACTTCATGCTGTCTACAAAGATGTGCGTCGGCAGCCGATGTTTGTGCATTCAAAGAGGAAGATGAGATAAGTGTGCTATCGTCAGCAAAACTAAATATCGGATTTTTCGTTTCCACTAGAAAGTCGTTAATATAGAGTAAGAAGAGAGTGGGAGACAATATGGACCCTTGAGGAACACCGGCATTGATGCTGAAGGTGTCTGAGCGAAATCCGTCAATCGCCACTTGAAGAGAGCGGTCCTTAAGAAAGCTAGACAACCATGCACAGAATCGACTAGGCATACCATAGGATCGCAGTTTACTTAATAGAGCATCTGAGGATTTCCGCAATACGTTTTAAATCCACTAATGTTTTAGACAAAGAAAAAAGTTACAATCGTAGTCGAATATTGATTTGTAGCCATTAAATATTCGTCAGCTTTTAACTCAAAGTTGCTATTTTGATCATTTCGATGTGTCAGTCGTGTCGATCTTAATTCATTTTTTGAAGATTTCGTATAATCAAGTTGAATTTCATCCTAAAATCAGTTCTTTTCAGAGCTATTTCACTGTACTTTTGTGTCTTTCGGTAAATATGTATGGACATTTGTTACTAATAACCTTGTTTTGTAAAGTCATGTCATAACATCTCGAAAATTTAAACGGTTGTTAAAGTTCGTTGAATGGATGTATTCATGATTTTAAAGTGCATTATGAAAACACCGAACACAAGTCTGAAGTATATTTCTGGTGGTTAACTGCATAATAATATACTTAAAAGTTGTTTTTCATCGTTTGAATTATCTAGTATTACGTATTGATAAGTAAAAATAGAACAACATCCAAATAATATTCACAAAAAATAATATGTACCTATTAACATTATTTGTTTGTTCAATAATTCTTTCATCTGGAGGAAGTCATCCAATCGATTGAAAAACAATGTGAGTCACCTTAAGTTACAGAATGACATAAGTCATCCTTAACACAAGTTTGGCAATATATTAAAATCCTTGTTAACTCTCATCTATATAGTCGTTTATAGAAGATATTCTTCTTATTGACTTATTTTGCAGTCTGAAGTTTGTTTAATATATTTTCATTAGCAGTTTCATAACATGTCAATAATTGTGTAAAGATATAACGTATAAACTAGATGTTATGTCAATTTAATACAAATTCCTGAATAAAAAGAAATCGTACTGAGCAAAATCTAGACTATACGGTGGGCCGTCTAGTTCAAAAAGTTACACTCACGAAGGATGGGCTGCTTTATTGTAACGAAGGAGAACATTTTTGCCAGGACCAGGACATTCCTGGTCAAAGGCCGTATGTAATTTTGTTAACGTATTACCGAAGTAAACTGTTGTTACCGTAATATATAATGTTATATCAAAGTTCCAGAGTCCAAACTATGGACAACACAATGAACATCATGAATGGCATCCTAAGTATTGGCTTTTTAATTATGATGTTCAGCAATCTTATAAAAACTAATTCTATATTTTTTCCTGCCTAATAAATCATCTAAAACAGTTCTTACAAAATTAAACTTGTCCGAAACTGCCTCGCCCATGTTCCCATCATGAAGCATTTCCGGGTAATTTCATAATTTTGCAAAAAAAATTTGTTTCTCAAAGATCATTTAGTATTTTCATTTAGACCTAAACTTTGTAAACATAGCTTTACATATTATAATTTTTGCAAATCTTTTTGTCAAGAATCAACAGTTTGAAAAAATCTTTCTGGACCTGCCCACTTCTCCCCTATAAATATGAAACCAAATGATATATAAAGTAAAGTAAACTTTCCCTGATAATCAATTTAATGCGTCAAGGGAAAAATGTACAAATATCCTTCTAACTATAAAAAAATATTAACTAAGGTTTGGGTTTGTTGTATATAAGATTGACATTTCTCAATAAATAACAATTTTAAAGCTTAAAATAAACAGTATTTTGCAATAAAAGAACGAGCTCCTAAACATATGATTTTAGTTACTTACTTCTTGTGTAATTTCTGCTTCTTCTTCGTAAGCAAGTGCTACCACAGCCAACATTAGATTAATGAGGTAAAAAGACCCAAAAAATACAACTACTGTAAAAAATGAAACACTAATTGGACCACAGGATGCCAGCACCTGGAAAAACAGAAATTTTTTTTAAAAGTTAACGTATACTACAAATCATTTACAGGGTGGTCCAAAAAATATATACGAGTACCATCTATCGCTCATGTGATGTTTCCTTACCCAAAAATGTGACAAAGAGTTATTATTAACATTGGTCCACAGATGCTTTGTTTGAAAGATACATGGTATTAATCTTTTTAATTTTTTCGGTTATGATATTTCCGAAACGGGTGTCCCAGAATATGTGGTTCAGAGAGAACACTTAAAAATAACAGGAAGTATATAGAAGTACCTATAAATTTTTCTTCCTACGGCCTCGCCTATGGAGATACGGGCCCATAACGGACGTCCCTTGGAATCGTTGTTTTTTAAATAATTTTTTAAGTACTAGGTGTAATTTAATTATTTTTTAGTATCATGTTACTAGATGAGTCTTCTTAAAATTCGGCATTTTAAACACATTTGGCTTATTTAGTTTGCCAGGGACGGACTAGACGTAACACAAAAATGCTTTTTTTTGTACACCTTGTATGATGAAGGAACGACAATAATATTTTTGGCTACTCTAAACCTTAAGCTGAAAAATAGGTACTCTTGATAAATGTCGATAAAATGAACTGTTTTAAAAAAAAAAGATATTTTTGTTCAATTTCCATTACTAAGTTAGTAACCAATAAGGCAAAGGAGAAAAGACGCAAATTTCAAGACACTACCATAAACCATAAACTGACACTGGCATAAATATTCTTATTTAAATCGGCACATGTGAAAAAAACCATAACAACAATGAGGGAATTTTATGAACATAAAACAACAACTAATACAAAAAACCATATTGAACAAAAATATTTTTTTTTTCGAAAGAAGTTCACTTTATCATTGATCAAGAGTACCTTTTTTCAGCTTAAGGTTTAGAGTATCCAAAAAATATTTTTGTCGTTCCTTCATCATGCAAGGTGTACAAAAAATGCATTTTTGTGTTACGTCTAGTCCGTCCCTGGCAAAGGAGACTCATCAACTAACCATTATATAAAAAAAATTATTAAATTACACCTAGTACTTAATAAATTATTTAAAAAACAACGATTTCTAGGGACGCCCGTATCTAGATACAAAATGCCGTAGGAAGAAAAATTTATTAGAACTTCTCCTGTTATTTTTAAGTGTTCAATCTGAACCCGGGAGATTGCCCACATATTCTAGGACACCCTGTATAGATCTTTTAATAGGCCACTCACCGGGATTGACCCTGTATATACGGGTTTGTTCGATCTTTTAATAGGCCACTCACCATGAATTACCCTGTATGTTAGACAGTTCAAATAAATCTGTAAATATTAATTTGTCGCATTATTGATTTATAAAAGTAAATATTCCTTTATTTGTCATGTCCATACGCTACGTACATTACTGTAAATTTAATGCTTCTAATTTCCTATGAATAAAAATAAACCAATATTTTTAAATTAAGAAGCTCTGAGGAACTATCCTGACTATAATTCAGGGCTCGACGGGGCCCATAGCCAGGAGAATAGCGGTATAGGATTACTGGATACTACTTTATTGAATAAGGAATCAGGTGATTGTTAAATGATTTTCAATAAATATCGTCGGCTTAATATGAAAATTTCGAAAGTAGAAAAGGAATAATTTTACAGGAAGAACAAAAAACTGATTTACTGCTGCAAATTAAAATACAGTTAAATAAAAATTAATTAGTGGGTTTTATTGCTTTAATTAGAAGAGTATAATGATGTTCGGATGATTATACAGCACATTCATAATAAATAGTGGACTTATGTAAAATTCATTCTCTGATTTAAAATTAACTGGGACTGGGACGAACAAACCCGAAATTCATGAACAAAATGCTTATTTTAATCACGTTTATTTCACAAAATTTAAACTTGTAACAATATCTTAGTACCAATTAATTTACAAAAACCTTCTTCTGATTAATAGAACAAATGTTTTGAAATATGCATAACTCGAAATATTAGGCAAAATAAAATGTTGGGGAAATTGCACCACAATCTCAAAATGTAAAGGCGGTTCATGGAGAAATTTGGTATTAACCATTAACGAAGTAATATAACTGTGAGTCACTAATAGGCTTATCTTGCGTTATTTTTAACAAATTTTCATAAAACACCACCAATTAATTTACTTTGAAAACTAAGCAAAGTTCTTTCAAAAACATGACATCGCATTTGGCACTATGTTGACTAATAGGACTTATGCAATATTCATGTAGTTTTTAAATTTGTGACACTAAGCAGATTTTAATATTAATATTTTTGGGCATATACTGGAAATTTTCATAAACCGAAAATATTAGCTTATAGCTTGGGCCACTCACTGTCTACCAGATTCCACAAAAATCACTTGATATAAACTCGCGGACAAAAAAATTCGGCACCCTGGATTCTTTGCTAAGTTTGATCCATTATAACTTTTTTGTTTTTAATCCGATTTTTATAATTATTTTGTCATTTTATAGATAATAGGGATATGCGGATTTTTTTGGGTATGTGTCGAAGTTTTAAACACTCTGTGGAGATATTGTGGCTGTTATTTTTCATACTAACAATTTCTTGATAAAGTTACATACAGGGTGTCCATTTTTGGGTAGTTTTACGGAGTACCTCCGTTATTAGTAAAGATAGAAGGATGCGGTTTTCTCAGCACTGTGCTACTTTCTTGTTAAACCGAAGATGCCGTAATTAGAATTTTTCTAGGCCGCCTTGTTTTTGATATACCGGATGTTTTTGACAATTGTGCATTTTGGGACACCCCCCTATATATCGATTACCCGGTAACGTATCAAAAAGAAATAAAATGTGATTTTTGTAGTTCTTTACGTACAATCCAGTGATGTACTCAGATTTTTCTACATTTGATAGTTTTTAAGGAAAATAAACAAATTTCCTTTTTTAAATGGGTCACCCTATATATTTTTTTATTATATAATTTAGTTTGTAACAAGCTTCTCAAAAATATATAACACTTTATTTTTAGTATTAGTATTAGGCCCGAAATATACGTTTTTCAAAAATATACCAGTATGGTAGGCCATGACGGATATTAAAAAAAATACTGGTGTTATTAAATATTAGATACAAAAATTGAAAATTTATTGAACTTCTTCATAAATATTGCTCAAATGTTCTCCATTATGCCTTAGATATATTTCACACATGGTTCTTATTCGCCTTAATGAATTGAAAATAATAAACGGCCGCGTTTGTAACTCCCTAAAAGCTCTGTCAATGGCAATTCTTAAATCTGCCATTGTTTGGTACTGAATGGAATAAATTTTATTTTGAAGGTATCAACATAAGAAGAAATCCAAAACCGACAAGTCGGATGACCTTGGTGGTCATCTTACAGGTCCATTAGTCCCAATCCAGCGACCTGGGCAGTTATTATCTAGGTGGGCCCTTACAATTTGGGCATTGCAAGCGGGCGCTCCATCCTGTTAAAGATGCAAGTTATTGAGGGCATATATTCTATTATTTCTGGCACAACGTTTCCCATAATTTCTAAATATTTATTTGCATTAAGGTTTCCTTCAAATATATTATGAACTATTTTGCTATTCAGTATAAAGCATGAAATGCTAACGCCAAATCTGCCTTGCCGTTCGATTTGCAATATTACATGTTGATTTTCCTGAGACCAAAACCTCGTATTCTATCGATTAAACTTGCCAGCACTGGTAAAATGAGCCTCATCACACCATATAACGGTTTTTTCAAAATTGTTTTCCTTGTTCAGATTTTGTAAATACCAATTGCAAAACTCTATACGGCGCTGTGCATCACCAGGATGTCAGTTTTGAACACGGTTGAATTTATATGGCTTAAAATTGTGTTTTTTTAGGATTGTTTTTTGACCTCTTGATTTAATTATTCCGACCGAAACTTCAACTTTTCTGCAAGAACTACTTGAATTTGTTTCAATTGAAGCTAACACATTCATTCCATTAGTCTCGCGATTATCCTTGTGGTAGATATTAGGGCGAGGTTTAGAAAATGAACCGTGTTCAATTAAATTTGATTTTATTCTTGAAAAAATTCGTTTATCCGGTTTTCGGCATATCTACAAGTAATTTAAGAAAATTTATAAATTTCATAGAATAACTACATAAGGGCTTATTTTTACCTATTCAAATACACTTCTAATGCTCCATTTGCATTTTCGTTACACTGGATATAATAAACGAGCATGTCGTACTTCTCAATGTTTACGTGCTCTGCCATAATTATGACTGATTTTTCACTATTAATTAGAAATTTTAAAACAACTTAGAGAACCTGAATGCTCTGGCCGAATTAGAGGATTTTATTATTGCTGTTCATATAATAGACTGTGTTATTTTGTTTGTTTTTAATATCCGTCATGGCCTACTTAAAAAATGTCATATTTTTGAAAACGTATATTTCGGGCCTAATACTAAGACCAAAAATAAAGTGTTGCTCGTTACAAACTAAATTATATTATTAAAAAATATATAAGGTCACCCATTTAAAAAAAGCAAATTTGTTTATTTTGCTTGAAAACTATTGAATGTACTGGTCACTGGATTCTACGTAAAAAACTACAAAAAGGATATTTTATTTCTTTTTGATACGTTACGGGGTAACCGAGATATGGGGTATCTCGAAATGCACAATTCTCAACATCCCGTATATCAAAAACAAGGCGGCCTAGAAAAATTCGGATTACGGCATCTTCTGTTTGACCAAAAAGTAGCACAGTGTTGCAAAAACCGCATCCTTCTATCTTTACTGATAACGGAGATACCCCGTAAAACTACCCAAAAACGGACACCCAGTACATTCATAACGTTTCCTTCCTTGACTCTTTACGTTATCTCTATTTTTAGTAGATATACAATTTTTTAATAAATCTCTGTTTTAAAGCTTTCTTTATTGAAACAATTTTTAAAACCTTATTAAAATTTTAGAAAAAATTAGTAACGCATATCTTCTATCTTCAATAACAGAGTGCATTCTGATAGGTAATGAGTTAATAAATGTGACGATTCCTTGTTGAGAGAGTGCAATATATTCTTGAGAAGTGCTATCCTTAGCTCTTGTAAAGTGTCTGCTAGCACAGGGCGACTACGAGCAGCCCGAACTGATCCCAAAAATGTTCAATTGGGTTCAAATTCGGTCTACATGCAGGCCAGTCTAACCGTTCTCGTCAATGATGCCATGAACGCAGCTCAACTTCGTTCAACCTCCTTCGAACCGTTTTGTCACTGATATTGCCCCAACATATCACTCGTAACTCATTTTTTAAAGTTACAGAAGTTGCTCTTGGTTCCCTTAAGGGTCTTGCCGTAAGGAAGAGATCGTTAGTTGCAGTCGTTTTCCTCTTTTTCCAAAACTAGTAAAATTCCCTGTTTCCAAGTACCTACTCTAAGCATCTTGAATCGTGGCCCTTGGAAATCCCAAAGTACGAGCTACATAACTTTTATTATGAGCCTCTTGTATTAGAGCAACAATTTTTTCTTCATCTGTTGTAGTGTTAAAACCATGCCGACACCAATTATAATTAGTTTAAGCAATGTCACTGTCTAATACATATAATAATTATGTAATTTGACTCGATTTGAACGATTACTGAGGGTCTAATTCTCTAGAGATCTCTATTATTTACTTCTGTTATTAATAATAAATCCCTGAATTTAAAGTGGACCTTATTAGGATTCTCTATACGTTGTCAGTTACTTTCTTCTATAAATATAGCATTAAATCAATCTACTGCAAATGCCTTGTATCATGAATTATTCAACAGTTTTATGTCATGTAAAAAAACCCTAATGTAAATTTACTTCCAAGTGCACAACTACTGCTTTGTATTACCGACGAACGAAAAAGTTTAAAGGAAGGATCAACGAAACAGAAAACATCAGGAGACGCTACTTTTCAAATTACCCCACAGTAAAACTTAATTTCCCGGAAATTGACTTTTGTATCCTTTATGTGGCGGGCCGCTTCGTCACGTAAAACAGATTTAAATAAAATATGTTGTAGAAACGGACATGGAGTAAATTTGTTTGGCCCGTCAAAAAGCTTTTTAGTAACGTTTTTCTTTAAACCACTACAGTAAAGTAAATATGTTCCCGAGGGCAGTAGAAAATATTGCGATAATGCATATCCTCCTTATTTTATTGTACAGATGTTTAAAAATAATCGATATATTATCGAAATATATTTCTGAATATTAGAACAATTTCAAAAAAAATCTGTCAAAATTTAATTTTAGGAAATCTACATTCATATGGAATTTATGCGCTACTCCTTACAATTAGACGTATCACTAGAAATTGGCTTGTTATTATCGAAAAACGGAGTTTCCTTGTTTCGTACACTCGCGTTTCGTACACGTCAAGAATTTAACTGAAATATTTTTATTTGGTATACCGATTTAATTAATCCATTTTCGGCTTCTAGTATACACCGACCATTCTGATGGCTTAAACGGTGTGGTACCAGGTAGGGAATCCAATCCCGCAAATGCGGGATCTCGCGGGATTGACATTGCGGGATTTAAAGTGCGGGATTCGCGGGATTTGCGGGACTCGATGTGGGTGCTGTATGTTAATAAAAAGTTGTTTTATGCAATTAGAAACAGAGTAGAGTAGTAGGAAAATATTTATTGCATATAGGTACAATACAATAGTACGACTAGTTTAACGGTTACTTGTTACATTGATTTTGAAAATATTTTCGGAGAAAAGATAACATGTTTATGTTTAATCTTTTAGATTTGATCTTATTTTATTGTACATGTATCCTGCGGGTGAAACCGCACGTTCAGCTTCGACACTTGTTGGCGAAATAGGTTTTTGCACAATTTGTGGCTCTGATTCGAATAGTTGGCGCATATCGGTCGATGTGATAAACTTTCCAAATGGTATATCATCTTTAGCTATCATTCGAGACACTCTTTCCTCCATCGAAACTTTTTTCTCAGATGAAAAAAAATCTGTAATTTTCATTTTCTTAGGTAGCACAGAAAAACCAGTAATATCTGAGTGCTTAGCAATAGAACTAAATGAACTACTCGAACTGCTGGTATTAGCTTTAATTGCCTGTGTTATTTTATTAATATGAACAGTACCGCTGCTGCTCTGGACTCTCAAATTAATATTATGCTTTGTTTGTAAGTGGGTGTGAAGACTTCTGATGGAACGAGGAGAGATTTTGAAAATGCTAGGGCATATCTTACATTTAGCTGTAAGACCATCTTCAGACTAAAAAATAATTCCAAACTAAACTTGAACCTTTATTATCTTTGTCAACTACACTGACACTCATTTTTGTGATTGCTGTTTAAATTCCATGTACTTATTATATTCAACCACTTGATAAATGTCACTAGATACTAGTAGAATAACGCCCTTACTTTCGCAAGTACGTAAGAAAACTGTTCTGTTTAACGTATTTTCAATAGTCCAGCATGGCGGGGAATCCCAGACGTACTCGTCGACCAAAAATACCGCAGTTCATTGTTTGCTATCCCGCAAATCCCGCGTATCCGCGGGATCGATTGGCTCAATCCCGCAGGTTTACGGGATTAAAGTTTGGATGCGGAATTGGATTCCCTAGTACCAGGTAACGAGCTAGGTAATTTCATAAATCATGATTCATAATGCTATTAAAATAATCAAATATTGCCAAATGTCACCCTAATATATTTCAACTCTTCAAAGTAATTACAGAAGAAATGCAATATTACGATATCGTACAGCAGCGATGTGACATTTCTACACCAAGACGTTCTAATTAAGAAATACACTGATTTGGACAGCCGCTTGGGCAAGATATTCAGCGAATATTTACGTAAAAAATGGAAATTGTTGAGACGTTAAAACTTGATTAGGTAGACTATTTTAATGTCAATATCTATAACGAAACATATAAATGCAATCCTGTGCGTAGAATTAATACAATATAATAACGTGATAGGCAACAAAATAACTAAGTATTTTAAATTCAAAGATATTATGATATTTAGTTATGAAATTGCCTATCTAACTATACAGTTTCCCGATAACCAGACCATCGCAATGGTCGGTATAAGAACCGAGAAGCCAAAAGTGTGTTAATTGATTCAATTTATGAAACAAGATAAATTTTTTGACGTGTACGAAACAAGAATGAATCGAAATAACAGCTTATTAATTTGCACGAGCATTTTTGGATACTCGACAATTAATTTATGAAATTGTAGAAAATAAATTAGAAATATCTTGCTACTCATTTTAAATACTGATGGTAATCAACATAACATAAAAGAAAATACTATGGATCTATCCTTTAAAATTATAGGTCTCAATAAAGCAAATTTATTGCTTAATTTCGAGAAGATATAATCGTTAGGTAAAAGTTAACTAGTGAACGTAATAGGCATGTTTCGCTACGCACGAATTCTTATCTCATCAATGGCATGTGTGTATCAAGGAAGGTAATTTATTGAGTGCTATTTAGGGGCCAATGGAGATAAATGTTCGGAATAGCGCGTAGGAATTATATTAATTATCTTTAATTATCGGTTCGAAGTTTCTAAGAGTATATATAAATAAAATGTAAAGATCATTCTAAGAAATATGAGTAAGTATACAGGAGTAGTTCAAAATCACATTCTCAAGAAAATTACGTAAGCATAAGAAAATATAACTAAAAAAAGTTCAATAGTTCCGGTTTTGTTTAAATTTTCCTATACGAAGATACTTCTTATCCATTTACTTCATAATAATTATCTGTAGGTTCAGTTTTATAAATCGATTTAAAAAATATAAATTCAAAACTTACCATATTATAAACATTCTCCCAATAGTCAAGCGTAATAAGCTGAAACGTGGTCAGCATCGACCATAGGAAGTTGTCGAAACTGGTATACCCGTGGTTGGGATTATCACCCACGCAAAGACAGGTGTGTGTCTGGGGACAGTGTCGGGACCCCGTGACATTTCCACAGAGCAACGGATCCTCTGTGGTGTTGTGCCTCATCCAGTTATCTGGATCTCGAGTCCAGCTGAAATGAAAATAATAATATAAATGGGCGTCGAGACTATTTTAATGTCGTATTATTTGTATATCAACAAAGTAGGCATAATATTTTTCCTACTATCTTATTAGGAAACATCGTTTTCCACCCTGAAACGAGGGAAAAATGGTTCTTTCCTCCATCTAAATTTCTTAAAACTTTTAATAAGCAAGACTTTTGTTTACCTCATCTGTATAGTATTTAAGAAAAAAGAGTTATGGAAATCTTTACATGTAATTGTAGAGTATGCTAACTATACTACATCAGATTGAATGGTGCTACCAAGAAATGGAAGCAGGATATCACTAATTGCAGACCGATTTCGAACTCTCGCCAGTACAGGGTACGTGTCCATACCTATCATAAGACAAGACTCTACTTCAAGCTGTGTTATCAACACAATTAATAATACCTGAAAAGCAACCAGACATATTCTTTTGATTGAATCTGTATATCTATATGACTAAATGGAATCGTTATTGATATATTAATAATTGAAAATCGACTTATTCACATTGACGCCATGTAAAGTCGAAATGGTTGAACCAGTAGTAGTTGAAAGAACTATATACATACCTCAAGAGGAAAATGCGTTACCTCCCTTGGATAATCGATCAATCCATGGGATCTCTTGATATATAAATAGCTATTTATTGGACATATTTGCATAAGGGGAAAGTATAAATAACTAAATTGGAACTATTGGTGGGCGTATATTTATCGCCCGACGTGAACTATCATTAATTTATAAATCTGACGAAATAAGAAAATATATTGCCATTTTCGTCACAATAAAACAATATACAGGTTTGGCAAACAACTAGTACAATCAGACGCATAGCGGGTAAAAAAGTGAAAGTGATATATCAGCTATAAATTAAAGAAAGACGGAAAGATTGCCTTGAAGTATCCTAATTCGCCAAATAAAGCTGTTCGGTTAACTAGCTCTTAAGTGAATTCGTTCTCCAATAAGATAACCAGGAACTCCGTATATCCAACCACTCGATAATACTAAATACTTAATTTATATTCTAATTGCACTCTACTCTATCGCTAGCTATTAACTACAATCATCATAAAATTAAATTATTTATATAAATGTCTACAATTTATTTTTTTTCGAACTCATTGATTTTATATTAATAACCTCTATTTCAAAACCCACCTCTTTCCCATTTAATATTAAAGTGACAAACGCGGCGGCGTTTACCTGGATATCTATCGACCGATAACTATTATCCTGTTAAAACGGATCCTGTAAAGCGCTCCAGATATACCGTAATGTGTTTAGTCTTGTTTACTTCCGATCCGTTTTGATCTATTATACAGGGATTCGCATAATAACCAACTCATTTTTAATGAGATTTGAATTAATCCCAGTGAACTAGTAGCCAATGAATAATTTCTTCTATGGGAAAACATTATGAATGGTTTACCAATCAGCTGTATTAGGGTTTTAACTTTAAAACAGTAATAAATTGATGGACAAATTCAATTAAAGCCCTGGTTTTTATTACATTTCGTTACGAAATATTTCGGTGGATTGGAACGGAAAAGTTCGTCGTTGGTCATTTGGTCACATGTGTGGTTTTTACTGCAGTACAAGTAGATATTAGTAGATTCATTTGTACAGGGTGGTCAAGTATTATATCCCCCATCTTAACCTTTTTATTTTAAGTACTTGAGAAAAATTAAAACGATTAGTATACAAGGTTTTTAAAGTAGTATTTGCAATGGGAACAAATATCATTTAGGTCTGTTGATTTACAAGTAGAGTTGGTTTTACTCAATATGATGTTGAGGCCCTTTTTTAGACACATATTTTATAATATGGAATCAAGTAATTTACGAAATCACCTACAGAGTTATGTACAGGATATATGACGACGTAACGGGTCTAGGGCCCCCTACAACCAAAAATAGGCACATTGTATATTCTGATTTATTAATAATAATAAAGTCGGTAAAAATAATGAGTGCATTTAGTTACGCCGATTCTTTATTCTGCCGTAGATTTTCTTGCCCTGTTACCTGTTTGAGACACTGCACGCCTAATTTAATTTGTCAATTTAAAATCGTATTTTTTATTTTAAACTCGAACAAACCCGATGCCCCTTTAAATATGAGGCTGTAGGATAGAGCCTAGTATGCCTAGTGATATATCCAAAAACAAAGAACCGATAACCCGTATCACTTAATAATGACACACGTCAAGCGTGATAACTTTTCATTGACGAAATTTCCTCGGAATCCAACCTTTTGGATTTGAACGGAGTTTTTCGGCTACAGATTATTATTTTTGTGAACTTTTATTTTATTAACTATGAGTGTAAAATACCATAAACTAGAGTTTAGTGCCTTAGAAGATGAATTGATAGAAAGTAAAAGTAGATAGATAGAGGGTAAAAGAACATCCACCCATATATGCAAAAAATTTTTAAACTTTTAAAGACATACAAATGAAGGAGAATATTTGTGTGACTGGCGCTTTAACAACCATAGCCTTTTTTTAAAATTACGGATAGTTTTTTACATTCAATGTAATTACAGTACCAATATACTTAAATTTAAAATTTTACAATTTCCAGAGGCCGAAAATGGACAAAAACATGTTCCCTTCTTTGTAATTTCGCATGGAAATACTCCGACTACACGAACGTTACTATTAAATTTACTACCACTACAGATATAATAAAATTAACGGTGTCACTGCAGTAAACCGCCAGCCAATAATTGCTAACAACATTTTACTTTATAGAAGTTCACGTAAGACTTGAGTAAAGTTCTATTTGAGTTTTAATTGCATTATCGACGATTGATGTACCAGTCGACTTATAATTGGTTCCAGAGGGCAACTTTTAGAGAACCCCAATAAAAGTAGCTCATGGTATTGCTGGGTAAATGTAATTTCGCAACAAGTAGGTATTAGGTCCCTCATGGTCTCTTAAAGCAAAATAAAAAAGAGGTACCGTACGTTTCACGAAATTTGGATACGACTTAATGATTTCCAGGGTCGGTCCCATTGTGTCGACAAGAGCTTGGCAATAAACAAGTGAAGTATGAAGGGACGGACTAAGGAAAACAAGAGTAATGATATGATTATATTAATGTAATCAAATGAAATAACATTTTTTTTTAACTATTCATATTTATCTACATTTATCATATCATTCTATAGATAGTTCTGTTTCGCTATCGCTATCCTCATCAAAATTAATTAAAATTGGATTAATTATACGATCCAAACTAATATACGAATTTTCTACAGTTATTATGTGACGGACTGAATTTTTCCAACTACCTGGGGGAATATCATTCAAGCATTTTCGTATTAATTCTACAACACTAGAACTTAAAGTCGGAGAAATATTTTCAGACCTAACCAGTGATTTTAACTGGTGCCACATATGCTCTATGGGATTAAAAATGCAATAATAGGGTGGGAGGCGTACCACTGTATGTCCAATTTCTTCTACCAATGTGTCACAAATACATACTTTTCTAAATACAAAATGTCTTTAAAACTTCTAAAAGAACACTTTTTTTATAACTTTCTTCAAAATATATATCATTCGCCGCCATGTAGTTCTGAATCTCCAATTTTGTATTATTTGAGCTTGGAGCTTTATGTAATTGGCGGCTGTGATAGCTCGCATTGTCCATTACTATCACGCTATTCTGAGGAATGTTTGGTAAAAGACAATTCTTGAACCAAACCACAAAAAGACATTTAAATATCAATTAAACAACCCAACCTACCTGATGTGCCTATATTTAATTATAATTATTACAATCCGGTCCTTTCCACATAATAATAACAAACGCTCATAAATAATGGGATGGCCCCCGGTACTTTTACTGCAGTCATTTTTCGTGAAACAATCTTTAATTTCGCCCCTAGCTCAGTTTTTGACCTACGATCCCGTCCCCAATCCGAAGCTTGCGCGGAAAAAACACTATAGTAAAATTATTATGATAAATATTTTATTGTGTATTTTTTCATAATATTCCGTAACAAAATAATATTGTAGATACACATAATTTATAAAAGCAGTATATTTAGTATTTGTAATAAATTTAGTACAATCAAGCAAATATTAAAATATATTTTAAATGTTACAACGAATATAAGTGAAACTCATTATTTATAACTTTAGTAGTTAAATATTTTAAAATGTATGGTACATTTCATTGACTATTACTGAAGTATTTTTATTTTAAAAATTATCAAGGTTAAATGATGTGGATAGGTAGAGAACTCATACAGCAAATGTGCCATCGTTCGAAAAAGTTAAGCAACACAAGGGGAGGTTACCACTTGGAAATATAATGTCGAACATTAACTACAAGCATTTGTTTTCCTCAATTGCTGACAATTAATTTTATTCTATTCTTGTTACCTGTTATTGTGTCATACATGTTTATCACCAGAACCTTTGTTTTATCATAGAACTGCTGATGATGACCTTTCCAAAGGTCGAAACATGTCCTTTTTGCTGATGTAAAATCCCCCCTTCTCTCTTTTTATTAAATTTGATTTGTGGCAAAGACAGACTTTTATTTCTAATTATTTTTATGTTTATCTTTTCACTTGCTCCACTCACTTTTGCTGAACATCGTCAAATGATGATACTCCAAACTTTATACACAAACTAATTGTAATATGGTTAAAATTGATGGAACTTTCTGCCCAGTATAACTTCAGGTACTTGATAGAATTGCATTTCTTTGTAAACGAAGTTGCTATTTTTTCTTGTAAGAGATAAGAAAATAACCTAACACATCAAAGCTTTATAACGCAGTAATATAGATTTTAAAACTATTGTGCTATTTTTTTAAAACTTATATAACTATGATACACATTATGTTGCGTAATCTGTGGTTGTTACAATATCATAATGTATTATTTACCTTTATGTTAAATTTCATTATAATGTAACGTTCTACTAACATCATAAAAAACATTTGAAGTGATAAAAACTGCAAAAACAATCATAATTTGAAGTTTTCCGTGAGAAAAATAAACATTTGAAAACTTGCCACCAATAATATTTCGCTTCCAGTAAATGATATTAAAAGTCGGACGTATATGTTAAGTCTATTATGAAAGGGGTTGGCATTAAATAATATTAGCAGCTTTCATTTTACCCCTTGGAAGGGGTAGATGTTACCTTTAAAATCTTAAATGAGAATGAGGGATCAAGTATCAGATAATTTTAAAGTTTGTTGAAATACCTTTCAAATAATAACATATTTTATTATTGTTTGAGTGTATCCCTCCAAGAGTGTTAAACTACGAAAGTTACAAATATTCTTTAAAAACGTCCCCCTTTATAACAATAAAATTAAAGGGTTTTTTTCGGATTTTTCAAACAATTTACTGGAAGCGAGATATTAAGGGTGGGAAACTTTCAAACTGACACCGTGTATATTTTATAAGCCGTAAAACCATTTTAGGAGACGTTAAGGAAGTTAAACCTAACGAACGTCGTCAAAATTGCATAAATTTTAATCTTTACTTTCGACCCTCCCTGTATCATAAAGCATTTGAAATTCCAATTTCAATAGCTAAAGTTGTATTACCATGAGTTACTACCATCATCCAAATTTCAGGGTCGCCAAAAATAAAAAAATTAAAAATATTATTATTTAACTTCTGAAACTTTGTATAGAAGCACTAAGGAAGCCAAGTAGGAAAATTTATATGAAATATTGATATTATTTCGACTTCCCCTATATATCCTATCCTATTATTTATGACCACTAGTTTCTGGATATCCTGTATACAGGGTGTTATGGAAATGACTTATTATATTTAAATGGGTGGCTCCTAGGGTGACCTAGAGAAAGTCTACATACTTTTTTTTATCGAATATCTAAATACTACACATACTGTCGCG
The DNA here is from genome assembly GCA_963991005.1 of Barypeithes pellucidus. NCBI lineage: Eukaryota > Metazoa > Arthropoda > Insecta > Coleoptera > Curculionidae > Barypeithes > Barypeithes pellucidus. The sequence continues at coordinate 29,847,429 of OZ022556.1, read as the reverse complement.
CCGTTCCATCTGGATTCAGTTAGCAACAATGTAGGTCACTAGAGAGAGACTCGGGCATGGAATGACGCTGCGGGGGGTTCCACGTGCTTGATGTACATATATTAATTTTAAACGTTTTGTTAGTGGTAGCATTACCCGATTTTTTTTCTGCTGTGAAATAATTCATAAGAAATATTGTGATGTGATTTCAAATTTGTGTGATATTACCTACTGTTAATTCTGTTGCAAAACATACTTTTTGTGTTTTATTTTTTTATGGAATTTAATTATAAAACGGATTATAAGATCGAAGGTAAGAGAGTATGTACCTTAAAATTGTAGTATTTGTTTTCGAAAAAGTTTGAAAAAGAAATGATAACTCGGGTCAAAGACGTCTTGTTGTCAAAAACTGAACACGTGCGTTTATAATTCTGTGTTGCAATATGACAACACCGCCTCAATAAATTATTGATTGCGAGCATCTTCAGTAGCGGCCACGTAAATTTTAATATTTCATATAAAGTTTATATTTCGTACAATAATTCAAAGCGCCATTTATGGTTATTTTTCTTCCATGTCTGGATTTGCCGGTTTAAATATAATAAATAATTTTCATAACACCCTGTATATACAGGGTTATTTAGAAAATATATACCATCGCTCGTGTGGTGATTCTTTGCCCATAATAAGACAAATAGGTTCTATCAACATGGGTCCGCAGATGCTTTGTTTGAAAGATACGGGATGTTATTTTCAAGGTTCAAGTTATTTCCGAAACGTATTTACTAATTTTAGTGAAATTTGGGTTATGAAAAGTACCTAAAATAGCACATATTTTAGCTATAAAGGTGTATGAACACGTTTACCAGGGGCGTGCGTGCGTGCTATCAGGCGCTCTAATGATTTTTAAGGAAAAATAGCTACGACTATGGCTAAATTTATCACATTTTGATTGAACAATTTGTTAGAATTTTAAATAAAAAAACATATCCTAATATTTGTTTGAAGTAAACTTAGGTTACAAGATAAATTCAATGTTATTAGGTAGCATATGTAGGCAGCGTAACTTGATTATAGCAAATTAGGTATTTATTTGTATGACAAGATATTTACCTAAAAAAATACAGTAAATATTGAAACCATTTCAAGAATTCAAGCAGTTTCGGAAATATCTTGGATACACCGAAAAAATCTTTAAATTTTAACACCCTGCTGACCCATGTTGATGGGAATTATTCATTATTTTGAAACGCCCTGTATATTATTATAATATATACTATGTTATATGTATTCTTGTTTAATTTAACAAGAATCCGAAAAATTTTAAAAATCTAATTTTTAATTAACATATTTTCCTGTTTCTGTTTTGAATAATTTTTTAAAATTTTAAATTCTCTTGCATTCTATCATCAATACAAAGTGAACGGTTATACATTAAAACGATTATTTGAAGAAATAAATAAATAAAAACTGTGCTTGACGGAATTGAGATAAGTAGCAACAGTACTGAGGTATTTGAACAAATGTAATAATATCTTCAATCAATTTTATTAACTATTTACATAAGTAAGAAATATAAAGAAATAATTAAAACAACCAAACAAACAAACCCGAACAAACCCGAACAATTCATCGTTAAATATGTTAAAAAAAGTTAGACTATATTAGGGCATGTAAAAAATTTAACTTTCGATTTTTAATCTTGGGTAACTAAAAGAAATATTGATCACGTTTATTTTTAAATTGACATTTTAGCTTAGAATGGCAACGGAGGGGAGACCACGGAGTTGATAATTTTGACTATATTAAACAAGATTTTGATTGGTGATTGTTAAAAAATATTGTAATTTCAAGATAATCTTTAGAATTGTGTTTGGAATATTACGTGTAAAAATAATTAAAACATTATAATAATTAAACTATTATATGTCCAAACCACTTCCATAAAATTCACATAACGCACAAAAATATCTTCTATCATGTACATATTGGTGACATGGAGTTTTAGTAAGATATTGACGATGTTTTTTTTAATTCATTATATACTTATTCATCTTACCTTTGTTGTTGCGTGGATCAAAAAAGTATTGACAAATTTGGCTGGAATTACACAACAACTCAGAATTAAGCATGTAATTTGTGGCAGCTGACACGACACGGAGCTGAGAAATTAGGGTTTAAAGTGGAAATACTAAAGTATTTAAAAAAATAAAAAGGAAACGCAATATCCCGGTTTGAATAGAATTACCCAAACCCGAGTGGATGCTTGTCGGGCTACATACCCTAAAAAATATAAAGCTGTAAATTTAATTTTATAAAATAAAACCCTGAATACAAATATGGAAAAAATTGTCATCCGTTATATAACCATTACTGAAATTGGGATGTGAGACACGCGCGTAAGGGTCCGGCAAATCCTAATGGATGGGACGCGGAAGATGACTTCATGTTCACTTAAAATACTAAATATAAGCTTGTCAAAGCTAATAGAAGATTAGAGGTTAATAATAGAGAGGTTGCCAAATTTCAGAGAAGAAACACAAAACTGAGATAGTTTCTTGTCCAGTCCATAATTACTGAACTACTTTAAAAGTTATGTTATAAAGTTACTAAACTATTCATTTTTCTATTTTTATTGTTCATGACATTGACTTGAAACCAACATGGACCCGGTATTTTTATCTGCTTTGTACACGTCACTGGGACCCTTCTTATTACGAAAACGAACACAATAAAAAAGATATGTGTTACTGTTTTCATTATGCGTGTTGATCAGTTGATATATTGGTTGGTTAGGAAAAACAAGCAATCGACAGACGTGTCTCAAAAGTCTATAATTTTATCCAGTTCTCGTTTATTACTATTTAATTATTCTGTGATTCCCACTTACTTTATCCAGGTTATGAAGCGAACTAAAAAATTAGCCACCGACATAAAGTTTATAGATCACTGGATACGATTAGTATGCATATATTTTTATTACTTATCGTGTTCGTTCGAGTAACTAACTATTCTTTATGTTTTCAAGCCTTTAAATAAAAAAGTTTTTTATTACGTACTGATACATAACATTACACTAACCCTATACTAATCATTTATTGTCAGATCAGTTATACAGTATCACCATGAAAGTTATTTGATTTCGCACTAATTCAATAATAACGAAAAATTACTTAAATTAAATGGAACCATGCCGCTTGTGTTAACTGTCAAATTTAACACTTTCCCAACAAAATGTCGAGAAATGACAATTGTTGATCGAATTTAAAAAAAAATTATTTGGAAAAGTTGTTTGTATTGTAATTTTATGTCCACATTCAGAATTTGAATCACTGATGATTTTTGTTTCCTATCTATTTTTGAATAACATCTGTTCTCATTGAAAACAGAAGTCGATCTTACCACTACTCACAATCCTTTTTAAACCAGGGCTTGCCGTTGGAAGGGCGTTTTTTGGAGGAGGGAATAAATGCCTCCATGCTAGTTAGAATAACATCAGAGACTTCCCGAGCGCAGACGGATGGATCATTAGAAGAGAAGCATACGCTCATCAAAGGACAGGTGCGAAAAATGTTATTCAGGTCTTCCCAGTTGACCGTTGTGTAATGCCAAATCTTTCAAGGTTTAGGGTTGTTTAGAATTAATTAGTAGTTCCATTAGAGTTGATATAAGTTTGTGATCTGAAGATTCTAATGAAGGCTGTACGGCGGCTGTAGCCTAGGTCGCCCCTGTGCACTCTTATCATACAAGTCGGTTTTCTGTCATTGTTGACCGTAACCAACGAATTTTATATTAACCATTTTATTTCACAAGAATAATACAATAAAAATTTAAGTGTTTCTTTGAAGATCCTGAAGGATCTTTCGATAATGCACGTTGTACAGGACTATGCAAGTAAAATCTGCACCTCTTGTTTTATGGATGTGTAGAAGAATCGCGCTTCTTCAACTAGTGCACCTGGTTCTATTTCCTTTAGTTCGGCCTATGATCATTTTTTTTCTGTCCATTGGTTGTACCACAGTTCCACTTCAGCAAAAAATCCATTTAAATTAAAATTTTTTCAAAAAACATTCTTCCATTAAGTGAGGGTGCAACGTAAGCAGTAAGAATGCTGATAAGTTCTCAGAAAAACACTGTTTCAGAGATATTAAGTACATATTGATGAATCTTTATAAAGTAATATGAAAAGTTATAAAGTTTTTTTTTATGATCAAACACAAGCACTTATAGGAAAACTCCTTTAGGGCACTCTGGGAGTGGTGCGTATGCGCAAAAAGCGATTTACGTTGATTTTAAATCGTTCGAGTTTATATTCGTTGGGAAAACGATCTCGGGAAGGTCGATCCATGAGGATGAAGTCCTCCAGATGAAAGAATTCTTAAATAATGAAGTTCGAGGAGTACTGAGCCATGTATGGCTGGGGCGGCAGTGGTTTATCGTGTATTTCTGATATTCGCCGTTCTGGGCGGAATTCAGAGGGCAAGGCCAGCTGAGCACTTTCCATGGAAATATCTGCAAAAGAGAGTCAAATCCCCAACCTGTCTTCGATGTTCTAGGCTGATGAGGTTCTTTGTCAGCTCGTGGAATGGCCCTTCTTTCGATGGAATCCAGTAGCCAAAGAGTATATTTGGATGCAGAGCTCCAGACATGAGAGCAGTACTCTAGTGATGGTCGAATCTGGGCTTTGTATAGTGTCAAAAGTTGTTAAGGTGTGTACAACTTTCTGGTTCGGAAGAGTACACCAAGTTTCTGAGAAGTTATCTTGGCGATTGCCACAAAGTGGTTATGCCAAGACATATTTCCTCCCAGATTGACGCCCAGCAAATTAATAGATGAAACCAGTGGGATTGCGTGTCCGTCCATGACTATATCCGGTTCTGTAATGTTAACCTTTTTAGAGAAAACTAGTGCCTGGGGTTTTTTAGCGTTAAATTCGACTTGGTTACTGTCACCCCAAGCCAGAATTTCTTCCAGGTCTTTGTTGAGGCGTGATACTTCATGCTGTCTGCCAAGATGTGCGTCGGCAGCCGATGTTTGTGGATTCAAAGAGAAAGATGAGATAAGTGTGCTATCATCAGTAAAACTAAATATCGGATTTCTCGTTTACACTAGAAGGTCGTCAATGTAGAGTAAGAAGAGAGTGGGAGACCATATGGACCTTTGAGGAACACCGGCATTGATGGTGAAGGTGTCTTAGAGAAGTCTGAGAATTAGGTATCCTATTTCAAATTTCATACTTGTATTATGAGCTAGATCAGGGGGGGGGGGGGGGGCTAGGGTACGCCCTTTGCACCGTAGCTATGTCCATGCGCTGTATAAAGTAAATTTGACCTCACGAACGATAAACCGATTCGCACTCGGTGGATCTAAATGGCGTTACTATCCAGTGTCATGCAAAAAATAGGTCTGGCTATTTATATAGCTAATACAAAAAGTGAGTATTCATTTTTAAGTTTAGTAATTGCAGTGTTTTATTTAGTTCTTAATTTTAGTTATCGCAGTGTTTCCTCTGCTATTTTTCTTTTACACTGTTTGTTATTTTCTAAAATTTTCAGATATATTTGATTAATGACCGCAACCCTCCAAAGTTTGTACAGTTAATTGAGATCATGTTAAATATAAAATTATCAAAAAAAATCTCAATATTAGGTTTCATTATTAGTGGGAAACTTATCTTGATTCCGTCGTAATTTAATTTTTACGAAACAGTATTAAAGTAAAGTAAGGAGAAGCCTTATTATCGGATGCCGTCAAGAATCCTTTATCAGTAAAACTCGCTTTCTATATCATTAGACGGTAACTTTTTGACCTACATTCAAAATCCTTCATACTTACTTAAACCATGTTTCGTACGAGGAGTTGCTATCGTCCATCTTAAAGGCGTACTTGGTGCGAAGCTCGTTATTGTAAATTTATATAGCAAACAGGGTAAAAAATTAACAGTCACAAAAAAGTTGTGTTTTTTATGAAAAATCCTCTATTTTATGTCATTTTGCTGTGGGGTTTCCTATTTCTAAATAATTTTGTTCCTTGGATAATGCATTTTAAATAATTCCATATTTAGCTCCTTGCAGGCCTATTGGTCATACATAGTGATCACGAGCCTGAATATGGAGTTTACCATTGAAATAAATAATCGATTGATATTAGGCAGTAAGTATTCGGTCTTTCAATACGTTCTGTTAATGCAATCTTTGTGATTGAACCATTCACGATGAACACACCTGTAGTAGAGATGTATATTTTAGCAAATATTTTCTAGTACCTATATAGGATGTCCTACAAAAGCAGAGCGGCAAAAAGAGAATGTTTTTTAAATGGCAACTTCATTTTTTACGGAATTGATTTCATTATAAAATTCTGACTATATTGCCGTATTTTAATTTAATGATCTTTGCGGTGTTGCTACGGTATTTATAATACAATAAGATCCAAGGAAACCGACCTATTGAAAATGTCAAAATATTAACTGATTTAATTTTAATAATCCTGCGTTACTGTTCTCTATACCCCAAGGGATAACAGAATGATCTTAATAGAAGATACATGTTCTAAAATCGGCCAACATATCGCTCTTTTATATTTATATTTTTTTCTTGGTAGGTTATAACCCAAACAAAAGACGTCAAAATAATGTATTAATTACTTTTTAGCATCTCTGAGTGCTGCATGAAATAACTAATTAATGGTACATGGAAAAACCACACACTCCTTACGTAAAAATATTAGGATTTAATTTTACTTACCTACAGTGAGGACGTAAAGTAAGGAATAAATTCATTATCTCGCAAACTACAATTTTTTAAAAAAATCGCTCGGCCCTTCGATTTTGTTTTTCGAACGCGCATATTCTGACATAAAATGTAGATATACAGGGTGTTGCAAATAAGAGTGACACAAAAAAAATTTTTCTTAAATAGAACCCACTGTATATTATTGCTTGTACGGATTCTTCGGAAAATCCTAAACATTTTTCATGTAGCATGTGCTATACCTTAGCACAAGCGTTTTGGAGTTATTCTCATTCAAAATTTGAAAAGTGGAAAAAGTCATGGAGAAAACAAAGAATAAAATTATTTTAAAAATGTCTTATTTATCGAAAAAACAGTTAGGTGAACTTAAAAATAATTTTCTAAAGTAAATGTTCGAAGTGTCTTCCGTTGGTCAACTGACAATAGCTTAACCGATCTACAAATTCTCGCTGAACATTTCGAACCACGAATTTCTTGCCGGATGCGATCTTTTAAATCTAAATTTGCAGGCTGGCTTTTGAATACTTTTCCCTTAAGGTATCCCCATAAAAAAAGTCGAGTGGTGTTAAATCGGGTGACCTTGGCGGCCACTCAATAAAACCACCACTTCCAATCCACCTGTTTGGAAAAGTATCGTCCAAATATGTACGAACTCCCACAGCGAAATGTGGGGGAGCACCATCTTGTTGCAACCAGATATTATGATGTGGCAAATCGGGACGTTCTAACTCAGGAAAAAGGGTGGCCAGGGCTGGAACAAGTTCTTGTTCTAAAAAACTCAAGTATCTCTCGCCTGTTAAATTTCCGTCAAAAAAGAAAGGCCCTATAACAATGTCATCGACAACGCCAGTCCACACATTGATCTTTTGATTAAATTGTGTGTGTCCTTCCCTCATCCAGTGTAGATTTACATCGGACCAATATCGGTAATTTTGGGTATTTACGTCACCATTCAAGCAAAATGTGGACAAATTATATTTTTTACAAAATTTCTGTTTACGAAACACATATCCTGTAAACGCTCACAAAACTCAAGGCGCCTCTCAAAGTCCCTTTCCAAAAGTTCTTGGAGAACTTGCATTTTATAAGGATGGTATTTATTTGTATGCAGTATTTTAAGAACTATTGTTTTTCCAATATCCACGTCACTTGCTACCTGCCTAGACACCACATGCTGGTTATCTTGAACTACCAGTAAAACTTCTAATTGTTGATTTTCATCAACTTGAGGACGACCAAATCTAGGGACATCTCTTACATGACCGAATTGCCTAAACTTGTACTCAATTTTGCTTACTGTTGATTGTGATATTGGCGGACGATTGGGGTATTTTTGATTAAATAACTCACAAGTTTCTTGCTGTGTTCTAACCCTATCACCGTAGCCCATCATCATCAAAACCTCTATGCGCTGTTTCTCAGTGAGCCGCATTTTAATTTAATTTAGTTATGAAAAAACGAAATGAGTCTTTTGAAAACTAGTAAAACGTTAGGAAAATACACATAAAACTGACAATAAAAGTAACTATTGACATTAATTCTTTTGGTTCTTGCATCATAACTACTTGACTTTTCTTGCGCTTCACGCATGCTGACTACAGGTTTTCCTCAGCGTGCATGAATCAATGCAAGTCTTGATTGATTGCGAAATATCTCATTTTCAAATTTTGAATGAGAATAACTCCAAAACGCTTGGGCTAAGGTATAGCACATGCTACATGAAAAATGTTTAGGATTTTCCGAAGATGCAATAATATACAGTGGGTTCTATTTAAGAAAATAAATTTTTGTGTCACTCTTATTTGCAACACCCTGTATATCTACATTTTATGTCAGAATATGCGCGTTCGAAAAACAAAATCGAAGGGTCCGAGCGATTTTTTTAAAAAATTGTAGTTTGCGAGATAATGAATTTATTCCTTACTTTACGTCCTCACTGTATATCCGAAAGTTGATATTAACTGAGATACAGGGTATTATAGTTGTAACTTCATTTTTGTTATTCTCTAATAACTTTGACAGAAACCAACGTTTTTTACAAAATTTGGCAATTATAGTTTTATTAGGACGAGAAATTGATTTTTTTGTGAACTTTTAATGTACAATGTAGGGGGCGGCGCGATGTCTACGGCATTTATCGCACTTTATTAGGTCATAAGGTTTTTGTGCCTCAGTGTATTTAAGTTTTTAAGGAAAATAATACTTTTCTCATATTTATTACGTAAAAAAGGTATATTAAGTTTTGGTCGCCCAGAGTTACCGTATCGGAGATAATTGCATTTAAATTGATTAGTGCATACTGCCCAATTACTATTACTTTGCAAACAAATTTTTTTTCTTAAAGTACCCTATGAGAAAACAAATCAAATTAAGAGATACAGTCAGTTGCTATGAAACCTGCATGTTATCATTTGTTTGTTGATTATTGTAAGATAGCTGTGTGAGAAAATGTTTCCTTTTTAAGTTTATCGTAAGTTAAGTAACAATGTCGAGACACAATTTGTTTATTAACGCAAAAATGAGAGATATGTTGTATGTATACGCGCAGGACAAATGTAATGGATGAGGTGCCCAGAGACGTTATTCGGAACTCTATCCAAATCGAAGACAACCTGATTTTAAGATCTTCAAAAATATTTACGACTGATTAGGCGAAACAGATACCTTTCGTCCTAAACGGAATTCCAAAGGGCGCCCGAAGACTTTAACTCCGGAGCAAGGAGAACAAATTCTGGTATCCCGTTTAGGACGAAAGGTACGTGTTTCGGTCGTAAATATTTTTGAAACTCTTAAAATCAGGTTGTCTTCGATTTGGATAGAGTTCCAAATATCGTTTCTGGGCACCTCCTCCATTAAAAGTTTCCTTCGCGTATACACACAAATATATCCCGCATTTTTGCGTTTAACAACAAATTGTGCCTCTGCATTGTTAATTAACTTACGATAAACTCAAAAATGGAACAAATCCTCACACAGCTATCTTACAATAATTAACAAACAAATAACAACATGGAGGTTTCATAGCATATCCATCTCTAAATTTAATTTGTCTGATAGGTTACTTTAAGAAAAAGATTTTGTTTGCATATTAATAGTAATTGGGCAGGATGCACTAAACAATTTACCGAAACGGTAACTCTGGGTGACCTAAACTCAGTATACCTTTTTTACGTAATAAATATGAGAAAAATATTATTTTCATTAAAAACTTACATACACTGAGGCACTAAAAGTTATGACCTAATAAAAGTGCGAAAAATGCCACAGCTACATTGTACATTAAAATTTCACAAAAAGATCAATTTCTCGTCATAAAAAACGATGATTGCCAAATTTTGTAAAAAAGGTTGATTTCTGTCAAAAATATTCGAGAAAAACAAAAATGAAGTTTTAACTTTAACAGCCTGTATCTCAGTTAATATCAGCTTTCGCATATTGGTAAGTATATTTAAAACCTAATATTTTTACGTAAGCAGTCTATTGTTTTTCCATGTATCATTAATTAGCGGATACCCTGTATATGTTGGTTTTTTATTCTCTAACCAAAAATATCAAATTCCGGTTTAACTCATGAAACGCTTTTACGGATTTGTGAATTAACATTTATATTAATTTATCTGATTTATTATAAAAATAAAATAATGGAAAATATTTTTGATGATTTAAACATAAATCTAATCTTACCTGAAAATGCTAATATATTTCGACATAAATACTGTAAAACTAACTTTATGTAAAACCATATATTATATAATGTTTACATTTCTTACTTTTTAAAAATTGAAAAATGTCACTATAGTATATGTTTTACAACGCCAGGAAAGTCAGGAATGGACTTGTCACCACGCTCGTTAGGCCAAAGTTTTGACCGGTGTTATTATATGCAAGAGCTGGAAACTGATTGCTTTTAATACTTTGGTCATTCATCTTTAAAACAATAACTCTTAAATTATTGCGTTTTCGAGATAAATCGGTTTTTATCCGAAACACTAAAAAGTTACTAATGCTAAACACAAACAGGTAAAAATCAGGTTATTACTTCGAACTTAATACCTACATAATGAATTAATATTGACCGAACTTATCGAATAATAACGAATTAATATTGAACGAAACAACGGATATCTAGTTAGAGATGACGGCACAGTTATTACGGACATGGAAGAAAAGCTAACTAAATGGAAACAATATATTGTAGATTTATTCCACGACGAGAGATCAGAAATGCATACTTATGAGCACGCATATGAAGGGCCCAATATCCTAAGAGAAGAAGTAATAAAAGCCATTCGACAGTCCAAGAATGGTAAAGCTGCGGGACCGGATCAGATTTATGTAGATCTTCTAAAACTAACTGAAGAAGAAAGTACCACTGTTCTCACGGAGCTATTTAACACCATATACAGTTCAGGAAAGTTACCACAAGACTGGTTAAGATCTACTTTTATTATTTTGCCGAAAAAACCTAACGCAAGACGATGTCCAGAGTACCGTACCATAAGCCTGATGAGCCATGTATTGAAACTGTTCCTTAAAATAATCCATAACAGAATTCACAAAAAATGTGAAGAGGTCATTTCCGAGACACAGTTCGGATTTAGAAATGGTCTTGGAACTAGATATGCTCTCTTTGGTATGCAGGTTTTGGTTCAAAGATGCTTGGATGTAAATAGGCCTGTATACATGTGCTTTATAGACTATGAAAAGGCTTTTGATAAAGTCAAACATGACAAAATGCTACAACATCTTCAAAATATTGGTTTGGATCAGCGAGATATAAGGATTATCGCAAACCTTTATTGGAATCAACGCGCTTCAGTTCATATCGAAGATCAGTCAACGGAGGAGGTGGAGATTCGAAGGGGAGTTAGGCAGGGTTGTGTTCTTTCCCCTCTTTTATTCAACATATATTCCGAGTTTATAATGTCAGAAGCGCTGGCTGATAGTGAAGGCGGCATAAAGGTTAATGGTGTACCCATAAACAATATCCGATATGCTGATGATACCGTCTTGTTGGGTGAATCGGTTGAAGAGCTACAGTGGTTAGTGAATAGGGTCAGCGAGGTCAGTAGCATAGCACCAATGGGCTTAGAATGAATGCAAGCAAGACCAAATTTATGGTGGTCAGTAAACAAAATATCGATAATGTCCAAATAACAGTAGACAATCAAAACATAGAACGTGTCGAACGATATAACTACCTCGGATGCTGCTTGAATGCCGAATGGAACATCGGACAAGAAGTTAGAATTCGTATTGAAAAGGCCAGAAATGCTTTCACGAAGATGAAACAGTTACTAACATGTCGACAACTCATTCTGAGTCTGCGATTACGCCTTGTTAAGTGTTACATTTTTCCGGTCCTATTGTATGGAATGGAGGGGTGGACATTATTAGACCAGCACTGTAGGAAAATTGAAGCCTTTGAAATGTGGATTTATCGACGTTTACTTAGAATCGCATGGACAGACAGGATACGTAATGTAGAAGTGCTGCAACGGCTGAGCACAACCACAGAAGTCCTACGAACAATAAAGCAGAGAAAGCTGGAATACTTTGGGCATGTCATGAGGGGTGATAATTATTGTTTTCTGCAACTTATTATACAGGGAAAAATTGTGGGACGCCGACTACCAGGACGAAGACGGACATCTTGGCTCAAGAACCTGAGGGAATGGTATGGCAGGAGTACCAAATCCTTATTCCGAGCAGCGGTTTCAAAAATACAAATAGCCAGAATGATCGCCAACCTTCAGTAAATGAAGACGGCACCAGAAGAAGAAGAAGAAGAAGAACTTATCAAAACCGTAAAAATAATTTTAAAAATGGAAAAATATTCTTAGGCAGAATATAAATAATAAACACAAACAGGTAAAAAATAAAATAAGTAGGATATGCTTATGTGCATTTCATTTTTGGAAAACTCTGTCCAACACCTCAAAGGTCAGAAGACTTTATGTTGAAAGATTTCCAGCTCAGTCTAGTTCTTTTAGATGTTCCCAGAAGTAAAAGTGCTCATATACAGTTAAAATGTGAAGGAATATTTTCATTCTTCTATCAAGAAGTACGTCGTCCATTAAACTATTCAAATTTTGTTGCAAAAATTGTACATAAATCTCACCATTCAGTCTTTCGTCCAAATCGAATGGATCTATAAGATCATTTCCGATAATGCCAGCCCACACATTTACCGTAAATATTGTTGGTGTTTGTTTTCAATTATGGCTGGCGGATTTTCATCAGCCCAAAAATGTAAATCATGTGAGTTTAGTATGCCATCTCTTGTAGAACTGGCTTCATCAATAAACAAAATAAGGTTAAAAATTTTATTCATTTTCCTACGACCACCTACAAAAATGAGAAAACAATCAGGGCTAACTTCTCTAGGAAGTGTCTTATATCACGCGTGTTGAAAAATTTCTTTCAACTCGAGAGTTGAAATATTACATTTCAATGCATATAATACCCGAATAAACCCGAATAACCTATCGGAGTAAATTGGGATATTAGATGGAGTACTAGAGTAACACTGAACATTAAAAAAAATTACATATATTTGTCTTCTTTTTGGAAGGAACCCTTATGTTTTCTTTTATGATAAATATAGAAACCTAATAGAGAATTGGTAGGTAACCCATTAGGTAGGTAGGTAGGTAGGTAGGTAGGTAGGTAGGTTAGGTAGGTTAGGTAGGTTAGGTAGGTAACCAATTATACATAATAAGTACTTGGGCAAAGGATCGTTACAATAATCAAAGATAGAATATCCATACAGGGTAAGTATAAACCTGATATCTGTAATTATATTTGTTGTAATAATTTGAATATTATTTGAAGCAAATATGTTAAACTCTCATAATCGACGAATTGACAACATTTAACTCCATCTCTATTATTTTTATCTATTATTTTCTATTACTATTACTATTTATTTACTTAATGTTAAAATTGATTATTTGTTTTTGTTAAAGTTAAAAAATAAACGGTTCAGCTCTTTGAACTTTAATGGTTTAGGATAGTTTTTATACGAATGGCGCTGGCCGGCGATGGTAGCGCGCTTAAAGGAAAGGGAATAACCAAAACTGATAGCAGATCAGCGAAAAGAATACATCCATTTTGTTTGCTTTAATTAATACCTAAATAAAAGTTTTTAAGAAATAAAATAATTCTTATGATTAAACAATCCACTACGTTGAAGAAGTGAAACAACGCCTGAACAGTACTCATCTAATTAACAAATCAGAAACTATAAAAATGTATAGGTACAGACAATAAATAAGTCATTAGGGTAAGTAAATAGGAGAATAGCTATTATGTTTATGTACAACCAGGTAAGTAAGCTAGAATGTTCAAATAATTTGGAATTGTATTTGTGGTCGTAGGAAAACCTGTGATCCTCGTTTGAAATCTACCACTTTCAATGCACGCACATTACATAATATATTATTACGTTATGTGGCTATATAAAACCAGTTGGAATATTGAAGTCATGCTGGATAATCATCAGGAGACATAGCGTGTACTTTTTGACCGTGGTATGGGTGAAGTAACTATTCTTTAGAGTTTCATGTACAGCCCCTTTTGTAGAATTGTTTTGTGTCGCGATCTTTCTCATGCTATTTGAATAGTTTTAAGCAATATGTGGCAAAATTTGTTCCTCTACATGAGGGTCTCGTGCTGACCTGGGAGGTACCTAACCAAGCCACGGCGCGGCAAAAATGATATTTGCCTGAATAAAAAATCTAAAAAATTAATTCGTTAACTCTAATAATTACTTCCTAATTATCTTCCACCTGCTTCCTTTAGGCTCAACCCTTTGAAAAGTTTTTGATTTGACAATGTTCGGGGTGGAAATTCTTCATTCTTTTTATCTTCGAATAGTTGGACAGCGCTTCACCATAAAATAAATATATATCAAATTATTTTTACTTGAAGTCCGTAAATAGTAATGCATTATGTAGGTACAGCCACAGAAGTTGATTTCCATCCACCTAATTGTTGATATTAGTGATTTCTGAACATTGCCAGTAAAGGTTCATATGAGGATCTAAAGCTAGCCGCCTATATATATAATTCTAGATCAAGAAGGCATATACCAACAACGTCATTAAGATTAGCTATGGACAATGCTTCGATTGCGATTGATGTCACTTTGACAATCTGTTAAAGTTTGTTTCATAGTTGTCATGCCTACAACACTCTTTTTCCGTCAGATCAAGGCACAAACGGTCAATGTATTAGATTTTTGTTTATGCCTTTTGGGTTGTTTTTTTATTTCTATATCAAACGAGAGAAGATGATGAAACTAAACTACGTGCGTATAAATCGTTCACGCTTGTAAGAAACACATTTCCTAATGCCGGGTTTACATTCAGCCACTGCCGTTACTCTTCGACCTGCCCGCTGCCCTTCCCGAACTACTCCTGCGACAGCATCGAAGCGAGTAAGTGTTTACATTTGCATTCTGCACTATACATTCGCTATGCGGAGTTTCCGATAATGGAGGACACCGAAATTATAGCAGCATTAGTGCTTTTTCTTTTGAATTTAATGAAAATAAATGCAATATAAAAATGGGAGTATTTTCTAGGTTATAGCTTCCATGCACCGTGGATTTTGTGCATTAGTTTATAGTTTTTATCTGAAGGATTCCATATGAGCTGCTCCCTTGAGTGCAGTTCTAGAAACTGAAGAACTTTGCCTTTACACCACTCTGGTAGTATGGTACTCAGAATCTGTCGCGAATAATAAATAAATAAAAATACGAACGCAAAAATAGCACAATACACGTATTTTATTCTCAGAAGACAAGTGGGTACGACAGGCAGAATGTGAACATTAGCTCGTACTCGCACTGCCAATTGCCAATCCTCTTTAGACTTCCGTCTCAAATACCGCCATCGAATGGAGCGCAAGGCAATAGCAGTGGCAATGTCAGTACAAGTGCTTGTTTACATACTCGGGCTATCACCTTCCCTGCTGGTTGTCTAAGAAGAGAGCTGAATATAAACGCGGCATAATAGCGATAGAGAAACCACTCGCTTTCTGTATCAAGTATAAACTTCAACAACACATTCAAACCCTTTATACTTACTTAAACCACATTTCGTACGAGGCGTTATTGTCGTCCATCTTAAGGACGCATTTGTTGCGAAGTTCACCCTTGTAAACTTGCAGAGCAAACAGGGCGAAAACCATTAAACAGAAAATGGTTAGTGTCATTACCTCTGCCAATTGTTTGAAAGAGTGCAGTAGAGCGTTAATGATGGTCTTAAGGCCTGAAACATAGGAAAGAAAGTATTACCATTACGGCTAACGACAAAAGGATAGGATTGAAGTGAAAGAGCCGTGATTCGATAAAATTGTTAATTGAATCGAATCTATAGGGTTATAATAAAGGAAGCAATCACTCTTATCGAAGATCGTTTAATTTATCTACAATCGAAATTTAAAAAAAAAACATATCGTGAATATGAAATTATACGTTTGAGTTGTCAACTGTTTGGAAATATTAACACTTTACTCTTTTAAAATACAGTATGTTCAAATTGATTTAAAATTCAAGATTTAGTTTTTTTGAACGCCCGGACACGTCAATAATTATTAATTTAAGTTGCACATTTTTTAGGGTAAAATCTTGGTATATAGAGTATTCCAGGTGGGAGGTAAGACGTCATCTAAGATTTTCTTAAATGAAGCACCCAGTATATTCTGTCAATTTCTAATTCTATGACCACAACTTAAAACTTTGTATACTCAATATACCTCTGGAAATAGTGGTTTCCGAAATATAGACGTCGGAAGATTTCACTTGAAGATATAATAGCAATTATTTATTAAATTATTTCAACGTTGCTCATATTATTACAACACATTGAAAATAAATACAAGTAGACTATTGTTGGCTTTAATGCTCAATCTTGTGTCATTATATTTATCTCTTTAAAACATCAAAGTATCCTTGCAATCAATGATCTTAAATCAAGGAGGATACGGCTTTGCTTCACAGACTTTGAAGAACAAACATTTCAAATTCTTAGGTTGGTTGTAAACAACTTTCCAGGATCACAATCGGGGAGCTCGGAAAATTAGTATAATTTTTCTTTGTTGGGTTTGTTCCGGTTTGTTCGCGCTGAGCCCATAAGAACTGTATACAACATAGTGTTCGCAGCGTGTGGCGTGTCGTCTTTCATACCTGCTTCTATGTTTGTTATTTTTCAGTGTTTGTATGGTAAATTTAAGTACTGTTTGTGGAAAAACTAGTAATTCTTAACTCAACATGGTAACTCTGACTGGATAAAAATATATACTTTTGAGTCACGTCCATCGATATGTACAGTTCTGTTCATAAAATGAGAGGTGCCATTTCTCATATATGTTTTCATGTGTCATGTAACCTTTCCTTTATTACGGGTTGTTTTGTACGGGTTGTTTATGAACAGAACTGTACCTACTGGGTGATCTATTTTAAAAATATACAAGATGACATCATACCTCCCACCCGGCTACCCTATATATCAACGATTTAATATAAATTAAAATTATTTAAAAAAAAATAATAATAATTATGAATTTAAATATAGTAAAATTTGCCCAGCGGTTAAAAAAAACACTTGTGGACCTGTAAAAACTTTAGTAGAAAAACAAATAATAAAATATGAGCAAACAAAATTGTTCTGCTATCAAAAAATTATTGATGAACATTGTGTACTATTTGTGGAAAAGTTTCTCGTATTAGATTAACTTTTGTTAACTAAAATCTTCTGTAGCGATTATGATTAACATCGATCATGATTAATTTTGTCAATTAAAATTTGTTGAACTTCACTTAATAAGCATAATAATTAATTTCAAATTTAAATCCATTGTCTTAATCAAGAACATATTCAAAAAATGATATTTGCCATTTTGCTGTGTATAATTACCTAAGTTATTTTACCACCTGCGGTTATTTGGAAGTTCTGTCTAATTTTTCAATATAAAAGTCAAAATGACATTTAGCTTTTATTAATAATTTTAATTCAAAATAATAAGAAGTGGATGTTAGATGTGGTTGTAAATGAAATAGTATACAAACCTCGGTGAAAAATTTCATTACTGTCTCGAGATTTAGTTAACCTCACCGTTTCGCGCCTTGGTTAACTACCGACTATCTTGACAAGAGTGAAACACGTTCCACCTCGGTACGTAATATACTATTTCATTTCATACCCCTCAAAAATGTAAACAGTTATATAGATTGTTTTAAATGTGATGATTCAAACTTGGTGTACTTTTCCGTACCGTCTAACGAATAGGATTCATCTAATATTAACCAGGCTAATCAGAAAAAACCCACAAAGAAAATTTAATTTACGCACCTACCATTTTTTTGTAAAAAATCAGATTACATGTTTGCAGGGACGCCACAGGTGAATCTACAAAATAACCTGTCTAATTAAAATATGTGGTTTATATTCTGTTAGCACAAGTTTCTCCTCAGATATTAAAAATAACAATTTAAAAGAAGATCACCGCGCGCCATATATACTATACAGGGTGTTTCATTATGGCCGGCCACCGGCCATATCTCGGAGACTACTTGGTATAGAAACTCAAGGAAAAAAAATCATAATTAAAGTGGCTATGAGAAAATGCTATAAATAATTTTGAAGTTCCGCATTTTGCCACAGAGGGGCACAATAGAAAAGTAAATATTAATATTCTAAATTTCTTCGAATATTCCCACATTAAGCTATAATACGGTTGGTTACTTTAGGAAGATTGCACAATGAGATGGCTTCATCTGTCCTACTGTTCAACTACCCAAATTTTCATCTGCCCTGCAACTCGAATGTATTCGGGTGACGTTCGGTTAAGCTCGTATAACCTAATCCGTTGGGAATGACTTTTCCCCTTGTTTACATTCATTTTTACTGATATGCTGTGAATTATTATTGGATAGAGACTTAAAATATTGCTCTTAGCGTCCAACGATTGAATGGTTATGTCATATTTATTTTAATATTAGAACTGTAATATTTTTGGGATTTCCTGCACCCTACCTGACTACGCCATTAGTAGTAGTTATTGTATTATCAAAATTGTATTCTTACATAAGAAGAAAATTAATGTGTAATAATAATTATAGATGCCCTGGGAAAACAAGTGCAAACCCGCCCGATACACCTTTTGGAGACGATTTCCTATTGTATTTTAATTTGAAGCAACGAAATTCGAGTGCAAACTGGCCGACAGCTACTCTACCTATAAATAAATTAGAGAACTATAACAAGTATTTATTATGTCTATCCTAATGTTTATCTGTCCTACACGATCTCATTGGCCAACATGTCCAAAGAACAAATTTCGAACCTGAAACTTACACACTATACAAAATAATTTTTCCATAACGAAACACACACGAAACAACAAAGAAAGTATGCATATTCCATCCTTATTTGTCGACTTCCGCTCCCTCCGCGTCGCAAGGGTGGGTAGGGCAATTGCAGAAACGAAGATTCCTGGTTCAACACGAAATGACGTCCGAGTGGTAGGGCAGATGCACTTTAGGACAGATGTGGTTTCCCCTTGCATAATTTTGTATCATTTTGGGTCTAAGGCTCATTGGCGTACCAACTTGACAAAATTGGGGCTATTGACAGTGTAACCATTTAAATCGAAGTCACTTCCAAATGACATTCAATAAAATCGCTAGAGGGCGCAAATTTTAATAATAACAGGTTTTTTTGATTTTATCCCATACGGTATAATTATGATATCATAATCGGAGATTGATTAAATTTGAAGGACAGAAAAGGCGTAGTTCATATCGACTTTCGTCTCAGAGTTATTGCCGGAAGAAAATTTTTTAACACTTTATTTGTTATTTTAAATATAATGTCATGTTTATTTTGAAATTTTTGGATTCTATGTAAAAATCCAAATAAATTTTTGGTAACAATTTTATATAATCATACCAAACGCTTTCTGAAATAAAATTCATTAAAATAATTTTCTATTAAAAAATATGTCAATAATTTGACGTTACTTCGTAACTATTGCAGCTATAAAGTTTTAAAAATTTGAGACAATTTAGAATAGATATGGGTCTTTTTATTTCATAAAAATACTAGACATTTTTATACAGGGTATATTTTTTTTAAATTATAGCCATTTGACTTATGAATATTTACTATATTATACCACAAATGTATAATTTTTATAATCCATCATCAAGAAACACCCTGTATTTTATAAGTTAGGAGTAATTAGTAAAACCATTCGAAGTAATAAAAATGTAGGACACACTGAACGAAAACCATCAAACGGAAAAGGGTTAGTATCATGACTAGTGCCAATTGTTTGACCGAGTGCAACAGAGCGTTTTAAGGCATGTAATATAGAGGAAAAGGAAAATGTTATCGTAACACTTAACTAGAGGACGGAGCCATAAAGATAAACCCCTCGTCTCAGTCGTTAGTGCCACAAAGTTGCTAATAGAATCCTTAACGTGGGCAACGGATAGGTTGGTTCAGTTCGTTTCATTAAACCTTAATATTACATAATGGCCTTGCATGTCACTCTTTTTCGAAAGCCTTTTAGTATGTGCTAATACTAGTATACTTAAACTAAGTAAATAATACCACAATGTGTAGAAATATACACTAAATGTTTATTGTGCCATGACAATTTTTTCGACAACATAGTCTTTTCTTCGAAAAGGATTGATTCAAATAAAAGTTCTTATTAATTATAAAACAAACTAAAATATTACATACTAAATACCATAAATACTAATAGAGATAAGAAGTAAGAATTACGGTATGAAATATGCTTACCACTCAAGTCATGTGCTCTACTTTTCCTTCGACTTCATTTTTATTTTTTTGTTAAATTATCGAGAAATGCAGCAACGCAGAGGTAATTTTGTTGCCCAAATAAGGAGATATTACTGATCTGTGAAACTACCGTCCTATAAGCTCTCCCACGTGTACAAACTCTTCACAAAGATCATCACAAAGAGACTAGCAAATAAATTAGAGCTTTACCAATCACGAGAGCAAGCAGGCTTCAGATCTGGATATGGCACAAGCGATCATAATAGTAATAAAAATGATTTGTTTTGTCGACAGAAAAAGGAATATCTGAGGAAATTTCTTTTATAATGCCAGTCATTTTTTCTTAAATAGAGCAATTTCTGAGGGAATTTATTTCATACTCGTTTCTTCTATAAACAAAGGAATTTTGGAGGGAATTTCGTTCATAACGCCATTCGTGTATAGTATGATAAGTAAATTGGCAATATCTATAGCTTCTTGCATATTATTCAAATATGCATTACAATTATCTGTGATCTGATTATCAAAAGAAATATTTCCTTTATATTTTGAACTAGTCTTACTATTAGTAATATGCTCTAAAGCATTTATGATGAACATTTCTTCTTTGTCCTTTATCTCGATTATATCTTCTATCATAATTTTCTCATTTTTAGGTAATTCCTTATAGCCTTCATCGTTTTCCATTCCATTAGGTTACTTTTGAAAAGCTTCCAATAGACTGTAAATCATCGTTTTATTGATTGATGTTGTAATTTTGAAATAAGTTTAGTCTATCTTGGCCTACAATTTCTTTGAATCTTTCAAATTTTAAAACGAAGAAATTATCGGCTTTTCATCGATTTTTTGATGTAGTTCCCCAAGACTCAAATCACGAGAGCAAGCAGGCTTCAGATCTGGATATGGCACAAACGATCATCTACTTGTAATAAAAAAACCTAATTGAGAAATGTGCCGAATATAACAAACCCTTGGTATTGATATTTGTGGACTATGAAAAGGCTTTTGACACAATAAACCAACAAAAAAATGTTGGAAGCTTTAACAGAATGTCGAATAGATCACCGTTACACAAATATAATCAAACACATATACAAAAATGCTACAGTAAGTGTGAAAATCGGAGACCAGCAAACAAATAAATTCCCCATACGACGTGGTGTACGACAAGGAGATACCATATCGCCAAGGCTGTTTACCTCACTGCTCGAATATACTTGCAAAAGGGCAAACCTGGACGAGAAGGGTATAACAATAAATGGAGAAAGGCTTAGCCATCTGAGATGCGCTGACGATATGGTATTGATAACTGACCAAATAGACGACGCCAAAAATCTATTAGATAAGCTCTACCTTTCTTCCCTGGAAGTCGGACTAAAGATGAACATGGCCAAAACGTAAATCATAACTGTCGCTGGAAAAGAAATAGACCAAACTGCGACATACAAATATTTGGGACACGAGATTTGCACAGGAAAAGATAACCAAACTACAAAAGTTAATCGGCGCATAAGACTAATCTGGGTGGCCTTCGGGAAATGTGTTCAAATCAGCCCTTCCAATATGCCTTAAAAGAAAGATTTTTAATCAATGCATCTTGCCCGTATTGACCTACGGAGCAGATACATTAACGCTGACCAAAAGAAGGATACATAAAATCCCCGTGGCACATAGGGCAATGGAACGCGTAATGTTGGGAATTTCTCTTAGAGATAGAGTCCCAAACTGAGAAATACGACAGAGGACAAAAGTAGTAGATGCGATCGAGAGAATAACACCTCTAAAATAGAACTGGCAGGAAATGTTGCCAGATTGACGGACAACAGATGGACCAGGCGAATATTGGAGTAGAGACCGAGACAAGAAGCCTATCGAAATAGGGGCCACCCTCAAACAAGATGGACCGATGACCTGAAGCGGTATCAGGGAAACTGGATGCAGGCAGCGCAGGATCGGAACAAGTGGAGAAAATTACATCCAGCAGTGGATACAAGGAAAGGTTGATTGATGATGATGCCAGTCCACTCCACAGTAAAGTGGTGCCATCTGGAACGTTTGCGGCAGCGCGCGCAAAGATTCTATGACCCGAGAAATGACAGCCGTCAGATTTAACCCCAAAAATTAACCAAAACAAACCCGGAATAAAACAAAATTTAAGGTAAGAGAATCAAGCGTGAAGGTATTAAAATAATTACCCACAATATACTAATCTGGGCAAAACATTAATCGTAGGACTTTGGTGTCATTCGGTCAACTTGTTCAAAAGATAAACAACCAGGTGAAATGGGAACCTCTGGCCGTGTCTCACCGAATAAATGCAAGGAAACCGGTCGAAACGCTCGAGAAAGACATACAGTATTCGCCGTAATGTCGAAGGCAATCAGGCACCGACTAGGCCTCCTCTATTCCGACAGAGAGTCCGTAATAATAAGCTTGTTTCAAGTTATAAACTTTGCTACGAGTAATCCTACAAGGTAAGAATGAAGTTATACTATCTCTGCATGTTAACAAACAAACTGTGGCCCCTGTAATAACTACTAGAATCAGGTCGACAGGTAGAATTCAACAAAAATAAGAAAGTTATTCGTAAAATGATTCGGTTATATATAAGAACTACAGAAATAGACCTCTGCAACACATTTTAAACAGGAGAAATAAAAATATAGGCATATGTTATTTACTTGAAATAAAAACTAAACTGAAGGTAAAAATGACAAATTTCCGTAATGGCAAAAATGACCCGTTACATGATGATGTTCGACAAATGCCAATAAACGCGAACAAACACCAGTTAATACATTTTTCATACACTGTTTCATACCTCTCCCTGGATTTTTATAGATTATTTACTGCGGACGCAGCTTATAATGCAATTTCTATTAGCGTCCCCTTAATCTGAATATCGTATCATACTTTATAGTATGCTTACAATTTACTGATGATCTTTTAACTTATTTACCTGCAACCCGAATTATTATACCAGCCAAAAATAAAATCCAAAATATTGAATTTTAAAATTGCCTGTGTTAATACAAGACATTTACATTGTCAAGGCGACGTGATGCATTGCACAGCCAACTTTGCCCAAAATCTATTGAAAATTTTCTCGATTTTGACGGAAGTGCTACGTAATATATGGGGTTATGATAAAGAAATGGATCCAGGCTTTTATATACAATACCGTCCACTTTATCAAGAAAAGTTCGGACCAGTTAAATTTATTTATTTGAAATGCATTTTTTTTAGAAAAAAGATATTATACAGAGTAGATCATAAAAATGTTTCAAATCAAAATCAATTCTTGACATTTTTCATAAATCATGTCCTATACCTATCTTCAACCGTTTACGAAATATTAATAGTTTAATGCTGATATACACCATTGATATGCTTCTCGACATAGCAACGTTCTGCACTCAAATCACAATCTTGACGGCATGAACAATTTGCTATTTAAGTTTGAGACGTGAAAAAATGTTAGCGAATCTTAATCAAATTTGCAAAATTGCTATGTCAAGAAACATATCAATGGTGCATACCAGCATTAAAGTACATATTAATATTTCGAAAACGGTTGAAGATTTGATTGTAGAACGTGAAAATGTAAAATATATAATGTGTTCCATTAAAAAAATAGTTGTTGATACAAGTAGCATATTTCTGGTTCACCACGTATAATATCTTTTCCTAAAAAAAAATGCATTTTAAAAAAAATTAATTTGACTGGTCCGAGCGATTCTTGATTAAGTGAGCGATAGTCTATGTCTATATAAAAGGCTGATCCGTTCCTTTATCATAACCCTGTATTCGTAATATATTACGTCACTGTCTTTCGCACAACTTGACTTCTAACATCATAGTATATGTAATTAAACTCTTACTGATAAAGTAGGTTTTTACTACTTGAATTTTACAAAGTAATGAGGTTTACAACATAAAGTACGTTCTTAATCATATTCTAAAGGTAGATAACAGTTTCATTATGAGTTTGTTCGGGCTTGTTGGGGTTTATTCGAGAATTTCGTTTCGTTTCAATCACGAGTCTACGTAAAACCCAAGTAATTTCTGTTAACAATTTCCTATTCTCATCTCCAACCGTTTCTGAGATAAGATTCATTAAAGGAATTTCTTGAAAAAAATATTTTGTATTCTAACCATACTACACCTAAAATGCACATTTTTTCCATCATTGAACAATAACAATTTAATTTTTATATCACCATAATTTTTTATATGTTTTGTTGATGGCAGAGCTTCTGAGTAGATTGCAGTTGTATCTTGGAACAATACAGGGTGTTTCCAATTAAGTCGTCACTAACTCAGTTATTATTTAACATACGATTTTGGTTAGATTAGTACAGTAGAAGAATCTTGTTTGTCAATTAAAATGGTAGGAATGGAAAACAATTGAAGATCACGTTCCTGTATTATTCAAAAAAATGCACTATATTACATGGGACACCCTATATACTTCCCGTCAGCCGCAAATAAATTTGTAAATAAAAACGATCTTATGCAATATCGGCCTAAAGTTAAAAATAACGGAGTTGACCATATTCACAGTAATTTCTAGGGTAAATGATAACAAAAGACAGGAGTAAATCATCATTTATTTACCCACAAACAAGCAAAGAAACCAAACCCGAAAAAATCCGAAGAAGCCCACTTCACTATCGCACTACTTATCTACCTGCACTTCAGGAGCACTAATAAAACAATTTAAATTACTATAAAATATGAAATCTCATTGATCTTATTGTGTGTCTCATTTTTTAAAATAATGGAAAAGAGTAATTCTTTTACAAACTGCACACTTTTTAACCTTGACATTTTAGAATCGTCGGAAAAATTTTTTACTACTTATATAATACATACAATTATTTGACACACGAATTTCAGGATTTTGCTGAGAAAAAATTATTTTTCGAAATATCCACACAATCTTCTGATACTTGAAATTTAATATCTACAGGTGTACTGATCGTATCAATGTCCATTATTTTTTATATAACACTTTCTTATGTTAACTTTCGAAATGTATTAAACAAAATTGATTTTAAAAAATAACGTTTCGTTCTTTATCCTCTTATCAGTAAACCCCATTTGACGCGACGGGTCAAAGAGTCTACAATCGAGCTGGGTGCAGTATGAATCATTAATATCCGTCGTTCGAAAGCGCAATTCTACCACGCCTTAAATCCATGCTTCGAACCGTCGCGACGGTTCGTTTCTCGCGCAGGGTGACTTGCGATAGAAAATATTTAATAATTACCGATCTAAAAGAAGAGCCACGTTCTCGTAATATGGGTTTTGAAGATAAGAGGATAAAGAGCAATATGATTAAAAATTAATTTAAGGTTAGGGGCAAGCATGTTAAAACAATTAAATTGTTATTATTTTGCAGTTGTTCACAATCACAATTTTTTCTAATACACATCGAAAGCTAAAGTGTTAAATAAAAAAATACCGACATTGATACGATCTGGACTACTGGAAATATTAAATTTCAAGTATGAGCAGATTGAAGAAAATCCAACAAATTATCAAAAATTCAGTGTGGATATTTTGGAAAATACTTTTTTTCAGCAAAATCGTGAAATACGTGTGTTAACTAATTGTATGTATATTATAATACTAAATACTAATACAACTAAAATATCAAGGTTTAAAAGTGTGTGGTTTGTAAAGGAATGCCCCAAAAACGCGATATTGAAATGTATTTAAGAAATAAAAAGTCTATGCTTGTCAGGTGATTCCCAGACCACCTGATGATCCACATACAATAAGGACGTATTTTTGTCTACACAGTAGCACTTTAAAATACTATTTCAGATTGAATGGTACTACCAAGGAAAGGAAGTCTTCTCCATTGATAGGATGCAACCATCTGCAGACCGGTTTCGAACTCATTTGTTCTTGTCAGTACAGGGTAGGTGCACATACCTATCATCAGAGAGGACTTTAACTTAACGCTGTATTATCATGGGTAGTCGAGAAAATACAGCGCGTAGCGCCATCTCTTAGTAGTCCCACACAATCTGAAATAGTATTTTAAAGTGCTATTGTGTAGACAAAAATACGCCCTTATTGTATAAGGATCATCAGGTGGTCTAGGAAATAATAATTTTCCATATTAGTAGTTGATATTAATACCACCTGAAAAGCATAGACTTTTTATTTCTTAAATAGGTTTTGTAAATTTGATTTAATCAAATAACGTCTATTCAGATTGTGTGGGACTACTAAGAGATAGCGCTGCGCGCTGTATTTTCTCGACTACCCATGATAATACAGCGTTAAGTTAAAGTCCTCTTTGATGATAGGTATATACACCTACCCTGTACTGACGGAACAAATGAGTCCGAAATCGATCTGGGCTTCCTTTTCTTGGTAGTACCATTCAATCTGAAATAGTATTTTGAAGTGCTACTGTGTAGACAAAAATACGCCCTTATTGTATAAGGATCATCAGGTGGTCTGGGAAATAATAATTTTCCATATTGGTATTTGATATTGAAATGTTTTTCGATTTTGTGATTTTAATCAACTACAATGAGACTGGTTTACTAATTTAACCAACGTCGTAGCTCTAATAGTACCGACTTCATGAGAGGCCCCCCTCTATAACCAATCGATTCTGTGAGCAGTGTAAAATTTTCTCCTTGAGGAAATTCCTTAAATTATGTTAATTTAAATAATTTTGCCGGTTTTAAATCGTCAGAAATAAATTTTGAATATTTTCCCTGGTCGTAAACGAGCCATTTGTTACCATTATTGGCAGTTAATATTCGGCTCCACTTCCTGCCATTATTTGTTCCTTGTTTAAAGCAACAAGTTTTTAACAGGATTACTTACGCAACAATTGGCAAAGCTTATTTAAGCGGCATATCGCAAGCGTTATCTGTTATGTTCGTTATATAGCTAACACAAAAATTTATAAATAAAAAATCGAAAAATTTTATCGAATCGATCAGTTCGCATCAATTATATTGTACAAGATGTCCAGAAATAGTAGGTCGATCCGTTAACAATATATTCTTTAGGCATACAAAAAATATTCCTTATTAAATCCTCATGCTTAATATACAGGAGTGTTGTCAAAGTATGCATTTGAAAAGTTATTTTTATTTTTTTTATAAATCCAGTTTTTAAAAAGATATTAAATTCGAATTTGGTATATTTATTGCTTCAGCAAATCTTTTGAGAAGAACATAAAAAAACAATTCTCAAATGATCAAAATAGAAGGAGGCCATTATTTACTTACACCCCCTATTTTTGTTTGTACCGACGCCAATAAATTCAAAGCTTACTCCTTTTAGGACAATCCTTTATTATGGATTATTTCTGGTCTCATAAAATTTCGATGAAATTATTCTTATTATAGATAATTTAAAATATTGGTGCTGGATTGATGCTTATGCACTAGTGGTATGTAAATCAATCATCGAATCAGTAACTGGCCGATTTAATAAATGTTCGAATCTTTTCAATCAATCAGTCCACAATTTTGTTAAATTTTAGATGTATGTAATGTTTTTAAAAAAATTCAAAATAAAATTGGTTAGACTCACGCCACTGGTGGTGTCAATTTATTGAAATTTTGAATTTTGTCGTTTTGAGGGAGGCCAAATCGATTTCTGATATTACACATATACAGGGTGTTTTCTAACCTTCCTGAAAAATGAAGGAGGTGAATCCTCACCTTATTTTAAGACGAAAATGTGGCATAAAAGTTTTTCGCATGTCGCCTCGATTTCGAAATACAGAGTGTTGGTACAGGTCAACTCTAATTTCCAAATTACAAAAACTATTGTGAAACAAAAATTACACTTACCTGGCAAAATTGATATCGTTTTCAAGGCACGTAACACCCTGAAGGTCCTAAGGCCGGCTAAGTTGGCACCCTCCATTCCAATGGTAGCGTAACCGCTGGTGATGACGATGAAATCCAACCAATTCCACGGGTTCCTCAGATATGTGTACTTATTTAAAATGAAACCTTTCGCTATGGTTTTAATTATCATCTCGAGCGAATATATTGCTAAAAAAATATACCTGAAACAAATAAAATCGTGTAGTTTTAGGAAGTTTAGATATTGATTGGTTAAGATAAATAAAATATTTAGCGTTTATATTGCTTTTTCGCATGTTCATGCTATCCCACAAGTGCGATAAAGTAAAGAATGTATTCAATAAGTTATGTTAACACATTGAATGGGATGCTAAGGTCTAGAGTTGTTTTCGATTCTTGGTCAAGGTTTAAAGATTCACAGATTTAATTATATAGGATCAAATAAATAGTATATTTTCTTCATAAGACCTGTTTAATAACTATTAAGAAGTAAATGGTCTCACGAATTGCATATCTGTATATTATCGATGTTCTAAAACGGTTACGTGTTTCGCCCCACTGGACATCATCAGACCTAAAATTTAAAAAAAGATTAAAAAAAATTGAAATAAGAAAGAAGAACAAACCACGAAACAACCTCACTAAATTATCTTAAAATAAAATCAACACCACAATACAAACAGTTACATTTAAAAAATAAAATATGAGCTCATTAATACAAATTTAAAACCAAGGAATATTGAAAGTTAAAATGTCAATATACTAAACGAAAAGCAATATTGTCATTGTCTGATAATGACAATATTGATATTCGTTTCCTTCTTTAACGATAATAGCGTTAATAACATGGGCTATCATTTGCTGACCAATACCGGATGATTCCCTTTACCCCTTTTTTAATGTTTAATTTTTTTAAGATGAAGAGATGAAGAGTTTTTTAGTATGTCGACATTTTAACTTTCAATCTTCCTCGATTTTTACTGGGTATTATTGAGTCCAAATTTTATTTTTTTAAATGTAGCTGTTTGTATTGTGGTGTCGATTTTGTTTTAAGGTAATTTAGTGACGTTGTTTTGTGGTTTTATTTTCTTTTTATTCCTATTTTCTTTAATTTTTTTTTTAATTTTAGGTCTGATGATGCCCAGTTGGGCGAAACATGTAACCTTTCAGAACATCGTTAATATTATAATATTTCTTCATTTATTTGTCAATATTTCCGAAACAATTCAATTCAGATATATGGTATGTTATAGAAAAATAAAAATAAATTGAGAATTTACAATAACTAATAATATATAGGATGTTCTATTTAAAAAAAATAATTTAACGTCACCCCTTGACAGTTGATGATGTTGCTGACATATGGAATGCCTAGTCAAATGGTAAAAGTTTAGTCCTATCGATTGTCACTGCTGTAATTAAGCCGTTCCGGAACATTTGCCCGGCTCTGTAAATAGGGTGATTGATGGTGGATGGCCTATTAGACATTTATGGAGAACTAGTCATCGGATCACTCTTAAAAATATTTCTAGCCATGCAGTTGCCGCTTCTACTTGAAAGTATTAGCAACTTTGATAATTTAAACGGAACACCCTGTGTTTTATTTTTGTTTTAGAATCCTTATTAATTTCTTAATGACTTTCCTTAATATTTTCCTATAACTATTTGTTATAGTTTTCGAGATAAAATTAATTTCACTTTTATTTTTCGGAAAACATATCCTACAAAAGGTGATGATAGTCTTAAACTCTGACAAATTAAAGCACTGAAATTTGGTATAGAGTCAGGTTATATCCAGGGGTCTTCCACCCTCTTTCCAAATATTAGTTATAATAGTACAGGCAGTTCCAAAATACAAATATTTTGATGGTTTGGAAAAATGGTAAATAGTACTTTTTTAAAATGAAATACCCTATATTTTAGCTGTTATCCTAAAAGCTATTGAAATTGTCTATCTTCTTATATATAATGTTACTAAACCTATTTTGAATAGTTTTTGACTTATGAGCATTTATTTAGCAAAATTAATTGTTACTGATAACAATCACAACTTTTAGACCAATTTGGCAAGTAGCCTATGGAAATTGTTTTGTAATGGTTGACATTTTGCAAAAAATATCTCATTACTTTCAATAAATGTTCAATATGTTGGCCGTTCACTTCTAAGCATTTCAGAATTCGGTTATTGACACCATCTGTAGTAGTAAGTCTAAGTTCATCAATATCCAAACGTTGAAATGCGCGATTCACCCGATCTTCTAAATTTTCCCTTGAATTTACCAGTGTTTTGTAAACAACATCTTTGAGAGTACTCCAAAAGTAAAAAATCTAGAGGCGTTAAGTCTGGAGACATTGCAGTACAGTTCCAAGGTCCCAAACGCCTGAGCCAGCGATCCTCCATATTTCCACACTTACTTCGGCAGTGCAATGAGCTGGAGCCCCGTCCAGTTGGTATCTCCTGTTGCGATACTGGGTAAGGCTAAAATTATCAACGAAATTTTCAACAAATGTAGTTAAAATTTCGAAGTATTTTCTGGATGTTAAATATTCATCATATATCAAATTTTGTCATCCATCATTAAACAAACATTAACACTAAAATTTTCGTGGAATCAAGAATCTCTCGTAACATGTGGATTTTCTTGCGCCCAATAATGAATATTTTTCCTATAAAAAATTCCTTGGCGTAAAAATTTCGTCTCGTCATTCCAAATAATATTTCGTAAGAATTATGCATATTATGTGTAGACAATATTTTTTGCACACAAGAAAACGATAAGCCCAAATTTTCTTTGGCACTTCTTATTGATGCCTGCGGATAGGTAGGCTTGAAAATAATCCAAAACATTGATTTAATTTTCCTCATTGGACGTTATAGGTCTAGGTAAATTTCTTAATTCTTTCTAGCATGATCCAAAATTTTCGACATTGCTTTGAATTCGCCTAAATTTCTTATTGGTCATTGATGGTACAATTGGATACATTTCATGAATCTTCTACATGTACGGCTGATGATCTTATTACACTGACCATGTAAAATAAATAAATTCATAAGTACCTACATTTCAATAGTTGTTTTCTTTCATTTTTTTTTAAATTTAAATTTAACTTTACAAAATTAAAATATTTAAATACACCAACAAGACTGAATGAATAACAGCAAAATGTCAACCATTACAAAACAATTTCCATAGGCTAGGTGCCAATTTGGTCTTAAAAGTGTGCTTGTTATCTGTAATAATTGATTTTACTAAATAAATGCTCATAAGTCAAAAACTGTTCAAGATAGGTATAGTAACATTATACATAGATAGACAATTTCAATACCTTTTAGGACAACAGATAAAATATAGGGTATTTCATTTCAAAGAACATATTATTTTCCATTTTTCCAAACCATCAAAATATTTGTATTTTGAAACACCCTGTACTATTATAAATAATATTTGGAAAGAAGGTGAAAGACCTCTGGATATAACCTGACTCCATACCAAATTGCAGTGCTTTAATTTCTCAGAGTTTAAAAATATCATCACGTTTTGTAGGACATGTTTTCCGAAAAAAAAGGGAAATTAATCTCGAGAACTATAACAAATAAGTATAGGAAAATATTAAGAAATTAATAAGGGTTCTAAAACAAAAATTATATACAACCAGAAAATACAACAATAATTTAAACATTTCTTTTCATCAACGCATATTATGTAATCCGAATAATTATTATGTCTGAAAAATTGGCACCACTTAAAAAGACAATTTGTTAAATTTTCGATCAATGTTACAGCAATATGTATCTGTAATTAAACAGACTAATGGGGGACAATACTCTATTAATCATCACCCAAGCCCAATTAAATTGGCAATAAGCAGTTACGTTTCCCTGAAAAATATATAAATTAATAACTTAATGATTTGTTATTTAACAAAATTTGCCCAAGGTACTAACTATTTCAGGTAGAGTGGCTATGGTTTACGCAATATTTTAATCCCTTTATTTGTAACAATTGTTCAATTAGTTTAATATTGATTAACCCAATTTGTTGGAAAAGGGCCCAGGTGTAAACCTTCATTATTAAAACTTTATTATCTACCTATTGGTGTTATAATGTATAAATAAAGTCATATCCCTATAGTAATAGTTTAGTTTACACTTTTGTTAGTTGAGAGAGTGTTGTCCATTTTTTCCGAAAGAACGTAAGCAGTCAGTAATGGATTCCATTTTAACCGTAAGTTCCATTTTTATATCGCTATATGATTATCATACGTTCAATTGGTTTCATTACAGATGAAATATCTCTTCTGTACTTTTTTTTTCGGTATCTCATAGCCAGCGCCGACAAAGTGTAGTAGGTTTTTGTTGAGGAAGATAATTTTAGACTGTGACCTCCAGTACGATTAGTGTAACAAGAGATTTATTTATATATTTAATATTTACGAAATCGTACAAGAACCTTTTCATAAAAATAAAGTACATATACAGGGTGTCCGCTAATTAATGGTACATAAAAAAAAACACAAACTCCTTACGTAAAAATATTAGGATTTAATTATACTTACCTATATCCGAAAGTTGGTATTAACTGAAATACAGGGTGTTAAAGTTAAAACTTCATTTTTGTATTTCTTTAATAACTTTGAGAGAAACCAACGTTTTTTTACAAAATTTGGCAACTATGGTTTTTTAGGATCAATTTCATAGCAATCTGTAAATTTCATTTATTTTCTCATAGGTTACTTTAAGAAAAAAATGTTGTGCCAATTATTAGTAATTGGGCAGTATACATAAACGAAAATAAATAAATAAATGCAAATATTTCCGAAACGGTAACTCTGGGCGACCTGAACTTAGTATACCCTTTTTACGTAATAAATCTGAGAAAAGTATTATTTTTATTGAAAAATTAAATACACTGAGGTACAAAAAGTTATGACCTAATAAAAGCGCGAAAAATGCCGCAGACAGCGCCCCCATACATTGTACCTTAAAATTTCATAAAAAAATCAATTTCTCGTCCTAAAAAAAACATATTTGCCAAATTTTGTAAAAAGCTTAGGTTTATCTCAAAGATATAAGATAGAAACAAAAATGAAGCTTTAACTCTAACACCCTGTATCTCAGTTAATATCAACTTTCGCATATAGGTAAGCAGAATTATATTCTAATTTTACATAAGAAGTATGTGGTTTTTCAATGTACCATTAATTAGCGGACACCCTGTATACAGGGTGCCCAAGATAGTTCAGGTATATGTGGGATCTCGTTAATGATAATAAGTACAACTTCGATTAAATAGGGAGAAGTACCGGTATAAAAGCACGAACAATATGCCGCACATAAAGTTTTTGTAAGATTTTTCAATAAAAAGTAAAATTTACATGCATCTAGATTTAATTAGTTACTCCATCTCTAATTAGACGTATCAGGACGTAAACTACTCTGCCTTTAACTACAGAATATGTTTTCTTTCGATTAAAGAAATATAAATATACTCATTGTGACTATTTTTAATTGGGGTAGTGTGGTTTTGTCCTATTTACAACAACATTTCCTGAAAGGTTCCATTGAGTCGTTCGTGAATATTAGTTTAATACTCTAAGTGCTTCAATCCAAATGATAACATAAAATATTATTATACCGATGTAATAAAAGCAGTTATAAAATGATAAACTGTTGAATTTCCAGCAGTTTTCCCATTTACGCGACATGTTACACGAATTATACAATCAATTTTACTTTATTCGATTTTGGCAATCATTGTGGTAACGTTAGGGGTTTACCAAGCTGAATCGATAAAATATTAGGTAGTATCTGCAAACACGCCCATTAAATCCTTAAAGATCACATAATATGCAATATTGTTAACATATATACTCCCCGAAGATAATGTTAGTCAGGTTTAAAGTCCTATAATTTTAAGAAGTTACAAGTTTTTCAATTTTATTCACAATTCAACGAATGAAAAAAATAAAACGTTTATGTTTCTAATTTTTGCGAAGGTCAGTTCAATCAGTATTAACAACTAAATAAAACAATATTAACCAAAATAAATACTGATTATTAAAAAAAACGACTGAAAGTAACGCATTTATTTTGCCAAAAATCTACTCTACTGGTCATAACTAAGCATTGGAACTTTTCCTGGTATTACGATAAAAAATAAAAATAACAAGCGGTTTCGCGTGGCTATGGTAAATTTTTATGGGTAAACCGTTGGGACGGTTGCTAAAAGAATCAGGGCGGAAAGAAAAAGCCGGACGGAGTTCTCAAGAAAGGAGGACATGTCCGGTTCTTAGGACGTCTGGTAACCCTAGTATTGCATTAAAGTCATGTCACATCACATAGTAGAAGTGATAAGAACACAAATATGCAACACGCGCTATTAATTTGTTTATTCTATAATGTAATAAAACGTAATAAAATATGTAAAAATAATGTGGGAAAGGAAAATTCCCTCCTAAAGAAAAAGGGTTAAAAAAAACGGTTAGATTCGGTCCCGAACTTTTTTTTTAACTGAAACTTCATAGGTAAATTCGGTCCCGGGCAAAATGTTTTAAGAGGGGACCACTGAAATAAAACTGTAATATTGAATAATTTTTGTTTTATTTAATTAAATAAAAATATTTACTTAACTACATAACAACTAAACGTCACAGGGATTTAATAAAATTCTTAAATTTTCGTAATAAATTTTTGACGATTTTTAACTTTACTATTGGTAATTATAGCATTCAAATGTACACTTTGTAATTTTACATAGGTTCCGATTTGAAACTCTTTAAGTTTAATAATAAAGACAAAATGTTTGGATGAGACTTATAAAACGAATCGTTAAAGTGTCTATGGAAAGATTCGCATGTATTCGTACTCCGTGTAAGTTCTGCTGAGCTTTTAGCCCAAAGTGAAGGAGAAAACAGTGACTCCTCAGATATGTAATTATCTATCAAAAAATCGGAGTACATTTGAATCTTTTTATCGTCTGGTGCTATTGAGAGCAAATCAAATACAAAACAATCACTGATTTCTACAGGATTTAATAAAGTAAAAGCAAAAGCCATTTTTAGCCATCGCCTCGCATCGGAACTTTCATCTTTGTAGGCAGATATTAAACCAATTTGATAAATTTTTCTATACCATGCCTACAGAAGATGAAATCGACATTCCATTATTATTTGAGCTAATGGCCAAACTTGTTCGACGGTCTTATGAATACATTTTTCAAAATCGATTACAATTTCAGATATGTCTAATCTAACACTATTTTTGATGCATATTGCCATTACAATATTAAATATTTTTTTTATCTATCTACTACTATGTGCTTTCCCTTTTCACTCAAAATAATATTAAGATCCATGTTGCAGACTACAGAGAATACTCGAATCGAATAATATGTAATGTGTGAAGAAATACGCAACTAAATGATAAATATTTCAATCCATTCCAGGTATTTATATTATTTACTAATTACTATTTTCTACGAAAGAGATTAAATACCTCAGTATCGTGAAACTCTGGTTGGGAGGGAATTTACCTACCAATAAATGGGTATAAATTTTTTAATTTAATCTGTTACCTGCTGGGACCGAATTTACCATCACCCAAAAATGTCATGTTCTGAAATGTGAATAAAATGCAATATTTTTTTAAAAATTTGTATATTAAATATAGGAGATAATGACTTGAACGATAAAATATGTGTGTGTGTGTGTGTGTGTGTGTGTGTGTGTGTGTGTGTGTGTGTGTGTGTGTGTGAAATGTCACGCACACAAAAATATATTAACTCTAAATTCTACCGCTCAATTTTTCCACAGGGCAGAAATTAAGGATAAAAAAGTGACTTTTGTTCCTGCCTGCTTAATGATCACGACAGCAGAATTTTTGAAAACTATAATTCGGGCTATCGTTCCGAGACGCAAGTCTAATAAATTTAAAAGTTACAGGATTATAAACTGGACTAACATTATCTTCATCGGGAATTTATTGTCGGGGAGTGTATTTTGAATTCAGAAAAATACACAAACGAAAAAATCTTGTTTCTAAAGTAAACCCATAGATATTCAAATTTAACGAATCGATCAACGTGTTTGCGCAAAAACTCTATGGTAATGAAATGTAAACTATTAGACGTTAAACGTGTAGCTTCCATTGAAAATGCATAACAAAGCATCGTATAGAAATCGTTTTCTTGGTATTTATACAATGTATCACAAGTACGCGTTTGCAGATGGAAAACTTATTTATTATTAATTTTGCGCGAAAAGATACTCTTCGTAAAAAGTTCTGCTTCCTGAGAAAATAATAGTAAAGCATTCGATTTTGAGGTTGTAGGAAGTAAAAAAACAAAAATGAATCCTAAATTTATTTAGGTAAAGATTGTTTCACGAAAAATAGATATAACTTAATGACTGCAGTAAAAGTACCTGTGGCCATCCCATTATTTATGACCGTTTGTTATTATTATGTGGAAAGGACCGGATTGTAATAATTATAATTAAATATAGGCACATCAG
The DNA here is from genome assembly GCA_963991005.1 of Barypeithes pellucidus. Lineage (NCBI taxonomy): Eukaryota > Metazoa > Arthropoda > Insecta > Coleoptera > Curculionidae > Barypeithes > Barypeithes pellucidus. The sequence goes on along the minus strand of OZ022556.1, from coordinate 29,810,517 downwards.
GTAGGTTAGGTTGCTTAATTTATATTTAAATATCTTCTTGTGGTAAAATTTGTTAGTTTTTGAGGAATGGTTCAAGAATTGTCTTTTACCAAACATTCCTCAGAATAGCGTGATAGTAATGGACAATGCGAGCTATCACAGCCGCCAATTACATAAAGCTCCAAGCTCAAATAATACAAAATTGGAGATTCGGAACTACATGGCCGCGAATGATAGATATTTTGAAGAAAGTTATAAAAAAGTGGTCTTTTAGAAGTTTTAAAGACATTTTGTATAAAAAAAGTATATGTTTGTGACACACTGGCAGGACATACAGTGCTACGGCTCCCACCCTATTATTGCATTTTTATCCCCATAGAGCATATGTGGCACCAGTTAAAATCACTGGTTAGGTCTGAAAATATTTCTCCGACTTTAAGTTCTAGTGTTGTAGAATGAATACGAAAATGCTTTAATGATATTCCCCCAGGTAGTTGGAAAAATTCAGTCCGTCACGTAATAACTGTAGAAAATTCGTATATTAGTCTGGATCGTATAATTAATCCAATTATAATTAATTTTGATGAGGATAGCTATAGCGAAACAGAACTATCTATAGAATGACATTATAAATGTAAATAAATATGACTAGTAATATTTAAAAAAAATGTTTTTCATTTGAATACATTAAAATAATCATATCATTACTTCTTTTCCTTAGTCCGTCCCTTCATACTTCACTTGTTTATTGCCAAGCTCTTGTCGACACAATGGGACCGACCCAGGAAATCATTAAGTCGTATCCATTTTTCGTGAAATAATCTTTACCTAGTTTTATTTTAAAGCAAAGTACAGTGGTAGTTAGATTAAAATAAAATATTATGGCCTCCTAATTACTATTTTTTTTTGTACTGTGTACCTATTAACTCATTTTAGTAATAGTAAAGTAAGTAATAAAAATTACATTTAACTTTACATATCGTACTGATAAACAGTTATCTCTATATTCATTAAAAATTTGCTGGCATTGATGCCTGTTATTAAACATTTCTGCTGCTTCCCGAAAAGTTTTATAATTTTTAATCATAACTAACACAATCTCTACCCTTCCATGTACACTTAATTTCGCCGGCATTCGTAGATACTTATTTACAAATTAATATTTCATCTTTAGTGACAGACTGATAGTGGTAGGTAAATTTGAGGCAATATATAATAATAGTCTATTTAAATGTAACTACCACTTTATAATCAAATCTTGTTAAAACGTTTTTTATCTTTTTAATTTCCTTATTATTGAGTTACTTCAAAATCGAATGCTGTAATATTTTTGGCCGCAAAGCAGAATTTTCGTAACGAGTAACCTTTTTTGATAAAATAAGCTATAAAAAAGTTTTCAATATGCTGATGCTGCAAATTTAAGTAGACACACTGTGTTAGTAATTGTGGCGAAATGTTGGGCTATTTCTGACTGATATATAATGATTACCAGGATGATAGGATAGTTATTATGATATCTAATCGCCTTTTGCGAGACTATAGAAAAGTGGGCATTATATTTTACTTCGGTCGGAATATATTAAATTTACAATTCGTATAACGTTCAATTTGCATTATGAATTTAGTAAGCCAGGAAACTTGCAACTTGACAGCTTTAACAGCTGTTCTGTTCTACATTATCTAACAGGCGAGTAGCTATACTCTTTATCATTTTAAAATTTCATGCTGACACTTGACATACATATGTAATTTCTAGTAATATTCGGTTTACGCAACAATCACATTTAAACTTTGGTCAGTGACGGAGCACATTTTCCAAAAATATATCTGCGGCAGAATAATAAAGAGGGGCAAAATCATATTTGTAACCAAAATTTTCTTAACCTAAAAAATATGGTAAAATTAAAAAGGAATAGTTTATAAATAATAAGCCTTTCCACTGAAAAACTTGTTAAGATTGGTCACATACATGTTGGGGTTACATGTTTGTGTAATTGAAATAATTGAGCAAATAAAATGTTTACTTACTTTTTAATTGAAAAGAAACAATACAGGATGTAACAGAAAGGTTGGGAGTAAATTTAGCAGTGATTTTCTTGGCAAAAAAATAATTTTTTTTCCTATAAATTATTGCTCTACTGATTTTTGTTTCCTAACTACAGCGTGTTAAAAAATTTAATAATCGTTTTTGCGTAATAACTTTAAAGCGCTGGCAGATAATGAAATAAAATTTTAGCAGGAGCTTACTTTGATATTGCCCCAATAACATTAAAAAAAAAGATGCTTCATAGATTACTTGAATAGAGAATCAATGAGGAAACGCATTGAAAATGCATTGAAGCTAGGGGGACAACATTTTCAGCATCTTGTGTAATATTCTTTTTATTTTGTCAAATATTATTAATTACTAATTAATTTGTGCTTGTAAGTTAATAGTTGATACATTTCTTATTGTTAATTAATTAACTATTAGAATTTTATTACTTACTTACTTTTAACAGTCTGGAAACAAAAAATCAATAGAGCAAAAATGTACTATTAACCTTTCTGTTACACCCTGTATACTACCAGAATATCTAATAAACAGAAAATAACGAAAAAATCTTTGCTAAAAATACTAATATACTATAAAAAACTTTATACTTATATTTAATCAAAATTGTAAAGTCAGTTGTAATATCCGCTGTGATATAAGGTTTGTTCAAACACCCTATTTTTGTATCGTTCTAGAACAGTCACGAAACTGTTGGGATCGATTTTATGCGCAGGCGTTAATTTTGCACCATTTATTGTCGATGCATAAGGGACGCAAGGTTGGTACGCTTTTGTGCCCATTCTCTTCGTTGATTATCATAACATTCATAAATCATAACCCTACTTTTGTTGCTCCAGTTTTTCGTCGAAGCTTTAGTATTATCTTTTGTCGTTCCGTTTTGTTGTATTTAATAATTATGAAAGAGAATAATGTGTTTAATGGTACGAATATCTTGTAGATTTGAGAACCGTATTATACAAATTTAATAAGAATAAATTAACTAATCAAAATATTACAGAGGGGTTATACAACTAGTCCTACGAAACAAGGCTAAAAGAAATGCATGAATGCTGGGAATACAAAAACAACTGTTAAAATTCTTACGGAGCAAGTCAGTACAAACAGTTCCTGCTCTTGGCCATGTATGGTTTTCACCGTTCAGAAACTGGTTGACGAAAGATCACAAATTTTATTGGAACACCAACGGGATCGCCAGATGCACCATTCTGTGTCTAAATTGTACGATTTTTAGGGTGGTTAGAACGAATCTAATAGCAAACAAATCCGAACGCAGAACTACCGGAAAGATATGCTAGTGTAAACGCGTAAGACAAGGATATCATCCACTCGTCTTTCGCTTTGCGGTGCTGCGCCTGTTTCACGTTTTGAAGCCTTTTCGGTTAAGACGATTGGAAGAGCATTGAGCTCTTCGTCGCTTACATCTTAATATATGGCCATAAATATATCTATATTTTATCAATTCGGCAATATACTGAGTTCTAAAATATAGTTTCTTTTCAATTAGGCGTTGTTCAGCATATTTCATATATGTCAAGTGTTATCATTAAACACTAAGATGGTATATGCTTTATCCATGAATTTACTGTCTCTTCTTAAACTTAAATAAGAGGAAATACATTAGCATGTGTCCCCCATTTCATTTCAACTCATTTTCATTCGCGTGCTACTCCTGCTCGTAATTCAAATTAGTAAATGGTCGAGTATATTCGTGCGCGGTTCGTACAACATAATCATGTTCGAAATAAAAAATAATTACGGGTATGACGTGATAGAGGCCCGCAGTAAAATTTTTATTTATATAATTATATATTTTACGTGGCACCAAGTCACCTTACTGATACCGATTAAAAAAATTATTTCATATAGTAAATTCATAAATTTAAATTAATTTTTAATTGTGTAGATACGTACACCGACATAATTAGAGGAGCGCGCAAAGTTTACCTTAAGTTTAATATCAATTTTATCTTGAAGCTTTCACTCTGTTCCAAATTTGAAATAAATTGTTGATTGATTTTCAGGATTGCTGTTGACCTATTAATATTTTTGAACGATTCGTTTTTATACAGAGTGATTTCGATTTACTGGGCACTATTGCGAACTCCGTTTTCATCAGTGCTACCATATTGGTTAAATTACTAAACAAAGTTGTATTTTATTCGCTGATTATAATTGGAAAAGAAGAATACTTGAACATCGCGTTTAAAAATACACTTTTGTTTAATAGGACACAAAGAAATATCAAAGATATTTCACATTTTACAGTAATTTAACTTGTTTTATTTGAGCTAATGAAGAGGTGGATAAGTACTCTAATCGATTAGTGACAAATACGCCGTACTTTTAAATGATGATTTTTGCCAACTCTCGAAATTACAGCTGTAAATATGGTCATAACCTCGTTATTTCTAATTTTATACCGAAGGTGTATAGAAACTTTTTTGTTCAAATGTTTATTTGTGGACGACCATATAGATACAAGGTAACCGATTTAAAAATAAAGTGCATTTTTTTGAACTAATGCAGAAACGCCATTTACAATTGTTTTGTCTCTTTTGCTTTTTAATCACAACTATCTTTGTATTTTTAAAGAGAAAAGGGCTACTAATTTATTAATTTAACCAATATCGTAACTCTAATGATAACGGATTTAGCATTAGTGCCGACTTAATATGAGGCACCCTGTATAAGATACAGGGTAAATTTTTAATACACAGTAACTGACATTTTATTTTAACCAATGGTCTCCTAATGATTTTCTTAATTTAATCACTCTGACATCTTACTTAATAATTATAATTAAAAGGGTATACTAAAAAATATTCAATAAACAAGGACAATGAATACGATTTTTTTCTTCACTAATGCGTATGTCTTCCACGGCCCTTGATGACTTCAGTCATCCCTTTCCCCATGCTTTTGATGAAGTCGTCAATCGTCTTTCGAGGTAGGTTGGGGGTATCAGAGTTATTATCCAAAATAGAATGCAGCGGTTTCCACTTTATTGTCCCACTTTTTTTTTATGATCAAACACAAGCACTATAGGTAAAATCCTTTAATACACTCTGGGAGTGGTGTGTGTGCTAATAAAAAGATTCACGTTGGTTTTGAATCGTTGTGAAAACCGACGTAGGAAAGGTCTTTCAATAAGGATGAAGTCCTCCAGATCAAATGAAGTTCGAGGAGTACTAAGCTTAACCACATATGGATGGGCGGCAGTGGTTCGTTATATATTTCTGCTATTTGCCGCTCTGGACGGAATTAAGAGGGCAGGTGTCAAATTTCCATTGCTCTCTTAGTTGTTAATCTACCGCTCGTATTTCCATTACGCGTAAGCTTTTCAAAGGGATAAAAACTGATCTTATTAAATACGTAAAGGTCGGTGGCGTAGCCAGTTTTACTCTCCAAAATTTATTATTTAAGATATTAACAAAAGTAAAACGTTTTATATGGAACAGTGTTATTGCCTACTGTTATAAATAACGGAAATTATTAAAAATATCGCATTTTATGTTATTTTTGAATATAAATATAAACGACTACACATTTTTGTAAAGCTCAGAGTTTGCTTAATTAATTCCCGCTACTTTACAACTTTGGACACGTAATTTTTTTACAAAATTTTACAAGAATAACATTTCGAGCTATCACCATGGCGGATGGGCACCATCTTGGCCAAGAAAGAAGAGGTAGGTAGGAAGAGAGGTCGTGCGATACATCATTTTGAAGGATCTATCGAGTATAGGGTGTCCATTATTCAATAGTTTTACGAGGCATCTCCGTTATTAGCACTGTTCACAATATATAGGGTAGGGTGTTCTATTTAAAATTGTTTATTTCTGCTAATATCTCAACAAATATACTTTTTAGAGAAAAACTAGCAATGCCACTGACCTTCACGTAAAAATCTCAACCAAGACCAATTTTTACCTTAGGATAAGTTACATAATACAAAAAGCGATGATTTTCACAATCACCCTTTAGATTAAAATTTAGGAGAGCTATGACAAATTTGATCGGAATCTTTCGTTTCATTAAAAAGTAGTACAGCAAAGTGAACATTTCAAAATTCTCTCTTTTATAATAATTCTAATACCTCCAGAAAATGGGACATCCTGTACAGTAATTTTATAGTCAACTCATTATGGATTATACACTTATGTATATTATTTTATTTTTACTTCTTTAAATATAAAAATATATACAATAGTTAATATACAAATAAGTATTAATAATACTTTAATTTTTAATTTCAGTCTATTTCTCGACCATCAAGTCCACTAAGTTTTGGTTTACCACCAATTCCACCAAACGTCAACCGTAACCAAACCAGTTTTAAGATAAAAGAACGAGAAAGTATTAGGTTCCTTTGTCGAGAGAACAGGAACACTGTAAAGCGCTTTATCGCACAAGAAATGGTAGCAGAAAGACGGCAAAGATTTATTATAGCATATACTGGGACATTGTTAAAGAATCTTTACTACCTAGGAAATTCCTATTTGATACAAAGTTTTAAACCCGATGAAAAATATGCGATAATAGAGAGTTGTATGCGGAAGAAGAATGCAATAATTCATAACACTATTTTACTGGAAAAGCTGATATGTCAAACGAGAAAAATTTTAGAGACAGGCGTAACGAGTCAACAACATTTCATTTCAAGCATTCAACATTTGGAAACTGAACGAGTTTTTATCATTTCGAGTAAGTACTTAATTTTTACTACCGATTTGTCTGTAAATCAAATAATCCACAAATAGACTATGCGAGTTATGTAACAAATAACCAAAAATTTGCCTCCAATTTGACGTTATGTATTTTCCAAGAATTGCTCTTCGTTTTAATTAAATTTTCTTTCTAATTATAATCTTTTTAAGAACATCACACGCATTACTGTTTTGGTGTCTCATAAAAATGTTGTGTTTTTTACGAAAATTCAAAACACTCTGTGGCAAGTTATTGTAAATGCAACCAAATGAACGTCTCAAATTTCCTTTACATTTTCTTTGATGACGCACTTATTTATTTCTGTTACTCTATGAAATATCCCCTTTCGGTACGTGTAAATGGAAACCTCAATTCTGGAAGGTACAGTACAGGTATTTTTGAAAAACATGTTGCGCCTTACGCACTTTATACAGGGTGTACGGGAATTTGTGGGAAATGTCCCGGATATGAAGAAAACAAGTGAAAAAGTTACATATAAACTAACATAAATTTCATATAAACATTTTTCGTATAGGCCTCCTGTTCGCAGATATGGGCTTTTACACAAAATTATTGACCCACCAGGTATATTTAAATTTTTCGATGGTCCTTCAAATTACTATCCAGCAAAGTGTTGTGAAGTACTCGCAGCTGCAGGGATGTGACACTCATGGCCCATTTTTTTTAACGCCCTGTATGATAAGAACTTTTGTCAACGTGGCTTACATACCTTTTACTATTGACTGAAAATTAAATACTCTTCATTCATGTGGCTAATCCTAACTAGTGTTGTGCTCGCTCGAGCGAAAAACCGCTTGAACACTCGATTATTGAAATAATCGACATCGCTCGATTATTTAAAAGAACCGTTCGAGTTATCTATTCAGGCGAGAACCGTCGCTCGTCACTTATTATCTTTCTTGTGATCGAGTTAAAAAACTGCTCGTATATTCGAACAGTTTTTCGCTCGATAGGAAATATTCTAGTTATAAATTCAGACAAAAAACCGAAAAATATTGCCTGTCACTTGATTCATGGCCTTCGGTCTACGCGCCGCGCCATTCGATTGGCGACGTTCGAGTTTGACGCTGAGCAGGTAGTACGCGACATACGTTTTTCTTAAAGGCACATAAACGAGAAGGTGCATATAAAAAAGTATGCCAAATCCCCTAGCGGAGTCATCGCGACATGGGTTTTGTAAAGTTTTGTTTTAACTGGCTAGCCAGCGGCGTAGTTTAGGTCTCCGATTGTAAATATTAAAAAATTAAAGGATATAATTTTTAAATTTTTATTTACTATAAACTCAAAAATAACATAATAATAGAAATTGTAATAAAAATAACAAAACGAACAAAATATATAGAAAAATTCGTTGGTAATCTTATAGTAAACATTTTAAAATCTAAACAGGAACTTTTTATTATTAAACTCAAGAAGACTTCTTAAAAATAACACACATTATAGAAATGTTAATGGAAAATAAGAAAATGAGCAAAATAGTTAACGGTATAGGTATCGACAAATTTTTTGGTAACCAAAAGTAAACATTCTTAAATTTAAACAGAAACTTTTAGGTAACTATAAAAAAAAATAATCACCTATTTTCTTATTTTGCCAACTAAGCCTACATTTTTGAAGGGCACACAGTGGGCACCTGATAATTAGTGGAGAATTTGACAGGCCATTTTAAATATCTACTTATTTTATGCTCGTAGATTGAGAAAGATGTGAAGAAAAATATCTCTTGGTAATACTTTTTGTTTTAAAAAAGAACAAGAATAAACCCGAATAATAAATACATATTTGGGTGATTTTTTGCAATTTTGTTTGGTATCGAGATACGTGGTAAAAATTCATTATTCACAAATAAATAGTTCTGGAATTTTTATGGTAGCTACTACAATTTTTTAACTAAACCTGTGCCCACCCGTAGTTACGTGCCTGCTAAATACCGTATCTGATCACATGTAAACGGTTAGGCTGCCTTTCGAGCAGTCGGTGACGTCATCGCTTGGTGAATTGGAATTTCAAGCGATTCACTCGAGCGATTGACTCGATTATTAAAATCGGTCTAGTATCAAATACTCGATTATTAAAATCATCGGTTTTCGAAAAAGCAACATTTTAATTATATCACATATTTGGCGTATCTCGGTAAGAGACACATCTTTATTCTTATCAAATGTTGATCTCAGTGTAAATAAAATGAAGTTTTCTCGAAAACTCGACATGAATGAAGAGTACTTAATTTTTAGTCAATAGTTAAAGGTATGTAAAAACCGTTGTTCAGAGTTCTTATTATACAGGGTGTCAAAAAAGGGGGTATGAGTGTCACAGCTAGTCTGTCCCTGCAGCTGTGAGTAATTCGCAACACTTTCTTGGATAGTAATTTGAAGGGTCTTACTTGGTATACATCATATTAAAAAAAAATTAAATATACCTGGTAGTTCAATAATTATATGTAAAAAACTTGATTCTATTGGAGTTCTTTGGGAGCCGATATCTCCGAAGAGAAGCCTATACGAAAAAAGTTTATATAAACTTGTAAAACTCTTTACACTGGTTTTCTTCATATCCGGGAGATTTTTCACATTTTCCCCGTAAATCCTGTATAGAACCCAATTTTTTGCTTATGCACGACAATGTGCCGCACCACACTGGTCTTATCGTAAGAAATTATCTTATAGAAATAAATAACATAGAATATTAGCTCGTACCCCGACATAAATCCTATGGAACTTATTTGGGATTTTATCGGTAAGCTGTTACAGAATCAAAAACGACAACCTCAAAGCTTACAAGAATCGAACGGTTCACCGAATTATGGAATGGCTTGGGTCATAACGAAAAGAACCTCAATTTTAAGAATGAACCAAATATGTCGGGATGTCAATCGGGACAGGTGTAGGAACACAAGATACTGATTCTTTATTTACTATCAATTTTGTGTATTTTTACGTTATTTATTGTTGTTGCGCAAATTAATGTAATTCATTCATTTTGCAGTATCGTGATTTTTTAACTAAAAAATGCACGTACATTTAATAAAAAGACGTTTACTGAAAATTGTGTATCTCTTAATTTTCGAACATTCGATATACGTTTCTATAGGGCTTAATTCAATTTTAAAAAGTACGATCTACTTTTCTTACAAAATTACAATTATTTACCGGAGAACATATGTGTTTAGTTCTTGGGTTTCTAAACTCGACTGCTAATAATTGCACCAAATATCTCCTCAACAATTTCCACGATTATTTTTTTAATATACTTTAACAAAATTGTTGTAGTAAAATCTATCAACTTGTCGAAAAACAAGTTCTAACATATCGACTAATTTTTTATGGTAATTATGTCAATCCATTTAAAGGTTTATGGAAACCCCCAATCGTGTCAATATTTACACGTTAAACAACAAATTTGAAAATAACGGTATTTCTGTATTGATTCTTAAAACAAGCAAAATAAATTTAACCTAATATTGTCCTTCTATGCTTCGGGAAAATCGTATTTCATTACTATTTCTATAAATGGAAATAGCTCACGGCGCTTTTGCTGTTGACCATAACTAAACTTATGCGACGTATTTTGAACACTTAAAAATTTTCATCATCTTTGATGTTATGTATGTATTTTCGAAATTTGTTGGTTTTTTTAATTGCAGTTTTTTAAGCATATGCTTTTGTGGCTTTAATTAAAAAAGAAGTATTATATTTGTTTATCTCTGAGATATTTTTTAGTTAAAAAATAACGACACTGCAAATTACTTTAATTTGCGCAACAACAAATAAAAATGCACAAAATTGATCAGTACCTTGTGTTTCTACACCTGCCCCGATCGGCATTCCGATATATTTGGCTCATTCTTAAAATTGAGGTTCTTTTCGTTCTGACCCAAGCCATTCCATAATTCGATGAGCCGTTCTCCCAATTCTTGTAAGCTTTGAGGTTGTCGTTCCTGATTCTGATAAAGACCCCTAAACTTAAACCAGATGGAGTTTGTTATCATACCCGAATTCCAATATATCAAACCAGTTCCACAACAAAAAAACATAATTTATTCGGATTATTCTTGTTACAGAAATCAGGAAGGAGGCTTTGGTAAATCTATTAAAGCTAGCTTCAGCTACGAATGGCGAGAACTCATATAAAGGGACCAAGGACTTAACCATCAATTCGATAGATTGCAAAGCACGCCGGTCAGAAAAATGTTGTGCTCCAACGTGGAAATACTATTTCTTCGTTTTACATCACGAAACAACTATTTATGGCACTATTTTTACACCCGCCGATAGTGAAGGAAACTTAGTCTTCAAAGGTCCTTTTATTTTTCAAAATATTCTTGGAGGTTCCATAATAAAATTTAAACTTTACACTTTAGAACTAGACTTTGACTTTTTTATGTGTCCACCAGAGAGGTTTGTACTTCCGTTGATGAGGCTTAGTGCAGAGTTTACTATTGACCTTCCTAATGTAAGTTTGAAAGAATGTTGTATTCGACCAGTTAATGACAGTAAATCATCCGATATTAATGAATTCTTTGAGAGATTGACTATTAGGTGTGTTAAAACCGATAAAACAAGTGATAGGTCTATGGCCTAGACCAGGGGTCGGCAACGTTTTGAGACGGAAGAGCCAAAAGTTATAATTTACACAATTTCTCAGTTTTTAAAGAGCCACTAACGGCCGCAATTTGATATCGAAAGAGACACAACTTGACATCGAAAGACCAGCATACGGCTTGCGAGCCGTAGGTTGTCGACCCTTGGTCACAGCCAAAGCACTGGTGAAGACGCCAAATTGTCTTGCGTCGAAAACGAATTCAAACCTACATGGAAACATCCGACGACGGCGTCATTCGAGGGCTTTCGACAGACTGAGGACAGTAACGACGCGTGTCACGGGGGAGGGGTGCGGTGAAAAGCGAGTACAAGTGGCTGAGAGATAGAATCGGTGCCTAATCCTCGTTAATCGATTCAGAACGAATTTTTAATGTTTTATTTCGATAAAATAAATAATATTTGCGTATGGAACTAAAGAGCCGCAGCTTCACATCCAAAGAGCCGCAGGTTGCCGACCCGTGGCCTAGACCATAATATAATTTATCCCTATATAAGTATATTTTTTTCTGGAATTGCTAGTTGCTAGTTGATTGCGGTTTATGTCAGTAGTAAGTTTTGATACTAAATTCCAATTTGCCTTTAAAAATTTTTCATCATTTCATATTTTAAATTATTATTAAATACTCATAGATATTCAAGTTAATTCCCAAATGTTTTTTCTACAGTGTGTCCCAGGATAAGCGAAACTATAGGTGTAAATAACTAAAAAAATTCGAATTGAAATTTGACTTGCAGGCCAATTGCTTCGCTTCTCCGGTGGATATGTTTTTAAATTGAATTAATTTAAATTGAACTTATTCTTAGGGTTCGCATTTTAAACCATCGACTATTGTAGATATGGCTCTTAGTTATTCTACTTCTGATTCTAATGTAAAGCGGACAACAGTCTACTCTTTAAAATTACATGAAAGAAAAATCCCTTATAAAGTTTAATTTTATGTTATGACAACCTCATTTTAATTATACGTACCTGTATATTATAGTTTACATTTCTACTGATTAGATATAGTGTCTTAATTAAGTATATTTTTTTGTAAATTTAATAACTGTAATAAAATTATTAATAGCATTCAAAACTACATTCGTTTTCCATAATTACCTTCTATATACTACAGTACTGTACTTAAAAGATTTTAAGGTCGGTGATAACAATTTTTTGTTTTGAAACGAGGTAAATTTGTTATATACAAATCCCTATAGTACATTGCTATTGATTATTAAACATGTTACCGACTTTGGCGTTTAGCCGATAAAAATCAAAGATAATTCACAACACACCTACCTGTACCGACAATGTTGCATACGTGACATATCAGGTAAATCATTTCAAACAATGCCCATAACGGTAACAGATATACCTGTAGTTCGAAAGGGACAATGCGATTGAACACAATTTCATAATGCCGAAATCGAATGATTAATAGCGACTGAAAATGATTAACTGACTCTGGCATTGGCAGGGTTGTTTCTACACGGTGACCAACTTATTGTGAGCTTATAACTTAGGTACTACCAAAAACATTGAATTAATAAATAAACAGAATTGTTTTTATTCTGTCAGACTTTTACAAAGATTTAAACAGTAATCAATGATGCCAAGTCTGTACCGAGGGTGCTTAATCTACCACCTGCGTTTGATACCGAAAAATATAATTTTTAATATATTTTGAATGCATTTCTTATGTGTACCTATTAAGTAAAAATATTGTACCAAAAATGTGTGTGTTTTTTAAATTTTCTACTCGTAAAGTTATATATCGTTTCCCAAGAACATCAAATTGCAATGTTTTAAGGAAATCACTGTGGCAACGCTGTTTGGTCATTTTTACCTGCTAGTGTAATAACGACCCTGAAGTTTACTATTTTCGTCCATTTTTCGCCGGCGGTGATGTTAGGGGTTATTCGCTGCTGCCTTTATGATCGTTTGTGATCTGTTGTGTATTTGAATTAATGTTTAGTGTTTTTTCGAACTAAAACTATTTAGAGCTATTTATTAACTATCTACAATGGTTCGTCAATGCGTGGTGTGTAAGAAATTCGACTATTCTAACTCCGGATTAATATCTCGTCGGTAAGTGAGAATAATGAGGTTATGTTTTTTTAGGTAAAGCAATGGTGTAGCTAATTCTTTATTTTAAGTAAATATTGCAAAAATATGGATTATTTCTTCATATTATCTGAATTTCTGTAACAATACCTACAACGCGATTATGACTAATATTAGATCGAAATTATCTAAACGCGTGCCTTATTAGAGCGTTGCCATTTTTTAAAGCCATCTTCTTCTAACTTATTTGAAACTGTAGAACTGTGGATGATTATAAATAAATGGTGTTTTATGACTGAAATGTTTTGTCTCCCCTTTTATATTATATGTTTATGGGTACTACAAGTCTTGTTAAAAATTTTACAGAAGCTGTTTGGTTTAATTGGTAGTTGGTCATTTTGAATAGCCATAATGTATGGTGGAAAAGGTACTTTTGTTAAATTTCATAATAACCTGTATCATCGTCATATCGTCGACCTAATATGAAATTTGCACAAGTCTGAAATTAACAATTTTACAGGAGGAACAAAAAATTTATTTAGGGTTTGTTCGGGTTTGTTCTGTGGTGATTGAAAAATGTGTGCGTAAATTTCGGTACGTCTCAAGCGAAATCTTCGCGGCAATCGCGCCGATTAATTCGCGTGCGCAAACCTTCGACTATAGCATCTTCCACTATAGTGAGAATATTTATTGAGTTTATTACCATCTTGTCGATAAGCAACGAAATAATGTGAAACATAATTATAGTTTGCTCAGTGGTTCCTGAACGTTTTCGTATGAATAGCGAAGGGAGCAAAAAGTATGAAAACCATGCTACCATAGGCGTGCTCAAACAATAATTTATTAAGTGGAAAATAAATAAATACACTGTGCTGATTCCGCAGTGGGATTCTTCCTGAAAATTCAAACTTCTAGTTCTAGTTCTTTTTCTCAAAATGTCCTTCGCTCGGGTATTATTATTTAATTATTAGTCCCCTTTGCATATATACTTCATAAATATTTGCAATGATTTATTTTACTTGGCCGTTTAAATGATTATTCATAATTATTGTCTGATGCCTCACATAATTAATAGAAAAAGAAAATATTACCAAAACGCCAACGCCGGTATAATAAACAAACACAAAATTTCCTCTACGCGTTTCACGCCATTTGTAAAGACAAGTTTCTGTATATTTTAACAGGACTACGAAGAGCGGAATTACGTAAGAAATTAAACTAATGAAGTTCCTGTTTTAGCGTACGATGTCAAATTTGATAAAACAAATTTAATGATGCATTTTTGGAACCTATAATGAGTCGGTAGACAACAAATTATCTTGAACTTATTTACATTTGAATCAATTTTGACATAATTATTTCTTGTTAGCTTAATGGAAACTAACAAGGGGTGAACTCAAAGTCACGGTCTCACAAATTATACAGGGTGTCCGGAAAAAGGAGGTCAATCCGTTAACCATATATTCCTTGAGCAAAAATAATATTACTTTTATAATGCCATTTTTCATTTTTGACCCTCATGTGCGATATACAGGGTGTTAAAGTTTGAAATTAAAAACTGATTTTTTTGAATAATTCGACTATTTAATGAGATATTAACTTAAAATTTGGTACATTACGTCAGCACAAAATGTTACATCTTTTGAGAGGAACAAAACAAGAAATGTTTGTCAAATACTCAAAATAGGGGGGGTCCAGTTCCCGCTGACCACCCCTATTTTTTAGTGTGTACGCCAGTGACTTCTAAACTATATTTTTTTAGGTAATCATTTATTTTTGATTATTTTTTCTCCCTTATAAAATTTCGATCAAATCATGTGTTTTGGAGATAAGCTGAAAAGCATGGATCCTTACCAGATGCCAGCGCGGCTGACGGTAATCCAATAATTTTCAAATGCTAAATCAAGTCAGCCGTTGTGGCATTACCATGGATACAAGATATAATTAAGTAAAACTTTACAATAAGTGACAATACCGAAAACAAAAGACTAACCAAAAATAATGACAGTGGCGTACAGATAAAAACCTGTAGTACTAATTCAGTTAAATGAAATTAGTTTATTGACCTACTAAGAACTTACTATTGCTAATCTTCATATAACAGTAAACATCATTGTTATCATTCGTTCTTAAGACAATAATTTACTATTACTTATTAAAAACATCATAACAAGATAACAAATACTCAAAACATATTATTTTC
This sequence comes from Barypeithes pellucidus, assembly GCA_963991005.1. Taxonomy (NCBI): domain Eukaryota; kingdom Metazoa; phylum Arthropoda; class Insecta; order Coleoptera; family Curculionidae; genus Barypeithes; species Barypeithes pellucidus. Next base: position 29,794,903 of record OZ022556.1, on the reverse strand, counting down.
GAAAGGAGTATAATAATCGTCGTGACATCTCGCGGTGGTACATAAAAACGGCGAAACGCGTCTGGGTATTAGTCTGGCGAAGGAAAATGGAAACAAATTTCTATATTCAAATATTATTTTTTTAAATTAACGTTAGTAACAAAAAACAAACAAAAAAAATAGTCTAAAGGAATTGCTCGACATGACCTCCATTTTTTTGAATACACATGCGAGCTCTCTTTATTAAAGAAAATCTTAACCTTTGAAAAATATGTGGTTTTAACCTGAACTGCTGTCCAGCTTGAAGTATTCTTTCTATTAAATGATTCTCGCTCAAAATCAGAACCATATACACAAAATCTTTCATACACCCCCAGACTGAATAGTCCAACGGAGTAAGGTCTGGGGAACGGGGTGGCCATTTAACATGAGCATCATGGCCCCGACCAATCCAGCGATTAGGAAAGATTTGGTGTAAATAGTTCCTAACATTTATAGCAAAATGCGGTGGAGCACCGTCTAGTTGAAACCAAATATTTTGTCTTACTATTAGAGGCAAATCATCAAGTAAATCGGGCAGTGTGTTTTGAAGAAATAGTAAAAATGAATGACCAGTCAAATTTCCTGGTAAAATTACAGGACCAAGAAGAAAATTATTTACGACACCTGCCCACACATTTACTTTCATATTTACTTGATGATGCGTCTCTACTATGGCATGAGGATTTTCTTATGTCCATATGTGTGTGTTATGAATATTTGTTATCCCGTTTCTCGTAAATGAAGCTTCATCAGTAAACAAAATGTGTCTGATGAAACGTACATCTCGGTTATTCATTTCACATAACCATCTACAAAATAAAAGCCTTGCTTCGAAGTCTTGAGGCTAAAGAGCGTTCACTTTTTGAATATGATACGGGTAAAGCTGCTGATCTCGTAAAACATGGGGTACCACAGTTTTCCCAATGCTTTCAATCTGCCTAGACAAAACTCTGGTACTTATGTTTGGTGTTTCTTCGACAATTCTTAAAATATCCTCCTCTTGGCCTGGCCGAATTACACGAGGTCTGCCGCAATTACCTCTCCGATCTTCGCGAAAATGTCCATTCTGTCTAAGTCGGTTCACTAAGTTAGAAAAATATCTCCTTTTTGGGTGAACTCGATCTGGAAATTTTTCTGCATAGCGCCTAGCGAACAAACTAGCGTTGGAGTTACATTTTCCTATTCGAGAAATGGAAATTAATTTTTAGCATTAACGATAATATAAATCTTACCCATCATTAAAATCATATCCGTCATTTCAGAAAACGGTAATAAATGTTCTCGTCTAACATCCATATTGTTTCTTTTTTACTTGAAAGAGGACTTATTAATTAAAAAACTTTTAAATCTTAAAACACAGTGAAAAGTAATATTTAATTTGACAGCAAATAAAACAACGATGCCGTATCCATGGTAATACTACAACGGCTAACTTGATTTAGCATTTGAAAATTATTGGATTACCGTCAGCCGCGCTGGCATCTGGTAAGGATACATGCTTTTCAAATTATCTCCAAAACACAGGATTTGATCGAAATTTTATAAGGGAGAAAAAATAATCAAAAATAAATGATTACCTAAAAAAATATAGTTTAGAAGTCACTGGCGCACACACTAAAAAATAGGGGTGGTCAGCGGGAACTGGACCCCCCCTATTTTGAGTATTTGACAAACATTTCTTGTTTTGTTCCTCTCAAAAGATATAACATTTTGTGCTGACGTAATGTACCAAATTTTAAATTAATATCTCATTAAATAGTCGAATTATTCAAAAAAATCAGTTTTTAATTTCAAACTTTAACACCCTGTATTTCGCACATGAGGGTGAAAAATGAAAAATGGCATTATAAAAGTAATATTATTTTTGCTCAAGGAATATATGGTTAACGGATTGACCTCCTTTTTCCGGACACCCTGTATATAGTATATTAAAGATTAAACGTGGTTACATGTTTCGCCCAATTGGGCATCATCAGACCTAAAAAATTTTTTCAAAATTCATTTAAAAAAAAATTGGAATATAAAAAAGATAAAACCACGAAACAACGTTACTAAATTACCTTAGAGTAAAAATTTACACCACAATCCAAAAAACTGCACAAACATCAAGCAGATACATTTAAAAAATAATAAAATACGTGTTACTTAATAAAATAAAATACATATATTTAATGTTAAAATGTCGACTGATCATCCTAAAAAATTGTTTTTAAAAGAATTACAAAAAATAAAACCAGTGGTGAAGTAAATCATCCGGGATGATTTTTTAGGTCTGATGGTGCGCAGGTGGGCGAAACATGTTTAATCTTTAATATACTATATATAATTTGTGAGACCGTGACTTTGAATTCACCCCTTGTTAGTTACCAAATAGGTATCTTGGAGATAATGGATTTTTCTAAGTTAAGGAAAAAGCTTATATGGTTTCACCCTTTAGCAAATACAGACCGCTGCTACAGGGTTGCCGTACATCTGCAGACAATGAATAGAGATTAATTTTATTCATCTAAATATTGGGGAAAATAATCATTTTTACACATCTTCGCGTTTGTCTAGGTTGATTGGATAATATTATATTAAAATTTATTATATTACTGCTAAATTGAGTTGTTGTAATTGGAAATGACATAGTATTATTTTCAATTAGCGATTTTTATAATACAACTAACCGTAGCATGGCCAAATTTTTTGCTCGCATTCCTTCCAACGTACAGAAACGGCTGGACATACAATAACGTTTTGTGTAAAATATAAGTTACTTACTCTGCTTCGTCAATTGTTTCCGCCATTGCTAGGAAGACACAGTTGAGCAATATGGTGGTCATGACCATATAATCGAAGTACTGATTTGTGCATAGGTATATACAGATTTTTCGAATCGGACTAAACGGACTAAATATAAAAATGGAGTTCGTGGCTGTAAATCGATGAATGTAGTTTTTTCGGAATCTTTTTGACACAACGCAGAATGTCTGAAACAAAAATAAATAGTTAGAATACATATTTTCGGCCAAAATTACTTTAAAAATTAAGAAACAATCTATTTAACAAAATAAAATCTAAAATATACACACACAACTCCATGCTGACATTATTCGTTAATAATTTGTCCGGAAAACCACTGTAACTGCTTGCCAAAATAATAAATAGTTTCATTTTAGGAAACGAGCCCTTTGCGGCGAATTTTCTGAGGGGACAGACAAGTGCTATAATAGCTTCATATAACATATACTTTATCCTATTTTTCTATTTTACGTCTTTTTTAATACTATATTTAAAAAAAATATATGTCATATAAATCTCGTTAATATACAGGGTTATTTTTTTAAAACGTGACAGACTAACTTTTGTATTTCAAAAGATATACCTATATTCCTGAAGTAAAATTTTAGGAATTAGTTCAACTAAGTAAAATGTGTGGAAGAAATAAATACGTTGTTGCCAGACTAGGCGCTATTTAAATAATACTTATTTTCTTAAATGAAAACACAGCATTTTTTAACAAATTTTGATACATCTTAAGATTCTAGACTAGTGCAAATTTTTGATGAGAGTGGCTGTTTACCAGCTAATAGTGCATAAACTTTTTATTTTCAAATAATAGTAACAAATTTAATTCCTAAACATTAATTTTTTTTTAAATGGAATGGATTTCCTTGTTGGGTTCTGTAGCAACAAATACGTCCAACAAAATTTATTTTAACATTATGTAATATTTCAGGGGGCTGTTCGGGTTTGTTTTGGTTTGTTGGAAAAAAATAAAAGTTATGTATTTGCTTTGATTAGATATTATATTAAAAAGTCTTTAGTGGATTTTCCCTATATTTGAATATTTTATAGTAATATTTAGGTTCTACTACTTTGTAATCCAAAATCATAGGTTTCTGAATGTTTTTTGGGCTTAAATATGACTTTCAAGTATTAATAATTTGAGAGTGGAAAGTCTTTTTGACATTTCAGCTGTCATGTGTGCTACGGTGAAAGTTCCTGATTGCTTTGGACTAACGAGGTTGTACTGATTATTGGGCGCATTCAGCAGAGCCCATGGATTTGTAAGCGATTAAAATTAATTAAAAATATAAGAAATTACGAAAGAAGTGAATTATAATTATACAAACATATTATACACGATCTCTGCTAGTAAAGAGGAGCAATAATCCATTTAGTACAGAAAAAATATTAATATTTGAAAAAAATATTTAGGAGGGACCTTAACCAAATAAAAAACTGACAACATTATGTATTCCAACAGAACTACAAATCGATGCGCTTCATGACGTCACCCATTAAAAATCGCTTATAAATCGATGGGATCTGCTGAATGCAGCAATTAGTTAAACAAACATATCGAAATGAAACAGGAGCAAAGTTGTACATTAAAGATAAAAAATGTGTTTCTTGCAAACGCTAAGCTTTTGTTTCGATTGTATTCAAACTCCGCATGTCATAGACGAGCCATTAAGAGCAAGACAATAGCGTGTTTTTCAACGAATAATGAACAAATGAAAACTAGGCTACAAAGCTGTTAGGCCTAAAAATATATTCGATGGTGTTTCTAATTTATAGCTTATTTCCAGTTTTTGTAATATTGCTTAGATTCCGGTGTAATAAACACAAACGAACAGGAACAAAAGAACAAGAAAGTAGTTAATTTTTCTATAGAAGCAACAAATGAAAAAATATAAACGTTAAAATAATTCTTAAACTTATAAGTTAAATTCCTGTATATTCATATAGTAACCATACAGACTTTCTCCCTAATCTCCTTACTCTAATATCGATATTTCCGAGACCTCGGAGTCTTCAGAAGACGAAAATACATATTTGGAAATATCCTTTGAAACTTATGACAAAAAACACTTAAAAAATAAAATTAGGTTATGTTGGGTTACTGTCAAATGTTTAGATATAATTGCACATTATATTGGGCCGAAAGATTACTACCCGCCAAAATATGCCTTTTAGTATACCTAGCATCTGTGCAGAAACAGAATATGATCAAAGCTTATGTTCAGCTCTCTACGATTCGATATTTCCAAAAATATTATATTTTTAATATTTAACAAATATTGTAGTTTGTTAAAAAACGGAAGCAATGATACTAGACTTGCATGTATTTTGATGGAAGGAAATATAAGACCTTGTATCAGGATAAAATAAACGATCGATAAAGTTGCAGAAGTATTTCACAAGAACATGTTTCAATAGTAGAAGAACCGGTCAATCATTTTATGTAGGACAGAGTCCGCCAACTGATCTGGGAATAATATTGCTTTTAAATTCATTATTAAACTCATAAAGCGTTTACGCTATTTAAAACAAATAATAATTCTTCTTCTTCCTCTTTTAAATAGGACGGTGTCCTGTTTTCTTCGACGTGAATATCTTACTCCTGAGAGGCGGATGTCCAGCTATCATACCAGCGTTTGGGTGGCCTCCCGGGTAGTATTCCGATATTGGGATTTGCAGTCCTAGCTATCCTTGCCAGGCGGTCCTCCGCCATTCGTTCCACATGGTCTCTCCACTCTCTGCGTCTGCCTTGGGTCCATCTCACGATGTCCTGGATTCCGCATTTGTTCCTTATTTCCTCACTTCGTCTTTGATCGATGAGTGTACTTCCTGTGATTGATCTTAACGATCTCATTTCTGTACTGCGAACAAGGCGCTTCGTGTAAGTGGTATCTGCCCTTGTTTCGACGATTTTAAAATATTATGTACTCTCAACCCTCCTATATGGGGCAGAAGCGTGGACCCTTACAGATGCCTCATGTAGGCGCATAGATGCATTTGAGATGTGGTGCTATTCTCCGCGTACTCAGAATCCCATGGATACACCACGCGTCAAACGATGCCGTATTGCAACGCATCGGTGGGCAACTGGAATACCTACCAAGTGTCAAACGTAGAAAATTGGAATACATCGGCCATATCATGCGAGGTGAAAAGTACCACCTTCTTCAACTCATCCTACAAGGGAAAATAGAGGGTCGACGATCAGTAGGATGCAGACGTATATCGTGGCTGCGAAATTTACGAACATGGACCGGAATGACATCAACAGCTCTATTCAGAGCGGCAGTGAATAAAGTAATTTGGACCAACGTGATAGCCAACATCCACAGAGGATACGCACTCGAAGAAGAAGAAGATTAAAAGCTAGGAATAAACCAAGTTCTACAAGTGTTTGAAATTATACTTTTCAAAAATGCACAAAAGTTGTTATCAACCTAAAAGACACTTTTTGGAGTTATACAATTATGATACCGATATAACGTTACTTCAATTGTATCAATATCTCCATAAATATTTTTCCTTTTTTTGAAATTGGTGTACTTAGTTTTAGAACATCCCATTGCACATGCCCATGAAAATTTACTTCCAAACAATCCCCCCAGATTTGATAGTAACAAAAATACCAAAGAAATTTGTTGGGACAATCAACTACCCATTTGCTCGTGTTTGTTCCAATGAGTCGGAATCCTTTAGCAACGCTTTTGGCTTATTCCATAGAACCTTTACAGTCAAGAACTGATTTTAACTGATGTGGAAACGAACCTAGTTATAGTGAAACCCGTTGTATGTAATGAGTAAATAATCTTTCGTCATAGGAGCATGCAGACCTGGAATATCAATCAGAGTACTTGAAGGAAACATTAGGAAAACCTAAAATGTTGCGACAACACCTGAATCTTGTTACATTTGTCCCTTTTAAAATACTTGATGAGCTTCACAAATTGATTTTAATTCTTGTAGATTATGTTGCAGTATGCCAGATTTTACTTAGGCATAATGATTGTTATAATATAATACTACTTCGAGCCATTTATTCAAAACTGGATGAGATTGAAGTGGAATTTTTGTAGACTCGATATGAAAGAAGTTTATTCTGTTAAGTGATTTTAAAAATATCTTTTGTTTCGGGGAATAACTTCAACGGCTAAATAAGAAATTCGAACTGACGTCTCTGCTAGAGCTTGTAGTAAACACGTAATATACAAGAGGTGTGTGAAAGTTTTCGTAAGTATTTTGCGAACTTTTATTACATGTGTGCAGCATATTGAAGTACATGTCTCTTGCAGCTCAATTTACTTGAATAAAAATGGAAGAAGTCGCAAAAGCTACAATCGATACAGCTTCCCGTATAATTTAGGCGCGACACCGTCCAATTTATTTATTTGCTAAAGTTACAAATTATAACCATTTTCGAATAATTTCTAAAGAATATTAACGCGCGATTATCTACTATAGAATTCAAGAATGAATAATAAATACGACCTAATGAATATTCGCAGTTTATTCACACATTTACGGTTAATGGCTTTGCACCATTTTGCCAAGCGTAAATCGTTATTATATTATTATTAGAAACAGCATTACTCTGCGCTGCTCGAGGATGTTTTCATAAGATCAGCCTTAAGAAATCTAAGGCCCCTATTAAGCATGCATTTCTTGTCGCGGCATTCCTTGCCGCGGCGTTTTCGAAATAAATTGTTCTTATGGGCGCTTTTGATCACTTTTATCGTTGAGAGACCGACAGGAATAGCAGGTTTTTGTGTATTCCGTTGATGATGACGTAGAAGAATAATCCTATAGGTCTCCTTGTAACTGGATCTGCTCAAAATCTCAAGGGTCCTGAACCTGCCTTCGGGATATCAAAACAGGCAACGAGGACAACCTTAGTTAGATGGGCGCAAAAACAATGGTACGGGATACCTAGTCAAGCACACGCACAGGCCGCAATAGGAAAACCCTCGAAAAAGCTATCGAATTGAATGAAACTCTTAACGCCGTCCCAGCTGAGACAGGTGACTGGCTTGCTAACAGCCGGTGTCAGTTAAAAAGACACCTTCAACGTAAAAGAATCTATAATGGACCCATTTAATCTAGATTTTGCTACGAAGAGGATGAAACTGCCTCCTTTATCATATACAGGGTCCGCAAACGAAGCGTGGACGGAATATTAAATCGTCATCGAAGAACTTATCAGCAATACTGAAACAGCTTGAGATATTGGATTAAAAGCGTCATGTTTTAAAAATATTTTACATTATACAGGGTGGCCCAAAAAAGTGTGACAGCATAAAGTTATATTTTTTTAAATAGGACACCCAGTATTTTATTGCATATTTAGGTTCGTATTACTATCGTTTATAAGTGCCTCAAATTTTATTTAATTTGGTTTTGTAGTTTCGGAGAAATAAATTAAAAACTAAAAAAAAAAGTTTTGCAGTCCTGAATAAAAAAATCAAAAAAAACAATCCAGAACTTTTTTTTTAACCTGGCATTGAGTGAAATTTATGACAAGAGGTCTAGAGATACTATGAATGTAATTGCGTTTATTTATTTTATACAGGGTGTTCATAATAAGCTTTCAAAAACCCCATATTTTAAAATAATTTTTCTCAAGTTTTTCAAATGGAACACCCTGTATATTATTTGACTATTTGACGTAGAATTCGTAGACAATTTTTTTTTGTAATACAAGCATATAAGTTATATCCAGCCGTTTTCGAAATAATAATAAATATCATAAATTATGTTGTTTAAATAGAGTTTTTATTGGGAAATTTTGTTATAGGCGACTAGACTAATAATTGTGAACTAAAGTAAATGTTCAAAATAGCATCCTTTTACTTAATTTAATGATTTTCCTCTACTGCCAACAGAACTCTTAATTCATTTTCTTCATTAATTTATTAAAAAAAATTTTTATATTTTCTATTATGCATTCGCTTTCCTAAGAATAAAAGAAACCTTTAGTTTTTTACCTTTTTATTTTCTATATTTTTTACATAATCAAAAAGTTTTTCTTTTCCTGCTTGCTAGTTACCTCAATGTCATAGGTATCCTTTGATGTTTTACGTTTCACTGAAGATGAAGGCTTAAGCCTTCGAAACATGTATGGTTTTTAGTTTTATTTATTGCTATTAAACTAGTGGAGCAGACTGTGAGTTTCTTTACCTCCTTAAAAATATAAATACCTATTCTACCAAAATCAAAATTAAAATCATTAAAATCCAAAATCCTCACCTTATTTCTTCGTTATGTTTTATATGTATTATTTGCGGAAAAACTCGCTGTCAATAACTTAATCAGTAGATCTTTATATTTATTTTGAATTAATGTAAAAAATAAATACAAAGATCTTTTTAACTTTTATTATTGTCATTCACATTTATGGTACAGTTTGAGCAACCAGAAATATCGCTCAGAATAATCGCCCAGAGTAATTGCTTCTGTAGTTCCCCTGATCAGGATTTTGTTGTCATTTTTGCTGCTGGTGAACTGTAAGAGACAATAGCACTAAATAACGACGTCGTAAGAAGGCACATGGCAACAAGTCTCATGTTATTCTCCAGTGAGTTGTCAATATATCCTTCTGCCACTGTTCCATCCAGTGAGTCTGCAAGTAGGCCGACGATCGACTGGAACAGTGACCAGTGCAAAGATTTGGATCTGGTAGCTTCAAAATTTCTCCTATAACATCAGGCATTTACCAAAATTATTGATACCCACTGGATTTCTAGAACATTTGTTATTAATGTATTTGATAAAAAATCGTCCGATGAGTTCTATATTTTCTGTTTAAATTGAAATAAAATGGCTCAACTACAGTGAAAGTACGTGGAACATTGGTTATTCTAATGTAATATCCAAATCCTCGATGAAATTTTGCGTGCAATTTTCCATTGTTTCTTGGACTTTTTCGCCAACAACTCAAGGTAGCTCAACTTGCTGCATCATTTATTTCCACATTTCTATCATTTTCCTCCAAAATATTTATCGAAAATCGCACAAATTCAAAAAATACCGCTTTTTACATCTTATTGACAGTGAATTTTTCAGTAACAAGCAACAATACACATTTGTTGCCATGTAACTTATAATCAAGAAATAAGTTAGTTGTCTCTTGATTTTGGATTTTTATGGCATTAATTTTGAATTTTTTAGAATAGGTATCAATTTTTTTGTATATTGTACACTTTTAGCACTAACATCATAACAGCCATTTGCCAAAAAAAAAACGTTTCAAAGATCCTCGTAACTTTTAAAAATACTACTACTACTATACTATTTACTTTTAAATATATCAGTGATTTAAACAAATGTTTCGGTTTATTTCTCTCTTCTTTTTTAAATAAGAACTATACGACCTGAACAAAATACTTCTGAACTTAAACCATTTCTACTATCTTAAAATTTTCTAAGATACATCGAGAAACTTTTAAGCGAACTTCGAATTAAATTCTTTCTAGCTGTAACCTAACTGCAACCGAGAAACTTTAAGTTATAATCCTTATGTGGTCAAAACTTTTTTAAATTATCGATTTGGCGTAGAAACTCACAGTATTACCTAAAAAATATTGCAGCAACATTTTATAAAGGAGAAATTATTTTAACGCTTTAATTTATGAACAGCAGATAAGAACATTATTATTATGTTTTACAGCTATATAAAAAAAAACTTCGATTTTAATGTAAATTTATATACTGAGTTGTTATAGATAGAAGAAACAAAAATCCAATCGATAAAAGTACTAATTTTTATCGAGCTGGGGGGAGACATTGTTTAATAGAACTCATAATAGTGGTGTGTTACCACTCTTTTTTCTACAACACCGCTAACACTAAAACACAAGTAATATAACTACGAACACTGGTCAAATGCTAGAGAAGTAAGAGTAGTCAAGCACCATAAACTAATGAAGTGCCGATTCAGCGCCGGCGTGGTCGTGAGAGAGAGGTCCGGTTACTCTTGAGATGGGGCCATGCCTCGTGGGCAGGTGGCGGCGTGGTCGTGAGAGAGAGGTCCGGTTACTCTTGAGATGGGGCGATGCCTGGCGGGCAGGTGGCACCGACGTCGCGCGGGATATAAAGACCTTCAATTTTACAAGGGTTAAAGTTCAAATTTTACACACGAAAAGAATGGTTTACGCTAAAGGATAAATAATATGGATTGCAACCCTAGGGCGACATCTATGTAATGTTTTTTAACCAAATTGGATTGATATAATAATCGTATGAAATGGCGTCGTCAATTAACTCTTAAGTTGCTCCTTTAGCTAGAGCTGAACCTGCCAAAGGCCGTAGGGAGTGGTTTATAAGTTTTTAGTTTGAAAATATTTAATAATTACCGATCTAATAGAGGTGCCACTTTTTCGTAAAAATGCTTTTACAGATAAGAGCAAGACGGTTTTTTTTTCAAATTAATTTAAGGTGAGGGGTGAACATGTTAAAACTATTTAAATAATTAAACTGTTATTATTTTGCATTTGTTCACAATGACAAATTTTTTTAATACACTTCGAAAGCTAACATAATAAAGTGTTAAATAAAGAAATACGGATATTGATACGATCAGTGCAACTGGAGATATTAAATTTCAAGTATGAGAAGATTGCGAGAAAATCCGGCAAATTTTCAAGAATTCATGTGTGGATATTTTGGAAAAGGATTTTGTTTTTCAGGAAAATCCTGAAATACGTTGAATGTATATGTAAAAAAGATTTCGGACGATTCTAAAATGACAAGGTTAATAAGTGTGCGGTTTGTAAAAAAATTACCCATGTATGAATTTTTAGCAAGTTGAGATAAATTTAATTTCTTCTATGGTGCATAAAATGCTAGTCGTTGTTTGCGACTTTAATAATGTAATATTTTACGATTTTAGCTGAAATAAATGCCGTCAAAGATATTTGAACATTAATTTTTAAGACAATTTTGATTTTCATGTAGCACACTTTGGTATGGCAGAAGATATCATAGACCGTGACCGATGTTTCAGATAAAATCAAAAATGACTTGATAAATCGTGTGCACATGCACTGAAGATTTTGAAACATACGTTATACTCAATTGCCGAAAACGGACACTGCAAGAAATTTATACCCACAACGCGATGTGGATTTTCATAATTTTCAACATCAGGTTGCGGGTATATTCCATATACACAAAACGCGTTGTGGGTAAATTAGGAAAATTCATGACGCGAAATCACGATTTTAATCGAAGGCACACGACGGTTTTGGTATTATGGATAATAATAAATACTCATAAAGCGTAAAATACATAAGGTGAAAAGATCCATCAAAAATATGTAAAATAACACGTTTTAAAGATCTATTTATGAATTAAACATTTTCTATAATAACTAATATATTTATTATTTATTCTTGCATGTTAGTGATTCATGACATTTTGAGTTACACTTTTTGTTACGTCGTTTACAGGATCATTTATTATCACCACAAAATCTTTTACAGTGGCATCTGAGAAATCCTTGACCGGAACCTTTAGATGACATATTTGCTGCCGGTCGCATGGGTATTTTTGATATTATTATCGATGGATTGCGACATGAACTGCGAATCTGCTTGAAGAAGTTAATTTCTTGAAAACAGTCTGTTCAGTGGCCTATTCTCAGTACTCAGTTTATACAAGGCATCAACTTTTCGTCCTGGTTATTTGTTTTCGCATTGTGGGTATTTATTATTATCCACAACACGAAAATCGTCGTGTGTCCTCGATTAGAATCGTGATTTCGCGTCGTGGATCTTTCTAATTTACTCACAACGCAGTTTGAGTATATGGAATATACCCGCAACGCGATATTGAAAATTAGTGAAATCCACATCGCGTTGTGGGTATAAATTTCCGGCAGTGACCGTTTTCGAAAATTAAGAACAACATATTTTCATATACAGCAATATCTACAGGGTCCTTTATCTCATCTCCCGTCTTCCATAGCTCAGTTATTAATTCAGTTAGATATTTTGCAAATTTTACCCCCATCATAGGATACGTCTCAGTAAAATATCTTTGAATATACAGGGTATCTTATAAAACTGTGACGTCATGACGATATATTTTTTAGGTTACATGCCATATATTTTGTTGCTTATTTCGGTGCTTCTTATGGTTATTTACATACTACTAAAATTTGATTTGACAGTTGAAGTGTGCAAAATATCAACATCCTAACGTAATTAGTAATTGAGCTAAAGAAGACGGGCGGTGAGATGCAAGACCCTTTATAAGAGGTTCAAAAGGATTATAAAATTACTTGGTTGTAAGTATTGTTAATCTACCCTAAAACCTTTTGAATTAAATGGATAACTCTTGCAGAACTCAATAATTCAATCCATGGCGAAAATGGAGTTAAATGGAAACCTAATTAAAATTAATTGATACATTATTACGATATTATTTTGCAAGGTAAAATTAAATCGGACTAGTCAATTAATTTATTAACGAGAAGCTTAAGCTAAACTATGAGTTTATTAAAGAAAAAAATTAAATCAGAATAAAAGTAGAATAGACGGGTCTAGATGGTTAAATTCATATGTTGTGGAAATAATATTATCTAAATAGGGTCTTATGGAATTGACTTATTATATTTAAATGGCTGACTCCTTGGGTATCCTAGAGAAAGTCTACATACTTTTTTTTTAAATCGAATATCTAAATATAATTAATAATAAAAATCCTTTTTACCCACATATTGTCGTGCCGTTCCATCTGGATTCACTTAGCAACAATGTGGGTCACTAGAGTATACTAACCGTTTTGTCATATCACACCGCGTGTCTCGTGTCCTTGCTCGGATACCGGCCGCGCGCGACTATCGTTGCTTCAGTATGTTTCTAGACTCGGGGGTGGAGTGATGCTGTCGAGGGTTTCACGTGCTTGACGTATACGAATTTTAAACGTTTTGTTAGTTGTAGCAGTACCAGATTTTATTGTGAAATAATTCATAATAATAAATGTTGTGATGTGATTTCAAATTTGTGTAATATTATCTACTGTTGAGCTGTTGAAAAACAGCAAATTTTTATTTTATTTTTTTATTGAATTTAATTATAAAACGGATTATAAGATCGAAGGTAAGAAAGAGAGTATATACCTTAAAATTGTAGTTTTTTTTCTAAAAAGTTTAAAAAAGAAGTGACGTGTCAAAGACGTCTTGCTGTCAAAAACTGAACACGTGTTCTGTGTTGCAATATGACAACACCGCCTATAATGCCCTAATCTCTTTTAAACCCTCGAGACTGCCTTAATAAACTATTGATTGCGAATGTCCTCAGGAGCGGACACTTAGATTTTGAGATTTCATATAAAGTGTATATTTCGCTTAATAATTCAAAGCGGCATTTATGGTTATTTTTCTTCAATTTATTTTCATCTCAGGATTTGCCGGTTTAAATATAATAAGTCATTTCCATAACACATTATACAGGGTCATTCACTGTGAGTGGCCTATTAAAAAATCTCGGGATCTAAAAAATATATTTATGTGAAATATTAGTAGTCGCTATAAAAGATGCGGATCTTCTTATAGAAGACAATTTGACGTACTTATCACTTCCGGTTATACTAGACGTCGGTATCAACATTCTTATTTTAAATAGAACACTCTATATATTATTACATTTTTGGATTCTACGGAAGATTCTAGGCAGATTTCGTACATACCTTCCTGGTGGAACGACCTTCCCGAGGTCGTTTTCCCAACGCGTATAACCTCCAACGATTCAAAACCAACGTGAATCGCTTTTTGTGCACACGCACCACTCCCAGAGTGCCCTAAATGATTTTTCCTATAGTGCCTGTGTTTGATCATAAAAAAAAAATCAAAAAAAAAATCATGTAGTATAGTAAATCATATTTGACATATTTATTCTTTTCTGTCTAAAATAACGTTTAATTAATTATTAATTTTTCCTATTAGCTTCTATTATTTAATTTGGGTTGGGTTCCTTGTTGAAAAGGGCCTGCTTTAATCGATTTTATAAATATTTTTAAACTATTACTGCTAAAGTTCAAAAAATAAGATGAACAATGAAATTGAGAAAACAAAACTGCACAAAATCTACATTTTCAAATGGAAACTCCAAATTTTATAATTATTTTCTATTTCATTAAAAATAAGGTTAAGTAAGTTTGTATTAGGTTGTCTAAAATTTGTAGTTTTCATGTTGCCAATTTAATATTTTTATATTGCCATTTTGCCACAGATTGTAAGTTCAGTTACTCCTAATTGGCTATGACGACGTTGAAAAACAGTCAAATGTCAACGAAATAATTTTGTCACATGTTCTTGTTATTATTTTATCACATTCTCTATAAATAATATACAAGTTTAAATAATCTTCCTTTGTATACTTTAAGCGCCCCATCATTATTATTAAAAATTTTCAAATAGTAAGTGACAGCTTTGTAACGCCCTGGAGCGGGTGATCCTTCTTTTATTAAAAAAAAAAAAAATATAAAAATCAAAATAATAATCTAACATGGAAAATCAAAAGACACTTGAAGTATTTATTAAAAATTCACTAACAAAAAAAACCTACCTTTATATTCGTAAGTCAAGAGCTTCACATTACTAACCGCACCAACTTTCAATCAAAAACTAAAAATTTAAGATTCTAATTCTCTCGCCCCAAAAGCCAAATAATCCAAAAGGAGGGGAACCGACACGCGTATACCATGGTGATGTCAGAAGCTACAAGCTGAGACAAGAGAATTCTCGCGTCACGTTAGGAAAGTTGCCGGATCTAGGTCTAAACAAGAATCGACAAGTAACCACCGGATAATAAGATTATTGTAAAAACTTGAACAAACAGCACGACTCTTGCGTAGGCACGAAAAATCACCTTTTTTCGAGATTCAACATGCGTCTAATTTTTCGGTATAAATAAGCCCAGAGCGCTGGAGAAAAAAGTCAGTCGGTTAAGTCATACCATTCGGTTAAGTCAGTCAGTCGGTGAAGTCAAGTCAGTCAGTCGGTGAAGTCAAGTCAGTCAGTCGGTGAAGTCAAGTCAGTCAGTCGGTGAAGTCAAGTCAGTCAGTCAAAGTCAGTCAAACAGTCAGATTCCAACTGTCATAGTCGAAGAGCTAAATTTAATCGTTGATAAAAAGTCTTGCAAAAATCAGTTGTTCGAGAAAAAGTTATAATCGCGAAAAAGAACAGTTATTAAAATAATTCACCAAATGAACTTTTGAATCGCTCGGGTAATCCAACGGTCGACGTCATATTTTCACATTTGGTGCGCGAAGCAAATAAACGCTAGATAGATACGCGGCTTCGGGTTTTCAGTGACTACGTTCACGAATTAAGCGAGTCAATAAAAAGTGAGATTTCCTAATATATTATTATACCCTAAAGGGGTGGTTTTGCTTAAGTTAAATGTGCATACTTGTGTTAAATTGTACGAAGTAAATATTGGAAACTACAAAAATTGGTGAATAAAAATACCTTCAAAAATAAGGAAGTGTTTTTCTATCAAGAGAAGAAGAAGGATCGATAGGGAATCTTCCGCTCGGGTTTCCTGTTGACCAAGGGAAGTTATAAGGTGAGACTAGATAAATATTAAGCCAACCAGACCTGCGGTGCTCGCCCTTATTGAGTTGATAACATATAAGAGAATAAATCCTGACGGGATAGAATAAGGGTGGGTCATCACATTGGTGTCCGGTGTGTGGGGTTTAAACGGATTGTTTAAACAGATTGAAAAGACTACCCTAAAGTTTTTATTGAAGATAAATATTTTTAGAAAAATAATTTTGTGGTCAGAATGACTAGCCCTACACCCGTTGCTCCAAGCCCAACTAGTATTATTATGAATACTCCAAAAATTTTAGTAGGAATAGAATCTATACCTTTATATGATGAAACAACTAGTATCGACGAATTTCTCACTATTGTTAATGAAACAGGCGTATTAGCAAATTGGACTGACAAAGAAATGGCATCTATAACTAGATTAAAATTAAGATACAGAGCTAAACAATTTATTGACTCTGAACCTTCTCTACAAACAACAACTGATTGGAAATTATTAAAAGATAATTTAAAAACACAATTTACTAGACAATATGTAAAGGGTTCTGCAATGAAAAATTTTATGGAATGTCGACAAAGAACAAATGAAACATGCAGACAATTTTTGACCAGATTAAAAATCCTTGCCAATAGAACAATTACTCTTACTGGAGATGCAGCATATGACGATCCCATCAAACAAAAACTTGCGCAAGATCTTACCACTCAATTTTCATTAGGATTAACTATGCCTATTAAACAGAGAGTATTGTCAGGGAATCCAAAAGATTTAGATACAGCCCTAGTTATAGCTGAAAGAGAGCAATCCATAGAAAATTTACTCCATCCCTCTGGAAGCCGAGAATGCCGAATAGTTAATAATAAAACAAATCCAGAAAACACTAATCCACATACTTCTCGATACAAGGATACATCTAATGGAAGAAGCTGTTTCACTTGCCATGAAATGGGACATTTTAGTGCAGATTGTCCCCGAAATAAATATCGAAGTAAGAGAGATCAATGGAAGCCAGCTGAAATACGATGTTACTCATGTAAGAAAACAGGACACATAGCCAGGAATTGCTCATCCAATGGAAATCGCCAGCAACAAAGAAATCAGTATCCATCCAGGAACAACCAAGGAAACCAGATCAGAAACCAATACCCACCAAGGAATCAAGAGTCGTTAAACTCCAACGCAGCCTCTTTCCAACCCCGGAGCCAGGCTGTCAACGAGGCACAATGGGAATAGAAAGAAGAAGTAGGGTAGGGATATATGCATGCTCAGAGGAAGGAACCCCGAGACCGTGTAACGTAATTAAAGTGAAAATTAATGGTAAGCCATGCTTTGCTTTAATAGATTCCGGAGCAGTTGTATCCCTAATTAAACCCGAGATTGCCCAGGGGTTCATAGAAAGTTGTACCGACGTGAGTTTAGTAGATATACAGGATAACAGAATACCAGTGTTAGGAAAGGCAACAGTGCCTATAGGACTTGATGCGGATATAGTGGTACCGCACAGATTTGTAGTAGTTGATACGGAAGCATTCCGAGCTGAAATACTTTTGGGAATAGATTTTTTAAGAGAACATGGAGTTAAGATAGACTGGGGAAACGAGTGTATGTACGCCTTTGAGAAGGTAATCCCCTTATGTGATGAGAAGCCAGTTGAGATAGCGGAAATAATGATGTTAAAATTAAAAAATGAAGTCGACAAGAGACTTAGCGGAATAGAAAAAAAATTGGAGTTCTTACAAAAACATCTTGAGCAACGTGAGCCAGAAGAAAAAAGAGTGATGTCTAATGATTCTGAAATGGAAAATCCTTCGTCATCCCCAAATGACGATAGGATACAGAGGATAAGCGATTGGGGTCGCTTGGAATCTAACCTACATCCAGAAGTACATGAGGAACATTCTACATCCTTGGAGAAATCGCGCGATTCTCACCTTAAGACCAGCTCACATAAAATGAGTGAGGTGCACAGAAAAAGCCCGAAAAGTAAGAAAAAGGAGAGTAAAACAGAAAAGCAAAGAGAAGGAAAGAAGTTTGAAAAAGATGAAAAGAAAATGGAAGAAAAGAAGGTAGAAGAAAAGAAAAAGTGTAATGAGACAAACAAACCGGAAGACAGTGTCTCAGTCATTTTTAAGCAGGATATGGTGATACCTGCGAATTGCCAAGCAGTCTGTCCAGCATTCGTGCGAAGAGTGTCCCAAGTAACGACTCGTTACATGGTTCTAGAACCAAGTGAGGATACTCCGATAGGACTGTTAGTAGCAAGAGTTTTATGTAAAACAGGAAGGACAGTGCCTGTAAGAATTGTCAATGTAACAAATTCCCAATTGATAGTCAGAAAGAATTTTATTATCGCAAAAGCTTATGAAACAGATGAAGAAACCAAAGATCAAGTAGATAGTAATTATGCTATAAGAAAAGTGAACCAAAAAGATGCCGAAGAAATTTTGAAAATTATGAACTTAGATGCGCCAAAAACGGAACCAGAAAAGAAATTACGAGATTTGGTTATGGAATTTATCGATATCTTCAAATCACCAGATCAGAAGTTAAGTTGTACCTCTCATGTGGTCCACCGGATTATTACGGAAGATGTTCCACCCATATCAAAGAGACCTTATCGCGTCCCATACCATAGACAAGAGATTATGAAGAAAGAGATACAGAAATTACTAGATGACGGAGTCATTGTCGAGAGCCAATCACCATGGAGTTTTCCCGCCATTTTAATTGAAAAGAAACGTCATCCTAACGAGGATGCGCAGTTCCGGCTTGTTGTAGATTTTCGTTTTTTGAATGACATTTCAAGGTCAGACTATTTCCCCTTGCCCAATATCCATGAATCGCTCGATAAATTGGCCGATTCAGCACTTTTTTCGACCATGGATTTAGCCTCAGGGTACTTTCAAGTACCTCTCCATCCCGACGACCAAGAGAAAACCGCTTTCTCGACTCCTGATAACCACTACCACTTTCTGCGCATGGCAATGGGACTAAAGAACGCCCCAGCTACTTGGAGTAGAATGATGAACCATATATTAGGAAAATTGACGCATAAGGAATGTCTAGTTTACTTAGATGATATAATTGTATTTTCAAAAGACGTAGAGACACACCTAGAACGATTACGCCATGTTTTCGAAAAAATAAGGGAAAGCAACCTTAAATTCAAGCCAACAAAGTGCCATTTCATGAAGGAAGAAATAGAGTACCTAGGACACATTATTAAAAAGGATGGTTACACTACCGATGTGAGAAAAACCGAAATAATCAAAACATACCCCATCCCAAGGAACGTTAGGGAGATCAGAGCATTTTTAGGACTCTGTGGGTTCTACAGAAAATTTGTAGCGAACTTTTCCAAGATTAGCCAACCTTTGACCCTGTTGACGAAAAAGGATGTCAAATATCACTGGGGAGAAGATCAACAAATTGCCTTTGACACCTTAAAGCAAGCCCTCATTTCACCCCCTGTGTTAAAATATCCTGACCTTAGCAAGCCTTTCATAGTCAACACAGATGCAAGTGGCACGTCCATAGCAGCGATACTTACCCAAACTCATAATGGATTAGAACATCCAATATGTTATTCTAGTAGAACTCTCAATGAAGCTGAACGACGATACAGCACCATTGAACGAGAATGTCTCGCGATAGTATTTGCAGTAAAAACATATCGCAACTATTTAACGGGAACACATTTCACCATTATGACTGACCATAGACCCTTAAAATACCTTTTAACAATAAAAGACGCCAGCTCACGCTTAGCTAAATGGGCAATGTATTTACTGGAGTACAGTTTTACTATTGAATACAGGAAAGGTAAATTAAACAGCAACGTAGACGCCCTTACCCGCCTAAACCCAAGAGGAGAAGTTATAATGGATAACATGATTGCCCTGATAAATGGAGGCCACACCCAAGCCGAAACTATGCCAATAGCAGCCGCCATTTGGAGCAAAGATGAACTACTACAGCTACAACAAAACGATGACCAAATTATAATTTTACTAGAATCATTGTCAGATGAAGATCCATTCTACATAAACCCTGATGGTCTATTATCGAAACGTCGGGAGCAGCATCAACGAAGTGATCAGATTGTTGCGCCCTTACGAATTGTACCAGAAATAATAAAAATATACCACCAATCTATTTACGCCTGTCATCCAGGACAAAAGAAGACCATAGAAATAATAGAACGAGATTTTTATTGGAAAACCCTTACCAAAGACGTTAAGGCCTTCGTAGAAACATGTCATTCATGCAACCTACGAAAAACCAATTACCAACCACCTGTAGAGATGCAAGCAACAACCGTGCCCCATGCACCGTGGGAAACCATCAGCATGGATATCGTCGGCCCTCTAAATAAAACGGACAGCGATAATAAGTATATACTAACCTGCATAGATTTTCTAACTAGGTATCCAGAGTGTATACCACTACCAGACATCAGAGCTGAAACAGTAGCGAAAGCTTTTGTGGAGAAAATAATTTGTAGATTTGGAACTCCGAGAGAACTTTTGACAGATTGTGGAACGCAATTTGTATCAAGATTATTCTCAGAAATTTGTAAATTATTAAAAATCAAGAAATTAAAAACTACCCCTTACCATCCAGCATCAAACGGAATAATTGAAAGAATGCATCGAAGCCTAAAAACCATGATAAGTCATTTTGTTAGTAATCAAAATGCTAACTGGGACGAAGTTCTGCCATATAGCTTAATGGCCTATCGAAATTTAACCCATGAAGCGACCAAGAATTCACCATTTTTCCTTATGTTCGGCAGAGATATGCAACTACCTATACACTTAACTATAAAACCTTCCAACGTAAAGTATGAAACTGACGAGAATTATTCCAGAGAAATGTTACAAAGGTTTCAAGAAGCTCATGAATTAGCCAGGGAAAATATAAACAAAAGTATACAAACCAGATGTACAAAACATAACGCCAAAACGACCAGAAAGGAATTTCAACTAGGAGATCTTGTTTATCTGTATACGCCCGCTATACCCGGAAAAAGAAAAATGGCTACCAAATTCTATCATAAGTGGTCCGGTCCTTATCGCATCGTTGAGAAAAAGGGACCAGTAACTTTCAGAATAAAAGAAGTAAATGGACGCAAGGAACAAGTTGTACATGCAGAGAGACTAAAACCATGCAAATGTCATATACCAGAAGAAAAGGTCGAAAGAGAAAAAAATGAACCAAACGAAGAAATAGAAGAAGAATTAGATAACAACTCTAGGCAAGATCAAATTGATGAATTCATAAACCTAGGACGCACAGAAGGACCTATGACAGAGGAACCACAAGACGAGGAAAGCTCATCAAGTGAAGAGTCTGATAGCGACGATTACTACTCAGATTCTGATAGTGAACCCGAGGAACCGCCAGGAGTCATTTTTGATCAAGCCAGGCGAACACGAACGCGGGATATAAGATTGCCTGCGAAATATAGAGACTATGAAATGTAGTCGAAAAATAGCAAAACCACCCTGTATATACATTACCATTAGATTAGGAATTTATAGAGAGAAGTCGATGAAAGAAAGAAAAACTAATTACACTTATTGTTACAGTGAAGCTGGCAATCACCGTAGCACTAATATTGCCGATGGTGTGCGCAACTTTAATTGCTTACGACTGTCGTAACCCCTCAACAAACATAACGGCCATATCCCTAAGAAATGTTGGAAATTGCCCAGATCCAGAAACGGGCTATGACGTAAAGGAAGGACATGTGCTTATTTTGGAGAAAAGAAGATTCGAGTATGTGCATGTCTTTTCATGTCTTATAGAGGTTACTAGAATTATAACCTACTGCGGTGCATTTTCGCACCAATCGGCTGTCGACGGAGGACTGTCGTCATATCTATATGAACAAGGAGCAGAAGAATGTAGAAAAACACATTCTTTTAGACAATTTAAAGGAATAAATGGAAAAATGATCAGCAACTTAAAACCTAACTCAACCGTTTCGACGTCATTGACATTAGCAGGAAAAATCGACTCAAGTCATAATTGTCAAGGCGGTCACTATATTGAAAACAGTCACCAATGGGATAATGTCGTAGTACAATCGGAAATAAGAATAACCTTACAAGATTACTACACCAAAGTAAACTTAGATAACAATGAGATCCATCTACGCAACGGCATAAATTGTCCTTTTCTCGATTCATACTGTATAGACAGCATAAATGGAGAATCAACTTGGCAGAGAAATTACCCTCAAATGTGTCAGCAATATAATAATTTATATGAAGGGATCGCTACAATTGTAACCGAAACTCATTCACGAGCTAAAGGACATCAGTATGTTGTAGTTGAAGATCGAACCAAAGTCTTTGCTATACAACTACTTAAAAAGGACGCTACATGTGGAGCTTCTGTGTGGCAGACAGAACACCCAAGACTTTTGGTATATAGAAAAAGCCATGCCTTGGAAATAACACCATTTATAAATTCCGCAGAATCACTCGACGCTGATCTAATAACTTATGTAAACACAAAATTTTTATACGTAGAGCAGTCCTTTAAGAGAAGTGAAAATGAAATGTTTACTCAGACCGTTTATCGAAGATGTCAGTTGCATAGAGAAATTTTAAAGAATAGGCTTATACTGGCCACTGTTAGTCCAAATGCTGTAGCCAGTCTTGTTAAACAGAACCTAGGTTTTATCGGAGTCCTAGGAGGAGAAATTTTATATGTAATGCGTTGCCTAGCCGTAGCAGTAGAAGTAAGAAGAGAAAAGCATTGTTATATTGAATTACCAGTAACCGCAAATAATAAAAGTTATTTTATGTCCCCTATAACCCGAATATTGCAAGAGAGAGGAGAACAGATAGAATGCAATACATTAATTCCATCTATGTACGCTATTGATAACAAATGGATTGGATTTGACCCCCTTCCAACCCCTGGAATGATTCCTGAAGAACTGCAAGTTGATGCCGAAGAACTGCCAAAGTTTCACACTATAAAGGATCTAGGAGCTGGAGGCCTTTATACTTACAAAGAAATAAAACAAGCACAGGATGCTTTAATGTTTAATCAGGAACGTACTGCCTTAAATAATATTCTAGTTCGAAAAATCGCAGGACAAGAAATTGAAACTCAAGGATTTTCAGCGTTAAATTTGTTTAATAAAGAAGAAATGGAGAAACTAGCTAATTCAACGATACAGAAAATTTACCACTATTTTACGCTTATTGGAGAATGGTCCAGTGGGGTACTTGGCATTTATTTTATTTTTAGAATGATTAAATTCATGATAGAAGCATTAATAAATGCAATCGCATTGCATCGATTAAATGGATGTTCATTCCACTTACTAGCCTCATTCTGGGACACCCTAACCCTTTTCGTATTGCATCATATACAACAGAAAGATAAGGAGGCCAATCAGGACCTAAATGAAGAGAGAAGCACCTATCAACAAGGCGACGATCCAGCAACACCATTAAATAACAGCTTTCCGAATATTATGGAACCAACTACAGAACGTCCGCCTAAAGAAGTGACTTTTTATGTTGAAAATGAAAATAAATCACTACCCTCAACAAAGAGCCAGGTACAGATTAAATCACGAACTTTTCCTAGATTGCGACAGGAGTTAAGCACTATTCCGACTATAAGCTGGAGTATTTTTGGACGAAACGAAGCAACCCCGAAAAACTTTAGCCGGGTTACGTGACGAAGATAATTTCTACAATCTAACTTTCAAAATGTCGTGGCTAATAGTGTTCCTAACGTATATAGGACTGATTGAAGACCCTAAAGTAAAAGAAGTACTATATCGATTAGCCCTATACCATTTACGCGAACTACGCATGTATTTTGGTGCCGATTTCCCATGTGCCGCCCCTTATTGGCCGATACGCGCTACCCTCGCCCTATGGACCGAGATGGTTCATGCGGGATACCAAGGTTTACGTATCCAACGGGCAACGCAAGAAAGACAAACTCTCAAACCGTGTACGTGTGCATTGTGCGTGACTCCGTTAGAGGGATTGTTTACCCCGCAATATTTCTGGAAAGCCTGGGAAACGTTGAAACTTATAAGATGCACGTGTGCAGTATGTGTACAGAAGCCGGAAAATATACTACCCCTAAAACCAAGGAGAGATAGTTCATGCCAAACCGACCCTTCCAGAGCTGGAATCCCAAGCCATCCGGGACCCATTAGACGACCGCCAACCCTGCAGCCGATGGAAAGAAATTGGCCCCAGCAGTTAGTACAGATTCAACAACTGGCCAGGTCCATTCGCCCAGCTGTTCCACGGCAACCTGTTCAGCTCCTACCCTCTGTGCAACCAATCAATCCGTTGCGGGTAATAAGTCCAGTATTACCTCCAACAGAAGTTCCAGGACCCAGCAGAAGTGCACCGGCAGCGTCACAACCCCCTCCATTACCAGATTCACCCTATTATGAATTCGAGCCCATCCCAGGAGGTCTGAGAGCCATCCTAAGCAGACCTCCGGCACGCCAAGCAAGCAACCCAGATGACAACAATACAGATAGTCCTAAGAAGGAACCATAAGAGAACCACAGGTTCGAGAAAGACAAAAGTAAGGTAATGTCAAGTGCGTAAAAGTGCATAAAGTTAATAGACACACAAAGTTGTCTTGTCAAATTTTATAGTGGGTTAATTATTTTTGAAAGGTATGTTCAGTGCAGTTATAATTTATAGACCAATTTAATGTGGGTTATTTTAATTGTTTCGTGTATTTCCAAATGTATTAATAGTTATCGCAATATATGCATTTCAGTGGTCGGGTTTCATCCCTTAAGGGTTGGTAAACAATACTCTACATTCAGGTAATAAATACCGCTCATGAGAACAAAGAGATGCATATATCTGCAGCCTTATTATTTGAATATTACTATTTTAGATTTATAACCAATTGTTTAACTCTAGAAGAGCTAGATACAAAGGAAATTTCACTTGTCCGTTTAATGTAGAAAATTATCCTACTCGACATTAACCAAGTAAACATAACCATATGTTTACTTAAGCCGCGTACGTCTAGACTTCGAACGTCACCAAGGCCGCGTGAAGGATGCGGGACTCCGCTAGTAACTTTGAATGCTAGTAATTAGTAATACGGCCGCGACGGAATAAATCGGAAAAAGCAAATGAATAGTCATTTCCTTTTTATGGGGGAAAGGGAGGGATGTAACGCCCTGGAGCGGGTGATCCTTCTTTTATTAAAAAAAAAAAAAATATAAAAATCAAAATAATAATCTAACATGGAAAATCAAAAGACACTTGAAGTATTTATTAAAAATTCACTAACAAAAAAAACCCACCTTTATATTCGTAAGTCAAGAGCTTCACATTACTAACCGCACCAACTTTCAATCAAAAACTAAAAATTTAAGATTCTAATTCTCTCGCCCCAAAAGCCAAATAATCCAAAAGGAGGGGAACCGACACGCGTATACGCGGCTTCGGGTTTTCAGTGACTACGTTCACGAATTAAGCGAGTCAATAAAAAGTGAGATTTCCTAATATATTATTATACCCTAAAGGGGTGGTTTTGCTTAAGTTAAATGTGCATACTTGTGTTAAATTGTACGAAGTAAATATTGGAAACTACAAAAATTGGTGAATAAAAATACCTTCAAAAATAAGGAAGTGTTTTTCTATCAAGAGAAGAAGAAGGATCGATAGGGAATCTTCCGCTCGGGTTTCCTGTTGACCAAGGGAAGTTATAAGGTGAGACTAGATAAATATTAAGCCAACCAGACCTGCGGTGCTCGCCCTTATTGAGTTGATAACATATAAGAGAATAAATCCTGACGGGATAGAATAAGGGTGGGTCATCACAGCTTTATACATTTCTTTAGCATTTTATTGTTTGTTAATACCGTCATAGCCAACTAGGAGTAATTGAACTTAAAATCCGCAGCAAAATCTACATAAAAATATTAAATTTGCAGTATTTCGAAAACTACAACGGAATAGACAACCTTATACAAACTTACCATTATTTTTAATGTTAAATAGGAAATAATTATAAAATTTGTGGCATTTGAAAATGTATTAAAAGTATAAATAATATAAAAAATCTATTAAAGCAGGCCCTTTTCAATAAGGAATCCTACCTAAATTTAATAATAAAGGTTTATTTGAAATATTAATAATTATATCAAGTTCTGCAAACGTCATTTTAGATAATAAAACCTTAAATATGTCAAGCACGTTTAAACTTAAGTATAGGACATGACATACGAAATCTGCCTAGAATCTTGTATATAATATTATATAGGGTGTTCCATTTAAAATAAGCAAGTTGACATCGCCTTCCGGTATAAACGGAAGTGGCATCGTATTGAAAATTTAGCCGAGTTGCCCCCATGAACATTAGCATACTGTCCAACAAAATGTTTCTCTGTATAGTTCTTCATATATACATCAAGGCGCTTCGCGATGGGACACCTACAGTGTATTATAAAACTTTGCTCATACCATCTTCAATTAGAATACATTTTTTAATAAAACAATATTCTAAATTGTGTCCTCTATTTCTGCCGTAATCTCACGCTCTGAAGTTTATAATCTACATGGGATAAACATTTACATAATCTTCTTTGGTGTTAAATCCTTTAAAGTTTGAGAGTTATCTTGGTTTTATCTTCTTAGAAATTAAACGCTGCTGCCGTGATTTTAAAGCTGTTTAAGGCACCTAATCAAATCTGAAATACTTTTTGTTTATACGATTGTAACTAAAAAAGTTTTCTACCTTACATTGGCCATGATAATAGCGATTCTTTCGAAAAAAATTTTTTAACATAATATAACTCCAAAAATGACATTATTTTTAAGCATATTATACCTCCATGCCCGATTTTTAAAAATTCTTTCCAATTAGACCATTTTTGAGACTTGCAACGCCGTGCAGCAATAATCATCAGCGCCACCGTCCTATGGGAGTTATTTTTATGAAATATGAAGAGCACCACAATAACCAGCTATCTACAGCAATATGTTAACAAAATTACATACAATTGGGGAGAAAAGAACGAGTGTTTATTTCTAAGCGAAATATAATTCCAGTATATAAGACAGCAATGGTAAAATTAAAATATTGATATTTATATTTTGTGTTTGAGTTTTTTCGTTTGTCTTTCAAGTTTCTAAATGAAAGTACTTTGCTGTAAATTATTTAATCATCAATATAAGTTTATAAGAACTATCAGGTACAAATTGGTTTCTATATTGGTATATACAGGGTGTCCGCTAATTAATGGTATATGGAGAAACCACAGACACCATACGTAAAACCATTAGGATTTAATTATACTTATCTATATCCGAAAGTTGATATTAACTGAGATACAGGGTGTTAAACTTAAAACTTCATTTTTGTTCTTCTCTAACAACTTTGAGAGGAACAAACGTTTTTTTACAAAATTTTAATATAGGTACAATGCGAGGGCGCTGTCTGTGACATTTATGGCACATTTATTAGGTTATAACTTCTTGTTCCTTAGTGTATTTCAGTTTTTAATGAAAATAATACTTTTCTCATATTTATTACGTAAAAAGGAATATTAACTTGAGGTCGCCCAGAGTTACCGTTTCGGAGATATTTGCATTTAAATTATTTAGTGCACCCTGCCCAATTACTATTAGTTTGTAAACAACATTTTTTTTTCTTAAATTAACCTATGAGGAAATAAGCGAAATTTGGGGATGCAGTTGCTATGAAACCTCCATGTTGTTATTTGTTTGTTGATTATTGTAAGATAGCTATATGAGTTATTTGGAATTCCATTTAGGTGATATGATAAACTCAAAATTTAAACATTTTCTCACACAGCTATCTTACAATAATTCATAATAAATAAACAAATAACAACATGGAGGTTTCATAGCAACTGCATCTCTAAATTTCTTTGTGTTCTCTTATTTTAATTTAAGAAAAATTATTATTTTCATTAAAAACTTAAATATACTAAGGCACGAAAAAGTCATAACCTAATAAATATGCAAAAAATGCCGCAGACAGCGCCCCCTACAATGTATATTAAAATTTCACAAAAAAATCAATTTCTCGTCGTAAAGAAACCGTAGTTGTAAAATTTTTTTATAAACCGTTGGTTTCTCTCAAAGTTATTAGAGAGAAACAAAAGTGAAGTTTTAACTTTAACACCCTGTATCTCAGTTAATATCAATTTTCGCATATAGGTAAGTATAATTAAATTCTAATATTTTTACATAAGGAGTCTGTGGTTTTTCCATGTACCATTAATTAGCGGACACCCTGTATTTTACTGTAAAAACCTGATTTCAGTTAAATCCCGATTTTTCTAGGAGGAAGAATTTTAGATTTAACTAGTTGAAACTAGAATTTATAATCATTCTCAGTTAATTGAAAGATGGAAATTTGCTCCTTAACGGAGCTTGGTACTACAAACAATATCGCAGACGTTAAATTTCTAGTGGTCTCTCTCGTATGGACCCATTATTGCGATGGGACAAACATATATGTAGTTAAATTGGCAAGGAACTTCAGTGATAGTGTGTTCGCGCTGCGCAGAGTATCAGACATAGTTCCGAGGGAAAATCTTATAATGGCTTATATTGTACTCTTTCACTAATCTATGACATATCATGGTATAAAGAACACCTTGTACCATGATAACATAATAATATGAACTCTTAGTATGGAAATATACATACATACTGATAGAGTGGTTGTATTGCAGCGGAGGGCTGTCGTTTGGGTTTGCTTTTAGATAATTTAAAATTTTAACTTACTCATAATTATATGTATGTTATTATGGTTTTACTCCATCTTGAACTTTCAAGTTTGTTTTAACATAATTGTGACGTTGCTGAACATTTTGTAAATTGTTAACCTTAATAGAGATTTTATTTGAATTGATTTGATTAGTTTTGGCTAAACATATTTTAGTCAAAATTAGTTTTTGCTAGCCCGGTAAAAAGACGAACAAACTCGTGCTAGCCCATCTCGTCTTCGCGAGCAAGTGAAACCATATCCTTGAATCTCCTCTAGGACAGTTTTTACCAGTAAAACCCTAGTATAAAATTTTTAATTTTAGCTAGGACAATATACTAGTTTTTCCTACGAAGATCGTGTTTTAATTAAAATCAGGTTGTTAACATATACAGGATTATTATAAAGAAACGGATCATGCTTTTATATAGAATACCGTCCACTAAATCAAGAATCGGTCGGATCCGTCAAATTAATTTTTTTGCAATGCATTTTTTTTAGAAAAAGATATTTTACAGGATGGATCATAAAAATGCTATTTCTATCAACTTTAACTTTTTAAATGAAACATATTTTATATTTCTACATTTTTACATTCTACAATCAATTATAGATATTCTTCATAAATCATAAGTCATGTCATGAGATAGATATGGGACGTCAAAAAATTTCAGTGAATGTTAATCAAATTTGCAAAATTACTCTGTCGAGGGACATATCATTGGTGCATACCAATTAAAGTACATAATAATATTTTATAAACGGTTGAAGATAGGTATAGGATAGGAAAATATAAAAATATATAATATGATACCAGTATCATATTTATGATCCACTGTGTATAATATATTTTTTATACAAAAAATTGCATTTCAAAAAATAAGTTTGACGGGTCCGAGCGATTTTTGATAAGTGGGCGGCAGTCTATATACAAGGCTGAACCATTTCTTTATCATAACCCTGTATAGTAGTAAGTTAATATTGCATATTTTATTATAAAAATTTATATTTAACATATAACAAGCAGTGCTGGGAACCGGGAGAGTCTGATTTTCCATCTGCAAGGACAAATATTTAATCTCTAAAAGCTAGTTCTCTCGAAAATATTTTCAGAATCGCAATAAATAGTTAGCGGGATATACAGGGTATAACAAATTCGTCCTTCACCATTGGGATATTAGAAACGGTAAGAAATACGAGATTTAGATATTACGAAATAGGTCAGTTAAATTGGGTCAAATTCACACTTATGGTCACAATTCTATTTTTTTCCCGGTCTTTGTTCGAAGAGATATCCAGACGTAAATTTCACTTTCACATTACTACTTCTTATTCTCCATAAGATTTGATCATCAGATCTCTCGATTCGTTTTTGGTCAATATCATAAGCTTTTTAAATACGGACATTGATTTTTTTTATTTAAGTTATGAAAGAGGAACTAAATCTACGTCCAGCTGTATACAACACTAACTGGTTTTCCGACGTTTTGTTCCTTAAATTTACCATCTTCATTAACAAACCCCTAGTACGTTCCTGTAATTTACTTTTTTTTAAAAACCTAAAACTTTATTAGCTAACTAAGTGCCATTTTTTAAAAGTGTGGCCGACTGGCTTTAATAGTACAAATTTATTTGTATTAATAAAATAAATTACTTGTACTTACGCTAAGTAGAAATTTGATACAACTATTAGTTTGAAATAAAAAAAAAACAAATAGTAGTAGTGGATAGAAAAAGCGATTCCAATTTAAAAAATTTCTGTTTCTTCGAAACCAATATAAATTACACAACGTACGAGGGGTATTTTAATGAAGATAGTCACAAAGGAACAAAACAACGGAAGAATACTGCTACGTAGATTCAGGTCATCTTTCATAATTTAAACAAGAAAATCCAGCCCCGTATTTTTCAAAATTAAGTTGATGATGGTGACCCAAAGACAAAACGTCGCATTAAAGATCAGAAGTAGAGTAGAAATATTATTTTTTGCGACCAACCTGAAAGAGCAGAAGCCGCCGATGGATTTAAAAAAGAAAATGGACAATTGCTGGCTGGATAGTATGGCGAACTGATCTACAGTAAGAATAAGGCCAACTTTAACTAATTTTAGCATTAATCATATTTTAAATTATGCTTAAGAAACTGTAGAATTTTGTTCCTAGAGTTATTAACTATTATTCATAGCATTATGGGATATAGAAAAATAAACTTGAACTTCCACTATATTAAAAAATAGGCAGATTCAATTAACTCTTATTTAATTCGTAGCGAGCGTTTAAAGCTCATTTCATTACAGGTAGTGATTCCTAGGCCAATTCTAAATCGAAAAGTTCATATACACATATGTCCTAAATTGCTTTGTTTTCGATATACAAGGTATTAAAGTTTTTTTGTTAGTTTAGACTAAATTTTAGTATAGACTATTATGATATGAAACTACACATTATAACCACAAAAAGTTATTTTATCTTAAGCCAGTGTAGTAGGTACAGCTATAGCTATTTATTTAAGTGCCAAATACTTGATAACAAGAATAAAAAAAAATATTCCAAACGTTTCCTTAGCAACGGATAACGATCTAACTTGATTTTATTTAAACAATTCTTGCTTAATAAAAATGTCCATAAAATATTATAACAAAAGTGATGCATTTTTATTAATATCATGCTATTTTCTTCCAAATGGTCAGTTTTAAGAGAAAGATGAAAGAGGAAATCTTTTTTGTTTACAACTGAATGAGTATAATTAATAATGAAATAATTGTTTCCAGAATATCAGTGGCTTAACATTTTTTAGTTAAAATTATATTGAAGGGTAGCTGTACTTACGCTGGGCTGTTGCAGTTAAAAGAACTCATAGCCTCACTATCACACGAAAATATATTTATTTTATTATTCCTTATAATGGAAATATCCTTAGAAATTAAATACATAATAGTAAATATTTAATAACTGTGATAATTTCATTTTCCTTCGCGTTCTTTAAATAGCATTAAATTATTTTAAACAATTAATTTTTAAAATTTTACATTATATGATATTTGATATTAGACCTAAGAGATTCTAACTAGCATGGAAGCATTTATTCCCTTCTCCAAAAAACGCCCTTCCAACGGCAAGCCCTGGTTTAGCAAGGATTGTGAGAGTGCTGTCAAATCAAAAAATCTGGCTTACCGACAGTGGCGTAAAAACCCTACCACTGAGAATCGTACCGTCTTTATTACCGCTCGAAACCAATGTAAGCTAACAATATATCAAAGCAAAGAAGCCCATAAAGCCAAAATTTTACCAAGTCAACTATTTCACCTCTATCAAGTCCCGATGGTACAATAGTATCCACAGCCGGAGACAAAGCAAACTTACTTGCTGAACTATTTTCTTCGCATTCCACTGTAGATTTCCAGGGAAGAACACCACCCAACATTCCTGCAGCTCAATCCGAAATGACTGAAATCGTGTTCCGTCAGCGCCCCTGAAAGGTCTCGACGTCAAGAAAGCTTCTGGTCCAGACGAAATTACTGTTATAGTTCTCAAGAGATGCGCCGATGAACTAACAC
This sequence comes from Barypeithes pellucidus, assembly GCA_963991005.1. Taxonomy (NCBI): domain Eukaryota; kingdom Metazoa; phylum Arthropoda; class Insecta; order Coleoptera; family Curculionidae; genus Barypeithes; species Barypeithes pellucidus. The sequence continues at coordinate 29,762,221 of OZ022556.1, read as the reverse complement.
CAGTATTTTGTAGACTTTTTAACTTATCCTATAAACAAGGAATATTTCCATCGTGCTGGAAGACGGCGCGAGTCCAGCCTATACCAAAGAAAGATAAGAGAACCCTGCCTAATAACTATCGACCAGTCGCATTGCTTTCAGTTATATCAAAAAGTAATGGAGGAAGCTATTAACCAACATCTTCTAAAGTACCTGGAAGGCTTCAACATTATTAGCGATCATCAATATGGTTTTCGGAAGTCCAGATCGACTGGAGATCTTCTAGCCTATGTCACCCATCTTTGGAATAACGCAATCGGACATCACGGGGAGTCTCGGGCTGTTGCACTGGATATTTCTAAAGCCTTTGATCATGCTGGCATGAGGGACTTCTAAGTAAACTGCGATCCTATGGTATGCCCAGTCGAATCCAACCAGTATATACCGGGTATTTCCTCATCTCTCTGAAAAGATGAAGGAGGTGAATCCTCACCTTATTTTAAGACGAAAATATTATATAAAAGTTATTCGCATGTCGCTTCGTTTTCGAAATACAGGTTGTTAGAAAAAATATTGTATTTTTTATTTTATTAATTAATGACAATGATTTGATAATGCATATGATTTTTAAACGTTAAATAATGAACTCATATGAACAAAAGTCAAATAAATGGCTGCAAATGTCCTCCATAAGCTAGCAAACACCCATGTACACGACGAGCTAAATTGTCTCTTACGTGTTGGAACATTTCGGGGCTGGCGCGAATCATATTAAAACCATCAATAATACGTAGTCGATGGTCTCCTTCAGTTCCAATAGGGATAGGGTAAACGAGTAAACTGCTCTCATCCTTTATATTTAACAAATATCATTAGAATATCGTTTGGCATTAATTAATAAAACGAAAAATACAATATTCTTTTTAACACCCTGTATTTCGAAAACGAAGCGAGATGCGAAAAACTTTTATACCACATTTTCGTCTTAAAGTAAGGAGGCCTCCTTCATTTTTTCAGAGAACTTAGGAAACACCCTGTATATGTCAAAAAAGGACTTTTCAATATTTTATGTTTAATTTCTAAAAACATTTACATAGAATATTTTTTTCTTAATCGATTAATAAACCGGTAGGAATAAATCTCGTTTTAAAAGTGTACTGGGCCTTTTTAAATTAAATGTAAAATGGTAATATACTACTCGCATTAGGTCGATATAAATTAACATAGCCCCTTTTTTAAGCTGGCCTTAAATTAAATCAGCAGAACTGGGTTCCAATTTATAAAAGATTGCTAAGTCATTACGGACTGTACTTTCCGGCAAATTTAATGGAAACTTATAGACAAGCTGTTTTAAAATCCTTTTCGTTTCATTCACGTTCGGGAAAAACAAGATTTACTAAATATTTAATTTCGTTTTAATATAAAGTTAAAATTATTACTCAAATAGAAAAACATATTTAATCATATATAGGGTGTCAATTTCAAAACTTTCCATCCATAATATCTCAGTTCTAGTAAATAATATTAAAAATCGGAAAGATACGTCAATTTTATTTTGAAGGGAGACAATTATAAAGCATATCTGCAGCATTCGTGGTTTAGCCCCTTGGCAGAGGTAGATGTTATTACTCTGAGGACACCCAACCCAATTTCTTATCAGGGGCAAATGCAATTGTTCCTAGATTTATCAAAGGCTTATGACTGTCTAGATACGAATATATTACTGGAAAAGCTGGAAAGGTATGGGGTAAGAGGACAAGCACGACACTGGCTTAAGTCATATCTTTTTGAACGTGCCCAAATCGTAAATGTAAATAAAAATAGCCAAAGTAGCAAATCAAAAAAATTATATAACAACCATGGTAAAGCTCAGGGTAGTATATTGGGACCCATCTTATTTGTAATTTTTATAAATTACATATATTCTGTTATAGAAAATCCAGGTCAGATAATAATGAATTATGCAGATGATACTAATCTGTTAATAGGAAACAAAAGCCTTTGTCACTTGTTAACTAACAACAATCGATTTTTTGAGATAGTAAGCAAATGATTTGCCAAAAATAGGTTGATTCTAAATTCTCAAAAAACCAATGTATTATTTTTTTAGAACTAAACAATCCAATGTAGTACAAATTGACCATTTAAACATCGGAAATGACAACTTTATAGTAAAAGAAAACACAGAGTTCTTGGATCTATATATGAATGAACATTTGGACTGGTCCTTTCATATAAGCCAATTAATAAAAAAAGTCAATTCAGTCTGCTATGGTATAAGAGTGGTTGGTAAGTTTATGAATGAAAATTGTTTGAAAATATTGTATTTTGCTAATTTTGAATTAAAGTATGGAATCAATTTTTGGGGTAGAAGTGCAAGGGTTCAAGAATGTTTTGTTGCTCAAAAATGGGTGATTCGGATAGTTAACAAATGGAATTTTACCAATCGTTAAGAAATGTTTTTAGACAGTTAGGAATTATGACAGTGTATGCTTTGTATATTTTTGAATGTCTTATGTTTTTGCATAGGAATAAGAACCTATTTCAACAATTAATTTCTGAGAATTATAACACAAGGTCCGAATATTTATCTTACCCTAGGCACCGACTGCATCTGAGTCAAAAGAACCCAGAGTATATGTGGATAAAATTATTCAATAAACTACCCCTACAACTTAGACGAATTGAAAGTGCGACTATTTTTAAGAAAGAAATTAAAAAATGCTTATTAACCTGGAGCCATATACTCTACAAGCATGTAAACAACAAAATAACTGCCACATCAGTAATGTTTATTTAAGTTAAGAATTTTCTTTTTATTATGCTCCTATGAGCTGATTGACGAATTTCAATTGTTCTCCTTATGTATATAACAAATATGAAATAAATATTATTATTATATTTAACTTTTTAACAGGTTTTTAGTTCCTGGTTAGAAGCAGAACCCATCGGTCTTAGAGACAAGATGGTTTGCTTTGTGAATGTGTTAGTTACACTTAATTTTCTCCTATGACCCTTCTCACAATTGCACACGTGTCTAAGATGACTGACTTTTGGATTGGTAAGTATAGATCCCATTGTAATCCGAGTCTATTAATACTGGTTTTTAGTGTTTTAGGTATTTCCCCAGTGGCGCCAACGATGATCGGTAGGACAACCACGGAATTCATATTTCACATTTGGCGGATTTCGTCGGCTAAGGGTAAGTATTTACTAATTTTTTCATTATATGTTTTTGTTATGTTTGTAACCAGTGGTATGGCGAAATCAACAATAAGAGTCTTATGCTCGTCTTTAAAGCTGATGACTAAATCTGGAATGTTGTTTGTAATTGTTATTATTATTATTATTATTATTATTATTAAGTCAAATTTATAGAACACGACTTCTTGGAAACTACTACTCAAGAAAATTATTAATTATGATTGGACTGATTGGAAAGATATTTAAACGGCCTTTAAAATGATATGGTACTTGATTACCTTCCCATTTAGGAATTTTAGGGTAACGTATAGGGGAGATTGGGAAGCATTCGGCCACAGGGAGCATTCAGCCACGTAAGTTATTTTAAAATCTTTTTACATCTCCCGCGTTTATCAAGGAAGATAATTTTGCCAACATTCCTATGCGCAACCTGAATTATAACAAACATATTATTGGTGCATCAGAGTGGCTATAACAAGAAAAGTTTAAAAACTTCTAGGTAAGTTATTTTTTCTTTAGATATTTCCCCCATATTTTCTTTAAAAATCAAGATATTTTATTTTATTTTTGTGATTAAATCGTGCTTATATATTTCCGTTTCTATTCCTGGATTATTTTAAACGCTATAAATATTAGTTAATATTATGACGTTTTAAAATATTTTGGTCGGTGGGTAGCATTTGTTCATATAGACCTGGTATACATTCTACCAGTAACCAGTAGTCCAAAACCTACCTGGACTTTCAGGAGTTTACACTGACCTATCAGAAAAAAACAGAACAGAGAAAATCCACCGGGAATATAGAAGGAAAAAAATAAGTGTCCAAAACGAGACTTATTTAATAAGCCTGGACTAAAAGACATAACAAACATATAAAGAAAACTATTTAGATATAAGATATTAGTAATGATCTTAACGAACTTAATGAGGAGAAGCTAAGCCAGGAAGATTTTGTAAAATATAAATTCAAAACGCTTTGGTTAAATTTGTTGGACAAATTTTAAATATAATAAACGAGAATACCATAAGAATTAACGTCCTAAGACGAAAGACCTATCTACAACCTTTTATTTCCCCTAATGGACGACATAACTGATGTACACAACAGAGACATTATTAGAAAAATTAATTCGTCTTCAAAGTCTGGAACTACTAGAACTGCCGCATGTTATTATTTTTGTTATAATTTTGCAACCCTTATTAGTTAGAAGACGGTGACAATAGGGGGTCCGTGACGGGGAATATCAGTAATTTGTTTTTTCGTGGAGTTTAGGTTCCCCCTCTACAACTTTTATATCTGATGAAATGCCGTAGAGAGTTGCTACCGCTTTAGATAGGAAATTCCCAATAAATTCAACATTATATCGAACCATGTCTGAAAATGAATTTACAGCATCTGCGTGACCCCAAAGTCAAGGTAAACACATTTTCTGACAAGTCAACCCTTGCATATACTTTTCCGAGCGTGTCAAAAAAAAATGAAAATTAAAAAAAAAAGCGAATTTGAATTTGAAACTTTCTAGAATGGAACATTATATGTTAAGGTTTATGTGAAAAAAAATTTGATACTGATATTCCACTTCACGGACCCCCTAAAGTCACCGTCTCTCTAACTATATTGTTCAACAGGCCCAAGTAATAAATTAGTTTAATGAGTTTGGCGTTTGTTATATTAATTGTGTTTGTCAATTCGACATGAAGATATAACTTTAAACAATCTATTGATGGCCGAATGTTCCCCTGGGATGGGGAGCAATCAGCCATAGTTTACCTGATATTTAAAATTATTTTTTTCTTTTGAAACTCCATATTTAAAAAATATTTGTCATGTAATACATTGCTAAGTATCTCCTATTACTGATAAGGTAACTTGGTTATCCTTTTATAAGCCAAATTAGTTAATAATCGAGAAAATGTTGTTGTTGGCCGAATGCTCCCCTGTCTCCCCTACCCCTCCCAGGGAGCTAAAAAACGAAGGCTGTAAAAATATTCTTTAAAAGGGCCAAAATAAAATTCACGTGTCTTTTCGATCAGATAATTATGTCGATTTATTTAGCGACATGATACTGTCCAATTACAAAAAATACAATAACCTTTTCAAAGTAAATCAAGACCGAAATTAGCAGTTTGTTACATAATAGAGATAATGAATCCGAAACTAACAATGCAATATTATAAACAAAGGAAAATTAATATATCGCAGTAACTCTCGCCTAAATTGTAATAGGAATTGATTCGGTTGAGAAAATAAATTCAACCAACCGCAGCCATTGGCCATTCTAGAGGCACTTGATATAAAGAATTGTCCACATAATTTTTTCGTTGAGCAGGGACACAAAAAGACGAGAGTGAACCGGGTTTGTCTTGGTGAGACATGTAGACTGTACAGGATTATCCATTTTTTACACTTTCGCTGGGTATCTACGTAATTATTGAACTTATCAAAAAATCGATGTATTGATTTAGTTTGTCCCAGTTTCAAAAGCCTGTAACTTTTTGTGTTTTGAGTTAGCCCGTTCGACAAGATGTAGCATTTTTAGCCAAGTTTTTATGAGTATTGTCAAAAATAACAGTAGGTGTCATATGTCACACCGAAAAGCAATTATTATTATTTTTTCAATGGGACACTCTATATATCAGAAGCGCATTAGAAGGCGCTTTTTCTTCCGATCTCAAAAATATAACACACATATGCATTTTTTTCTTCATTCCATCAAACATTGACAAAAATATAATTCTAACATTATGTAAAAATATATCATTGTTAAAAATCATCAAGATAGCTATGCAACTGTTTTGGTTGTTATGGATTTTATCTTTATTTATATTTCAGTCTGTCATTATCAGCCTTATTAATCTTTTCGAATTTTGTAGGAAAGTTATTTTGTGTGTAAAAACCAATTAATATGAGATATTATTATTCAGTAGGGCAAAGGTGTTTTATGTTTGATATTTTTCGTCAAAAGGGCAGTGCAACCTTAGCACTTAGGAGATATAGGATTCAGTTTCTCAACAGACGGGTTCCTTCTAATTATAATAATTTTCGAAGGTTCCCTAACTGGCCCACGGTATTTGAATAGGCTGCAGGAGGAAATTAAAGATCGTTTAGATAATTTATCCATTCTAACCCTAAGAAATTTAATATGGCATCAAGATGGAGCGCCGCTATACAGTGTATATATCCAGTAACTGCATATTTAAGCGCAAAATAAGTCCAATGGATTGGAAAATCGGGTACTATAAAATGCCCGCCGAACAGCCCGGACCTAACACCCTGTGATTTTTTTTTTGGGGGTTATATTAAAAAATACACCGTGTTTTTCGTTGAATGAACTGTATATTAGAATTGAAAACGCCATCATCAGATTCAAACTAATAGAGAAGTATATTCAAGAAATAAAAAGTCTATGCTTGTCAGGTGGTATTAATATCAAATACCAATATGGAAAATTATTATTTTCAGACCACCGATGATCCTTACACAATAATGGCGTATTTTTGTCTACACAGTAGCACTTTAAATTACTATTTCAGATTGAATGGTACTACAAAGAAAAGGAAGCCCTCTCCATTGATAGGATGCAACCACCTGTAGACTGGGTTCGAACTTATTTGTTCTCGTCAGTACAGGGTAGGTGTATATACCCACCATCATCGATAAAATACAGCGCGCAGCGCCATCTCTTAGTAGTCCCACACAATCTGAACAGACGTAATTTGATTAAATCAAATTTTAAAGTCCTCTCTAATGATGGGTATATACACCTACCCTGTACTGACGAGAACAAATAAGTTCGAAATCGGTCTACAGGTGGTTACATCCTATCAATGGAGAGGGCTGCCATTTCTTGGTAGTACCATTCAATCTGAAATAGTATTTTAGAGTGCTACTGTGTAGACAAAAATACGCCCTTATTGTATAAGGAGAAGTTTTATTAAAAATTAATATTATATTAATATTGTAAAAGTTTTTCGAAAATGGAGGTGATCATGTCGAACAATATAGGAGATTATGAAATAATTATTATATAATTCTAGTTATTAAATTAATGTTATAAACTTTCGTTATTTTCTAGTTATGCCAATATTAATAAAATTGTTTTTCTACAACTCACTTGAAGAAGAGAATGCATATGTGGCGCCATCTGATATATAGAGTGTCCCATTTAAAAAAAATTATAATTTCTTTTCGGTATGACATATGACATCTACTGTCATTTTTGACAACATAAAAACTTGGCTAAAAATCCTACATCTTGTTTTTTGAATGAACGCGCAAACTCAAAATACAAAAAGTTACAGGCTCTTAAAAGTGGGACAAACTAAATTGGTACGTGTCATGAGATGTATTTGGGAGGAACTAAAAAGTATAAACGCAGAACTTAAAAATAATCACTGCATTGACAGATACGAGGGTAAATTGAAAAATTCTCACTTTTAGATTTGCCATCTTATTTTTTATTACTAATAATAGAAAAAAATGTTTCAAAAAAAGTTTCGTACTGCGTTAAATAGAATATGATGCCGCTGATAAATCGCATCTACCGGTTAAGTCAAGAAGTTATCGGATCTAACTTTCTAATTTTAAATTTTATACCCTGTGTATTTTTAACCAAAAAATTAAATTTTTATTTCTCTTACCAAATATACGACACACAATATATTTTATGATGTAAGAACAATTTCAATCTTTATATTAAATCTATAATAGGCCGTGCATTATGACGTAAGAAACCGAAATAAAATGATATCCAAAGATCCCTCCATACTATCAATACATTTCTGACCACGATTTTTAACCGATATTAGAGCCCTAATAATGTGAACGAGCCTTACTTTCCTATCGGTTATCATAATTCTTCAAATTGCTTCCTAGTATTTTAAAAATATCACTTGTGGGTTACTGCCTCTCAGGGTAACGTTAAAAATAAAATTTTTTCTTCGTTTCTTTGATATTCAATATATGCGAATGTCATATTCTTCATAGTTTTCCTAAACCATCTTAGTGTATGGCCACAACGGAGCACCGCACAGCGCCCTCGCTCATAACCTGGCACCATAACACCACACAATAGTGTCCACAACGGCGCACCGAGCCTAGCTCACTGCATTGCCTGTCGATTAGTTTGTCTCTCGACATCGAGATATAAACATGGACTTCCGATGAAGGCTATATTACATAAATTACGTTCACAATTTGACGTGAAATTGATATACAGGATGTTACATTAAAAAATATGTTTAAACAGGGTCGTAATTAATTAGAAAAAAATATGGTATTCTGGAATATTTTTTAACATTTTAGTTGTTATTTTAAATAGGGTTGTCCTGCATAAAAATCCAAGTAACGATAAAATCAAAAGTATCTACATGCATTCTCATATGGTCAAAAAAGCGTTAGGAATATTTCCTTAGATCATTATAAGCGTGATAAAATTCTCCATTGAATCTTGACTTTACGTTAATGGGATCAACTGGCAATTTTGATTTTTGTTTAAGCATATAAGTACAACTTTGTTATATTAGAGTCTAAAACAATATCATCTTCATCGGAAGAAGATAACAACGCACAGTCCATGTTTATATTTCGATGTCGAGGGACTACTGTGCGAAGCTCACTGTACGGTGCTGTGGTACCAGGCTAAGGGCGAGGGGCGGTGCGCCGTTGTGGACACACACTTATCTAACAGTTAAACACAGAACTCGAAACAATCGGAACAATTTGCGATTTGTCATTAAATAAAATTAATTATCCTTTTTGTTTTCAAATCAAGTAAATTTCATCCATAGGATACTTAACTCTTTAAATAGGTATTCTTATGCATGCGTATGATAATGCATAAAAATTAAGGAAATGCTTTAAACTTGTGATTTATCTACAGCGTGTCCAAGATAAGGAGGGTCTGTACAGGAATCTCGGAAACCGTAAGAGATACGAAGTCGGTTAAATGGATTTAAAGTTGAGCATTTACGTGCCTAATAATATGCCGTTTAGAAAGTTTTTAAATTCCGAGTAGTTCCGGAGATATCCGAAAAAAACGAAATTCTGAAAAATGGTTTCATTGTTTCCCGTTTTTTTTTTAGATCGAATTCTAAAGTAAATTGAACTTTTACATTGCCACTTTTTCCGCTCTATCTAACAGCGTTAATTGTTTTGTAATCCGACGAATCGTCTTCGAAGGGCCATTATTAACTTTAATTTTTTAAATACGGTCCTGTTTTCCTGATATTGGAATTTGATAGCTTTTTCTCCTAAATGCAAAGATGTATGACACATTGTGGTTTAATGACGTTTCGAGGGTTTTTTGAACAACATCAGGAAATTTTGGGATACGGTCCTGTATTTCTAAACAGCATATTATTAGGAATGCAAATGTGCAACTTTACCTCCATTTAACCGACTTCGTATCTCTTACAGTTTCCGAGATCCCTGTACTGGCCCTCCTTATCTGGGACACGTTGTTTTACTCTAAGGCGCTGTTCTCACCAAAGCAACTGGCAACCGCAACGAGACCGCAACTTCAGTTGAATTGTTCGCTTGTTCTCACCAAAGCAACTGGTAAGCGACGCAACTGGCAAGCAACGCAACTGCAACGCGACCGCAACTTCAGTTGAGTTGCTTTGGAATCAATGGGTTTGAAGTCTCTTTTGACCTGAGCAAAATGTCGTCCTCGTCAGTTGAAGATATAGCTTAAAAAAAAAACTGAACGACAACTTTGGGTTAACCCTTTTTATACCATAAATTTGAGACATAGTTCGTATATCGTGGCATAGGAATTAAATAATGATCCTGTTAAATTCCATGGGTTTTACCGAATGAGCCAGAAAAGTTAAATATTTTGCTGTCTCGTCCGCCATGACACCGCGATTGGAAGCAACTGACAACTGAGACGTGGTATGCCGGGCAACTCATAAGCAACTAGTTTCGTTGCAGTTGAGTTACCTTAAGTCAGTGGGAACACGCGTATTTAAACATTAGTGCTGAGTCGCGTTGAAGTTGCGTTGCGGTTGCGTTGCGGTTGCCTGTTGCTTTGGTGAGAACAGGCACTAAGAGGCAGCAACCCTTCAGTGAAAAATGGGAATATTTATTTCGGTTTCTTGACGTTATAATACACGGTACACCCGTGTATTTGCAGCCAAAAGTATCGCATTTTTATTTATCTTTCTAAATATATAATACAAAGTATATTTTATTATTTAAATAACTGAACAGTTCCAATTTTCGTATTCAATCAGTAGTAATCCGTGAATTATAACGTCAAGAAACTGAAATAAATATTCCCATTTTTCACTGAAGGGTTGCTGCCTCTCAGAGTAATAGGCAAATCACAAGTTTATCATATAGTTCTCCTTATTTTCCACAAAATATTCATGAGGTTTTGGTTTACTAAAGCTACCATAACTCTTCAGATTGGTTTCTAGTATTTCAAAAATATGTCTCTAGGGTTACTGCCTGTCAGGTTAACGTTGAAAATACAACGTACACACAATACATACATTTTCTTCATTTGACAATCAAAATATGCGCATAACAGGCACGCACGGCCTACCACAGATTTAATAGAAAAAATTGAAATTGTTCAATTATTTGAATAATAAAATATATTGTGATATATTTATAAAGAGAAATACAAATGCATTTTATGACTAAAAATATTTCAACCAGCGAATATTTTTAAGTTCTGCTTTTATAATTTTTACTTCCTGCCAAAATACATCTCATGGCAAGTACGTCAGTTTTTTAATTACTATTTATTTAATAATTACCGAGATACCCATCAAAAGTGTAAAAATAGACAACCCTGTACAAGGAAAATCAAAATCTTACTTGGATTATACGTAAAAAACTACAGAGAGAACATTTTATTCCTTTCTGATAAGTTACAGGGTAAACAAAATATGGAAGATGTCATAATAAATTAAACATCCCGTATATAAAAAAAAGAAAGCCTTGAAAAATTTTAATTAAGGTATCCTTGTTTCACAAAATAGTAGTACAGTGCTGCTAAACTCGCTTTCTTCTATCTTTACGAATAACAGATCGAAAAATGGACACCCTGTGTTTGTTTTGTATCAGATATTAGGGACTGTAAAATTCTCTTAGGACTTGAGCTTGATAAAAATAGGAATGTTGTCAACTAGTTGAGCTTCAATATACGGGGTTTCCCAAAAAAAGGAAAAACCGAGGAAAAACTTTTTTATTTTACATTTTTCGAGAAAATGTTTTTTCTCATAACATTATTTGCTTGAACCTAATAAAAATCGAAGTGATGTCGACTAATTTGAGCTTCAACATACAGTGGTCCCAAAAAAGAAAAAACTCAAAAATTGGAAAAATAAACAAACTCAAGAGAAAAAATATTTTTTACGGCGAAACGCGTCTGGGGATGTTAGTCTGGCGGAACGAAAAAGGATACATATTTCTATTTCATTAACTCCGTTGGGGGTCGTTGCGGAACAATAAACCGCTTTGAGATGGGTTTTTGCGGGTTTTTCTCTTTTTAGAGAACCGACCCTTGGCGTCATGGTCCTTGACCTAGCCTTGTGGTACGCAAATTCACCGCTAGATGTAGTTATTACATCTATCTTACTTCTAACATTTGTTTGCACTTCGTGAAGTGCTGTGAGAATCCTTTTTCGTTTTGCCAGACTGTTGAGCCCCACTGATGAGCCGTAAACGGCGAAACGCGTCTGGGGATGTTAGTCTGGCGGAACGAAAAAGGATACATATTTCTATTTCATTAACTCCGTTGGGGGTCGTTGCGGAACAATAAACCGCTTTGAGATGGGTTTTTGCGGGTTTTTCTCTTTTTAGAGAACCGACCCTTGGCGTCATGGTCCTTGACCTAGCCTTGTGGTACGCAAATTCACCGCTAGATGTAGTTATTACATCTATCTTACTTCAAATATTTTTTATTTGAAAACCCATTAACAATTAAAAAGAACTCGGGAAGATCGCCACCAACTGCGCATTACCTTCTTCTCTAATATAATTTTTTTCGATTTATGCATCTTTAAGACACACACACAATTATTTTGAAATTTAAATCAGTCGACGCCATTCCTATTTTTATTACAAGCAAGAAATGTACGTCCTTCCTCCAATTTTTCCTCTTTCTGGGACACCCTGTATGTTGAAACAGAAAGTCGACTCCATTCCTATTTTTTACAAGCAAAAAATTTTATGAAGAACAACCTTTGGTCGATAATGCAAAATAAAAAAGGTTTCCTCGGTTTTTTCTTTGGGACACACACCTATTTTTATTATAAGCAAAAAATATTATGAAAAACAAAATTTTCTCGAAAGATGCAAAATAAAAAAATGTTTCTTCTTGTTTAATCAATCAGTGGACATACTGTATATTAATTACACGCTCGTGGTCTATACCCAATTAAATTAAACAGACTAATGGTATTTGAAAATTAATGTTATATTTGCATTTCATAGACCCCGCAAAACCGAAACTAACTCCCATGGATTTACACTTGAGGCAGTCAAGACACGTACTGGATATAATCAAATCACTTTGCTAAACTTCAAAGCTCCGTCGACGATTCCTTTTACGGACGCTTTAATCCGATTTTTCATGTAACTATCCAAGTTTGAAAACTAATGCAGGTTTTAAAATAAAAAATATAGTATGAAGATATACACATAGATTCAAAAATTTGGCATCACTCTGATTTTGGCATGTTAAGATAATTTCAGGAATGAATTTTTTTAAAATGTTTATTTATGTTTATCAGTGAAGACGATAGTATTTTTGTAGCAAAAAAAAATATTATCAAGACATTTGTTTAAAGGGGCATTTACACATGCATGGATTTAGTGCGCCAGTAAAGGTTTGCACTTTGTTGAGAAAACAAGAATAAGTGGTACGCCAGTTTAATTTTTAAAGTGTTTTTCGCAGTGCGAACTATGTCGAGGGAACATTCCGAAACCTGTAAAATAGTCGCTGTACTTTTAGTGGAAAAAAATTAAGATAATAGAAATACAGAAAAAGAAACGACGAAATGGCCGTGTCTGGGTTAAACCATGGATTGATCGTCGACCTGCTTATAAACTACAATCAACAAATATTAGAAGCGCAACCTAAACAAACTAAAAACTGGCGTGCTGTCGCCAACGCGCAAATACTTTTTAAGGTGCGTTTACACATGCATGGATTTGGTGGCGCCAATAAAAACTGACGCGCTAGTAAATAAAATTAGCAAGTGTAAACATCGAATTGCATAAACATTTATTTTTGTATGCATAGATCAAAAAACTCAGCATCCTTCTGAATTCACTGGCGCCATGGTTGACAAATTCGTACAGAAAATCAAAACTTGCAAGTGTAAACAAGTGCTTGCACGTCAGCGACCGCTCGCCAGTTTTTCGTTTAGGTTGCGCTTCTAATTTTTGTTGATTGTATTTTATATAGTTGGTTGATAGAAGATGGTTTTTATAGCTTGCAGGATCCTCTGCTGCGAATTCTACTAGAAATTTTGCAGAAGCAGCACCCAAAGCAAGTCGACGATCAATCCATGGTTTAATCCAGATACGGCCTTTCCGTCGTTTCTTTTTCGGTATTTCTTTTATCTTTTTTTTTCACTAAAAGTTCAGCGACTATTTTACAGGCTTCGGAAAGTTTACTCGAAATAGTGCGCACTGTGAAAAACACTACTGGCGTACCACTTATTTTTGTTTTCTCAACATAATGTAAACCTTTACTGGCGTGCAAATAGAAATGACGCGACCACTGGCGCCACTAAATCCATGCATGTGTAAATGCTCTTTTTTACACTTGCAAGTCTTGATTTTCTGTACGATTTTGTTCACTGGCGCCAGTAATTTCAGAAAGATGCAAACTTTTTTGGTCTATGCATACAAGAATAAATTTTTATGCAAGTCGATGTTTACACTTGCTAATTTTATTTACTTGGCGCCACTAAATCCATGCATGTGTAAATGCACCTTAAGATAACATTTTCAGTGTTGTTTTTGTTGGCGCTGGCCAATTCAATTTTTCGGTTCAGTGTGTAAAAATGAATCGCCGAGTAATATCTGAAATTGATCGTGCAAGAATAGTAGCTTTAGTTGAACAAGGTCACTCCTAACTTTAGGACCTAAAGATTTGTTGCTCAAAGAATAGGGTTTTTTCAAAGTGATGTCTCTCGAAATCGAAATTGCTATCTAGAGACCAATTCTGTGCGAGACAGACCACGAAGTGGTAGAAGGCGTGTTATTAACGAACAGCAGAACCGCTATATTACGTTAATAATTCGGAGAAATCGTACTATGCCAGTCCCACGACTTCAGAGAAATGTTACGCATGCAATTGGAGTTCGCGTATCCGTCTCTACACTAAGATGATGAATTTTTGAATCCGGTTTAAGATATCGGCGACCAGTATGATCCCCTAACTACAATATGACCACCGACTTCGTCGACTGTAGTGGGCTGAAACGCACGTTCGCTTACTCGAGGAGTTTTGGAATTCTGTCTTATTTTCCGACGAGACCAGGATTTGTCTGGTAAACGATAGTCGCCGGATTCGTGTTTGGAGAGAACCAACAAGAGCAGCTCAACTTGTCCATGCTCGCCCCTTACATCCATTCGCAGGAAGTTTGGGCAGGTATTATGTCTGATGGGCGTACTGAGTTAGTGTTTATGGACGACAATGCACGGCCCGATCGTACTAGAGCTGTGGATGAATACCTAGAAAGTGAGGGAATCAATCGGTTGGAGTGGCCTACTTTGTCCCCTGACATGAACCCGATAGAACATGCTTGAGACATGCTCTCTAGGGTAGTTTGCGGTAAAAGAAATTGCCCTTGAACTCTCCAGGAGTTTGTCGTCGTTGCTACCGAGCAATGGCAGGCTATTCCACAAGAACGGATTGCTAACCTTACGCACAGCATGCGGCGTCGTCTTCAAGCTTGCATTGAGGCCAGAGGAGGAAATACACTTTATTAGAAGCTATATTGTTATGTTTTTTTGAAAGGTTAAAAATGTTGTGGTAAAATAAAAAATTTTAAAACTCATTGATTTTAATTTTAAACTTATCAATGAACTAATTATTTAGTTTCTTTCACCATGACGTAATTATTTATTCGAGAATCAGAGTGATGTAAGACTTTTGAATCTATGTGTATTTTGTTTTATTATCCCATCTTTGTCTTATTAAGATCATGCCGTATAAATGCATTAATTAGGCCCAGTCTCAGTTTGACAATTTGTTTCATTGGATTAAAGTATGTAAAATACACTCACCGTCAAAATAATCGATCCATGCAATATTTAAATGAATTTTGATTGTGAATAATTGTCTTATTATAAGTCCGATTTTTATTATTCTTTTTTTTACATTGTAGTTAAATTATCGAAAATCTCGCACATGCGTGAGATTTTAAGAAAGTTAAGAATATGCCCATAATATACAGGTCGAAGCAAGAACTTTAAATCACTCTGTAGAGTGATAGAGATGCAAACGGTTTATTTAGTATGTAAATGTAAATTTGGCATTCGGAACAACTCCATGTACTTGGATCGTCGCTGGCGCGCGGGATTGCCACGTGCCGTTTAAAATCGCGCGGAAAGATTGTAAGTGTAAAGGTACCTAATGGAGGAGCTATGACAGCGGATAAGTACATAAGAGATGTTTTATATGTTCTTCCTTTCGCGCCATATATCCGAGGAAATTTGATGCTGATGCAGCATAATGCTCTGCCTCATGTTGCGAGAATTGTTGTGAATGAGTATTTAGATTAGGTCAAAATCCCAAAATTGAATTGGCCCCCACAAAGTCCCGACTTAAACCCAATAGACCATGTCTGGGACACACTGGTCAAAAAAATACGATCTTTGATACCTCCTTCTGCAAATTTACATGGGCTCAGTGCAACTCTTGTTGCAGCTAATTGACCCGAATTACATTCGAAACCTTATTGAATGTATGCCAAGGCGTATTGGAGGTGTGTCATTTATGCTCGTGGTGGACACAACCGTTACTAACGTCTATGTTATCGTTTAAGTCGGTTTTCATTTAATTTACGTCGTAACTGCTACAAAAATTAAAGTATTGAAATTAATCAAGAAGGAAAATGTTAAGAATAGATGTCACTTGATAGTTAAATGACAAAATAAAGCGTTTGATATTTTCATCACTTTACCGAATGTTTTAAAGTTCGAGTCAAAACACAGTTCTAGTTTCGACCTGTATATTTTGGACAAATTCTTAACTTTCTTAAAATCTCACACATGTGCGAGAATTTCAATAAATTTGCCTACAATACAAGTAAATAATAATAAAACTCGGACTTAAAATAATACAATTATTCACAATCAAGATCCATCTAAATATTGCGTGGATCGATTACACTGGGAAACAAATTTCAACTTTTTTTTTGTTTCCTGAACAAAACCTATTTTTTTGGATTCAACTGTACCCAAGTAACTAAAAAATACCTATTAAAGATTTTAGTTGGCTCGCAAAAAAAAAAATCTCAATTATTTGTTACAAAATTTTAATTCATAGGCATATACAATGGACATACAAAATACAGATAACAATATATTGTTGGTTCAACAAAAGCAACTAAATAGCACATTTTTATCATTGAATCCAAAGTTTAGACACTCATTTTGCGCTTCTTAGCTTGCCTTTTGAAAGCAGCCTCTGGGGCATCTCTCGTAATAGTCCAGCAGTAGTCGGCTAACATCTCACAGTTCCATTTTCCCTGATATCTTCTTTCCATGTTCGAAATATCCTGGTGGAACCTCTCACCGTGTTCGTCACTTACAGCACCACAATTTTCCGGAAAGTAATCCAGATGAGAATCCAGGAAATGAATTTTCAACGACATATTACACCCTAGGTTTTGGTAACACAAAAGAAGTTGGGCAACCAGGTCTTTATAATTTTCTGCTTTTATGTTTCCCAAGAAATTTTTTGCAACCATTTTAAAGGCATCCCAAGCGTCTTTTTCCTTGCCTTCAAGTATGGAATCGAATTGCGCATCTCCGAAAAGTTTCCTAATCTGGGGACCCACAAATATTCCCTCTTTAATTTTAGCGTCACTGATTCTAGGGAACTTTTCTTTTAAATAACTAAAAGCATGGCCTTCTTGGTCCATTGCCTTCACAAAATTTTTCATAAGTCCCAATTTTATATGAAGTGGCGGTAGTAAAATCTTTTCTGGGGCAACTAATGGCGCGCTGGTCACATTTTTCTTTCCTGGCTCAAAAGACTCTCTCGGTGGCCAAATTTTCTTTCTGTAGTGATCCGATCGTGCTCGACTGTCCCATTCGCAGAGGAAGCAGCAGTATTTGGTATAACCTAGCTGCATTCCAAGCAAGATCGCCACAACTTTTAAATCCCCACAAATTTGCCATTTATATCTTTCATATTGTATGGTCTCAAGTAACAATTTCAAATTGCTATATGTTTCTTTCATATGGACTGCATGACCAATTGGGACTGAAGGCAATTTGTTTCCATTATGGAGTAACACAGCTTTAAGACTTACTTTTGAGGAATCAATGAAAAGTCTCCAGTCTTTTGGATCATAGTCCAGATTTAAAGCTGCCATTAATCCCTCAATGTCCCTACAGGCTACCAAATTGTTATCCATGTTAAAAAATGGTGTTAGGTTTTTCTGACGGCTTCGGTACACAGAAACTTTTACTTCATCTTCAAGTAAATTCCATTGTTGCAATCGAGAGGCCAATAGTTCTGCTTTTGTCTTGGGCAGTTCCAAATCCCTTATAAGGTCACTTAATTCACTTTGACTTATTTTGTGAGGCTTTTTACTTGGAAGTTCACAGACAAAATCGGAGTCTTGCGAGGTTGATGGGCCGGCGACATTTTCCGGTACACTACCGTTTGAATCCTCTTGATCATCATCAGAATGAAGGGTATATTCCTGAGGTGGATTAGGTATAGGCAACTCGTCACTATGAGGCACCGGGCGTATGGCGGATTGTAAATTTGGATACTGTATCGCAGACCTTTTTTTCTCTGAAAAGCCTTTTTTGATGGGAGGTGTCAAACAAAAGTAATAGTCAGTAACGTGGTCTTTCGGTTCTCGCCAGATCATAGGAACAGCGAAGGGCATCTTACGGTTTTTTCCACTTAGCCAGCCGCGAATGTTGGACGCACATTTGTAGCAGCAGATATGGGGAGCCCAATTTTTATCCTGGTCTCCAACTTTGCAGCCAAAATACAAGTGGTAAGCCTTTTTTATTAAAGGGCTAAGCGTACGTTTTTGTTTCACAAAAGTCATTTCACCACATATATAACAAAAATGATCCGGCTTATTTACACAAACTCGCGACATGTTGCTCAAAACTCTCTAATTTCTCAAATACGAACAGCTCTCGATCAACTGGTGGTTGAAATACAACTAACTAACAATTTAGGATTTATATTATATGTATTTAAACCCCTTATAAAGTACACCTGTTATAATAAATCCAGGTATTTCTCATTTAATGGTGAAATTTTCCCATATATTAAGGGCAGGTAGGTAAATTATCATAATTGGGATGGATCTATAAAACCGGAGCCAACTGAGCCTTTTGCAAGACAGATTGTTAATTAGTATAATAAAATAAGTAAGATTTTGCTATTTTGGTCTCGGAAACATTTTTGCTGTTCCCCAGTGTTATTTTGATGGTGAGTGTATTTCTGAGAAGTGTAGCATTTTAAATAATAAGTGTTTGGTCTCTTGACAATACTTTAAGAGCTCAATTTTCGCAGAGACTGGTAAGAAGGGCGAGAAACAGAGCTGGAATTTAAGCAAGAAAATTAGCACGTAAATATTAAACCTTTATACAGGGTGTGGATTTTCGTTATTATATTTAAATACGCAAATCCTGAGATGAACACAAATTGTAAATAATTTAAGATTTAGTTAATGAGTGAGAAAAATCACCTTTTTGTCAATACTACTTCCTAAAAATGTAAATAAAGTTTTGAGAGAAAAAATTTCGAAACGTAAATTTAACTAGATTTTTGAGAAGATGCTTATCAAATGTACCATAATTTTGATCAGACCATTAGGTACTTTTTAACAGCAATTCAGTTGCAGTTTCCAGTGATCAGTGATAGCCTGAAGCGAGATGTTTCCAAACGATAAAATGGCATGTCAATATACTGTGATTTCCTTACATTTTGATTGAACTTACATTCAATCTCTCTTGTTGGACACCTATTAATAAATTATAATACGGTACAAGTTTTTGGTAACTTATAACGCAAGCTATTATAAACTATTAGAAATTAAATCATTTGTCTACGCTAGAAGGAAGCTGTATACCGGGTAGTGCACCCGAACAGGGCACAAGGGATTTCCCATGTAAATTTCGAGGTGGTCAAATACTCGCTTCCGTATTAAAGTTAAAGAAAAATTTTGTTAATACTTTTTAAAGAGAATAATGAGAGTGAAGAGTCTGCAAAACATTTTGCACATGCTGTTTTTAAAATATTAAGAAAATTCTGCCTTGAAACTTGCTTAAATCTGGGGTACGATATATTGTTAAATTTTAATTCAGATCAAAATGAAAATACCAGTAAGAACTTTTATAATTAGGTTTACACTTATCAATACCACAATTTTTTCAAATACTAGGACGAAAATAGTATCCTTAACAGAATAATATTAACATTGATATAAAATGACTTTGACAAATTTTTTATCATTAATTTGCTGTTGTACTGACAGAAATGTGTCACGTCCTAGTTTATCATTATACAAATACATTGTTAAATAATTCTTAGGTCTGATATTTGAATGTAACCTTACGTTACACCTTAGCCAAGGTAGCCTTAAGGTCAAGGTAAACCTTAAAAAACTATGTTTTAAATTAATTTGAGTGTTAATTGGCCCCGTTAATTCTAAGGGCCGATATTTCCAAGTCACCTTAATGTACAGAATGACCAAATTCATTCTTAACACAAGTTTGACAGTATATTAAAGTTCTTTTTAACTTTCATCTAAAGGATCGATGTGGTACTCTTCCACTTAACGCGTCCATTGACCCCCTAATTAATTTAAAACATAGTTTTTTTCAGGTTTATCATAACGTTAAGGGTAGCTAAGGTATAACTTAAGGTAACATTTAAATATCGGCCCTATGATTACCACGTCCTTAAATATCAATTCCTTTACATAATAGTTAAGAAGAACTTTAATATGCTGACAAGCGTGTGTTAAGGTGACTTTGAAATATCAGCCCCTTAAATTACTAGGAAAATACACTTTAACCTGAACAAGGACATTTTCTAATTATAATTTTTTTAAAGTTTTAGTACACTTTTGGGCTAAATTAATCGGGGGCAGCTAATATTTGATCATCTGACTGGTCGCACTACACCTGAAATATTCACGTTTGATTCAAGTCTCAAGTTTCTGCTTCCTAACTTGGTTTGTAGAGTTTACAGTATTTGACATAAGCTAAAAAGGCTTTATATTTCCTCAATATGTCATACTCAACTCCACATGTCGTACATCTTGTCTCAAGGAGGACAGCTTGCATTTCATCTGACACCAGAAGCACTTCTATAGCCACTTCTTTTAGGTTAGAATCGACTTCTGCAAACATAAAATGGGATATCCACAGACCCAATGGCCCATGAGATTAAGTCAGCCAGATCTTCCCAATTTCTTCAGATTTAACTTTGTAGATTATATTATATAAAAGTGTTTACATGCTCTACGTTAATAACTTATTTTTAAATCTTTGTTAACATGCATTCATTTGTAGTGTTTAATACCCATACACGATCCAATTCATTAGATTCCTTGGCCTACATAAAAGGATTATTTACAGTGCATTTTGCTGACAATATGTAATATTGAACCTAAGTAGATAGTTTTTACTATTTACAGAAGTGGTCGTAATTAGATTGAAATATTACATTTTGTAGGTAGTTTTTACGTTTCTTTTTTAAAAATTCCCGGATATTTGGCTAATACCACATCAAATTTTCAATTTGAAATCTTTCCACTTTTGATATCTAGCTTTTAGTAAATAATATACAAAATTGGAAAGGTACGTTAAATTTTATTACGAAGGGTAACGGTTTCAAATAATATTTGCAGACTTCGTAGTTTTAGCCCCTGGAAAGGGGTAGATGTTATCCTTAACATCTTAAATGGGAAAGGGTATCAAGTGACACATAATTTTAAATCTCTTTCCAATATTATCATAATTTATTATTTTTTGAGTAGTAGTTTCCAAGATGTGATATCTATTTAGGCGGTGTAACACTGGAAACGGTGTCACCCAGAGTTAGTACCTGCGGACTCCTAATTATTCTATTAAAAGAGTTAACGCAATAATTTTTTTTAATAATAACCTAAAACCCATACATCTCACCGTTCTAATTACTCCCATTTCTTGGAAACGACACCACGAGAAAATAATAACTTATTGGCATTATTTGAAAGAGATTTAAACGACCGTTAGAATGATAGGTCACGTAACCCCCAGTCATATTTACGATTTTAAGGGTAACATCCTCACAGTCCCAGGGGGTTAAACCACTAAGGCTGCAAATATATTTTTAGGTATCACAATCAAACTAAAATTCACATGTCTTGCCAATTTTTATTATTATTTACTGTAACCGAGTTATTAAGTGTGGGAAATTTTCAAATTGACAATATAATCAGTACATATCCTTTAAAAGTACTGCATTTTTGCTAGAATATTCAAATTAATTCGTAATTTTACAGTATACAGGGTGTCCCCATTAATTAGCGAATTAATGGTAAATGGAAAAACCACAGTCTCCTCACATAAAAATATTAGGATTTAATTAAACTTACCCATATCCGAAAGTTGATATTAACTGAGATACAGGGTGTTATAGTTGAAACTTCATTTTTGTTCTTCTCTAATAACTTTGAGAGAAACTAACGTTCTTTTGCAAAACTTGGCAATTATGGTTTTTTAGGTCGGTAAATTAATTTCTTTGTGAAATTTTAATGTACAAGATAGGGGCCGCTGTCTGCGGCATTTATCGAACATTCATAAGGTCATAACTTTTTTCTGTCTTAGTGTATTTAAGTTTTTAATGAAAATAATACTTTTCTCATATTTATTACGTGAAAAAGATATACAGAGTTCAAATCGCCAAGAGTTACCGTTTCGGAGATATTTGTATCTAAACTGTTAGCGCGTTAGCTCAGGCAAGCAAATAATATTTTGTTACATCTTACCAATTAACTTTTATATGATAATTAATGTTCTAGAAATGGTAATTGGGAATAATAAATACAACAATTGGATTGTTCTTTAACTTACTTTAATTAAAATAATTTTTACCCAAGAAAATATCGGGTCGAAAGAAACCAACAGCAATGAAAACACAAACTTACGATAAACTCAAAAATGAAACACTTCTTGTTCCATAGCTACGGCATCTCTAAATTTTATTTTTTTTCTCATAGGTTACTTTAAGAAAAAAAATGTTGTTTGCAAATTAATAAAAATTGGGCAGGACGCACTAAACAATTTAAATGCAAATATCTCCGAAACGGTTACTCTGGGCGACCTGAACTATACCTATACCTTTTCTACGTAATAAATATGAAAAAAGTATTATTTTCATTAAAAACTTAAATATACTGAGGCAGAAAAAATTTATGACCTAATAAATATGCAAATAATGCCGCAGACAGCGCCCCGCCCCCTACATTGTACATTCAAATTTCATAAAAAAAATCAATTTCTCTCTCTTTATAATTGCCAAATTTTTTAAAAAAACGTTAGTTTCTCCCAAAGCTATTAGAGAGAAACAAAAATGAAGTTTTAACTTTAACACCCTGTATCTCAGTTAATATCAACTTTCGATATAGGTAAGTATAAGTAAATCCTAATATTTTTACTTAAGCAGTCTGTGGTTTTTTCATGTACCATTAATTAGCAGATATTGCAGAGGAAAATCAAAGCAACATTTCAGTATTTTGACGAGATAATTTATGGTACACAGCCAAGTAACTTTACTGTTAAAGGTTAAATTAATTTGCCACAGTAATTGGTTACCAAAATTGAGCAACGATAATCGTTGTACATTGTTCTCATTGAATTTACACTGTTTGCTACTTTATTAATAGTTTTCAGCATTTAGGGGAAGCTAGATTTTCTCTTTAACCAATATCGTAAACAGCTATTAAATTTTTCTTAAACCGAAGTATAATCTTCCAATTTGAAATTTTTATTTTATTTAAATCTGATTATCAACTCTTATCTTTATATTCGAACTGCTGAAATGGATCGTGTACGGCGGGCATAAAGCATAATCTAAAAGAAGAAAATAACTAAACTATTTGATTAAAATCTATTTTATTACCACATTCCCTATGCAGAAGTTGCAACCTACCGGGGCAGTAGAATATGAATAGAGTGAAACTAAAGTAGTACTAAATTTAGTTCAACTGGTAATCTGTCCTACCATGTTCTATTTTATTAAACAAATTCGTCAGCATAATATGGTAGTTATAAAAATTATTTCTTACGATTAATCAATTAAATTATCAATAGAAAAATACATCGTAGGACAGAAAATGTAAGTAAGTAAAAACTGTATAGAGTAAGGAAGTATTGGAACTATGATATTTAGATCGAAGGTTTTATATCAATGTGATTACATTTTGTCTAAAGGCGATCAAATATAAAAATTTAAAAATATTGAAGAACCGGAATCTTTTGTTGTGTTAAAAAGTGGGACAGTAAAATGAACACCGAAACATTCTTGGATAATACCCCCAGAAAGTTTCGAAAATGGGACACCCTGTACCAAAAAATAAATATGTTAATTTGCGCCTTAACGTTCGCATCCATATTTAACTGGAAGCTAATTGTTAAAACGCCAAGAAAATAACGCAATTTTTATGAAAACGAATAATAATTCTGAAAGACTAAGTGAACTTGATTATTTATTGCCAAATTTATGTGTTTTCTAGATTTAATCAAAATTTAGTTGACCATAATTCGTAACCGAACGATCAAGCAAAAAAAATTTTGTATTCGGTGTTACAAATAAACTTCAAAAAGAGGAATTTTAAACCCGTTTTGAGATATCGTCCTGTAACCAACAGAATTCACCTATTATTCATGATTTAACTAATTTTTTTTTAAGACCACTTGCACAAACAACATAAAAATGTAACCACATTGCATAATTGGGAAAGTACTACTAAAGATGCGTTAAAAAGGGGAATAAGCTCGATTTTATAAATTTGATTCGAAAGATTATTTTATTGAAACCAAATACAAACAGCGCAAGATTTTTTGAAAGTATACCATAATATGAACCTTATTAGGTCATTATTATTAGCTGTTTATCTGTCCCTCAATTTTCAGATGACATCCTCAAAAATGACACAAATTTGACTAAATTTTAGTCCTAGTTAAACTCTAAAATAAAATTAGCACGTTGATAGACAGTAGTAATATTGTCATAACCGTAAACTAAAAAGTATTCATACGGGCAATATACAGGGTGTCCCAGAATATGTGGGCAATCTTCCGGGTTCAGATAGAACACTTAAAATTAACAGGAGAAGTTCATATAAATTTTTCTTCCTACGGAGATACGGGCCCATAACGGACGTCTCTGGAAATCGTTTATTTTTAAATAATTTTTTAAGTACTAGATGAGTCTCCTTAAAATTCTCCCTTTTAAACACATTTAACTTATTTAGTTTGCCAGGGACGGACAAGACGTAACACAAAAATGCTTTTTTTTTGTACACCTTATATGATGAAGGAACGACAATAATATTTTTTTTGATACTCTAAACCTTAATCAGAAAAGAAGGTACTCTTGATCAATGTCGATAAAATGAACTGTTTTCGAAAAAAAATATATTTCTGTTCAATATGATTTATATTCAGTATACGTAAATTCCATTACTAAGTTAGTAACTAATAAGACAAAGTAGAAAAACCGAGAATTTCAAGACACTACTATAAACTGACACTAGCATAAATATTCTTATTTAAATCGGTACATGTGAAAAAAACAACAATGAGGGAATTTTATGAACATAAAACAACAACTAATGCAAAAACCATATTGGACAAAAAAATTTTATTTTTCGAAAACAGTTCATTTTATCGACATTGAGCAAGAGTACCTTTTTTCAGCCTAAGGTTTAGAGTATCCAAAAAAAATATTATTGCCGTTCCTTCATCATTCAGGGTGTAAAAAAAGCATTTTTGTGTTACGTCTAGTCCGTCCCTGTCAAACTAAATAAGCCAAATGTGTTTAAAAGGGCGAATTTCAAGGAGGCTCATCTAGTAAACATTGTGCTAAAAAAATATTAAATTACACCCAGTACTTAAATAATTATTTAAAAATCAACGACGTAGGAAGAAAAATTTATATTATAATATAATATATGAACTTCTCCTGTTATTTTTAAGTATTTTATCTGAATCCGGGAGATTGCCCACATATCCTGGGACAACCCTGTATACACTAAGCCAATTAATTATCGAATATTCAAAAATTTATGTCCTACTTAATAAGCTGTTATTCGTTAACAATGGATTAATTTTAATAATTTTTTTCAAATAATAGAATACAGATTCTTGAGTTTAGAGCAGAGTAGTTTAAGTCCTGTATATCTAATTGTACAGGGTAGTACATTTGAAAACTCACCTAGAATTTAATTATTTTTTAAACTAAACTGCTGGCCATTTGCTTTCGAGCAAGAAAAATTTCGCCTAAATTTAAAAGTTAATATTTTCTGAACCAGATATGACATCGATCTCCGGTTTTTAATGGTTGATAGATTTGTCCCTTGGGAAACAATTGCCAAAGTTGGATTGTCTTAAACTGTCAGAAAATTTTATATACAGGGTGTTAAAGAGGACGATGATTTTTGCTCCAATTTCAATAGCATGTAACTTTCACAATAATATTTTTAAATTTTATCACTGTACGTCAATTGAATCACTGGTTAATAGCAAAGAAAGTAATTTGTCAAATTTTTTATATCTGCTATATTTTAAGAGATACCGATTTTTTTGAAAAACTGTTTTTTTTCAACTTTTTGTTAGCTAGATCCCTCTGTGCGTTGTATCGTGCAAACTTTTTAAGTGATTATTATACCTTATGAAAAGCTTGTTTATGTTCAGTAACAACAATTGCACCTAAATTTTGTGATGTGCAGTGGCGTACTTATAATCACTTATATGTCTATGCTTTATGAGTATCTCACAATTTTTTTGTATTGGAAAGTACTCGCCTCTAGATTAGGCAAGTTTTTCCTCATTTTTTAGTTGTTCATATCGCGCTACAGGTATATTATACAGCGTCTACAAAATTAAAAAAAAAAAAAATTTTTCAAAATTAAATAAAAAAATTATCTTTTTTAAAATTTTGTAGACACTGTACCTGTACCTGTAGCGCGATATGAAAAACTAAAAAATAAGGAAAAACTTGCCTAATCAAGGGGCGAGTACTTTCCAATACAAAAAAAATTGTGAGATACTCATAAAGCATAGACATTATAAGTGATTATAAGTACGCCACTGCACATCACAACATTTAGGTACAATTGTTGTTACTGAACATAAACAAGCTTTTCATAAGGTATAATAATCACTTGTAAAGTTTGAACGATACAACGCACAGTGGGATCTAGCTAACAAAAAGTTGAAAAAAAAAGCAAAGTTTTTCAAAAAAATCGGTATCTCTTAAAATATAGCAGATATAAAAAAATTTGACAGATTACTTTCTTTGCTATGAACCAGTGATTCAATTGACGTACAGTGATAAAATTTAAAAATATTATTGTGAAAGTTACATGCTATTGAAATTGGAGCAAAAATCATCGTCCTCTTTAACACCCTGTATATAAAATTTTCTGACAGTTTAAGACAATCCAACTTTGGCAATTGTTTCCTAAGGGACAAATCTATCAACCATTAAAAACCGGAGATCGATGTCATATCTGGTTCAGAAAATATTAACTTTTAAATTTAGGCGAAATTTTTCTTGCTCGAAAGCAAATGGGCAGCAGTTTATATCAATTAGAGATTTATCTGAGTTAGACACTGGCCTAAAACTATCACCATGCCACTCGAGGAAAATAGGAAATTGCAATTTCTTTTAAATATGTTATATTGTCACAGAAACGTTTTATAAACAATCAATGCGATATTTTTATCCCTTTTAGCTTGTACTAGTTTAAAAATAAAAGTCAACAAATAAGGTCTATAATACAGAGTGCTACTCAATTGTTTACAATACATAAGTCATACCTAGTTTTTTTTTGTTAAGTAAATGAATTAAATGAATAGATAATTGCGTAGCGCTCTGTATTATAGACTTTATTTGTTGAAATGATTTTTATTTTTAAATTAGGAAAAACTAAGAGTGATAGAAGAAATTGTGATTTTTAATTTTTTTACCTCGACTGGCATGGCGATACTTTACGGCCAGTGTCTAACCCAGGAATACGTCTAATTGGTTTAGGTTAAAAAATAAATAAAATTTAATTTTTATGTAAGATATGTTAATTTTCAATTTTAGGAAATTTACATGCATCTAGATTTTATGCGCTGCCCCTTAGAATTAGGCGTATAATGTAAACTGCTCTGTTCTAAACTCTAGAATCTGTTTCCTATCTGTTAAAACAAAAATTATTAAAATTAGTTCTTAGTAACGCATTAACAGCTTCATAATTAGTATGTGATTTTTGAATATTCGATAATTAATTGACGTAGTGTATTATAGTGATATATTTAAACACTTCAATTTTTCACGGTCGATCAACGGACTAAATGCAATAACAGTAATACAGGGTCCGCAAACGAAGCGGAGACGGAAGATTAAATCGTTATCGAAGAACTTATCAACAATACTAAAACAGCTTGAGATATTGGATTAAATGTTTTAAAAATATTTTACATTATACAGGGTGTCCCAAAAAAGTGTGACAGCATAAAGTTATATTTTTTAAAATGGAACACCCAGTATTTTATTGCTTATTTAGGCTCGTATTGGTATCGTTTATAAGTGCCTAATTTTATTTTATTTGGTTTTGTAGTTTCGGAGAAATAAATTAAAAACAAAAAAACAAAGTTTTGCAGTCCTGAATAAGAAAATCAAAAAAAAACAATCCAGAACAATTTTTTTAAATCGGCATTTGGTAAAATTTATGACAAGAGGTCTAGAGATACTATGAATCTACTTGCGTTTATCTATTTGATACAGGGTGTTCATAATAAGCTTTCAAAAACGCAACATTTTAAAATAATTTTTCTCAAGTTTTTCAAATGGAACACCCTGTATATTATTTCGCTATTTGACGTAGAATTCATAGACAATTTAAATAATTGTAAATATCATAAATTATGTTGTTTAAATAGAGTGTTTATTGGGAAATTTTATCATAAGCGATTAGACTAATAATTGTAAACTAAAGTAAATGTTCAAATTATCTTCCTTTTATCTTAAAGTTTACCGTATTTTCGATATTTCGATATAAATTTTAAAAGCCTACATTTTTGCCTCTTTTATTTATTTAATTTTATTCTTTATTCTTAATCGAGTTGCCATAATTTTTTTTTTGTTTAGATTGTCACTATGAAAGCCACTTGCGCATTCACCCAGTATAAAAATCATATTTCCCATTTCTAAAGTTGTAAAATTCGAAATTTTGTGTAAGTTAGTACTTAATTTCGACGACTGAACAAATGTAAATAATTTTATTTGGCTGTCTATGTGACAATCTAAACAAAAAAAATCATGGCAACTCGATTAAGAACAAAAAATAAAATTAAATAAATAAAAGTAGCAAAAATGTAGGCTCTTTAAAATTATATCGAAAGAACTAAAATACTGTAAACTCTAAGAGTAAAAGGAAGCTGTTTTGAACAATACAATTATTAGTCTAGTCGCCTATAACAAACTTTCCCAATAAAAACTATATTTAACAACATAATTTATGATATTGGCAATTATTTCGAAAACGGCTGGATATAACTTATACTATATACTTGTATTACAAAAAGAAATTGTCTATGAATTCTACGTCAAGTAGCCAAATAATCAACTTCCATTTGAAAAACTTGAAAAAACTTATTTTAAAATGTGGTGTTTTTGAAAGCTTATTATGAACACCCTGTATAAAATAGATAAACGCAATTAGATTCATAGTATCTCTAGACTTCTTGTCATAAATTTTACCCAATGCCGAGGTTAAAAAAATAGTTCTGGATTATTTTTTTTGAGTTTTTTATTCAGGACTGCAAAACTTTTTTTCTTATTTTTATTTATTTCTCCGAAACTGCAAGACCAAATTAAATTAAATTTGAGGCACTTATAAACGATACTAATACGAACCTAAATATGCAATAAAATACTGGGTGTCCCATTTTAAAAAATATAACTTTTGCTATCACACTTTTTTGGGCAACCCTGTATAATGTAAAATATTTTTAAAACATGCCGCTTTTAATGCAATATCTCAAACTGTTTTAGTATTGTTGATAAGTTCTTCGATAACGATTTAATCTTCCGTCCCCTCTTCGTTTGCCGACCCGGTATAAAGTTAGTTAAAAAATGGACATTACTTGCTTTAAAAAAATAGCTTGAAATTATTGCCCTAAAAAAAACAAGAATGGATTTCTGTATTAAAAATAATTCTATTAAATCAGTTTAAGCATTCTTTATACCTAATTTTAATTAATTTAATTAATGAATAATAAAAAATCCTTAAAAAAGGTTAAATATAATAAATCACTTTTAACTTTGTGTCCAAAAAGCAGAAAGAAGCCGGTGTTTTATTCTAGAAAAAAAGTGTCGGTTGGTTTCTTTTCAAATAACGCTGTCTAAGTGATTTATAAATTAATTACTTATAAAAGCGAGCCCGTTAACTTTTAAAACTCACTCACCAAATCTTTTGTTACTTACGGGAACCTAGTAAAATACATATAATTAGAAATATGAAATGGAACAGATGTAATTATGTTAATAAAAAGGTAAGATGCGGATAACAATTTCAATTACCAATTTTATGACCAAAAGAATTTTGCTACTCCCACATGTACATTTTACCTTCATGTTACCTTCCAAACTACAGAAATTATATGGAGATTATTTCAGTTAACTGAATGGATATAAACTCCTGGACAAAATTAACGCAACATCATAAATTTGCCATATTTTTATGCTATTTTTTTCTGAATTTATGATACGATTTGAATGATTTTTTTTTGCATTGTAGGTTGGTTCCTTGACAATGTCATAGTTTTCGCTGTTTATGATAAAAATTTAATTCTCGATTTATACTGGGTATACTAAAAATGCTATGTTTTTTTCCAAAAATTTGCATCACCCTGTGGAGTATATTAGCAACCGAAACATATTGCAGTTGACATTAAACGGTAGGTCAATCTTTCCCCAACATTTTCTTCTTTCGGTTTACTTCATTATCTCTGTTATTAAAGGAGGCGACAACTATGACATTATCAAGGAACCAACCTACAATGCAAAAAAAATCATTCAAATCGGATCATAAATTCAGAAAAAAAATAACATCAAAAATATGGCAAATTTTTGATGTTGCGATAATTTTGTCCAGGAGTATATATGCACCCTTGTGAGGATATCAATTTGACCAATTACAATTGACGTACCCAGGTAACTCTATACTATTGTAAGTTTTACAACGAATGTATAGTTAAAATAATTTATTTATAACTCCAGTAGTTAAATATTTTAAAATGTACATTTCACTAGCTATTATTTAAGTGTTTTTTAATGTAAAAATGACCAGGTTGTATTATATTTTTACAAGAATAAAAGGCATAAATGAGATGCAACTGATTTTTGGGATTTCGTTCCTCGTAAAAAATAATAGTTGGAAAACTTAACAGGAAACATGCCATTGATCGATGAAGTCAAGCGACGTTGGGCACAGATAGTACTTAGATGGAGCACCTCTTGGAAATATCATGTGTCAAAATTTTTAAAAAAGATTTTAGCAAATTTTACAAAAGAATTTAGTAAATTCTATAAGAGATGTTATCAAATTTTACAAAAGATTGTAGTAAATTCTATAAAAGATCAAATTTTACAAAAGATTTTAGTAAATTTTACAAAAACTTTTCATATAAATGGTTTAGTAAATATTTTTGTAATTTTTACTAAAAATTTGGGTTAAAATTTTGTTATAATTTAATGGCAGTTCAGTAAAAGATATTCCAGTCACATATAGAGCCACAAATTATGGTTACTTTAATATTTTTATAGTAATATTAACTAACTTTTTTTCCCTGTAGTAATCTTATTATCTATTATGTAGATATAATGGTTTAATATATAAATTATAGTTTTGTTTTCTTGACCGTTCATTAACAAATTATATGTAGTTTGTTTCTGGGTCTCGGTCACTTTTGAAATGAAAATCAAATTTTCAGTCAACGTTTCGATTCATTTTATTTAAACCATCGTCAGAACTATTTGAACATAAATAAAAGAGGCGTATCAACAAAACTAGAAAGAAGCAACATTTTTTGATGGTGTTAAAAGCAAAATTCCTATTTTATGTTAGAGTTAGTCACGTTTAGAATGAAAACAGGAAAATATATAAATGACAGAATGGACATACCTTGTAAAATTCTCACCCACTTACACTAAGATAACATTGAAATTAGAAACATTTTGTCGCGTTGTTTAATGGATGTGAACTAAACTATTTTAGCAGTAGGGCAGGTTAATATTTAGTTACAATAAAATAGAAGGTATGCATATTAAAATAATTTACATTTTGGGTTTTTGGCCTGTTTATACCTTTACAATAGGGTTTGAGAATTCCTATATTAAAATTATTTGGTGCTTTCAGTGTGTAACATCAAAGAAATGATTCATATAAAAAGAACAATAATATGATTAATTTTAGAACTGATACAGATAACCTTAGTAATATTTACAATAATATAATTACATCAAACTAAATGCAAATTTTTACCATCATAAAAGGAACACTGATGGCAACAAATAATTTCAATATAGGAATTCCCAAACCCTCCCAGACAAAATGTAAATTATTTAAATATGCATACCTTCTATTTTATTGTAACTAAATATTAACCTGCCCTACTGCTAAAATAGTTTAGTTCACATCCATTAAACAACGTGACAAAATGTTTCTAATTTCAATGCAATTTTAGTGTAAGTAGGTGAGAATTGTACAAGGTATGTCCATTCTGTCATTTATATATTTTCTTGTTTTCATTCTAAACATGACTAACTCTAACATAAAATAGGAATTTTGCTTTTAACACCATCAAAAAATGTTGCTTCTTTCTAGTTTTGTTAATACGCCTTTTTTATTTATTTTCAA
This sequence comes from Barypeithes pellucidus, assembly GCA_963991005.1. Lineage (NCBI taxonomy): Eukaryota > Metazoa > Arthropoda > Insecta > Coleoptera > Curculionidae > Barypeithes > Barypeithes pellucidus. The sequence continues at coordinate 29,729,682 of OZ022556.1, read as the reverse complement.
ATTGTTCTGACGATGGTGTTTAAATAAAATGAACCGAAACGTTGACTGAAAATCGGATTTTCATTTCAAAAGTGACCGAGACCAAGGAACAAACTATGTATAATTAATACATAAAGAAATTAAAATAAATTTTAATCAAGCGCGTCGCTATTTGCTGTAATTATTTGTATTTAAATAAAGATTAAAATGTTTATATACCATCGTGCCGATAAAAAACTAGGATAACAAAATTTCTTATTTTCTCCTTGATTATTAGGAATTATCTACTGCCGATTCTGGTACCAGTAAAATGTCATATACAAATTTTACATGTCAACATAGATTTTCACTTTATCATTAACTTGTGAAGCACATTTTTTCTAAATATGCCATAATTAACCCCCCAGCAAAAGGCTATTATTTGCAGTCGGTTACGAGCTAGTGCTTTAATTAGAGAGATATTGCAGACCAACTGGGAGTAAACAGAAATACCGTGTTGTTGGCAAAACAAAAAATAGCAAGGCATCAAACTATTCTTAGGAAAGCAGTTTCAGGTTCCCCTAGAATGTTTGCTAAATATGAAAATAGAAGAATACTAATTATCAATAAGTATTAAACAGAAATGTTCTCTGACTAAATATTTAAAAAAATTTGTTGCTACGACAAATTTTGTGTTTGAATAACTTTTTACTCTCTGTTAAATTTCTTTTATTATACAGTTTTATTTTCATTTTTTGGCGACATTAAATATACCTACTTTAAATAAACATTTGATTTTTTCTTAATAAAAAATTCCATTTAGTATTAGGCATTTTTCCCTCCCTATGAACTTCCGGTGAACTTTATAAAACAAGTAACATATTTGTATGCCACCTCGTATCGGAAAATATAAAACTTAAATTATATAACCTAGGTTTCTTACTAAAAGTTAGGTGATTTTACCTTTACAGCTGTCGAGCACCTTCTATAGTTTATGAGATATATATTCCGTTCCCAGTTTTGAGTTTTTTATCGGCACGATCATACGATATGGATATCATATCCACACTTATTGTGCAAACTACCATAACCCTACAAAAATGATTTCTATAATATAAAAAAATTATTGTGGCTACAAGCTACAATAACATTTTTAAGATTTTCAAAACTTCCGTTTACTACACTGATAAATTAATTATATTTTTAATACTCCAAAACATATTCAAAAAATATAAAAATACACCAACACAAAGAACTTTGTATAAGTAATTTAGTTTTTAAAAAAGTTTCGTTCTCGGATTAAACTGGTAGATATCTACTAAGCACCAGCTATACAAAGGAATGTTACTTTCCTGTTTCCGGGAAAAAGGCATAAATAATTATGATAGACAAAACAGTACAGAATAAAATTTAGCTGATTATAGGGCACTTAGTATATTGTCGAACGTGTGCAAGACAGTAGAAAAATTAGTTTCGGGTAGGCTTGCAGCCTTACTTAGCATTGTACTTAGTGGGGTAAATGACAATGATGGTCTCAAGCATACAACAATAATGATAAGGGTAGGAACGCCAAACTATTTGATAGAGCCAGTAGCTTCTTATCGAGAAGATAGATCATTCCAAACGTACGTTGATGACCAACTAACAACCGCTAAGAAATTCAGGACAGGAGTGTCACAAGTTTCAGGACTAGCCAGGTAGACATATGTAATAAATTAAAACATTTTGCTAATGTTGCTAATAAGTTTTAAAAAAATGTCTCTAAGCGTCAACATAACATGACATAAAACAGTTGTGTTAATTAAAATTTCGTAAATCAGTCGGATCACTTGTTCAACTTCTCAATTTTTAAATGCAAAAGAGTAGCCTCTTATTTATATTCATGAATTTTCTACCCTGCCTTTAAATTAAAAGTTCAGACAGCTTTCAGATTTCTGAGCTAAACAGATGGGTCTTTTGATTGAGTTTTGTTTTATTTTTAACACAGCCGATATTAATGATAAATTTTACACATTTATTTTACTAAAGGAATTTATCTTTTTATTTCATTCTGAATTATCCACTTAAAGACATTTCAGAGAAGGTCCATAATGCAAAAAAATTCTTATTCGGAATGTTTACATCTGTAGTTCTCTTCCTGTTCGAAAAGCATAAACGATACAAATGGTTCGAATTTATATAGATCATAACTAAAAGTTGTTATTATTGTCACGAATAGCAGTAGAAGCGAATATGGGTATCATGCCCTTTTCTTTACTCAAAAACAAAAGAGAACTAACTACAAAGCGTTCAATTCGGATACGTGAACAGGTGATTCTACATGTTAACTCATACAGGGTGTTATGGAAATAACATAATATTTAACTGGGAGACTCCTGGGGTGTCCTAGAGAAGCGCTACATATTTTTTTTTAATCGACCGTTTTAAAAGTGTGATAACAAACCCTCTTACTCATAGGTCAGTCCGCGCTACTGTAAACGTATATCATCCAGGCCCAATGGCAATGTTGCCAAACTTAATGTAAAATTGAAATTCCATATAAAATTATAAAAATAAATTACATATCTACCTACTTGTATTTATGTTCATACCTAAAGAGCGAGGAAATCCAGGCACAAACACAATCAGTTTTTCTTCTTTTTCATGGGAACATTCATGGAAACACTTTATGTACACACAGTAATGGTGAAACAGAACCGGTAGTTAGCTTTTGAAAATACAATAATACTGATTATACTACAGACATCCAGAAGAAACACCCGGTCTTAAACTGAGCAAAATGGTTTCGTCAATAAAAACAATAATCAAAGATTATTTATGAACTGGCAAGATACACGCGTAAACCGAAATAACAGAGCGGATTGCTGCGACTGTGTTGGTTATCGACGAAGTACACCGTATCCGGCCGCTGGTTGGTCCTCAACTAACAGCCCGCAAGCATGCCGCGCTATATGAACACTTCGGCTCAGCCGTTGTAAGCCGTCAAGAGGTCATTGGCATTTGACCTAGTGACATACGTGCCTATTCCAAACTTATTTAATACTATTATTTATGTTTGCTCTGGTTGTTTAAAACATTTTTTGACGTAAAGTTTCTTAAATTAATTGTACAATAAGGTATTGCAGAATGGGAAATTGTTTAAATTATTTATTTTGTCTAAGGAGTTTAAGGTACAAATATGACAACACCGGTCAAAATTCATTTTTTGTTTACATGTATCGCAGTGCCCCACAGGTATTTTTCTGGTTTCACGTCAGGTCACTTTTACTGCTGAATGAATTGAAAGCGACATTTATGGGTATTTTTCTTCAATTTGTCTTTATCTGAAGAATTGCCGGTTTAAAAATAATACGTCATTTCCATAACACCCTGTATAACAAAAAGTAAAAAACTCTATATTTTTCGAGTTACAGATTCTTTTTGTAATTATTAACTTGTTTACTTTTAAAACTATTAAGTTATTAATTGGTACAGAGACTATGCTTAATGACTTCTATCATTCTGCTATGAATATGTTTTTCTACTGTGCCCCCAGAGGCCATTTTACCTGGAATTCAGATTTAATTTTTGGCATTTTTTTTTATTTTGGCCATTATTGAAAAAAGGAGATATAATTTTAATGACTCTTGTCTTTACCTAGTAGATAGGTACCTAATAAAAACGCATCTCTTTATTCAGGTCCATAAACCTCACTGTTTAGGCCTAAAACTGAAATTAAAGTTTTTGTTAGCAATAAATTCAGCTTTTCAAAAATGGAAGAAAAATGAAAAAGTATTGGGTGTTCAACTTTTTGATCTATGATTTACTATACTTAATTTTACCATATAGAATCACCTCTGATGCATTATCCTAGCACTCTGTACATTATTAAATGTCAAAAAATATAAAATAGATTTTAATTCCGATATGGGAACATATTTACGAAAAAAAAATTAAAATAATCCGATATCGGGGTTATATTATCAAAGCTAGGGAAATGAATGAAGTTAGCTTGACCAGCAAAATATAATAAGAAAACAGTCAACAATGAGAATATAATCACGCAAATCAACCTCGTTAGTAAGCGGGCGACTAACTAGGGAATAATTGATTCGCTGCTTAATGCTTGTAGTTACCCCATTTTACTACTATAATGAGCATAACAAAAATATTTCGTGATTATCATTTCTTAATTGGATTGATTTCGTTATTTTTTCAAATTTAATCCATAACAATTCCATAGTGCCGCGTCATGGGCTCTCTAATATATATTTTAACATGAAAAAATTAATGAAAACAAAACTGAAGAGCAATTACATTAATTTGAGCCGGGCGAGATTGACTGGTAATATAACAGGGGACTGGGATTCCAAAATTTTTTAAACTTCTTTTCAGGGCTAATACATAGAAACAAGACTATAGTAAAATAATAAAATAGTAAAGATTTTATTGTAAACTTTCCGATAAAATATTGTCTTAACTTCATTTTTTATTAGTAATCTGTACAAAATAATATTGTAAACATAATTTCTAAAGAAGTATAAAATTAGAATTTCTACTAAATTTAGTAAAATCCAAGTAAATACTAAAATAAATTGTTTTTCAAAGTCACCTTCGATATTTATTCATTAAAATTGTTGTAGAATAGTTGATAAAATTAGTTTTCTGCAAATAACTCTGAATGTGTTATGAATTGCGATAGGGTTGTAATAACGAAAAATGTTTTATTTTTAATTCCGCATCGAATGACATAAAAATATACAGGGGCTCCAATTGAAAATAAGAAAAATAAAGTGTTTTAAAATTGGGAATATTTGACAGGAAAGTTTGGACACACTGTCCATTAAATTTTACAAAATATTTCAGTAAATTTTACAAAAATATTTACTAAATATTTTTGTAATTTGTGTTAAACTTTTGGTATAATTTTATGACAGTTCTCAATAAAAGTTATTTCAGTCGCATATAGAGTGATATACATTTTTTTTTCTTCCCTGCTACAAAAGGTAAGATATTTAAGTAATCATATTATTTTTCTTTAGATGAAAAAATGCTTAAATATGTTTTTCCTCTTTTACAATTTGCCTTTACAATGGAAAAAGTTTCTGCTTTTTTTCTTTCTTCCCTGATACAAAAGGTAAGATATTTTGTACTTTTTTCTCCTACCTTCATTTTCTGAACTTTCAATTAACCATTAACCTTAATATTTCCAAAATCATACTATTTTTCTTTACATGAAAAAAAAATGTTTAAATATGTTTTTCCTCTTTTACAATTTGCCATTAAAATGGAAAAAGTTTCTGCTTGTGTAAAATTGTTGCATTGAAGATGAGGGTATATGCCCTCGAAGCATGTATGGTATTTAATAACTGAACTTTGCATTAAACTAGTGGAGCAAACTATATGTTTATTTTCCTCTTCGTTTAATTATATAGCATTTTTTTTTCCGTAGTTGTAAATAGAATGTTATCAAAATTAATAAAACGTATTCAAAAATGTACACAAAATTTCTCATAATTTATTCTCCTTCTTCTCCATTTCTATTTTGTTGACGAAATTAGAGTCAAATTTACTATACAATATACAATCTGTTTTCATGCAATTAAATATGTTGCCAGTCACCAGTTCTCCATTAAGTAAATTATTTCTAGTTTTACAGATGAGTTAACTAAAACACAACGACCTGTCAGAACAATAACTATGAGAGAATATTTTCATGATAAATTATCATCTAGCTAATTGTGAAACTTTGTATCAGTGGCGGCTTGCTCATCAGAATATAGGGACGTTAAAAAAAATAAATAGTCACGCCAAAAGTTTTTCAAAAATCACCCCATTACTACCTACCTATTTCGAAAATTAAATTAAATTTAATTTTTTATATTTATTTTTTGTTAACTTGGGTAGTAGGTACTTAAAAATATACATACTATCCAATCCAGAAGAAAGTATTATAGGAATGATTTAATATAAAATTTCCTATAAAATATAGTATTAATTACATTTTTTATTAGTAATCAACCTTTCAAAATAATATTGTAAACAAAATTTACTATGACTATAGTTAGAATTTCTTATAAACTTAGTACGATCAAGTAAATACTAAAATATATTGTAAATTTTACAACGAATTTAAGTGCTAAACCCGAACAAACACTATTTTATTATACGATTTCCTATAAAATATTTTATTAATTACAATTTTCATTATTAATCCGTACCAATGTATTATTTTTTTTATGTTCAAACACAAGCATTATGGGAAAATCCTTTAAGGCACCCTGTGAGTGGTGATTCACATTGGTCTTGAATCGTTGGAGGTTATACTCGTTGGGAAACACGACCTTGGGAAGGATGACGTCCTTCAGAAAGATTAAATAATGAAGTTCGAGGAGTACTAAGCTTAACCATATATGGATGGGCGGCAGTGGTTAGTCGTGTACTTCTGCTATTCGTCGCTCTGGGCGGAATTAAGAGGGCAACGTCAACCCAGCAATTTCCATGGAAATATCGGTAAAAGAGAGTCAAATCACCAAGTTTCCTTCGAGGTTCTAGGCAGTCGAGGCTCTTCGTCAGCTCGTGGTCTCCGATAGGTCGAATGGCCCTCCCTTCGATGGAATCGAGTTGCCGAAGAGTATGTTTGGGTGCAGAGGTCCACACATGCAGTACTCTCGTAATGGGTTTTGTATATTGTCAAAAGTTGTTGAGATGTGTACAACTTTTTGGTCCGGAAGAGTACACAAGTTTTGTGAAGCTACCTTGGCGATTGCCATAACGCGGTTATGCCACGACATATTTCCTCCCAGATTGACGCCCAGCAAATTAATAGATGAAGCCAGTGGAGTTGCGTGTTCTGCTATAACTATATCTGGTTCTGAAATGTTAACCTTTTTAGAGAAAACTGCTGCCTTAGTTTCCTTAGCGTTAAATTCGTCTTGGTTACTGTCACCCCAAGTCAAAATTTCTTCCATGTCTTTGTTGAGCCGTGATACTGTCTTCGAAGATGTGTTGTAGATACACATATTTTTTAAATGTATAGTTAAAATGTCTAATAAATTATGTAAAATCAACTAATTAGTAAAATATATTGTAAAATTGAAACGAATGTATAGTGAAAATAATTTATTTATAACTCCAGTAGTTAAATATTTTTAAATTAATTGTGTATTCCACTGGCTATTATTTAAGCTCTTTTTTTTGTAAAAATGTTTAAAGTGTTGAAAAATATTTTTACAAGAATAAAAGGAATAAATGAGATGCAACGAATTCCAGGGATTCCACTACAGGGGAGATTTGGAATCAATAATTTTATTAAATTGTTAAATTTATATAATAATTTATTGAATATTCTAGTGGAATAAAGTATTATATGTTTAGTATATTAATATAATTATGAAGATATCAAAAAATCATAACAATAATAATGAGACGATAACAATCAACAACAGAACTCTGGAAAAGGTTGACAACTACGGATTCCTAGGCACAAAGATCAGGTCTAACAACGACTATTCTAAAGAAATTAAAATGCGCATAGAAAAGGCAAGAACAAACTTAAGTAAATTAAGGAAAGTGCTATGTGCAAGAGACCTGAGTTTGGATCTAAGAGTAAGAATGGCAAGGTGTTATGTTTTTTCGACTCTGCTGTATGGAATGGAGCCCTGGACCTTGAATGCGGCAACTGTAAAGAAACTTGAGTCCTTTGAAATATGGGTGAATAGAAGAATTTTAAAAATATCATGGACGGAACATGTGTGAAACAACGAAGTCAGTAGAAGAGTGAACATGGAAATGAAGATTGTGGAAATAATCAGAGCTAGAAGGATGCAATGCCTGGGACACGTTATGCGGGGAGACATAGATAACATGCTCCAACTTATCATACAAGGTAAGATCCAGGGCAGAAGAAGTGTAGGAAGGAGAAGAATATCTTGGCTGAGCAATTTGCGAGAATGGTATGTATGCACATCGAGCGAACTGTTCAACCTCCGTCGTGGAGATGGCACTTGAAGAAGAAGAAGATATTAGTAAAATATAATAATACAAATACAAAAAACTGATATTAATTATTTAGTTGCCCTGTCCTGTTATGTAGGGCCCTGATAATTTTCACCCCTGACGGGCTGCCACTGGTTTGTAAAGAATAATTTTAGTATACTATTCATGAGCGGATAATACGTACGAGGATGAAATTATCTAAGCGAGTATCGTAAATCATCCGATCCTATTAGTCCACATCAGGAATCCCATTGAAATTATTCTGTCCACTCGTATATTTCAAGTGTATATTTAACCAGTTCCTAATCTAGTAATGTGATACTAATTAAATGAATGACTGTCCCATTTCTGGCCAAAATTGAATGTTCGAGATTGTTTAATCTCGATGATTAAGATATTTGATTCGGTATCAATATTTATTAATCTCGAATTTACGTAAATAGTACCAGGAATGAACTTGGGTTGATTTGACTGAACATTTATCTGAGGTACAATTAATTATTATCGTGATATTCAAAGCTAATAAGTTACAGCAGATAGGACCTGACATGAACCATCCGTATTAAATTTAGAAAATGAAATTATGTCTTACTAATGGTATTTTACGTTTTAGGAAACTTTTGGATTATTATTATTATTTTGATTATGCCGGTGTTCCTCAAAGGTCCATATTGTCTCCCACTCTCTTCTTACTCTACATTAACGACCTTCTAGTGAAAACTAAAAATCCGATATTTAGCTTTGCTGACGAGAGCACACTTATCTGATCTTTCTCATCGGGTACCGACGCACATCTTCGCGGACAGCATGAAGTATCACGCCTTAACAGAAACCTGGAAGAAACTTTGGCTTGGAGTGACAGTAACCAAGTCGAATTTAACGCTAAAAAAATGGCAGCAGTTTTCTCTAAAAAGGTTAACATTAGAGATTCGGATAAAGTCATGGCAGGACACGCAATTCCACTGGCTTCATTTATTAATTTGATGGGCGTCAATCTGGGAGGAAATATGTCTCGGCTCGTGACCTATGATAGAGGGGGTTTACAAGTAGGTATGGTGAAATTATTTTTAAAATTTTATTTTTGTGTAACGACCATACAAATACTTTCTAGGCGTTTTAAATGTAGAAAGAAAAGAAGTAATAATAAAATGCGTTAGGTAAAACATATTTTTATTTATTTTTTAATTTTACACAGGAAATACAACTTTTGGAATATAAGAAAGGTTTTCTTAGTGTGTATACTGCTTAAACGTAAAGTCCGTTCTTCGGTTCTTAATTGTTGAAAATTGATCAATAATAGCCTCATTAAAGTTTGGAATACCCTCTATAAATTTTTTTTCATATATTTAATTTTTAAATTTTCTAATAAAGTCCATAGATTTACCCGTTGTGGTCTGCGTTAAATTAATTTCGGGTTTAGGTCTTCCCGCATTCTGCATTTCAATTTTTTGCTCCAAACTCAAAGAGCAAAAGTTATTTTTTAATTTAATAAATATATAATATTAAAACATTTTCGAATTTCTAACTAGACCACGAACAGACAACGGGGCGCGGTGCACACTAAAATTGTGCGCCTTTCCCATGTTAAATCGCCATAGCCTCGCTATCCCCCGCTGTCTCCCGCAGCCTGTTATTGCAGAGAAACTGGCATACTGATGCCCCGCCTACTTAATCGCACATGCGAGCAAGTCTCGTCATAATCGTCATTAAGCTCGACCGAGGCACGGTTGCCGGATCGAGAGCCAATATACAGTTTGGTTGACGGTACGATAAAATATTAGGGATGTTCGGACTTTATACGATAATTGACGGTACGATAAAATATTATGGAGGGTCGGACTTTATACGATAAATAATATTCAATGAATTTAAATTAATATTTGTTTTGGGGGTGCACGTGCGCATGTGCTCCTGTGGAACCGCCACTGGTAACGCATCTAAAGAAGAGTGGACTAATAATTTAATAATAATACCCTTCAGATGGAAATTTTGAGAAAAAAAATTTTGAAGAAGAATCCAACTGCTGAATCAATAAAGCGTATTTATTTATTTAGGTCCTACTTAATAAATAATTGTTTAGCACGTCTATGGTGAGACACTTTCCAGCATGGTTTTTTACATTTCATTCACATACTCCGCTGTCTCTTCATATGAACGTTCACATACCACTGGGCAAACAATAGTTATAAGACTAAACTGGATGCAGAAGAAATAATGTTAAAAATTGAAAGAAGTTAGATCGAACCCAGAAACTGTTATTTATCGATAAATTACACTACCAATTACCTTTCCCTTTGATGATAGGTTTGCAAGGGACTGTTTGAAGCGCGATGGCGATTGTCCGGTACATAAGACGTTGGCGATTTTGAATTTTCTTGACATATTGGATTTACTGGTTGGTTGGTTAAAGGCGGGGGTCGGTTTAAAGGCCCGAACTTCTAGCACTGCAGCCTACTGGCTTATTGTGTGCCCCGATCTTGTTAGAAGATGTTTGTTCCTTCTATGGGGTCCAGTAACCATCTACCAAGCTTGTCATGTGGGAGGTTATCACCACGTTTTATGTTCCCGAAGATGTTTTTTCTTCTACGAAACAGCGCTACGCAGCGGTATATTATGTTTTCGCAGGTGGCAGTAGCCTGTTAGCAGACCCATCACCTGTTTCAGCTGGGGCCGCGTCAAGGTTAGCATCCCATTCAAATTGGATTTAGTAAGTCTTATTATTGTTTGCCCAGTTTTATTTGATAGTTTCCTTATGAAAAGCGAGGGGAAAAACCATGCTAGAAAGCGTCTTAGCATAAAAAGAGCGGTGAAACAATAATTTATTAAGTGGAAAATAAATAAGTACAAAAATCTTCAATTTATTTACAATTGAGTCAATTTTGTCCTAACTATTCCTTGTGAGCTTAATGAAAAGCTATGGAAAAATCTTGCATGGTTTCGCTCCTTAGCAAAAAATAGACCACGGCTGCAGCTATGCCGTATATCTGAAGATAATTAATAGAGATTTATTTTATTCATATAAATAATATGGAAAATGATATTTAGGGTGTTGAAAAAAGGTCGGTTCCCCGGAATAACTCCGGTGCATCGCATTGCAGCGGAAAATGTCTAGGGAAAAAGTTGTTTGGTTTTGAAGGAGGAATAGTTTTCAATTTAAACTACCCCCCACCCCCTCAACCCCCGAGCGCGGGTGGGTGTAAGTTAAGATTTTGAAACAGAACTCCGTATTTTTTATTGGCGTATCGTGTTCTCCGACCAAAAATAAACATCTTTTTTCCAGAATTATTTTTTTATTCGGGCCCATCCTTCACCAATAATCACCATGAGGAAGACAAAATCAGAACCGTGCGAAAATCAAGTTTTATCCCGTAAATACTCTTTTTCTCTGTCTTGTACTAAAAATTGCCCATGGAATACAAACAACGTTTTCCCCAGACATTTTCCGCTGCAATGCGATGCACCGGAGTTATGCAGGAGTATCGACCTTTTTTCAACACCGTGTATCACATAATGTTAATAAAATCAATGTACAACACAAATTTATTTATTTTAAGAAGTCGTTCATTTCACAGTAGTTAAGGAAAAATTAAAGAAATAAAGGTCTATCTTATTTTATATCATTATTTTAATGTAATTGTGGTTAATCATTTCTTTCTCTATATTCACAACCTCAACCAAGCCCCACGTCATTCAGCAATCCAACGCCCTTGCGATTATAATAATATTTGATCGCACGGTAATATTCGTTCGAGCTCGTTACGAACACATACCTTATATATTTTATTATAAATAAACACTCTATGTTAATAACCAATTTCAATACCTGCAAGTAAACCATGTAAATCTCTTTTTAATTATAACCTGTAACCCTAAATACAAATTGTAATTTACACGATCAAATCCAGCTGACCCGGAAATTAAATCCACAGTGGCTGCGACAATCAATGCTGACTCAAGTTATTTCCGGCGGGCGTATTTCGCAGGCCGCCTTTTGCTTTATCATTTTTTTTTTCACGCTCGGGCGATTCGAAATATTTGCTGATTTAATTAAGACAATTATGAGTTACACTTCGATCGTTAAGTGATTAATTATACCGATCATGAGGCTCTAAGTGAAGTGAAATTATGTGAAAATTATTTAGTAGAAAATAAACTTTTAGGTTCATTTTCTTTCTTTCCTTCAATATAAAAGTGTTTAATTAGACCAAAGGATAGCGGCTGGTGGACAAGTGTATGTGTACTTTTTTTATCATATAATAGCACTATAGGAAATATCCTTTAAGGAGGCGTATCAGCGAATATAGCAATTCGCGTCGTAAAAATTCATTATTCACAAATAAATACATTTCTGGATTTTTTTATGGCTACTACAATTTTTTAGCTAAACCTGTACCGACCCGTAGTTACGTGCCTGCTAGATAGCCTACCTGATCACATGTAAACGGCTAGGCTGCGGGTCGAGCAGTCGGTGACGTCATCGCTTGGTGAATTGGAATTTCAAGCGATTCACTCGATTATTAAAATCGTTCGAGTATCAAGTACTCTATTATTAAAATCATCGGTTTTTCCCAACACTAAGGATGACGTCCTCCAGATGAATGAATTCTTAAACAATGAACTTCGAGGGGTAATAAGCTGAACCACATATGGATAAGTGGAAGTGGTTGGTCGTGTACTTCTGCTATTAATCGCTCTAGGTGGAATTCGGTAGGCAAGGTTAGTCCAATATTTGCCATGTAAATATCTTTAAAAGAAAGTCATATCAACAACCTGTTTCCGATGTTCTAGGCTATAGAGATTCTTTGTCAGCTCATGGCCTCTGATCAGACGAATGGCTCTCCTTTCGATGTAATCCAGCAGCCGAAGAGTATGCGTGGGTCCAGAGCTCCAGGCATAACAGAATTCTACTGCCTGAGGTTTCTTAGCGTTTAATTCGACTTGGTTACTGTCACCCCTGGCCAATATTTCTTCCAGGTCTTTGTTGAGGCGTGATACTTCATGCTGTCTGCGAAGACGTGCGTAGGCAGCCGATGTTTGTGCACTCAAAGAGAAAGATGAGATAAGTGTGTTAACGCAAGGAAAGCTAAATATCGACCTTGGTCGTTAATGTAGAGTAAGGAGAGGGTGGGAGACAATATGGAAACTTGAGGAACACCGATATTGATGGTGAAGGTGTCTGAGAGAAATCCATCAATCGCCACTTGCAGAGAAGCTAAATAACCATGCATAGAATCGACTGGGAATACCATAGGATCGCAGTTTACTTAGAAGCCCCTCATGCCAAACACGATTAAAGGCTTTAGAAATATCCAGTGCAACAGCCCGAGACACCCCATGATGTTCGATTAAGTTGTTCCAAAGATGGAAGATAATATAGGCCCTTGAAGAACACCGGCATTGATGATGAAAGAGAGAAATGCGCCAAACGTCACTTGCAGAGACTAGTCCTTTAAGGAAGCTAGACAAACCATGCACATAATCTACTGGATATACCATAGGATCGCAGTTTACTTAGGAGCCCTTCATGTCAAACATGATCAAAGGCTTTAGAAATGTCCAGTGCAATATCGCGGAGCTCTTCATAATATTCGATTACGCAAAGATGGGTGACATTGCTCTTTCCATTAAAATAAGCAAAGAACGCCAACCATACTGGCCCTTTCCTGGGCTAGATAAAGAAGATATTACACACACACACACTTGTTTGCTAATTTGATTTTTAGGTATGTCAACTGTGATTAATATAATTTTTGAATTTTAACGATTCTACTATTCTCTATTATATGAAATGAGATTTAATTTTTTTAATGCAGCTGCTTTTTGAAGTTTTTGTAATACGTAGGACCAAAATTAAAAGATGATTTAAAATAAACATTTAATAACACGTTTACAACGGTAATCTTTGTAGGAAGTTCAATGCGTCACGATTCATTTACTAGATAGACGAATGAGGTAAATTTATCGATAAATATAATAAAAATAAAAAATAAATTTTACATACTGTTAAGATTTTTCTTTTAATATAATTTCTATACTCTTTAGTTATTCTTATTTAGTTTTTACTGTATAGTCTGTATCCGCGCGAGAGTATGTGACGTGTGTTTATTTTATGACTCTATTAGGAACACCTGTCGAGTAAATCCAGTTTTATGTCACCTTTTATAATAAATCCTTATTTATATTAAAACTTTTATGGTAAATTGTCTTTTAAGATTTTTCTTTTAATATAATTTTTATACTCTTTAGTTATTCTTATTTAGTTTTTACTGTATAGTCTGTATCCGCGCGAGAGTATGTGACGTGTGTTTATTTTATGACTCTATTAGAAACTCCTGTCGAGTAAATCCAGTTTTATGTCACCTTTTATAATAAATCCTTATTTATATTAAAACTTTTATGGTAAATTGTCTTTTAAGATTTTTCTTTTAATATAATTTTTATACTCTTTAGTTATTCTTATTTAGTTTTTACTGTATAGTCTGTATCCGCGCGAGAGTATGTGTCGTGTATTTATTTTATGACTCTATTGGACACTCCTGTCGAGTAAATCCAGTTTTATGTCACCTTTTATAATAAATCCTTATTTATATTAAAACTTTTATGGTAAATTGTCTTTTAAGATTTTTCTTTTAATATAATTTTTATACTCTTTAGTTATTCTTATTTAGTTTTTACTGTATAGTCTGTATCCGCGCGAGAGTATGTGTCGTGTATTTATTTTATGACTCTATTGGACACTCCTGTCGAGTAAATCCAGTTTTATGTCACCTTTTATAATAAATCCTTATTTATATTAAAACATTTATTGCGGCAAAAGAATTTGTTCGGGGTTGTCCCTATCTAATAATATACGAGTGGAACCCGAAATATTATCTCTCTAACAATGAACCAATTATTTTACGAAGAGGTAAAGAATCTCAAAATCTGCTCCAAATCATACATGTTTCGGATGCATAACCATTCATCTTCATTGGAAAATACACGGGAGGTGATAATGCAAAAGGAGAATATAAGCTTTGTAGCAGAAGAAGAAAAGTGAAAATTAGCCAATATTTGGATAAATTAAAAAATAAATTAAACTAACATTCAAAAAAATTCAGGCAGAAGGTTGCCCAATAAGAACAAGTGCGAACAAACTCTAGTTCTTAATTATAAATCGGGTGCTTCGCTCTCATTATATGAATTCACTTTTAAAGCATACGAAAAACTGCGATAACTTAACTGATCAACTAAACATTAACTTTTTGCATCTTCGCTAGGGAATTAATATTTTACATGTTCGGTATTTAATTCACGCATCTATTATTATTACCGTGGAGATTCGATGCTGAATTGGCATGTTCTCTATGGTCGCCCTTACGAGTACGGCACCACCCATTCTACAATGCATACGGAGGAAAGGGTGAAGTTAGAATAGTGAATCTGAGAGGACGTTTCGATTGCGGAATAAAAGTGACGCGTAATTCTAATTACCGCACCCCACTGTTGAAGTTAAAAGTGAACCAACCAAACCAGAAGTAGCCATCAAAAGCAGGCCTGCAGGAACTCTTAAAGGCCCGTTTTTCTTGTTTTAAATCCGCACACATCATTGTAGCCGCGTTATTTATTATAATCTAGATGTGGAGCGAATTTTGGTCACGTGACACCAGATAACTTCGATTAATCTGCCATAAAAGACAAGATATTTGATTGGGAAATATAACCTTGCGTGAAAATAATAAATTTGACAAAGGGATTCGTTTTATAAAATTGTTTTTCTTACTTAGTCGTTCGATGGTTTCCATATATGCGTCATCAGTTACGTTTAATCTATATATTTATTAGAATTCATCGTCAAAAAAACTAATATTCAAAATAAACCGAATATCAACAAACTTAAGGTCAATAAACCTAACCTCATTTTCAGACCGCTCACAGTCATCGGTCCAGAAGGTTCGAGCAAATCTAGCTTGATGTGTCAAGTCTAGATTTAAATAAAGTAATGAACCAGATTACCTTCTCTACATCCGGACTCAATAAAAGAGCAATTCAGATTGATCGGAGCAGTCTGACATAAATAAATAAAGAACGCGACTAGTATTATAAATATCAATCCGTGCAACCTCCCCATTTTTAATGCACGAGCCGCACTGGTATATTATGCCCAGCCGTTTCTGTACTTCTGAAGCAATGCGAGCAAGAAATTAGACTACGCTGTTGGTTGGTAAAAATCGTTAACAAAAAAGAATCATCTAATGTAAAATTAGATTAACTACAATGTTATACGTAGTATTATTAAATCAACCTAGTTAAACTTAAAGATGTGTAAAAATGATCATTTCCCGCGTTATTTAAATGAATAAAATAAATCTGATATACAGGGTTCTGCAATAGTGTGTCAGGCTTCCATAGCTCCTATACAAATTAACTTAAGAATTTCATTCATATTCCGATTTATACTGTGTTATAGGGTACATTTCAGGAAAATATTTTTAAATATACAGGGTGGCCCAAAAAGTGTGGTAAAATAATGCTGTCTTTTTTTAAATGGGACACCAAGTATTTTATTCGATAATTAGGTTCGTATTAGTGTCCTTTATAAATGCCTAAAGTATTATCTCATTTAGTTACATAGTTTAAGAGTAATAAATTAAAAATTCAAAAAAAGTTTGGAGTCTTAGAAAAAAATTCAAAAAAACTACCTAAAATACTTTCTTAACCAAGACATTGGGTGGAATTTAGCCCTAAATAACAATAAATTAATAAAATTCTTATTTTATTTCAAAGCCTATCATGGTTTTTAGGCTTAACCATCACTTGATCTTGATAGTATTTCATCCGAAATGTTGAGCAATGTAAATAGATCATTTGAATATTAACTTTTGCTCAGCTCAACATGGCAGGCATTTTGAACATTTACTGTAGTTTATAATTCTTAATCTATTCACATATGCTTAATTTTCATAATAAATACTGTATTTAAACAACATAATTTATGAAATTTGCAATTATTTCGAAAACGGCTGGAAAAAACTTATATGCTTCCATTAAAGAAAAAGAATGCGTATGAATTCTATATCCAATAGCCAAATAATATACAGGGTGTTCCATTTGAAAATCTGGAGAAAAATTATTTTGAAATGTGTCGTGTTTGAAACCTAATTATGAACACCCTGTATAAAATAGATAAACACTATTATATTCACAGTATCTCTAGACCTCTTGTCTTAAATTCCACCCAATGCCTTGGTTAAAAAAATTATTTTAGGTAGTTTTTTTTAATTTTTTTCTAAGACTCCAAAACTTTTTATTTTTTGTTTTTAATTTATTACTATTAAACTACATAACCAAATAAAATAAAACTTTAGGCATTTATAAATGATACTAATACGAACCCAATTATGTAATAAATTACTGGATGTCCCATTAAATACAGCATTATGTTACCACACATTTTTGGGCCACCCTGACCCTGTATATTTAAAAATATTTTCTTGAAATGCACCCTTTAATACAGTATAAATTGGCATATGAATGAAATTCCTAAGTTAATTAGTATAGGAGCTATGGAAGCCTGACATACTATTGCAGGACCCTATACAGGGTGTCCTGGAACATGTGGTAAATCTCCCGGATATGAAGAAAACACGTGAAAAGAATACTATAGGTTCATATAAATATCTTTCGTATCGGCCTCCTCTTCGGAGATATGGGCTCCCAAAGAGCACCAATGGAATCAAGTTTTTTACACATAATTATTGAACCACCTGGTATATTTCAATTATTTTTTAATATGATGTATACCAGGTAAGACCCGTCAAATTACTTCCCAAGAAATTGTTGTGAATTAGTCACATCTGCAGGGACGGACTAGCTGTAACACTCATGGGCCCATTTTTTTTACGCCCTGTATGATGAGAACTTTGGACAATGTTTTTTACATACCTTTAACTATTGGCTAAAAATTAAGTACTCTTCATTCATGTCGCTAATCCTAACCGTTTTCGAAAAAACGGCATTTCATATACATCATGTGCTTCGGGTATTTCAATAAAAGATACATCTTTGTTCCGATCCAATGTTCAACCTTCAAGATTCGGCTTTTTCATATTTAGCCCATGAGCAGTTAGGGGACTCAGTGTAAATAAAATGACGTTTTCTCGAAAACGGTTAGGATTAGCGACATGAATGAAGAGTACTTAATTTTTAGCCAGTAGTTGAAGGTATATAAAAAACATTGTCCAAAGTTCTCATCATACAGGGCGTAAAAAAAATTGGCCCATGAGTGATACAGCTAGTCCGTCCCTGCAGCTGTGAGTAATTCACAACAATTTCTTGGGTAGTAATTTTACGGGTCTTACCTGGTATACATCATATTAAAAAATAATTGAAATATACCAGGTGGTTCAATAATTATGTGTAAAAAACTTGATTCCATTGGTGCTCTTTGGGAGCCCATATCTCCGAAGAGGAGGCCGATACGAAAGAAGTTTATATGAACCTATAGTATTCTTTTCACGTGTTTTCTTCATATCCGGAAGATTTCCCACATGTTCCCGGACACCCTGTATATGGCAACGCTGTAGCCGTGGTCTGTTTCCTACTACAGGGCGAAACTATGTAATATTTTGCATGTCTAAATTGACTGAAATGTAAACAAATTCAAGATAATGTGTTATACTGACTCTTTAAGGTTTCATAAAATATCTCATTAAATGTGTTCCGTTAAATTTGGCACCCTACTCTAAAACAAAACCTTTATTAGTTTAATTTTATTTCTTATGTAGTTTCGCTCCTCGTAGCGCCGTTAAAACGAACAGAAATATGTTTTTACAGTGGCTTTTCGATCAATTAAGTGATGGATCAGATCATAATTAGAACTAGACGTTTGACGAGTCCTGCAAAATAAATCGCGGCAAATATTTACAACGTATGTAAAGAACAGGGGGACTAGTTATTAAACGAAGCGCCAAAATGTAATAATAATACCAGTCGGAAGAACATATTGGAGGAAAAAGCTTAAATGTTAAATTTTCAGGAAGAATCCAACAGCGGAATCAATACAGTGTGCTTATTTGTTTTCCACTTAATCAATTATTGTTTCAGCACGTTTTCTAGCATGGTTTTTATTTTATTATTATTTTTCTCCCCTCGCCCTTCATACGTAAACGTTCAAATAAAACTGAGCAAACAATAGAGATGTAGCTACACAAGAATAATAAGTATAGAAGGCGTAATATTGCACCGAGACATCACCCTGTATATTTTAATATAAAAAGATAGCATTTTAAATTATCTCTACAAATACAGGGTCCGCAAACGAAGCGTGGACGGAAGATTAAATCGTTATCGAAGAACTCATCAACAATACTAAAACAGCTTGAGATATTGGATTAAAAGCAGAATGTTTTAAAAATATTTTACATTATACAGGGTGGCCCAAAAAAGTGTGACAGCATAAAGTTATATTTTTTTAAATGGGACACCCAATATTTTATTGCATATTTAGGTTCGTATTACTATCGTTTATAAGTGCCTCAAATTTTATTTCATTTGGTTTCGTAGTTTCGGAGAAATAAATTAAAAACTAAAAAAAAAAGTTTTGCAGTTCTGAATAAAAAAATCAAAAAAAAACAATCCAGAACTATTTTTTAACCTCGGCATTGAGTGAAATTTATGACAAGAGGTCTAGAGGTACTATGAATGTAATTGTGTTTATTTACTTTATACAGGGTGTTCATAATAAGCTTTAAAAACCTCACATTTTAAAATAATTTTTCTCAAGTTTTTCAAATGGAACACCCTGTATATTATTTGGCTATTTGACGTAGAATTCATAGACAATTTTTTTTTGTAATACAAGCATATAAGTTATATCCAGCCGTTTTCGAAATAATTGTAAATATCATAAATTATGTTGTTTAAATAGAGTTTTTATTGGGAAATTTTGTTATAGGCGACTAGATAATAATTGTAAACTAAAGTAAATGTTCAAAATAGCTTCCTTTTACTTAATTTAATGATTTTCCTCTACTGCCAACAGAACTCTTAATTCATTTTCTTCATTAATAACGGGTTTATCATCCTTCTTGTGTATGCAGTATTTCCTGTTGCTACAAATCTTTGCAACAACTTCTCGAAGGTTTCTTGTCTCGGCTTTCTCTCAATATCTGGGTATCTTTCAGCATACACTCGGCTCGCGAGTAGGCAATTTCTTGCACATTCACCCAGTATAAAAATCATATTTACCATTTCTAAAGTTGTAAAATTCGACATTTTGTGTAAGTTAGTACTTAATTTCGACGACTGAACAAATGTAAATAATTTTATTTGGATGTCATAGTGACAATCTAAACAAAAAAAATCATGGCAACTTGATTAAGAATAAAAAATAAAATTAAATAAATAAAAGTAGCAAAAATGTAGGCTTTTAAAATTTATATCGAAATAACTAAAATACGGTAAACTCTAAGAGTAAAAGGAAGCTATTTTGAACATTTACTTTAGTTTACAATTATTAGTCTAGTCGCCTATAACAAAATTTCCCAATAAAAACTCTATTTAAACAACATATTTTATGATATTAATAATTATTTCGAAAACGGCTGGATATAACTTATATGCTTGTATTACAAAAAAAAATTGTCTATGAATTCTACGTCAAATAGCCAAATAATGTACAGGGTGTTCCATTTAAAAAACTTGAGAAAAATTATTTTTTTTGAAAACTTATTATGAACACCCTGTATAAAATAAATAAACACAATTACATTCATAGTATCTCTAGACCACTTGTCATAAATTTCACTCAATGCTGAGGTTAAAAAATAGTTCTGGATTGTTTTTTTTTATTTTTTTATTCAGGACTGCAAAACTTTTTTTTTTAATTTTTAATTTATTTCTCCGAAACTACAAAACCAAATCAAATAAAATTTGAGGCACTTATAAACGATGGTAATACGAACTTAAATATGCAATAAAATACTGGGTGTCCCATTTAAAAAAATATAACTTTATGCTGTCACATTTTTTTGGACCACCCTGTATAATGTAAAATATTTTTAAAACATGCCGCTTTTAATCCAATATCTCAAGCTGTTTTAGTATTGTTGATAAGTTCTTCGATAACGATTTAATCTTCCGTCCACGCTTCGTTTGCGGACCCTGTATATACACACCATGCATGATACTGCTTTCCTAGGCGATTTATTTAAACTATATTACTTTAAACCACAGTAGGCCATGAAACAAAAGCTAATATCCTAGAGACAACTATATTGGCTTTCTAGTTGTTATTAACATTTAACGTCAATTTCATTTTTTCATATTTATTTTTGAAAATTACTTATCAACATTTTGAAAAATTTGATATGATATCTATCATCCATGTGTGTGTTATAAACTTGAAAAGAGAGTTTAAAATGCTATCTTTTTAGATTAAAAAATTCAGGGTGTTTCATTTAAAAAGTGAGGTTAGATCCGATAACTTTCTTACCTGACCCGGTATACTTATTATGAAAACGGCACATTATTCAAAAATCACAATAAAGAAATTTCTGTATACAACATTTTTCTGTATCTCTTTTAACTAAGAAAATATTGGGTAATTTAGAAATTTTGAATTTTTTGATTTTCCCCCGTATCTCTTAAGCGAGCGAAAATGTTCGAATTTTGATTTCATTATTTTAAGTTTAATCCAAAAAGAGTATATGACGCCCACATAACTTTTTTGATAGCACTAACAATAACGGAGATACCCTATAAAAGTGTCGAAAATGGGACACTTTGCACATAATATTAGTTGCAGATCAGAAAAAAACGAAATATTTTTGTTTAACAGAAGGAAATATAACTTTGGGTTATGTCCTGCAGTCTAAATTATAATGGATTTTCTTGCATTAAAGTAGCGGCTTTGTTGACAAATTACTAGTCCGGCACTGGTCTTATGCGTGCTTCCGTACTTATTATTGGCATCAAACACGCCAAGGGCCAAGGTATGGCCATAAATGGCGATCATGTGAAATTTTAGGTACATTATACAGAAATGTTAATATGCTAGTTAACCAAAATTCGGTGACAGTTAAACGGAGTAGGCGTAGAGCTAGATACTGTTGATCAATAAAAACCTCGAATCACGCATTTCTTGTGCATTCCATCCCTGTTTTAGGTCTCATGCGCGAGACGGCTATAGTTTATTTTACTAAGAATATAGGTCAATTAAACCTGAAATTGGCCCTTTCTTGTTATGAACCTAATCGTTCTAATAAGAAATAAATTAGTGTTGGAAAAAACCGATGAATTTAATAATCGAGTACTTGATACTCGAGCGATTTTAGTAATCGAATGAATGTCTCGAGCGATTAATCACTTGAAGTTTTTATCACTAAGAAGAGTGTATTGATAAAATACCAGGGGTTGTTTTTGTAAGTTTTAGAAGTTTAGTAGGTATAGAGTTTTTATTAAGGAAGAACAGTTGTTTCTGATTTTTGAAAAAATTATATCATTTCAAATATAACATTTTTTTTTAAATTTACAATCGCCGCTGGCTAGCTAGTCCATGTCGCGGTTAATCCACTAAGGGATTTGGCATACTTTTTTGTATGCACCTTCTCGTCTATGTACAGGGTGTTCCATTTTCGACACTTTCATAGGGTATCACCGTAATTGTTGGTGCTATCAAAAAAGTAATGTAGCCAATGTAGGTGTCATGTGCTCTTTTTGGGTCAAACTTAAAATTATAAAATCAAAATTTGAGAATTTTCGCTCAGTAGACCGTGAAACAAAAGCTAATATCATAGAAACAACTATGTTAACATTCTAGTTGTTATTAACATTTAACGTCAATTTAATTTTTACATATTCATTCGTGAAAATGAGTTCTCAACGTTTTGGAAAATTTGATATGAGATCAGTTTATATTGAAAGTGGAAAAATCAAAGAAATGGCGCAATTTTGCTCGCTATCCGGAAAGACGGCAACCATTTAAGGACATTTCCCGAACATTTGCGATGATTCCCGTTATTTTTTACCTTAATCTGAATCTTTTATTTCGTTTCAAAGTAATAAAGTTGAAATAAATCGCCTAGGAAGTCAATATCATCCATGGTATGTTATGTATTTGAAAAAATAATTTAAAATGCTATCTTTTTAGATTAAAATATACAGTGTGTTCCATTTTAAAAAATGAGGTTAGGTACGATAACTCTTTTACCTGACCCCGTATACAATATTACATAGAAGCTTCTGTATATAACATTATTCTATATCTCTGTTTGCTAAGAAAATATAGGGTAATTTTGATATTAACAATTTTTTGATTTCTCCCGTATCTCTTAGGCGAGCGAAAATTTTCAAATTTTGATTTTACCATTTTAAGCTTGACTAAGCATCAAACTCGAACGTCGCCAATCGGCATATTTCGGGTGGCGTGAGGCGACGAGCGAAGATCGGGTATCAAGTGAAAAGCGACGATTTTCGATTTATCGCTTGAATTTATAACTGTGTATTATTTTCTAGTCAAGCGAAGCTCGGGTATCGAGTGAAAGGTAATAAGTAACGAGCGACGATTTTCGATTGAATTTATAACTCGAACGGTTTCTTTAATAATCGAGCGATGTCGGTTATTTCAATAATCGAGTAATCAAGCGGTTTTTCGCTCGAGCGATCACCACACTAACATAAACATTTGAAGCAGCTACCTACTCTTTTAGATTGAAACCCGTCTTCAATTTTCTGAATGTCCTGAAGTAATGAGTGAAAATAATTACAACCAAATGAACAACATAGAGATTACATTATTTTCACTTTAAAAAGCGGATGATTTTTATATGATAAATATAGGAGTACAAATATACTATTTGTACAATTAATATTATCATTTGAAGCCTGAGCTTTTTTGACTGAAAAATATCGAGTATCTATCAAAAAAGACTAATAATAATTTTAATAAATCTTACTCGGAGTTCCACAGGTCAGTCCTTAGATTTTTTTCTTATGTAACTGTACGCGACTAGGTGCGAATGAATGAAAGAAATTTATTTACGACCGCCTTATTAAATTCATAGGTTTATGTCAAGGTTAATTCGAATAAATATATTTATAAAATTATTCTCAAAATACATAAAATGATCCGCTAAGGAATCAATAAAATATATTCTAGGAAAATTAACTATATTAGATCAAATTTCTATAGAGTATGAAGAATTCAGTTTATTTATAGCACCAATTGGAACCTGTCTATTAATGAATGAATGAATGTTAAAGAATATGTTAGTCCTGTCCCTTTTTTACCTAAATGCTTCTCATAAAAGAAAATCATAATTTTCTCTACAAATATGATATCAAAATTACTCTAAATAGCAGGAATTAAAAGATTTAGAGGACGTTAGCCCTCATCATCTGAAAATGCTAAAAAAGTATTTAATAGAATATCCAGAAAAAAATTACAAATATACAGGGTGTTCTTTAATGACGTGCTAATATTTCAGGGTGTGATTCCTTGGATTATTTGATATAGAAAAGTTCATATGAACATATTTCCGCAACGGCTTAAATTTTTTGCTACAGGGTTGTTGCATTTTTATTTTTTTTGTGTTTTTTTTTCTTTTAATATCTTCGAAAGTACTTTAGACATTATTTTCAATTTTGGCATGTGTTAATAGGATATAGAACCACAAATATTAGTTAGAAAAATTATTCAATTGTTCCACCAATGGCGATGGCGATTTTAAAAGTTAATTAAAATATACTTTGTTTATTATATCATTTTATTTGTGTACCTTTCTTCAGGTGTTCGAACAAACCCGAACAAACCCGAACAAACCCAACCTCAAAATTGATAAAATATACCATGAATCCCTTAGTAATAAATGTGTATAGCTCGTGATATGGAAATCGATTGAAAAAAATGTATTTAATATTTTAATAATTAACTGACTTGCTTTAACTGTATTTGAACTATCAAGTTTTTCCAATAACATACTCATTCATACGTTTCTTCTATTAGTAATAATAAATTTAAAAATATATATACACTACGCCAATTAATTATCGAATATTCAAAAGTTTACATCCTAATTAACACGCTGTTTTTTCTCTAATAATGAACTAATTTTAATAATTTTTACTTTAACTAATAGAATACAGATTCTAAAGTTTTGCGCAAAGTAGTTTACGTCCTAATACCTATATCTTATAGTACGTCAGTCCTTTACCAAAATGTCCTGTTATCACGCCTTCATCTAGTCAATGACTAATCGCTAGATTAGTAAAAAATAAGAAAGTTTTAGTCGAGCGAAGAAGTTCGGCAACGCTGGGCTTACTCGTCAGAGTGATTTCAGTCCGTAAGAAAGCAGATCATCTTTTTGTTACTACACCATGTCCGTTCTTAATGAAATCATATTAAAAATATAAAAAAAAAACGTTAATTCATCGACAACTGACGTTTTGAGTGTTATAAAAATTCCATAGTTTAAATAAAAGATGTAAAGAAAAGGGGTATCAAAAAGTTACAGCGCCCTTTTCAATTTTTTTTTAAATTGTGGATAACACTCTAAAAAATAGTAAATCGAGTCGAACGGACATTTTCCATGTTGCGCAGCTACAAGGAGGGCAGCGGAGTCGGATCTCGTATCTGTATAATTCATCATCGCGGTACACGACGCGTCCATCGGACGGCTTGCTGTGTGGCTTGGTTGTCTATAACAACTCAGCATCACCTATGTGCACATATTGCATTATTATTGATACACGTGCTGTGTTGACTGAAAACGGTTTTGCTGAAAAATGTGTGTGTAAAAATGTCAGTTCATATTTTTCCCCCATTTTCCTAGCCACAATACACGATTTCTGCTTGAAAACAGATGAGACGCGATAACTCGAACAGCGTTAAAGGAATGACATACCTAAGATCCAACACTGCGGTTGCGCGTCGATGAAAATGTCCGTTCTAATTTTTTTCCGGTCACGAATAACGAAAAATAACATCCGACAAGTAAAACGAACGAGGCGTGATAAGTGGAATTCTCCGCAAATTTCGATTTTTCTCAAACCAAAACTATTCACCGCACGGAAAATGTCAGTTACTATTTACATCTCCTCAAAAACATCACTCTGAGTCAAAAAATAAAAAGAACGGACGAGGCGCGATAACTATTACGACCTATTTTTTTACATACATTATGTTAAACATGATTCTCAATGATTTTGCAACGTTGCCAATGTCCGTTCTTGTTAATTTCCTTCTCAAGGCCTTATTAAATCAGCAAAAAACTCAAAAATTTTTAGGTTATGATCCGTCTGAAATCCTGGTAACGGGCTGCCGTACTATTATTATACAGGGTAGTGCATAAAATCTAGATCCGTGTAAATTTTCTAAAATTTAAATTTGACATAATATGTTAAAGACAAATTTAATTTAATTCATCTTTTAAACTAAACCAATTAGAAATAGTATTCTCATAATACTCTAGGTAACACGGAAGTCACCATTTCTCTTAAATACGTTATATTGTCGAAAAATATTTCATAAATAATCAATGCGGAATTTTATTCTGTTTCGCTTTTACTAAAATAAAAATAAGAATCATTTCAAATAATAAAGTCTATAATACAGGGTGCTACTCAATTAACTATTAATTTACTTAACATTATAAATTCAAAATCATGAGACATACAGTGATGGGCTAAAATATGGAACAAATTCATTTAAAAAGCAGGTATTAATTTTTTGTAAAAACGCTCGGACACGTCGATTATAATTTTTTCTTCCGGATTTTTTGCCTCAAAAAGAAATTATACTGGGTGTGTCAAAAAGTAGATGTAGGTATAATTTTGAAAAATTATTTTATTAAGTGTTGAAAATACAAACCATTAACTTCTTGACAATATGCAAATCTACTTAAAAACCCTTCTAAAACATTATTTACAGTATTTTCATTAATTTGCCTAATTTCATATCTAATTTTAAATTTTAAGTCTTCCAAATTTTGTGGTTTATCCTTATACACTTTTGATTTCAAATAACCCCAAAGAAAGAAATCCATTGGTGTAAGATCGGGAGATCTTGCAGGCCATTCTATGGGTCCTCTTCTACCTATCCATCGTTCGGGAAAAATAGTATTCAAATACTCTCGTACTTGTCGAGCAAAATGAGGCGGAGCACCATCCTGCTGAAACCAAATAGACGCTTCTGGTAGATTAGGCTGATTCGGATTTGGAAAATCCGCTGCTAGTGTGGGAATTAATTTATTTTGAAGAAATTGTAAATACCGGTCTCCTGTAAGATTTCCATCGAAGAAAAAAGGTCCAATAATTCTATCATTTAATATCCCTGCCCAAACATTTACTTTTTGTGGGTATTGCGTATGCTGTTCTCTCATCCAACGGGGATTATTTGTACTCCAATACCGAAAATTTTATCTGTTTACCGAACCATTCAAACAAAACGTGGCTTCATCGATAAAAAGTACGCTGCGATGGAAAAATAGATTTAAGTTGCAAATTTCCATCATAGTTTCACAAAACTGTAGTCGGCGGTCGGGATCATCTTCGTTTAGCTCGTGCAGCAACCTAATTTTATACGGATGGTACTTTTCTTGTTTCAATACCAGCAAAACAGATCGTCGGCTAACATCATTATTAAGGGCTACTTCAGTGGATGCACTATGGGGATTATCTTTAACTTCTAACAAAATGTTCAATTTTGTGTTTTCACTAATTTTTGGACGACCTGGCCGTAGACGATCCTTTACATTCCCTGTTTCCCTGAATTTTTTCTCAATTTTACTCACTGTAGATCTTGTAATCCGTCGTTCTGGATACTTAGCGCTAAACAAGTTACAAACTTCTTCTTGACTTCTTGTTTTGTCTCCACATCCAATTAAAATTAAAATTTCGATTCTTTGAGTTTCATTTAAATGCACCATGATCACCGTTTTTCAAAATTATACTTAAAATTCTTTTTGATTGACACATGACTTGCTATCGTAGTAACAATTAATTTAAATTTACCTGTTTACCTTTAAGTAGGTACATGTACCTTTTTTTAAAAAAATTTCTTTTTTAAGAAGTAATTTTTCTCTAAAACCGTTAGAGATAAGGATAGAGTATGCTACATGAATTATGCTTAGAATTTGACGTAGAATTTATGTGATAAGTAAAAATAGGGTGGTTCTATTTAAAATACAAAAAAATTTTACAACATCTACCTTTTGACACACCCAGTATAATTTCTTTTTGAGGCAAAAAATCCGGAAGAAAAAATTATAATCGACGTGGCCGAGCGTTTTTACAAAAAAATAAAACCTGATTTTTAAATGAATTTGTTCCATATTTTAGCCCATCACTGTATAAGCCTTATCTAGTTTTTCTTTCGTTAAATGAATTAATTAATAGATAATTGCCTAGCGCTCTGTATTATACACTTTATTTATTGAAATGATTTTTATTTTTAGTTTAGCAAAAGCCGAAAGTGATAAAATGCCTCATTGTGTGTTTACGACACTTTTTTTCGATAATATAGCGTGATTAGTAGAAATGGTAATTTTTTTTGTTACCTGCATGGCATGCCATGGCGATTCTTTTAGGCCAGTATCTAATCCAGATATATCTCTTATTGGTTTACTTAAGGGGATGCCGGAGTCAGTCTATATCTCCGATTTGACCCCTGTTCGTTTCACGCTTTGAAGGCACGAGACGAATTGGATCTTCCCTTGCAGTTAGAAGAATACGTCGAGCGTCCGCCCGTAATCGATACGCCAACAGAAACAACGATAATCGGAAGAAAGAGACTGCACGTGATCGGGGTCTATATTTCAAATTTCTACGCTGAAAAACGGAGTTTTCGCTTCCTATAGAAACGGTACATTTAAAAAAAAAATTCTTTACAAAAATTGTCTAAATTTTGCTAAAACAGCTCGAGGAAAGTCCATTATTTTTTTTTCTATATGGAGCGGTAAAAATAATTAAATCGAAAAATCCTCCGAAACAAAAAAAAATATAGATTTTCCGCGAGTTCTAGTTCTATTACAAAGTTTTTTTCCTTTGACATATTTTTCCTAAAACTGGAACAAACGCTTGGGAAGCAAACTCGTTTACAGGTACTCCGGAATCCTGTTAAGAAATTAGTTTAATTCAATTTTTATGTAAGATTTATGACAAATTTAAATTTTAGGAAACTTACATGCATCTAGATTGTATGCGTCACTCCATACAATTAGACGTATCAAGACATAAACTGATCTATCTTAAACTCTATAATCTATTTTCTATCAGTTAAAAAAAATATATTAAAATTGCTTTATTATTAACGAAATAACAGCTCATGAATTAGGACGTGAATTGTTGTATTCGATAATTAATTGGCGTAGTGTATTTTAGCTCAACCGGTAAAATATATGTTTTAATTCCCTAAAAAATGCTTTTAATAATAGAGCTGTACAGTGAACACATCCTTCCTGACATTTATATTCCTGTTGCATGCGACGAGTCAGGAACAAATATCGAGATTAAATGTAGTTTCTGCGCTTTCGTAATACCGACTAGTTAAATATAACAACATAAGCCCGTAAATAGCGCAGTTTTATGTAAATAGCAGAAGCATTTAAGGGCAAACTGTTCAATTGTGCGAGTTTCCATTTGTACTTAAATTACAATGGGGAACAAATAACATTTTAGAAAAACGACTCAGATGGCCTAGAGCGACAGACACTAGTAGGAATGGTTGGAACAGGGTATTTTAAATAACAGATTCAACCTGTTTCGGTTTTAAAAAATACCTGGTACATCGCAACGTCACGTCAGCATTGCATTCTGATAAAGCGGGGTTGCCGGTTGTTCCATTAATAGAAGAGTTAGCTTATAGGCAGTTTCTCCAGTTCTTTTTTTATTTTAATAAGAATATCAACACGAAATAAAAGTAACCCGCTTTGGAACTTTATACAATAATAGATAAAACAAACCCAAAGTGTAATATATGCAAATTACAAAGTCGTATGCATCTTCCATAACAAGCTTAAAAATACATATTGAAGGAAAACACCCGACTGTGCAAAAGGATCGATTTTTCTTTATTTAGATGATATTGGTAATAGGAATTGGAACAAACCCGAACAAACCTATAATTTTTTATAAATAGAATTTTGACGATATTGCATAGAGGCATACTGATACTGTGGACAGAAGCTTTGTCTTTATACATTGCCAAAGAGTTTTTATTTTATATTTTGGTGTTATAAAAAGAATTTTTGATAAATATTTAGGTTCAATTTTTTTTTCGTATTTCCGGAAAATATTAAACATCGACAACACCGCGCAATTCATATTTAAAATTTTTTTTAATACTTTAGGTAACGTATTATAAATATTAATTTCATCAAATAAAATAGATTTCATCCCTATGCTATTTTAATTTGAATTTTTTTTTAATGGTAATAATATTATAAGTAAATAGACTCGAAGATAGCCTGACTCATCCACTAGATCATGGTTTCCCATTTAAATTAAAATAAGTAACCTTAAAGGAGATGTCAGGAACTGAGAAATGAGGTGTCATTGACCCGTATTCCTCCACCCTGCGGGTAATTCCCGTCAGGTAATTTTTAATGCTTTTTATATAGCAAAAAATTACTATAGGATTTTTTTTTAAATAAGAAAGAAATAAAGCACATACATTTATAATAAAGTAATATTATATCATTAAGCCTTACTAAGTTCATCTAAATGATGATAAACTGCAAAAAATAGAAAAAGAAGTCAACAGTAAGAGTCCTACTCTCTTAAACAAATATCGCATTTATAGTTTTCAGGAGTGACCCACCCAGTGCATAATTAATGAATCCAATGGCCACACATCGTACAGCGATATCCAAGCTCATCTCATTTTCCGTATTCTTCGCAAATAAAACATGACTGGTAGTGGCGTCTGCGAGTCGGAAAAAACCCCGAAAAATCGAAATATTTTCAACCGGAACAAGAGTACCTCTCCCCCCCCCCCATTTTCGAGGATGCTGAACACGATGGCGGCGTCAGAATTTCTCTTTGGGGTTGCGCAACCCCTCAAACGGCCAAGAAACCAAAAACCACCCCGCGTTAAACGCGCTTCGAGAGGTTTCCCTGCAGAGAAACACACTTTACCCTCATTTTCGAGGATGCTGAACACGGTGGTGGTATTGGATATCGCGTCCGACCCCTTCCAACCCCTCCACCAGCCAATACTCGCCCCTGGAAGGGGTGTTTTTTTTTTAAGTATCGGCGACAAATATACAACCCCCCCCCCCGTTTTCGAGGATGCTGAGCACGTTGGTGGTATTGGATATCGCGTCCGACCCCTTCCAGCCCCTCCACCGACCAATACTCGCCCCCCTTATGGAACGCCATTACCTTCTAATAAAAAAAAATTTCGAAAAAATGTGTTTAAAAATTTTTTTTTTTTAAATTAGTTTTTCTGTTTTATGATTTGTTATTTAATTGAAAAAAAAATTTAATTAAAAAAAAAGTTTCTAAAAAATTAAAAATAAACCGACCACGCCTTGGTGTTTTTTCGCGTAAACTATTTGATTATATTTTTCAGTTGGACGGGAATGAGAGACTATCACAACCAAAAAGAGAAGTGCAACTATTTTCCCCATTCTCAACATCCTCGAAAACGGGGGGAGAGCGGGGAAAGGGGGTCGGACGCGATATCCAACACCACCATCGTGCTCAGCATCTTCGAACACGAAGGGAACATATATTTGCCGCTGATACTTGAAAAAAAGAATTCACCTCTGTCAGGGACGAGTATTAGCCGGTGGAGGGGTTGGAAGGGGTCGGACGCAATATTCAACACCACCACCGTGCTCAGCATCCCCGAAAACGGAGGAAAAGTGTGTTTTTCTGCTCTTGAAGCGCGTTTAACCCCTCTGGTCGGTGGTTTTTGGCCGTTTGGAGGGGTTGCGAACAAACCCGAACAAACCCCAAAGAGAAATTCTGACGCCGCCGCCATCGTGTTCAGCATAATCAAAAACGGGGGGGGGGGGGTGTTACTCTTGTTCCGGCTGAAAATATTTCGATGTTCGTCCGACTCACAGACGTCACTATGGTGTTGTCCCAATGTTTTGACCGGCATTACCCGAAAGCTCCAATAAAAAACCTAATCCTAAAATTTAACCTCGTGATTTAGATAGCTACATACACAGAAATCATTAGACCAATAATTACTTCCGGGAAAGTATGATATAAGAGCATGCAAAAAAATTAATTATTTTTGTACTTATGTTTGCTTGATTCACCTGAAAGTTATACCAAAAGAGAGCAAACACGTCGAGGTTCAATTGTGGCCATTACAATGGGGTGATCACAGCGGAACCACATGCATTTAACTTTGGACGTTGATTGTTAGCTGAACGCGATGCTGAACAAACTGAGTAGATTTACACTGTAGCATTTCAAGTGACTGGAATTCCTCACCTGACTGGTATTCCCCCACCTCCCCCTATATTTTATTGTCTATTATTTAAGTATTTTTTAGTGTAAAAATGACCAGGTTTAAAAGAAGTGTTGTAAAAAAGCTATTCTACAAGAACAAACGGCTTAAATCAGATTGAACGGATTCCTGGAATTTCGATCTTCGTCGAAATACGACGTGTAAATATTTTTACAAAAGATTTAATTAAATTTTACAAAATATTTTAGTAAATTTTACAAAAAATGTTCGTATAAATGGTTTATTAAATATTTTTGTTGTACCATTAATAAAAAATTAGGTTAAAATTTTCCTATAATTTAATTCTTAATAAATATTATAGAGCCATAAACTATGGTTAGTAGTAAATAAGTTTTTCTCTCCGTGTATAGTCGTCTGCCAGCAAAACAATTATTCAAATTTATTCAGCGAGTATGGAGTTCTGATACAACATATAGTATATATCTCTTAACATACACTTTCCTTCATATATCAGCATATAGTATAGATGTAAATGTATAAACTCTGCAGACATTCTTTGATAAGAGGAAAAATCCATAAAAACCCACGTTTTATACATCTCTGATGAGATTTATAAGCCTCGTGAATGCGACGAGTCTGGAATAAATATCCAGATGAAATATGTTCTACGCTATCGAAATAATAGCCATTTAAATAAAACTACCTAGGCTTGTAAAATAGAACGGAAATGGCACGTATGTAAAAGTTTTATTTAAATAAATGCCTATAACCACACTTTTTTTATGTAAAAATGGTATTATTGCAGAATTATACCGTTGACTCTTACTGCCATAAATAAACTACCTGATTAAACCCTATTGTATACGCCTCAACCTCTTCAAAGCTCAATAACTGGGATCAGGGCCGGCTTGAAAATATATACCACACCACATGATTTATTTTTATAATTTAAAATAAATAGATAGGCATTTTTAGTTTTAGGTACATATAATAAATGTAAATTAATGATAATTGAAAATATGTGTGGTGCCATATTAGCTCAATAGGATTGAATATACAATAGTACGGAGGAAGACGCAACACTGTATGTACATTTTCTGCTGCAAGTTTGTCACACTCGTATTCCTTATTTATTTTTAAAAGCTTTTAATACTTCTAGCAGTTCTTCAAAATATAAATCATTTTCAATCATAAAATTTTAAATTTCTGCTTTTGTATTATTAGAATTGGGAATGATTTTTGCTTGCCGACTATGATAACTAGCATTGTCCATTACAATGACGCTATTTTCAGGTATATTTTTAAGGAGTTTATGTTTAAACCAATCTTCAAAGAGTTGTGCGTCGGTATCTTGATGGTAATCTAAAGAAGAATCTGCTATGTTTTTAGCTGTAAGCGACAGACAATTTGGAACAAACCCGTTCTCTGAACTAGCATGTAATATTGTGATTCTTTTGCCTTTATTTGATGGTGCCTTGGTTTGACGTTTTTTGGAAGAATCATCCTAACCTTTCCTTGGAGTCTCATGTGTATCGAACCATGTATCGTCAAGGTAAATAATTGGACGATTTTCTTCTCTAAATTGTTTAACAGCTGTTAAATATTTAAGTCTCCATTCCCGTAAACGTTGAGATTCCATTAATGTTTGTCTTTTATCAATACTTCGGTATTTAAAACCCATTTTACGCAATATTTTCCTAGGCTTGAAAGGCTACAAGCGATATTTGTCTTGATCAGCCGCTCTTTGAGGGAAATCAAAGTGGGTACAGTTTGTGCCTCATACATTTGGTAAATCTTTCTTC
Source organism: Barypeithes pellucidus (assembly GCA_963991005.1). Lineage (NCBI taxonomy): Eukaryota > Metazoa > Arthropoda > Insecta > Coleoptera > Curculionidae > Barypeithes > Barypeithes pellucidus. The sequence continues at coordinate 29,695,542 of OZ022556.1, read as the reverse complement.
TTTAAATCCATGTCATTTTCGTCAATGCTTCTAAATGTGCCAGAATCACTCCGATTTTTTCTAGGATTAACAGGTTTAAGTCTCTTACCGAAGATAAAGGAGTTTTTGTCAAAGTAGACTCCTCTGCTAAAGCATCCATCGAATTAAAATTTCTACTCAACAACGATTGATACACATTTTTAATTATTAGTTTGGCATCGGTAGATAAATGCTTCCTTTTAAAAATTACACTTGAAGATGCCCCCCTATCAGCAGAATTCCAAGGACTACCACTAATAAGCCTAACTAAAAATTACTCGCCGGAAAACCACTAAAGATTAAAATTATTAAAAATCACTTTGTATTTATATATGCATCAGGCATAGGTATAAATTGAATTTGTATACCTGGTCCGGCTCTGCTCGAAAAGGTTTTAAAATTTTGGATTTCCTTATTTATTTTATGGTCGAAGGGTTAATTAATTATCGAATATTCAAAAATGCATGTCCTACTTAATAGCGTTAATACTGAATCAATTTTGATAAATTTTTTTTAACTGATAGAAAATAGATTCGAGAGTTTAGGCAAGAGTAATTTACGTCCTGAAAAACGAACAATACCGGACAAACTAGATGCATATAGATTTCTTAAAATTTAAGTTTGACGTAATCTTAAATAAAAATTGAATAAAATTTATTTTTTAAACTAAACCAATTAGAAATATATCTGGATTAGGCACTGGCCGAAAAGAATTGCCAGGGCACTTCTCAACAAGTTATATTTTCGAAAAAACGTTTCGTAAACAATCAATGGAAAAAAAAACTTTTCGTTTCTGCTAAATTGAAAATAAAAATCGTTTCGACAAATAAAGTGAAACTAAATAAAAGAGTAATTTTTTTTAAAAATTCTTTTGGCAGAAATTGTATAGAATTAATTATAGAATATTAGGAAGTCAATATATTTTTGCTAAATTAAAAAATAAATGATTTGACAAAAAAGAATTTCCAGTATTCTTTGTTTAATTTCTAAAATCTTTTATATAACAACATTTTTTTCTTAATCGATTAATAAACCCATGGGAAGAAATCTCGTTTTAAAGGTGTACGGACTCCACTTAAGTGTTAAAGTTACTTGTTTGGTTTCGTGGTTTGTATTTTATGTTATGTTGTTTGTATATATTTTTAGTAAAACAAAAAGAGTTAAGTTTCTGATAATTTGTTACAAAAATATTATAAACAAATCTGATACTGTTAATTTTCTCTTACATTGCGGATTCTCGTTTGTTCAAATTGAAATAAATAAAAATAACGGATGCCCGATATCTAAAATCAGTTCCTTATATAATATACAGGGTGTTCCTTAATGACGTGCTAATATTTCAGAGTGTGATTCCTTAGGTCATTTCCTTAGTTCATATGAACATATGTCCGCAACGGCATAAATTTTTCGCTAGAGGGTGTTGAATTCTTATTTTTTAAATGGTTATTTTTAATATCTCCGAAAATACTTTAGATATTATTTTCAATTTTGTTACGTGCTAATAAGATATAGAACCACAAATTTTAGTTAGAAAAGTTATTCAATTGTTCCACCAGTGGCGTCCCTGCAAACATGTCCTCTGATATTTTTTACAAAAAAGATGGTACGCCACTGATACTTTTGCTGATTAGCCTGGTCAATTCTACATGAAAACGGTCCCTTAAGTTTTTCTCGTCAGAGTTCTTGATTAAAGCCACTAAATTCATATTGAAACTCATCATTATTAACATTGATAAAATAATTAATGATAAATTTTGTTTGTTGAAAATTCTTGATTAGCGAGACCAATAGCCAAATAAGGTTTTTCTTGAACATATCGGCAGGTATTATTGATAATCACCTAATAGGACCACATATCCAGCAAAACGGCATGCCAGAACTTTTATAAAATATTCCTTTAGGTCGGATAAGGGACAGGTGGCATCTGCAAGCATAGTTTACGGATTGTCACTGAAATTTGGACGTCCTATGTGCGTTTATTCTAGCGTACGGTAGTGTTTATAGTGGTTTCGTGGGTGTCTGTCTGATTCTTTAAGTGATTTAGTTAGTTTAGATATGCCGGTCATGTCCCGAGATTGGAAAGAAGAGGACGAAGCAGTTTTAGTGGGTATAAGCAAGCGAGGAGTAGACTGTGACTTCGAGTTTACTTCTTAATAGCTATTAGGCAGTCCCACACTATTATCAGGGCATATAGAGCATGAAGTGTGAGCATGATGTGATGAGCATAGATTACCCTCGATTTACTTTCCTTGTATCCTAAGGAAGCTAAATAATTAATTTTATTAGAAACTAAAAGTTCAACAGTTTTACAAAGTTTGGCAACATTGCACGAACATGTGTTTGTCAGACAGCTCCGCCGGATAATATCATATGGTGCCGCGGACTCACCTGTAGGTTTAGGGGTGAATTACCCAACTTTTTAAACGTTCGATTAAAAAAAAAATGTTGCGCTTCTCTAGGACACCCGAGCGAGGAGTCACCCATTTAAATATAATACGTCATTTCCATAACACCCTGTATTATAAACTATACACTTAGTTCTTAGTTTGGTCCTTGCTCATTATTCTTTTAAAAACCTTAACGATAAATTGCATAGTATAGTAATTTTTATGTGGCCCTAAACATTTTTCGTTCTATGTGCTGCTTTTTTTTACCAACCCTATATGCTGAGTTGAGAGCTGCTGCTGCTACCGACCACCATAAAGCGGTGCTGCGTTAACTTAGGCCAGTGGTGCGCAAACTATTTTCATTTGCGACCCCTTATTTTGTGTAAAATTTTGTTGCGACCCCTGGATAGACAGTAGGCGTGAATTTCTTTGAATTTGGCGACCCTCAAAATTTTCTCGCGACCCACGATTTGCACATCGCTGACTTAGGCCACTCGGCAGAATAATGCAAAATTTATTTATGAAATCTTTCCCGAGATATCGTGGTATCGGCTACGATGTAAGAAGAAATAGAGGATTGAACGTCGCATGTCGCATTATTACATAGCACCAATTCTGGTGCTATGTATTACGGCTTTCCAGTGACCTTGAACGTCCGTTGTCGTCGTCGTCGTCGTATCTTTTGACATTTTTGAGGTTGCAAATTTTTTGCGAGAAATCTGTCAGAGTCGGAGCGACGAAACTTTTTGGTTTTAATTTTGGATAGTGCGCGCGTGTTGTCTCAAAATTTAAAATATACAGGGTGAACCATTTCGTAGTTATTAAGCGTCAAAGTCGAAATTTCCGCGATTCCCGTTGAAATCCATTTCAAGTTGCAAAACTCAATATTTTCGCTTTAAATTTTCGGAGTGTGGCGTAGACCGGTCGCTACAGAACCCTATTGAAACTGGGCAACGTACGATGATTAGAAGTAATTTAAAAGAATTTTTGAAAGTCGAAATTTGACAAAACAGGGTCATTTTTGGTACCGAATAGCTCGAACTGGGTGCGTCCGAGCGTCATGCGATTTAAAATTTACGATTTCCCATCTCAAAAACTAGGTGCCATCAATGCATCTATCTATACCTAAAGTTATTAGAAAATGGGAAAAATTTGAAAATACTGAACAAGTTGATATTTCTGGGTAAAAATGGACGGATTTTAATTTTTTTCGAGGTAAAAACGGCTTTTGATCGAATTTTAGTTTACGTTACCGGAAAGATCTAGCTAGATCACATTCGATACGTATATTTTCGTTTCTTCGATTTAAATACCGAAATTACTATTAAAGAATGAATTTTAGTTTTTTGGAAATGCAAAAATTTGTCACCGCTACACTTAATTTTGTCTATACGCTTTTATATTTAACATATTCCATATTTTATTGCTTTTTTGTTATGGGGAATGATGATACTTGCAGATTCACACCAAGAGCGCTCTTCGAATTAATATCTAAAGGGTTAAAAGAAATTAAATATAACCATTTTCACCCATTTTTCACTAAAAGTTGTGTTCAGTCACGAATAACTCCTACAAATATCATTTCGGAGAGTTCTTTATAGGCGTATTCTTTCCATCCATCTTTTCTCTAAACATTATTATTTTTCAAAATTTTCGAAATTTCCTTTCAATCGGGTGAAAAACGACGCTTTTCCGAGCTGGGACGGCCAATTTTTGCAAATCTGCACACTTGGTCGATTTTAATCAGCATGCCTTGGAATAAAATTAACCCAATTTGTTGACTGTCAAAATTCGGCCGAAATGGGCCAAAATAGCCTTTTTCTTAGCGAGATCCTGAAGTTAATTGAACGATATGAAGTTGGAAATGGTATGGAAAAGATTATATGGGATTTCGGCTTTCGATAATGATCCCTATCGTTGCCCAAAATGGAAAATTTCCTACGATTTTCACGATTTCCAAAATGGTCTGCAACGACCTATTTACATTGGGCTTATGGGAGCGTCCAAAAACGGTGCATCTTGACACAATTTATTTCATTTCTTCTAATCCGTCCACTTTGGAGCAATGAAACTTTTGGAGTATATTTTGGTATATATGGCGTATCTTTAGCCGATGTACGTCATTATACAGGGTGTCCCGTTAATAAGTTATTAAACGAAATAATCAGAAAATGTGAAAAAATTAAATATTTTTTTCTACGACTTGCCGGTCCCGTAAAACTTAAGCGATTCAGTTTATATTCTAGTATGTTATCAAGAAACTTATTTAGAAAAAGTCGTCGCGAGATTTTTTTAATAAAATATCGGGAAGTCAATTTTTTGATTTTTTTAAAGTTGGAAAGCATGGAAATGCAGGGTCATTTTCGATAATGAATTATTCGACTTGGGTCGCATATATTTGCTCCGGGTTTGAACCGGTGCATAGGTCATCTCAAATACTAATATTTCACAATACATCATATCATGCTAAAAGGCCTATAAAATGGAGAAATTTGCGAAAAACTGAACTTGATGATATCGTAAAAATTTTTATTTTGCTTTTCATGGGGTAAAATATTATTTGATCGAAATGTTATGTACGTCATCCGAAAGAGCACATCAGAACACGATTATAGACCATAGTTTAGTTCCTTAATTTCTTATACAAGAATAACTATAATCGATTAAGCAATAATCATTAATTTTGACATCCTCTTACTAAAAGCCGGCTGTACGCTAGTGTATGTAACTTTTTCAATCGTTCTTTAGCCTATCGTTTAAAGGAATAAATTACCTTTACGTTCCACATCGACTGTGTGATCCAAAAATATCCTTTGGCGGATAAAAAAAATATTTTATAAATTTTCTCAAAATTTTTTTTTTTAAAAAGTCTAGTTTACTCTGCTATATCTTCTATAACTTTCCTTTTGGAGATTTCTTTCTAGGTTTATCTGATTCCCTCATCTTTTCCGAACATTTCGCTATATATAAAGTTATCATAAAGATTTGCGAACTTGGAGAAAACTAAGAAAATTCGTAACGGTGACAGCAAAATTTCCAACTTTCGCTCGAAATGCATGAAAGGCGTGGCTTTTACAGTATTTAGTGAAAATTAGACAAGGGCAAGTGTTTAAATTCATCAGATTTGAATAAATCATGCACACCGTGTGGAAAAATAGGCTTAATTTGATAACTAGGCAATTTGAAAAAAATTCAAGTAGTACGCTATGTTAATTTTGCTAAAAGGATTTAAAAAATATTTTAAATTTTTTGACACCTGTCAAATTGACGTTTCCTTGGTTAGTAAAAAGTGCGAGATTAATAAAATTTCACAAAGTTGGTGTCGTTTTCGTATAATTCGAATGCAGGCAATTCGAAAATTTTATTAATATTTTGACAGCTGTCAAATTGACGTATATTACGTTGGTAATAGTTGCAATGTTAACAAAAATTCACAAGTTTGGTATCGTTTCTATATAATTTGAGTATGAGGAATTCGAAAATTTTGTATATTTTTTGACAGCTGTCAAATCAACATTTCATAAATTAGTAATAAATGCAAGGTTAACAAAATATCACAGGTTTAGTATCGTCTCTATGTAATTCAAATCAAGGAATCCGAAAATTGAATTTATTTATTGACAGCTGTCAAATTGATGATTCTTTAGTAAAAAATAAGTGAAAGGTTAACCAAATTTCAAAAATTTGATATCGATTCTATATAATTTGAGTATGAGGTACCCGAAAAATGTATTTACTTTTTGACAGCTGTCATTTTTGACATATTTTCACAAGTTTGGTAACATTTCTATACAATTTTAATATGAGGAATTCGAAATCTTTATCTATTTTTTGATAGCTGTTAAATTGACGTTTCTTAAGTCAATAATAGGTACAAGGTTAACGGAATTTCTAAAGCTTGGTATCATTTTTATGTAATTCGAATGCAAGGAATCCGAAAATGTTATTTATTTTTTGACAGCTGTCATTTTTAACATATTTTTTTCTATTCGATACATAATATAGTGAACGGATTGTTCGCAATCGGTTATAGCTGGTCCCTTGTGGAACGGTAACATATGTTATAATGAACGAATTTGGGTGCTATGTACCCCCATCACAGTCCGCAGGAGTGTGGCCAACGAATTAAAGCATCAACCTACATTCAAGCTTCTCGGTGCATCCACCCAAATCGGTGGTCAAATCTAGGTAATAATAAAAAACACATGTAGGCGAATCTGTCGCATACAGGTGAACGGCGGAGCCCTGCCGCGGAGCGGCTAGGTAATAACAAAAACGCATGTAGATGGATGCCGGAGGCCCCTGCGCGTTTAGCGCCTAGTGGGAATCTGTCGCATGCAGGTGAACGGCGGAGCCCCGCCGCGGAGCGGCTAGGTAATAACAAAAAAACACATGTAGGTGGATGCCGGAGGCCCGTGCGCGGGTAGCGCCTAGGGGGGCTATGCCCCCCTAGTTTATTAAACGGCTGTATTTCACGATTTAGGAGCAGCAATACATAAAATAATACATTGCGACCTCATGACCCGGTTATATTTAGTATTCGATTTTCAAAATATTTTACTCTTTTAGTACTCTTTGTGAAATGAGGTGTATAGGAAAGTATTGTTTACAAGGCAATGGACTTTTTGCGGGCTAATAAAATAAAATATTTTTGTTTTGAATTTTTTTAGCATATAAACAACTTTCGAAGACCCACAAGTATCATTATTCAATCTGTGAGGAAAAACGCAATATTTAAATTTTTTTTGTAATAGTATGTCCACTAGCTGTAGCAATTTTCGCTAGCTCTAATTGTCTGTCAAGGATGGACCCCCTTTTTCCCTTTACTTTCACATATTTTGTTATTGCCTTTTAAACATGATGGCCTGAGAGTTTGTATAACCTTTACAGACAAAATCCGCGTTAAAAGGCAGAAAATCCATAAAAACACTTCTTCAACGACGTGGTCGGAATATAAATGAAGATATAATGTGAAATGGATCTAAAAAAATATTTTTCCTGAGAAAGTCATCAGAGGTCCTAAATAATGTGTTATAAATATTATTATACACGTTTTTAAGGAATATTAATTATACAAATGCAAATGTAAAAAATGTTAAGATTACTCCGGTATAACTTTGAAACGAGATTTCTTCCTTCGGGTTTATTAATCGATTAAAAAAAAATTGGTATGTAAATTTTTTTAGAAATTAAACAAAGAATATTAGTAAGTACTTTTCTTGATATTAGTACACATGGTGTCCGCTAATTAATGTAACATGGAAAAACAACAGACTCCTTACATAAAAATATTAGGATTTAATTATACTTACCTATATCCGAAAGTTGATATTAACTGAGATACAGGGTGTTAAAGTTTAAACTTAATTTTTGTTTTTCTCTAATAACTCTGAGACAAACTAACATTTTTTTACAAAATTTTACAATTATGGTTTTTTTAGGACGAGAATTGATTTCTTTGTGAAATTTTAATCTACAATGTAGTCTGCGCTGTCTGCGACATTTTTCGAACATTCATAAATTTAAGTTTTTAATAAAAATAATACTACAGTATGATTTCATCATACACTCGTTGTTGCTGCTAATGCTCCTACAGGGTGTCTCACATTTAACGTAATAAAACTGTTCCCATTTTTGCACCCTGTATAAGCCTAAAACTGAAATCTGAATAAAAAATTATATCGCAGTGCAATTACCGAAAAGAAAAGCTACAGTTTAAAAGAAAAATTACCGAAATCGATTTATCGATTAGCGAGAAAATCAAGTTTGAAATTGACCATAATTTTTGGTTGTGCGTTATTTTTGCTGCTAAGTGTGTATTTTTAAACATCAATATTTCGGTAACGGCTGAATGTTAACCGAGGAAAGTATTTTCCTTAAATAAATGTAAACCAACAATTATAACTGGTTGTAATGCAAAACTTTCTAGCCTTTTAATCCTCGCCATCCGGTAATTAATGTTGTATTAGAAAGCAATTCGAGCCCGCCAATTAAATTTAACACATTTGCACCAAATTTGCGTAAAATCTCTGTTATTGCTTGCCACAGGTACTGCAATATGTAAACTAAATATAGATTTATTGCCAATCGAAAAATATGTATTGATTTTATGTCTCATGGTATAGAGTTACTTAATTAACAATTTTAATAGCTGCTTTATTTCAGTTTCAACTGTGCAAAAATGAAAAGGGAACTTCGGTAGGTAAATCCTTTAATATATACTTAAATAATGTTAATACAAATACAGGGTGTCCCATTTTCGACTTTCGGGGGGTTATTACAGTTATTATTAAATTTATATATTTTATTTATTTATACTTCTTTATTTCAAATTGAAATTTGTTTTTACAAATAAAAAGTGAAATGATGTCAACAAAGATAGAATTTTGCAGTTTTCACTTTTTAACGAAACGAGCGATTCCGTTGTGAAATTTGTCATGGCTCTCTTAGTTTTTAATCTACAGGGTGAATTTGAAAATCAGCGGTTTTTAGCGTTACGCGTTAACTTATCAAAAAGGTAAAAACTGATCTTGTCAGAGATTTTTAAGTAAAGTAGAAATTTTTAAATGGAAACCCCGATATATTATTTTTGTAATAGTTGCGATATTTTTAATAATTTACGTTACTTGTAACAGTAGAACATGGTCAATTAGAAGCAACTTCAAAATTTTTATAGCAATTCTAAATATTAATTGGATTATATAAAATATCCCAATATATCATACTTTTCATATTTATTATCATAAACGGTCATTTTTAAGAATAATTAAATAAAAAACATATTATAAAAAATAATATATATACAGTGTGTCTACTTAAGTTGGACTCATATGGAATACTTTTTTATTGTTGGTTTTATAAAAAAATTTATTCTTGATAAAGAGTTGCGCATGGTCCAAAACTTAAAATACAATTATCAGGTATCAATTTTTTAAAGTCGTATACGAAGTGTGTCAAAAAATATCAATTTTGCTCAAGAGTAAAATACCTTTATTTTTTAAAATACAGAATAATGTTATAAAGTAAAGTTATTTTGAAATATAAGTTATATTCAGATATGCAATTACAACCATTTAGCATGAAAATGAAATTTATAATTAAAAATAATTTATAATGTAAAACGTAAATTATCACCAAACTTTAATTTTTATGCTAAATGACTGTAATTGCATATCTGAATATAACTTATAATTCAAAATAACGTTACTTTACAACATTCTTCTGTATTGTAAAAAATAAAGGTACTTTACTTTTGAGTAAAATTTATATTTTTTGATAAACCTCGCATACTCGTACACGGCTTAAAAAAATTAATATCTGATGGTTGCATTTTAAGTTTTAGACCATGCACAGCTTTTTATCAAGAACAACCCGAACAAACCAACAATAAAAAAGTTTTCCATATGAGTCCAACTTAAGTAGACACACTGTATAATATAATATAATATAAGAATAACATATAATGTAAATAATAAAAATATGAGAAATCAATCAATTTTTGAACATAAACAAGTATACATTTTTGTAATGATGATTGTAATGTATGTTCAAATAATTAAAAAAATAATATATAAGGTGTCCTATTTAAACTTTTTTATTTTTGTTAATACTTCAAAAACTGGACATTTTGGAGAAAATCTGGCTACGCCCATGAACTTTACGTAAAAATTTCTAAAAACATCAGTTTCTACCTTTTTCATAAGTTAACGTATAACTGAAATGGAGGGATGTCTAGGAATCAAAGATTTCATCACCTTGTAGATTAAAAACTAAGAGAGCAATGACAAATTTGACCGGCATTTTTCATTCCATTAAAAAAATTTTAAAGTTAACTTTTAGATCATTTATTCAGTGACTTAGTGACTTATACAACAGGTCGACAAGCTTGGACGACACCCATTCTCTTACTAAGATCAACAGTCTTAGTTGGGCCCAATAAGCGTTACTCTGCGACGCTCCGCTAAAGCCCTTACGCCCACCACTGTAGACGACAGCCTGAAAGCTACCCCCTTTTTGGAAGACTTGTCTACCCTTCATTCCATACGCTACCCCCCCCCCCCCCCCCCGCATGACATTTGGCGAATGCGACGATCTTAAATACGCACGGCGTGACAATATTTTAATGTAAATAAAGAAGAAATTTGCTTTTAAATGTTTCAATATATTGAGAGCATTACTCTACATCTTACTGCTTCTTAGGCCTTCTTCAAGAGCATTGCAAGATGAATACAGTATTCATTAGTCAAGTCTCGAACAAAATTTCTGAAATCCACAAGAAATCAGTCCTTGAAGTTGTATTTATTAAAAATGTGCAAGTTAGAGTATTTAATTTTATCTATTTAATTATTATCTAAATTTAAAAGTTTTAGAAAATAAAGGAAGTATAATAAAAGTTGGACAATCATATACAAATTTTTTTCATATACAATAACCACAAAATTGTTTGAATCACCTAACTACCTGGATAGCTATAGTATAGCTTTTGCAGAATTATATCGTTGATCTCTTGACTGCAATAAAACCTTATTATCTATTCGACCATAAAATAAATAAGGAAATCCCAAATTTTAAAACCTTTTCGCGCAGAGCCGGACCAGGCATATAAATTCAATTTATACCTATGCCTGATGCATATATAAATACAAAGTGATTTTTAATAATTTTAATCTTTAGTGGTTTTCCGGCGAGAAATTTTTAGTTAGGCTTCTTAGTGGTAGAATGTGGCGTCCTTGGAATTGTGCTGATAGGGGGACATCTTCAAGTGTCGGGAATGGAGACTTAAATATTTAACAGCTGTTAAACAATTTAGAGAAGATAATCGTCAAATTATTTACCTTGACGAAACATGGTTCGATACCCATGACACTCCAAGAAAAGGTTGGGATGATTCTTCCAATAAATGTCAAACCAAGGCACCATTAAATAAAGGCAAAAGAATCACAATATTACATGCTGGTTCAGAGAACGGGTTGGTTCCAAATTGTCTGTTGCTTTCAGCAAAAATCATAGCAGATTCTTCTTTAGATTACCATCAAGATACCGACGCACCACTTTTTGGAGATTGGTTTAAACATAAACTCTTTAAAAATATGCCTGAAAATAGCGTCACTGTAATGGACAATGCTAGTTATCATAGTCGGCAAGCAAAAATCATTCCCAATTCTAATAATACAAAAGCAGAAATTCAAAAATTTTATGATTGAAAATGATTTATATTTTGAAGAAACTTACAAAAAACGATAACTGCTAGAAGTATTAAAAGCTTCTAAAATAAATAAGGAATACGAGTGTGACAAACTTGCAGCAGAAAATGGACATACAGTGTTCCGTCTTCCTCCGTACTATTGGATATTCAATCCTATTGAGCTAATATGGCACCAATTAAAATCCAATATTAGGAGAAATAATATTTCTCCTACATTAAATGCATCTGTAGTAGAATTGATTAAAAACGTAAAGTAAGAAAAATTTCTGCAGACAGCTGGAAAAACTGTGTACAGCATGTACTTAAGGTGGAAAATTCTTACAATTGTATGATTACAAATGTTCAACCCTTAATTATAAGTTTAGGCTTAGATGAAGATAGTGATAGTGACACAGAGTTAAATTTTGAATAAATTATCAATAGTTTTTTAGAATTTAATTAATTTTTATTGTCTTTGTTATCCTAATAGTTATACTTTTAAATTATATTATTTTCAATTATCATTAATTGTTATAATTATTTAACATTTATTATAGGTACCTAAAACCAAAAATACCTATCTATTTATTTTAAATTATAAAAATAAATCATGTGGTGTGGTATACATTTTCAAGCCGGCCCTGATCCCATTTATTGAGCTTTGAAGAGGTTCAGGCGTATTCAATAGGGTTTAATCAGGTAGTTTATTTATGGCAGTAAGAATAAACGGTATAATTCTGCAACAACTATACTTCTATTTTAAATTTATTTCTTAGAAACCTTCCATTTGCAGTTATTTGCTGCTGTAAAGAAAATATTCTGCTTTTAGTTTTTACTTAAAGTAAGTAATTTATTTTAATGGGTTATCAATAGTTATTTAAGAAGCAAATTTAATGTCATCTTTTATGTCGAACCAGACGTTTTATTCCTTTTTGGTCCTATTATACAGGATGTACACCCTTAATATCTAGCTTCCAGTAGATTATATTAAAAATGGCAAAGACACGACAATTTTATTGTGAAGCCCTTTTAGAGAATATTTGCAACCTTCGCGATTCAACCCCCTATAGCGATAAATATGAAGCAATCGTTCGTGGTTCCCCTACTGGTAACCTATTTGCCAGAACCCGTTCTCTAATGGCTAGCCCATTCGGTTCCAAAAGAAAAGCACGAACAATCCCTTGTCGAGACACTCGACCATTTGTACAACGACTGATAGTATACAATTTTGTCATGCGCAATGGCGACTGATAAACTATTTACCATAATGAAAATGATTGCACGGCAATATTTTCGCACATGAAGACCTTCCTTACTGGGAAATAAACAATCTATTTTCTCGCATAAAATAAGGCCTTGTGGCCATCACTGAAAAGTCACTTTTAAAATTAATTTTGATATCTATTATCGACGTATCGATAGATTTTTAATATCTTTACATCCCTACGACTGATTTCGGTTCTGGACGGTCATCGTTCGTTCACGTCGTTGGTTGGAAACCAATCCGGAACCAATAAGGCGGGATTGCCTATATGACGGCGACAACATTGTGCGCAAGACAACCGACGAGCAACCCTTAAAAATATGACCGGTAAACCAAGCACACCAACCCATTGTTTCACTCATAAAATTTAATTTTTTTACGGTGCATCCCATGAGTTGTATACGTATCCATAGTTATAAGTATCTTCCCGTTTCGCCTTTACTCAAGGTTAAATAAAATTGCAACCACAGACAATCTTCTTTCCGAAATATATCGATTTAGTCGAATCAAAACATATCGACTGAGAAGTAGACGCCGCTACGGCTACAGCACCTTGTCGATAAACAACATAACCTCAAAAATCAGTAATTTTTTCGGCGAGAAGAATTATTTTAAAGATAGTCAATTTTTCTTTATTTTATTATGTTGTTAACGACATAAAAGTGATTGTTCGTGGTTCCACTGCAGAAAGTTGTGTTTAAGCAGACAATACAATCGTTCTTATGTACCGTTCAGCTAACGGAAGGTTCTTTGTTTCATTCAGAGAAGCCATAAAACTTTTTTAATCTTAAAATCTTTGTCTGCCCGCTTCTAAACATTTTGCAGGTTTGTTTAATACACACAAGGAAATCAATATAAAATTTTCAGAAGGTTCCGCCTCTTTTTGTAATTTTTAAATATATGCAATAACATGAATAAATTGGCAAACACATTTCCCTTTTTTACTATTTTCTTCAAAAAAAGTGTTCCCTATACTAAAATTTAGGGTATACTTCTGGGGTTATATTGCCTGCTTTCTGACACTAACACTAAGGAAAACAAAATTTCTACCCTGTGTAATATTATCTTATCTAACGTCTTGGGAAAAGCACGCAAAAATAAAAAACGAGAATATAGGTACATAGTGGATATGGAAGGCATATCCATAAAACTAACGTTCCAAATTGAGGAAACAAAATATAGGGAGAAAAATAACATAAAAATATACTTATATACATAAGTATAGATCAAAAACCAAACTGCGGAAAAATTCTAGATATCGGTTATAAGAGGGGAGAGTTATATTAATGAAGACTCATTAGTTCACGCTAAAAGAAGTTGCGTGCAAGTGAAAATTTTCAACGATTAACGGATAAATATTTATTTTGGTTTAACCGTGGATGGATATTAATGACTATGTTATACTTTAAATTTTTATTTCTCTTTACACAAATCTATTTTATTTTTTTTTTGTTTATTTTCAAAGTCGTTTACCAGAATACAAATTAAATAAACGTATAGTTTCATTAAAAATTTAAAACAGTCACATACGACACCGAAATTAAATACCAATAGGTGCTTATTTTTAGAATTTAACATTTAGAACAGCTACTTAAGCGTTACTGGCAATAAATTAATTTCTATATACATCAAAAGTTATAGTATTAAGCAATAAATGCTTAGTGGAAAAAAATATTTAAAGCATTACCAGTGCAACAACAACAAATACCCGCAGTAAAAATTACAAAACCTGCAACAGTCTAAATAACACCAATATAAGAGTAGATCAGTAAAATATTTAAATTGGTCACAACGATTTTTTTAAACTCAGTTTTAAAATGTTTTTCATGTTTTATATTTCGTATTTCCAATGGTATTTTGTTTTATAATTTAGGATAGATGATATAAAGTGTTGACCCAAACTGTTGATACAAAAGGTTGTATTTAAAAGTTTATTTTCAACTCCTCTTGTGCAATATATATGCACTCTATAATCTCGAATTATACTTTCATTGTTATGTACTCGTATACAGTTGCAAGTACTTATTTTTTTTTTATGGTCAAACACAAGCCCTATAGGAAAAAACACAAGCCCTATAGGAAAAATCCTTTAAGGCACTCTGAGCACTTTCCATGAAAATATCTGTAAAAGAGAGTCGAGATTCTTCGTCAGCTCGTGGTCTCCAATGAGACGAACGGTCCTCCTTTCGATGGAATCCAGACATGAGAGCAGTACTCTAGTGATGGTCGAATCTGGGCTTTGTATACTGTCAAAAGTTGTTGAGGTGTATACAACATTCTGGTTCAGAAGAGTACACCAAGTTTCTGAGAAGCTATCTTGGCGATTGCCACAACGTGGTTATGCCAAGACATATTTCCTCCTGGATTGACGCCCAGCAAATTAAAAGATGAAGCCAGTGGGATTGTGTGTCCGTCCGTGACTATATCCGGTTCTGTAATGTTAACCTTTTTGAAGAAACTGCTGCCTGGGTTTTTTTAGCATTAAATTCGACTTCATTACTGTCACCCCAAGCCAAAATTTCGTCCAAGTCTTTGTTGAGGCGTGATATTTCATGCTGTCTGCGAAGATGTGCGGCGGCAGCCGATAATTGTGCTTTCAAAGAGAATGATGAGATAAATGTACTATCATCAGCAAAACTAAATATCGGATTTTTCGTTATCACTAGAAGGTCAATATATAAACTTTCAAATTTATTAATTACATTAGAACATAAAAAATTAGTAGGATACATTCTAGGTTTTTTAATATGATTTGGAATTCTTTTAAGTTGTTGTAAATGTATATTTTATGTCACTTCGCAAACCACAATTGCGTAATTTACAAGTGATTCAACCAGTACATTATAAGAATAAAAAAAAATTTAAATCAAGCAGGTTATCTTTTTAGTGATCTACGGCACATGTTCGTTACATTTTAAATTTTTTTCTATTCTGACAACAAGGTACTTAATTTTTTCGCATTGTGTTGGGTTGGGGATCAATTTGTTTCTGTTAATGAGAATGATATGTAATGCATCTTTTGAATATTGATATGGAGTTTGAATGTGGCTAGATAATTTTTAACTTTAGCAAAACCGGACGTCAACCCTTACAAGTCTTACAGGCGAAGACGATGACAGTATTCACCTTGAAATTCTTACAAACTTAGCTCAATTCTATATTTAATTGAATTAGCTGATATCTGGTGGAAATCCATATCTATTATTATGATGAAAACTTTAAATATTTATTTTAACTTAGTAAATTTCCATCTACAGCATTTGTTGTATTTTTTATACGGTTTGGGATTGCTAAAAGTTGAAGATTTCAGTACTTTCTCCATAAGCAGAAATTTATATGAAGAAAACCATTTTACTAATGTCACAAATAAAAAGTTTCCCATTTATTGAGATGGTTTCCGGATACGCTGTATATGCGCCAAGAATGAAGTTAAAATCGTTGGTTGTAATTTTCATGTCTTCCTCTTGGAGAATTGATCACCTCCTTGCACTCATTGAACTTAACCCTTGTACCCATCAAATATTAAAGTATCACCCAAGTAACACTAATTATCATATTGGGATCTCCAAGGTCGCTTTAAAACTATACAATAAAATTTCGAATAAACCCAAGTAAACTTCAAGACAGTATGAGGACTACCATAAAGCAACTTCTAGCCCAAAAAGGTCTCATCCTAAAGGGTCTTCAAAACTAAAGTTTAAAACTACATTAAAACCATTTATTTTTAATTTTATATTCTTAAAAAGTGCTTGAAGGTAATTTGAAATTTATGTATTGAAACTTATTAAGTGACGTTTTGCATTTAAAATACACTTACAGCGGAATAAATTACCTCGAGAATCATTATAATTAGTCCTGAAAGAGCTTTATTTTGTTTACTATAGAAATAGTTAATAGTGTAAGTCCAAGTGGTAACATTTTAAACGTATCGCATAATATAAATCAGTTCGCAAATAATGTTCAAATTCAAACTATTCTCGTAAAGAATTTACCGACGGATTGCAGTTTTCTGACAAAATATAATAAAAAGCTTCTACATAACTCGAGGGCTAAAAATTTAATGATCTTTTAATTATTTAAAAAAAAAATGTAATTTTCCATCCATGCATTTTTTTATTAAATTGCATGTTTGGACACACCGTTCTACAGTTATTTAAGAGGATGTAATGCACATATATTTCAATAATAATTTGTTTTTCAGACTAAAGATTAAATCTTAGTGCCTGTTCTCACCAAAGCAACTGGCAACCGCAACGCAACATCAACGCGACACAGCACTAATGTTTAAATACGCGTGTTCCCACTGACTTAAGGCAACTCAACTGCAACTAGTTGTTTATGAGTTGCCCCCCGGCATACCGCGTCGCTGTCGTCAGTTGCTTCCAGTCGCTGTGTCATAGCGGACGAGACAGCAAAATATTTAACTTTTGTTGCTCATTCGGTAAAACCTATGGAATTTAACCGAATCATTATTTTAATTCCTCACTGTATACGAACTATGTCTCAAATTTAGGGTATAAAGAGTTAACCCAAAATTGTCGCTCAGTTTTTTTTAAGCTTTTTAACAAGCAAATATGTTGCGGCTATATCTTTATCTAACGAAGACGACATTTTGCTCATGTCAAAAGAGACTTCAAACCAGTTGATTCCAGTGGGAACGCAAGAGCAACACAACTGAAGTTGCGGTCGCGTTGCAGTTGCATTGCGGTTGAGAGCTGCTTTGGTGAGAACAAGCACTAACAAGACTTACAATGTATTTGTAAGTTCCGTGCCATATCAGAGACTTATTTACAGGGACACCACTGATCGATAGTAGAACACTAAGATATATCTGGTATTATATCCTGGTAACACATACCTAATTCGAAAATAATATCTAAGGTACTTTCGGAGATATTAAAAATTTAACGAATAAAAAATGTCGTTACCCTGTAATAAAAAAGTTAAGCCGTTGCGGACATTATGTTCATATGAATACACCCTGTATATTTCGTTCCATACGAATATAATTTTCATGCCAGCCAGCCGGGAACTTGTTGCAGGAGGAGCCAGCTGTTTCTGAGAAGTTTGCGTTGAAAGGAGGATTAATAACGTGTTTGAACCAAACCTCCATTGTAGAAATACGTTCCCCTTTATTTAAGGAGTGGAGGACAATCGCTTTTTGTATAATAAATACACGGCGAGTCGGGAGAAACAGATCAAACACCAAGCGCGTATTTTATACATGAAAATAATGTAGAAAATTGCACAAGTTCGAAAACAATTTTACAAGAGGATCTAGGTAGGGCTTAAATTAAAAATATAGTTAAACAAAAATTAGTTAGTGGATTTTATTGCTTTAATTAGAAGGTTTAATGATCTTTGGGTGATTGAAGAGCACGTCCATAATAAATAGTGGACTTATGTAAAATTCATTCTCTAATTTAAAATCAACTTGGACTTATGCAGAATTTGTGAAAGAAAAGCTTGTCTTAATCAGGTTTATTCCAAAAAATTTAAACTAGAGAAAATATTTTAGTTCCTAACTAATCTTAGAAAAAAGTTTTGAAATATGCATATTCGAATATTGGGCAAAATAAAATGTATGTAAATTTCCCAACTTCATTCAAAAGGCAAACGCGATTCATGTATCAATCGTATTAACTTTTAGCGATTTAATATAACTATGAGTCACTTGAGGGCTTACCTTTGCGTTATTATTAACAAATTTTTATAAGACACCACCAAATTACTTGAAATCTAAGCAAAGATGTTCACAAGCACACGTTGATATACAAAGAATTGATTGACTCGTCCGTTACTTTGTGACAATACATTTTAAAAAAATAAAATGAAACTAAAGTTTAGTCTCTCACACTATCGTTTGAGCGTCTTGAAGATGTTGTATTACGAAATGATCGTAATGCCAAACCCTTTTAATATAATGAAAAATTCCAAAGTAAACTTTAGTTTCATTTTATATATTTAACATGTTGATGTTGATTAATAGGACTTATGCAATATTCATGCACATTTTAAATTTATGAGACTTCTCATATTTATATTTTTGGCTATATCTAATGGCAAGTTTCATAAACTGAGACTATTAGCTTATACTGTATTTTATATTTTTCATATTAGGCCGACGATATTCGTCGTTGATCTTACACAAAGTGACGTATCTCAAGAAAATACGGTTTTGACATAATACCAAAAAATTATTTAATATGCACCATACTGTTATTTCAACAGTAAACATATTTTTCCTTCAAACAATAGAGAAACAGATAGTTTTAAATAAATCTTCAAATTCCATAGTTAATTCATATCTAAACTATGTCACTTTGTACGATAAACGATTTTAAAATATCATCCGATTTTCATTTATTAGCATAATTTAAACAGTTTCTAGTGTTCTCGTAGGCCTTAAATAAAGTAAAAATATCCTTGTATGTAAAATAAAAAGTTAGATATGTTTTAGATAAAAAAGTGCTTAAATTATTTACAAGGACTACAGTAAATATCAGAATGCAACTGTATGATCAGCACGATGAAGCTGATGCATATTTCTCTCATTTGAACGAAAAGATTTCCAGGGCTTTGGATTGGTCGCGATGGTCCTATTAGTTAGCCTCCAAGATCTCCAGATCTAGTACCAGTAGACTTTTGTTTATGGTTCTGGTTCAATGATTAAACTTACATGAAACAACCAGGAGAGCAACGGGCGTTCTTTGTAGATTAAGTTAAGCTGAGAAGGTCACTGGCGATATTTTTGGACATTTATTAAAATAACCTTATGACTAAAAAAATACTAATATGTGAAACTTTGTTTATTTGTAATTAGGATACAACTTGAAAACAAATGAAAATCGGACATGCACAGTTTTTACATTATTTTTACTTATACAATACACTTATGGAATTCGGTCCGTTCTTCTAGACTCACATTGTATAGTAATAAAGTTAACTAAAGCAATTTTAATGGTGAATAATAAATACATTTTAAAATTAAACTTGTTATTAAGTTGCACAGATGTAACGACCAAAATAAATGTTACCCTTAATTCCGTAATTTAAAGCAATATCGTTTCCGTATTAATTGTGCGTGTTTCCTGATAACCATTTACTTGGATCAATAAATCGCTTTTATAACCGCAATCTCATATTTATGACCACTAAAGACACACGGTCACGATAATATTTGTGTATTAATCTGAGAATGTAAAGAAAGAATTAAATGCCAATTAAATTGTGAAAAATCAAATAGGATACGGAGATATAGCCAGTAGAAAATAATATTAAACTTATTCACTGCCGAGAAGTCTCAACCTAACTCAATCTCCAGTGGGGTATCGTTTATAGTACAGAGTGTCTCATTTCCGACACTTTTATAGGATATCTCCGTAATTGTTGGTGCTATAAAAAAGGTAATGTAGGTGTCATGTGCTCTTTTTGGGTCAAACTTAAAATGGTAAAATCAAAATTTTAAAATTTTCGCTCGCTTAAGAGATACGGGGGAAAATCAAAAAAATTGACAATTTCTAAAATACCCTATATTTTCTTAGTTAAAAGAGATACAGAAAAATGTTTTACACAGAAGTTTCTTATAATCTGCCGTTTTCAGAATAAGTATACGAGGTGAGGTAAAAAGTTCTCGGACCTAACCTAATTTTTTTAAATGGAACACCCTGTATATTTTAATCTGAAAAGATAACATTTTAAATTCTCTTTTCAAATATATAACACACCACGAATGATATTAGTTTCCTAGGCGATTTATTTAAACTTTATTACTTTGAAACGAAAAAGAAGATTCATATTAACGTAAAAAAAATAATGGGAATCTACGCAAATGTTCGGGATATGTCCTTAAATGGCTGCCGCCTTTCCGAATAGCGAACAAAATATAGATTTTGCGCCATTTCGTCGTCTTTTTCACTTTCAATATAAACTGATGTCATATTAAATTTTTCAAAATGTTGATAGGTCATTTTCGCAAATGAATATGTAAAAATGAAATTGACGTTAAATGTTAATAGTCAACATAATTGTTTCTAGGATATTAGCTTTTGTTTCATGGTCTACTGTAATTTAAAGTAATAAAGTTTAATAAATCGCCTAGGAAACCAATATCATCCATGGTGTGTTATATATTTGAAAGGAGAATTTAAAATAGTATGTATTTAGATTAAAGTATTCAGGGTGTTCCATTTGAAAAAAAATGAGGTTAGGTCCGATAACTTTTTTACCTGACCCCGTATACTTATTCTGAAAACGGCATATTATCAATATAATTATATCGCTTAGTTGACCATACATTTGCGTACATATTTTTATATTAACGTTTCGTAAACTTGAATTCTCTAGAGGATTTAATAAATTTTCATGGACAACCAACGGTAATTATAAAACTTTTTTCATCGTTTCTTAAGTCTTCGTATAAATTTTCAAATAGTTTAACGTACTGCTTCTTGATTTATATGATGAACCCAAAATCTTCTGTTATATGCCGCCCGGCGCCGGTGTCTTTAATATCAATAATACAGTGTGTCTACCGGGAACCACCTCGACCTCTATATGAAAAACTATACATAGAAAAATTTTGAAAATTGGAAAATTGAAGAATATGCTAATGTTGAATGACGTTTACTAATTTTAAATTAATTATTAATTTTTCCTATAAGGAAGCCTTTATTATTTAATGTGAGCTGAATTTCTTGATGGAAAAGACCTGCTTTAATAGATTATTTATAATACTTTGATAAATATTAATATTGGGTGTTCAAATAAGATTGAAACTGAAATTGAGAAAACTGCGAAAAATCGGCATTTTAAAATGGAAAGCCACAAATTTTATAATTATTTTTAATTTGGTATTAGAAATAAGGGCAAGTTTATAAGTTTCTCTATTCAGAAAATATGTAGTTTTCAAAATATTGCCAATTTAATACATTTATATGGTCATTTTGCTGCAGATTTTACGTTCAGTTAATCATAATTTGCTATAATGGCGCTGAAAAACAGTCAAGTGCTAAAGAAATGTATGGAACTGTCACTTATCATTTGCAAATTATTAATAATCATACCCAGGCGCTTAAATTATTTAAACATTTATTTTTTATGGAGAATGTGATAAAGTAATACCAAGAACATCTGACACGTTATGGAACCCGAACAAGCCCAAACCAGTTATTTACCAGCATGAAATTTTTTACAACTTATATACAACAAATTAGTTGACACGTATTTCAGGATTTTGATGAAAAATTTTTTTGAAAATATCCAAGTTGCTGGATTTTCTCCAATCTTCCATGTTTGACATTTACGAACTTCAGTTGTACTGGTCAGACTAATATTGGTCATTATTTATTTTGCACTTTGTTACGTTAGCTTTCGAAGTGTATTAAAAAAAAATTGTCATTGTGAACGAACGAAAAATAATAACAATTTAACTGTTTAAATAGTTTTAACATGCTGTTAAACCATCATAAATTAATTTTTAAATTTTGATCTTTAACCTCTTATCTGCCCATTTCATGAGAAAGTGGTTCCTCTTTTAGTTCGGAAGTTATTAAATATGGTCAATCGCAGCGTGCCACGGCACTGGTAGAAGCATGGTAGAACTTACAATAGAGCTGGCTACAGTTTGTATCATTAATATGTCTATTTTGTTGTTAGAAAAATCGAAAGCGTGCCATGCTCATCTCATTATTATAAGCATACTGTTTTTATACAGGGTGGCCCTTGTTTATTCTAATAGGAATGGGTATGTTGTGATACATCTTTTTAAAGGGCATTAAATTCTCTTTAAAATAGCGCTTTGTTTTGTAAATTTCAGCTGCGTTTTAAAAAATGTAATTTTATTGAGTAATACTTACATGTTATCTTATTAAATGTTGAAAATGTGCGCCATTCACCTCCATACAATCGTACAACAACTATTCAAAGTGTTCTCGGACATTGTGAAGGTGAATGGCGGACATTTTCAACATTTAATCAGATAACATGTGAGTATTACTCAATAAAATTACATTTTTTAAAACGCAATTTCTCGGCGGCGCGTAGCTCAAATTTACAAAACAAAGCGCCATTTTAAAGAGAATTTAATGCCCTTTAAAAAGATATAGCACAACATACCCATTCCCATTTGAATAAACAAGGGCAGTAGCCGCCCCCGCTAGGGGGTTAAGGTTACAGGGATGAAATTAATTGTGAAACGTGTCCCCCTGAAAACACAAGTTTACGGGCCCGAGTTTTTTTTTAATTTTTACGTACACAGCCGTAAACCTTGCTGGACTGTTTTCGATGGGCCACCCTGTATAAAGTTATACGTGGAGTTTTGATAAATTGCAAGAATCAATCAAATTTTTGAGTGGTTCGAAAATTCGAACAGATCGATCTTTTAATCCTTTCGATCTGTCTCATCGAAAAGTAGGTGTTAGAAAAGTTTTGAAGCATCATTTAATAGCTCTTAACTTACCAGTAACGGATGAGTCCCTTAAACAAAGAATCCTAGTTATTGCCGTACTAAAGTTTCTGAACTACACAAAGATTGTGAGAAGAAGGTAAATTATACTGTAAATAATGCTTTATAAGCAAATTGATGGAGTCTGTACAATAACCATTTAGGCGAGGTTGCATAATATAATTTATGCCTTTTTTCAATGTTCTATTCACTCATATTTTTGTCATTTTCGGAATGAAAATGTTAATGATTCACACTGCAGGGAAGTCGATTGTAAGTTCTGATACGCTTCGAGTCGTCGCACGCTTGCGCCAGAAAACATTTAATAACTTCCGAACTAAAAGAGGTCCCACTTTCTCGTACAATGGGTTCTGTAGATATGAGGATAAAGAACAAAATGGCTTTTTAAAATCATTTAAGATGGGTTAACAGCATGTAGAAACGATTTAAACAATTAAATTGTTATTATTTTTCATTTGTTCACAATTCACAATTTTTGTTTAATATATTTCGAAAGCTAACGTAATAAAGTGTAAAAAAGGAAAAGTCCGACATTGATCCGATCAGTACAACTGGAGATATTAAATTTCAAACATGAGATTGGAGAAAATCCAGCAAATTATCAAAAACTAACAAGCCCGAATAAATCCTGAAATACGTGTCAACTAATTTATGTATGTAAGTTGTAAAAGAAATTTCGAACGATAAAATGCCAGTTAAAAATTGTGCGGTTTGTAAAATAATTATTCCCCACATATGAAAACTTTATTTTAAAATTTCTATTATTGTTTTATTACAGAACAGATTAAATTATTCCAAGTCTTAGAAGAGACTGCATTAGGTACAACCCTCCTTAAATCCTCTATGTAATAACTAATAACCAAACATTATCCATATATTAAATTTAAGCAGTCACACATTATGCTAACAATTTGCTTATGAGAAGGGAGAATAGGAGAAGGATATAACAAGAAATAATGAAGTAAAATTAATGATATGATGTAGATTTTGGAAGATAAGCGTACGTTTTCTATAAACCATCAGATTGTTTTAAGAGAACTATCGCTTCTGGTCATATAGATACAGGGAGTCGAGAGTAATGTGTATTTGTATGTCTTAGCCGATTTTCCTTTGGTTTCCAATTATAACGAAATTACAAATAAATAAAGTTTCACACATAACACTTTTTTAATCACAGCGTTCTTCTAATAAATGTTCAAAGAAATCGCTTGGACCTCTAAACACTCTCTGCCTCGTCCATAAAGATCGCCTGTTGCTCTCCTCATTACTTCATGTCGCTGCAGTATTTATAATACGTCGTATCTCGACGGTCGACTTTTACTTTATAAACTTCATTTTTGAACCAACCGCATAATCAAAAGTCTAGTGGTATGAAGTCTGGCGATATTAGAGGCCAACTAATAGGATCACTGCGACCTATCCAAAGCCCTGAGCATCTTTCGTCCAAAAGTTATTTGATTCGATAAGCGAAACTTGCAGGAGCTGCATCGAGCTGATGCTATAGATAATACATTCAGTTGTTTATAGGACCATCCTCTAGTAATCCTTGTAACTAGTTTTGTAAAAAAATTTAAATAATGCGACTCTCCAAAATGAGAGTTCCAATTAGATAACTACATATGGACCATGCCACACCGCACATTTACCAAAAAATTGTTGTAAAAATTACTTTCCACTATTGCATTGGGATTTTCGCCAGACCATGCATGAGAGTTGTGTTTATTGAAATTTTAATTTAACGTTTAATGTAAATTTAACCATTTCAAAGAACGCTGGATAAAATTTTGATTATAATTTTGAACAAACCCGAACAAACAAATTATAATCGGATGATCTTTAACGACATTTTCATGTATACAGTACGCTCCTGGAGTATGATCCATTCCTTTCGACTCAACCTGTATACATAGATAATCAAAAGTTATCTAGGAAGGTCGTACCAAATATATAATGTAAACAATCCATAGATTCGTGTTAAAATTTATTAATTTCCATTTCACAAGGTTCTTATTTGTTTCTTAAACAAATATTAAAATTATATGATTGAGTGCAGGGGACAGTCTTCGACAAAAATATATTTTGATTTTGCAAATACGTAAACAAAATTAACATTTTTAAAAACTCTGTATTTTGAAATACAAAGCTTTTGACTGAAAGTATGATCTGTCCTTTTTGAAACTGCACAAGAAATTCTCGTTCTGATTTCAGTTAAGAGAATTGAATGCATTTTTTAATGATATGGCTTATTTTGTTTTTGTAACTTTTTTAAAAAAAAATAATATATCGGACAAGTCAATACTTAATGGTTATACATATATCCTAACTTGATAGATAGAGGTTTAAAGTAACAAATTTATGAATCAGTTAACTGAGTTTTCTATTGTATTTAAATTTTTTGGTATTTTTCTCAAATTTATAATGAAAAAGTATTTTTATTCATATACCTCAACTTACAATTTTCTCAACATCCCGGTAAAAACATTCGTGATTTATACAACTTAACTTCGAAAGTGTGAAATTAAAACAACCGGGTAATATGATCTTGTACAGGGTCATCTAACCTAGACTAAACAGGGGTCCATTTTTCAGTTTCCATGTACATTTTTAAAATCAATATTGTTTATGTTTTACCGCAGAATATAAAATTGCAATTTTAGAAGGTGGCTTAGCTTAAAACAAAGTACTGTGGCGTAAGGTTTTTGTTATTCTATGGAATACCCTGTACATGTATATTTTTATTGGAGGTCGTTCTTTCCTGATTCCAAAAATATATAGTTTGTCTATATTAACCGTTTTTTACATATAAGCGATCAAATTTTTACTTAAGTTAATAGAAATATATCGTCCCCTTTATGGCATACCGACTTTAAATCGATATAAATTCATTCCATTTCGAATTCAACCTGTGCAACACCTGACGAAAGATTAAGAGGAATTTCATTTTCCATCTTCAAAATTTATTCTAAAAACCGATTTTTAACCACTGTGTAATCTAAAGAGTAATAACCAAATAGATAAATCAAAAATACATAAAATTGTGTTCATATAAGAAAAATACTAACGCATGGAACAGAGCACTGATGGGTTTTCAAACAATCCATTCTTGAGAAATTTAATTTAAAAACAGACTGGTAACCGTATAATTTCTAAAGCATAAAAATGGAAGGTTAGAATATTCAATTTCAGTCCTCTATATGAGGTTTTAATTTAAGTTATGTAATAGTTATATATGTACCAAGGGGATTAAGTCCAAAGGTTCTCGGTCCAGTTAATTTCATCTGCTGGGCATTATAGTAAAGTAACGCCTCTCTCGCAAACCTCTATTTTTCATCTATTTAAAATCTAATATGTCAATACTAATTTTTAGTATTTAGTGTGCTTCGATCGGTCGTCATAGAATAAGTTTAACGGTTGCTAAGGGTTGTTTATTTTCAGCGTCTTTTACGTTTTATATATGAAAATATGGAAATTCCTCAAACTATTTTAGAAAATGCTGAAAAAGCTAAAGAAAACTTATTACCGGCAAAGTCTAAAGTTCTATACGACAATGGAAAGTAAAAAAACAAATTACGGTGATTACTGAAACAGTAATGATGGCTTGGTTTTAGGAATTCGTGTGTAACCTTTTTGCTCATTGGTAATAACAATTTTTAATTATTTTTACCTTCTTTTAGTCTCAAAAATATACCCCAAATAGCCATTGGACAAAATATTCCCAGGGGTTTGAAGTCTGAACTAGTAAAGGAAAGCATAATATTTATTTATTTCAAGATATTGTCAATAAATAGCCTTTTTAAAAAGGTAAATCAAAGAGATATCTTCCTAAAAAGTCAAAAGTTTTGGAAGGTGAACAAGATTTAACTTTTACCAAAAATCCGCCGAATCATTCCTTCCTGCTGCATAAAGTTGTACCTACTCGTAATGGGGGTTTTTGGCGGCGTAAGACGGGATGAAATGGTAAAAATGACCATTGATGATATGGAGAATAAGGGGCCTGCTATCCAAGGTACCAGAAACTGAAACTGCTATGCGAAACAGTTTTACTATAATCGAAGGACCAAACAGATGCAATTCAACTCGCTTCATCTATTAATTTGCTGGGCGTCAATCTGGGAGGACATATGTCTTGGCATAATCACGTTGTGGCAATCGCCAAAATTGCTTCTCAGGAAGTTGGTGTACTCTTCCGAACCAAAAAATTGTACACACCTTTTGATACCATATAAAGCCCAGATTCGACAATCACTAGAGTACTGCTCTCATGTCTGGAGCTCTACACCTAAACATACTCTTCGGCTACTGGATTCCATCGAGAGGAGGATTCGTCTGATCGGAGACCACGAGCTGACGAAGAGCCTCGACAGCCTAGAACATCGAATACAGGTTGGAGATTTTACTCTCTTTTACAGATATGTATTTCCATGGAAATTTGTTAGACAGTAGCTTGCATTAAGGCCAAAAGAAATTAAGGAACGCAGATTTTTTTTTACATACCGTGCATAGCTATGCCTGTGGGTAAAAATACACTAGGACGTGTTCCTTCAATCGTAGCAAAATTTCTTAATTTAGAAAACGTTAAGGATTATACAGGGTGTATGGAAATAACGTAATATATTTAAACCGGCAATTCCTGAGATAAATACAAATTGAAGAAAAATGGCGCTTTCAATTGATTCAGCGGTAAAAGTGACCTGACGTCAAACCAGAGAAATACCTGTGTGGCACTGCGATACATGTAAGCAATCAAGAAATTCTGGCCGGTGTTGTTATATGAACACCTCAAACTCTTTAGACAAAATAAAATGATTTAAACACTTTCCATTCTGTAATACCTTTGTGTACAATTAATTGAAGAACATTTACGACGGACTATGTTTTAAACAACCCGAAAAACATATAGAATAGTAATAGCCACGTACGTGACTAGGTCAAATGCCAATGACCTCTGGACGCCTTACATCGACCAAGCGAAGTAGTTTCATATAGCGCTGCACGCTTACGTCTGTTAGTTGAAGACCAACCAGCGGCCGGACACGTTGTGTCTCCTCGATCACTAACACACTCTCAGCAATTTGCTCCGTTTTTCGGTTTACGCGTGTATTTTGTCCGTCCATAAATAATCTTTGAATATTGTTTTTATTGACGCGTTTCTTCTGAACGTCAAATTTCGTCGCGTGTAATAAAATCTAATAATCTGTAGTATAATCTGTATTATTGTATTTTCAAAAGCTAACTATCGGTTCTGTTTCATTATTACTGTGTGTACATAAAGTGTTTCCAGGAGTGTTCCCATGAAAAGGAAGAAAAACTGATTGTGTTTGTGCCTGGATTTCCTCGCTCTTTAGGTATATAAATAAATACAAGTAGGGAGAAAATAATTTATTTTTATAATTTTATATGGAATTTCAGTTTTACATTAAGTTTCATTGGCTCTGGGTGAAATGTTGTACAGTAGCGCGGACTGACCTGTGAGCAAGATTGTTTATTACACCACATTTAGAACGGTCGATTTAAAGAAAAATATATGTAGCGTTTCTCTAGCACACCCAAGGAGTCGCCCATTTAAATATAATACGTCATTTCCATAACACCCTGTATAGGACATTGCCTACGTCGGACCTCGTAAGCATTTTGTATCGAGGGTGGTACCTCCTTTGTAACCCTTAAGCTACACGGAAAGTGGAAGAGTACTGGCGTTGCGAGCAGTTATATAGAGGAGAGCATCACGTCGTTTTTGTTATCGAAAAAAAAAATATTTTAATTAATGTTGAAATGGAGAAGAAATTCGCATCCACTCCGAGAAACTCAGCAACGGAGTCACAAAATTTCATAGTTGGTCCAGCTTCTTTCTCAGGAAAATTCAAAAATTTTACATTTAACAACAAAACAGACTAATTTTATGTAAAAATAACTATAAAAATGAATACAAATATTGTTCAATATTTTCTTGAATAATAATTACCGGGCATTATGAACTTTAGCGCCCGCTAATATTTCCTATGATATTATGATGATGTTAATAGCAACCGTTTATAGGTATTCTAAATTGATACATGAAAAATAAATTATATTATTCAAAGCAACCTTGCTATAATGAATGCTAAATAATGACTATATTTCAACGGTATAGTAAAGTTTTCTTTATAATTTAGATGGGATTAACTGTTTAACTTTAGTTTAGTCATTAAAGCTTACACCTAAATTATATTTTGTTTCTCGACTTTTCTAGCAAATTCGTAAATTAACTCGAAAACTTCATAATACTTCTTAGTAAATTATATTCTTGAAGTTTTTCCTAATTTCGTGTAGTATTTAAAATGTAATAAACTTCTTGATTTTTATTCTCCCGAATAAAATTCATATTTTCTTAATGCCTTTATTGTACGCTTAAACATGTAAAGTTCCCAAACATTCCTTAATTTTTTTGTAATATTACCCCAATTAATTAATATTCAAAACTACACGGTCAAATTAATAAGCTGTTAATTCATTAATAATGAACTAATTTTAATAATTTTTGTTTTAACTGATATAGAATAGATTATAGAGTTTTTGGCAGAGTAGCTTCAGTCCTGATACGTCTACTGTACTGGGTAGCGCATAAAATCTAAATGCATATAGATTTCCCCAAAAGTATCGCCATACCATTCGAGGTAACAATAAAATTACCATTTCTTCTACATAATATTATACTATACTATTATATGTATATGCAGGGTTTCCCATCGAAAACAGTCCAGCAAGGTTTACGGCTGTGTACGTGAAAATAAAAAAAACTCGGACCCGTAACCTTGTGTTTTCAGGGTGAAACTTTTCACTATTAATTTCATCCCTGTAACCTCAACCCCCCCTAGCGGGGGCGGCTACTACCCTTGTTTTTTCAAACGGGAATGGGTATGTTGTGATATATCTTTTTAAAGGGCATTAAATTCTCTTTAAAATGGCGATTCGTTTTGTAAATATGAGCTACGCGCCGCCGAGCAACGGAATTTGATGAAACATTTCCCTGCACCTCTAATCAAGTACACAGGTTTGTGCGTAAGCAATTTTTTGTCAACAAATTACACCAGATGTTCTTTCTTCACAATGTCCGAGAACACTTTGAACAGTTGATGTACTATTGTATGGAGGTGAATCGAGGACATTTTCAACATTTAATAAGATAACATATAAGTATTACTCAATAAAATTACATTTTTTAGAACGCAATTTCTCGTCGTCGCGTAACTGAAATTTACAAAACAACGTACGCTTGTTTTTGAAAATTAACCAATGTTCAAATAAACGATGCACCACCCGGTATACAACATCTTTATAAACACGATTGATCTGTTATTAATATTAAGTAGGTGGTAAACTTTCAGTTAACTTTCTTTTGCCGATCTACATTCTTCTTATATTCTATTATCTCTTTCCGTTTTAGGTCGAAAACTATAAGAAATATGGAACGTGCATAGATATTATTTGTACAATTTGCAGCAATAATGGTATATTACGTTCCGAGGTGGAAAGTGTTTCATTCCTGTCGAGAGAGTCGGTAGTTAATCGAGGCGCGAAGCGGCGAGGTTAACTAAATGTCGAGACAGTAATGAAACTTTTCACCGAGGTTTGTATACTATTTTTAACATCCACTTCTTATTATTTTGAATTAAAATTATTAGTAAAAGATAAATGTCATTTTGACTTTTCCATTGAAAAATTAGACAGAAATTTTAAATAGCCGCAGGTGGTAAAATAACGTAGGTAATAATACACATCAAGATGGCAAATATCATTTTTTGAATATGGGTTCCATGTCACTAATAGTACATTATACACATAGGGACTAAAGTGCTATTTTAAATCCCGAGACAAAAAGTTTATAGCCCGACCAACGGGAGGGCTATAATTTGTCAATGGATTTAAAGACACTTTGGTCCTGAGGTGTATATACTATTTTATGTACTTTAGGATAGGTGAAACGTTAAAAAAAATTAAATGCCATCATCGAAGCGGCTGATGTTACCATATCAACGACCAAATGACAAGTAACTAAGTAAAACAAAAGTCACTCGATAAATATTAGTCAAACACGCTACATCCACTGAAAGACGTTTATCGCGATGGAACAAATCGAAAAGGCAGCTCAAGAGGCTGTAGGCCAATTATTACCAAGAAAATCTGGAGAACAAAATAAAAAACAGTTATCTGAGTTTATCAAATGGTACAAAGAACGGAACGTAGAATAATTTACAGAAGAAAAGGTACTATTAGCATATTTCTTAGAAAAGTCAAAAAAGCTTAAAGCATCGTCACTGTGGAGTGTATATTCGATGATAAAGGCCACAATTGCAATAGACATGGGCTTCGACATTAGCAAATTCTGCAAACTAACCACTTTTTTGAAACGACAAAATGAGGTCTACAAACCAAAAAAGCCGAAGACACTCGATGTTGACAATATTAAAGAGTTCCTGGAAAAAGCACCCGACCATGAATTTTGAAATTTACTTTAAATCCCTAGGGAAAGCCGCCCGAGATATGATAAGGCGTATAACTGTTTCAAAGAATGCTGTACGGGAAACAAAGTTCAAAATCATGGTTCTGAGTCGGCGCTACTAGCTTATTTCAGTGAAAATGCCAAGACAAAGAAGATATCAACGATTTTGTCAATATTCAATGCTGAGGACCACTCTATCAATTAGGGAAAAAGTAGACATATCTAAACACGCAATGCTATTAGCATTTTTAAAACAGTTTGTTCATATATTATCTTGAGATATTGAGTTTTAAAAAAAATTACAAAAATTACAATGAAAGTAAAAAAACGTCAACTTTCCACCTTTCAAAGATAGATGAAGTGTCATTATTACATGCATGGTTGTAAATAAAAAAAGGTTCCCATTTGTGAAGAACCTCCTTGGACACGTTCTATTTACAAAAATGAATAAATTCATATTATTTTCTACACACTGATAATCGTTAGTATCTTAACGTTCATCTTAAAGTATACACCATTTATAGTTGTTTATTGATAAATCTGCTCGACTAAAGAAGCAAAACAAAGGATACAAGTCGAAAAAATCGATTTTTAAAAATATTCCAAAAAAATAATTTACTCTCCAAACGGGTGGAAAGTAAAAGTAAAAAAACGTCAACTTTCCACCTTTCAAAGATAGATGAAATATCATTATTACATGCATGGTTGTAAATAAAATTGTTTCGCCACGGCGAACTAACTGATTTAATATTTTGTCTAAGAAAATTAGAATCCGAAAAGAACCAAAAATAAATTTCTCAACTAAAATTTTAAATATTATTTTAAAGGAAGATTTTATTTTCTGCTCCAATTCCATGCAAATACACCACATTTTCAAAAGTCAATTAAAAAGTTATATTAAGCACAGTTATATAATGGCTATATCCACCATAAATCGTTGTGGTTAAAGTTAATTTTCAACCGAAAAAGCCTTAGATTTCTAGAATAGTGATTTCATTTTTAACGCTTTCGTTATAATTTATCACTGCCTTGCTGCCCTGCGCAACCATATTTTATGCCAGATCAAATATAAAGAGAAAGCACGCTACATAAATTTTCCTTACGAAGTGTAAGGACACAATGCGTTATTTAAGTAGATTATTTATTAAGTAAGATTGTGCACGGATAATGAATTAAAATAGTGATATGTAATCACAAACGGTAATGAGAATTGTTACCGACAAGGACAAAATTTTCTACATGAACTATAATCAAAATATTAAGTAAAGTCGACATTAGTGCTGGGAAAAACCGATGATTTTAATAATCGAGTACTTGATACTCGAGCGATTTTAAAAATCTAGTTAATCGCTCGAGCGATTAATCACTTGAAATTTTTATGACTAGTAAGAATTTGTTCATAAAACACCAGAGGTTGTTTTTGTAAGTTTTGGAAGTTTAGTCTTGAGTTTTTATTAAGCAGGAACAGTTTATTCTGTTTTTTTTTAATTATATCCATTTATTTTTTTTAAATTTACAATCGCCGCTGGCTAGCTAGTCAAAACGAAACCTGATTCGCCATGAATACATCAAGGGATTTGGCATACTTTCTTGTATGCACCTTCTCGTTTATGTGCTTTTAAGAAAGACGTATGTCGTATCAGCCTTCTGAGCATCAAACTCGAACGTAGCCAATCGGCACATTTCGGGTGGAGCGGCGCGTAGATCGAAGATCGGGTTTGTACGTCAAACAGAAAGTTCCTTCCTCACTAGAATTAAAGACCACCAAGATTCTTCCACCAAAAATAATAAACATTCAAAATATCCATTTAAAATCTGAACAACTCATTTTTAATAACAATTTCAAGATTCTGCATGTAGAACAATAGGTCTTGAAGTTAAATTTACTAGAGTCTATGAAGATTAACAAAATGATTCCCCTAATTCCCCCAATTTACTTAATGATAAGCAGGACATTTGTACTTCTCCTTTGTTAAATTTAAGGTTAGTTAATTGGTTTATCTCTTATAGCCATATTAAAGTAATCGTGTCATAATATTAGTGTAGGGCCTATTGTATTGAGGCATATAAATTAAGTAATTGTATTTCATACCGTACATTTGATGAAGCCACTGTGACATTGAAACAAGTGTCATGTTGACCAATTAAAGTGAATATCAAACATTTAATAGTGTTTTCTTTAGAAATTTAGCATTGCTAGCTAAAGCTAAGGTAATTAAACCATGTAAAATATGCAAAAATATGTTTACGTCACCGAGCTTTTTATCCAGTTCAGTATAATTTATCATTTACACCCCTAAATGTAAATACTAACTTTTTGCATTACTGGCATAAATAATTATGACTCCATTGACTAAATCCCGAAAAGTTTGCTTCATTCATGAAAACCTCAGCGTTTTGGATTTTAATCTAATTTTTAGCGCATTCCTTATAATTTATCATTGCCTTGTTGTCCTGTATACTCATATTTCATGCCAAGTCAAACATAAAGAAAAGGCCTTGCTATATAAATTTTCTTTCGCAAAATTAGAGAACACAATGATTTTTGTCAGTTCCCATTAATCAATGTATAGAGATTGTTCAGTCAACTAAAAGATTTTAATATTTCCTTAAAGACGGAGAAAATCAAAAGTGACAGTCTGGTCTGGAATGATTAAGAAAGAGTATATAAATTGACAATGATTATAAACCATGTCCAGAAAACTATAATACATAAAAATGTATTATAAGTAATTTTTATTTTGAAGCAAGTATATTACTATATGATTTCGCTTTAGAAACTTTGGGAGTTGAAACTCAAAGATAGTTGCCTCTGAAATTTAAAATTATACCACATGGAAAGAAAAACTTAGTTAAATTTACTATAAAAATAATAAAACTCTATATGTGACTGAAATAACTTTGATTAAGAGAGCCATTAAATTATAAAAGAATTGTAACTTTCATTTTTAGTAAAAATTACAATAATATTTAGTAACCAATTAATTTGTTTTACTAAAATCTTTTGCAAAATTTAATAAAACCTTTTATAACATTTTATTACATTTTTTTATAAAATTTATTAAAATGTTTGTAAAAATTTGAATAAATGGTATTCCCACACGATCACCCATCCAAGTGCTAACCGTGCCGAATGTCGCTTCACTTCATCGATCGACGGTAGGATTCCTGTTAAGTTATCCACCTATTATTAGTTATGGAAATGGAAATCCTACGAATCCATTGCATCTCATGTCTTTACACCTAATGCCTTATTTCTTGTCAAAATGTTTCTACTAAACTTCATTTACAAGTTACAAGTATACTTAAATAATAGCCAGTGAAATCTACCATACATTTTAAAATATTTAACTACTGGAGTTATAAATAAATTATTTTCACTATACATTCGTTGTAAAACCTACAATAGTATATTTTAGTAACTACTTGTTCTTACTAAATTTAATAGAAATTCTAACTATAAATTTTTAGAAATTATGTTTATCTACAATATTATTTTGGTACGGAATAATAATGAAAATAGTAATTCATATAATAGGAAATCGTACAATAAAACCTTTACTATAATAATTTGACTATAGTATTTGTTCCATGCACACATATTCATTGTAAAATCATATATTATAGTATTTACTTGACTTTACTAATTTTATTGGAAATCTTAACTATAATTTTTTGCAAATTATGTATACAATATTATTTTGGAACGGATTACTAAGAAAACTTCAAAACTTATACTGGAGTGTCATGACAACCTAAAAGTACAGGCGACCAGGGGGAACAAGGTAGAGCTCTTGTGGATGCCTGGTCACTCTAGGATATTAGGTAATGAAAAAGCGGATGAACGAGCGAGAGCCGGATCCGCTCAAAGTCTCAGGGGCCAAGAACCGGCCTTTGGGATATGACAACATGCAACAAAAACAACATTAGATAGAAGGTCGAAAAAACAACACCTATCTCGATGGCAAGGGTTACCTGGTCAAATACACGCACGGGCCGTAATTGGAAAACCATCGAAAATACTATCGAATGGGATGCTAACCCTGACACGGCCCCAGTTGAAACAAGTGATGGGTCTGCTAACAGGTCACTGTCACTTGCGAAAACACCTTCAACGGATAGGTATAAACAAACCGACTTACACATAATATACCGCTGAGTAGCGCTGTCTCGTAGAAGACATAATATCTTCGGGAATTTACAACGTGATGACAACCTCCCACATGACAAGCTTGGTAGAAGGTTACTGGACCTCATAGAAGGAACAAACATCTTATAACAATATCGGGGGTACACAATAAGCCGAAAGGCTACAGTGATGGAAGTTTTGGCCTCTAAACCGACCCCCGCCTTTAACCAACCAACCAACCAACTAATAAAAACTGTTATTAATACTATATTTTATAGGAAATTTTACAATAAAATCTTTACTATAGTCTTTCCGGTGCACCATACTTACTAATCATTTATAAATTGCTCAAATGAGTGCCCAATTAAAGTGCTTAATTAAGAGCGGAAAAATTGTCAAAAAATATTTATGAAACGGGTATTTTAATGCAGCCTATTTTTTAAAATGTAAACTTATGCCTAAAATATGCAAGAATATGCTTAAAATATGCTAATTATTTTGGTTAGGTATATTGAACAATTGTACAGTAAGTATAACATTAAAAGTATTTTTGAAAATTGAAAATTTTATTAAATTTAACCCTAATGTTACTCCGGAACATTCTGAAATATCAGCAAAATTAAAGATTTCTGTGATATATTGTTACAAATTAATTTTTCCGAATGAGTAAATTTCCAGATGTTTCCAAACTGCCGACGACAATAGAAGCTTGAGTATAAAGATAAAATATACCAACGCGACAGGCTAACAAATGATGTTATTATCTAACAAAAAGGGCATTATTTGCTGATAATGATGTAAGATAGCACGAAGACCGGAACTAATTTAATTGTGCGATAATAAAAACGCAAGAAAGAAATTTAACAGATAAGGTCTGTGAATTTTGTCCGGTTGTTCATTTGTAATTTTTAATAGTCTTTTCTTTTGTTTTTTTAATATACTAAATCGAAACAAATCACCCATCCCATTTTCGACACTTTTATATGCTATAATCTCCGTTATTGTTAGTTCTATCAAAAAAGTAATGTAGGTCTCATGTGCTCTTTTTGGGTCAAACTTAAAATGGTAAACTCAAAATTTGAAAATTATCTCTCGCTTAAGAGATACGGGGAAAAATCCACAATTTCTAAATTACCCTATATTTTCTCAGTTAAAAGGGATACAAAAAAATGTTATATTCAGAAGTTTACTTATAATGATTGTTGAATAATCTGCCGTTTTTAGAATAAGTATACGGGGTCAGGTAAGAAAGTTTTCGGACCAAACCTCACTTTTTTAAATGGAACAATGGTATATTTTAATCTAAAAAGGATGGCATTTTAAACTGTCTTTTCAAATTTATAACACACCATGGATGATTGATATCATATCAAATTTTTCATAATGTTGATAAGTCATTTTCACAAATGAATATGTAAAAATGAAATTGACGTTAAATGTTAATAACAACTAGAATGTCAACATAGTTGTCTCTAGGATATTAGCTTTTGTTTCATGGCCTACTGTGGTTTTTAACTAATAAAGTTTAAATAAATCGCCTAGGAAACCAATATCATGCATGGTGTGTATATATTTGTAAAGAGAATTTAAGATGCTATCTTTTTATATTAAAATATACAGGGTGTTCTATTTAAAAAAATTAGGTTATATCCGATAACGTTCTTACCTGACCCCGTATACTTATTCTGAAAACGGCAGATTATTGAACAATCATTAGAAATAAACTTCTGTATAAAACATTTTTCTGTATCTCTTTTAACTAAGAAAATATAGGGTAATTTTGAAATTGTCAATTTTTTTATTTTCCCCCGTATCTCTTAAGCAAGCGATAATTTTCAAATTTTGAGTTTACCATTATAAGTTTGACCCAAAAACAGCACATGACCTACATTACTTTTTTGATAGCACTAACAATAACGGAGATATTCTATAAAAGTGTCGAAAATGGGACACCCTGTATATTGATCCGCTTAATGATTTTTGATAAACTTTTCACTGGTTGGTAGCCACACTATTTAGCTACACACTGTTTATTTTATCCCATATGTTGAATAAAATGAACGGAAAAATGAAACTTTGATAAGCCACTGTGTAGCTAAATAGTGGGGCTACCAATCAGAGAAAAGTTTATCAAAATCCATTAAGTGGACCAGAGGATATGATATAGAAGTATTTAACATTATAGTGACCAGTTTCGTATGTCCTTCAGTGCATTTACACTAGCAAATAGTGTTTTCTCGCGAACCAATATAGTACAAGAGCCTCAAGAATTTTGGATATAGGTAAAAAATACTGTAAATTTAAGCTACAAAAGAAAGACTACCCCAAACAATTAAAATAAATTAAAATTATGTAGGAAAAAGATCGCCTATTTTTCTACATGTCATTATTATAAAAGTAAAAAACTAGAATGGCATCATAAGTCATGGAGTTGTTATAATATAATAGAAAAGTGCATCGTAATATCTTATGTTGCGATAACAAACCCTCACTACAGCGGAAAAGCTTTCATAATAAATTAAACTTTATCGGCAAATACAAGTTGAAAATATGGACGTGCATAGACGGTGTTTCTACATTGTAAATTTTATTTATTGTTTTATAGATTTTGGTCCGATTGCCGAAAAATCTTACACAATAACCAGGCAATTTTGTTTTTGACATCGATGATATTGAATTACTGTTTAATAAAAGGACTAACAAATTCTAATCAAAAATTTATTATTAAATTAATTAGCTTAATCTGTAATTTTCACTTCTAGACGATATTTTTTACAAAATTACACCTAAAAAATTAAAAACCTATTCTTGAACATAAAAACTTCATATAAAAAAAACTCTAATTGTTGGAATCTGAATGATATGTCGGGAATTGGAGATTGCCCGCGGCGTGACCTTTTATACCACAAAAACCTTTTTAGGTAGGTACGAGATTCCTTTATAGAAGAGTAAAAAGGTAATTTAAAAGTACCCCTGATAGTATAGTTATTATCCTAAAAAGTGTGGAAAAGTGATTTTCCGCATCAGTTTTAATGTTTGAATAAAAAAAATTGTTCTTACAGCGTTGGAAAAATCGACTGAATTAAAAATTTAAAAAATAAAATATACATACTTGGATTATTTTTATGTAATGTGTATAAGAACACGGAAATAACCATTCGTAAAATTGCATGAAGGGAAAAGTGCCAGTTATCATTTAGTACAATCGCGATTAAACATGATTTATGCAAAAACAAATGCTACAATAGTTCTCGAACAAAAATCAATTTGTACCAGATAATATTCTAAATATTTGTTATTTACTTATTAGTGGTTATACCTATTGTGATAGTACAATTAGTGGCATTATGTTGGTTTATTTTGGAAGCCGTATAGGTTGAATGTAACTGGGAGATCCTGATGGAGGTGTGCCGATATACAGGTATCAATGCATCACTATTGTTACTGGAAGAATTTGAATTCATAGGCAATGCTATATTTGAAGTCCAGATAGTTCTAAATTGTAGCTGGAAGTAGAAAGGGTATTCAAAGAACAAACTTTACGGGGGTTATTAGTTGAAACATGGAAATTTAGATTAGAATTTTCCAAATAATCTTTAGCAACAGTTGATATCCATCCGCCGAATCGTTTGATATGCATGATTCTTTTTGGTTTCCCAAAAGATCTCTATACTTTTTATTTTTAAATCAAATGCAACAAAAGCATAGTATAGCTTCAACAGAGCTATCTTACTATTAATGTAAATTACCTGAGCATATTTATATTTATTCCTAAACCCATATTTAGTTTATATTATATATACTTATATTATATATATTACAATTATACAAAAAATTATGCTTGCGGGAAAAGAATTTCCCGCACTATGCGGAGCCGGATCTGTTCAACTAAAATAAATGCAGACGGTTAAACGTGCACGATTGTAAAAAATGCTCTGGTGTCTAGCAAAAGAACGGATAAAAATTGTCGCGTCATTAAAATCAACAACTCGACTTTAAAAATGAAGGATGTTATTAGCCATGTATTAGACTTTCCTATTTTTATTTAAGTATAAACTTTGATGATTATTTTGGTACGTGTTAGGGTAGGTTATCGAGTTGATGTCATGGCATTTGCAAAAAAGAAGATGTTGCTAATCCTACGTGTATCTGATTTTTTTAGCTTGTTCACGCTTAACTTTTTGTAGCTTAACTGTCGCTCAATTTTTTTTTTTAAGCTTTTTAATGAGCAAGTGTATTGCGGCTATATCTTCATCTGAAGAAGACGACATTTTGCTCACGTTAAAAGAGACTTCAAACCAAATGATTCCAGTGGGAATGCAAGAGCAACTCAATTGAAGTTGCGGTCGCATTGCTGTTGCGTTGCTTGCCAGTGGCTTTGGTGAGACCAAGCGAGCAACTCAACTGAAGTTGCGGTCGCATTGCGGTTGCGTTGCGGTTACCAGTTGCTTTGGTGAGAACAGACACTTAGGGACTTTCCCCAGTTCTATTTTTATTTCAATAAAAAGTTTATCAACAAAAAATACAATTAACCGGCTTTGGAACTTCTTACACTAATAGATGAAACAAACGCAAAGTGTAATATATGCTACTTACAAATATCGTATACCTACATCTTCTATAACAAACTTAATAAGACGTATTGGAAGAAAACTTCCTACTGTGCAAAGATGACGATTTTTTATTTAGATGATACTGACATAAATATTTCGGAAAAATCCTCGGACACGTGTATAATAATTTTTAATGGCGCATTTTTTTCCCATACAAACTTAATATACAAGGTGTACATGTAGTAGATATGACATTATCGACGATTTTTTTAAATGGGAACCCCTATATTTTAGTTCAGATCTGTAATCTCCAAGAACAGCTGATTTCAAAAACATAACACTCTTAGGGCCTAAAATTCATAGTTTCGTTACTACAGGGTAAAACAAATAATTTTATTTAAGATATTTTTAATTTAAAAAAATGTAAAAAAATTAAATAAGCTATTTAATTAAGTGTTGAAATTGTCCTCCTCCTGCTGCCTGACAGTACCCCAAGCGATCAATAAATTCTTGTTTGACTTTTCTTATGGTTTCTTCTGAAATGTTCCTGCATTCTGTTGTTATTCGATTTTTTAAATCTTCAATATTGGCAGGTCTGACTTTATAAACAACATTTTTCAGGTGACCCCACAAGAAAATGTCCAGTGGTGTAAGGTCTGGAGACCTAGGCGGCCATTCAACAGGCCCACGTCTTCCAATCCACTTGTTCGGAAAAACTTGGTTTATGTAATGGCGCACTACACTGCACTGCATAATGTGGAGGTGCGCCGTCTTGTTGGTCACCTGAAAAATGTTGTTTATAAAGTCAGACCTGCCAATATTGAAGATTTAAAAAATCGAATAACAACAGAATGCAGGAACATTTCAGAAGAAACCATAAGAAAAGTCCAACAAGAATTTATTGATCGCTTGGGGT
Organism: Barypeithes pellucidus; assembly: GCA_963991005.1. Classification (NCBI taxonomy): domain Eukaryota; kingdom Metazoa; phylum Arthropoda; class Insecta; order Coleoptera; family Curculionidae; genus Barypeithes; species Barypeithes pellucidus. The sequence continues at coordinate 29,654,147 of OZ022556.1, read as the reverse complement.
ACTGTCAGGCAGCAGAAGGAGGACAATTTCAACACTTAATTAAATAGCTTATTTAATTTTTTTACATTTTTTTAAATTAAAAATATCTTAAATAAAATTATTTGTTTTACCCTGTAGTAACGAAACTATGAACTTTAGGCCCTAAGTGTGTTATGTTTTTGAAATCAGCTGTTCTTGGAGATTACAGATCTGAACTAAAATATAGGGGTTCCCATGTAAAAAAATCGTCGATAATGTCATATCTACTACATGAGCCACCTTGTATATTAAGTTTGTATGGGAAAAAATGCGCCATTAAAAATTATTATACACGTGTCCGAGGATTTTTCCGAAATATTTTTAGATTCCTAGATAATGAATTTGTTCCTTACTTTATGTAGGTACACATTGTATAATAATAGGTGATTACCTAAAAAAATTTTTAAATTAATATTTGTACGATACTGCTTAGAGGCATAATGATACTATGGATACATAAACTTTATCTTTATACATTGCAGAAGAGTTTTTATTTCATATATTTTAGATTTAATTTTATGCAATAAAAAGTATTTTTGAAAAATGTACTTAGCAACAAAAATAAGGCAGAACCAAAAATTATGCTCAATTTCAAACTTGATTGTCTCGCGAACCGATTAATCGATTTCGCTAAAAAAATTTTTGAACTGTAACTTTTTGCTTTGGTAAGAATTGCACTGTAATATAATTTTTTATTCAGATTTCAGTTTTAAGCTTATACGGGGTGCAAAAATGAGAATAGGTTTTTTACGTTAAATTTCAGACACCCTGTAGGGAGCATTAGCAACAACGGGTGTATGATGAAATTATACTGTAGCCTCATGTTTTCTAAACATTTTGTTTGTTTAATTTCTCTGATATATGTAATATCACAGAAAATACACAGTTTTATACCAGAACATGTTATGCACAGTGCAACATACTTGAAACAACTTAATTTAATGGACACTCTGTGATGTTTTGAGCTGGAATTTCCTTAACAGCACAGACGGATATCGTACCTTCACGTGGTTGTTCTTTAAATAGCGAGAGGTATATCAGCGACATTTTATCTGAGCACGTTGTGCCTTTCACTCCGTACATTGGGAATACACGATAACGCAAGACCTGATGTTGCGCTCATTGTCGATGAATATTTACATGAAGTAAATATTCGAACTCTAAATTGGCCAACGCACAGTCCCGATTTGAATCCTATAGAGCACTTATGTTATATTATTGGTAAGGTACTGAGACAGCATTAACCCCCTACTGCCAACCTGGAAGATATCGAAATAATGGTTACCGATATTTGGAATGGACTTGATGAAAATAAAATATCCAATTTAATATCGAGTATGCCGAGGCGATGTTAAACAGTCATTAGAAGTAGAGGTGGGAACACGCGTTACTAATGTATTTGTTTTGCTATTTATTGTTAGTGTTATTCTATTTTAATTAAAAAAAAAACATGTTCTGATATAAAACTGTATATTTTCTGTGATATTACAGATATCAGATAAATTAAAGGAACAAAATGTTTAGAAAACATGAGGCTACAGTATGATATCATCATACACTCGTTGTTGCTGCTAAGGCTCCCTACAGGGTGTCTCAAATTTAACGTAAAAAAACTATTCTCATTTTTGCACCTTGTATAAGCCTAAAACTGAAATCTGAATGAAAAATTCATCAAAGTGCAATTACCAAAGAAAAAAGCTACAGTTCAAAAGAAATATTAGCGAAATCGATTCATTGGTTCTCGAGAAAATCAAGTTTGAAATTGAGAAGAATTTTTGGTTGTGCGTTATTTTTGGCTGTTAAGGGTATTTAGTTTCGATTTTTTAATGTATTTTTGAAAAATATTAAACATCGACAACACCACGCAATCCATTCAGTATCTCATTTCGCTGCTGTAACTACTCTCTGCTTCTTCATCAGATGGTGTGAACACTGAACAGTGTCCAACTCCGACCATTCGCTAACTGTTTCATCGAAACAGGCTGTTCCGGCGAAGCAGACTGCTCCAGCGGAACAGACTGTTCGAGCGAAACAGGAAAACCTATCGAGAAATACCTATTTCATATAAAAACCTATTTTGAACAGAACAGGTCCTATTCCAAAGCGGCATCCCTAGAGTATAAGTTCCGGAGGTAGCCATTATGGAATTTTTAAAAAATAAAGAAAAGGAATAAAATGGGCTAAAATCATTCTTTTACTTACTATATCGTTAAAAAATTTAATTTGCATGATCTAAATTTGTTTCCAAATTTCAATTTACAATCGCTCAACGTTAATCGAACACATTGGTAAAATTTGTAACCAGCCGTTTTTAATGGGGTAATATTTCATATTTCTAAATAACATTTAAAACTTCTTGTAATTTATTATTTCCATAATTCGCGTGGTTACAATGTTCGTAAAACCATTTTCGCTTCCCTCGGAGCTTTTCAAATCGTACACAAAATATTTGCAACATAATGGAATTCTTTAGGCAGTGTTTTTTTAATCTAGCACGTAAGCCCACGTTTTATCCTTGATACAGCTTATGTATGCTATCTTTAAATTCCTTAGCAAATATTTTCCTCTATACATGCGGTATAAGGCTAAAAAGGACAGCCTACGCCTACCCACTACGCCTACCCTATACGTTCAGAGCTCCTGAAAGTTTGTTCATTCGATTAACTTCGAATGGAAAAAATTACAGGAGCTGACACCAAACAAAGCGCATAGCTTAAAAGCTAGATACAGAGACAAACATACACGATTGCAGACAACACTATCGAGTGAATATGAGTCAAAGGCTAATTGCCTCACTCCGCGGTGAGTTGTGTCTGTCTGCAGATTCTCATCGCCAGTTATCCAAAAAAAAAAAAAAAGCTAAATATCTTCATTATGTAGAAATAATATTGTCTTTGAGGTTATTTAGAAATTAGTGGTCATAAATTATTATAGGAATTAAAAATAACAGTACCCCATTTTCGACACTTTCTGGAGGGTATTAGAGTCATTATCAAAGATAGAATGTTGCGGTTGATTATGTAGCAATATTGTCTTTGATATAAAGGTTATCCAGAAATTAATGGTCATCAATTATAGGAATTATAGCGAAAGTCGAAAAAATGTCAGTATAGTTGAGTACAGGGTGTCCAATGTTCGACACTTTCTGGGGGATATTAGGGTCAGTATCAAGGATAAAATGTTGCGGTTTTCACTTTAGTGGAAATGGAAGATTCCAGTTTCAAAATTGCCATGGTTCTTAAGTTTAAAATCTACAGGATGATTTTGAAAATCGTCGCTTAGACTTATTAAGAACTGCTGATGCTAGTTTTTCCCTAAAACGTGTATTTTTTGAGATATTATTAAAAGTCAATTTTTTTACACTCTATACCGGGTGTCAATTTGAAAACTTTCCACCCTTAATATCTTTCTTGCAGTTAAAAATATGAAAAATCGGAAAGCCACGTCAATTTTATTTGTAAGGGGACACTTGAAATGAATATTTTTAGCCTTGTTGTTTCAAGCCCCTAGGAGGGGTAGATGTCACCCTTAGAATCTGAAATGGGAATGGGGGTCAAGTGGCACATCGTTTGAAAGGGCGTTCAATTCTCGTTTCAGTGGTATCCTACTTTGTTGCGTTTTGTCCACAGGTTTCCGAATAATCGCGTTTCAAAGTTGCAGAAACAATTAAACTTGCCTGCATTGAGATTTTGGTTTTCAGGTTAGTGTTTACAAAAAAATGACTGCATTGGGTCTCCTTGTAGTACAAATGATTAGAAGATTAGGTGGCACCATGGGCGAAGCCAGACATTTTCCTAGGGGAGGGCGAAATACTAATAACCACAAAACATCGTAAACATTAATGCTTTTTTATCAAATTCCAATAAGTGGCAACTTATTACGCTACGCTCCTGGGTGGCACGGTTTTAAACTTTATGTGGGAATTGGCAAAGTAACTTCGACAAATTTACATCAAAAGTAATGTAATAAAATTTCGATGGCACTACGAGTACCTGCCTAGTTAATTTGGGTTCATTCGATTCCTTATCACTGAAATGCCACAGAAGGCCTTGCTATTCCATCAACACATTCTTAAAATACGTTGTTTTTTAACCCAAAAAAAAATGGTAATGGTAAAAAATGTTAAATTTAATGGATGTAGCCAACACATGAATATTATTGTTAATTCGCTTTTGCTTGTTGGGCTGTTCACTGATAGCTTTTATTAAGTGCATAGAGTGTGAGAATGGTTTATTCTCTTCAAGAAAGAACTGCAATTATTTTCATTTATGGAGAGGTTTGAAAGTGCGCACGAAGGACGGCATTGGTTTTCAATGAAAGAAATCGAAATCGTGATGTAAGTCACAGATATATGCTGGATTTGGTGGCAAAGTTCTACGAAACTGGTTCGGTGAGTAATAGAAAAAGGAATAACCTACGAGTGATAAATGAGGGAGCTCAAATTGAGGTTTTGGGATTATTTGCTGCAGAGCCCACCAGGACCTTGCAGACAGTAGCAGAAGAGACAGGAATATCACACGAGACTGTAAGAAAAGCACTGAAAATGCATAAACTCCATCGATACAAAATGCAGATACTTCAAGAACTGTATGACGATGATTTTGATAGAAGAATAGAGTTTTGTGAATTCATGAGTCGTCAAGTCAACGCCATCCCTAATATTCTGCCGAATATCTGTTTCAGCGATGAATGTTAATTTTTTCTAAATGGAAATGTTAACAAACAAAATTGTCGATATTGGAGTGTCCAAAACCCGCATATTTTTCGAGAAGGACATACACAATATCCCCAAAAAGTTAATGTTTGGGCTGGTATTCTTGGAAATGCCATTATTGGTCCTTTATTTATTGATGGAAACTTGACAGGTGATCTGTACCTTAATATGCTTGAAGAGACTATTGATCGTCTTATCACCCATGAGCTAGAAACTCAAATTGATGCAGAGGGTAATTCAGTTTTACAGGAGGATTTGTTAACATTCCAGCAGGACGGTGCTCCACTTCATTATTTTCTTCCGGTCCGACAGTGGTTAAACGAGAGATTCCCGGATAGATGGATTGGCAGAATGGCCTCCAAGATCACCGGATTTAACACCCTTAGACTTCTTTCTTTGGGGACATCTCAAATCCATTGTTTATAAAACACAACCTGCTGATATTGATGATCTTAAAATGCGAATTGCAGCAGAATGCCGGTCAATTCCCGGTAAGTTTTCCGAAATGTTAGGGAGGAGTTCGAGAATAGACTTTATTATTGTTTACAAAAAAATGGACAACATTTTGAACAACTTATAAGATAGTGCGTAAGTAGATCCCATGTTTTATTGTGGAAATTTCTCTTCCGCCAATAAAAAGTTATTTATGTCGAAGTAAAATAATCAATACATAAAAAATCAATTGTGGAAACTATATTTTCTTCCGGTCATTCAATGATTTTAACGGTGACACCTAATCTTCTAATCATTTGTACTACAAGGAGACCCAATGCAGTAATTTTTTTGTAAACACTAACCTGAAAACCAAAATCTCAATGCAGGCAAGTTTAATTGTTTCTGCAACTTTGAAATGCGATTATTCGGAAACCTGTGGACAAAACGCCACAAAGTAGGATACCACTGAAACGAGAATTGAACGCCCTTTCAAACGATGTGCCACTTGACCCCCATTCCCATTTCAGATTCTCCCCCTCCTAGGGGCTTGAAACAACAAGGCTAAAAATATTCATTTCAAGTGTCCCCCTTACAAATAACATTGACGTGTCTTTCCGATTTTTCATATTTTTAACTGCAAGAAAGATATTAAGGGTGGGAAGTTTTCAAATTGACACCCGGTATATTATTTTTTTAATTAATTGATCATACTTTGGGCTTTATAAAAATATATAGTTGTTTATATTTATATCCAAAAAGAACAAAAAATAACAATGTTTTTAATAACTTATGTTACTTATAATAGTAGGGCATGATCAATTTATTACTAATCCAAAATTTTGACAGCTATTCTAAATATTAAAATGGATTATATAAAGCATGCCAACATATTATACTTTTCGTAACTATTATCATGAGCGGCCATTGTTAAGAATAATTAAATAAAAATCATATTATAAAAACTCTTACGTAATAGAGATTTAATAAATAATAATAATATGAGCGATCTGTCAAGTTTTGATAGAGATATTTGCATTTTTTTCAAATAAATTGACCATGACCTACTGTCACAAGTAAATTATTAAGAATATCGCATTTTTAGGTTATTTGCGAAGGTTTTGAAAATCGCCCTGTAGATTAAAAACTAAGAGAGCAGCCATGACATGATACCAAAATCTTTCGTTGCATTAACAAGTGGGACGCTAAAGTGAAAACCGCAAAATTCTATCTTTAATAATAACTCTAAGACCACCCAGAAAGTATCGAAAATGGAACACCCTGTACTTCAAATCAATATTTTTCCTATTGGGCTTCCCTATTGATATACAGTATATAGCAGGGTTTCAAAGTTACAAACTTATTAATGGTGAACATATCATTTGGATAATTCTGTGTGCAATTTAAATTGTTCAATAGTACTATACAGGGTGTTATGGAAATGACGTATTATATTTAAATCGGCAGTTCCTGAGATGAAAACAAATTGAAGAAAATTATCTCTGATTTATAAACTTGAACTGACTCGAACGAACCGCCGCGGAGTTTATAAATGGTCAGGTATGTTCTCGTTTGTTCAATTCGAACGACACCCGTCAGATCTGGACAACTTAAAAGTTTATAAATGCCACTAAATCTTTAGAAAAAAAATGCAATTTTATTTAGCTTTTCGGACTTATTTAAAACCAACTTAATTTATAAAAAACACCAAGTACCTAGGTATCCCGAACAAAAACAAACCGGCATAATAATCTCACAAAATCGCGTCTCATGAACACATCTAAGTACCATTCAATCTGAATTAGTATTTTAAAGTGCTACTGTGTAGACAAAAATACGCCCTTATTGTCTGAGTGGTCTGGGAAATAATGTATTTAACATCTAAAAATTTTAAAAATAAATAACACGTTGGTTCCGTCGATCGATATTGAACTGCTGGACTGGGGCACTGCCGTCGCGAAAAGAACAAATAACTTAATAATTTAAACTCGGGTTTAAGTATTAACACACAATTTAACACACAAATCTGCTTGAAAAAACAGTAAGAACCCGGCCGGCTTCTTTAAACAGCTGATCTTGGACAATCGAGCGGGTTGCCTATTCTTTTCGCGACTGCAGCGACTGGGGTTAATATTTAAAAATACAGCGTTACCACTTTCGATGTTTTATAAGGTTATATTCATAAATTGTAGAATTTCCTTCTGTAATACTTTCCTGTATAATGATAGTCTCGAAAATGGCAACCGCGCTATTTGGACGAGACCATTTATTTTGAAGGGGGTTGTCCCGTCTATCAACATAATTATTTCATCATTCTTCTTCAGTGAAGGATTAATAAGTTTGATTAGCCCATTAGAAATTAGCGTTTTTATTATTTCTGAATTTCTATTGCGAAATAATTTGTATCCTATAGTGCTGTTGTTTTATGTGTACGGTAGGTTATTGTAAAGTGTAATTATGCGTTAGTATTTATTGCTTTTGTGTAATCTAATAATAAGTGCATATCTTCAAAAAAACTAATTTGAAACTCGTGGGTGTCTGTGTGTTTCTTTAAGTGATTTAGTGCAAATGTTCCGAGAGATTGGAAATAAGAGGCCGAATGGGGTTTAGTGGGTATAAGCTTATTATGCAGTTCCACATAATCATCAGGATACGTGATGAGCATAAAGCTTTTCCCATAGAAAAAAAAACAAAAAGATGTCTGTGCCCTGAATTACTTGCTAGTATACTGGCACCTGGATTCACTTCTATTTGGATACTAGGTAAACTAAATATTATTTTTATAAGAATCTAAAGTTTTACATTTTTTACACAGTTGGCAACATTGTGTCTGAACATCTGTTGATTACACAGCTTGGCAATGTAATATGATCATATATGAATGTGCCGAGGAGTAACCGGTGGGTTTAGGGGTGAATTACCCCACTTTTTAAACGTTCGATTTAAAAAAAAAATATGTAGCGCTTCTCTAGGACACCCCAGGAGTCACCCATTTAAATATAATACGTCATTTCCATAACACCCTGTATACGCGTAAAGGTATAGGTAGGCACGAATATAACAATATTTCCTACTATAAATATCCTTTGCTTTCGAACACATGTAATTTTCAGATGGTTTTGTAGTATGTCAACAAGTTTAATACTGAACAGTTTAGGGATGGTCGGAACAGCGTATTTTAAATAACAGGTGCAACCTGTTTCAAGAAACCTGTTCCAGTTCCAAACTGTAAAAGATTCGCTGCTTTTTTTACATCGCAACGTCACGTCGGCGTTGCATTCTGATTAAGCGGGGTTGCCGGTTGCTCCATTAACAGAAGAGTTAGCCTTTTTAGAGACTCCCCAGTTCTATTTTTATTTTAATAAAAAGTTTATCAACACGAAATAAAAGTAATCCGCTTTGGAACTTTATACAATAATATATACAACAAACCCAAAGGGTAATATATGCAAATTGCAAATGTCGTATACATCTTCTATAACAAACTTACAAATACATATTGAAAGAAAAAACCCGACTGTGCAAAGGGGACGATCTTTCTTTAATTTTTTTAAAATAAATATTTCTACGATACTGCATATAGATATCTGTGGACACAAACTTTATCTTTATACATTGCCAAAGAGTTTTTATTTCATATATTTTAGATTTATTTTTGGGTTATAAAAAGACTTTTTTATAAATATTTAGTATTAATTTTTTTCTGTATTTCCGAAAAGTATTAAACATCGACAACATGGTGCAATTCATGCCCTATCGCCTTTCACTTCTATCTGCTTATCCGTTGCAACAGATAGTGACAAAGCATTCGAAACTGTTTCATTGAACCAGGTTCTTCGGGCCGCTCCGGCGAAACAGGTTGTTGCGGCGAACCAGCCTGGTTCAGCGAACCAGACGGCTCCAGCGGAACAGGAAAACGTATCGACCCAAACCTGTTCCGTCGTGTTACACATGAGAACCGGTTTCGAAAAGAACAGGTCATGTTACAAAGCGGCATCCCTCGAACAGTTGCTAATGGTTTGCAATTGCTCGCGAACAAATCTAATACATAATTATAAACTGTATAATTTACAATACTGCATTTTACTAAATACACTCTATAATGACTTGAAATTAATATTACAAGCGTTAGCACATATACGCAAACGTACGAAATTAATTATTTTCATACCAGATAATAATAAAATTTTTGGCCGCAGCAACACAAAATTCAGATGCATCATCATATTCGGATATGACCTAGATTATGAAGCGGTAATAAATACATGCCCGACGATCTGTATTTATATAATGTTTGCTTGCAATTTAAAACGATGTATCTAAAGGGCGCATTAACGACTGCAATACTTTTGCAATTTTGTTGATGCAAGTTAATTTTTTGCATGAGAATTGCAAGCAATATGTCATGCAAATCGTTTTACAGTCGGCAAACTGAATAAGAATACAGGGTGGCCCATCGAAAACGAAACAGAGACATTTACTGGCAGCTCAGTTCATTTTTGGAAATACGCTCAGACCCGTCGATTTTGTTTTCGAGGGGGACACAAAATTGGAAAAAAATCACGTCAACAAGTGCAGCCCCCTGGACGGGGGTGGCACCACCCCTAAAATCTTAAATAGAAAGGGGGGTCGAGTGATACCTTATTTTAAAGGTCTTTCAATTCCCTTTATAATGATGTAAAATTCACAATACTTCAGTTCAGTAGTTTTGGAGATTTATTGATTTTAAGCTTACAGTACACTTTAATAGGTATCTACATCTGATTAGTTTGTACTGCTTTCAGAAGAAATTTGAGTAACGGCAGTTACTTATTAATTTAATGCTTTTCTTCACTACGCCCATGGTTTGTTTATCATTTTGGTGTTCAAAATAGCGATTGGAGCGGTTTTTGTCGCGAAAAATGTGGTTTATTGAAGAAAGATAAGCAGGGAATGTCTCGTACTTATTTTAAATAGGAATTTGTACATAGTTTGCGATTGATCCGACCAAACTTTGTTGTTAAAATACCTTTTACCGCTTTATTCATAAATTAACCATGGTATATTCCACGGCAGAAAGGATTGAAACTATCGAAATATTTTTCGGAAATAATCAGTGCGCTAATAGAACAGCACACATATTTAATGAGCGACATGAGAACAGTAACGTGCATCGAAAATATGTCCTAGAACTTATATCTAAATTTCGGGACACTGGATCAGTCGCCAATAAAAAACGCAACATTGAAAATCCCTTAAGGAGCGAAGCAATAGAAATGGGGGTTTTAGGGCAAGTTTATGTAGATCCTACGTTAAGTACCCGCAAATTGGATACTGTGTGTGGTGTTAGTCGATGTAGTATCCAACGGATTCTGAAGGCCCATAGTTTTCATCCGTATAAAATTCACCTTGTACAAGAACTTAATGAAGACGATTTTGATCGGCGATTACAATTTTGTGAAGATATGAGTGAACGAATTATAAACGATGAACATTTTCTATTCAACACTTGCTTTTCCGACGAATGTTCCTTTTTCTTACATGGCCTAGTAAACCGTCATAACTGCCGATATTGGTCAGATTCTAATCCCAGAGTTTATCATAAGGTACACACACAGCAGCCACAAAAATTAAATGTTTGGGCTGGTATTTTTGGCGATCATTTAGTTGGTCCTTTTTTCTTGCCTGGAAATTTAACCGGTGAAATGTATTTGGAATTACTGCAAGACGCCATAAATCACTTAAAGAAACACACAGACACCCACGAGTTTCAAATCAGTTTTTTTGAAGATATGCACCTATTATTAAATTACACAAAAGCACTAAACACTAACGCATAATTACACTATACAATAATACTACCGTACACATAGAACAACAACACTTAGAAGATAGGATACAAATTATTTCGCAATAGAAATTCAGAAATAATGAAAACGCTAATTTCTAATGTGCCTAAAACATCTATTTTATTCCTTTACTGAAGAAAGATGAAATAATTATGTTGACAGAAAGAACATCCCCTTCACATAGCCGCGTCCAAGGCTCGAGTGCTTCGTACTTATTCGGAAAAATAACTGAAACTAGCGCGGTCGCCGTTTCCGAGACTAATTATACAGGAAAGTAGTATTACAGAAGGAATTTTCCCAATTTATGAATCTAATCTTATAAAACATCGAAAGTAGCAACGCTGTATTTTTAGATATTAACCCAAATAGCTCAATATCGATCGACTGAGTAAACCCGAACATGTCAAATAGACTCAAATGTGTTATTTAGTTACTTTCAAAATTTTTAGATGTCAAAAACCAATGTATGGAAAAATTATATTATTTCCCAGACCACCCGATGAAACTTTATACAATAAGGGCGTGTTTTTGTCTACACAGTAGTACTTTAAAATACTAATTCAGATTGAATGGTACTTATATGTATCCATGATATTCATACAAATCTACGCAAAAACAAATGTGAATTTATTTATGTGGTTTTGTTGTTGTGTTTTGTGAGGTTTTTGTGCAGGTTTTTGTTCGGGTTACCTACTTGGTATTTTTTTATAAATTAAGTTGGCTTTAAATAAGGCAGAAAAGGTAAATAAAATTGCATTTTTTTTCTAAAGTGTAAAGTGGCATTTAAGTTGTTCAGATCCGATGGATGTCGTTCGAATTGAACAAATGAGAATATACCTGACCATTTCTAAACTCCGCGGCGGTTCATTGGAGTCAGTTCAAGTTTATAAATCAGAGATTGTTTGCCAGCGAACTGAACTGAATGTAAAAGTATATAATAATATACCCTGAAAAATAAACAACTTCGAATCTGTCAAACGGTTATTGACTTTCTAAAGAGTTTACCCTGAAGATGTGACAACACTGCTCAAAATTTACTGACGTTTATTGCTATATGTTGCTTTGTTTATCTTTCTCCCAGTGTCATCACGTACTTATTTTTGGTTTGACATCAGGTCATGTACCGGGCATATTAAATTAAAGCGCCATTTTTGGATATTTTTCTTCAATATGTTTTCATCTCAGGAATTGAAGGTTTAAATATAATACATTTCCATATCACCATGTATAATCTTATTTTTGACAATTCTTATAAATATTAGAACTTGTCAACTAAAAACAAAATAATTTATAACAATAGTGTATGTAGTACAAGTACAAAATTTTATGTTTACATTTAGATGACCATCTTTCTTGGAACTGTCGTGTAGATTACATAAGCCGAAAAGTCCATGCGATGTCACAGTTACGGGATGTAATGGATGTGCCCACTTTAGTTAACACGTTATTCACTGGTTTAGTCTTATTTAAGCTATAATGTAACCATTCCTTTGGGGAAACAGATCAAACAGTCAAATAAACCTGTAGTTAGATTAAATATAAAATTAAATATAAAAAAATAACTGCTATATCTTTAAAAAAATATATCATCTTTGCCTTTTTTATACCTTATTATTATTTTTATTATTTATCGAATAGCTTTTAAATTGTATGTTATAATATACAGCATGTGTGGTATAAAGTGTAACAAATGGGAAACTTTTACGTATTACGTATTATCTGTACAGTTTCGAGTGATATAGTATGTATTTTGTAATTTATCAAATTATAAAAGTAATACAAAATAAATGATTATTCGAAAAATGATAGCTTTAAAGTCACAAACGCTGCTAATAAAAACCTCTCCTATTTTGATGAATTGACAATAACTTTCTTTTTGTTTTTCGCACATAATGTGATGCTAGAGCAGTCTACTATTCGAAATTAAATTCTTATTAAATACTTGGATTTTTTTTTTAAATCAGTTTAAATTTTCAAACTTTGGTCTAATATGAGGATCTAAAATGAAAAATGACATTCTTTAAGGTCTCTAATCGAATCACTCCTCAAATGACTTTCAACAGCTTATCAAAATCAATTGTCAAATCAAATCAGTTACGTAATTTCGTAGAAAATTCGAACCTTCTTTATAAGGGTCAATCTGGGTTCAGGGAGAAACACTCTTGTGAATCGGCTTTGCAGTATGTGTGTTCCAAGTGGCGTTCTGACATTCATGATGGAAATATCGTACTTAGTGTATTTATTGACCTTCAACGAGCTTTCGAGGCTATAGAGAGGGAACGACTTATTGACTTACAAAAAAAATATGATGTAGAGGCGAATGCGCTTCGATGGTTTAGGGACTATCTTACTGATCGTTGCAATGTTACTAAAGTTTATGGTACTGTATCCAAAAAAGTAAATAGTTATATAGGTGTGCCCCCAGGGGAGTGTGCTTGGGCGACTACTATTTATTTTATACATTAACGACATTGATGGAATATTGAAAAAAAAAACTCTTTTGTGAGTCTTTTTGCGGACGATACATTGTTGACTGTGTCTGGCCAAAATTTTCAACAACTTGTTGAGATAATGGATTTAGAATTGAATATACTTATGTATTATACACGGTGTTGAAAGAAGGTCGGTACCCCGGAATAACTCCAGTGCATCGCATTGCAGCGGAAAATGTCTGGGGAAAAAGTTGTTTGGTTTCGAAGGAGGAATAGGTTGCAATTTAAACCACCACCCACCCCCTCAACCCTAGGGCGCGGGTGGGGGTGAGTTAAAATTTTCAAATGAAAGCCTATATTTTTTATTGGCGTATCGTATTCTCCGACCAAAAATAAACATCTTTTGTCCGAATTTTTTTTTATTCGGGCCCATCCTTCACTAATAATCACCATGAGAATGACAAAATCAGAACCGTGCGAAAAACAAGTTTTATCCCGGAAATACTCTTTTTCTCCGTCTTGTACTAAAAAATGCCCGTGGAAAAAGTTGTTTGCATTTCCCCTGCAATGCGACGCACCGGAGTTATTCCGGGGTACCGACCTTTTTTCAACACTCTATATATGTAATGGGTTGTGTGTTAATAAATTAAAATTAAATGTAAACGAAACAAAATTTATGATTTTTGGCAGCGAACAAAATTGTAAATATGTTTTTGGATCATGGTTATAGGATTTGTATAGATAAAATAAAGTATAAAAAAACCTATTGAACATGCAAATGATATAAAGTATTTAGGGGTAATTTTAGATAGTCAATTAAATTTTTCTTCCCGTATTATTTTTATTTGTAAAAAAATACGCAAAAAGATTTTTTAGAAGAATTTCGCAATATCTTAGTTACTGGTCGCGTCTCCTTGTGTTTAACACTATAATTAATCCTCGTTTTAAATATTGTAATTCACTGCTAATTTCGTGCAAGAATATATACATACAAAGACCACAGGTACTACAAAATAAAGCTATGCGAGTCATTGTATCTTGTACTCGATACACCCCTATTCAACTAATACTCAAGTCACTTGGGTGGTTGAATGTTTCGTAGAGCATTGAGGTGTCGAATATGGTATATACAGGGTGTTATGGAAATGACGTATTATATTTAAATGGGCGACTCCTTGGATGTCCTAGAGAAGCGCTATATGTATATTTTTTTTTTAATTGACCGTTTTAAAAGTGGGGTAACAAACCCTCTTACTCACAGGTCAGTTCGCGTTACTGTACAACATTTCACCCAGAGCCAATGCCAAACTTAATATAAAATTGAAATTCCATAAAAAATTATAAAAATAAATTATTTTCTACCTAAAGGGCGCGGAAATCCAGGCACAAACAAAATCAGTTTTTTTTTCTTTCTCATGGGAACACTCGAAACACTTTATGTACACACCGTAATAGTGAAACAGAACTGATAGTTAGCTTTTGAAAATACAATAATACAGATTATACTACAGATTATTAGATTTTATTACACGCGAAGAAAGTTTACGTCCAGAAGAAACGCGTCAATAAAAACAATATTCAAAGATTATTTATGGACGGGCAAGATACACGCGTACCGAAAAACAGAGCGGAGTGCTGAGAGTGTGTTGGTGATCGATGAGACACAACGTATCCGGCCGCTGGTTGGTGTTCAACTAACAGACCGCAAGCGTGCGGCGCTATATGAAACTACTTCGCTCAGATGTAAGGCGTCAAGATGTCATTGGCATTTGAGCTAGTGACGTACGTGATATTACTATTCCATATGTTTTTTCGGGTTGTTTAAAACATAGTCCGTCGTAAATGTTTTTC
This sequence comes from Barypeithes pellucidus, assembly GCA_963991005.1. NCBI lineage: Eukaryota > Metazoa > Arthropoda > Insecta > Coleoptera > Curculionidae > Barypeithes > Barypeithes pellucidus. The sequence goes on along the minus strand of OZ022556.1, from coordinate 29,638,872 downwards.
AATTAATAGTACAAAAAGGTATTACAGAATGGAAAAGTGTTTAAATTATTTTATTTTGTCTAAAGAGTTTAAGGTGTACATATGACAACACCGGCCAGAATTCCTTGATTGCTTACATGTATCGCAGTGCCACACAGGTGTTTTTCTGGTTTGACGTCAGGTCACTTTCACCGCTGAATGAATTATTGAAAGCGCCATTTATGGGTATTTTTCTTCAATTTGTCTTTATCTCAGGAATCGCCGGTTTAAATATAATATGTCATTTTCATAACACCCTGTATATTTAAAATTAAACATAAATTATTGCCAGTATATCTACAGGAATATTTAATTCCTAGGTCTCTACACGACATTCATATAATATAAGATCTAAAAACCACTTTGATATTCAATTTACTAGAACAACATTTATGCAAAATGTTTAGTGACGGGTTACTCGCCAAATGTGAAGATTTTGCTGCGCATTTTAAGGCAGTCTTATCTTGTGTGACAAATTATGTAAAATCCACTCGTATGTATTTATTTGGTGTATTTTTGTATTTTAATTTTAATTTTGTATTTTTATTTTGTATTTTTTATTTTTTACTTTTTTAAACAGTAGTAAAAATATTATTATTCTTAAGAATTGTTTGTAATTATATTTGAAAGTTTGTAGTAGCTTAAGTATAAACATGCATTCAATTGTGTCAAAATAGACGAATTCAACAGAACCCATCGATTTTTAAGCAATTAGTAATCATCTGCTGAATGCACAAGCAATCTGACGCTAATTGTTCCATCGAATATAAAAAGCGATTTGTGAATTGACAGCGATTTATGTCAGTTTTGTTTATCAGGTTGAGAAGGAAAATTTATAAAAAATGACGATTTTATTATAAAAACATATTATATACGATCTCCGCTAGTGAAAAGGAGCATTAAAAATAAAATTATGCATTTCGTACAGAAAAAACGTAATATTTCATGAATTTTTTATCTTTTTTATGATCAAATAGAGGCACTACAGGAAAAATCCTTCTGGGAGTGGTGCGTGTGCGCAAGAAGCGATTCACGTTGGTTTTGAATCGTTGGAGGTTATATTCGTTGGGAAAAACGACCTCGGGAAGGTCGTTCCATAAGGATGAAGTCCTCCAGATGAAAGAATTCTTAAATAATGAAGTTCGAGGAGTACTAAGCTTAATCACATATGGATGGGCGGCAGTGGTTCGTCGTGTATTTCTGTTATTTGCCGCTCTGGGCGGAATCAAGAGGGCAAGGTCAGCCGAGCACTTATGAAAATATCTGTAAAAGAGATTCAAATCCCCCAACCTGTCTTCGATGTTCTAGGCTGTCGAGGTTCTTCATCAGCTCCAATCAGACGAATGGCCCTCCTTTCGATGGAATCCAGTAGCCGAAGAGTATATTTGGGTGCAGAGCTTCAGACATGAGAGCAGTACTCTAGTGATGGTCGAATCTGGGCTTTGTATAGTGTCAAAAGTTGTTGAGGCGTGTAGAACTTTCTGGTTCGGAAGAGTACACAAAGTTTCTGAAAAGCTATCTTAGCGATTGCCACAACTTGGTTATGCCAAGACATATTTCCTCCCAGATTGACGCCCAGCAAATTAATATATGAAGCCAGTGGGATTGCGTTGTTAACCTTTTTAAAGAAAACTGCTGCCTGTTTTTTTTAGAGTTAAATTCGACTTGGTTACAGTCACCCCAAGCCATAATTTCTTCCAGGTCTTTATTGAGGCGTGATACTTCATTCTGTCTGCAAAGATGTGCGTCGGCAGCCGATGTTGGTGCATTCAAAGAGAAAGATGAGATAAGTGTGCTATCGTCAGCAAAACTAAATATCGGATTTAGAAGGGATCCTAACCAAATAAAAATCTGACAACAATATGCATTCAGGAGAACTACAAATCGGTGCGCATCGTTACATCACCCATTAAAAATCGCTTATAAATCGATGGGCTTTGCGAATGCAGCCAAAAACACTGTTAATATAAATGGCACAGAGAAATGATGGTTCTCTGCTGTCGACTTTACTAAATATTTAAATATTTATACTATTTAACGAAAATAGTCTAGGAAAAAATATATTATTATACACACGGTAATGACTACTATTTAACTGTCATTACCGCTCTGTGTAGTTACTCTTACAAAAAAATACTTTAGTAAGAATATACTTATTGTAAGCATGTTCAATTCGTCTAAATTGTATAAATTATATAGTTAAAAATTACCCCCAAAACGCGATCGGAGCATTAGTCATTAATACTGGAAAAATGTAGCTGCCACTTTGCTACAAGGGGTGAATATATTCGTAATTAGCAACATTTATTATTTTGATATCTTTGTATTCCTTTATTGTTATGTATCACAAGTTCCAATTGTTCCCGAAATGGACGAAGTGGAAAGATTTTTAGAAGAACTAAAAATTATGAAATTATTTGTTCATATTCTTTAGGTTACATTTGGAAGTTTTACAGCCACGTGAATCGCTTTCTCTATAAAAAAGCTTGATTATTGAGTGAATATTAACTTTAGTCAGATCAATCGACGTCTAGCAACATCGCAATTATGTAATCATTTTCTAATGTCATCGTAATATCATATTAAAATATACAGGGTGCTATATTTAAGGAGGTTAAAAACTTCATATGAACATATGTCCTAAACGTCTTAACTTATGAGATATAGGGCGTTAAAGAGTTTCATGTTTACTTTGTTAAGGGTAATGTCTTAACTACGTGACAACTGCCAAAACTGTTTATGTTTACAAAACAAAGTCTGCTTCTTACCTACTAGATCATTCTTAATTTTTGTTAATACCTATGATAACAAGGTGCAAATAAAATGAATTTCATTTTTTTATTTGAAAACTGCACGTCAAACGACAAACAATCGAGAGACGGCATTTGCTCAGCAAGGAATGAGAATTTGAAGAATAATTTGTATTTTAAAAAAAGAATAATTGTCGTACCACTCTTTTCTTCAAAAATTCCATGGTCAATTCCCGCACGAATGCCACTGGTCGGAATAAAAAAACATGTTATGTGGCCAAAAACCACCCCCCAGAGGGGTTAAACGCGCTTCAAGAGGTTTCCCTGCAGAGAAACACACTTTCCCCTCGTTTTCGAGGATGCTGAGCACGGTGGTGGTGTTGGATATCGCGTCCAACCCCGCAACCGGCCAATACATGAGCCTGAAAGGAGATTTCGAGGATGCTGAGCACATTGGTGGTGTTGGATATGGGGGCAAGTATTGGTCGGTGGAGGGGTTGGAAGGAGTCGGACGCGATATCCAACACCACCAACGTGCTCAGCATCTTCGAAAACGGGGGGAAAGTGTGTTTCTCTGCAGGGAAACCTCTTGAAGCGCGTTTAACCCATCTGGGGGTTGGTTTTTGGCCATAATGGTTGCGCAACCCCAAAGAGAAATTCTGACGCATCGTGTTTAGCATCCTCGAAAACGGGGGGTGGATATATATTTGCCGTTGATACTTGAAAAAAATTCACCCCTTTCAGGGGTGAGTATTGGCTGGTGTAGGGGTTGGAAGGGGTCGGACGCGATATCCAACACCACCACCGTGCTCAGCATCCTCGAAAACGGGGGAAAAGTGTGTTTGTCTGCAGGGAAACCTCTTGAAGCGCGTTTAGCCCCTCTGGGGGTGGTTTTTAGCCGTTTTGAGTGGTTGCGCAACCTCTAAGAGAAATTCTGACGGCGCCATCGTGTTCGGCATCCTCGAAAACGTGTTCCGGCTGAAAATATTTCGATTTTTCTGGGTTTTTTTCCGACTTACAGACGCCACTATAGAAAGCGTTTACCAAATTTCACACAAATATCGAGAGCAGAATCACAGATATTAATAAAAAAGGAGATTTTTTGAAAATCTTTAACATCCTGTGTATCTCAACGTTAAGACAATTAGGACATATGTTTCACGAAAGCTTGGTTTCTTTACACTATTCGGGCACACTAATTATTTATATTTTTACCTTTTTTCTAGTTTAACTTTGTAATATTAATACTTTTAAATAAAAGTAGATGCGGAAAACGCACATTAATTCATAAAATTTGAGTTTAAATGTAAAAATGGTCGTAAAATTGTTGATTCTTAAAATTTATGCTGCGAACATGTGTGCTTGCATAATTCGGCATTTTAACAGTGTTGCTACATAGAAAAGCTTTCTGCAATAATATAGTCTTTATTATCGCTATAAGATCGAAGTTTATTATCAATGCATAGAAATCGGCTCCAAAAGGCGTACCGGCGCGGTTCTTACTTATTTTCCCAGGGCACTGTCAATTTATATAACCTTCTTGTATTTTCCTTTGCCGAATACAGAAGGCAATCAACTATAAAACTGAAAATCCGGCAACATCGCTAACATTTTTGTTGTCAAAACCTTTAAAATCAGGATTCTTATTAATTAATTTCTTAAAAACTACCGAGTATTCCCCAAATTTTTTTTATTGAACATTACTACTAAAAATGTATAGTTTTAGAAAAAAATAGTAAAAATTTAAAATTCGTGTGTCCGAATAGTGTAACGGACCCCGAAGCTTTTTTCTGAAAATAATAGTGAGCACTTTCTACCCGGGTGGAAAGTAAAAGTTAAAAAACCTTTCACCTTTCAAAGATATGTAGATGAAATGTCATTATTACACGCATGGTTGTAAATAAAATAAATTGTTCTTTTATACATTAAATACAAAGAGAACAAACACTAGTGATTACCGATTAATCATATTGTGATATCAAAAAATAAGATGACAATAACTTAAAATATAATATTTGACGTCCAAAATAATTAAACAACATTCAAATAAATTAAAATTACATACCTTTCCCAGTCATATGTCACCTCCAGTCTACGCGCAAACAGGAAAATTATATACACGCACACATCTTAACAAGAAAATGTCTCCTTATATGCACAGATAATCAACTTGAAGCACAAGACAACAGCTAGTGACTGATATAACAGCAGAGTACTTTCAAAGTGATTTTTTTGGATTTGTGTGATTTTTTACTATGAACATATAAAAACCCTATATCAACAGACAATTATTAAGGTGGTCACAAACGGCTCTGGTGGCTCTGTGATTAAAGCGGCAGTCATTCGAAAATCCAGGACGATAGGTCGCAGGTTTGATCCTGCGGCCGGGAAACCGAACGGCACTCGGTGAATTTTAGTGGTATAAGTCGTCATGGCGTTGCTATCCGGCGCCATGCCAAAAATAGAGAATAACGAATACCTATGGCCGGATGAGCTCGGATATCTTGTGGGGTACGGGAGACGATACGCACACAACCAACCAAGGGTTGATCCATTGGGGGGCGTAGCATATGACTGAGGATCGTGATTCGGAACCCACGTTAAGCTGTATGCCCCCGTAGGGAAAGGCCCGGGCAGCAAACGAAGGGGTACAATTGAGACAACAACAACAAGGTGGCCATAGACTATGCGTCTATTCGTCGTTCGGCAAGCGCGATTCGTCGTTCGCGGGCAATTCGTGTAGCGTGTAGGGACGTGTACATGCAAAATCGATTCGTAAACAATTCCTTTCGCTAGTTTACAGTAAATTGACGAACGGGAACAACCCGCGTTTCGCGAATTCACGCATAGTCTGTAGCCACCTTAATGACATATTAATTCTTACGGAATTTATATAAATTTAAAAGATGGTTGTATTGAATGCTCAACCGTAATGCTTTTAGTTTGAAATTATTTTTGTATCTCCGTGTGTGTATTTTTTGTGTAAATGCATTGTGTAATTGTAGTTTTACGTAGCTATGCTACTTGAGGTGATATATTGCATGTGAATCCCGGAATAAAGCGCACAGGAAATATCCGCGAATAAAAAGGCGCACAGTCATATAAACGCACGAGAAATGTACGCACGGAGATGAATGCGCACACGGACAAAACCGCACATTGAAAAAACCTCACGTGTATAAAAGCGTATTTGGAAAAAACGCAAAAGCAATGATTAGGCGAGAAAACACTTCTCCTACACTAAGTACACACTTAATTCATTTAGGGTATCATTTAACTGGTTAGCAAAATATTCTTATTTTTGCGAACAGAAAAATGTAATCGGTCAGCCAAAATGGCTAGTTGGTCAGCAACTTATGGACAGCAAACATTTCTGAATCGTGACATTGCCCTGCGAAAACAAGTGAAAACCCGCCCCCGCTACACCTTTTGTAGCCGATTTCCTTCTGTATTCGGCAAAAGAAAATACAAGAAAGTTACATAAATTGACAGTGCCCAGGACCTCTGAAGTAAACTGCTTCTAGACGTGTTTCTTCTGCTGACCAATTGTAAAATCTTGCTGACCAAGTAGTCATTTCGCAGCTCGACTGTTAATAACGGCAAACCATTTAATTATCATTCATTTATTTTGACGCCAACGTTTATCAGTCATCAACAGAGGACAAATTATCATACTTAAGAAGAATAGCAAACCTGCAGTAATTGTCTTTTATATTTTGCTATTGTATTTTTATTATTTTTAAGAAATATAAATATCACATAAATATACACTTCAAAACATTTAGCGTTTTTTTTTACTTAAAGTTTTATAATATAAATATATACGAATTTTCAGTGATTATAATAATTAAGTAAATATTTATTAATACCGAATAATGGCAATTTTGCGTTTTTTCTAAATGCGCTTTTATACACGTGAGGTTTTTTCCGTGTGCGGTTTTGTCCGTATGCGCATTCATCTACGTGCGTGTATTTCTCGTGCGTTTATATGATTGTGCGCTTTTTTCTTCGCGGATATTTCTCGTGTGCACCTATTTCCTGCGCGCTTTTTGCCGGACACCATTGCATGTACATATTTGATATAGAATTCCTTCCTAGTTTTCAAAAAGGTAAGTAATTTTAATTAATCCATTTAATTAGTGAAAAAATTATTTTCGTTGATGTCAGAGTTAACATTTTATCTTTTTTATCATATTTAAACAGATTTTATATGCATTTTATGAGCTTATTTAATTATTTTGTCCGTCCAATATAAATATATACAGGATGTTTCAGGCTTACCCCGATAACTTTTTTATTGTTTAATTACAGAAATACAATTTGTTGGGTTTGTATATGATATTATTTTGCATTTTATGACATGACATTTTGTCACTTCTTGTTTAATTAGAAATCACCTCAACTTTGGATTTTTAAATGGAACACCCAGTATATTTTTGGCTATATTGATGCAGAACACCAGTCCAAATTCAACCCATACGTCACTTTTTGATATCTTAAATAATTTTTATTTGTATTTTTTCATCTGGATTGCTATGAACTACCTAAAATGGTTTTACTTCTAAGTCAAATTATGGAGGATTTTAAATTTATAATTTGTTTGTTAGTATTATAGCGTCATGGGTACCTAGATAAATGCAAAGCCGGTTGCACTTCTTGTTGTAGTTCTTGTCATGAATTGGTATTTTTAATAAATTATAATCTACCCTTTTTAAACTTGAAAAAAGTGTGTGTGCTATCAACTATTGCGAAAAAAGTTCTCTATCTTTTTACCGGAATGAGCCAATATGTTTCCATTTGAAAAAATTGAGTTTTCTGGGAAAAAGCCTTCTTAAACAGTTAACACAACAAAGCTTGAAAATTACATTTTTATCAAGAGTTTGGTTTAGAAGTAAACCATGTTAGGGATTTGATAGCAATCGAAACGGAAAAATAAAAATAAAAAAGAAAATTATTTAAAGTAACAAAAAATTACGTAGGTACGTCGCGAGTGTGACTGCTATTTTGAATCGATATGGCCAAAAATATACTGGGTCCTCCTTAAACACACCTTAGAATGTCGGTAAACATATTTTGGCGATATGAGGTTATACGGGAAGTTAAATATTGTTATTTTAAATAGAATGCCCTGTATATTTTGGAATCGATTCTATGTAAAAATCTAAGTAACTTTTGTTAACAATTTCCTATATCCATCTGAAATCATTTCTGAGATCAAATTCATTAAAGGACATGTCAAACTTGACCTTACTTTGTAACTAATACAGATTTAAAAAGCTGTCTTGTTATTTCATAAAACACTAGACATTTTTTGTACAGGATATTCTAAGAATTATATCTTTCTGGTATAATATAATATACAATTTTTGAACTGAAAACTACGTATTACCTACTACAGGATTGGGTATTCTATTTAAAAAAGCATTAGCTTATGATTATTTTTTATATTATACCAGAAAGATACAATATAAGATATATTTAGTATATTTATGAAATAAACAGAACCACATCTTGTCTAAATTTTGTCAAAATTTTAAACGTTTAACTTTATTAGTTACAAAGTAATATTTAAATATCATTTTTTTTTAATTTAAAACCATTATACATAAATTAAATTGGCAGTTATTTTTCTTTTAGAAAAATGTCTGAAGAATTTCTTTATTTATATGGCCTCAAAGACTCGGGCACTTGCAAAAAAATAAATGAAACCAGAGATGCCGAGTGCGGGATTTGAACCCGTGACTCTCAGATCACAAGGCGTACGCTATACCATTAGGCCACCGAGCCTATTTGTCAAAAGTAATAAATAGATATTTACATTCTCCATGCGCGAGTGTTTTCATGTCATGTAGACAGGAAAACTGTCTGAAGAATTTTTTTATTTAGCTGGCATCAAAGCTTCGGAGCACTTTTAAAAAAAAATACGGTACATATCTCGGACCGTCGGAGGCTTTTCCGGACTCGTGCATCTCGTCCGTAAAAGCCTCTTTTCGGCCCTTGATACGTAATGTATTATTTCCTCTCAGAGAGCGGGCGGGAAAGTATCGAATCACCATGTACTTCTCATAGTTTTTAAACTGATAAATAAATAAAACCAGAGATGTAGAGTGCGGGATTTGAACCCGCGACTCTCAGACCGCCAGGCGTACATTCTGCCACTAGGCCACCGAGCCATACATACAAGCGATAATAAACAGCGAAATATATATAAATTGAATTTACAGTTAATTTTTCAAAGATGTTTTAGAAAGATGTCTGAAAAATTTCTTTATTTATTTGGCCTCGGAGCACTTGTAAAAAAAAGTACGGTACATATATCGGGCCGTCGGAGGCTTTTACGAACTCGTGTGGTGGCCTCCCTCACCTTCGGCTTGGTCGGCCACCTTCACATCTCATCCGTAAAAACTTCTTTTCGGCCCTTGATACGTAATGTACTATTTTAATGCAGCAGGCTCCTAGGGAAGCTAATTAGATTTTATTAAGGAAGCATCTACCTATGTGTATACCTCACTTGAGTCACCAGTAAATTTTAAATAATACATGTCAAAATGTCAGTGTCGACAGTATCAGTTAACTCGACACTGGCATTTTTGCACGTATTATTTAAAATTTACTGGTGACTTCTAGTAAGGTACACAGAGATAATTTGTTTCTTCAAAAGATACTTTTAATTGCTCAAGAATTAATTAATACGAAAAGTGTATGTCTATATTTACTCTGCTGTACAGGGTGTCCATTTTTGGGTAGTTTTACGGTGTATCTCCGTTATTAGTAAAGATAGAAGGATGCGGCTTTCGGGACACTTTGCTACTTTTTTGTCAAACAGAAGATGCCGTAATCAGAATTTTTCTAGGCCGCCTTGTTTTTGATATACGGGATGTTTTTGAGAATTGTGCATTTTGTGACACCCCCATATCTCGGTTACCCCGTAACGTATCAAAAAGAAATAAAATGTTCTTTTTGTAGTTTTTTACGTAGAATCCAGTGACGTACTCAGATTTTTTTCTACATTCAATAGTTTTCAAGGAAAATAAACAAATTTGCTTTTTTAAATGGATCATCTTATATATTTTTTAATAATATAATTTAGTTTGTAAAAAGCTTCTGAAAAATATATAATAATTTATTTTTTTGCCTTAGTATTAGGCCCAAAATATACGATTTTCAAAAATATACCATTTTTTTTTAGTAGGCCATGACAGATATTAAAAAAAATACTGGTGTGATTAAATATTAGACCCATAAATTGAAAATTGTCGGTTTGGGATTTCTTTTTATGGGAATACCTTCAAAATAAAATTTATTCCATTCAGTGCCAAACAATGGCAGATTTAAGAATTGTCATTGACAGAGCTTCTAGGGAGTTGCAAACGCGGCCGTATATTATTTTTAATTTCCTTAAGGCGAATAAGGACCATGTGTGAAACATGTCTAAGGCATAATGGAGAACGATTTGAGCAATATTTATGAGAGAGTTCAATAAATTTTCAATTTTTGTGTCTAATATTTAATCACACCAATATTTTTTTAATATCCGTCATGGCCTACTAAAAAAAAATGGTATATTTTTGTAAAACGTTTTTCGGGCCTAATACTAAGACTAAAAATAAAGTGTTATATATTTTTGAGAAGCTTGTTACACACTAAATTATATTATTAAAAAATATATAGGATGACCCATTTAAAAAAAGCAAATTTGTTTATTTTCCTTGAAAACTGTTAAATGTAGAAAAAATCTGAGTACGTCACTGGATTCTACGTAAAAAACTCCAAAAAGGCCATTTTATTTCTTTTTGATACGTTACGGGGTAACCGAGATATCAAAAACCCGTATATCAAAAACAAGGCGGCCTAGAAAAATTCTGATTACGGCTGTTTGACTAAAAAGTAGCATGTGAGAACCGCATCCTTCTATCTTTACTAATAACGGAGATACCCCGTAAAACTACCCAAAAATGGATACCCTGTACTTACTTATCTTTTTATATATTAATGATTATTTTGCATATCACCTATATCAAAACATTGGCTGGAATATCGTTAAGTTAGGAAATAGAAGTTTAAGTATTTATCTTTCTCCTTGAAGTTACAATCTATTAAAGCTAGTTTCTAAATTATTACAGTACTGAAAAAAGTACAACATAAACCCTACTGTCACCACATATATAAAATACAACACACAACACATAACATACCCTTAATTTTACAAAAATGTACGTTTCTAAAGTCCATTTACCTGAAACAAAAGGAATATTTTAGTAGCATCAAATAAATTAATTTTACTAGCATTAATAATCATTATAGCAGTCATATTCATGCAAAAGGTTTTACCGACTTGAAACAAATATGGACCCATAGACATATAATATAAAAGGGGAGACAAAACATTCCATCTATAAAACACCATTCATTTACAATCTTGCACAGTTCTACAGTTTCAAGTAAGTTAGAAGAAGATGGCTTTAAAAAATGGCAACGCGCATTTAGATAATTTCGATCTAACATTAGTCATAAATAGGTAAACGTTATATGTATTTTTTACAGAAATTCAGATAATATAAAGAAATAATCCATATTTTTGCAATATTTACTTAAAATATAGAATATAGAGTAGATTTACGCAAACTTACCTTAGTACAAAGTTGCTTAGTTTAGGCACTGGACGGCGCTGAAGTGACAATTTTAAAATCGTTTTCCTGGATTAATTAAAAAACTGCTCATACTATTTTGCCGAAATTAGGTACGTTGGGCTTTATGGGTCAAAAAATCCCATGTCACAATTCTGAATAATATCAATCCATGGGCGTAAAACCTGGGTTTTTTACTAATTGCTTGTTTCAGATTTGTACGCCAATGGAACAAGGGGGTTTGGACACAAACTCATTTGCTACAAAAAAGGTCCTCTAGATAAGACTCGATTCTCTGACGGTTTTCGAGATATTTACATTTTATTACTTAATACGTATTAGGTTTTACAAAAAGAGAAAAATATCTAAATCATAAGCATGTATTGATTTTAATAATCATATTTATACTCATTTTTTTGTTTGATAAATCTATGCCCACGTACCAAATTTCGGCAAAATCGTATAGACCGTTTTAAATTTAATCCAAAAAAATCATTTAAGCTTGTCACTTCAGCGCCGCCTAGTGCCCAAATTAAGCAACTTTGTACTAAGGTAAGTTTACTTAAATAAGCAAATTTTGGTCTGAAGAATATGTGGTAGGTTTTCGTAAAGACCTTTTATAGACATAAATAATAATAATAATAATAATAATAATAAATAAACTTTATTTCAAATCATGAACACATGGAACACAAAAGAAATTACGTCAAATCAACATCATAATTTGTACTAAATACTAACTATAAAAATCTTGCAAGGTTCTATAGCTAGTTATGTGCCAGCAGACGTCCCCGGTTTCCCACGAAAGCCCATCGTCAACACTTTTCTTTATCTATCATAGGCGATGTTATAAATAGAAGTAAAGCACTCAAATTGTTAATCTTTTACTTGCATTAGAATCGTTCTGTATGTCAAATAAAGGTTCCTGCTAAATAAAATTGTTTTTTAAAAACATTGCGCGAAAAGGACAAAAGTTAACTGGCGCAGTCGGTAGGATTTTTCGGAACGGTTTACCAAAAGTCTCGTGGATCGTGACGCGTAACCGGTGTCTTTCAAGACTTTATCGAAAAAATCAAGTGCAGTGTTAGAAAAAACAGTTTTAGCAGTTCCAAGGTAGAGGACAAACATCGCCAAAGCCAAGGAAATCCGACGACCAAAGAGGACAAACATCGCCAAATTGGAAGTCAACCCCTAGTTTTAGGAAGTCGACGAGGACAAAAATCGCCAACTCAACTTCACCCCTAGCTTTAGGAAGTCGACGAGGACAAAAATCGCCAACTCGCTTCAACCGTAGTTAAGAAAATCAAAGAAGAAATCAAAGAAGAAAATGAAAATACTGTGAGTAAAAGTTTTGAATCCATTTTACCAATTCCCGAATTTTCCGTATATATATTTTAGTGCATAAGGTTCATTTCTCTATTGGAAAAGTTATTTTCTTTTAAATAAAAGTAACTTTCTTTCTCAGCTAAATAAGTTTAATTTAGCATGCATATTTAAATGTCTGATTTAGACGATTTAAATAAAATTTTCGCTAGATTATCTACTAATATAATATTAGAAACTATACAGGAAACCAGTACAGAGACGCAGTCTCAGCTTACGAGTGAAATTCAATTAATTAATCAAGTAATTGATAACAGTACCGAAACGCAGTTTCGACCTGAAAAAGAACATTTAATTAAACCACCCAAATTAAATTTAGCCATGCCTCCAGTAAATTACCAATTATTAAAACTTTATGTGGACATTATACCTCAGTATAATGGTGATTCTCATACGCTAGGCATATTTATCGAAAGTGCCGAAAATCTAATAAACACCTTTTTCAATCAAGATAATGATTTAAACACATTTATTCTAAGAGCAATAATTGGCAAATTAAGTGGAAGAGCATTAACGCTCATCGGTTCTAGAATTGAACTAAGATCGTGGGATCAAATTAAAGACGCTTTAAAATTATGTTTTGGAGATCAAAGAAATATCGATTGTTTAGTTCAAGACCTTTTATCTCTTACCCCTAATAAACAAGAAACACCATATAATTTTGGTATGCGAATTCAAGATCAACGCAGTTTAATTATTTCTAAATTAAATCAAGACACTAACATTACACAAGAACAAAAAATAATTTACCTTCAAAACTACGATTCTCTTGCTTTAAAAACATTTATAAAAGGCTTAAACGGTCAATTACAAAACAATATTCGTTTAAGAAATCCTGATTCCCTAGAAAAAGCAATGTCGCTAGTTATAGAGGAAGAAAATTTCTCATACAGCCAAAATAAACATACGAGCTTAAACACGCAATCATTTAAAACAGTCCAGAGAATAACACCTTTTCAACAACCACAAAGATCGTATATACCAAATCAATTTCAAAATCAATCCAGACCAATTTTTAATAATCCAAATTTAAATTTTTCGAAACCACCAAATTTCATGAACACACCAATGAGATTTAACCAACCAAATTTTAATCAAACAAATTTTAATCGACCAAATTTTAATCAGCCAAATACAAGCTTTAATAATCCCAGACCATTTAATAACTTTAACCGACCTATGTCAAACCAAAGCAGGTTAAGACCCTTCAACCCATTTAATAACAATGCAGGTCAAAGACCATTCTTTAATCAAAACAGACCATTTCATACAAATAATACACATTTAAGTCGCATGTTACCAAAACCCGAGCCAATGGACACATCGTCAGGTAACACACATCTAAACTACCTCGACACACAATATTATGACATACACAATCAATATTTTGACGAAAATCAATATAACCAAGAAGATCAATATTATTACGATAATTATCAAAATTATGACCAGGAAGATAACGCAGGTTACTATTCTGATAACGACAATCAACATAATAGTATTTCTCATACGAATCCTCAAACCCACGTAAAAGATCAAGTTTCAAACGAAACAAATACGTCTGTCGAACCCACAGAAAACATATGCGAAAACGATAGCAATGTAAATTTTCATATAATACAGCCTCACAACGAAACAACTTAATTACGCTGAATTTCAATAAAGCAAACTTACCACACATTTTTATCCCAGAATTAAACGCAAATTTTCTAATAGACACAGGCAGTTCTAGAAGTATTATGAACCCCGATTTAGCATATAAATTTTACAGAAATAATATTTTTGAAGAAAACTTTAATATACAAACTGCTCATAATATTTCAAATCATAACGAAGTAATATTAATACCTATTTTTAAAATTTTTAATGTTAATGAAAACCATAAATTTTACCTTTTTAAATTTAGTGAAAATTACGATGGTCTCATAGGCACTGACCTTTTAAAACAAATAAAAGCCTCTATAAACATTGATCAAAAATTACTTAGTACACCCCGAACAAAAATAAACATTATCTACGAAACAGAGGAATTCACCCAATTTAAAAATAAATTAAAAACTAGAAACCACACTATTACTATTCCACCACAGACAGAACAAATTTGCAAAATCCCTGTAAACTTAGAAAACGGTGTAGGCCTAACAAACCATATTATTTTCGCCGAAAACGTAGAATCCCCCCGTGCAATTGTTAATGTAAAAAATTTCTTTGCTATAACATCTATTATAAACAAAGACGAACGCGAAGCAGAAATAATTATAAGAACCCCGTATGAAATAGAACACTTAAATGTTTCAGAATTAAATTTTATCGACAAAATGGAAATCGATCAAAACTTCGATCAAAATAAAGATAATATTTTAAAATCAAACTTAAAAAATATTCGTGTAGACCATCGCCATCTCGAAGAGAAAAATGCAGACGCATTGTCACGCGTAAAAATTAATGCGCTAGAAGACGAATCAATAATTGCTAATCCCGGAGATATCGATATTGTAACCCTAGAAACTTTAAGAAATATGGCAGAAAATGTTTTACAAAACTATGACGACCAAAACCCCGAAACTAAGCAAAGACAAAATTTAAACCCAAAAATAAAAATATTATCCGATATCAAGATCAATCCACCCGATCAATCACTTTCCCAAAGTCAATATTTAAACCCAAAAATAAAAGTATTGTCCGATATCAAAGTCAATCCACCCGATCAATCATTTTCCGATACCCAACATTCTACAGCTAATGAAACGACCAATGCAGGAATAAAAATTCTAGATGAAATGATCAATAACAAAGTCAACCAAATTTTAGTTTTCCCATGGCCTCATCATAAATTACATGTTTCACAAGAAAATTATCAACACCACAAAATCATCACTTTAAAAATCCCAGAGCAAAGCAATGAAAACCTTATCTTTGAATTCTTACGTGACTATACGATACTAGGAAAAACTTACTGTATGTACTTTCACACGGATCAGCTTTACATCAACTTTAATAAAGTATATCTTGCAAAATTCTCGGAACGAGGTCCGAAACTTCTTAAGTGCACAAAATTAACAAACACGATTAAAGATTTTGAAGAACAACTTATGTTAGCAAAAAATCATCATGAAGGAAAATCGAATCACAGAGGTATAACTGAAACGATTGAATATTTAAAAAGAAACTATTATTGGATAGGACTTAAAGAAACGGTGTCAAATTTCATTAACGCATGTGATACGTGCAATCGTACAAAATACGCGAGGAAAAAACCATATACCCCTCTAATACTAACAGAAACAGCTTCAAAACCATTTTCAGTAATTCACATCGATGTTTTTATTTTTGACGGACAAAATTATTTAACCCTAGTTGACGCATTTACTAAATTAGCGCAAGCGTACCCACTAGAAGGTAAAACAGCAATTCACGTGAGCAAAGCCTTAATTAAATATTTTTCATGTTATGGTATTCCCGATCGATTTATTTTAGACAACGGATGCGAATTTAATAATGACACAGTAAAAGAAATATTAGCCCTACATAAAATCAACGTCCATTTTACAACCCCGTATCACCATGATTCGAACGGTATAGTTGAAAGATTCCATTCAAGCATAATTGAACATTTACGCATTTTATTGGAAACGCACCCGAACGACAAAGAAAATGTTATGGATTATGCCATAATAGCATACAATAATACTATTCATTCAGCCACTAAATATACCCCATTTGAACTTACTTTTGGCCATACAAATGCTAGAGACCCTAACGAAATTTTCATACCACAAGCCTTTTATTCCGATTATGTCGAAAATCATAAACAAAAATTAGATCGCGTATACGAAACTGTAAACCAAAACTTAGAAACACAAAAAGAAAAAGTAATATCGCGAAACAATACCCAAGGCGACACTAATAACGAATTTCAAGTAGGACAAATAGTCTTTAAACAAAATCCCCAAAATCGAAATAAAAAATGCAATAAATTTATAGGACCCTATGAAATAACAAAAATTCTCGAAAACAACAAAGTAGAAATATCTTCAAAAACCAAGAAAAATAAAAAAGAAATTACCCACATTAAAGAATTAAGGAAACCTAAGAAACCTAATATTGTTGCAGGTTCTTCATCCTCATCACCCACGCAACAGCACTAACCTATCCCAAGTACTATGAACTTAACCACAACCCTGGATTATTACCTTTAAAGCTTGGTAACGCACAAAATAAAATAGATCATTGGTCTTTTATACAAATATTTGATATTACCAATATTATCGATGAATTTCGTTCACTAAAAAATAACTTTCAAACATTAAAACATATTTTCATGAGTAGTAAAACCAGAACCGGTTATAAAGATGAATTTGTAAACTCTTATTATTTGGCACACTCTCTAGAAAGAAAAATCGAACAACAAATATATCAGGTAAATCCTTCCCTATTATTAAAGAAAAAATTATCTAAACGAGGACTTATTGATGGACTAGGATCTATAATCAAATCAATAACGGGCAATTTAGACAGCAGTGACGCTCAACGTTATGAAAATGCAATCGCAAAACTCTCCGATAATCAAATAAAAATTAAAACTATTGTAAACGATCAAATTACACTTCTTGAAAAATCAATCGATACGTTTAACAAATCAATTCAAACAATTGCAGATAATCAAGTGAACATACAAAGTAGGATTATGCATATTGAACAAATCGTTAAAACTATCGAAATATCAAACATACAAACGCATCTTTATGTGCGTATTCATGTTTCAATTTTGCAATTAATTCAAGCCTATCAAGAAATTTATGACATTTTGGAAAGAATAGAAATTGCCATAAGTTTCGCTAAATTAAACACGTTTCACAATTCAATGATAGAACCAACAGAGCTTTTAGAAGAAATAAAATATATAAGTAAACATCTTTTTAATAAAAAACTGCCTTTCGAGCCTAAAATCGAAAATGTCTTACTCTTTGAAAAAACTATCACAATCAAAAGTTATTTAAAGGAGAATAAAATAATGTTTATATTAGAGATTCCAATAGTAGAGATTGAGGGTTATGACTACTATCATTTATATGCACTTCCTGTAATGCAAAACAATACCTTTTCCTTTATTCTACCCCAATCAAAATACCTTACCCTTAACGATCAAAACTATATGCTCTTCGATCAAGAATGTCTCCAAATTGGTTCTGAAGAATTTATCTGTCACGAAAACAGCCCCATACCAGTAAAAGAAGAAGAAGCACCCTGTGAAGTCCAGCTTATGAGTCTTTCAAAAAATTCATCCAACTGTCAACTTTTACCAGTACATATTACAGACATTAAAATTCAAAAGCTTGAAAATAATAAGTGGATTCTTGTCTCACCCGGTACAATTATAACGAAACAAAAATGTGGTAATAATCGCGAAAACAAGCAAATAAAAGGAACATTTTTAATCGAAACGGACTTAAGTTGTGAAGTGCAAGTCGGCAAACAAATATTAAAAACCTATCAAAGTATCCAAAGCGAATTTAAGAAAATCGAACTTCCGAAATTAATGTTCAATGAATCATCATATAACTTCAAAAACCCCGAAGTACATTTTAAACCACTGACGATAAATAGTGTAAATTTAGAAGAACTAAAAAACGTGAAAAACGCGCTTTCTTCGCAGAAACAAAAATTGGACACTATTTCCAACCAGAACATCTATGGGCCTAATAATTTTAATCTTTGGACAGTACTAATATTTTTTTTGATTACAGCCATTATTGCTTATCTTGCTGTTATCTACTTTAAGAAAACTCTACTAGGAAGAAAGCAAGTACCGACTAACACTATACAAGAAGACGTTCAGGAAGTCCCTATTACCTCAAATGTCCGACTTCCCGATCCAGGAGTGACCCCTCGGATTTCCTTCTAAGGGCGGAGGAGTTATGTGCCAGCAGACGTCCCCGGTTTCCCACGAAAGCCCATCGTCAACACTTTTCTTTATCTATCATAGGCGATGTTATAAATAGAAGTAAAGCACTCAAATTGTTAATCTTTTACTTGCATTAGAATCGTTCTGTATGTCAAATAAAGGTTCCTGCTAAATAAAATTGTTTTTTAAAAACATTGCGCGAAAAGGACAAAAGTTAACTAGCTATTAACAATTTTCTAATCTCTAATTTAAATATTTTTTGTGAGTGTATTTGTTTGATGTTATTTGGCAAAGCATTAAATAATTTTATGCATACATAGTGCGGACATTTTTCGGTTAATGTTAATCGATGTAGTGGGTATGATACATTTAATGTTCTTGTACTATATTCATGGTTTGCATTTAAATTGAACAACTCCCTATGTTTAAAGAAAAACATTAAACACTCATATATATAAAGAGCATACACAGTCATTATCCCCAAAGTTCTAAAAACACCCCTGCAACTTTCCCTATATCCGATTTTTCTAATAATTCTTACTGCCCTCTTCTGAAGTACTCTTTTATCCATATATCCACCAATAACCCGCATTCCATAACAGACAGAATTTAGTTTTTTCGCCAAGTTATTTATATGACATGACCAGTCCAAATATTCATTAATATATATTCCTAAAAATTTCGCCTCTTCTGAGAGATTTAGTTCTTTGTCATCCATTTCTAAAGCTAAGGGTTTCCCCGCTGTTGACTGTTTGGTTCTAAACAATATAATATTCGTTTTATTCTTATTTAAAATGAGCTTATTTTTTGTAAACCAGTTTGTAACCAAGCCTTAAAAATACTTAGCCGCCATAAAAAGATTTTCCGATTACTTGCTACCAACAATGAGGTTAGTATCATCTGCGTATTTAACAATGTGTTGATATAATTTGTCAGTCACGAAATCTAGGTCATTGATAAACAGTATAAAAAGCAAAGGTCCCAAAATACTTCCCTGCGCTATTCCTATATTATTAAAAAGTAGTTCTGATTTACATGTTTTTCCACCTTTTGTAACTGATACAGTTTGTTTTCTATTATTTAAATACGATACTAGCCATTTTTTGGCATTTCCCCGGATTCCATATATTTCAAATTTTTCAATCAACAATTCCCTGTCTAGACAATCATAAGCCTTTGAAAGGTCTAAGAACATCCCAAGGGCCAGTTCACCCTTTTCAAGATGCTCTATAATGTACTGTATAAACTGAAAAATGGCAGTATGGGTAGATTTTCCTTTAACAAAACCATGTTGATGTTTGGTAAATAAATTCCATTCATTTATGAAAGTAACTAACCTTGTACTCATTGTTGTTTCAAATATTTTAGAAAATCCAGGTAACAGACTTATGGGCCTAAAATTCTCCAATTCCCCAGGGTCTCCCTTTTTGTATAAAGGTTTAATCAATGCAATCTTTAATTTTTCCGGGAAAATGCCAAATTCAAAAGAATTGTTTATGAGGTAACACAGAACATCCCTTAGCTCAACAGCGGCCAGCTTTGCAATACTTGTTGGAACATTATCTATCCCACTACTATGTTTGTTCTTAATATTTTTTGATATTGTACAGATTTCCTCTGGGGTTACCGGCATTGAAAACATAGACCTCATTCTTACTCATGTTTGAACTAAAAGGTACGTTAATTAACTTATCTAAGAGATCTGGAATTGCATAGAGTAAATGTTGGATATATTTATTCGCAATAACCCCAGGGTCTCCCTCCAATTCAATCTCCGCAAAATTTCCTTCGTTACCACTTATCTCTTTTCAAATCGCCCACATACATTTTGTTTTATTGTCGGAATTTTTAACCCTGTCCTCATAGCTTTTTGCGCAATACTTATCAGGCAAACCATCAAAATAGCCATAATGACCATCTTAGTTTACCATTCCTATGCAACACACTAACCGTAAGCTACTATGATGTCCCTTACATAAATTTGTCACCAATTTAATTCTATTTTCAAATAATTTTAGCATAAAATGTTCTTACAGAATCTCTCGTGATCTTAAATAAATACTTTGGAAATAATTAATACTGTATGGAGATTATAAGTGACCGAATCTTAAGTCAATACAAAATTGTCAGACGGCATATAAGAATAATGACCCAGCGAAAACAACTGAGCGGCTATAAGATATAAATATTTTAAAGGGCTAAATGAATTTTTTTTTTATAATATCTAGAACCGCACATTACAGAAGTAAATAAACTACCAAATACTGTAATAAATTCGAAAATTTGCATCAAAGTAACAACTGTGAGGGAAGGAATATAAATATTTACCTTGGTGTACCCAAAGTAAATATAATTTAGAAATTTAATATTGGGGCAGATCTTTCGTTTTATAACCTTCTGCTGTTAATAAACTCATTGGCGCGACCTAACTTTGGCCTGAAATTTTAATAAAAACTTTTTACGTTTTTATACATAATAAGAATTATTATGAAATGCATAACAATGTTCCAATTTAATACACGGCGGGCCAAAAAAGCGACTACGATATTCTATTCCGATTGAGCTTGTTGTTTAAAATCATTTTTATACCAAAATTTCAGAAACTACTTACAAAAGTATAAGTTGCCATAAAATTAATTTAAAAGTAATAAGATGGAATTAAAATAGTATATAAAGGGTAGGTTAAAATAAGAACTTATTTTTAAAAAGTGTCAAAAATAAATTCTTTTTTTTTTCAAATAATTGGGACTTACACTTTAAAGAATTTTATATTCTCAACAAAAAACATTCTTTAATATTTTTTCATATTTCACTTGGTTAAACATTTATGACTGATTTTCTGACCAAATGTTTCTAAGCGGGAGGATTTTGAAAATTCAGCCTAATAATGTAAACTACCAGTATCTGCAACAGGTAGTGGTTTACGTTTAAAGGTGTCAATTTTTTACCAATTAAGTAACGTCAAAATAGTTGTCAGTTTTACGAATCGATTTTCTGGATACTGCAGTCCATGCAGTGAACACGGACAGACCGGAAAAATCTTGATCGATTTACTAATTAGAGAGGCAATGAATATTTGCAAAGATTATGCTTAACAAAAAAAACAGCTGTTTGTTTTTATTTATTATAACGTACCAAAAATATACATTTTTTATGGAATCAATAAACTCTATCCTCTTAGAAAGGTATCACCAGTCTGCAAATAAAATTTAAATATTTTAGTTCTTATTTTTAACAGTATTTTATAAGTACACCGAGTAGAAAAGTCTGAAAATCAAGACCACCAAACGCCAAATCAAATAAAAGGTTATATTTTATGTCGAAAATCTAAAAAAAGATAAAGTATCGAAATAATAGTAATGCCAACATGAACTGATCTTAGTTCAGGTGAACCAAAGTTCAAATTATATGAAACAACGTAATATTGAATGAACGTACTTCACAAGTTGATCGACGTTACGTTGAACCTAAGTTCAGAATTGTTTTATACAACCGGCACTATATGAGTTTTTTAAAATACTTGATTATTCCACAGGGGTTCTGAAATTAAAGAAAAAAAACATTGCAATTATCCTTGTATTACATGTCGAATAACCAATATTACTTTAAAGTTTAAAACTGATTGTTGTATCTACAGTTCTCTAAAAAAATTGGACTAAATATACAAAAAGGTATCAAGCCTAAAACGAAATCAAAATTATGTAATGACCGTTTTATTATTTTTATATGAGTGTATAATAAGATTTATTTTTATTTTTATTAACAGCACATGGTGATATATTATCGCTCTTAATCCGCGTTCTCACGAGTTTTAGTTGAACGATTTTTATCGATCAAGCAAAATCGAACAAAGATATACTCGTGAACCTTGTTGTCGATTTTTTTTGATCAATTTTAATTGACTCGAAAAAGTTTGATCCATTCAAAAATTATCGATCAACTAAATGCGTAATAAGCGATTTTCAAAAAAGTTGAACCGCATTTGAAACGTGTGAACTGTAGTAGGTTTTATAAAGACTGATATGATGTTTTTAGGGACACGATGCATTAAAGCCAATGTGCTAAAGGAATCTCCGGTTGCCAAATATCTTAAGGTTATTTGTAGTTTTAAACTTGCGGTGATAGGTCTTCTCATAATGGTATCTTTTTTGTATTTTGCTTTTTGTGTTGAAAAGAAGTCCTTCAAATTGTTCTTCGCACATTCTCAAATGATTTTTGTAGGCATCTTTGTGTCCTAAAGTTAGCTCCTTAAGCAGGGTTCCTGAAACCCCCAATTTACTTCCTCGCAATATCCAATTCCTGACCCAAAACCGACGCAAAATATCTGTGATTTTTTCGTTTAAAAATTCACAAATAGCTGCTATGTCTGCTTGGACAACATCGTTCGCAGCCATTTTAAAAACCACTACCGAATCAATTTTTGTCATTATGTGTGAACAAACAATCGTTTCGATTTTAGTTGATCAACTTAAGTTGGATTCACAGAAAAGTTGACGGGAGAGTAATTTCTCGATGGGCACAGAAGACGAGCTAAAGTTAAACACACACGTATGTTCTGCGATTAATTTTAACATAAAAATGATGAATAATTAAGTACAAGTTAGTCACAACGATGAGTTCAAAGATGAATTCAAAAAGATTATACAAAAATTGAATCTATTTTCTATTAGGTAAATATAAGTGTAAACATATATTGATTATTATTAATTCTTACATTACTAGACTAACATGAAGATTTTAAATTAAAAGTGTGACGGCCAGTTTCATTTGTTTTCCGCTATGTTTACAGAACGTGGCTAATGGAGCACCGCATCGTGTAACGGTTCTTATACTAAAAAGCCTTCACGCTGCTTTGTCTCGTAAAATCGCTATTTTGGAACTTAATGCTAATTCTTTTACATTATATCCTCAGATTCTTAAGTAAAGTAAAATTTACCCAAAGAATAAAACTTTAAATAATTAATTTTTATGAGGAAAAAAACCCATAGGCTGCGCCCAAGTTTAATAAAATAGTTCAGTTGGTGACTCCTGGGGTGATCTAGGGAAGCGCTACATATATTTTTTTTTTAAATCGAACGTTTTAAAAGTGGGGTAACAAACCCTCTTACTCACTGGTGACTCCGCGGTAATGAATCATAACACCCTGTGGCAGTGTATCACAAACACCTGTTCCGCGCAATGTTGCCAAACTGTGTAAAAATATAAAACTTTAGTTTCTTATAAAAATAATTATTTAGCTTAACTTAAACATACAAACAGAAAGTAAATGGAGGACACTCTATGCTCATCACATCATGCTCACACTTTATGCTCATCACGTGCCATGATAATAGTGTGGGACTGTCTAATAGCTATTAAGAAGTAAACTCAAAGTCACAGTCTACTCCTCTCTTGTTTATACCCACTAAAACCCCTTCGGTCTCTTCTTTCCAATCTCGGAACATGACCGGCATATCGTCGAGAGAAAAAAACACATAGTGAAACAGAACAAATTACACTAAATCACTTAAAGAAACAGACAGACACCCATGAGTTTCAAATTAGTTTCTTTGAAGATAGGCACAGAAAATCACTAAACACTACCATACGCATAGAATAAACACACATAGGAGGTCCAAATATTCAGTAACAATCCGAAAACTGTGCTTGCAGAAGCCACATGTCCCTTATCCGAGCTAAAGAAACATTTTCTAAAAGTTCTGGAAGGTCATTTTGCAGGAAGGCTTGACACTTTCACAAAATTTTATTAGAAAACAATATAAACGTAGTAAATAAAGCGTTCTAAAATCAGCTGAAATCGAGGTTGCCATTTACCAGACTTCGAAATTTGCCCGGCAAAAATTTTAAAAATATGAATTTTGTACTGCAACAGAGAAAGAAAATAATACGGAAAAGTGACATTACAAAATGAAATTACTGAGCATATGAATTTAAACTTATAAAATAGTAAAAACTCTTTGTCAACAAGCTGGATTTCTAGTTATTAGTATTTGGTAGTTTGGCAACACCGCTCCGAAATTGACAGGTCGATTCACCCCATCACCCGGCACAACTTAATGTCAAATCAAACAAACACAACAAACAAAGCATAGCTCAAATGTTAATTTGTTTATTATTGCAGTGGTTTTTAAATGCAGTAAATTTAATATGTGTGTCGAAAACAAAAGTGACCACAAATTTTTATGGGTTTGTTCGTTGTGTTAAAAACGATGTCCGTGTGAATTTCATGCGTGTTTATTGTAAGGTTATATGCGCCGGTGTACTAAAACATATTATTTAGTATATAAATAATTTTTTATACAAATTATGGAACTAGGTTTTAAATAACAAGGGAATAGAGCATGTGTTTGACAGAAAATTCCATTTTTTTTCTCTAAATGAAGCCGAATCAATCAAAAGGTTGGCTGAACATTGACTTTTCATATGTGTTTTCTGTGTAATGTGACAAAAGTGCATAGAAATCTACCCAAGAAATTTTGTTGAGAGTGTCACCGTGTGCATATTTTTGGTTTAACAACAGGTCATGTACAGGGCATATTAAATTAAAGCGCCATTTACGGATATTTTTCTTCAAATTGATTTCATCTCAGTAATTGCCGGTTTAAATATAATATGTAATTTCCATAACATGCTGTATACTTGTTCGGGTGTTGAAGTTCTAATTTAGGATGATCCTCAAATCAAAAGTTTGGCTTTCGGGTTAACATCAGAACTGTTTTGGAATAGTAGTTCTAGAACCGTTTTCGGATTATTTGTTATACATTCCCATATACTCATCTTTCATCGATTTTGTAATTGTGACATTGTGCAGTCTTGAGGAGTGTGTTTTAGGGTTATATTTGTTCATATTTGTTGTGTTTTCAAATAATTAATATGGATTTGATAAATATTATAGAATCATCTAGTTCAGTATTTCGGTACCATTTGTGTAATGTCGTACTTTCGATTTGATAAATACCGAATATTTTATTTTCAAGACGGCTGCAGAAAAAAATATAAACGCATATATTTTTGGAAACGCGGCGACACCTAATCTGTCAAGCAAATATTAATATTAATCATTCGCACATAGAATCTATTCGACCAATCATAATAAAACATAACTCAAAACAGGGAGTTTTCCATTAAGAATTTCTCGTCCAGCATCATTTGCTTTTTGGCCAATGTTGACTGAACGTGGCTAATGGAGCGTCGTTTTGTATAACCATTTCCACTAAAACGCTGATGCCGTCGCCTCTCTTTGTCCCTTAAACCATTGTACGGCCTAATGTCAATCCTATTTATTATATAAATTTATCCCCAACTTTATGAAAGTAAACGTCTACGCTAGCTTAATGTTTTACCGTGCAAATCGATAATAATCTAGAACTTTATGTTAGCGTTGATAAAATACAATTTATTATACAGGGTGTGTCAGTCAGGTGTCTGGCTTGGATAGCGCCTAAACTATTCAAGATAATATTATACAGGGTGTGTCAGTCAGGTGTCTGGCTTGGATAGCGCCTAAACTATTCAAGATAAAAAAAAGGATCATAAAAAAAGTTAAAGGGTTTACTAGGATATATAAACTAAAAATATTCGGTAACATATACGGTGGCACTGAATAAATATTTTGTTTTTGAAATGGGACGTCCAGTTTATTTTTCCAGAATTTGATTTAGTAAAACAAGAGCTGTGAAACCGTGTTTAATTTTTGGAACTGAAATGCAGCGTTGAAGTAATTAATTTTTTTCTAGAATTTTAGTAATTTTTCAGGTTACGATTTAAAAATCTTAGCAACCTCTTGATACAACCTGAACAAATACAATTTACATTATGGCTACCCTAAGATACGTAATATCGATCTATATTACAACTTTTTAAATCTCTTATATAAAGCGTTCGTTAGACCTTGAACAACTCAACGATTTTAAATATAATTTAATTTAAGTTTTTTAAATGAGACACTCTATATATTTTTAGATATATGGATGTATCTTTGTTGTTAAATATATCCGATACCTAATTCTTATAATTTCTGAAATAATATAAGATTTGTCTTAACTCAGGTAAAAATGAGAAGTTCTGAATAAATAATTTAGTCAAGATGGCTTTGAAACAAAAAATAAATAATTTTCTTTAACGCAGCTATCATTATTAAATTAGTTCTGATTTGCGCCCAAAACATAGATCATGTTTACCAGTTTATCTTTTGAGAAATTCATATTTTCCTATATCGATCAAGTTTACTGAAGGAATTCAACTCAATTAAACTTGGTTGTTAGGGATACATCTTGTTACTTGAGTTAACTGTTTAAAACAAGAAAAATGCTTGTTTTGTTGATATATGGTGTTTGATATTAATATTATCAGAATCTATAAGATATTCAAATTTATATTATTGAATGTATCTTAGCAATAAGGTTTAATTATTTACTGGTACATTCCACTGGATTCGTCTACTATTTTCCTGGTCGCTAATGTGGAAGGAATTACGCCTTCGCATAATCACATGGTGGCAATCGCTAGGGCCTCTTCGCAGAAATTTGGTGTACTTTTCCGGAAAAAATTGTATACATCTGAACAACTTTAGCCACTATACAAAACCCAGATTTTTTCGACTAGAGTACTGCTCTCATGTCTGGAGCTCTGCACCCAAACATACTCTTCGGCTACTGGATTCCATCGAAAGGAGAGCCATTCGTCTGATCGGAAACCACGAGATGACAAAGAGCCTCGACAGCCTGGAACATCGAAGACAGGTTTGTGATTTGACTCTCTTTTACAGATATTTTCATGGAAAGTGATCGGCTGACCTTGCCCTCTTAATTCCGCCCAGAGCGGCGAATAGCAGAAATATAAGACGGACCACTGCCGGCCATCCATATGTTGTTAAGCTTAGTACTCCTCGAACTTCGTTATTTAATAATTCTTTCATCTGGAGGACGCCATCCTTATAGAACGAACTTCCCAAGGTCGTGTTTCCCAGCGAGTATAACCTCCAACGATTCAAAACCAATGTGAATCGCTTTTTGCGCACACGCACCACTCCCAGAGTGCCTAAAAGGATTTTCATATAGTGCTTGTGTTTGTTCAACTTTCGACTCTCTATAATGCCCATATTCAACCATCACTAGAGTATTGCGTTCAATTCTGGAGCTCTGCACCCAAGAATACTCTTCAACTACCGGATTCCATCGAAAAGAGAGCCATTCGTCTGGTCGAAGACCGCGAACTGACCGAGAACTGGTACAGCCTAAAACATCGAAGACAGATTGGTAATTCAACAGATATATCCATGACAAATGTTTTACTGACAGTGTCCGCTTAATTCCACCCAGAGCGACAAATGACAAATACACAACGAACCACTACCGCCCACCGCGATTCACCTTAATACTCTGGAGAACGTCATCCTTGTGGAACTACCTTCCTGATAACGACCATACGATTCAAAACCAACGAAAATCGATTTATTTGTTTAAAAATAATTTTTCTCTGTAGCGTTTGATCATAAAAACAAATAACAATTAATTTTTAACACCTGGCCAAACTGCATCCGGCTTGGACGGACGCTCCAGAGAGAAAAAAAAAACGCATGTTGTAGTTCCTATTTTTAAGTAGCAATTTGCTTTCGGCATTGGCCTATAAATTTACTTTCTATTTTCATTAAGCCTGTTAAGTAACTCAAATATAACCTGACTTCATGCAGATACGCATCTAATGCCGATGAAAATTATAGCTAAGGTAAAAGTACATAAATATTCGGTTTCTTGCTTCTACTCTATTTTAGTGGCCCAGATTAGTATGTATTAGTAATTAAGGTTAATTTGTTCACCGATACACGGAAAAAAGACTATAGTAAAATTATTATAGTAAAGATTTTATTGTAAAATTTCCTATAAAATAGTAGTACACGTTGTGTAGCAACGTTCTCCTTTGAATATAGATTTCTCAAATGTCACTTTATTAAAATTACGGTAACAATTTGACAGTTTGGCGACAAATATTCTTGAAGGAAATATTAATCCCAAATGGACAGCCTAAGTCTGACGTCACGAGAGGTGTGGTTTCAAAAACCTTTCCAAACAAACTAAAATTACATTGAAAATCCCATAAGAAATTTTTTAAAGCATCGGTACAAGTTTATAAGGGATAAATAAGCAATTTCTTGATATTATTTGTATATTAGATGTTATTATTGATTCATTTTCAGAAACAGATTAACGTAAGTGTTCTTTGAAGATTTGTAATCACCATCTTAACAAGTTTGAGGTTATGTTATTATTGTTTGCATTATCATTTAGGGAGATTTAAATTGTTATTCTTCTGTTAAGAACAGTTTATTGCATTGTATTTATCAACATAGAGTATACCCACCCTATAGCTTGAAATATTTTTTTATTATAGATTGAAAACATGCAAAAATGATTGTTTCGTACCAGATTGTAAACATTATAATGAAAAGAAAATTTGAAAGTTTTTTTACACTGCCTACAAAGTAGGAAGAAAAGAAAGTCTGGATATCACCATAAATATATTGAAACAATTATTGGGTAACCCAATTATTTATGATAATGTCTGTTAGTTTCTTTTTTTTTAGACAAGATAGGGAACCCTCCCAACATTTTGATTTGTGGGTGCCGTTTTGTGAACCAAGACAGCTACGTCCGGCAGCATGGAAAATTAGAGTCTGACCTATTAGCTCATGTAAACACTGTAACGCTATATAGTTTTGTTCTCGAGGACGGAAATGTTCATACCTATAAAGAAATAAAACACTACTTGGCAATAAAGTATTACGTTTAAATATTAACCACTGAAAATTTAAAAAATAAATACAATATTTATGAATATATTACTCTACTTTTTTAATTAGTGGATACTGAAAGTTAGTAAGTGCTACACATAACTGAAATTTGGAACATATAATGTTGTGGTATTTGTTGCAAGATAATGCATTTTGTTCAGTTTTGCTCTCTCGACATGGATTCTTGCCTTCATAATTGTCTGGATTTCATAAACCCGAGCTTCTGTAAATTGATGAGTGCTCAAAAATGATGGTATATTTAAATGGACTCATTCAGGTAGCAACTCTTCTATTAAAAAACCCTCATCAGCTAGTATAAGTTTTCATGCTGGCTGGCTAGCTGTCTTCGTCACAAACCGTAAAGGTTCCCTATCTTTTCTAAAAAAAAGGAACTATTTTAAATAGGAAACATTAACATAATAATTGATTTACCCAATCATTGTGTTCATATATGTAGTAGAAGGTACCTTATAAGTGATATCCAGGCTTTCTTTTCTTCCTTTGCAAATGTAGGTACTTCTCATTATAAAACAGAACCATTTTTGCAGATTGCGAAAAATATTTCAAGCTATATGGTGGTGGGATACCTTATGTTGATAAATAATATAATAAGCTTTTTTTACAGAAAAATAACAATTTAAATCTCTCTAAACAATAAAGTAAACAACAATAACATAACCTCAAACTTATTCAGATGGTGATTAAAAATCTACCTAAAACACTTACCTCAATGTGTGGTTGAAAATAGATCAATAATAACATCTAAAATATAAATAATATCAAGAAGTTGCTTATTTATCACTAATAAACGTACACCGATGCTATAAAAAATCTCTTATGGGAAATTCAATGCAATCTTTTTTTGTTTGGAAAGGTTTTAAAAAATTTGACGTTTCTGACGTCATCACTTAGGCTATCCATTGTGTGTTAAAATTAATAAATAGGCAGTTGAGGCGAAGTGTAGTCACGAACGTTAACGCATGCGTAGTCGCATTCGGTATTATAGTACGGCAGCCCGTTACCAGGATTTCAAACTGATCACGACCTAAATTTTTTAGTTTTTAGTTTTTTGATGATTTAATAAGGACTTGAGAAGGAAATTAACAAGAACGGACATTGGCAACGTTGTGAAATCATTGAGAATCATCTTTACATGTAAAAAAAATGTGGTCGTATTAATTATCGCGACTCGTCCGTTCTTTTTATTTTTTGACTGAGAGTGATGTTTTTAATAAGATGAAATAGGAACTGACATTTTCCGTAAGGTGAATAGTTTTGGTTCGAGAAAAAAAAGTTTGTTTACAGCGGAGAATTAAACTTAACATGCCTCGTCCGTTTTACTTGTCGGATGTTATTTTTCATTATTCGTGACCGGACCGGAACGGACATTTTCATCGACGCACAAACAATGTGTTGGATCTAAGGTATGTCATTTTTTTAACACTGTTCGAGTTATCGCGCCTCGTCCGTTTTCAAGCAGAAATCGTGTATTGTGGTTCGGAAAATAGGGGCAAAATATGAACTGCCATTTTTACACATGTTTTTTTAGCAAAGCCGTTTTCAGTCAAGAAAAAATGTGTATCAATAATGCAATATGGGGACATAGCTGATGCCGATTTGTTATAGACAACCAAGCCACACAGCAAGCCGTCCCATGCGCGTGCCGTGTACCGCGATCATGAATTATACAGATACGCCAGCAGCTGCGCAACACGGAAAATGTTCGATTTACTAATTTTTAGAGTGTTATCAACAATTTAAAAAAAAATTGACCCGGGCGCTGTAACTTTTCTTAAGATCTTTTATTTAAACTATGGAATTTTCAACTCAAAATGTCTGTTGTCGATGAATTCACGTATTTTTTTATATTTTTAATATGATTTCATCAAGAACAGACAAGGCGTATTAACAAAAAGACGATCTGCTTTCTTACGGCCTGAAATTACTCTGACCGGTAAGCGCAGCGTTGCCGAACTTTTTCGCTCGAGTAAGACTTTCTTATTTTTTAATTAGTCATTCATTAGTCAATCATCAAATGAAGGCGTGATAATAGGACATTTTGGTAACGAGCTGCCGGACTATTATAATCTACATCTGGAGCGATTTTTAGTTACGTTACGCTAGATGAGGCAGAGCAGTCGGCAATGAAGGAACGAAATAGAATAAACAGATTTGTGGTGGGTAAACCTGCGACAACCTTCGTACAGATTGACAGATACGCATGGGCCGTAATCATATTTTGACTTACGTGTTTCAGACAGTACGTTATATTGCGTTGTTTGACGGTACGTGAACGTTACTCGAAGGACCTCCGTATCGAAATTAGAACTACCTATTATGATCGTAGGTAAAGTACGGTGTGTAATTCGAGTTGTAATGCAATTACGCACTCACGGAATGTGCACTCATGGAATACGCACTCATGGGATACACATTCATGAAATACGGACTCATGGAATACACACTCATGGAATACGCACTCGCAGCTACACGTATATGTGCGTACTTTTTCCATTCGTGCTTAGTATGCTATTTACAGTCCTTATTATATAATGTACTATTAATAAATAAATTTAACAGAAAAAGGGGATGGAAATCTTTACAACAAAGACATAACATAGATCATCATCAGTATTACAACGATAGAAATAAAGGTTCAGGGGATAGGCAATATGAAGTAAAAACAGGAATCAAAACTAACATTATAAATCGTAAAGTATTATAAGATAAATCATGAAAATATTAATCATAATACTTTTTTTTATGATGAATGCTGAGCAATACTAGTATGCAACTAGATAAAATTAAAACAATAGGAAACCAAATGAGCTTGACTAAATCGAAAATTCATAGATGATCAAAGTAGGATGAGGGAGGGGGGTGAGTGGGTGATGAAATACTTAAGTATCTAAATAGTAAGATATTAACTGTTAGTCAATAGCGAAAAATATATTTTCTAATTTTTAAATATTTGGAAATAGAAGATTTGTGGATAAAACTATCGTAAAATTGCTTATAAAATGGTTAAAACGATATCCATTATTTCATGTCCAACAAAGGGTCTGAAAATAAAGGAAAAAGATAAGATTAAGTGGTACAGACATTTTTATTTCTATAAAACAGTTTTATAATTTTGTTTTAATGGCATTATTACAACGTAATAGTGTACCTTCTGACCTTTATCCCGTAACTTAATTTTTTGTAACTCTATTGGTGACGTTGGGTTATACATACAGTATCACCATTAAAGTTGTTACCATATGGTGAAAAATTTTGTGTTCGATTTAGGTAAAATTTGACTTCACCATAATAGTGGAGTCGTCCTGGCGAAATAAACGACTCGAAAATCCCTCGACGAAATCGAGTAATTTTTTTCCTCCAATCGATACAGTAGGAGCTCCTCGACATTCTGAAATGATTTGTGTAGGGCGCCTCATAGGGGGGGGGGGGGGGGGAGGGGCACACCCCGTAAATCTAACCTACAACGGGAAATTGAAAATAACTCAGCCGGTATTGATGCAACAAAAAAATGTGAAAGGCAAAATTGAAGAGCTTGACAGAGCGCGTAAGCTCGAATAAACCCGATCCCGATATCTCAATGAGTCCGCGAATTAACGCGATTTTCAACTGCAAAAACAATAAAATTTAATTAATTATATCTCGAGAAGGGGCGGAGTTGGAGCATCATTTTTTCGCGATGATACCGAGTACTTTGATGGGCCGAAAGCTGGGGTTGGTGGGGCAATTAGGAGGGGAGTAAGGGGGATTGGAATTTTTTAACATAAATGCTAATAAGTAGTTTATTAATCGAGCTACGGGGATCAGGCCGGATTGAATTTGTTCATTTTTTTATCAGCTACGAGGTGGGATTAACGAAAAATTTTTATTTTCCCAAATGCGCGCTGGGCGCGGCATACAAGAAATGGCCATCTCCGAAAATACTCTGATTGGCCTGTTCAATTCTCCGTGAAACCGGTATCTTGAGTTTTTCTCTTCAGACGCACCGTTCTTGATTAAAACCACTAAATTCATATTGAAACTCATTATTTTTAACATTGATAAAATAATGATAATTTTTTTTTATAAAAATTCTTGGAGTGGGTAATTCGATGCGAAGACGGGCGGAAACATGCCTTTTAATTTTTATTTTCGTAAATGAAAGAAAAAAATTATTATTATTAATGCTAGAGGTCCAGGAATGTGCCAAATCGTGGAAGGTATACTAACTGTACCTGAATACGTTAATATCCTTAATGAAGTGATACCATCGATAAACGCTGTATATGGTAAAAATTTTACATTTCAGCATGATAATGCTCCAATACACACAGCACACATTGTGCAAAATTTTCTCCTAGAAAATAATATAGCAGTTCTTCCCTGGCCTTCGAAGAGTCCCGATTTGAACCCGATCGAAAACATTTGGGGTAAAATGGTGAAATCCATCCAATAAACATGATTTTCGGCCACGAAACAGGGATGAATTACGTTACACGATAAATGAAGCTTGGGATGAAGTAACAGGCGAATTATGCAGAAACCTAGTTTTAAGTATGCCGCAAAGGCTTCAAGAAGTAAAAAACAGGAATCGTTCTATGACTAAATATTAAAAATGTTTTGTTGCTTCAACAAGTTTTGCGTCTGTATTTTTTTTAACTTATATTAAATTTCTTTTATTATTTAGTTTTATTTTCATTTTTAGGCGACGTTATATATACCTACTTTATAAAGGTATTAGACTTTTTCTTAATAAAAAAATGTCGCTCATAAAAGAAATCATATGTTTTGATGCCACCTCGTATCGAAAAATACAAAACGTTAAATTATGTAACCTAGGTTACTTCTTAAAAGTTAGGTGTTTTTACCTTTACAGCACTAGAGCACCTTTTATAGTCTATGAGATATGTATTCACGTTCCCAGTTTTGTAATTTTGTTTTCGTAGTTTTTTATCGGCACGATGGTACATCGAGTAGAAGCCTGGAAAACAAGTCCGCTAAAAGACAAATCAAATAAAAGGTTAAAATTATAAATATTTTATGTCAAAAATCTAAAAAAAAGTAACTAAATAATAGAAATGCCAACATAAACTGATCTTAGTTCAGCTGAACTAAAGTTCAATTTATATTGAACAACGTAATATTGAATGAACGTAGTCCACAGGTTGATCGACGTTCCGTTGAACCTAAGTTCAGAATTGTTTTATACAACCGGCTCTAAGTATAACATTACTGATTTAAACTCGAATAAAGACCCAACCTAGTAATTCCAGCAAAAATATTGTCACTGAAAACCCTTCGATCAATGTATGTCAAATGTATAAAACAAGACTGGTTCAATTCCCAAAAAGAACGTCTAAATTAGCGATCCTATCGGACGCCGCATGTGGGGCAGCAATAGAATCCGTTCGTTTCCCCACGTAATAGTTATCTACGATCAGCAAGTAGGAATTCCTGACATGTAACGGAAGCCAGAGGAGAGAATTGATTACACTTATCGAATTTGTTCAGTTGGACGGTTATAAAATTCCAGGCGGGAGAATGTGAAACGATATTGCCAGATATGGACGGTAGGTACATTAAGGAATACGAGTATAAAATTGTATCTTTTTGATGAAAACATTCCTCTATCGGTCCGGGAAGGTGTGTATAAGTTTTGCAGAGTGTCCAGCACTAGTAGTTCCTATAATCTTCCTAATGCTCCTCCTAATAATGACAGTGATAAAGAGGCACATAACATTTTCGATTATAACTTTTAAGCGACCATATACACGGTGTTGAAGAAAGGTCGGTACCCCGGAATAACTCCGGTGCATCGCATTGTAGCGGAAAATGTCTAGGGAAAAAGTTGTTTGGTTTTGAATTAGGAATAGTTTGCAATTTAATTGCAATTAAATTCTGACAAAAGATGTTTATTTTTGGTCGGAGAACACGATACGCCAATAAAAAATATGAGGTTCCATTTGAAACTCTAAACTTACCCCCACCCGCGCCCGTGGGTGAAGGGGGTGGGGGGTGGTTTAAATTGCAAACTATTCCTCCTTTAAAACCAAATAACTTTTTCCCAAGACATTTTCCGCTGCAATGCGATGCACCGGAGTTATTCCGGGGTACCGACCTTTTTTTAACACCGTATATACAGGGTGTTATGGAAATGACGTATTATATTTAAACCGGCAATTCTTGAGATGAATACAAATTGAAGAAAAATATCCTTAAATGGCGCTTTCAATTCATTTAGCGGTAAAAATGACCTGACGTCAAACCAGGAATACCTCTGTACCGCACTGCGGCACATCCGAATTCTCACCGGTGTTGTCAGAATTACACTCTTTAAGTTTGAAATACCCAACTACGTAACTAGGTCAAATGTCAATGACCTTTTGACTTTTGATTGGCTGATTTTTTAATGTAATTTTATTTAGGCCACACACATACACTTACCTTGTCGGTCTTATTTAAAAATTAATGTCAACTTCTATAAAAACTTATACAGCGTTTTAGTAAAGAAACCGGCACATCACATAACCTGGTTATGCAAAACTAAACTACACATGAACATTGGCCGCCATAAAACTGCACAAAATTCACTTGGAGACATCGTTTTTATTAACATTGGCTTGTCTCGCTTAGGTTTGCATGAACTTTTGCTTTTAATTAAAAAACACATTGTAAAATGTAAATAACATTAAAAATCACATCTGACCTGAAATATTCAAAACACGAACTGTCAAAAACTAGAAATGTATTATAATGCAATGCATGTTTTCCGGTAGATTCCTGCGCATTCACCAAAAAAGGTTGAAATAAATAATTATAATAATCTACAGCATTTATTTATTATTTTCCTTCACTGCTGTAGATACCAATAAAGATTAAAAAACTTGTTAATCGCTGCTCTGGTGCTTTATTTCATTCGAAAAGCTTAAAAAAATTAAATCGATCGTTTCACAGCGGGATTTTAAAACCCAAGATTAGCACATCTCTAGTATAAATCGACAGGTTAAAAGTTGACATTTGCTTGACAACAAGCGGCTTCTCGCGAAAGAGTTTTTTCGGGATATTTAATCAACTGTACAGTGCGAATAAGTGGGAAAATGTTTAGTACATACAGAAAAATCAAGTCGAAGGCATATTAGAAAATGTTCCTTTAGTAAGAGACTGGAAATCGCAAGGTCACCGGATCTTACATCATGCAATTTTTTCTATGGGGTACGATGAATAAAGAAATAGTTGATAAAGTCGAAGATATGGATTAGTTGCGATATAAGATATTGGATGCAGCAGATAAAATAATTGCTGAACGTTTTAGTTTATAAAGTGCCAATTGTGTCCTATGTCCTATTTGTGTGTTTATTAAAGAATGCATTAGTATGTAGCGATTTTGTGTGGCAAGGGCCTATCTTAAAAAAACTAATTTGAAACGTGTGTTTCTTTAAGTGATTTATGGTAATTTGTTCAGTGTTTCACTATTTGTTCTGTGTCTCTGACGATATACAGGGTCATGTTCTGAGATTGGAAGAAAAACGCCGAAGGGGTTTTAGTGGTGGGTTATAAGCTTTACCCACTAAAACCAAAAAAACTGAATATTTATGTGCCCTGGATTACTTGCTAGTATACTGGCACCTGGATTCACTTCTATTTGGATACTAGGTAGCTAAATATTTATTTTTATAAGAATCTAAAGTTTTACACGAACAATTTGGCAACATTGCGCTAGAACATCTGTTTATTGCACAGCTGCTCAGTGTAATGTGACTGTGCCGAGGAGTTGTGTGTGGGTTTATGGGTGAATTACCCCACTTTTTAAACGTTCGATTTGAAAAAAAAAAAAATATGTAGCGTGCCGGAAGACAAGTTTTACATACAAGTGAGGAGTTTACCACACGAGCTGTAGGCAAGTGTTGCAATCCAAACGAGTGTATAAAAGTTGACTCAGGCAAACTCTGCAAACTGTACTTTTTCTTCAACCATACAGGGTGTCCGGAAGCATATGGCAAATCTGCCTGATATGGAAAAAACAAGCAAGAAGGGTACTACAAATTTACATAAACTTTATTCGTATAAGCCTCCTCGTCGGAGATATGGGCTCCCAAAGAGCTCCTATGGAATAAAGTTTTTTTAAACATAATTATTGAACCGCCAGGTTTATTTAAATTATTTTAAAATATGATGTATACCAGGTAAGACCCTTCAAATTACTATTCAAGAAAGTGTTGTGAATTACTCACAGCTGAATTGATGGACTAGCTGTGCCACTCATGGCCCCCTTTTTTTAACTCCCTGTGTGATAAAAACTTTGCACAGTGTTGCTTGCTATTACTAAAAATTAAATACACTTCATTCATGTCGCTAATCCTAACCGTTTTCGAAAAAACGAAATTTTAATTACGTCATGTATTTGTCGTATCTCGGTAAGCGACAGATCTTTGTTTCTTTCAAATGTTGAACCTCAAAATTCCGCTTTTCATATTTAATCTGTGATAAGTTAGGGGGCTCAGTGTAAATAAAATGACGTTTTCTCGAAAACGGTTAGGATTAGTGAATGAATAGTACTTAATTTTTAGTCACTAAAAGGTATGTAAAAACCATTGTAAAAAGTTCTTATCATACAGGGTGTAAAAAAAGGGGATGTGAGTGTCACAGCTAGACCGTCCCTGTAGCTGTAAGTAATTCACAACACTTTTTTGGATAGTCATTCGAAGGGTCTTACCTGGTATACATCATATAAAAAAATTAATATACCTGGTGGTTAAGTAATTATATGTAAGAAACTGGATTCCATTGGAGCTCTTTGGGAGCCCATATCTCCGAAGAGGAGATCTATACGCAAGAAGATTTTATGAACTTGTAAGTACTCTTTTCATTTGTTTTCTTCGTATCCGGGAGATTTTCCACTTTTTTCCGGACACCCTCTATATTTAGCTTAAAATAAAAACAATAATTAAAATAATCTAGATATTAATTATTATTTTTAATAATGACAGTTGTCATTACTCGCAAGACTTTAATAACAATGGACATAGAAGGGTGCAATAAATCCCATAAGGAATGCAGGCAAGAAAAGTATATAAGAAACTAATATTCTATTATTGTTTCAATATTCTTAAAACTTTCTTTTCATACTATTTATTTTATGCAAAATGAAATATTTTTTTTAAAGTACTTCTAATTTTAAAAAAAGACAACATGGTGCAATATCAACGGTAACCATGGGTAACAGGTGGCTAGGGCGAATTTGATAGGTTATATCCCAGACAGAGGATGAAGACACGCGTCTGGTAACACGCCCATTGTGTCGGCGTGGTTGTTCGGCGATGTCCAATATGCTTCATCCAGTTGAGTAGTGATAAGAAGGGCAAGAGTGTTAAATTGTGATTTTTAAAAAATGTGTTCATTGTTTTAAAACTGTGATATTGAATAAATATACTGATGGTAAAACCCTTCATAGTCAAACCCGTGAAGTGATCGCCAATGTGTGTGAAGAGGAATCGCAAATTAATACATTTAAATGGCCACTTAAGCGAAAGAAGGGGATAAATCATGATCTAGCATCTAGGAACTTTGAATTGTTTGAACAATAATGACAAAAATGTTGTGGTGGAAAATATTATCGGGCAATACGGCCATACTCCTTTAAGAGCTATATGTGTGAATTAAACCCCATTGAGATGTATTGGGCTCAAATTAAACATTTCATTAGAAATCGTAATACATCAGGGGAATTTAGTATGTCTAAACTAAGGGAGCTTCTGGACGAAGCAATTGCCTCAGTGACAGCAGTCGATTGGGAAAAGTTTTGTCGACATGTCACCGATATAGAAGACAAGTTTTGGAAAACTGATTATGTGATGGAGGAGATTGAACCCATTATAATACAAGTTGGGAATGGTACTGATGATAGTGATATTGAATAGTGGCAGTGAAGGCGAGGAAGATGAAGATGATGAATAAAGTATGTACTAATTTTTTTTGTATATTTTGCTGATTTCTCGCAAAACTATATTTCATGTGTCCTTGGCACTAATACGACCAAAACTGAAAAAACGTCATTAATAGATTAACCATGTAGCTGTTTTTTCCATGCTGAACGAATGGCATCTTGTAAAACGTAATTATGTAAATCTTGGTAAAAATAATTACCTACCTTCAAACATAAAATGCAATTATTGAAGAATTTCCTATTTTTATTACATTATTAAAATAATCATAGAACGCCCATGACTCGGCCATGTTTTAAAAGATATTGCTTTTTCCATACCGATACGTCGTAGACATACACTCGCTTGTGGAGCTGTACCATTACAATTATTGTCTCAACCACAGATTATCTTCTATGGCTGATAAAAACGAAGTATCGTCATTAACTTTTTATTGTACCATGGCGATTATTTCCACAAAGCAGTCTTTTTCAGAGGGAAACAAATTTAAAAAAAAACAGTGAAGGTATCTACAAATTCTAGTTTCCATAATGGAAATTTATCGAGTTACATCAAGTTCAATCGAATATGGATATTTTATTGCATAAACGAACTTTTACTTGGATAACTCACGCTTTTCATTGTAAATCGCAAAATCTTTATTTATGTGATACCTCCACGGCTTAATTGGGCATATGCTTTCTCCCTTCTCCATTATCGTTTACTTTAAAGCTTACAGCTAAATTAAATAATCCCTGTTTTGCCCGGAACCTAATTTACCACATTTTATTTTTTATAAAAAATGATTTATGGCCCATTCCGGCTTCGGGTTTTATTTATTAAATAAACGTATTTTATACAATAAGCATTGTAATTACTCAATCATCACAGCTTATTTAGTAATTTAATATTGCCGGTTTTCAGACAACAAATCCATAAGGAGCGTTCGAATCAATTTGTTTTGTCATTTTTTATTAAAATGATATACAGAATTTCCAGTTTGAGTTTTAGTTCTATTTTTAACACTGAAAGTAGGAGCCAGAAAATTTTTGATCGCGTTTATATTCCACAAAAATAGGCCGCAAGCTTTGAAACCGTTTGATATGGTATTTTTAGTTAACGCAGCTAAGGCTTCTTTAATCATAGGTGTAAAATGGATTTTTGTAATCTGAAGAAATTGATTACTACGACGCCAACTAGCAATATCCTTTTTCCATGCATTTGCATGCATGAAAATTTTTATATTTATATCCAATGGATATTAGTCTGATTCAAAAAAGAGAGCTCAAAATGGTTATTTCCTACACACAAAAAATAAATACTCACTTTTTGTATTTTGTCCCCCTCAGAATTTTTTACTAATTTTGAAAAAGTGGATACTAGTTTCTATAAAAAATATTCCATTTAAATAAAACCATTTTTTCAACCGTAATATTTACTATAGTATCATCATATTTGTGTTTCCATTTGAACTTGTATATGTATTTTGAAGTAAGAGTAACTCTTTTTAAAATATGATTACTATATAAAATGAGATTATTATATTTTTGAAACAAAAATGTTGATGAGGTTTAAACAATGTGTTCCTTAAAATAAAATCACATTATCTTTATCTGGAACTAAAATATGGAATCACTTG
Organism: Barypeithes pellucidus; assembly: GCA_963991005.1. Lineage (NCBI taxonomy): Eukaryota > Metazoa > Arthropoda > Insecta > Coleoptera > Curculionidae > Barypeithes > Barypeithes pellucidus. The sequence goes on along the minus strand of OZ022556.1, from coordinate 29,597,844 downwards.
AACTTAGTCATTGGCACCCAGTTAATGACACATAAAGCTGATCTATGTTTGGGTAGTTAGTTCTTGGATCAAAGGCTTAAATTAATAACATTAGCATTAAAAAAACATTTATAGGTATACAGTGAGTCCCAGAAGAAATGTCTAAATTCATTTAAAATTCAGCGGTAAGTTTTTTCAAAAAACGCTCGTACCCGTCGATTTTGATTTTTTAATTTTTTTTTTCTTGTAGTAATTTCATGTATACAGGGTAGCTCAAAAATAAGTTACGACCATCAACTTCATTTTTTCAAATGAAAACATATATTTTTTATTTCATTTTTGAATTTTGCATTGAATTCTAAGCATGTTTCATGTACCATGTCCTATACATAAACTCAACAGTTATTGAAAAAATTAGGATTGAATATATCTATAAGTAAGACCTGTTTATTAAAAAAAAAAACACAACAAAATCAAATTAAATGGTTGGAAACGTGCAAAGAGAGTTTATTGATCGTCTTGGATATTGTCAAACCGTAAATGGCGCACATTTTCAACATTTAATTTGATTTTGTTGTGTTTTTTTTTAATAAACAGGTCTACTTATAGATATGTTCAATCCTAATTTTTTCAATAACTGTTGAGTTTATGTATAGGACATGGTACATGAAACATGCTTAGAATTCAATGCAAAATTCAAAAATGTAATAAAAAATATATGTTTTCATTTGAAAAAATGAAGTTGATGGTCGTAACTTATTTTTGAGCTACCCTGTATACATGAAATTACCACAAGAAAAAAAAAATTAAAAAATCAAAATCGACGGGTACGAGCGTTTTTTGAAAAAACTTACCGCTGAATTTTAAATGAATTTAGACATTTCTTCTGGGACTCACTGTATAAACTAAGTATATTATAGTTACGCATAGTTTCTTTGAACGCAAAAGTAATAGTGGTATATACAAGAAGTAAAAACAGAACGTAGGTTTAGCAAAAAGTTGAAATTATTCTGAACATGATTCACAGTTATAAAAGTTCTTGATAGCTGTGATTTTCTATTAAACATAGGTAGTGAAAAACTCTTGCGCAGTTTTGACATTGAATGTCATATTTCAAAGCTGATATATTGAAGGTACATAAATATCATAAGCCTTTATTAACAATTCTGTTGTTATTGGGAGGAGCAGGTACCACTAACGTATCAATTTTCTGGTCCATCGATAAGGATGTAAAATCTAGCGTTTTTACATGATTTTCATTTCTCGGTATAGAATATTTTTGGCTAATTAACTTGATAGTATCTTATCCACCAAACATTCCAGAATTTTCTTTTCGTACTTCGGGGGGTACACTATGTTTTTGACTTTGTTTAAGTCAGTAGAGCTTTCTTTTTCAAATATCGTTTCATTTTCACATTTTTTTGTTCAAGGTATTTTTTGTCTTGGTTCATGTACTATTAATTTCTCCTCAAGAGTCGTTTTTTATGAGCGACGTTCTTGTTCGTATCTGTAAAAATTTTGTTATAGGTTTACTTGTTTCTTTTTCCTATATATTTAAATTTTCTGCTTTAATCTATTTTCTTCTCGTGTTGGTTTATTTTTTTCATTTTTCTTCTCCTTCTTTAATTTTATTCTATTTTTATTGTCAAATATTTTTTCCACCCACTAGATGTTACTGCATACAGTATTTTCTAACTCTGACGTTTTCCTTTCCTCTCAGATGTCTTTGCCCAGCGAAGGTGATTTAGATCTCCGCTAATTGAAGGAGGATTACTTAATAATTGTTCAAATGTAAGACCGAAAGTACTTGGCTAGCTACCTATTAAATGGAGCAAGTTGGTTGATCAGTTCTTAAGATGCATTCCACAGAATTATTTTGGATCTTGTTAAAAACAGAAGTAGAGCGTTTATCATCATTATTAAATGTAGGAGTTTGTTCGGGTTTGTTCCTTTGTTGTTGTCGCTTCAAATAATTATTGGCATCCCATTCATCTCATTTTGTCTGAACAATTTTTCTTTAATTACTGTAGCAACCTCGGTTGTGTTAGATTCTTTGATAGTTATGTCATTTACCTCAAACTGAATTATTGAAATATTATCATCAGACTCTAAATCTAAAAATTTAGTAAATTTTCTATAAATATTTAGAAGCGTATTAAAATAATCTTCTTTTCCGTATTTTCTCTTGCTTTACCCTGTTGTAGTTCATTTGAAATTATAGGCCCGCATAAATGCCTAAACTCTTCCATGTTTATTGACTTCCGAATCTCGAAATGTATGCTTTCCCATACACTTGAAATAATCGATCGCGTTTATATTCCACAAAAATAGGCCGCAAGCTTTGAAACCGTTTGATATGGTATTTTTAGTTAACGCAGCTAAGGCTTCTTTAATCATAGGTGTAAAATGGATTTTTGTAATCTGAAGAAATTGATTACTACGACGCCAACTAGCAATATCCTTTTTCCATGCATTTTTTAATGGTTTAAAGCTCGAAACATCCACAGGTTACGAAATTCTGGTAGCTTTCGGGGATAAGCATATTAGTATGATTTGAGGATCACGGCAAAATTTACTGAGTTGAAATGTTTGATGTATCTTATATCCATCTACGAAGAGAATAATATTTCATTGAACGTCGAGTATCTCTTTTATTCTTAGGAAATCATTTTCTATGGCATTCGAAAATCCAGAACACTAGCAGATCCTCTTCTTTTCTGGATAGAAAGGGTTTTGGAAAACTTGCAGAGTCGAACGTTGTTTGCAAAACAAATAATGGTAATATCACACACAAATTTCAAATTCGTTACAAGCACAGGAAAGTAAATAGGTCAAACGTCATTGACCTTTTAAATAATAATTATTGTTCAAACTCTTAAATAAAAATGCAATTTTATTTAAGACACATGCTTTCTTACCTTTACTTATTTAAATACAATTGTTAGTTCATAATTTCACACAAACCCCACAGAATCTCAGTTTTAGGAAAAAACCTCTCACATAACCTCAAAAATAGCAGCTATTCACATGGAAAGATACACGCGAACGCTGTTTTAATTTTGGTCCTTTTTTTCTCGCGTAGATTTATTTATTTAACTAATTTAAAACAAACAACATTTTAAACACACACAATGCAAAGCTTCAATTTAAAAATGACATTTTATCTACGAACTATAAAACCGTTAACCTACGAGAGAACGAAATAGATACCTTCAAAGCTCGGAATAGAGATGGGCAATATTTGACCAGTTTGATATTTCACGAGATTCTTCTCTATTACTTGGCTATTTACCGCGATATCTCTTGCAAGGCGTTTAATTAATATGGCGTTAATGGAATTTCGAACAAATTGAATAAAATGATAGTGGTAGCTGATAATACTGCGACTGTACTTTTTCTTTTGAGAAGCTTAAAAAATTAAATTAGCTAAGCTCTACTCTCCATCTCTTTCATATAATCCACTCGGCGCCGGGCCGACATAGGTCTATGGGTACAAGCGTGCGACTTGCAAGTGTCAGTAATAGAAGAACAGCGTTAGGGTGCGGTCGCTTCTGTTGATAACCATTTACACTCTCGGCTATCCGCTTTGTTTCCAGAAGCTACGCGTATAATAGTTGTAATGATTTTCGGGCTACGTGTCCAAAGTTTGTATATTATTTGACATTGTTTTTATAGACGAAACTAAGTTGCTCAGTTAAAACGAATAGTTTGTTTTGGACGTTTAACTTGATAGAAAAATGGAATATCGCCGACGAATAAGTAAAATTTCGTCGCGTCGCGTGTAATTAAATCGAATGATCTGATCTGAGTGTATTCTTAAAAAACTTGTGCCTGGAGGTATAAAGATAAATACAAGTAGGTAGATAAATAATTTATTTTTATAATTTTATATGGAACTTCAGTTTTGAATTAAGTTTGGCAACATTGCACGTAACACCAGTTTCCTGATACGCCACCACGAGGTGACATGACGAACAAACCCGAACAAACGCCGGATAAGGTGTGGGTTTATGGGGCTGGACCCCACTTTTAAAACGGTCGAATTGAAAAAAAAATATGTAGCGTTTCTCTATTACACCCAAAGATCTTATTACACCCAAGGAGTCACCAATTTAAATATAATACATCATTTCCATAACACTCTGTATAAGCGTTAACGAGAATTGTAAAGATAAACATAACTTTGCACTCTTTTATTCACGACACGATATTTCTTTTAATAAATAATTGGGCGATCATCTCACAGTTGGCATCAAGAGACCAACCTATCAAAGGAACGATAAGATTATAAGGGGGTTTCGTCCAAGTATAGTCGCTTTAGAAAAATTAATATCTTTAACATTTTAGCTAACTGCCAGATTTGTTGGGCTTCTACATTTTAAGCCTTTTTGTAGAATATGCAAATTGATTCGTCGGAACACACCTGAGCCTTAGAATGTTATCACTAATAAATGAGTATTTTGCGGCATGTTGCGCTTTGCCTTTTAAATAATGTAATTTCATTCGTTCACTCGACGTAAACTAGACATTTTCGTAACCCAGTTGCGGCTCGTATGGTAAAGCCAAGGTATCATAGGCCAGTCTACTTGTGTTCTTACAGTTTTAATAGTTATTTATACTATGAGTGTCCTTTCAAGACCAATACTACGAGAATTCATAAAATGTTTTCTGTTAAAGCGTCGTCCACATATAAGGTTTTACCGGACGTTTTACTTATTTAAGTAAGACGTATCAAATAAAACATAAGTGTGGACAGGGTCTAACACAAGGTTTCAACTAACGTTTTAATTGTCAAGTGTCAGTTAAAACATAAGGTGTGGCCAGTTTCTAACATAAGGTTTTACCTAAGATTTTACCTGACGTTTTACTTATTCAGGCAAGACATGCGCCTTATTACGAATCTGTCTTATTAGAGAGAATGCGGGTAAAAATAAAAACCTGATGTGCTTAAAAATGATGTTGGGTTACTGGAAGGTCTTAAAGAATAATTAACTAACCAGAACTAGTATATTACGTACCGAGGTGGAAAGTGTTTTATTCCTGTCGAGAGAGTCGGTAGTTTACCGAGGCGCGAAGCGGCGAGGTTAACTAAATCTCGAGACAGGAATGAAAGTTTTCACCGAGGTTTGTATACTATTTTATTTACAACCACATCTAACATCCACTTCTTATAATTTTGAAGTAAAATTATTAATAAAAGATAAATGTCATATTGACTTTTCCATTGAAAAATTAAACAGAAATTTCAAATAACCACAGGTGATAAAAGAATGTAGGTAATAATATACATCAAGATGGCAAATATTATTTTTTTAATATGGTTTCCATGTCACTAAACAATATATTATTTTAACAACAGAAAAATGCTATCAGATGAGGAATTTGATTTTGCTGCTACTCCACCAGAAATTCGAGAAGCAGAAAAAATAGTAGATCTTCTGCCAACTAAAAGCCTCCTGAGATATGAGGAATATAACTGTTTCAAAGAATGGTGTACGGGGAAACAATGTTCAAAATCCTGGTTCTGAGTCGGCGCTACTAGCTTGTTTTAGTGAAAATGCCAAGACAAAGAAGATATAAATGATTTGGTCACAATATTCAATGCTGAGAACCACTCTATCAATTAGGGAAAAAAGTAGACATATCTAAACATACAAAGCTATTAGCATTTTTAAAAAGTGTGTTCGTATATTATTTTGAGATATCGATTTTTAAAAAAGTTACAAAAAAAATTTACTTTCCACCCGGGTGGAAAGTAAAAGTAAAAGAAACGTCAACTTTCCACCTGTCAAAGATAGATGAAATGTCTATTACATGCATGGTTGTAAATAAACTTTTTTTGGGGCATTAATGACAGCCAGAAACATCAAAGTTGTCTCGTTATACAGTAAAAATAGTCTGGTTAATTATCTGTTGAATAAAATCTTTCAGTCAGAAAGTTGATTTATTATTAACAGTAATTATTATCTTCGGGCTTTCAAGAAATAACCCTCCTAGTCTAGCTATTTAAATTTTAAAGCAATGAAGAAAATATTATGAAGTAATAAATTTGAAGTGAATCATGGTCCGAAATGATTTACATTCGTTAGAAGTAATATTTTTTAATGTCGCCCCCTTTACCTAAACACGAGTAGCCACTGTTTTTACCAGAGCCGAAATGTTTCGGGTTAGTTTCACCGAAGTATTCAGTCTAAAGTCGGAAATCTCTACGTTAGCAAAAATTATACCATTGGGAAATTATTTTTGTTTCAGCTCTAGAACGTGGAATTGGAAAACTATTTAAAGATTAATTGGAAACGCAATCTTGCCCTGTTTTTTTCGTCTGAAATTAGGTAATAACGTGCCTAAAATATAGGTTATCAGCAAGATTACTGGCACTCGACCTTTATTGAACGCGGTAGGTCATTTTTGTTTTATGCGACAAGAGAACAGGAATACTATTGTAATAATTAACATAAAAGCTTGGTGTTAGATGGCGTCTCACCCAAGTAATGGACTTAGTTGGCATTTGTTCGGGTTTGTTGGGAATAAGAATTTGTTCGTATCAATTAGTTTTTATTGAAGAGTAAATCACCCTACAGCGACTCTTCTTCAGATAGTGACGTAGATATTAATTTAGAACTTGAATATGATAACAGCATCCATAACACATTTCTTGCCACAAATGGCTTCAAGACTTCATGACTGTTCTGCCGTACCGGCTATGTGGCAGAAGAGAAAATGCTTAAGTAATTTACTTCTGATTTTTTTAGCCTGTGCGCCAACTAATTCAATCATAAAGTGAGATGGATTTTTATGGTTATTTCAAAAATTTTGTTTTTTCGTCAGTAAAATGAAATAAAATTTCGTATTTTTCCATTATTTTTATTCGTTTTTTTTTTATATAATTCCTTTAAAATATAATCGTTACTTAATATCAATCTTAATCTGATTTTTAATTAGAGTATGAAAATATGTGAGCCAACAAACCCGAATTTACCACATAACAACTTAAGATTACGTCCCCATAATACCCATTTACCCATGGAAACCCCATGGAAAACCATATTAGTATAAGGAAAAATAAATTTTAAATATACTCTAGTATAATAGAATCGATATACTAATATACATAAGTAATTTGAGTTTAATAAAAAAAAATATTCTTACATAGTTTTAACACGGATTTATTTATTAGTCTGAAAATAATCAGTGGCGGTTCTTCCACAGGAGCACACGCGCGCGTGCACCCCCAAAACGAATAAAAAAATATTAATTTATATTCATTGAATATTATTTATCGTATAAAGTCCGACCCTCCCTAATATATTATCGTACCGTCAACCAAACTGTATATTATAGGCTCTCGATCCGGCAACGGTGCCTCGGTCGAGGTTAATGACGATTATAACGAGACTTGCTCGCATGTGCGATTAAGTACACAGGACAGCGGGGCTATGACGATTTAACATGGGAAAGGCGTACAATTTTAGTGTGCGCCGCGCCGTTGTCTGTTGGTGCATCTAGTTAAAAATTCGAGCGTGTATGTTTTAATATTTTAATATTATATATTTATTAAGTTACAATGAATAGTTTGACGGTGGACTATTTAAAAAATAACTTTAGCTCTTTGAGTTTGGAGCAAAAAATTGAAGTGAAGAATGCGGGAAGACCTAGACCCGAAATTAATTTAACGCAGACCACAAAGGGTAAATCTAGGGACTTTATTAGAAAGTTTTGAAAATTAAATATATGAAAAAAAATGTATAGAGGGTATTCCAAACTTTAATGAGGCTGTTATTGATCAATTTTCTACAATTAAGAACCGAAGAACGGACTTTACGTTTAAGCACTGTACACACTAAGAAACCCTTTCTTATAGTACAAAAGTTGTATTTCCTTGTGTAAAATTAAAAAATAAATAAAAATATGTTTTAAATAACGCATAATTGTTTGGTTGTTACACAAAAATAAAATTTTAAAAATAATTTCACCATACTTGTGAACCCCCTCTATCATATGTCACGAGCCGCCAATGAAAATATAAATATTAATTAACATCCTACAGACGATAAAGCAATTAAAAAAAAATATTGTGAAAGATAATTATTTTTCTGGAACTGACAACAACAGCGATGAAAAATTATCCCTCCGGTAAAGTGATTAAAAACTTTTGCATTTGATGCTGGAATGAGGATGTAATAACATAATTAAGGCATAAAACAATCATTATAACTGATTATTTCCATCACCTGCCAAATTTACTATTTTGACCAATCAAATTGTTTCATTTACACCAATTACACAAAATTATTTTGATAAATTTTTCATTTTCCTTACAAGTGATAAAATGGCATCATTAGTCCAAAGCAGACTTAAAAAGCGTTTCGAAATAGGCCGAGGACTAGAAAATTACTTTTAATAAATGTCAAGCTTGAATGACTATTTGATTTCGATCATCATTCATTATCAGCACCAGGCACGTACTTAAAAAAATTAAGTTGATGATGGTGACCCAAAGACGAAACGTCGCATGAAATATATGATACTGCCATCCTGTTGAGAATAAAAAAGTAATAATGAGGAAGTGAAATTTATTTTTGGACATCTCTTCGAACAAAGGAAAAAAAAACCGAAACGCAAAATTTTCGATTTTTCCAAATATTTTGATAGCCCTGTATTTATTTTTGATTCTTTTGCGACATATTGGACCCGTAATTACGCAACTTTGCCCCACTTTAACCGACTTAGTATCTCTTACCGTTTCCGAAATCCCAATGGTAAAGGCCGAATTTGTACACCCTGTAGAGTTAAGTTTTAAATAATAACAAGGTAATAGCACATTATCTTGTAAATATTTAATAACCTAAACTCGATTTTAATAGAAATGAAACACAAAGAGCAGAGTTTCACAAACGTCAAACTGCGGATACATTTTACTTGCCGACTTTCTAACAACAGCTTATTGATTCCTCCGGTGTTACTTTGTTTCCATTTTAACAATACCGGCAATACCTGCTGCTCTACTAAGCGAAAGCCTTATTTTTATTTTATGTTCAGCTAATATTCCGCACTACCAAAATTTATTTTTAGGGTGACTTAGTTTATTTTTATACCATGATGCGTAAATAATAAAAATGTTTTCCAGTTTAGCTTTGTACAGAGTAGTCGAATAATGTATCAGGATACTGGGAGAGTTGCTTGATTCTACATGTTAAAATAAAGTCACTAAGTTATATAACAAAAAGTCGAAAATTCAATGCTTCTCGAGTTGCAGCCTGTAAATTTTTTTTTCTCATTTGTAACATCTTGCGGTTATTAATTAAACTGTCGCGTTAATATTTGGCTTAGGGATTACGCTTCATGACTTCATTCTGTTCTGAAAATGTTTCTATACAGGGTGTCCCATTTTCGATACTCTTATAAGGCATCTCTGTAATTGTTAGTGTATCAAAAAAGTAATGTAGGTGTAATGTGCTCTTTTTGGGTCAAGCTTATGTAAAATTAAAATTTAGGAAATTTTCGTTCATTTAAGAGATACGGGGGAAAATCAAAAAATTGACAATTTAAAAATTACCTTATATTTTCTTAGTTAAAAGAGATACAGAAAAAGGTTTCATAAAGTTGTTATGTTGAATAATCTGCAGTTTTCAGAATAAGTATACGGGGTCAGGTAAAAAAGTTATCGGACCTAACCTCATTTTTTCAAAATGGAACATCCTATATATTTTAATCTAAAAAGATACTATTTTAAATTCGCGTTTCAAATCTATAACACACCATGGATTGGATATTGGCGATTTATTAAACTTTATTACTTTAAACCATAGTACACCGTGAAAAAAAAGCTAATATACTAGAACAACTATGTTGACTATTAACATTTAACGTCAATTTCATTTTTACATATTCATTTATAAAAATGACTTTTCAACATTTTGAAAAATTTGATATGGTATCAGTTTATATTGAAAGTGGAAATAACGAAGAAATGGCGCAAAATGTATATTTTGTTCGGGTTTGTTCGCGATAATCCCCGTTATTTTTTACCTTGATCTGAATCTTTCATTTCGTTTGAGAGTAATAAAGTTTAAATAAATCGCTTAGGAAACCAATATCATCCATGGTGTGTTATATATTTGAAAAGAGGGTGTTCCATTTAAAAAAATTAGGTTAGGTCCGATAACTTTTTACCTGACCCCGTATACTTATTCTGTATATTATTCTATAAAGAGACTTCCGTATAAAACATCGGTATCTCTTTTAACTAAGAAAATATAGGATAATTTTGAAATTGTCAATTTTCTGATTTTCCCCCGTATCTCTTAAGCGAGCGAAAATTTTCACATTTTGATTTTACCATTTTAAATTTGTCCCAAAAAGAGCACATGACACCTACATTCCTTTGATAGCACTAACAATTACGGAGATATCCTATAAAAAATATACTCTGCCAGCAGAAGCCACTTTACACGAAATTGAAATTTAATTTTTGGCATATCTTCTTTGTTTGGACAGTTATTGGAAGAAAGGATAGTAGGTAATTTTAAAGACAAAATAATACCGTGCCGTTTATTCTAGTAGATAAATCATTTAGGCCCAAAACTGGAATTTAAGTTTTTGTTAGCAGTAAAATCAGTTTTTCAAATGGAAGAAAAAAAACATATTGGATTTTCGTCTTTTTATTTTTGACCTACTACCCAGTAATCACGAAACATCTGGGACGTCCCATATAGGTCCAGACGTCCCAGAAATGGGATGAGTTGAACCGGTAGTCCCTGGGACGTCGATGGAACACAAGAAACGTTCTTATTAGATCCCGCTCAGGACGTTCTACAGATGTCGTGTTTTACATCCGTAGAACATCTCCAATGGCATACGTAATTACATCCAGGAAAGTAATAGAATGAAATAAAATAGCAAAGTTAAATTTATATATTATACACTAAATTCACATATCGGAGATTTATCTGTTTTACCGGGGAATTATATTTTGAACGCTATAGAATTTTTAACCTAAGTTTTTCTGTCTGTCTTGGCTTGGTTGGGTCCTTGGGCGGTGACTCGTTCATTTCGTTATTTGTGCGCCAAAATAAGTTTCCTGCTTCGAACAAAGATGTTTGTTAAAAAGACGCATGTGAAATTCTAATCTGCTTTCCTATTAGCCCGACATACATCATATTGGCCTAAAATGCTTCACTGTTAGCCAAATATGCTTCCTACTGTCCCAATATCATTGACTTGGAACAAACATGAACCCGGTACTTATATCTACTTTATACACACTGTGACGCCTGTTGTAACGATAATAAATGCAAGAAAAAAGAGATAGGGATTCAATCTGTAGAATCTCCATCTCTTTTTATCTTCTGTTTGTTTCTCTGTCTTCATTCCGACCTCTGACATATGATAGTTGTTTATTTGGTAGTGTCAAACGTGAAAGCAGCAGAGTTGTTAATGTCGCAGAAAAATTGAATTTACTACATTGTTACATTTGCTACGTCGCCAACGTAGTAAATGTAATTATTGGTTTGATTGGCTGAAAGTGTCAAAAACACTATATAACATCAACTTTATTATTATAAATTTGATGTTAAAAGTAGGAAATTCGAGTGAAGAATTAGAAAATAGTAGTTTTTGGTTATTGTTCTTCTGTTGCGTCTTGCTTCACGATTTCATCTAAATAAAAATATTCTAAAAATGAAAGGTGACAGTAGTAAATGTAACAATATATACATATACTACGGTAGTAAATTACGTAGTAAATGTTACATTAACTACTTTAACAACCCTGGAAACCGGGTATGTAAGATGGCCGTTCCAATAAGGGCTTTATAAAAAGTTCGATCCGAACGCTCGAAGGCGACGTAATGTCTTTTTCTAATTAACAGGAAACGACAAATAAAAATTATACTAATTTTCAGAGCTCTCCGTTTGTTTTTCTGGAAAGTTGTTTACAAACTACATAAGAATGTGAATTGTTTATTCTTCAAAGACTATGCACCAAAGCCGTATCCGCTTTGATTTGAAATCCATGGCCACGATGGATATGTGCCAATGCTGGATTCGACACGACGCCGACGGCATGTCACAAACACCGATGAACCGATGAAAATCACGTCAAGTCTATAGGTGGCTTAAGAGTTGTTAGTAGTTATGAAATGATTTCTTATAATATGTGGGACAAGAACATAAAAATTCTATGTATAATTTATTGATGAAATGTAACTGAAGAGGCTGTTTCTATTAAATTTTGGTATGCAAGGATTTTATCTAATGTTTAATTAAATAATTTATAAGAAAGTAACTTATTAATCACGTTTAAAATAATAATGAAAGTCTAACTCTTGATTGAAGATATTTTCAAGTTATATTTAAGATAAATGCTTTTCCGTTAAAATAAAACATTCGTCGTCTTCTCCTTTTAACCCTCATTTATATTCAAAACGATGCTTACTCATAGGATAAAATATATATTTTAAAGTGGGTCTTTATTGCCGACACGTCATATCTACGAAATGGCACTATTTTCATATTTGTGTATTTACTTCATTGCCCTTCATATAAAAGCGAAAATAAAGTGGATCAACGGAATCGATAAACTGTCAGAAATATTAACTAATAGAAAACGCAAAGATACGGTTCTGAAAGCTATTTTTAATGTTAAACATTTGCTCTGCTATGGGCATCATAAAAAAACCCAATAACTTAATAAAAAACACACAACAATATTGAATAAATTCAATATTTTTAAAAAGCTTATAGAAAAACGAGTTGAGTGTTGAATTGGTCAAATTTATTTTAAAAAATGTTTTTATTTAGTAAATTCTTTCTGTGCATTATTAATAAATTCTCGTCGAATTAACCTTATTTCTTGAGTAAAAGAAATTTTTAAGTCTTTCGCAGGTATTGTTTCGAACAATTTATCTTTAATGTAACCTAATTAGAGAAAGTCAACGGGGTTTAAGTCTTCATATCTTGTCCCATGCATTTCTATTTTTATAGCAATTTAAGAGTTATTTAACAAAATGTATCTTTAAAATGATGAACCAAGAACTACGGTCCTACACGGAAAGAAAAACTTAGTTAAATTTACTATAAAAAATAGTACAATTAACCATAATTTATGGGCCTATATGTGACTGAAATAACTTTTAGTAAGAACTGCCAGAAAATTATAGCTAAATTAAAAAAAAAAAAAATTATTCTCAATTTCAAACTTGATTTTCTCGCGAATCGATGAATCGATTTCGCTAATTTTTCTTTTGAACTGTAGCTTTTTTCTTTGGTAATTGCACTGTGATAGAATTTTTTATTCAGATTTCAGTTTTAGGCTTATACAGGGTGCAAAATCAGAATAGCTTTTTTATGTTAAATTTGAGTCACACTGTAGGAAGCATTAGCAACAACAACGGGTGTATGATGAAATCTACTAATGTAAACATTTTGTTCCTTTAATTTCTCTGATATCTGTAATATCAAAGAAAATATCTGAAATAACTTTATTTAATGGAGACTTTGTGATGTTTTGAGCTGAAATTTCCTTAACAGCACGGACGAATATCGTACCTTCACTTGGGGGTTTATCAGTGACATTTTGTCTGAGCACGTTTACGGTTATCCTTTTCGCTCCGTACATTGGGAATAATTGTTTACTAATGCACGATAACGCAAGAACTCATATTGCGCGCATCGTCAAAGAATATTTACATGAAGTAAATATTGGAACTCTAAATTGGCCACCGCCCAGTCCCGATTTGAATCCTATAGAGCACGTATGAGATATTATTGGTAGGGTACTGACACAGCATCAATCCAGTCCTCCCAACCTGCAAGATGTCCAAATAATGGTTACCGATATTTGGAATGGACTTGACCAAAATAAAATATCCAATTTAATATCGAGTATGCCGAGGAGATGTGAATTGTGTGTGTTTGTCATTAGAAGTAGAGATGGGAACACGCGCTACTACTTTTTTTCTATTTATTGTTAATTAGTGTTATTCTATTTTAATTTAAAAAAAAACATGTTCTGGTATAAAACTGTGTATTTTCTTTGATATTACAGATATCAGAGAAATTAAAAAAACAAAATGTTTAGAAGACATGAGGCTACAGTATGATTTCATCATACATTCGTTGTTGCTGCTAATGCTAACTACAGGGTGTCTCAAATTTAACGTAAAAAAACTATTGTCATTCTTGCACCATGTATAAGCCTAAAACTGAAATCTGAATAAAAAATTCTATCACAGTGCAATTACCTAAGAAAAAAGTTACAGTTCAGAAGAATAATTAGCGAAATCGATTCATCGGTTCGCGAGAAAATCAAGTTTGAAATAAAGCATAATTCTTGGTTATGCATTATATGTGTTGCCAAGTGTATTAGTAAAGCATTTATATTTTTGTAAAATTTCTAAAATCTTATCCCCACCTATCTCCTAACGAGGAGCGAGGTCTGTTTGATCCGTTTCATCTGATTTAAACTCATTCATTCACTCATTCTTGTAATAAGCATCTTTACAATACTTTATTTAAATTTGGTCATTTTTACAATAAAAAATTACAATAATAGTCATCAGTAAAATGAACCATACAATTAAAAATATTTACGTACTGAAGTTATAAATAAATTATTTTCACTTAAATTCGTTGTAAAATTTACAATATATTTTAGTTCATTTTGCTAAATTTATTGGAATATTATTGCTATAGTTTTTTTTTGTAAATTATGTTTAACAATGAAAATTGTAATTATTACAATATTTTATAGGAAATCGTACAATAAACGTTACTATAATAATTTTACTATAGTGTTGTTAAAATTTACTAAATTCATTAGAAATTCTATACTTTTTTAAAAAAAATTTTAAAATATTATTTTGGTACAGATTATTATTAATAAAAAATGTAATTAATACTATATTTTATATGAAATTTTACTATAGTCTTTTCCCGTATAACACATTCCTGTCAGTAGGTACACCAGCAAATAAATGATAAATATTTCGTCGTAGGCATTTTATTTCAATGTTAATATTATTTTATGTTAAGATACTATTTCCGCCTCGTAGTATCATAATCATTGTAACTTTTTCCTCAACTGAATGACTCATGGCGATAGAAATATTCACAGGGAAAATTATTTAGAGAATTATAAACGCTATATTATTATTTAAATATGAAGCTATATCAAGTATTGACAAGTGTAAACCTAATTATAAAGGTGATTACTGGTATTTTCATTTTAACCTGAATTAAACTTAAACAGCATCGTATTCCGGATTTAGGCTAGTTTTAAGATAGAATTTTCTTAATAATATCGTAAAATCGGTATGTGTAAAAAAGTTCAAATTTGGCTAACTTCCTACTCTCATTATTCTATTTAAAAAGTTTTAATAAAAGTTTTTCTTTAAAATCAATACGCAACCGAATACTTGACCACTTCGAAATTTACATGGAGAATTACATGTGCCCTTTTCGGACGCACCACCCGGTATATGTACGTGCTCCATTGCTGCTGATACAAAGCAAAAATAATGCTGGACCAAGAGAATCAATAAACTCTTGTTGATATGTCAGGAAACATATTGTAGCCTAAGGGAATGCCTACCTGTTACAATAGACATGTCACCAGCAAGAGCCATTGTAAACCTTCCTTTATTTTTAAATTCACTTGGAACATGATACAAGAATTTACGAGAAACTTATAGGTTTTGCCTGAGGTTGATATGTTTGTTACCGGCTTTCAACAGAGGGAGAAGTTCTGGATTTATCGATAGGAATGTCTCTCTGCTATATTATATAATATATTGCATATCCTTTAAAAACCGGATTAACTCGAAAATTATAAATTTTACAGGAAACGCAAATGAAATTTTAAATTAATACATTTTAAGTTTAAGGTATGTTTTAGGGTTTATGGTATTGGGTTGCAATTTCTATACAGGGTGTTATGGAAATGACGTATTATATTTAAATGGGGGTGGGGTAATAAACACTCTTACGCACAGGTCAGTCCTCGCTACTGTACAACATTTCACCCAGAGCCAATGGCAATGTTGCCAAACTTAATGTAAAACTGAAATTCCATATAAAATTATAAAAATAAATTATTTTCTATCTACTTGTATTTATCCGTATACCTAAAGAGCGAGGAAATCCAGGCACAAACACAATCAGTTTTTTTTCTTTTTCAAGGGAACACTCCTGGAAACACTTTATGTACACACACTAATAGTGAAACAGAACCGATAGTTAGCTTTTGAAAATACAATAATACAGATTATACTACAGATTATTAGATTTTATTACACGCGAGAAATTTGACGTCCAGAAGAAACGCGTCAATAGAAACAATATTCAAATATTATTTATGTATGGGCAAGATACACGCGTAAATCGGAAAAACAGAGCATTGGCTGAGAGAATGTTGGTGATCGATAAAAAGGTATAACAGAATGGAAAAGTGTTTAAATTATTTTATTTTGTCTAAAGAGTTTAATGTTTATTGTCTAAAGAGTTTAATGCTTACATATGACAACACCGGTCAGAATTCCTTGATTGCTTACATATATCGCAGTGCCACAAAGGTGTTTTTCTGGTTTGACGTCAGGCCACTTTTACCGATTGAAAGCGCCATTTATGGCTATTTTTCTTCAATTTGTCTTTATCTCAGGAATTGCCGGTTTAAATATAATACGTCATTTCCATAACACCCTGTATTTAATGATTAACTCTAGAGAAATAAATATTTAAATTAATAATATTTAATAATTATTATTCTTTGAAAGTGGTCAAGGTTGTATTAATTTTTTTCGAAATAATACAATTTTCTTTCCAAATCTATTAGTTCATTTTTGACATATACACTGACACTATCTAATATTAGGAAACATTTATTTTTAAGAACAAGAACTACACTATATAATCGGATATTTTGAGTGCTTCCCAGAAATGGCTTCTGGCAAGCAACGAAAAAAAGAAAGCCTAAATTGTTTTTTATCTTATACTTATACCCTTAACAAATGTCAATAAAAATAACGAGCTCGACGAGTGTTATCGAGTAAATTTGATCGTATCAAGTCGATTATTCGAATATCATGGGCAATATTTTAAACATTTCGATGGAAAATTACAAATCGAATCGACCAATCGAGTTTCGTGAGGCGGCTGCAGATACAAAAATTAATTATGGGCTTATTCACTTATTCTTCACTTCTGACATTTTAGTCCCGTTTTAAATTAAAAACTCTTTAGCTGTGATTCTTTTTCTTCAGAAAAATTATTAATGTTAAATAATAACTAAGTTTGTAGTTAATTACTTAATAGCTAAGACGTGTCTCAGCGGGCCAAGTTTTAACATGACGCGTAACATTTTATTATATTATAATGCCACCATATAAACTTATATGCTGAGGAAAACCGTCGTCTGGGTTATAAAACTGTCAACATAGCTGTGCTTCTAATAATTTACAGTACGTGTGTTATTAAAGCCAAATTGTCCTAAGAATTGAATCTTTTATTATGTATTGATAATGTATTGAGCTCTTGGATATGCCAAGTGATCGTATGAAAGCAACATATGATTTCACAAAGCGTTTCAAGATTGACTGGAACTTTGATAAATGGACAAACAGTGCATCCCCGTCGTTTGACCAGGGTCTAGTTTGGTACACCGATGGATCAAAAACCGCCAACGGTGTGGGCGCAGGTATATTTGCGGAAAGGCACAGGATGAACATGAGCATTCCTCTGGGGACCTACGCCACAGTATACCAAGCGGAAGTTCATGCCATACAAGCATGTGTACTACAAAATCTTGAAAAGGACTACCACGACCAAAAAATTTACATCCTTTCGGACATCCAAGCTGCTCTTAAGGCTCTGAACTCCAATCGGTGTACTTCAAAACTTACACTGGAGTGCCATACCAGCCTAAAAGTACTGGCGGCCAGGGGGAACAAGGTGGAACTCTTGTGGGTTTGTCGGGTTTGTTCGGGTTTGTTCACTCCGGGATATTAGGAAACGAAAAAGCGGATGAACTAGATAGAGCCGGATCTGCTCAAAGTCTCAGTGGCCCCGAACCGGCCTTTGGAATATCAGAACAGGCAACAAAAACAACATTAGATAGATGGTCGAAAAATCTACACCTATCTCGATGGCAAGAGTTACTTGGTCAAATACATGCACGTAATTGGAAAACCATCGAAAATACTATCGAATGGGATGCTAACCCTGGCGCGACCCCAGTTGAAACAAGTGATTGGTCTGCTAACAGGCCACTGCCACTTGCGAAAACACCTTCAACGGATAGGGATAAACAACGGATCCAGTTAATGTAGACTCTGCAGCGAAGAGGATGAAATCGCCTCACACATAATATACCTACCGTTGTGTAGCGCTGTCTCGTAGAAGACAAAATATCTTCGGGAACATACAAAGTGGTGACAACCTCCCACATGACAAGCTTGGTAGAAGGTTACGGGACCTCATAGAAGGAACAAACATCTTCTAACAAGATCGGGGTACACAATAAGCCGAAAGGCTGCAGTGATTTGAATAAATGGTACAAAACAATTTTTCTTAAAACCAAACTTATTTTTAAAATCCTCCTTATTTTTGAGCAAATTTAGTCCATAGACTTGCTTTCGTACGATGCACCGTTTTCGCGTAAAAAAATAAAAACCTAAAAAAAATGTAAAAATTGTTTAAATTTCAACATTCTGTAGCTCAAAAATGAAGAGCTTCAGGACATACGTTAATATTAACTTTCATCTTAAAATCACCCAAGGATTCACAACCTTAGGTATCCACACTCAATTAAAAAAAAACCCTGTATACAACCTTAGGTATCCACACTCAATTAAAAAACACCCTGTATACAGGGTGGTAATTAAGTATGTGCAGTAATTTTAAGAGACGATTCTTTGGGTGATTCTAAGACGAAAAGTTCATATAAACGTGGATCCGCAAATGCTTCGTTTTTAAGATACAGGGTGTTAAAAAAAAAATTTTTAATCGGGTTTTTAAATATCTTAATATCCTTCTGTCAATATTGTTGAAATTTTACAGTTTTATTTATAGTATTAAGGGGCTAATTTAGCCCTAAGTAGATTAAATTTATTGAGTCCAGTGGCGTCCCGGGCGGCACATTAACGAATATTATTGGAAAAAAAGTAAGCCACTAGCTTTATTGGAATTTTTATATTTTTCTCGGATTAAACAACTAAAAATACAAAACTTTTGTCTTTTGAATTTTTTTCGTATCTTACTCTGTTTTCGAGAAAAAAATAAAAATCACTTTGATGCATGTCCCTAGAGATACATGGGTGCATTTTCTCGAACAAACCCAAATGAGATATTTCAGGAAATATTTTGTCTTACAAATCAAATTTTACAACTTCAACAATTTTGCAGCAAGTACAAAATAAAATTATATTGAAGCTTCCTGATGTTAACGATGGGCGAGCTAGTTATTTGTATATCACATCGTCAATGTTGCGCTTATGATATGAAAATGATTAGCATAAGGAATTATAAGCCTAAATATTACTAATAGTATTGATAAAATCGATTTTATTATCCTTAAAATGATATTATTCCAAACCTTTTAGACATTTTTGAGGTGGGTTCTATATTTTTATAAAAAGTTATTAGGAAAAATTCTATCGGTTATGCTCACTGTCAGTCTCATGCCGCTTTTTTAACAAGTGGGTAAAACATATAAATGTTTCCTTATCTTCCTTTAAAAAAATACACCTTTAATCTTGACAGCTCTGTTAAAATATTCAAAGCTATTAGACTTGACGCCTGAAACATATTTTTTTTTTCAAAAAAATAACCATAACCAGGATAACCAATATTAAGAAATTTTTTTTATTTTAGCACCGCCATATGGCATACAATAAAGTGATGCAGCAGATCAATAATTTTCAATAAAGTTTATGTGGTTATATAAAACTTTTATGGGATACCATTGTGTGTTAGCATTTTATGTACTAATAAAAATAACAGAGCTATAAAGTTGCTGCTTTAAAAACATATTTAATCAAAGTTTGGCCATGTGACATATTTAATACAATAACATTAGAAAATGAAACTGTTGCTTTACAGATGATGATATGGTTCCATAGGTTATACGCGTTGATCCGATATATTTCAACTTGTAGGTTAAATTGAAGCATACAGAGGAGGTCAAATAAACCAAATTTGTCATGGAAAAAATTACTGAAGGCCCGATAACGGAGATAAAGAGCCCCAAAGGAGTACCCAGCGATTTCCTTTGTTTGCTATAACTTTTTAATTCTAATATTTTATAAAAGCCATAAAGAGTCATTCAACCATACTACAGTAGATGTTTTCTCAGGGAAGTCTGGAACGGACTTTGACCGGTGTCATTTGACAAAGCTGTAAACTGATTTCTTAAATCCTTTAGTTATTCCTCTTTAAAAAAGGGACTGCCAAATCGTT
Organism: Barypeithes pellucidus; assembly: GCA_963991005.1. Taxonomy (NCBI): domain Eukaryota; kingdom Metazoa; phylum Arthropoda; class Insecta; order Coleoptera; family Curculionidae; genus Barypeithes; species Barypeithes pellucidus. The sequence continues at coordinate 29,577,414 of OZ022556.1, read as the reverse complement.
TTTATACACGTACTACAACTCATAAGTTGTAGTAACGCATTTTACTTTATTTTGGCCTGTGTATGCTTCGAGAGATTAGGAGGTACTTACTGGACACCCTGTATTGTGTGTGTGTTGTATATGTATGTTTCAAAAAACTTCGCGACAAAATATACTGAGTGAGTAAGTGTGCAAAAATAACTTCAATTGGTGTTGCTTCTACACATGTTTACAACTATAAACCTTACGTATAGTAATAAATTTAATATCGCAAAAAGTTTATCGCCATTCTGTAGTTAGTTAATAAAACAGGAAATAATACTAATATGGTTATATCTAAATTTAATTTCATTATAATAGAATACACATATTACATTGCATTCGATATAAATGTTCTTACACAAGATACTCAAGTACACTACACTAACTTGTTTTGTTAGTCCAAGTTTGTATACATAGGATGGTAAGTCGCATCCTAATAAATTGTAAGCGTTTAACAAAACTGTAAACCGTAATGCAATAAATTGTAACTTTAAAATTGAAGGATATATGTAGTACATTGTAATAAATAGAACATTATAAAAAATTAAGTTCCACAATACACACATGTATTCTATATAAACGAACTTATATAAGATTTGACTCTATCACACTTTTAACTCAATCAATCATAAAAAGATTGAATTGCTTCAAAGGGAAACGTAAATCGTAATGAAATAAATTGGATCCTAACAAGCGAGAGTGTATATATTGTAATAAATGAAACGCCGAAATATTTATATATTTAAATTATATTTCTTGACAATAGGACAGATAAATTTGGCTTCTTTATACAGGGTCCTGCATCTCACCTCCCGATTTCTGTAGCTCGGTTATTAATTAACTTAAAACTTTAATATTTTGCACGCTTTACCAGTACCCTAGGACGCGTTTCAGGAAAATATTTTTGGATATACAGGGAGTCCCAAAAAGTGTGACGTCATAATAATATATTTCTTTAGATTACATGGTATATATTTTATTGCTTATTTGGATGTCTCTTTTAGTCACTTACATACCCCCAAAAATTAGATTGAAATCGGTTAAAAACTAAAAAAAAAAAATCTGTTTTGCTGCACTTGTTTTACAAGTGAATAAAAATATAATTGGTGCATCTTATACAAGATGATTATTAAACAAGGTCTAACAGTCTCGTTAACCAAGTTTGATTTCACATATTGTGTAGGGTGTAAAAAATTTTGCGTCAAACTTTTCGAATTTTAAAGCACTTTATTTTTCTTATTTCCAATTGGAGCCCCTGTATATATTTTCGTCATTTGATGCGGAATTAAAAATTTAATATTTTCCTAATTACAACCCTATCGCAATCTCTAACAGATTAAGAGTTATTTACAAAAAGCTCATTTTTAACTATTCCGATAGCCATTTCAATACATAAATAGTGTTTCAAAGCCCCCTTCGATTTTTATTCATTAAAATTACCATTGGAATAGCTGTTAAATTAGTTTTCTGCAAATAACTCTTAATGGGTTATGAATTGTGAGAGGATTATAATTAGGAAAATGTTTGATTTTTAATTACTCATCGAATGATATAAAAATATACAGAGACTCCAATTGGAAATAAATAAAATTAAGTGCTTCAAAATTGGAAAAATTTGAGACTAAATGTTGGACACCCTGTACAATCTGGATGAATCAAACATAGTTAAAGATTTACATTACAATTATCTTGCATAATTTTATTAACAAAGCACTATTTCAATCAAATTGACGTCAATTGACGTCCAAATTAATACACACTTTTTTGGGACTCCCTATGTATATTCAAAAATATTTTCCGGGAACTAAGGTACTTGTAAAGTCTGCAAAATATCAAAATTTTAAGTTAATTAATAACCGAACTAGAAGACGTAGAACCCTGTATATATAGGACATCTTTATGTAAATCAGAAATAGTTTCAAAGGAAAACATAAATCGTATCGTCCGTTCAAAATAAAACATGTGGACCTGTATCAAGTGTTTTATATATTTTTAAGTCTTCAATATAATAAGTTACTTGCAGAGGTAAGTTGTTAACCAACAAAACAAAATCAATTAAGAATAATACATTATACATAATGCACGTTTGAACTACAATACCATCTATGATTTAACTACCTGTCAGAAGAGATAACTAAAATGTGCAAGAATCAAATAAATTATTTCTTTTATTATCTGTTCCTTGTTGTTGAGGATTGTGTTGAAAATCCGCATGTTATAAATCAAAACTCATAGACGGTTTGCTTCGGTGCTGTGTTAGAGGAAATCTTGTAATTGGGTCAGTTGTTTTTCTATTGGAAATGCATTTTTTATTCACTGCCCACACAGAGAGTTTTCATCTAAGTTGTAGCGCGATGGAAGTAGAAATATACGGATTTATTCCGACCAGATGTCATGGTTACTCTTTTGGCGCATTTACTTATTGAACAACAGTATTTTTCTTCAATGTATGAGCGGTAAGATATTAATTAATACATTACGTTTAGTCCGTTTGAGACGCCTAGAAATCTGAAAATATTGCGACCATAGTAATATTGCATAATTAATCAGAAGCAAATACAGGGCGTCATGGAAATGACGTATTATATTTAAAATTCATGAAATGAAAAGAAATTGAAAAAAAAATAACCAAAAATGGCGCTTCAATTAATAACCGAATTATAACACCTTAAGTAAAACCAAATGAACACACCTGTTACTACTGACCAAACATAAACAAACTGTAGCCATATGTAAACAAAGCAATATTGAGATAGGTTATGGCCAAAACGTCAATGAAATTTTAGCAATGTTGTCGTTAAATTTCTTTAGAAGGTCAATAACCGGTTGACAGAAGATGTTTATTTTACCGGTACATTTCTAAACCTTTACATTCAGTTGTTCACTGGGAAATTTTTTTTTAATTTAAGCTCTGTTACCTTTTCGGTATTATTTAAAACAACACCTAAATGCACATTAATTAACGCACACACAACACTTTTGCTGGCTAGAAAATGGCCCCATCTAAGTTTTTTACATGGATGATGGATTTATGAACATAAAATTATTTACAACTACATATTGTTCTAATGGTAATTAACAGATATACAAGTTGATGAAGGTAATATGTACCGTGCCAGACAAAAAACTTTAAACTCAATTTTCTCTAAATAATTAATAAACAAACAGACCCGTTAACCACTTCACGTAACAAAACGCTCGGGCAGTTTGATTTGACATTTTCGTTCTTCTTCTTTTTTCTGTATGGCATCACTTACACAACAACGCCACAATGTTGCTGATGTTTTATAAGATTATATTCATAAATTATGTCATTTGCTTTTGAATATTACTTCTCCGTATAATTTTCATTCATGCTTTAGCAAAACTGGCAATAGCGCAATAGTTCTGGTATTTTCCGAAATGTGCGTGCGATAGAGAGATATAAATTATTTTCTAATATTATAAATTTGCTATTCTACCGAGATGGAATATTTAATCAGCGAGTTATAGAGGAGAGAGAAACCCAAACACGTTAGCCGCTGTACTACAAAAGTAAAAAAGTTGAAACTACAAGACTTCCTTTACTTTATAAGAAGATTACAACAGTGGTACATACAGTCAAGTCGAAGTACCTGACTAATTCCGAATGATAGTTCACAGTTGAGGTTGGCTTTACCCGAGATGGAATATTTAATTAGCGAGACCAATAGCCCAGATAAGGTTTTTCTTGAACATATCGGCAGGTATTATTGATAATCACCTAATAGGACCACATATCCTGCAAAACGACCAGCCAGAACTTTTAGAAAATGTTCCTTTAGGTCGATAAGGGACATTTGGCTTCTGCAAGCATAGTTTACGGATTGTCACTGAAATTTGGACGTCCTATGTGCGTTTATTCTAGCGTACGGTAGTGTTTATAGTGGTTTTGTGGGTGTATGTATCTTTCTTTAAGTGATTTAGTTAGTTTAGATATGCCGGTCATGTCCCCGAGATTGGAAAGAAGAGGACAAAGCAGTTTTAGTGGGTATAAGCAAGCGAGGAGTAGACTGTGACTTTGAGTTTACTTCTTAATAGCTATTAGGCAGTCCCACACTATTAGCAGGGCACGTATAGAGCATAAAGTGTTAGCATGATGTGATGAGCATAGAGTATCCTCGATTTACTTTCCTTGTAGCCTAAGGTAAGCTAAATAATTAATTTTATAAGAAACTAAAAGTTCTACAGTTTTACAAAGTTTGGCAACATTGTAGGAACATGTGTTTGTCAGACAGTTCCGCCGGATAATATCATATAGTGCCGCGGAGTCACCTGTAGGTTTAGGGGTGAATTACTCCACTTTTTAAACGTTCGATTTAAAAAAAAAATGTAGCGCTTCTCTAGGACACCCCAGGAGTCACCCATTTAAATATAATACGTCATTTCCATAACACCCTGTATGTATTAACGGAGACTTTTATACAACAATTTGCAACTGGAAACCTTCTATAAAACCTTTATAAATTATAATTATCTCTTAATCAAATATTTCTATTCCATGTCCAGTCCCATTTATTCCTAGGAATTTTGTAGATGTCTGGAGAGGAAATCTAGCAAGCGAGATTAATGTAATCCAATAGGGTTCCAAATCGTTTTCTAGTAAAGTTAACCACTACTGATTTATTTTCGTAGATTTCTAGTCCATGTCCTCTTGTCTTATGGTCACACCATGATATTTTTCTTGTTTGTTGGATGGATTTTATAAGGGTCAAGTAACAACTAATATAATCGAATATTTATTGAATTTGTAATTTTTTATATTTATGTGCCAAATGATTTTAAATCTAGGAGGATACTGCTTTGGTTCACAGTCTGTGAAGAATAAACAATTCACATTCTTAGGTAGGTTGTAAACAACGCCCAGGAAAACAATCCAAGAGCTCTGAAAACTAGCATAATTTTTCTTTGTCGTCTACGGTTTATTAGACAAATACATGACGGCGCCTTCGAGCGTTCGGAATATAATTTTTATAAAGCCCTGTAGATTGTTTATTTTTCTGTTCAGTTCTCATCGTGGTGCCTAATTTTTCCAGAAATATTGCGTACCAATGTTACGTCTGACGTATGTTCAAAAATATATTCAGCTCTTGTGACTAATGAATATAATTATCTAAATTAAGTGTGTGGTACAGCGATATTTGATTTTCGTTTCGGCAAAAACCGTCCATTTCCTTTTTAAACTTTAACGTAATCCTAAAGCACTTAACCATTTACTAAAAGGATCACAGTTATTAAATGAAATACTGGTCCTTTCCCTGAAACATGAGGTTTCCTTGGCCGATGAATATTTTATTAAAAAAGGTTTTTAGGTTTTTTTTCTATCGCATTCGAGAAAAAGCTTTGGCATTTTAGGGTAGTTTTTATATTTCCTGTTTCCTGAAGATATATCCCACGTCGTTTCCCCTTTATAGTATTAGCTTCCAAGTGATAAGAAAATATGACGTATTTTTTTTCAGTTCCTATCCACTTAAAGCTATCGTTCCTGTCTTGGGAGATTAAAAATTATAATAAACAATTCGAATTAGTAGTTTGATATCTGATTGTATTAGGCAAGATACGGCAAATACTATTTATAATTCAGGGCTCGACAGGCCTATAGCCCGGCCCGGATAATAGCTGTACCATTATTTGTTTATCGTTTGTTATACAGGGTGTCCGAGAAAATATGGAAAATCTCCCGGAAGTTCATATAAACTTTTCTCGTATAGGCCTCCTCTTCCGAGATATGGGCTCCCAAAGAGCTCCAAGGGAATCAAGTTTTTACACATAATTATTGAACCAGTATATTTAAATCTTTTTTTAATATGATGTATACCAGGTAAAACCCTTCAAATTGCTATCCAAGAAAGTATTATGAAATACTCACAAGCTGCAGGGACGGACTAGCCGTTACACTCATGTCCCCTTTTTTCAACGCCCTGTATGATAAGAATTACTTTTGATAACGGTTTTTACATATTTTTAACTATTGACTAAAAATTAAGTCTTACTCTTCATTCATGTCGCTAATCCTAACCGTTCACGAAAAATCGTCATTTTATTTACACTGCGTCCCCTAACTTCTCACGGGTGAAATATGAATAAGCGGAATTTTGAAGGTTGAACATTTGAAAGGAACAAAGTTGTATGGTTTATTGAAATAAGCCAGATACATGATATAGAGAAAGAGTACTTAATTTTTAATGAATAGCTAAAGGTATGTAAAAAAAGGGACATGAGTATCACGGCTAGTCCGTCCCTGCAGCTTGTGAGTAATTCATAATACTTTCTTGGATAGTAATTTGAAGGGTCTTACTCGGTATACATCATATTAAAAAAAATTTAAATATACCTGATGGTTCAATAATTATGAGTAAAAAACTTGATTCCATTGGAGCTCCTTGGGAGCCTATATCTCCGAAGAGGAGGCCTATATGAACTTGTAGTACTTTTTTCACTTGTTTTCTTCATATTTCTTCATATCCGGGAGATTTCCCACATTTTCCCTGTATATGTTCAAGTGCTTAGGAAATAATTTTTCCATCATATTGTACGACACAGGAATCTGAAACAGGGACGAAAGGGAAAGAAAGGTCAAAAAGTAATCACATTTTTTCCAAGAATAGGTCCGCTGAACTCACCATTCCCCCATCAAATACTAGCAGAAAAACCCAGCATTAAAATAATAAAAGGTTTCCGCTCCGACGCTGTGGCCGACCTCGACGCACGCCTAATTATACTGTGCATTTGATATCTTTTTCCTCAGACGTTAACCAATCAGACCTTACACAAGCATCGGTGTCGTCTCGTTCGACGACGAACTGTCGCTGCTGGGGTCAGATTTACAGTTTAAAAAACTATTTCAAATATATGTCATGAATTTAATTATACCAAATATTAATTTTCTATAATTATTTCGCATTAATATAAAATAAACATTGTGGTTCCAGTTTTCATTTATAAGGTAATTTAAATTCGGTATTTTATTAATAAATACGAATTACAATTTTTTAATAAATTGAATAAGACAACCCGACAGTTTCACTTAGTTTTTATTTTTTGCCGCACTGTTTCAAATTAATGTGTCAAACAATACTTATTTATATAAATTAGTTGATCTGATGGAAAAATCGTTGCAATAGGTAATTCAAACGCATTATTGTTAAGGATGATGCTGAAATATTAAAATTACCAAAAATCGTAAATCTTTTGTTATGGGGAAAACATTCCTAATGTTTTTCGTGTCATGTATGTCAACTTATATTCAAGGGTTTCAAAACACCTTATTTAATTCCATGATATCACTGAGAAAGAAGTCTCCGATATTCCTTATTAGTTAAAACTGATAGGTAATATTAGATTATGTGCCTATGACACTACAATTTTATATTTTGGCGAGTATTTTCCAAATATTCGAACTAATATTACTCATGACTTGAAAATTATACTTTTGCTGCAATCTTATAAGTAATAAGAAATCTCGAAAGTAATTTTTCAGATTTATATCCAAATATGTATTTGGAAGCAATACCAATAATTTTTAATGGAAAATAGCTATGCAAAAGTTCTTCAAATATTAATGCTAATATATAGACAAAAATCTAAATTGGACAAACCTTCGAAAAAGCGTTTTTGCATTCAAATACTCATTGGAGTGTTATTCAAAATTCGACATTATACAGGGTGTAACAAATTCGTCGTTCACCATTGAGATTTCAAAAAATACGAAGTCGGTTAAATTGGGGCTTAATTATTATGGGCTCCATTATGGACCCAATAATATGCCACAAAAAAATCAAAAATAAATACTGGGCCTTTCAAACTATTTGGAATAATATAAAATTTTCCGTTTCGGTTTTTATTCTTTCCTGACTTTGTTCGAAGAGATGTCCACAAGTATATTTCACTTCCTCATTGCTACTTTTTATTCTCCACAAGATGGCATAATGTTACTGACATTCAATTAAGTTTAGACAATAACAAAAAATGTTGCTTATTATCTTTAGACTTGCGAAAGGCATTTGATACCGTGAATCACGAAATTTTATTACAAAGTCTTTTCAATATTGGTATTAGAGGAAATATTTACAATTGGTTTAAAAATTATTTATATAACAGAAAACAGTACGTTTATATTGACGATTGCTCAAGTTCTCAACAAAATATTACTTGCGGTGTTCCTCAAGGATCAATTTTAGGACCAACTTTATTCCTTATATATATAAATTCCATTTCTAAGTTAAATCTAAAAGGTAAAATCAAATTGTTTGCGGATGATACTACAATTTTATATTTTGGCGAGTCTTTTTCCAATATTCAAACTGATATCACTAATGATTTGAAAATTATACTTTCATGGCTGCAATCCTATAAACTTTCTTTAAACTTTGAAAAATCATCTTTCACGTTTATTTCTAAATGTGCAATTGGGAACAATATTTTACCAATAATTTTTAATGGAAACGAAATTAAGTATGTAAAATCCGTAAAGTTTTTAGGCTTATATATAGACGAAAATTTAAATTGGAGAAAACATGTTGAAAATCTTCGAAAAAGCGTATCACCACTCATTGGAATATTATTTAAAATTAGAGATTATATACCTTTAATACATTTAAAAAATATTTATTATTCATTAGTTTATTCAAAATTTCAATATTTAATATCAGTTTGGGGATCTGCATATGCCACAATATTAAACCCTTTAAAAAGACTACAGAACAAAATTATAAAATGTATTCATAAACTCAATTTTTTGGAACCGACAGCAAATTTATATAAACCAAGAGGATATCTAGATCTGAATAGTTTATATAAATTAAAAATCAGTATACTAATTCATGCAATTAATAATAAAAATAAAAAATCTTGTATAAAATTTATAAAATTAACTGATATACACAATCATAATACCAGAAATATTGACCATTTAAAAAAAAATCAAATTAAAAGTAGAATAGGGATGAAATCTATTTTATTTGATGGAATAAATATTTATAATACATTACCTAAAGTATTAACAAAAAATTTAAATTTAAAATTGTTTAAAAAAAATGCAAAGAAATTTTTTCTGGAAAACATACAAATTACTTAAAAAAAAACCATTTATAATAATTTTTATTTTGAATTTTTATATTGATTAATTACTTATTTAGGTTCTGTTATAATATTCCCTGTAATGGACTACAATAGCTCGTTGGGAATAAACATTATTATTATTATTATTATTATTATAATCAGATCTTTAATACGACATTTCATCTTTGGACCAACTTTTTTTTACATACGGTATATAACAATTACTGGTTTTCCGACTATATATCTAATACAAATAAAATGTTTCTATAACTCTACCACTTTTTTAAGTCTTTTAAAGGAAGGTAATTACATTATCGAATTAAACCGATTTTTTTTAAACACAAGTATGTTATAGAAACATACTACAGGTATTTTAATGAATTTATAAATTTATAAATAATTTTTTTATATTCCTGAAAGTAGATTTAGCTTCTCTTTGATTATTTTAGACAAAAGCCGATATTTAAAAAAAATAAGATGAAAACCACTGTATTTATTTATGATTTTTTTTTTCGGTATATTTTTGATCCCATAATTACGCGATTTTGCTATAAGTTTAACAGACGTCGTATCGCTTACCCTTTCCGAAAACTCAATGGTGAACAGCAAATTTGTTACACCCTGTATACCTATAACCCACTTATTACACAATATACAATCATATAAATATTTATTTTTTTATTTTAAGCTGCATTAACCCCTTACAAGTTTTTTATTTCATTATTGGGGATAAAGTTTTTCTACGAGCACTCTTATGCTATTCAAATAGATTTATTTTCTATTAACGCCAGCTTCAAATAAACTACTTTTATTTTTACCTGACGTAGAATCCAAACGTGCTTTATCCAGAATGAACAACTATACCGCTTCTTAAAAAACATCGTCGATAAGATAAAGTATAAAGTTTGTTCGCTTGTAACGGTTTGATTTGGTCACTGAGCCACTTTTGAGTTTTATAGCTATACAGTGACAGGCTTGCAGTACTAACCTTACATCCTGGCGTTGCTGCCTGATGTGCATTCACTTTGTGGGGTTTTGTTTCCAATATGCTTCGTAAAACCTGTTAAAGACTTCTCACATGCTGTGTCTAGTGTAACACTTTTTGGGAAGAGTCTGCACTAAGTGTAGGACTTCATTCTGGGTTCATCTTGGGTTCTCAGGACTGATTCCCTCAGTTATGGGCATCTAAAGGCTTTAAAACCATCTCTGAAAATTGACCGTTAGTTCTGTATGCATTCTTTCTCTAATTTAACGGCCATTTATCTCTGTAGGCCTTTGCACTACTATAATCCAGACTCACCTGTATCTTTTCCGTGGGATTCCGGCCTTCGGTTTGTGTCCCTTGCTTTTGTTTTTACGAATTTAATATCAATGTTCGTTGTTTATTTCAGTTTTGAGTGATATGACAGCCAATTACGATTAGAGGTTATATCTTTTAGCTGCATTCCTTTCACCGCTCTTAAGTGCTGTACGGCCTAAAGTAGATCGTGATTTTGTTGTACATACAAAAGAGAGGGTTTTTCGTTTTTGGTGTGGTGTATAGTACTGTTGCAATTTCATTCTCCTTCGCTGTTATTCTCTTTTATGGATAGAGTATCGATAATTTGTTAAAGCTGCGACTATAGTTTATCCGCAACGTCGGGTGTCTATGAACACGGTTGCTTTCTATTTAGTCTAGTATGTGCCCGGTGCTGGGTTATTTTCCGCTTCGTGTCACCTGATCGGTGTGTCGGTAATAGAGAAACCGATGTTACCTGCAGGCAGGAAGCATAGAGATATTAAAAAAAATGGTCGTTTTGTCATTTTTTGTTCGGATTAGCCAGTATATTAGTCGGAAAAATTCGATAAGTCGTCCCTTTCTAAAAGTCAAGTGTCGACGAGGCATAAGCCACGAGTTTTTCGGAAAACACATGGGAAGTGTTCCCTGCCGGTAAGGCGATTTGGTTCTCCGAAGAAGTGTAAAACAAATTAGTGCAAGTTTTCTCCCTTGGGTTTTGGAGTGGCACTTATTTTCCCCATATTGGGAATTTGCTTGGTTGGTTTGCTTGGCTCGACATTGAAGACACCATTTTCCTGACGGAGGCCATTTTGGGCATCTTTGAAGAACCCTTGACCATCTGATAAGGTATATTGTATTTTGCATTTTGTTTTGCTTTGAATAGTGGTTCATTGGTCCAGCATAATACTTTCTACTAAATTCACTAGTAAATCAGCGACGGTTTTAGTTTCCTTAATTTCGGGTTTTATTAAATTTCATTAAAATTATTATCAATTTTCTTAAATTCGCACGCCACGTGCTTTACGGTAAAATTCTCTCTGGCTAAAATTTAATGCTAGTTTCGTTATTTTTCAATACTCGGATATTAATTTCATTTTGTCTATTAGGTCTCTAAACCGACTAATTATTAAAAATAATAAATTCTAATAGATATGTCTCAATATGAACTTTTAAATTTAGGGTTTCCTTCATTGGGCAAAAATTTGTATAGAGCCAATGTATTAATTTTGATTTATGTTACGAAAGGGCATAGGGCCAAATTTTCTGTTTTAAGTTCTTAAGTTTGGATTTTTAATCAATAGTGACGATATTTTGTAGCTTTGCAGTAAGAGTAATTTATTAATGGTTTTGAATGAATTTGGTTGTTTTAGATTTCAAATAAATATTGGCCTTATTACCTATCGTACATATGTATATAGTTTTATCTCTGCGTCAGTTGTTACAGTGTTTGGTATGCCGTTTTGAAACAGCACTAATATTGTTGCTATTACTTTTAATTCTTACTTTATTAATGGGGTATTAGAATGGTTACGAGCCTCCGAGGTCCCATCAGGATTTTTATTTTTAATCATGGTATTTTATAATAGAAGGAACTGCAGTAGTTCTTACTTATTTGAATGAGGCATTCAGGCCCAATTTTATAATTTCAGTGGTCGCTACCACCTAGTAATAATAGAAACCATTCAAGCACCTGGCTTTAAATTCACTCATCTTTTGGTTTTGCTGTTTCAGGAGTGTGCATACTAGTTGTTAATTATTGGCTTTGATTACCTTAATTAATTTCTGTGATTCTATTTTAATATTTTGTATCTGATTTTTTTTTATTGGCTTACCTTAATATTGCTCAGTGGTTTGTTTATTAATTTCAGTTTTGATTGTGGATACTGGGATTGATAACCATCCTCGTTTAATTTATTTTAAATTTGATAATGTGTTAAGATCAATTATTTTATTTGCGTTTATAAAGTTTTATTGCTTATGCCATGTCAGATATCTTAATGATGGTCAGTGATGGATGGTACTGTTTATTTTGAATTCTTTCTTTGCTTTGTATTTTGATTGATAATATTTTGGACTCTTTGCTTCCCTTCAGGATTTTGTAACAGTATTTTGAAGGCTTTTGGCTTTCATGTAACCACTTTGCTTTTGCTTTGATTTTTATTTTTATATCATTTTACTAGAGAGTGTTTATTCCCTAGGGTCCTCCGACCGGGGTCAGAGAAACCTTTCTACCTATCGGGTCAAAAGTCACCCCTTCTACCTACCTGGTTACCATCAACCTGGGTTAACACCTACCCAGTTTTCATCAACGAGAGTAATCTGTTCGACCATCAATCAACATACGGTATCGTTCTAGTTAATAAGTTAATTTGTTAATTTCTTTGTTTTTATTTACTAACCATCATTGTTATCGTGCAACACTGGGTTTTTGTAAGCTAAATAATCATTTCTATCGTTTATTTTGGAAAATAAATGCCAAGTCAATCAATTGTTAATATGTGTTTCATTTAGTTCGCTGCACTTTTTTTAACAATATACAGTGGTGTCGACCAGTGGGTCCAAGTTAAGAGGATCCCCATATCATCCGGGAGATTTCCAGCTTAAATCTGGCTTAAGCTGGTGGCGCAAAGGGACCTTCTGCCGCAGAGAGTTAGCTGGCTGCTGCGCAACGCTGGCCATCCCCTTAGCTTGGAAAAACTGTCGCCCATTGTCTTCGTTTTTCTATTTTTTTTAGTAATTTTACCAACAGCGGTTGCTCTAGGGGTATTCGTCATAATACCCCTAGCTCTTAAAAGAATTATTGCGCCAAAGCAACTCCAAGTCGTATCACGCTAGAACGGATATTGATTGATTTTAAGTGTGTTGAAATAATTAATAACATGTTTTAAAGTATTTCCAAAAGTGGGTTGCGGACCTATTGCCTTTTGCATTCAAGAACTCCGGGAACGCAAAATATAATGCAATAAATATGATATATTTCCTGGATCCGATAGAACATGACACTAATTTAATATAAAATAGATAGGTACCTCTAATTTTTTTATGGTTCATTTATTTTAAAAATTGAAAAATGAAATTTTTATCAAATATACTGGGTGTTCATTAAAGATGTGCTAATATATCAGAGTGATTCCTTAATTAACTTAATGAAAATCCGTTTCTATGAATATATGTTAACAATGGCTTAAATATTTTGTTAAATGGATATTGGGATTAAATCAAAGATAAAAATAAAAACTTGACGCAACGTGGTTATGATAAGACATATTTCTCCTTTCAGATTACACCCCAGTAACTTAATAGACTAAGCCAGTGGATTTTATGCTGTTATGACTATAGCAGGTTCCTTTTAGAGAAAAATTGGACTGGGTTACTATCACTCCAAGACATATAATTTCTTCCTGGTCTGTGTAGTGGCGTGATATTTCATGCTGCCTGAGAAGATCTGCATTGGGAGAAGATGTTTTAGAATTCAGAATGAACGATGATGTTATGAGTGACGTATTTTAAACTTCCATTGTCTTTATTGATTTCTAACAAAACGTTTCAAGTACACGACAGTGTTATAAAGTATAATACTGATAGTATTCACCTGATGACGACTGGAGATGGTTACCAGTTGAAAAGTTGTGTCATAAATCAATAAAGACAATGAAAGTCCAAAAAAATGTCTATCGCTCATGATACAGGGCATTGTCTCCAACCTTGAAGCAAAGATGATGTCGTCAGCAAATCTATATATTGGATTTCTTGTTTTCCTTAGAAGGTCGTTAATGTACAGTAAGTAGAGGGTGAGAGATGGGAACATGAATCCTTGAGGAACATCAATATTGATGGTGAAAGTGTCTGAGAGAGATCTGTCAATCGCCACTTGCCTAGAACGGTCCTTAAGAAAACTAGACAACCATGCAAATAATGTACTGCGTATACTGGGAATATATTAAATAATCTAATCAGTCTTGCGAGAGCCTATGTATTATGCTTTTGAGAAATTGAATTAGATTTAGATTAAACGAATTTTTTATTAATTAATTTATGGTTCGACTTAAAATTAGAGTTATAATTTTTTGAATACGTCACTGATTTCTACTCATAAATACCTGTTAGCATGTTGTAAATAATGTATTTTATCTAGATATTTGCATTTCGTCTATCAATTTTAATTCAAGACGATTACGGCAAGTAAAAAATTATAATTCAATCCAAGTATGTTTTCATTTACCAAAATTATAACCAGAATCAGACAAAGGTATTGAATAAATTGCTATACAAGAAGCAAATACTACCTATTATTAGTTAATCCTGTATAAGGTTATATAAACAATCAAGTGTGTGCAGAATTGTATACTTTTTAATTATTGCCTTGGACTTTTCTTGTAAGAGTTTTGAATAAGGAAATAACAACCGGAATGAAATTTACTCACATATTAGTTATTTTGCATTTTTTCTTTGACTTCAAAAATCCTTCTATAGCAACGGTGCTAAATGTTGAGCCTCCTACCAGCTATATCTCATAAGATTCAATCGAAATCCTTGTAAAATTTATAACGGAGCTGTCGCTTTCTCATACTAGTTCGACCAAAGTTTCTTCGGTGGATCAAATACAATTTAGAACTTTATGTTGTTAATGAAGCTGTGTTAACTTGGATTAAACAGTGGATCTGTCTATTTCCGATATTCCCTTAAGTGATTTTCGTGCCAACTATTTAATTGGCCCAACTTAGTTTGGAAAACAAGTTTTTGCCATCATATCCCCCGAAGCTGACTGACTCTAGCAAGAAATCTAGTGAAGGAAACTTTGGTAAAGAAAAATCTCGAATGAAATGTAGGTATTATTGTGTGCAGAAGCAATTTCTTGTTGATTCGGGTTTGTTCAATTTGCTGAGGACTAGTTCAATCGTATTTTTCCCTTTTAAACGCTATGGTATGTAACGTAATTCTATTTTATTTATGCAGGGTACAGGAAGAAACTATATAGTTACTAAGTTAAACTATGCATTCCTACAGAAGAAATTTTATTTTTCTTAAAATACATTTATAATAAAACATTGAAAAGTTCATGGATAATTTAATTTAAATTAATTAATTAATTAAAGAAGTTATCATTTTCTCTGCTCCTTTCATAAATTAAAATTTTACCACTTTTCGTTAAAAGTCAAATACATCTTATCAAAATCTAGTTGAAATTTATATCACTGGTCCAATGCCAAAATATATTCGGAGTCTTTCAGATGCCATCGCTCCTAAATCACAATTATGCAAACATGCAGTCTTTGTTCAGAGTGTGCTAACAAACCCGACGTTATCGATTATCCGATGCTACTATACTGCATAAACTTGTTCCATCACGAACTGTTAGGTCTAACCGTGTCTTCCATCTGACCACTCTCTCAACAATTTTTTAAATTAAAACAGGAATACACCAATCTATGTTCATTTTCAATAATACCTGTAATCAAGGATCTTAAATAAAGGAGGATACGGCTTGGGTTTACGGTCTTTGAAGAATAAATAATTCACTTTCTTAGGTAGGTTGTAAACAACTTTCCAGAAAAACAATCGGGGAGCTCTTAAAATCAGTGTAATTCTTCTTTGTCGTTTTCTGTTAATTAAACAAAGAACATTACGTCGCCTTCGAAAAAAACGTAATATTTGTCATTATTGTTAAATAAAATTCTTTGTTGTTTTTCAGTATTTATGTGTTAAATTTAAGTAATGTTTGTGGAAACAATAGTAATGTTTAACTCAATATGGTGATACTGTGCCATGGCTGCTGTAAATATAGACATATAAGTCACGCCCGTTGGTTGTTTGTTTTTCCTAACCATATCACATCAAACCAATGAACTGTCACAATGATGACCGGAATATACGGAAGATAGAGAGAGATGTTGTGTTTATTTTCGTAACAGCAGATGGAAATACCTGATCCTTGTTTGCTTCAAGTTAATGCCTGTAATGACTGATGTATTCGGCCTATCCAATTCTCAGTTTACTATATAAAATTGATGCTATATTCATATTGTATTACTAACTTATCTTTGCTTATTATAGTCATATTGTCGTATGAAATCTCTGTTAAACAATTATTGTTATTATTTATTAACAATATTGTTCTTCTAGTTTGGACTGCTAAAGATGGAGACTTTTGCGTCCAAAACAGGTATGTACGTTTCCATTTAAACCTGCATTATGTTCTTATTAAACCGGTAGAACAGACTGTGAGTTTTACTTTCTCTTGTATATATTCATTCCACTGCGCATTGACTAATTGTTATTAGTGTAATAGAAGCCTCATCGTCTTAATAATGTATTGTTTATTTTTCCGCGTGACTTATCGCTTATTATTGTAGATTTTAGATGCATATAGACAAACTGGTAATAACAAAAACATTTTAATGAATTTCAATCAAGAAATGTAATTAAATACATTAGATGGTTTCTTATTTTAAATATTAATTTATTGTGTTACGTGCCTCATTATTTATATCGTTCACTTCTTGATTGGAAACAATATTTTCGTAAATTATTCGCTTTTATGCTGGAAATTTATTTATATCTCCGTCTAATTTCTTTTTGAAGAATTTATTTTCCATATATTAAATTACTTTTGCCGTCTAAATAAGTAAATGGGTCAAGTTCTTATAAATTTGTATTAATTTAAAGGTAATGAATATTATTGTGATATTCTTAATTATTAAATCATAAATTAATAACTTTTGTGTACGGAAAGATTTTTAATATTTGAATTAACTCATTAGAGGTCACCCATATTAATTCATATTCATAGGTTTTAATGGTCTTTATAACGTAATGTTTTTTTAAAAAGCCTGAATACTAGTATTCGTTGAATTGTAATGATCTTGAAAAAGGTCATAATACTAGGATTCATTATATCGTAATACTGTTAAATTCCCCGAATACTAGTTCATTGTATTTCAGTGCTCTTGAAAAAGGCCTGTGTGACCTAACTAGTATACATTGCATTGTAATGCTCTTGAAAAATATCTGAATACTAGTATTTATTGGATTGTGATTCCCTTGAAAAAAATCTGATTAGCCGAAACATGTAGAACAGTAATCTAAAAAAATAATTGACAACTCAAAAGAATGTATTACAAAATTATTGTAGAAGAAACCAATCACGGAATCAGAAGAGTTTATTAATAAATTAATATTTAATAATATTACTTGAATTAATATTCTTATTTGTAGATTGGCTCATTCGTTTCTAGCTAAATAATTGTACCATAAAGAATTTCGGCGGAATAATTGTTTTTGTAAGTCGATATTTAATTTTCACAAATTATAATAAAAAAAAATAATAATTCCGACATTTATTTTTAATAGCTAACCTAGTTGTCCTTTTATCGGCTAAGTTTTCCATATTATAAATTATCAGAGTTGGTAGCACGACTTGTCCTAGTGGAAGTAACATAAAGAGGTATGATATGAAGAAGATTCCCGTGGGAAGATGTTCTGCTTGAAGACCATAGTCACCGACATTTTCAATAGTTTCCCGCCAAAAAATATCCGTAGTACTTTTTTTCGTAGCGGTATCATGATGGTACTAAAGATGATTGCGTCGTATAGTCCGAATTTGGCACCTTCTGACTTATTTTCATTCACAAATTTGAACATGCACCTCAGGCGACGTTATTTTACAACCAACGACCAATCGAAGGAAGATATTGATGGCGCATTACAGATGGCGAGGCGCAAGTATTTTATACTGCCTAATTGTCCTAACTGCTTAAAAGTAGTTTTGAGAAATTACGCATTTTGTTATTATTACATGCACTTTTTTTTAAATTCATTTAAAAGAGTGATGTTTCCTTAAATATTTTTGAAAATATACACTAATACATACTTTACTATATTATAAAATATAAGAGATATAAATACATCTTTAGAGGGATATTTGCATCGGAGTGTTCCAGGGTTCTATAGTGAGGCCACTAGGGAGGATGGAAGAAGGATCGCATTATACCATCTATGCTCATGATACCACAATCTCCTGCTTCGAGGAGGAGCTGCACGAGGCCTTGAAGAGTTCTATTGTGGCACTGAGGAGGCCTGAGCAGTGGTTCACTGACAACAAATTATTCCTTAATGTTACCAAGACACAGTCAACTTGTCTTCTAAACCAGACAAACCTCAGATCAGACTGTAGGCCAATATACTAAATTATACTAATGTACATACTTAATATCAAACTTCTAGATAATATCAGAGATCTGCTGATCAATGAGTTTAAAAGAAAAGTAACAAGCTTTCTAATCAGTCAGGCTTTCTATAGATATGAGGAATACCTCAATCATGATATCTCTATTTGATTTTAAATTTGAATTGTTTGTTTTTTGTTTTTATCTATTTGTTTTTTTTTTATCAGCAGGTACTGTCTTTGTAACTGAATGTTGTTTTAATCATCACATTTGTATTAAAATCATGATTGATGTTGTTTAATTTAATTTAGTGTGTATAAACACTATTGTATAGTACTAATAAACTATATCTATTTGTATCTCAAAAAGTGAAATTTTGCAGATATGACAGCTAGTCTTAGCAGAGGAGTATACTTGACGAATATTTTCTTCATAGTTGGTTTCTTTGCTAGAGAGTAATCTTTCCTAATGTGCCTTGTTCTCTCTACACTGGTAAATAAATATATTTTTAAGATATTGCATATTCTGCACTGCAGTCTATTGCTGAGGTTGGCCTTAAAATAGGATGACTCGATTTATACTTGTCTTAGAGGTCTATAACTTCTTAATACTTATAAAAAAATCATGATGTAAGTGCCTAAATCTCATTTTGCCTTACTTCGTGTCCTGAATGCTACGAAATACAGGAAAATTCTGCAGTTTCTTTACAGAACAAGACGCTCGTGTCTGGGAAGATTTATGTTTATGATAAATATATAACTAAATTGGCATATTTCTGCAATAAAAGTTTTAAAACTTAGATCCGCGTAACCCCGTTTCTCAATAATTGATATCACTGTTCTAAAGATCTGGCTGTAGCTATAGGGTGTGCAAATGTGTGTTATAGAATTTTTTATACTAATATACTATTTTTTTACATATACGTGGTGTTTCAAAAAACTTCCATCGTTCGTGTTCTTTAACCAAAAATAAGATAAATAGTTTATATCAACATGGGTTCACAGATGCTTTGTTTGAACGAAATTTTGAAATTTTTTCGGTTTTTCCGAAATGGCATTAGTAATTTAAGTGAAATTTGTATTATGAAAAGTACCTAAAATAGTAAAACCGTACACACATTTTTATTGTTAAAATATGTGCTATTTTATGCACTATTCATAACCAAAACTTCAATAAAATTACTAGCCAAGCTTTTTCGAAACTATATTGAAAACACGGAGAAAAATTTTGGGATTTTGAAACCTCAAACCCACACAATATAATAAAAAAATAGCATAACCACGTGAATATAATATATCATGAAATAAATACAATCAAAAATTTTATAAAAAATTGACTTTTCGGTTGTTTTTCCACGAAGACGTCGTAATCACGCAACGGCTTATCGTGGGCCATTGGCGCATACTGCCTCAAGTAGCGCGTCTATAAACAAACAATCGTGCGCTGTTGCCAGCTCGCTAACGGCCATAGATTCCGAGAAATCGTCGTTGTCACAACTCTACTCTGTCACAATTCTCCTCTTTCTCCCCTACTACAAGTTCATATAAGCACCCTGTATGATATGAACTTTGGACAACGTTTTTTACATACCTTTAACTATTGAAAAAAAATTAAGTACTCTTCATTCATGTCGCTAATCCTAACCGTTTTCGAGAAAACGTCAAATTACATCATGTATTTGGCACATCTCGCTAAGAGATACATCTTTGTTCCTATCAAATGTTGAACCTCAAAATTCCGCTTTTTCAGATTAACCCTCGAGAAGTTAGGGGACTCAGTGTATATAAAATGACGGTTTCTCGAAAACGGTTAGGATTAGCGACATGATTGAAGAGTACTTAATTCTTAATAAATAGTTAAAGGTGAGTAAATAATGTTATCCAAAGTTCTTATCATACAGGGCGTTATTTTAACGGGGCCATGAGTATCACAGCTAGTCCGTCCCTGCAGCTGTGAAACTTTCTTGGATAGTCATTTGAAGGGTTTATTCGGGTTTGTTACCTGGTATACATCAAATTTAAAAAAAAATTAAATATATCTGGTAGTTCAATAATTATGTGTAAAACAATTGATTTCATTAGAGCTCATTGGAAGCCCATATCTCCGAAGAGAAGACCAATATGGAAAAAGTTTATATGAACTGGTAGTACCCTTTTCACTTGTCTTCTGGGGGAGATTTCCCCCACTTTCTCGGACACCCCGTAAAGTGTGGTCCATTAAGTAACATTCCCATTTCTTAGTGATCGAATTACAAATGCCATCATAAGTTGTTCAACAATTATATTATATGTACTTAGAATGGCTTCAATTCAAACAACATAAGGAGATTAAAGAGTAATGTAATAATATATTGATTAATTTAAGGCCATTATAATTAAATCTAATATGTCTATTAAACATGCGCCGACTTCACGATTTTTATTTTTCGGCTGTGCCACTAATGAAAAAATTCCCATTGTCGAGTAAAAAATATAACATATAAAACCAATTTTATTATGTAAAGGCCGTTTTACATGCTGATAGCTTGCAATACTTTGCAGGAAGAGAGTAAAAGATTAAGTTTGGCTGCATCTGATATTTGTGGAGGGGTACAGGATAAATCATCTTCACTTTCGAGACTATTAATTTTTATCTTATGTATTAGGTACTTTACTTTAAAAAACTCAAAATATCGAAAACATCAGTGAAAAACGTATGTTGTCAAACATATTGGTTTCCATAGTTATACCTGGGACAGATTCGACTACTATGTCTTTAAAAAGCAATTTGCATTAAATATTATAATACAAAATATCGTTTTATGGTTTTAGTTTAATGAAATTGAAGTCGTAGAAAAAATATTGTTTGCCGAACTTCTTTGGTGATCTCGAACGAAATATTCGTTGTTGTTCATCAAAGTAGTATTTCGGATCCTACACACAAAAATAACTATTCTGAGTAGGTAAAGATTGTTTCACGAAAAATGGATATAACTTAATGACTGCAGTAAAAGTGTCTGGTGCCATCCCATTAATTATGACCGTTTGTTATTATTATGTGGAAAGGACCGGATTGTAATAATTATAATTAAATATAGGCACATCTTGTAGGTTAGGTTGCTTAATTTATATTTAAATATCTTTTTGTGGAAAAATTTGTTAGTTTTTGAGGAATGGTTCAAGAATTGTCTTTTACCAAACATTCCTTAGAATAGCGTGATAGTAATGGACAATGCGAGCTATAACAGTCGCCAATTACATAAAGCTCCAAGCTGAAATAATACAAAATTGGAGATTTAGAACTACATGGCAGCGAATGATATATATTTTGAAGAAAGTTATAAAAAAAGTGATCTTTTAGAAGTTTTAAAGACATTTTGTATAAAAAAAAGTATATGTTTGTGACACATTGGCAGAAGAAATTGGACATACAGTGCTACGTCTTCCACCCTATTATTGCATTTTTAACCCCATAGAGCATATGTGACACCAGTTAAAATCACTGGTTAGGTCTGAAAATATGTATCCAACTTTAAGTTCTAGTGTTGTAGAATTAATACGAAAATGCTTTAAGGATATTCCCCCAGATAGTTGGAAAAATTCAGTCCGTCACGTAATAACTGTAGAAAATTCGTATATTAGTCTGGATCGTATAATTAATCCAATTATAAGTAATTTTGATGAGGATAGCGATAGCGAAACAGAACTATCTATAGAATGACATTATAAATGTAAATAAATATGACTAGTAATATTTAAAAAAACTGTTATTTCATTTGATTACATTAATATAATCATATCATTACTTGTTTTCCTTAGTCCGGGTCATACTTCACTTGTTTATTACCAAGCTCTTGTCGACACAATGGGACCGACCCAGGAAATCATTAAGTCGTATCCAAATTTCGTGAAACGTACTGTACTGACATGGATATTATCAGTGCACCAGTCAATAAATTCTAAACACTCTTATTTTTCAACCTCTACCTGGATTTTTCTAACACTAAATTAATCGCTGTAATTTCTTGTAGCGTTCCTTCAATCTGAAT
This sequence comes from Barypeithes pellucidus, assembly GCA_963991005.1. Classification (NCBI taxonomy): domain Eukaryota; kingdom Metazoa; phylum Arthropoda; class Insecta; order Coleoptera; family Curculionidae; genus Barypeithes; species Barypeithes pellucidus. The sequence continues at coordinate 29,554,844 of OZ022556.1, read as the reverse complement.
AACGTAGTCACTCATACTTTACTAATATACCCAAAAATAATATCCAAATTTACGATGTCACGGCAACGCAACGCTACACAGCCAACTTTGAGCAAAATCTATTGGAAACATTCACGCCTTTGGCATATCGCGGCTAATGTGATTTGTAGAATTGTTGCGTAATATATGTATGCCAAGTAAACCGTGCGTAAGTAGATGCTTACTAATGTAGGAGAAAAAAAATTATTTCTTAACCACCCGAAGAACCTAATACTATAAGGACGTATTTTTGTAGCTGTAGCATTTAAAATACTAGTTCAGATTGAACAGTACTACCAAGAAAAGGAAGGATGTCACCACCTGCAGACCGCTTTCGCACTTCGCTTCTGTTCTCGTCAGTACAGGGTAGGTATACATACATATCATCCAAGAAGACTCTATTATAATGCTTCAACCTTATAGTATAAGGTTCTTCGAGCGGTTAGAAAATAATTTTTCCACACATTAGTATTTGATATCAATACCACCTGAAAATAAACAGACTTCTTCTTCTGATTCATTCTAATTGATTTATTTGATTGATTGATACTAATTGATTGATTGATATTAAGAGATGGCACTACGTGTTGTATTTTCTTGACTAAGGTTGATAATACAGCTTGAACTATAGAGTCTTCTCCGATGATATGTATATTGTACACCTACCCTGTACTGACGAGAATCGAATCGAGACCGACCTGCAGGTGGTGACATCTTACATCCTGAATTAGTATTTTAAGTGCTACCGTGTAGACAAAAATACGCCCTTATAGTATAGGTTCTTCGGGTGGTTAGGAAATAATTTTTCCCCACATTAGTATTTGATATTAATACCACCTGAAAAGCAAACAGCCTTATTACTGCTAAGTTCATATTTTTAAAGTCGAAGGTTATGGCAAAAATAATTAAAAATTAAATTGTAACACAAGTTTCCCCATATGTTAAGAATTCTTTGAACAGCTGACTGTTATCATGTAAATAATTATTCTTCATTAGAAATTGCGAACCGGTTGCAAGTTTCATTCTGCGCATGTTCGGTGGGGACGTGGTAAAAAGTGTAATAAATGTGAAACTTATAAGCATAAGTTTTGCTTGGTTCAAAACCTCCTTAGCCATTAGTCGAGTATCCGAAATATTATACAGAGTGGCCAAGAAAATGTGAAATTGATCTAAGAATAAAATCCCTTAGTTCTAGAAAATACATCAAAATGCCGTTTTGATTCTCTTTCTAGAATTATGTTCTCTCTCTCACTCTAAAAATCCTGACGAGAAGCAAGCACATGATTAAATAATTTTATTTTTATTATTATTATTTAATTCGTTAAGGAGTGGTACGCATAGAGATAGACAATTTACAAATTGGCCTGAAAGAACACCTGATTTGAAGCCCCTAGAGTAATATTTATGGGGTAGATTAAAAGAAATTTTCTACTGAGATAGACCCGCAAGTGCTAGAATTCTACAAAATAGAATGATGTAAGCCGGCAATGAGTTGCCAAGATCAGACATAGGAAGAACAATTTAAAAAAAGAGAACTATATATCGAAAATGATGGTGGCTCAGCGGAAATTTGATAGTTATATTATACAGTTAGGAGCTTTTTCCGTTAAGCTATGTATTTAATTTCTTATGTAAACTAACTCTATGTTTGTCTAAAAATAAAATTTTATTTCGTTTTATAAAATAATCTAATTATATCTCATAGGTCCCATAGTCTCATAGAGGTAAGTAAAGATTGTTCCACGAAAAATGGATATAACGTAATGACTGCAGTAAAAGTACCTGGGGCGATCCCATTATTTATGACCGTTTGATATTATTATGTGGAAAGGACCGGATTGTAATAATTATAATTAAATATAGGCACATCAGGTAGGTTAGGTTGCTTAATTTATATTTAAATATCTTTTTATGGTAAAATTTTTTAGTTTTTATTTCTTGCTGGAAGAGTTTAGTTGTATTACCGATATTATTTTACCAAACGTATAAAAAAACAATATGGGGCGTCCATAGAAAAACATTGATGGTGCTTCTTCATAGTGTTGCAGTGAGAAAATCCATTTATCTCTCGATGCTAGGGAAATTGTAAAAAGAGTATATACTTCTTTACTCAACAGAGGACTTTATGCTAGTGCTACTGCGATTGAAACGTCTGATTTGACTAAGATACCTCTGACTACAGTGAAAAGAATCGCGTCAAATCCCATTAAATCTAGAAAGAAGCGTAAAGATGCTGGTTTCACCAAATGTTTTGACGAAAGCGACAAGGACTTGATAAGGCGAAAAATCTACACCATGTACGAAGAGCAACGCGTACCTACATTAGATTCTCTGACGCAACGGCTCACCAATGATGAAACCCAAATAAGTTGTAGCCGCACTAGCCTTTGGAGAGTTTTGTCGGAAATGGGATTCAGATACCGCAAAATTGACAAAAGGCAAGTACTCATGGAATCCCACCGTTTACAAAAATGGCGTCATGAATATAACTTCTGTAAGGAAATCCCGTTCTGAAAACCATCCTATAATTTACCTCGACGAGACTTGGTTTGACACGCATGAAACACCATCCAAATGCTGGTCTGATTCTTCCGATAAGTGTAAAACAAAAGCTCCGTCAAATAAAGGAAAAAGAAAACGGTTGGGTTCCAAATGCCTTGTGGCTTTCTGGAAAACGGTTGGGTTCCAAATGCCTTGTGGCTTTCTGCAAAAAACATTAAAAACTCTTGTGTGGACTACCATGAAGATACAATGGCTGAACTTTTTGAGGAATGGTTCAAGAATTGTCTTTTACCAAACATTCCTCAGAATAGCGTGATAGTAATGGACAATGCGTGCTATCACAGTCGCCAATTACATAAAGCTCCAAGCTCAAATAATACAAAATTGGAGATTCAGAACTACATGGCGGCAAATGATATGTATTTTGAAGAAAGTTATAAAAAAAAGCGATCTTTTAGAAGTTTTAAAGACATTTTGTATAAAAAAAGTATATGTTTGTGACACATTGGCAGAAGAAATTGGACATACAGTGCTACGGCTCCCACCCTATTATTACATTTTTAACCCCATAGAGCATATGTGGCACCAGTTAAAATCACTGGTTAGGTCTGAAAATATTTCTCCGACTTTAAGTTCTAGTGTTGCAGAATTAATACGAAAATGCTTTAATGATATTCCCCCAGGTAGTTGGAAAAATTCAGTCCGTCACGTAATAACTGTAGAAAATTCGTATGTTAGTCTAGATCGTATAATTAATCCAATTATAATTAATTTTGATGAGGATAGCGATAGCGAAACAGAACTATCTATAGAATGACATTATAAATGTAAATAAATATGACTAGTAATATTTAAAAAAAATGTTATTTCATTTTATTACATTAATATCATCATATCATTACTTGTTTTCCTTAGTCCGTCCCTTCATACTTCAGTTGTTTATTGCCAAGCTCTTGTCGACACAATGGGACCGACCCAGGAAATCATTAAGTCGTATCCAAATTTCGTAAAACGTACTTTACATAAGATACAACTTCAAACCGGCATTTTGGTGTATTTTTATAAATAAGGGCATTTTATTCTCAGATCAATTTCACATTTTTTGCCACCATTCGATTATGGCCAAGGAGGTTCCCAATCAAGCAAAGCTTTTTAGCAACTAGTGACTTTTTTCGATAAATAAAGGTTAAAAAGTCCCATTTGTTACACTTTTTACCACAAAGGCACTAGTTTTAATTTTTTTGTATATAATTATTTGGTTTACTGAATTATAAGAAATTTATACACTTAATGCATTCGAAAAGCGCTATTTTTTATCCACTGGGTCTACCCTAAAACGCCTTGCCTGCTTTCCAGCGGTGGCGACTGCTATTTGCTGAAAATATATCCATGTTGTGTGACGCAGAATATAATCTTTGTTGGCATCGGTCACGCAACCGGTTCTCTAAACCGCAATGCAGCGCGATTGCTATACTTTTTAGATTTTTATAAAATAACCTTTGGTTTCCCTATCCATTAAATAAAATAAACACTGGCATTTGGTTCACCTGTTTTTATACAACTTATAATATTGAATCAATAGTTAGTTGATACCGGGTCAAATGTTGTGTTGTCAATATTGCCCCAGTTTATCACGAACGCTTTGATGGGATTTTAATGATACTACAGATAGAGGGATATTCTATAAAACAGAGTGATATTATATTATACGCAGCGTTAATGCAGTAGTATAAAATAGAGGATTAAAACTTAATTGTCGCATAGTATACTAAACAGCTCAGCTTGGAGGCATATTGTATAAAGGAGAGTAATATTATACGCAGAGCTAATGCAGTAATATAAAAAAGAGAATTAGTACTTAATTGTCGCATAGTATACTAAACAGCTCAGCTCAGAGGCATATTGTATAAAGCAGAGTGATACAGGGTGTTATGGAAATGAGTATGAGTATTATATTTAAATGGGTGACTCCTTATGTGCTACATATTTTTTTTTTAAATCGACCGTTTTAAAAGTGGGGTAACAAACACTCTTACTCACAGGTCAGTCCGCGCTACTGTACAATATGTGACCCAGACCCAATGGCAATGTTGCCAAACTAAATGTAAAACTTAAATTCCATATAAAACTATAAAAATAAATTATTTTCTACCTTAATACCTAAAGAGCGAGGAAATCCAGGCACAAACACATCAGTTTTTTTTTCTTTTTCATGGGAACACTCCTGGAAACACTTTATGTATACACATTAATAGTGAAACAGGACCGATAGTTAGCTTTTGAAAATACAATAATACAGATTATACTACAGATTATTCTATTTTATTACACGCGATGAAATTTGACGTCCAGAAGAAACGCGTCAATAAAAATAATATTCAAAGATTATTTATGGACGGGCAAGATACACGCGTAAACCCAACACACACAACCGACACAACGTATGCGGCCGCTAGTTGGTCTTCAACTAACAGACCGCAAGCGTGCGGCGCTATATGAAACTACTTCACTGAGCCGATGTAAAGCGTCAAGAGGTCATTGGCATTTGACCTAGTGACGTATGTGCCTACTTACAACTTATTCAATACTATTCCATATGTTTTTTCGGATTGTTTAAAACATAGTCCGTCGTAAATGTTATTCAATTAATTGTACAAAAAGGTATTACAGAATGGACAAGTGTTTAAATTATTTTATTTTGTCTAAAGAGTTTAAGGTGCATATATGACAACACTGGCCAGAATTCCTTGATTGCTTACATGTATCGCAGTGCCACACAGGTGGTTTTCTGGTCAGGTCACTTTTACCGCTGAATGAATTGAGAGCGCCATTTATGGGTATTTTTCTTCAATTTGTCTTTATCTCAGGAATTGCCGGTTTAAATATAATACGTCATTTCCATAACACCCTGTATAAAAAAGAGGATTAATAATTAATTATCGCATAGTATACTCAACAGCTCTGCTCAGAGGACTATTTATGTAAAGCAGAGTTATACGTAGCGTTAATGCAGTAATATAAAAAAGAGGATTAATACTAAAAGAATATAAAAATTACCGCATCTGAGCAGCTCAGAGGAATATTTTATAACTCAGTGATATTTATTATACGCAGCGTTAACGCAGTAATATAAAAGAGGATTAATACTTAATTATTGTATCGTATACGAAACATCTCAGCTCAGAGGATATTTTATAAAGCAGATATTGCATAAAAAGAGTAATATTATTGTATAAAGAGCAAACGCAACATTAACGCAGTAAATTAAAAAAAGGATTGATACTTAATTATCGCATCGTATACTAAACAGCTCAGCTCAGAGGGATATTGTATAAAGCAGGGTGATATTATATGCAGCATTAACGCAGTAATGTATAAAAAGAGAACTAATACTTAATCATTAGGTTCGTTCCAACCACCCTAAAAATCGTACAATGTACGGTCACGCACACGCGTAGTAGTCGAAAGGCGTTCCAACCGACACAAAATGGTGTAGCTGGCGATCCCTTTGGTGTTCCAACCAAATTGTGATCGTTCGCAAACCAGTTCCTGAACGGTAAAAACGATACATGGCCAAGACCAGGAACCGCTTGTACTGACTTGCGCCCTAAGAATTTTAACCGTTGTTTTTGTATTCCTGGCATTCATGCAGTTCTTTTAGCCTTGTTTTGTAGGAGTTGTTGCTTAATATTTTGATTATTTAATTTATTCTTATTAAATTTGTATAATCCGGTTCCCAAACCTACAAGATATTCTTAACATTAAACGTTATTCTCTTTCATGATTATTAAATACAACAAAACGGAACGAAAAAAGATAATACTCAAGCTTAGACGAAGAAATCAAAACAACAAAAGTAGGGTTGTGATTTATGAATGTTATGATAATTAACTAATTACTAAACTTCTTTCCTAGAATCAGACAGGCGATCAGCTGAGATTTTTACACAGAATGGTCACAAAAACGTACCAACCTTGCCTCCCTTGTGCATCGGCAACAAACAGTGCAAAATTAACGCCTGCGCACAAATTCGATTCCAACAGTTTCGTGACGGTTCTAGAACGATACAAAAATAGGGTGTTGGAACAAACCTATTGTATCGTATTCTAAACAGCTCAGCTCAGAGGGTTATTGTTTATAGCAGATTGATATTGTCTGAATTTATGCAGAGCAAAAGCTGAAAAAAAACACTGGTTGGTGAAAAAATAGTTTATCTACAAACGCTAGTGAAAGTGTATTACTTTTAAAGCTTGTTATCATTGTCTAAAATGTAATTTTATGATACTAGTGTTAAAAATGTATTACTTTTTACATTAGTGTTAAAAATAAATTTTAAGTATTGAATTTGATAGAATATAGGTATTAATATTTTGTTTATGTTAGTCATTGTTCGAAGGGTTAGATTACTCGCTACTCTCGTTATTCAATTTCTCTTCTAACAAAGTAAAATGGCACGGCTATCATTAATATTATAAATAACTATCCATAGGTTCTTAAAATCATTAAGACGAAAGATTATCGTTGACTTACTGATTTATGTTGAGACAGAACAACAAATTGTCTATATAATTGAGACAACAAATTGCGTCTATCCATATTTCGAATTCAAAGTTCCGGTAGGAAGTAATTTTTTTTCTGTCTCCACATAATCCGTATACAGGGGTAGGCAGAAGGTGATCAACATATTTTGTAATAAACTTTAAATGTATTACTTGTAAGTTCTCTATTTCCTCAAATTAAAATAATACCTACCAAAATTGAAAGGGATGAATTGATGTGGGAATTAAGGTCTCAAATTAAAGTTAATTTTTACGAAAATCGACCTAAAAACCATATTTTTCAGTATTATGGTTTTATAAGTGAAATTTACTTCAATTGTAAGGTACAGTTGTATTCATTGAAAATGGGGACACGTCTTATGACTAGCTTTTCCATATTTGCGTAAATCAGGTTTTTTGATTGATTTATTGTTTTTAAGGTTATGAGCAGTAAGCATTGGCGTCGCTAAACAAAATAAAATAATCTAATTAAATATGATAAGTGTATAAATGTATAAAAATATTTCTGTTATGACGCATATTTTTTCCTCAACGTAACATACCGAGTGTCTTTTTAAAACACGAACACCCTTTTTTCTCGCTCAGATTGCATATTTTTGGATTTTGACCTCCTCAGATGATTTTCGTAGTTTTGAGGGGGCAATCGAATGGCGCAGGTTTTTTTCGCCTGCGGTGTTCAGGTGGTGTCGTGCACAGGTGAACTTTTTTTTTAAATGGAAACCCGATTTTTTCTCGCAGGTTACGAACCTTCATTAAAAAACAAGCAACTTTCGTCCCAAACAAACCGAAAATATAACGCGCGCGATTTCGAAATCGCCCGCGTTGAGCCGACTATTCTCGTGCTTTTACCTTGATAGTGGTGGGACATGGTTACATTTTTCGGTTTGTCGAAGTTCAGGATCGATTCAAATAAAAAAATGTTTGGGACGAAAGTTGTTGTTTTTTTAATGAAGGTTCGGAACCTGCAAGAAAAAAATCGGGTTCCCATTTAAAAAAAAAAAGTTCACCTGCGCAGGACACCGCAGGTGAAAAAAACCTGCGCCATTCGATTGCCCCCTCAAAACTACGAAAATCATCTGAGGAGGTTGAAATCAAAAAAAATGCATTGTTCGGGTTTTAAAAGACACCCTGTATAACTAATAACGGTATTACCTATATTTACATTGAAAAGCCATTTCGTCAATGAACACTGCCGCGTTCCACAACTGACAGTCGTGGAATTTATAATTAAGGCATACTTTTTTCTTTTTAATTGTAAATTTTATTTGGTAACTTTTAAAAAATATTTCACAACTTTTACGTACACTTCGGCATGAACATGGTTCCGTTTAATATCATTTAGACACCTCCAAAACATTGAATAGTTTTTGTAAAAATCTATAAACAAATATGTGAAATTGTTCATTTTGCACTGATATATCGGGCAGTATGACACACTTTGTCATTTAATTTTTCTTTTTTAATTTTAAGTCTACTTAATTAATCAAAAACAACAAATAAAATGATTGTTTAATTTAAGCGATTAATTATTATTAACAAACGTAAGAAACAATACAAAAGGCATTATGATTTGCATTGGTCGTATATGTACATCTTAACTCGTGAGACCAAGAACAACAAAGTTAGTATCCTATCCAGTTCCCCCGGATCGCGACCTTTTGGATGTTTCATTACAAAATAGACAGGCTACATCCCCATCACTGTCCTCTACAAAAACCAAGATTTTCCTCATCTTCATCGTTGTATATTTTTTGATAACCCAGAACAAACCTTGACTCATGCTCTAGTCTAAGTTCCACAAGTTTGTGCTCTCCTCCTTTTCGTAGACTTGTTTTGAAATGACCCAAACCCTTTTGTTATTCAATAACAGACAAGTTATTGTGCGCGCAGTAGTTTGAGGTACATTATACATTTTAGATACTTTTAGCCATCCCATTTATTGAATTCTGATAATTGCTCGTTACATATCAGCTTCACTAAAGCTTGTGTGATGTCGGTTTAAACTTCTTTTAGTTTGACACCATGGTAAATGAGTAAGAGACAATTATTGCATTGCAATAAAGGCAACCAAGCAAAATGACACACTATGCCATTATAGGCTGATAGTCGATGTGCTATATTACCCTGATAACATAAATATTTTATTATTCCAAAAAAAAGTAGGTAAGGTAGGTTAAAAAATATAAAGTGCAACAAGATGCCCGTGTATGCGAAAACTCACTAATAAAACAAAAAATATTAGGCAGAAATGCAGATTTATAACAGAAACAAAATATGTGCAAAAATAAATTTATTAACTTACATAATATGAGGTTTTGACGTTAAATATAAATTTAGCACTCAAACGGCCATATTTAAAGGTAAATTAACACTATGTCGTTTTGTCCTGGTTTTAGGCCCGGGTTTTAGGCACAATTTTTTGATTAAATATAAAAAAATATTAATATTAAAGCAAGGTACTTATTTCACATAGATGTTTCGTATAATGTAAATAGTTCAAGCAACAAAAATTGCTTTATATTGTAATATATGTGGATGGTCTTGTGAAACATTTAATTTTTTTTACATCCTAGATGTTGGTAAATAAATAAAAAAATAATTTATTAAAATAACATGACATAGTTCTTATAAATCCAGCTTGCAAATTGCGGAAAACTTTCTATCTTGAATTAATTTATTCGTTCCTGAAATTAATCAGTCAACTAAGCTTTTTATTACTCTATACTGACATCACTAAAAGCAGTAAACTGAATTTATTCTTCTATTAAACTGTACGCCAACGCTCGATCGATCTATAAACGGGTTTGTTCGTTTTAAAATAAAAAACCATTTTCATATTTTTCAATGTTTTAAGTTACGTCCTTTGTTTAATAATTCTAAAAATTAACGAATAGATTTGTGAGTGTATTTGGGGAAAGGCCCAGGATGGACATAAACATTCCTCTGGGGACCTATGCCACAGTATACCAAGCGGAAGTTCATGCCATACAAGCATGCGTACTACAAAATCTTGAAAAGAGCTACCACAACCAAAAGGCATATATCCTGTTGGACAGCCAAGCTGCTCTTAAGGCTCTGAACTCCAATCGGTTTATTTCAAAACTTACACTGGAGTGCCATACCAACCTAAAAGAACTATCGGCCGGGGGGAACAAGTTGTAACACTCTGGGATATTAGGTAATGAGAAAGCGGATGAATTAGCGAGAGCCGGATCGGCTCAAAGTCTCAGAAACGCCGAACCAGCCTTTGGGATTTCGAAATAATCAACAAAATCAACATTAGATAGATGGTCGAAAAAACAACACCTATCTCGATGGCAAGGGTTACCTGGTCAAATACACGCATGGGCCGTAATTGGAAAACCATCGGAAATACTATCGAATGGGATGCTAACCCTGACGCGGCCCCATCTGAATCAGGTGATTGGGCTGCTAACAGGCCACTGCCACCTGCGAAAATACCTTCAACGGATAGGTATAAACAGCGGATCCATTGAATGCAGACTCTGCGGCGAAGAGGATGAAACCGCCTCACACATAATCTACCGGTGCGTAGCGTTGTCTCGTAGAAGACAAAACATCTTCGGGAACATACAACGTGGTGATAACCTCCCACATGACAAGCTTGGTAGAAGGTTACTGGACCTCATAGAAGCAACAAACATATTCTAACAAGATCGGAGTACACAATAAGCCGGTAGGCTGCAGTGATAGAAGTTCATGCCTTTAAACAGACCCCCGCCTTTAACCAACCAATAGATTTTGTCAACATTGACATATTGTCAAATTGTCATCCAAGGTTCATCGGTAATCGTGACAGGCCGTCGTGCCAAAACCGAACTGTATGGGCGAATACTGTCACGATGAATATCTGCCAATGCTAGATTCGGCACGACAGCCAAACCCGAACAAACACCGATGAAAAATCATGAAGTCTGTAGGGGCCTTTAGCCTAGAAATTTTAGATAACCGTCGTTCTTCTAGTAAATTTTGTGAAAAGAATTTAAAAAAAAAAATAGACATTTTTTTATGAACCGATTATATTATAATTTTTGTCTATTTCTAAGAACAATTAATATTCCATCTCTGTCGCACGCTGATCCTTTCTCTTCCTAACATCGCCAGCAGCGGAATAGCTAGACACGGAATCCTCTTAAGTAACAACAACTAAAAATTTACATCTAATAGTATTAAAAGATTTAATTTACAAGGGACTCCAGATGGTCAATTGTCGTATTTTGACGCCTAACATCATCAGATTAAATTGAAAGTATAATGTATTCAAAGCTGCGGTATTACCCCAATGATTTCATTAAAAGTTTAGACTCCAAATTTGCATGGGCTCCCGAAATGAAATGTAAAGCACATCGAATAATAACACTGGGAAACAGCAAAAATCTTTCCGATAGCAAAATAGCAAAATATTACTTATTTCATTACACCAATTTACAAATCTGTCTTGCAATAGAATGGGTTGGCTCCGATTTTATAGATCCGTGATAATTATGATAATAATTATGATAATAATAAAGGACTGGACGTCAAAAAAGCTACTGGTCCAGACGAAATTCCTATTATAGTTCTCAAGAGATGCGACGATGAACTAATACCAGTATTTTGTGGACTTTTCAACTTATCCTACAAAAAAGGAATATTTCCATCTTGCTGGAAGACGGCGCGAGTCCAGCCTATTCCAAAGAAAGGTAAGAGAACCCTGCCTAACAACTATCGACCAGTCGCATTGCTTTCAGTTATATCAAAAGTAATAGAGAAAGCTACTAACCAACATCTTCTAAAGTACCTGGAAGGCTTCAACATTATCAGCGATCATCAATATGGTTTTCGGAAGTCCAGATCAACTGGAGATCTTCTAGCCTATGTCACCCATATTTGGAACAACGCAATCGAACATCATGGGTAGTCTCGGGCTGTTGCACTGGATATTTCTAAAGCTTTTGATCGTGTTTGGCATGAGAGGCTTCTAAGTAAACTGCGATCCTATGGTATGCCCGGTCGATTCTGTGCATGGTTGTCTAGCTTTCTTAAGGACCGCTCTCTGCAAGTGGCGATTGACGGATTTCTCTCAGACACCTTCACCATCAATGCCGGTGTTCCTCAAGGGTCCATATTGTCTCCCACTCTCTTCTTACTCTACATTAACGACCTTCTAGTGAAAACGAAAAACCCGATAGTTAGTTTTGCTGATGATAGCACACTTTTATCATCTTTCTCTTTGAATGCACAAACATCGGCTGCCGACGCACATCTTCGCAGACAGCATGAAGTATCACGCCTCAACAAAGACCTGGAAGAAATTTTGTCTTGGGGTGACAGTAACCAAGTCGAATTTAACGCTAAAAAAACCCAGGCAGCAGTTTTCTCTGAAAAGGTTAACATTACAGAACCGGATATAGTCATGGACGGACATGCAATCCCGCTGGCTTCATCTATTAGTTTGCTGGGCGTCAACCTGGGAGGAAATATGTCTTGGCATAACCACGTTGTGGCAATCGCCAAGATAGCCTCTGAGAAGCTTGGTGTACTCTTCCGAACCAGAAAGTTGTACACACCTCAACAACTTTTGACACTATACAAAGCCCAGATTCGACCATCACTAGAGTACTGCTCTCATGTCTGGAGCTCTGCACCCAAACATACTCTTCGGCTACTGGATTCCATCGAAAGGAGGGCCATTCGTCTGATTGGAGACCACGAGCTGACGAAGAACCTCGACAGCCTAGAACATCGAAGGCAAGTTGGTGATTTGACTCTCTTTTACAGATATTTTCATGGAAAGTGCTCGGCTAACCTTGCCCTCTTAATTCCGCCCAGAGCGGCGAATATCAGAAATACACGACGAACCACTGCCGCCCATCCATATGTGGTTAAGCTTAGTACTCCTCGAACTTCATTATTTAAGAACTCTTTCATCTGGAGGACTTCATCATTGTGGAACGATCTTCCCGAGGTCGGTTTTCCCAACGAATATAACCTCCAAAGATTCAAAACTAACGTGAATTGCTTTTTGCGCACACGCACCACTCCCAGAGTACCCTGAAGGATTTTTCCTATAGTGCTTGTGTTTGATCATAAAAAAAAAATTACCTACCTGCCCTCAATGTATGGCAAAGGTTGACCATTAAATTAGAAATATCTGGATTTATTATACCACGTGTACTTTATAAGGGGTTTAAATACCTATAAAATAAATCATAAATTGATAATTAGTTGTATTTCAACCACCAGTTGTCGAGAGCTGTTCGTATTTGAGAAATTAGAGAGTTTTGAGCAACATGTCGCGAGATTGTTTGTTACATATGTGGAGAAGTAACTTCTGTGAAACAAAAACGTACTCTTAGCCCTTCAATAAAAAAACGCTTACCACTTGTATCTTAGCTGCAAAGTTGGAGACCAGGATCAAAATTGGGCTCCCCATATCTACTGCCCTTCGCTGCTACTATGATCTGGAATACCGAATACCAAGTTGCTGACTGTTACTTTTGTTTGGCACCTCCTATCAAAAAAGGCATTTCGGAGAAAAAGGGTCTACGGTACAGAATTCAAATTTACAATCCATTCCAGTGCCTCATAGTGTAGCTAATCCATCTCAGGATTTGATTCTGATAATGATCCAGCAGATTCAAACTGTAGTGTCGAACAAACCCGATTTTGTCTGTGAATTTCCCAGTGAGAAGCATCACAAAATAAGTCAAAGTGACCTTATAAGGGATTTGGAATTGCCCAAGAAAAAAGCAGCAGTCGGAGCGTTTCTTCGAAAAATTACAGATTCAGTTTTAAATGAATGTCTCCTCTGTATAATACGATATATGTACATAAAGGGTTATGACAAAGAAACGGATCAGCCTTCTATATAGACTAAAGCTCACTTAATCAAAAATCGCTAGAACCCATCAAACTTATTATTTTGAAATGCATTTTTTTAGAAAAAAGATATTATACAAGGAACATATTACATATTTTTATATTTTTACATTCTACAATCAATTCTCAATATTTTTCATAATACTATACCTATCTTCAACCGTTTACGAAATATTAATACAGTGATACCTCGAGATACGAGTTTAATTCTTTCCGTAACCTTGCTCGTAGTCCATTTGCTCGTATCTCAAAGCAATTTTCCTCATTGAAATTAATTGAAATGCCATTAATCCGTAAAATGTATTTATAAATGACAAATATTGTATAAAAATATAATAACTTAATGCACACAACTTAAATGCTACTGTATGCTTAATTTTGATCACTGCTTTTCTCTTCACTGGTATTTGCCTTTTTCGCCGGATTCAAAAAAAACTGCCCAATGAGGTTTGTTTCTTCCTCCCTTTCAGTGTCATTAAATAGCTCCAATGCACGACCAGTTGCAACTTTTTCGGCGTGTTTCTTTTCCTCTAACTGTAAAACTCGTTCAACTCGAACAAACTCGTATCTCGAATGTCGCTCGTATTTCAATGAAAACAAAACTTTCCAATTTTTAAAAGTGGTCAATAAGTGATCCTAATAATTATACACCAATTTCTGTTTTACCTGTTTTATCTAAAATTTTGGAAAAAATAACGAATAAGAAATTTTTTAGAAAATCAAAATATTTGCTATTTAGTGGGCAATATGGATTTCGTAAGTCTAAGTAAGGTACAGAAATATCTGCTATTGATATTATTACTGACATTCAATCTACAATTGGTTTAAAAATTATTTATATAACAGAAAACCACACGTTTATATTGAATAATTGCTCAAGTTCCCAACAAAATATTACTTGGGGTGTTCCTCAAGGGTCAGTTTTAGGACCTACTTTATTGCTTATATATTTAAATTCAATTCATAAGTTAAATCCAAAAGGTAATGTCAAATTATTTGCGGATGATACTACAATTTTATATTTTGGCGAGTCTTTTTCCAATATGCAAACTGATATTACTAATAATTTGAAAATTATACTTTGGTGGATGCAATCCTATAAACTTTCTTTAAACTTTCAAAAGTCATCTTTCACGTTTATTTCTAAATGTGCAATTGGGAGCAATATTTTACCAATAATTTTTAATGGAAACGAAAAATTAAGTATGGAAAATCCCTAAAGTTTTTAGGCTTATATACAGGGTCCGCAAACGAAGCGTGGACGGAAGATTAAATCGTCATCGAAGAACTTATCAACAATACTGAAACAGCTTGAGATATTGGATTAAAAGCGGAATGTTTTAAAAATATTTTAAATTATACAGGGTGGCCCAAAAAAGTGTGACAGCATAAAGTTATATTTTTTTAAATGGGACACCCAGTATTTTATTGCATATTTAGGTTCGTATTACTATCGTTTATAAGTGCCTCAAATTTTATTTAATTTGGTTTTGTAGTTTCGGAGAAATAAATTAAAAACTAAAAAAAAAAGTTTTGCAGTCCTGAATAAAAAAATCAAAAAAAACAATTCAGAACTTTTTTTTTAACCTGGCATTGAGTGAAATTTATGACAAGAGGTCTAGAGATACTATGAATGTAATTGCGTTTATTTATTTTATACAGGGTGTTCATAATAAGCTTTCAAAAACCCCATATTTTAAAATAATTTTTCTCAAGTTTTTCAAATGGAACACCCTGTATATTATTTGGCTATTTGACGTAGAATTCGTAGACAATTTTTTTTTGTAATACAAGCATATAAGTTATATCCAGCCGTTTTCGAAATAATTATAAATATCATAAATTATGTTGTTTAAATAGAGTTTTTATTGGGAAATTTTGTTATAGGCGACTAGACTAATAATTGTAAACTAAAGTAAATGTTCAAAATAGCATCCTTTTACTTAATTTAATGATTTTCCTCTACTGCCAACAGAACTCTTAATTCATTTTCTTCATTAATAACGGGTTTATTGATTATTATCCTTTTTGTGTACGCAGTGCTTCCTGTTGCTACAAGTTTTTGCAACAACTTCTCGAAGGTTTTTGCTATCGGCTTTCTCTCAATATCTGGATATCTTTCAGCATACACTCGGCTCGCGAGAAGGCAATTTCTTGCACATTCATCCAGTATAAAAATCATATTTACCATTTCTAAAATTCGACATTTTGTGTAAGTTAGTACTTAATTTCGACGACTGAACAAATGTAAATAATTTTATTTAACTGTCATAGTGACAATCTAAACAAAAATAAATTATGGCAACTCGATTAAGAATAAAAAATAAAATTAAATAATAAAAGTAGCAAAAATGTATGCTTTTAGAATTTATATCGAAATAACTAAAATACGGTAAACTCTAAGAGTAAAAGGAAGCTATTTTGAACTTTTACTTTAGTTTACAATTATTAGTCTAGTCGCCTATAACAAAATTTCCCAATAAAAACTCTATTTAAACAACATAATTTATGATATTTATAATTATTTCGAAAACGGCTGGATATAACTTATATGCTTGTATTACAAAAAAAAATTGTCTATGAATTCTACGTCAAATATCCAAATAATATAGAGGGTGTTCCATTTGAAAAACTTGAGAAAAATTATTTTAAAATGTGGTGTTTTTGAAAGCTTATTATGAACACCCTGTATAAAATAAATAAACGCAATTACATTCATGTATCTATAGACCTCTTGTCATAAATTTCACTCAATGCCGAGGTTAAAAAAATAGTTCTGAATTGTTTTTTTTTGATTTTTTTAGTCAGGACTGCAAAACTTTTTTTTTTAGTTTTTAATTTATTTCTCTGAAACTACAAAACCAAATTAAATAAAATTTGAGGCACTTATAAACGATAGTAATACGAACCTAAATATGCAATAAAATACTGGGTGTCCCATTTAAAAAAATATAATTTTATGCTGTCACACTTTTTTGGGCCACCCTGTATAATGTAAAATATTTTTAAAACATGCCGCTTTTAATCCAATATCTCAAGCTGTTTCAGTATTGTTGATAAGTTCTTCGATAACGATTTAATCTTCCGTCCACGCTTCGTTTGCGGACCCTGTATAGACGAAAATGTAAATTGAGGAAAACATGCTGAAACCTTTAAAAAAGCGTGTCACCACTCATTGGAGTATTATTTAAAATTCGAGATTATCTACCTTTAATACATTTAAAAAACATTTATTATTCATTATTTTAATCAAAATATCAATATTTAATATCAGTTTGGGGATCTGCATGTGCCACAATATTAAACCCATTAAAAAGACTACGAAACAAAATTACATAATGTAATAGACTAAATTGTTTGGAACCGATAAATTTATATAAACCAAGAGGATATCTAAATCTGAATAGTTTATACAAATTAAAAATTAGTATACTGATTCATGCAATTAATAATTAAAATAAAAAATCTTGTATAAAATTTGTAAAATCAACTGATATACACAATCATAATACCAGAAATATTGACCATTTAAAAAAACATCAAATTAAAAGTAGATTAGCGATGAAATCAATTTTATTATGGAATAAATATTTATAATACGTTACCTAAAGTATTAAAAAAAAAATTTTATTTAAAATTATTTTAAACAAAATGCAAAGAAATTTTTTCTGAAAAATATACAAATTAATTAATAAAAACAACCATTTATAATAATTTTTATTTTTATATTGATTAATTACATTTTTATAATTATTTTTTATGTTCTATGTTATTAATATTCCCTGTAATGGACTGAAATAGCTCGTTGTGAATTAAATAAACATTATTATTATTATAATAAATCAAAGTTTATTTTGTAATTCATTCATTCATTCCCGACCATTTTCGGTTTTTAAAAACGTTTGTTTTGAAAAAATTATTTCACAGCTCTAAAACATTTTTAAAATCAACGTTTCCCAATAGTAAGCACGGCTAAGAATAGAAACGCTGTTCATAACCAAGAAATTGGAGAACGGCGATATTCTCTTCCGTCTTTTTTTAAATCTTTTTTACGAGTACTTATTTGACTTATCTAACTTCCCGCTCTTCCGCTTCATTGTTCCTTGAAAAATACTTTTCCATAAGGGAGATCACAATTTCCTGTAACGGATTCATTCATTTTTCAATCAATTTCATCAATTTTCTACTTAAATCGATAATATTGTCAAATTGACCATCGAAACAAACACTAACCTCATCTGAACTGTTATTTACTCTCACTGACCCTTCTTCTTCCTACGACCCAAGCAAAGCGGTCAATCATTTCAATCAAAATGCTGTATAAACCGATATTTTCAATTTTGACGATTAATAAACAAAAAAAAACCGTACTATATGAAATGTTATGTTCAAAATATATATATTTTCAATGCATTACAAAAAAATTGACTTAAAATATAAGTTTATTATTTAACCATATCGAACATTCGACAGTGCAAATTAAGAGGTGAAATTATCTTCGCCTCTGCGAAGAAATAAAATGCGTGCACGAGATGGAAATGTACCGTCGCACCCGGTCTAAAAACGCATCATCGGCAATATACATTTGGAGGCGATATGACTGTCGCCGACGTGTGTCATTGCACTTACGACGTTAATTACACAACTAACGTTTTAATAACCATAACCAAGCGTATGAGTGTGCAATAATTTTCTGATTAAACTAATGTTAATATTTTTTTTTTGTAAAGAAAATATAATTCATTATTTTATAGAGAAATGAAAAAAATAATTTTTGATTATTTAAATATCTTATTTTATAAAATACGTGAGGCTGCCAAATCGCCA
This sequence comes from Barypeithes pellucidus, assembly GCA_963991005.1. Classification (NCBI taxonomy): domain Eukaryota; kingdom Metazoa; phylum Arthropoda; class Insecta; order Coleoptera; family Curculionidae; genus Barypeithes; species Barypeithes pellucidus. Next base: position 29,536,056 of record OZ022556.1, on the reverse strand, counting down.
TTGTTTTGCATAATCCATTTCTTATCAAAAAGCGAATAAAAATTTAAAAATCGAATAATAAATTTAGCCAGGATTTGGATTAAGAGGTCGCATTATTTTAAGATCACGAGACCGCGGCCGTGAGGAATTGCATGAATTTAGTTAAAAGAAAAACATCGATATTACAGCGTTGCATGACGGAAGAATAAGTTTCATACGAGTAGATATCGTTAATGTATGCCTAGTTAACACAACTTTTTTAATCGTCTGAAATTACAGATTTATTTCTACTTTAAATTTTACCCTTTCAGATACGTCACGAGGCCTGTTATAAACATAATGCTCTATGTAATAAATATCGAACGACCTAGCGAAAAGACATAATTCATTTGTAATCCTGGGAATAAGCTTACAACGGAGGCACGCAACGTTTGATCCGCAACGACCTTTTTTTTGCTACAAGTTGTTGATTTCCTTTTTTAAGTCGTAATAGTATCTGCGAAAGTAGTTTAGATATTATTTTCCATATATTTAGCTAGGAAAGTTATTCTGTCGATTCATCAGTGGAGTCCCTGAAAATAAACCCCCTGATATTTGTTATAATAAAAGGTGGTAGTTACACCGCTGACATTTATACATCTGTATAATTTTTATGATTAGCCTGATCAGTTCTACGAGAAAACGGAATATTGCGTTTTTCTCGTCAAACTCACCGTATCTAAAATAATGAAAGTCGGTACGGTGTATGAAGTCCGCTAAGCATTAAAACCTCTCGAGCCGGGTAGTCGGTGGCTCTCAAACAATAAATAATATTTTTTTTGGTATTTTCTAAATAAAATAATTTAAATTAAATAAAAAATTAGTTTAGGCAAATAAAAATAATAATTTTTTAGCTTTTATAGTATTTAGGCAAATTAGTTTTACGAATTCTTTTTTTATAAAGTTAGAACCAAAAGAACCGATGTCGCCATCTGTTTGAAACATTATTGGATAGCTCGCACTTTTCTGTTGTTCGTTTTTTTGTACTTGAAGCCCAGCTCTTTTAAAATGATGGACAAACTGGTAATTCCAATATCGCAAAGTTCTTTCTTCTTTATCTTTTCAAGAATAGCTTTGAGGGTAACATGGTTTGGCTTTATACATATTATGAACAATATTCCTAATCGATAGTTTTATCCCTTGGAATAAATCAAAGGTTTTTGAATGGAGTCAAACCCTTTTATATGGTCTGTCCAATTCCTCTTCACTTTTTGTTCGAAGTCTTCTTAAGGTCTTATCTGAAATGTCGCAAGCATCAGACGTTCGTTTTTGCACTGCCAAAACAGACACTAACGGACACGAGTTATCTTTTTCTGAAGTAAAATAACGTTCCACTTGTAATACCAAACGGCGTCCACCTGGAGATAAGCGCCTTCTAGGCGTTGGGTCACCTTGCTGAACATGTTCCATTACTTTGCTTTATAACTGCTTTTAATTCACACACAATAATGAGAAACAAACTAAAAGCAAAAAGCATAACTACTTATTTAAAATAGAACCATCCTGCAATTGAGCAAATTTTAATTATTTCTTGTAAAATAGTGATTATTATATAGATTTAACTATAATGATCCCAAAATAACTAAATTTTAGGAAAAGTACCGTAAAACGGGGATATATGGAATCCACGGGGTTATATGGAATATTGTGCATATCATTCAAATTTCGCGCCCTGCGAGCATATGTTTGACATTTAGTAACTTGTCGTTCTGGTGCACTGTTGCTAACATCTCAGCCGACCAACAGGTTATCATTGTTGTGACTAAATATGTCAGTTAAGCTATTAACGCCGGTATTCTCCGTAAGCATTTGATCCAGATTAGATGCTCAATCCCGCTTAGATCATATTTTTGCTATGCACCGTCAACATTTGACATTTCTAATTGAGATTAAAGTAATCCGTCAAGGTTGAAATATTGCATTTGATCCAGATTAGATGCTCAATCCCGCTTAGATCATATTTTTGCTATGCACCGTCATCATTTGACGTCCCTAATTGAGATTAAAGTAATCCGGAAAAGTTGTTGGCTTAAGCGTGTTTTTATTACATTATATTATTTTATATTGGTAATTTAAGATCGAATGGAGAGCCACCGCCTGTTAAAAATACTTGTTTGCTATTTTCAGGTAATTTTTTATCAGCAGCCGGATTGCTGAACAGAAAAATCATTTTCGAATGGCAAAACAACGCTTGTTTTAGAACTTTGCTACTCCGATTGATTTTTCTATCGTTTTCGTCCTTATGAAATGGGATTTCTAAAACGGGTTTGTTCGGGTTTGTTCGAAACTTTTTCGAAATGATTTCGATTCAGTATTAAACTTTTGTGTCCATACCTGGCTCTTTTCCTCTATGTTTACTCGGCTACTTTTTTTGGAATTACCCATTTTTAAGAAATACTAAAAAAAATAACGTACAGACTTGTCAATAATAATTCTCGCTAAAACCATTCTGATTTTACATTATTAATTTTTTAAGTTGCGTGTGATTCGAAAGCAGTAAAGTTTGTTTACTAGTTTTGTTAACAAAAAGAATGAATGAGTATAACAAATCCTGCAAAAATTTGGAAACAAAATGTAGTGAAGAACAACACAAAGGTTGATGTGAATAATTTATTAGTGCATCATTTCGGAGATGAGTGGAAAAATGATCCACGTCTTTTACAAATGCGTCATAGAAAAGAACACAGTTCCAGAAATCGAAACCGTCGATGATGAAACGACACTATGTGAGAAAGTCAAAGAGGACGTGGAATTTTCTATTAACTGTTTTTGAATTTTTTTGTCCCCTCCATCCGCTATTTCTTCTTTGTATTTTTTTTACTGAATTTAAAGTCATTTTTATTTTTTTTATATGAATAAAAATAATTAAAGAAAAATTATCTTGCGTTATTTTCAAAGCTTCTTCAAGCAACTTCGATTGTTATTTTTATAACGTATAATCTACAAATATTTTTTCAAAACAACTCTTATGTTTTTCAAACATTTAAAAGAAAAAAAATTAGTATATGTGATGTAAATGCAATAAAAAGGGAAAACTATCTTAATTGTTTATATTTAATGAATTATTAGTTTTTTCTTCTACTGAGAATTTAGGAAACATGGAGATTGTCCACTTTGAAACTATACTTCTCATTTAATTGTATAAAAATCCAGTATTGCCAAATTGTTAACTAGGATTCCCAAAACGATTACGGTGCATAACAAATAAACCGGATTCAACTAAGCTGGATTTGCCAATCTCAATTAAATCTTAAAACACGTGTTTCCGGGTTTGACTTTGACATAATTTTCTTTTGTGTCATGTTTGGAAATTAGTAGTTAATATGGAAATTGAAGAGGAAATTTTCATTTAAGATGATTAGGAGATGTCAGACATCATAAATGTTGCTCTTAAAAATAGTTTTTGGTGTAATATAAGATTCGTTTTTGTAATGTAACAGTTTTAGTACTTTATTCAAATTTTTTTTTTGAATTTTAACTTTGCTTGCAATTTAAAACTGTTTTCAAGCAACAAATAACTTTTAAAATTGAATCTAATATTACAAGCCAAATTATTAAGTATTTATGTTGCCATTTTTGTCAAATGAAGAATCAAAACTAAGACAGCTTGTACTGTTCATAAAATAATAAACTAATATATTTCAAATACTATATAATGTGTGGAAAAATTATTTCCTAACCACCTGAAGAACCGCAGCGTAGTTTTGTCTAATATTGTAGCGTTTAAAATACTAATTCAGATTGAGTGGTACTACCAAGGAAGGGAATCCCTCTCCATTGATAGAATATCACCACCTGCAGACCCGTTCCGAACTCTTTTGGTCTCGTCAGTACAGGGTAGGTGTCCATACCTATCATCAGAGAAGTCTCTACTACTTCAAGCTGTATTATCAACCTTAGTCGAGAACAAAAAAGTTCGAAACCGGTCTGTAGGTAGTGACATCCTATCAATGGAGAGAGCTTTCCTTTATTGCTAGTATTTGATATTAATACCACCTCAAAAAATACACATTGTTTTTTTTATATATTTCAATTATAAAAACATTCTTTTATTTAGCCACAAAAAATTAGAAACAATTTATTAGTGGTATTGGAACATACATAAGTACCTAAAACGAGCTCGAGAAATAATCTTTAACACGAAAGATCAACTGATCTTTAACACGAAAGTATATTCAGCTGCAAATAAAATAGCACCCTCGCGACTGCAAGAGTAGCTGGTTCCAGCTATACATGGCAATGTACTGTTGATATGCTTCCATCTTTGTGGGCTATCTTTTATGGGCCTTTATTTCCTCTCTACTTCCAGCACTAAATATGAAAAAATATCAATCCTTTGTAATAGGTGGAACTCCATGAATTAAATTATGGATATTGAAAGTTCAGTGTAAAGGGGTCCATATTATGTATTAAGTTTAGCTTCGTTTGATATCTGTAAACAAATATTTTACTTCATAAAAAGGGAAAAGAAACTGCCAATGTTTCGTAAACAAAGGCAAATGAGATATTTCAGCTTACCTGTCGCGGATATCATGCAATTTTGCAATGATAATGTCTTTAAATATTCACTCTGCATCTTAAAAATATATTAAACACCATTGTTTCCAAAACTTTGAAGAAAATTCTGTTTTAAAGGCTACAAATTGCGAATTTCAATGATTTCTTAATGCACGTCAGAACAGAGTTTGCCGTCAGGTCAAACGAAAGTAGGGTTATCTCTTGCGTCATCCGCTTTTCCACGTCATATTTGTTGAAAATCCACTGTTGCCAATTTGTTAACTTGGATTCCCAAAACCGATTACGGTGCATAACAAATAAGTCAGATTCAACTAATCTGGATTTACCAATCTCAATTAAGTATTAAAAACGGAGAATACGGGCGTAAGAGAGTTATTAATATTTGGTAGAAAATAAAAAAATTTTTCGATGTCCTGAGAGTCTCATCTGCACCTCAGAAACTATTGAAGTTACGAAATTCTCCAAGATAAATTAATTGTAGTATATAACCTCAACTATTAGGCGGGATCCTTTTCATTGTCAAATTTTTATTCTACGACCTTGATACATGCATATTTATAAAAAATCGTCATTTGTAGGGGTTATATGGAACGATGCCTCGCAAGCACAATTTAAACTCTCTGAGCCGGTAATATTCCGAGGAATTCACACGTTTAACGACAACGTCTTTTAAGTGCCATTTATGCCTTTTTTAATTTTTAAATTTATTTGAAGAGATTTTTCGTTTTTTTTTTAATTTAAACAATTTGTTGCTTTGTTTTTAAGTTCATATTATTTTATTATATAAAATCCTACTTTTTGTCTGTGTTTATATATTTTTTATGATTAAACTTTTTATTTTTTCTACATTATTTATTAACCCTCTTTTTGAATGCCTCCTGGGGCCTACAGATGCAGAAAAAAATGGCGCTGCGTGTTTTTTCGGTGTCCGCATGTTTCATAAACCCCCATATGCAAGCAAATATCGAAAATTGTCATTCATAACGGAGATAAAGAGGTAATTCCATATATCCCCGACTACGGGGTTATATGGAACGACAAAAAACCAAAAAAAAAAACATGATGGCGGCTCAAAAAACAATTTTACATATCGGAACTCGTTAGCCTAAACATGAAGCTACTGATAATAAAAAAGTGTAGTGCTAATATATTTCATTTAAAGAAGATATCAAAGAAAATGCGTAAAATTCGTTCCATATATCCCCGTTTTACGGTACCTGAGAACATCTTTAACTTATTGACGCAAAATCTTTTTCATTTGATAAATAAAAAAACTATGAGTGAAAAATAAACTAGATAAAAATATTTATCCCTGTACATAATTCTAAGATAATGTTGTTGTACAACCTTTAATGATTTAATCCGATATCGGACTTCATAAAACGAACAGACTTTAAGTATAAACTCATTATTATTCAAGCTTGAATGTCTCTCTTCTTCTGGATTTGATTACAATATATAATCTTAATTTTCAAGTAAAACAGTCTACAAAAGTAACCAATAAATACTTCATCAACATGCTTGGTTGATGACAAAAAAAATAAATGTAAAACATCTTTTATTAACCAAAATATATCTGATTATTTTGTTCAATTATAGGAATAAAATTTATTTTGGCAAAAATATATTTTATTCCTATAATATATGTTTTATTTTTTGCGAATGCTTTTTATTGCCCACAATACTGACACCAATAAAAGCGATAAATTGAATTTATTGTTGTTCTATTAAAACATTTCTCAACTTTTTCGATCGATCTATAAACGGGAATTTAAAATGGAACAGCTTTTCCTGACTTTACAATGTTTTGAATTACGTCCTTTGTTTAATAATTCTGAAAATAAAGCCATCGATCTCATCCACATTAGCATAGTATAGAGGTCTGAGGGCAGCATAATATTTTTTATAACCATGGACACGTGCTCAGAAAAATGTAATTATATTACAGGCTGCTTCCGCAGCAAATAATTTATTACTAGAAAAATCCAGGGAACGGTACCAAAAAATGTATGAAAAATCTATGCACTGCTGTATTGATAATCATGTGAGTACCGGCGAAGATCTTTTGTTAGATAATTTAACATAAAAGTAAATATGAAGTCGTGGGAAAAGTATTATACACTCTTTCGAAGTACGTCACTCGCTTCGCTCGTACCGTAAGTTTCTACATCGTGTGTAATGGGCTTCTTATCGCTCTTGATATGTAATATAATATTATACCATGATCAATATAACGATCAAATATTATGGAATGAGATTTGATCTCGGCACGATGCAGCGCTACCGAATTTTGGTATACATATCCGTAACTATTCGGATGAAACGTTTCCTGGAAGGTGGATTGGAAGGTGAGGGGGCATTGAATGGCCTATTAGATCTCCAGATCTAACACCTATAAGTTTCTTCCTTTGTGGTCATTTAAAGAATATATCGTACGAAAATGCTTTGAAGGATCTTAAAAACCAAAATTTAACCATCTGTTCAAGCTCTATCTCATCAATATTACTTGCAAAACGTGCTTTCTCAATTCTCAGAGAGACTTGGACACTATCAGGTGGTTGAAGGACGACATTTTGAATATTTAGTTAAATAACTTGTATCTTAAATTATCGGTATTGTAAAAATTGTTAAAGATTGTTCCACGAAAAATGGATATAACTTAATGACTGGAGTAAAAGTACTTTGGCGATCCCATTATTTATGACCGTTTGTTATTATTATGTGAAAGGGACCGGATTGTAATAATTATAATTAAATATAGGCACATCAGTTAGGTTAGGCTGCTTAATTTATATTTAAATATCTTTTTGTTGTAAAATTTGTTAGTTTTTATTTCTTGCTGGAAGAATTTAGTTGTAATACCGATATTATTTTACCAAACGTATAAAAAAACAGTATGTGGCTCCGTCAAATAAAGGAAAAAGAGTAAGCATTTTACATGCCGAGTCAGAAAACGGTTGGATTCCAAATGCCTTGTGGCTTTCTGCAAAAAAACTTAAAGGCTCTTGTGTGGACTACCATGAAGATACAACGGCCGAACTTTTTGAGGAATGGTTCAAGAATTGTCTTTTACCAAACATTCCTCAGAATAGCGTGATAGTAATGGACAATGCGAGCTATCACAGTCGCCAATTACATAAAACTCCAAGTTGAAATAATACAAAATTGGAGATTCAGAACTACATGGCGGCGAATGATATATATTTTGAAGAAAAAAAGTGATCTTTTAGAAGTTTTAAAGACATTTTGTATAAAAAAAGTATATGTTTGTGACACATTGGCAGAAGAAATTGGACATACAGTGCTACGGCTCCCACCCTATTATTGCATTTTTAACCCCATAGAGCATATATGGCACCACTTAAAATCACTGGTTGGGTCTGAAAATATTTCTCCGACTTTAAGTTCTAGTGTTGTAGAATTAATACGAAAATGCTTTAATAATATTCCCCCAGGTAGTTGGAAAAATTCAGTCCGTCACGTAATAACTGTAGAAAATTCGTATATTAATCTGGATCGTATAATTAATCCAATTATAATTAATTTTGATGAGAATAGCGATAGCGAAACAGAACTATCTATAGAATGACATTATAAATGTAAATAAATATGACTAGTAATATTTAAAAAAAAAGTTATTTCATTTGATTACATTAATATAATCATATCTTGTTTTCCTTAGTCCGTCCCTTCATACTTCACTTATTTATTGCCAAGTTCTTGTCGACACAATGGGACCGACCCAGGAAATCATTAAGTCGTATCCAAATTTCGTGAAACGTACTTTTCTTATTTTTTACATAAAATTTATTGGTCCTTCTTCACTTAGGTATTTGTCAATATTTCCAAAACAATTGAATTTAGACATATGGTATGTTATAGAAAAAATATTTTAAATTTATTTAGAATTCAAAATAACTAATAATGGACAGGGTATTCCATTAAAAAAAAATAAATGTATCGTCATCCCATGACAATTGATAACGTTACTGACATATTGAATACTCAGTAAAATAGTAAAATTTTAGTCGTGTCGATCGTAGAAAAGCCGGATCTAATATCCCTTATCCTTTTCCTGTAATTAAGTCGTTCCGGAACATTTGCCCAATCCTGTATATAATCAAACAAATATGTCTCAGAATAAACAGCTCCGTTCTCTTGCTTAAATTCTTCGCCATACTTTATTTTCGTTTTTTATGGCTACAGTAGAATAATTCTAAAGCACTCATATCAGTGACCTAAAAGCAAAAGTGTTGCCGTGGAAAATCATTATTTTCATGCCTTCACACGCACTAATGAGGACATTTCAAAACAGCCCCGGCTTTCTCAAGCCTATAGCGAAATTATACGATCGTATTTACCAAGAGCCACATTAAAGCACTCCATTAAGGTATGCTTAACTGAAAATACCTTTAAATCTACTCAATTATGGTAATCAATAAAACTACTTAACAACTATATTTCATGCACGTTCTGGCAATGTAGTAAAATGTACTTTCTACCGGTTGAAAAAATATCGAATTACTTAGAGTAAAGGGCAATCAGGAAAAATACGATGTCGTGGGTGCCGGCGGAAAGATTATGTGGGCGCTCTCTCTCTCTCAACACGCACATGTTTCGAGAGAGAGCTCGTACATAATCTCTACGCCGGCACCTACGTCATCGTATTTTTCATTATTGCCGTTTACTCCACTATACTCTGTTCAAAGCCCAGAGTCAGTACACTTAAATAAATGCACGTGGTTTTTATATTCACCAGGACCGCACTAAGAAATGATAATATTTTCCATGTATATTTTGTTCATACAAGGGAGACAATCAATGACGATTGGTTCATCTGCGGTATCAGTGCTGCTAAACATAATTTAACGGTGATTAAAAGTAGTCTCGGTTTAGGCCACAAAGGCACCACGGTTATAATAATACACATAGATTCAAAAGTTTCGCATCACTCTGATTCTCGAATAAGTAATTACGTCATCGCGAAAATAGACTAAATATTAGTTTATTGATAAGTTTTAAATAAAAATCAATGAGTTTTAAAATTTTTATTTTACCACAACATTTTAAACCTTCCAAAAAAAACTTAACAAAAATAAAATTTATTTATATTGTATAACTTATGAGATTTAAAAAATATAGCTTCTAATAAAGTGTATTTCCTCCTTTGGCCTCAATGCAATGTTGAAGACAACGCCGCATGCTGTGCGTAAGGTTAGCGATCCGTTCTTATGGAATAGCCTGCCATTCCTGCAGCGAAGAACAAGCTCCTGGAGAGTTCTAGGGGGATTTCTTCTAACGCGAAGTGCCTCGAGAGCATATCCCAAGCATGTTCTATCGGGTTCATGTCAGGGGACAAAGCAGGCCATTCCAAGCGATTGATTCCCTCACTTTCTAGGTATTCATCCACAGCTTTAAAACGATGGGGCCGGGCATTGTCGTCCATAAACACAAAATTGTTACCAACAGCCCCTCTCCACGTCCTAACATAAGGATGTAGAATATCCCTAATGTACCTGTCGCCAGTAATTGTGCCTTGAAAGTGGACTAATTCAGTACGCCCGTCAGATATAATACCTGCCCAAAACATGGTCTATCGTTTACCAGACAAATCCTGATCTCGTCGGAAAATAGGACAGAATTCCAAAATTCTTCGGGTTAGCGAACGTGCGTTTCAGCGCACTGCAGTCGACGAACTCGGTGGTCATTTTGTAGTTGGTGAACTCTTACTGGCCGCCGACATCTTAAACCAGATTCAAGAATGCGTCTTCTTAGTGTAGAGATGGATACGCGAACTCCAATTACATGCGTAACATCTCTCTGAAGTTGTGGGACACTGGTATAGTATGATTTCTCCGAATTATTAACATAATATAGCGGATCTGCTGTTCGATAGTAACACGCCTTCTACCACTTCGTGGTCTGTCTCGCGCAGAATTGGTCTCTAGATAGCGATTCCATATGAGGGAGACATCACTTTGAAAAACCCCTATTGTTTCAGCAACAAACCTTTGGGAATGACCTTTTTCAACTAAAGCTACTATTCTTGCACGATCAATTTCGGATATTACTCGGCGATTCATTTGTACACACTGAACCGAAAATTTTAACTGGTCAGCGCCAACAAAATACAACACTGAAAATGTTATCTTAAACAAATGTCTTGATAATTTTTTTTTGCTACAAAAAATGGTATCGTTTTAACTGATAAACATAAATAAACATTTTGAAAAAAAAATCATTCCTGTTATCTTAACATGCCAAAATCAGAGTGATGCAAAACTTTTGAATCTATGTGTATAAAAAACAGTATTAAAAACAAAACAAACTGAATAACTGGCGCGTGGCTTAGTGTTTACATTTACTGATTCTTGGTTTTGAATAGGGTATAGCATCATTCGTACAAGCAAATTGCCAACTGATTGCCAATTTTTCTCTGCACATTCATGCGGGTTCCAGAACTTCTCGGGCCCCGGGCGCTAGCTTCTATTTTCCAAATGCTACGCACGTCAGCCTGCGGGCCCTAATGGGCTCTACGGGCCCCGGGCGAGCGCCCACCCAAGTAACAACTGATTTATTTATGGCTAAAAGTGCTTTAATATGTTCAAAAAAAAATTTAGTCTTGAAGACCCATTTAGGATGGGCCCTTTTTGGCTAGAAGTTGGTTTCCAAGTGGTTGCAAACTGATTGGATATTTTGACAATGATAGAGACCTGACCTAACAAATGAATTATTTTTTATTAACGATTAGAAATAGAAATTTATTGTATTAAACACAATAAAATAAGTGCAATTTGGAGAAGGTACGTTTAATTGAGAAATATTTCATTTTAGATTCTACTTGGCACGAATTTCCAGTATTTCACTCAATAGTGGAGTCGGCGGCGAGTTATTACCAATCTCAAAATTAGAGTCCACAAAATAACACATAGGAGCTTTTCAAATGATGCTATATCTGTAGTTTCTTGAGCCAGAGTAAATACATCTATTTTATTAGACCTTACCCTTTATATGAATAAATAAAAAATAAAAACTCTATACTTTTCAGGTGGTATTAATATCAAATACAAATGTAGGGAAAAATTATTATTACCCAGACCGCCCGATGATACCTTATACAATAGTGTACACAGTAGCACTCAAAATACTATTTCAGATTGAATGGTACTATCCAGAAAAGGATGCCTTTTCCATTGATAGGATGCAACCACCTGCAGACCGGTTTCGAACTCTTTTGTTCTCGTCAGTACAGGGTAGATGTACATACCTATCATCATAGAAGACTTCTAATACTTTACGCTGTATTATCAACGGTAGACGACAACAAAAGAGTTCGAAACCGGTCTGCAGGTGGTTGCATCCTATCAATGGAAAAGGCTTCCTTTTCTTGGTAGTACCATTCAATCTGAAACAGTATTTTGAGTGCTACTGTGTAGACTAAATACGCCCTTATTGTATAAGGTATCATCGGGTGGTCTGAGAAATAATACTTTTTCTATACATTGGTATTTGATATTAATACCACCTGAAAAGTATAGACTTTTCATTTTTGATTTATTCAAATAACGTCTGTGTTCAGATTGTATGGGACTGCTAAAAGATGGCGCTGCGCTCTGTATTTTCTCGACTACCGTAAATAATACAGCGTGAAGTATTAGGTGTCTTCTCTGATGATAGGTATATACACCTACCCTGTACTGACGAGGACAAAAGAGTTCGAAACCGGTCTGCAGGTGGTGACATACTATCAATGGAAAAGGCTTCCTTTTCTTGGTAGTACCATTCAATCTAAAATAGTATTTTAAAGTGCTACTGTGTAGACAAAAGTACGTCCATATTGTATAAGGTATCATCGTGTGATCTGGGAAATAATAATTTTTCCATACATTGGTATCTTATCCTAATAATAAAAATAATATATGCATAATTTGCCGTTAAATTTACAGTTGACACTAAATTGGTAAGTTGGGAACACAAGGATGAGGATTTTGTTTTTATTTCCTAAAATCTCAAAATACAGACAAAACACATACAAACAGAAATAAAACTTAATGACAGTTTAATAAAAACAAACTGCTCAAGTCTCCAATTAAAAATTTTGCTTCCAGTCAGCGGATTATTATATGATGAACTTTTTCTTTTTATATGTCGATTTATGCTGGGTCCCAAGTGTCTCGTTATAAATCCGGCACTGTTACCACGTTTTGGGCGGCAATTATTGAAAGGGGCGGCAAACTTAATCCGCCACTGAGGACGATAGTTTAAGAATTACCAAAAATGATAAAACACGATCATCGATATAATTTTAGCGATGTTCTACTTATATCGATGACGATCTTCGATGTTGGTATCGATATTCTTTAACGATATCCCAACACTACAATATGCTATAAAGATCTAAGAGGTATGATTCCACGCCGATGGAGGTGTGGCTTGTGACGTCAACGGGCGAGTGATTTTTAAATCTCTTATGGAGAGTTATACTGCGTTTTTATTTTTTTTTTGTATGATCAAACACAATCACTATAGGAAAAGTCCTTTATGAAACTCTGGGAGTGGTGCGTATTTGCAAAAACCGATTCACGTTGGCTTTGAATCGTTGGAAAACGACCTCGGGAAGGCCGTTCCATAAGGATGAAGTCCGCTCTGGGCAGAATTAAGAGGGCAAGGTCAGCCGAGCACTTTCCATGAAAATATCTGTAAAAGAGAGTCAAATCCCCAACCTGTTTTCGATGTTCTAGGCTGTCGAGGTTCTTCGTCAGGTCGTGGTCTCCAATCAGACGAATGGCCCTCCTTTTGATGGAATCCAGTAGCCGAAGTGTATATTTGGGTGCAGAACTCCAGACATGAGAGCAGTACTCTAGTAATGGTCGAATCTGGGCATTGTATAGTGTCAAAAGTTGTTGAGGTGTGTACAACTTTCTGGTTCGGAAGAGCACACCAAGCTTCTGAGAAGCTATCTCGGCGATTGCTACAACGTGGTTATGCCAAGACATATTTCCTCCCAGACTGACGCCCAGCAAATTTATAGATGAAGCCAGTGGGATTGCGTGTCCGTCCATGACTATATCCGGTTATGTAATGTTAACCTTCTTAGAGAAAACTCTCTTTTAAAGGTATTAAAAGGTTTTACGTATTTATTTAATGGTATGTAAAATGAAAGAATAATATGATGGTATTTAATTCATGAACATACAACAAAGATTAAAGCTAAAATACGACCTAGTTATAAACAAATTAAACTATTTTTTAAATAGTCCATCTCTCAGTGGAGTGAGTTTATGAAGAGGTAAAGAAACTAATAGTCTGCTTCAGTAGTTAAATAAACAATATTTTAATTTCCATACATGTTTCGAAGGCATTAGTTTCAGTGGAAAATACTTAAGAAGTAAATGTTAACAAAATAAATAAAACCGTATCCATTCAAATTTTTTGTTTTTATCCTTAGGAAAGCGGAAACAGCTTATTTCTATCAAATTTATTTGCCTGGTTATCCATATCACAACCGAACACAGCGCACCTCATTTTTTGAAAATTCAGATATTTATTTTAATAAACACACACGACTAAATAAGAAAAAGCTATTATGAACTGGGTTCGAAACCTAATAGAATAGTAAAAAACGGTGTCAGAGTAATTAGAGTACGAGAAAAAGGTCGTTTCCTTCCTATGATATGGGGGCACCTGCAGATTGACCATAAATTTTATATGGGGAGCCCCACAACAAGAATGATCACTTAAAAAATTGTTAAAATAGTAATGGATATATTACAATTGTAAAAGACTGACAACGTTGGTGGCAACCAGCAGGGGTCGCCGAGCAGCTTCGGCTATCGTCGACCGGTTCCGATGGCGCGGCGGTTGTTTTAAAATTTTGTCGGAATCTCTTATTTTAGTGGTATTTTATCTGTAATGTGTGTTATATTTCTATGAAATTAATATAGGTAAATACTTGTCATATATTATTCTTTCATTTCATATACCATTCCATGCATAAAACCAGTGACAGTTTTTCAGTTTTTTACACCCTAGAAATTTAGCATCGACGTTTTATTATTATTGTAACAACACTTTTTATGTTTTCATGGCCTTCCCAGGCATTTTCAAGAACAAAAACTATATGTCGCAACTTACAGCATGACTGAAAAATGAAACGCTTTGTACATAAACAAATATAAGATATACCATTAAAAATGCAATTTTAATTCAAAACGATGACTGTTTTGAACTAAGTATGAATTTCGTTACTAAGAAAATTGTATGTTGGAAGCATTGAAAGCAAGTTTAAAAGCAAAACTAAAATTTCTTACCTTGGAAAACAAAATTAATTTTTTCTAAATGTGCGTTACTTACTTCACAAAATCTAATTTATCTTATTCTAGCTTACTTAACGTCTTAACGAGTAGAATGGCGAAGCCAACAATAATTTCATTTCCATATACAGGGTGTTATGGAAATGACGTATTATATTTAAATGGGTGACTCCTGGGGTGTCCTAGAGGAGCGCTGCAAATTTTTTTTTTAAATCGAACGTTGAAAAAGTGGGGTTATTCACCCATAAACCCACAGGTCAATTCGCGGCAAAATCCTGTTCTGGCACAATGTTGCCAAATTGTGTAAAATTGTAAAACTTTAGATTTTTATAAAAATAAATATTTAGCTTACCTAGTATCCAAATAGAAGTGAATCTAGGTGTCAGTACACACACACAGGGCACAAACATCTTCAGTTTTTTTGGTTTTAGTGGTTAAAGTTTACACATTACTAAAACCCCTTCGGCGTTTTTCTTCCAATCTCAGAACATTGCCCTGTATATCGTTAGAGACATAGAACACATAATGAAACACTGAACAAATTACCATAAATCACTTAAAGAAACACACACATGTCTCAAATTAGTTTTTTGAAAATAGGCACTTGTCACACTAATTCAATACGCACTTATAACAAACACACGTGCGTGCGTGTGTTGGTTATAAAATAAGATCAACTGTATCCCAATGCAGTCCGTCTGAAACTGAAAAAAATATCTGACATGACTCGATGTAGCCGAGTCATTTCGTCGTTTTGAACGCAAGGTTGTTCCAGGCATACTTTTGTACCGAATTCGGTACATTTTACAAAGGCTGTAGTCATCAGAACCCATCGATTTATAAGCGATTTTTAATGGGTAACGTCACGATGCGCGTTGATTTGTAGTTCTGCTGAATGCATTTTGTTGTCAGGTTTTTGTTTGGTAAGGTTACCTTCTAAATATTTTCATCAAATTTTACATTTTATTCGGTGCGAAATCGACAATTTTAATTTTAATGCTCCTCTTCACTAACGGAGATCGTGTATTATGTTTTTATAATTTTAATTCACTTCTCTCGTAATTTTTTATAAATTCGATGGAAAAAATGGCGTCCGATTTACCATCGATTTGTGAAATCTATTTTTTTCTAGCGCATTTAGCAGATAATTACTAAACGCTTACAAATCGTTTTTGGTATACTTTCCATCCAAGGATATGTTTTGTTTTGTAGGGCTGTTGAAAGTGACGAGGTGACTTGGTGAGGGTAACGACCTTTTTTTTAGAACTCTAAGTTTTTTAAGCGTCCAGTGAAGTAGCGTCCTTTTTTTAGGCGCCGTGCTGGTACATTTCTATAAAATTCGGTACAATTTTGCCGATCGATACAATTATTTAAAGCTTGGAACAATACTATTTGAAGTAGTTTGAAGGTTTCCTTCAGTTCGTTCGTCGCGTGTGTCATTTTTAAATTGAAGGAATCGTATTTATTTTTAATTACTTAAACAAATAAATCTAAGCGAGAGAAAAAAGGACCAAAATTAATTAAAACAACGTTCTTGTGTAATCTTTCCATGTGACTAGCTGCTGTTTGTTTTGTGAGGTTATGTGAGAGGTTTTTTCCTAAAACTTAGTTTTATGAAACTAATAATTGTTTTTAAATAAGTAAATGTAAGAGAGCAGCATGTGTCTTAAGCAACATTTTTTTAAAGAGTCTGAAAGATAACTATTTAAGGTCATGACGTTTGATCTATGTATTTACTTTTCTGTGCTTGTGACGAATTTGAAACTTTTGTGTGATATTACTATTATTTGTTTTGAAAAAGGGTTTTCGCCGTCTTCTTCTTCTTGTGGTGCCCTATCCGTTGCGAACGTTGGCGATTAGCATGGCTATCTGAACTTTGTTAACTGCACTCCTAAAAAGTTGTATCGAAGTGAGTCCGTACCACTGACGCAGGTTATGCAACCACGAGTGTCTTCGTCTTCCAGGACCTCTTTTACTCTCTGTTTTGCCCTGTAGAATGAGTTGGAGAAGTCGGTATTTCTCATGGCGCATTATATGCCCGAAATATTCCATTTTACGCTTCTTAACGGCAAACAGAATTTCTGTATTTTTATCGAGCCTTCGGAGAACAGCCTCGTTGGTAATTCGATCGGTCCACGATATGCGCCGTCGGTTTTCTGGAATTATATTTGTTCATAAAATTGTGAAAATTATAATTTTTTTTCTAAAGAGTTTGCCGTGTAGTTATGACAACATCGGCCCAAATGCGCTGAGATCTTTTCACACTGCGGACCTTTCATTTTATTGATTGCGACCGTCGTCAGTAGCGGCCATGTAAATTTTCAGATTTCATATAAGGTGTATAATCTCGCTTAATAATTCACAGCGCCATTTATGGTTATTTTTCTTCAATTTATTTTCATCTCGGGATTTGCCGGTTTAAATATAATACGTCATTTCCATAACAATCTGTATTTAAGCCCATGATTTCCAACAAAAAAAATAACAAACCGACTTGGCTTCAAAGCAGCAGCCGCCGCCCCATTCACACCGCATAGATAAAAGCGAAGCGGCTCGTCCTAAAAAGTGTTTAAATCTGGACCAACATGCATCGATCGTCGGTGTTTTTATTCTTTATAAACTACTCTGCGCGCCCGGCATATTATATTATATTTAAATAAGAAATTGCAATCATCAAATAGAATAGTGGAGGTTGAAGGCATGGTGTACTGATTTTTTACTTTTACTGATTGCTGTCCATTTTCGAGTTCAGCTTCGTTTTGCCGCCCCTCATGTTTTGCCGCCCGGGTGCTTTGAACCTGCTGCACCCGGGTTTAGGCGGCCCTGGTTGTTGCTACTCGTAAATTCGAATTTCTCAATCTGTAAGTTTCAAGCTAAACCCAGCAGTATTTTTCAATCAATTATGGTATACTATATAACTTAATGAGCTGATCATAAAATTAAGATTGCGATTATTATTACCAAAAAGGTAAAATCACTACCTTTAAACCTTTTTGTAAGTTTATTGTTTCTTTTCTATAGCCCTATCTAATGACTGGATTAAAAACAAACGCATTTTCTCAAGTTTCCAGGGAAATCAAACAGCTGTATTCAGTTAAGCCGACAATAGGGCCTATAAGAAAAGCCCTTCACTTGATAATTCTATTCAATTTGCTGAAAGCGTTTCCGAACAATAATCAGAATTCAACAAGAATACCTGAAGATTTCGCAAATGCTTTATAAAATTCGAATAACGAAAGTAATATTTTTGCCCCTTTACGTTCTTTAAATTGACTACTGTTTTTAGGTACTTCTTCGGTAGGAGGAGAATTTTCTGAAATTACAAATAATTATTGTGCAAGTATTAAATAATATTTCGATTAAAGAGAATTAATTTTCTTATCTCTTAATACCGTTCCGGCTTAAAGTATTTTCAAAATTATTAAAGCTAAATTAATTAAACTCTTCGGAAAATATTTTTCTTCTAATTGTAAAGTTATATATAAAATATTTTTTGTGTAAACTAGGTGCAAAACTGGAAAACGGCCAGTGGTCGATATTTTTGCTCACACTTAGGACGTTTTAAAACGACCAGAGTCCGAACATTAATTCAGTATCGGCCGTCTTTAAACATCCAAACCGCAGGAATTGTACAGGGTTATCAATTTAGTTTGTCTCACTTTTAAGAGCCTGTAACTTTTTTGTATTTTGAGTTAGCGCGTTCATTTAAAAAGCAAGATGTAGCATTTTTGGTCAAGCTTTTATGAATGTTGAATGAATGACATTTGGTCTCATATGTCATACCGAAAAGCAATTAATATTTTTTTTTAAATGGGACACTCTATATACTAGAAGCGCATTAGATGGCGCCTTTTCTTCCGATCTCAAAAATATAACACACATATGCATTCTTTTCTTCAAGTGAGTAGTAGAAAAACAATTTTATTAATATTGGCATAACTAGAAAATAACAAAAGTTTATAAAATTAATTTACTAACTATAATTATAATAATTATTTCATAATCTATATTGCTCTACATGACCACCTCCATTTTCGATACATTTACGAAACACTTTTACAATGTGACTATTAATTATTAATAAAACTTCTCTATTAGTATGAATCTGAAGGATGGCGTTTTCAATTCTAATATACAGTTCAACGAATAACACGGTGTAGTATAAACAATATTTTTAATATAACCCCAAAAGAAAAAATCACAGGTCTGGGCTGTTCGGCGGCCATTTTATAGTACTGGATTTTCCAATCCATTGGACATATATGCAATATCAAACATAAAACACCTTTCCCCCACTGAATAATAATATCTCATATTGCTTGGTTTATACATACAAAATAACTTGTCTACAAAATTGTGAGAATGACAGAATGAAATATAAATAAAGATAAAATCCATATCAACCAAAAGAATTACATAGCTATCTTGATTCTTTTTAACAATAATATATTTTTACATATTTTTGTCAATGTTAGATGGAATGAAGAAAATAATGCATATGTGTGTTATATTTTTGAGATCGGAAGAAAAGGCGCCATCTAATGTGCTTCTGATATATATATAGTGTCCCATTTAAAAAAAATAATAATTGCTTTTCTGTGTGAATATGACACCTACTGTCATTTTTGACAACACTCATAAAAACTTGGCCAAAAATGCTACATCTTGTTTTTTAAATGAACGCGCTAACTCAAAATACAAAAAGTTGCAGGCTCTTAAAAGTGGGACAAACTAAATTGATAACCCTGTCCAATTAAGAAACGACAAAACTTTAACACAAATTTTTAGTAAATCGATTCACTAACATTATAAAACTCTAAAAAAGTAAGTTGGAACCATGTGGTAACAGGTACATAAAAGGCAAATAGGTAGCTAGATACCTACTTTTAATATTTATAATAAAGCTAATAGTTCACATAGAAGTAAATATTATACAAAACACTGCGATTACTAAACGTAGCAACTAAATAATATTTTACGCTTTGGGCGTTTCCTAATTGCACAATTGCAGGTTGGCCTTTGGTCGCTTTGAAATAACGACTTTTGGCCGTTATCTAACATTGCGCCCAATATATCCATGGTCTCTCACTTATAATGGAAAAAAACTTATATTTTCGGTATTTCTAAATTGATTTCTTTTTTATTTTTGGTGTGATTACGATTAGTTTCAGTTGGTCTATGGATTTATAGAGGTTTTAAAATTAAAGTTATAAGAGTAAAGTACCTTTAGCGATTATTTTATTTCGAAACTAATATCAGAAGTCAATTTGGCATGCCGCAAAATCACCAAATATAAAATTTCAATAAATTGACACAACCAGTGGCGAGCGTATGGCTAATTTTATTTCTATCTTTTCAAAAATATTTACTTCTAAAATAATAATAATAATAATAAGGAACAACGTAATTACCAAAAAAGCTGATTGTTCGGGTTTGTTTCATCCAAAAATACTATACGTTAAAAGCAGTGGCGCACCTACTGGATTTAATGTTATAAAATTAAATTTTGTACATAGGACATTTTTAATAATTTATCATTTCAATGTTAAAAACTAGAAGATAATCAAACATGCATAAATAAAAAAATTTGAATGAGTTGGCCATGTAAACAAAATATTATGAAATACCAATGTATGGAAAAACTATTATTTCCTTGACCACCCGATGATACCTTATATAACAAGAACATACGTTATTTGAATACATCATTTCTTCAAATAACGTCTGTTGAGATTGTGTGGGATTGCTAAGAGATGGCACTACGCATTCTATTTTCTCTTCTACCGTTGATAATACAGCGTGAAGTATAGGGCCTTCTCTGATGATAGCTATAGACACCTACCCTTTACTGACGACAATAAAAGAGTTCGAAACCGGTCTGCAAGTGGTGAAATCCTATCAATGGAAAAGGCTTCCTTTTCTTGGTACTACCATTCAATCTGAAATAGTATTTTAAAGTGCTACTGTGTAGACAAAAATGCGCCCTTATTGTATAAGGTATCATCGGGTGGTCTGGGAAATAATAATTTTTCCATACATTGGTATTTGATATTAATACCACCTGAAAAGTATAGACTAAAATTCAAATATTTTTTAGTTTTTATATTTTTTGTCACTGTAGTTTTAATGAAGTTGTGCGCATTCGATTATTTTCTTATCACATTGCTAATTCAATGTTATAGCAGAAAATACAGTGCGCCAGTGCTTTTAAACTATAGTTGTTTTTAGATGAAACAGTAAATAGTCAGCATTGTTGGTAATTTAGTTGTTCTTTATCGCTCGGCCGGACACGCAAACCCACCGGCTTCATCTATTAATTTGCTGGGCGTCAATCTGGGAGGAAATATGTCTTGGCATAACCACGTTGTGGCAATCACCAATATAGCTTCTCAGAAGCTTGAGGTACTCTTCCGAACCAGAAAGTTCTACACACCTCAACAACTTTTGACACTATACGAAGCCCACTAGAGTACTGCTCTCATGTCTGGAGCTCGGTACCCAAACCTACTCTTCGGCTACTGGATTCCATCGAAAGGAGGGCTATTCGTCTGATCGGAGACCACGAGCTGACGAAGAACCTCGACAGCCTAGAACATCGAAGATAAGTTGGGGATTTGACTCTCTTTTACAGATAATTTCATGGAAGGTGCTCGGCTGGTCTTGCCCTCTTAATTTCGCCCAGAGCGACGAATAGCAGAAACACACGACGAGCCACTGCCGCCCATCCATATGTGGTTAAGCTTAGTACTCCTCGAGCTTCATTATTTAAGAATTCTTTCATTTGGAGGACTTCATCCTTGTGGAACGACCTTCCCGAGGTCGTTTTTCTTAACGAAAATATCCTCCAACGATTCAAAACCAACGTGAATCGCTTTTTGCGCACACGCACCACTCTCGGAGTGCCACACGCACGTCATTAGATGTGTCAATTTATTGAAATTTTGCATTTAGTCGTTCTGCAAGATACCAAATCAACGTCTGATATTAATTTTAAAGTAAGATAATGACTAAAGACACTACTCTTACAATTATTACTTTAAAACCCCTATAAATCCGTACGCTAAAATTTTAAGCAACAGGAAAGTGCGCGCTAGGATCATACATAACCATATCAAAATTCGAAACAATCGATTCAGAAATACCGAAAATATAAGCTTATTTCCATTGTAAGCGGAACATCCTGTATATCAAACCGAAAGTATATCCAGATTCGAACAGAGTTACTGCATAATTTAAATATAAAATTTCTCCCTTTCTCGTCAAGCAATGTTTGAGCTTTTGAACCAAAACAGACAGATATACCGATGGAAATGGAGAACATACTTTTTCACGCTGTGGAGATTTACAATGCATTACTTCTTGCGAGGGAAGTAAAATATATCCCTGACTTACCCTACATGATGAATCTCTCACCAAGAATGGAACACTTTCAATATTAGTTTTCGATATAGTCAATTTGTTTGGCACACACATAAATGGGACCATTGCCAACTTATCAGAGCATCAAATATTTATTTTATTCTGTAATATAAAAAGTATAGTTGTCTTGATCAACATATGTGTCAATGTGTCAATAAAGAAATTATTTTTAAAATTGTGGGTTATTATTTAGTCCTTGAAAATATATATATTTTGTAAATTATGATCGATAGAATTCGAATCAAATTTGTACTATTTAGTTAAAAAAATTATACAAATGTTTAAAAAGAATTAAAATTGCATTCCATTAAAAATGTGAAATTAAATAAAAAATTGGAAATTCCCATTATTACGATTAGATCCCCTACACCTTACAACATCATCATACCTGTAATATATTTTAAGATTGTACATTTTGTTAGATATAGGAAAGTATTCATTCTTTCTCAATCTGAAGAAGCTACAGTAATAGCGAAATATGTTATTTTCAAGAATATAGTGGAAAAGTAAAACAATATAACATAGTTTTACTGTTTCTAATAATATTAGTTATGGATTTCCACCAAGTATCGACTGAATCAATTAAAGTGTTTTATCTAAATGGTAATTAACATTTAAAATGTTTTTAACATCTGAAATGTTACTGTTCGTTGCAGCCCTGATGATATCCCAAACCCCGGGTAGAAGCTTTAGATTTTATATTTTGACTGAAGCAAAATTTCAAAAAAATCTGAGATTAACGTATTATGTACATAGCTAATGACAATATGCATTATTTATAGGGTTATGTCGTGATATTTTAGTAAAGTTCTAATATTCTGGCTACAAATAAATTTTTTGTCTTTGCCACAGAGAGAGTGTTTGTCAAAGAAGTATTCCACTTTTGAAAGAAGGTATGGATGTGAAACTTAAAATAAATGTGTAATAGACATTTTTGTAATGCAAAAAATGAAAGTAATGACGTGATAGGGCATTTACGTATTGTGATATATGTAATTTAATGTCCTTATAAGATATTTAAAGGCTTGATGAGTAAAAAATAATAAATTATGAATTTTTTTTTTTATTATGACGATATTTACCAGAAGTTAAGGGAGATAACTGGTTTTTCATACATTTGCTAAGGGTTTGTTCGAGTTTGTTTGTTTTTAAAACTTGTGAGAAAAATATTACTTACTTACTTACTAGCCTAAACTACAACTAGTTATCTTTAAAATCTGAAATTATAAACTATTTTAGGTTGAATATTACCTTAGGTATATGTTTTATAATATTTGGTAACAAATCATACAATAATTTCATTAACGAAGTGCGCTGCTTGTTAACTTTTAACCCTGGAAGTAGTAAGAACAAAATAAGACACTCGAAGAATTCACTTCGCTTCGAGGATACTTAGCGCCATCTGTAGATATACATACACAACTTCCTATTTCGATAGGTAAAGATTGTTTCACGAAAAATGGATACGACTTAATGATTTCCTGGGTCGGTCCCATTGTGTTGACAAGAGCTTGGCAATAAACAAGTGAAGTATGAAGGGACGGACTAAGGAAAACAAGTAATGATATGATTATATTAATGTAATCAAATGAAATAACATTTTTTTTAAATATTAATAGTCATATTTATTTACATTTATAATGTTATTCTATAGATAGTTCTGTTTCGCTATCGCTATCCTCATCAAAATTAATTATAATTGGATTAATTGTACGATCCAGACTAATATACGAATTCTCTACAGTTATTACGTGATGGACTGAATTTTTTCAACTACCTGGGGGAATATCATTAAAGCATTTTCGTATTAATTCTACAACACTAGAACTTAAAGTCGGAGAAATATTTTCAGACCTAACCAGTGATTTTAACTGGTGCCACATATGCTCTATGGGGTTAAAAATGCAATAATAGGGTGGGAGCCGTAGCACTGTATGTCCAATATCTTCTGCCAATGTGTCACAAACATATACTTTTATTATACAAAATGCCTTTAAAACTTCTAACCTAACCTACCTGATGTGCCTATATTTAATTATAATTATTACAATCCGGTCCTTTTCACATAATAATAACAAACGGTCATAAATAATGGGATGGCCACAGGTACTTTTACTGCAGTCACTATGTTATATACATTTTTCGTGAAACAATATTTAACGTCTCTATATAAATTTAAAATAATATCTCGACATAAATTACCTTACTTTACCCTACTTTCCAATTCAAAAGTTAGTGGTATAATTCAGTTTAAACCCACTGTCACTGTTAAAAATGATTTTCTGATGAAAATTCACGAATTTTTTTATAAAATTACCATATTTAAACCCTAATATTTTATGTATGCAAGCAAACATGAGCCGGGCATCTCGTCGCGTCTGATAATAATTTGCCTAACAAATTTCCATCAATGTTTTCGGAATTTTCTGACAGGATGTAAAGTAAAGTTGAACAACACATTTTTTTTAATAGCGTCGGTAGAATTACAATTTTTAAAAAAACTGGCAAACAAAAAGATCGGCAAACGGGTTTTTTACTCTCATTATAAAAATTCTATAGCTTAAAAAACCCTCAACCGATTTTGAATAAAATTTTCTAATTTTTAAACATGGTTTTGTACGACGGTCAACACTCTTGACCAAAAAATGGTCATTGTCAATATTATACAGGGCAAAAAAATCAAATGATTAAATAAACATAGTAAACTGGTAGTTTATTCGAGAAAGTTATGTACGAGAAGTTAAATTTCAAGAATATAATAAATTAATGAATTTATGTAGTTCCAAAAATAGATTAATTGAATACAAAAATTTTAAAGAATTAAAAAAAGATAAGCGAGAGAAGTTAATTTGGACATTTATATAATTCAAAGTGGATTTTTTTAACAAATGTGTAAAATTTTAGTGCCAGTTTTCTAAAACATCCTTGAAAAATTAACTGCAAACTCAATTTATATATTATAGGGTGTTGAAAAAAGGTCGGTACCCCGGTATAACTCCGGTGCATCGCATTGCAGCGGAAAATGTTTAGAGAAAAAGTTGTTTGGTTTTGAAGGAGGAATAGTTTGCAATTTAAACCACCCCCCACCCCCCTCAACAGCAGGGCACGGGTGGGGGTAAGTTAAAATTTTCAAATGGCACCCCATATTTTTTATTGGCATATCGTGTTCTCCGATCAAAAATAAACATCTTTTGCCCGAAAAAATTTTTTATTCGGGCCCATCCTTCACCAATAATCACCATGAGAAAAACACAATCAGAACGGTGCGAAAATCAAGTTTTATCCCGGAAATACTCTTTTCCTCTGTCTTGTAATAAAAAATTCCCGTGGAAAAAGTTGTTTGTATTCCACGAGCATTTTTTAGTAGAAGACAGAGAAAAATAGTATTTCCGGGATAAAACTTGATTTTCGCACTGTTCTGATTTTGTCTTTCTCATGGTGATTATAGGTGAAGGATGGGCCCGAATAAAAAAAAATGTCGGACAAAAGATGTTTATTTTTGGTCGAAGAATACGATACGCCAATAAAAACATGGAGTTCCATTTGAAAATCTTAACTTACCCCCACCCGCGCCCGGTGGTTGAGCGGTTTGGGGGGGGGGGGGGGGGGGTTTAAATTGCAAACTATTCCTCCTTCAAAACCATACAACCGACCTTTTTTCAACACATCATCGTTGGTATGTATGGGTCGGTGGCCTAGTGGCAGAATGTACGCCTGGCGCTCTAAGAGTCACTGGTTCAAATCCCGCACTCGACATCTCTGGTTTTATTTATTTATCAGTTTAAAAAACTGTGAGGAGCAGCGGGCAGTACATGGTGAAAATCTTTCCCGCCCGCTTCGATACTTTCCCGCCCGCTCTCTCGGAAAGGCCTGGAAAGCGTCACTTTCGTTGAACAGAACATGCATGCAAAGTGGCACTTTCGGGGCACTTGTAAAAGAATAGTATATTACTTTCTATATACTATTTTACGGATGACATGCGGAACCGCACGAGTCCGGAAAAGCCTCCGACGGCCCGAGATATGTACCGTATTTTTTTTTACAAGTGCTCCGAAACTTTGATGCCAAATAAATAAAGAAATTCTTCAGACAGTTTTCCTGTCTAGATGACATAAAACACTCGCGCATGGAGAATGTAAATATCTATTTATTATTTTTGACCAATAGGCTGGGTGGCCTAGTGGTATAGCGTTCGCCTTGTGATCTGAGAGTCGCGGGTTCAATTCCCGGACTCGGCATTTATGGTTTTATTTATTTTTTACAAGTTCCCGAGTCTTTGAGGCCATATAAATAAAGAAATTCTTCAGACATTTTTCTAAAACATCTTTAAAAAATTAACTGCCAATTTAATTTATATATAATCCGCTATTTATTATCGCTTGTAATATGGCTCGGTGGGTAGAGTGCCCCGCCTGGCGATCTGAGGGTCGCGGGTTCAAATCCCGCACCGACAATTCTGGTTTTATTTATTTATGAGCACATGGTGACTCGAAGCGGGCGGGAAAAATCTTTCCCGCGCGCTTCGATACCTTCCCGCCCGCTCTCTTGGAAAACGCCACTTTCGGTGAAGTGAACATGAATGAAAAGAGGCACTTGTAAAAAAACATTTTTTCGGACGCTAACGATACTATTAATTTAATTATCTGTTATATCCATGGATACGTATATTCAGGGCCGTTCCTGGCGAGCGTGCAGGGCGTGCATGCACGCAGGCGCAAAATTTTTAGCATTCAGTATTCTTTATTACAAATTAAAAAAAATCATATATTTTATCATTTTAATATGTCTAAAAATGTTACCAAACGTTTGCTCAGTAAGTGAAACTAGGTGGGAAAGTAGAATTAAAGCAATTCGTCCTCTTAGATATCAGTTAGAAGAAATTTGTAATAGCCTAGAATTTTTGACAAAAGATACATCACGACACATAATGACAAAACATAGTGCACAATCTTTATTGGATAAAATTAAGACTTTTAAATTTATTTGTTCGATTTTAATCTGGCATGATATTTTAGAAAAAATTAATATAGGAAGTAAAATACTACAAGATCCGAATAGAAACTTAAATGACTGCCATAAAGAAATTGAAAATCTTAATCTTTATTTTAACGAAAAACGTTCAGACCAAAATTTTGATTTGCTCATCAATAAAGCTACAGAAGAAGCAGCAAAAAACGATGTAGAGCAGGTATTCCCAATAGTACGGCAACGAAAATTTAAGCAACAATTTTCATATGAAAGTAAAGATGAATCTGTAGCAGATCCAAAGCAAAAATTTAAAATCGATTTTCATTTTCTAATTTTAGATACAACCATTCAGTCTTTACAAAAGCGGTTCGAGGGTATAAACAAATTTCAAAATTTATTTGGGTTCTTATGTAATTTTGAAAATTTAGAATCTGACTTAATTAAAGAATCATGTGTAAATTTAGATACCGAATTGCAAGTTGAGATTGATAGAGTAATATCTAAAGACATTGACGGCTTAGATTTACATAATGAAATTTTAACATATAAGATTCTTAATCCTAAAAATACTACTGATTCATCCTTTCCCATAGACATTTTAAATTATATGTATAACTAAAAAAAATCTACAGTCTCTTTTTTCAAATTTATTTATAGTCTTACGGATATACCTTACATTACCCATTTCAGTAGCTTCAGGTGAAAGAAGTTTTTCTAAGTTAAAACTAATAAAGAATTATTTAAGGACATCTATGAGTCAAGAACGCCTATCAGATTTGGCCATTATTTCGATCGAAAATGATATTTCTCAGGCTCTTGATCATAATCAGATGATCAACGAGCTTGCATCCGTGAAAGCCAGACGTGTATTATTTTAGGTATATCGTTCCTTTTTTGTTTTGTTTATTACAAAAATAGTATTTTTTCATTTTTGAAACGTTTATTTTTTTATCATTAAAATATTGCTGTTAGGTAGGTACCTACTATATAAGTATTAGGTATAATATTGTTTATGTTTTTGTTGTTTATTTTATTTACGTTAATTTTATTCTCTTTTAATTTTCTTGTGAATATACTTACCAAATATTTTTTGTGATTTTGTTTGTTTTGGTAATTTAATTAATAAAAATTTTTCTAATTATTTTTTATCAGTTTTGTTACAATTCAAAACATTACCAGTTTTTCCCGAAATATATTTTTTTTAAAACTAGGGCGCACCAAAGAAACCTGCACGTAGGCGCCAAACACCCCAGGAACGGGCCTGCGTATATTACAGGTTTCATTGTTAACTGACAAAAATTACCGTACAAGATCAAATGTATTGGTTTACTTTATTTCAACAATATTTTATAACTGGAAATCGGACGAAAAATGTTTTTAGGACTATGTATATGCGGGTTACTACCGCATTACGTCCGAAATACTACAATTTTCTTCCTTATAACATAATAAACTATTACAGTTGACGATATAATTAGCAAAAGTGGACTTTGAGTTAATATCATCATTAAAATATATTTTCAAACGAATCCACATAATTTGCTGTTATTTTCCATCTATAGAATTAATTCATAAACCAAAATGTATGCTTGACTAATTTTAAGAAACAACTGACTTTTACTTGAATTGTGATTTTCCCTCGGTTCGTCTGCTCTCTCTTCGATTCTCTTATTCTGCATTTCTCTTTTTCCCACTCCCCTAAATTACACCTACTGAAATTTTATTAGAAATTATTAATTAAGAAAATTCTAATTATATTGTTTCAGACGAAACGACAAACCGCTTGCTGGTTTTCTGCTAGGGGATAAAATAATTTGTGTTTAGACGGTACGACAAATATTTAATAAACAGAAGCAATTTGCAAAATAAAGGGCAGTTTAACTCTATTCATATAAATTTAATTTAGATTTTTCTGTTGTAGGATATACAGGGTCCTGCAATAGTTCGGCAGGCTATGTATAGCTTCTATACAAATTAAGTTAGGAATATCATTCAACTGCCGATTTATACTATATCATAGGTTATTTTCAGAAAAATATACATATTATTAGGTTGGTAATAGTGTCCTCTATAAGTACGCAAAATATTATTTTATTTGCTTGGGTAGTTTAAGAGCAATAAATTAAAAACTAAAAAAAAATATTTTTTAACCACCCAAGGGACCGATATTTTAATGTTACCTTAAGTTAGACCTTAGCCAAGGTAGGCTTAACGTTATGGTAAACCTTAAAAAACTAGGTTTTAAATTAATTTGATGCATTCAGTGGAAGATTACCCCCACCAGATATATTCCTTTAGATGAGAGTTAAAGGGAACTTTAATATACTGTACTAAGGATGTCATATTCATAAATTTATGTATGTTTCCTTAAACTTTTTGTAAGATAAAGAATATGATGGTCCCACTTTAAATGTCTGTCTATAATTACACTCAAATATTTTGTGTGAGTTTTTTCTCTAATGCTATCATTAAATTTGTCAATGTGAATGCTTTCAAGGTGTGGACGATTTGCTTCCGTAAGAGAATGCGATGTAGTTAGTCTTTTGTACGTTAAGTGTCAGCCCAAAAGTATCAAGCCAAAGTTTTATTTCAGAAAGTCCTGTTTCTGCCTTGTCTTTTACGTCATACACTGTCAAACTTGTGTGATAAGGATGAGTTGACGTTACGCTGTAAATTAAGGTAACTTAGAAATCCAGGAGGGCCAAATTTTAGTTCCATCGATTGTCGACAACCCGGATCTGATATCACTTCTTGTTCTCCTGTAAGGAGTAAACAAAGCCGTTCCGGAATATTTGCCCAACTCGGTATATTTGAGAGAACTACTACATAATTCTGCGGCATAGTAAGACATATTTTGTTTAATTAAAAGTGAATATAGCCGCATTGCTGTTGCGAGCCTTCTTTTCAGACTAGCGTGACTTTGTTGCTTCATTTTTTTATTGCCGGCCGGAATAATAATTGTTGACGTTATGTTGTTTATTTCATCCTCTTTGTTATACAAGATCATTCACGATGAGTGGTCTATTAAAAGATTTCGGGAATTAAAATAGTAATTTACGTTCCGGAAGTAATATATTACGGGATGAGTAGGAACTTTCCTGGAATCCTGCGAGTGCCATAAAATCACTCTTGGATCGTGTTACCTACAGCATTTTTCCTGTAGCCATATTGTATGTTAAAAAGGATATGGATGGATAATAACGTATGAACTTTATATAGACAATTACATAAGAATCACTCTTATGAATACGTTACTAATGAATATTAACTAAACAATTATGACAATTACTTATATTAATATTATTAGGGATATTAACAGAAATGGCTGTGTTGAAATTAGAATTAGATAGACACATCAGTAATTGTACTAGTTTTCGAGATATTAATTTCGTTACGGCCCTTACTGTTTTTTTATTGTTAATACATTATCTTGTTTATCGTTATTATGTAGTGCATTATTATAAAATAATTTTAAGAATATTCATTTTTTTCTACAAAATTATGAAATATACAGGTCCGTATCCTGAAACTTTCATGTAGATGATTAAAAAGACTCGAAACATAGTTAAACGATAATGTGTGGTATATCATTGAATTTAGAATAAAAAAGGTCTTCAAATTTAACATTATAAAATCAGGGCCGTATTAGAAAAAATGAAGTTGATGATGATTGCTTGAAAACGAAACGTCGTATAAAAAATTTGTTATATATTCTTAGAGTTCACTAAAAGTTGCTGTGAGAATGTCTTGTCAGTCTTGCTCTAACTGTAACACTAACTTCGAAAAAGAATTAAATTAAAAATTCAAAATTTTCCTTAAATAACTCAAAATTTAAGGGGGTCGTCTACCCAGAAATTAAAAAAAAAATTTTCTTTTTTTACCTAAATATGATTTCTAGGGTTTCAAGAACATTTGTGCCATAGGATTTTTTTCTTCCATAATTAACGGAGATACAGATGAAAAGGAAAGCGCTGTCGTCGTCCCTAGCGAGCGAGCGCTCTCAGGTACTAACCTGCTGCTTGTCCGCCCACTTCTATTGTCCTGACCTGACCGAGTGAGATTCCTGTATTGTAAACGGTTAGTTTATTCTCGACAGTCGACTATTCTCCATCTTTCCCTCCACGTATTCCAATTTATTTATATAAAAAATGATCAGATCCTCGGATTTTCAATCTCGTTTTTCTCCAAACAATGTTTTTCCGGGAAACTCCGGCGATATCTCGGAAAGTTCCCAACGGATTCTGCTGAAATTTGGCACAGACCTTTAGTGCATGCATCGCTATAA
Source organism: Barypeithes pellucidus (assembly GCA_963991005.1). Taxonomy (NCBI): domain Eukaryota; kingdom Metazoa; phylum Arthropoda; class Insecta; order Coleoptera; family Curculionidae; genus Barypeithes; species Barypeithes pellucidus. The sequence goes on along the minus strand of OZ022556.1, from coordinate 29,504,535 downwards.
TCGGTACCTCAATGACTGTCATAAAAAAATATTTTTTTTGTTTACAAGCAAAAAAACTTAAAAAAACGTAGAAATCCGTTTTTTTTTTTTAAATTACTCCAAAGTCTGATTTTTTGTTCTTTTCGTTTGATTCTGGGGACATAGCTAAGAGTATGCAGATACTGATTTTTTTTTGTTGGTTCCTTTCAGACACCTGAGTCGCCTACAATCACCGGAGTTCTGCAGCGTTGCCGATTTTTCGTATCCACCGTCTCAGGACCAAAAAAAATAGAGACTCATACTTATGATATATGAATAAAGACGTGTACCAAACGGCACCTCTGTATCTGTCTTTTTCTCCACACAACGAACTGTAGAATATAGCGCTTGAAACACGACCTAATGGGTAGACGACCCCCTTAAAAATCTTACCAAAACTTTTTGTACGTTTGTGCTTTGATTGCGGTACTTTTTCCCCATTTAATCGAAGTTGTATTTGTTACCATTAACGAGATCCCCATAGAGGCCCTCCTTATCTTGGGCACCGTGTATATGAAATTTAAGTTTTGTTTCGTTGCTGACTAATTTCTCTAAAACTATTTTAAATCAGTTCATACAAGTTGCGGACGGTTAGACGCATCGCCGTCTATTTTTAAAATTCATTTTATGTTTGTTCGCTCTTTACCTGTTTTGCCCTTTGTTGTCATCCAATGGGAATTCAACTTTGGAAAAATAAAGGGAAGTGGGTAACGCAGGACGAAATATATCGGCAATGTTTTATGCCAATTGTGGTTAGGAAATAAATTTTTGTAACATGATTAGAAAATAACGGAATTAAGGCGAACGGTAATAAAATAGTATTATTTTGTTCAGAAATTTTAGCAGTATACCGTTGTCAATAAAATAGAGATTAGAAAACGGAACTTATGCCAAATAACAGTGAACATAAATACTTCAGGAGGTAATCAAATCAATCAAACGTAAGAGAGAACATTCTACTTTACACTATCTACATGGTGTTACGGAAATGACGTATTATATTTAAACCGGCAATTCCTGAGATGAAAACAAATTGAAGAAAAATATCCAAAAATGGTGCTTTAATTTAATATGCCCTGTACATGACCTTATGTCAAACCAAAAATTACCACGTGGTACCTCTGTTCGGAATGTAAACACAGCAACATATGGCAGGAATCTTGAACTGTGTTATCATATCTTCAGGGTAAACTCTTTTGAAAGTCAATAACCGTTTGACAGATTTCAAGTTGTTTATTTTTCAGGGTACATTATTATAAATTATTACGTTCAGTTCGCTGGGAAACAATCTCTGATTTATAAACTTGAACTGACTCGAACGAACCGCCGCGGAGTTTATAAATGGTCAGGAATGTTCTCATTTGTTCAATTCGAACGACACCCGTCAGATCTGGACAACTTAAAAGTTTATAAATGCCACTTACCCTTTAGAAAAAAAATGCAATTTTATTTACTTTTTCGGACTTATTTAAACCCAACTTAATTTATAAAAAACACCAAGTACTCACATCACAAAAGCCCTTATTTTCTGGAAAATAATGTATTTAACATCTAAAAATTTTAAAAATAAATAACATGTTGGTTCTCTCGATCGATATCGGCCGGCTTCTTTAAACAGCTGATTTTGGACAATCGGGCTAATATTTAAAAATACGGCGTTGCCACTTTCGATGTTTTATAAGCGACTATCATAAATTTCCGAATTTCCTTCTATAATATTACTTTCCTGTATAATTATAGTCTCGGAAATGGCAACCGCGCTGGCTCTACTTGCGGAGATTTCTCGGAAAGAAAGTCCGATTGATCCGAAGGTGGACTAGACCATTCATTTCAAAGGGTAGTTCCTGTCATTGTTAACATAATTGTTTCATTTTATCTTTAGTAAAAGGGTTAATGGCCCATAGAAATTAGCGTTTTTAATATTTCTATTGCGAAATGATTAAGTGCTCTTATTCTATGTGTGTTATTGTAAAGTGTAATTATGCGTTAGTGTTGAGGCTTAGTGATAAGCTTATTATGCACTCCCACACTATCATCAGGACACGTGATGGGCATAAAGTTTTTCCCATAGAAAAAAGAACTGAAAGTGTCTGTGCCTCGGATTCCTTAATAGCGTCTGGAGTTACTTTCTAAGTAAGCTAAATATTTATTTTTATAAGGAACTAAAGTTTTACACTTTTAAACATTTTGGCAATATTGTACCTGAACATCTGTTGATTACCCAGCTGGGCAATGTAATATGTTCATATATGAATGTGCCGAGGAGTTGTGTGTGGGTTTGTTCGTGTGGGTTGTTGGTGAGTTACCCCACTTTTTAAACGTTCGATTTAAAATATGTAGCTCTTCTCTAGGACACCCCAGGAATCACAAATTTAAATATAATACATCATTTCCATAACACCCTGTATAGCTCTTGAACATGAATAAAATATTATATTCACCTGAAGACGACTGAATATATTTACCAGTTGAAACGTTGTATCTAATATAAGTAAATATAGACAACGGTAGTCCAAAATAGTAATATACACTCGCATACAAAGAAAATTACCATTACAAAATTTCGATAAGATTTTAGGCTTAATAATTTTTTATTTTTAGTCCGAAATTAATGTTTTTTTTACAGAACTATTATTTGACATGTTATACAAGGATAATTGAAATGTTGTTTTTTATCTAATATCGTCATAACATAACATAATACTCAAGTAGCAAAATTATTTTAAAATATCAGTTTTCATTTAAAGTCATCTATTCTGTACATTTTGTTTTTTGGTTAATGCATGCATATATTCTCAATCAAATGCAAACTGATCTTGATTCCCAAGTAACAATTGAGAGGCGTTTTTACAAAACTCAACATCTACATTTTTTCCCAAATTGACTTTTTCATCGATTTCTATAGTATAATTAGCCGTACATCGAGAACAAGAAAATTTAACAAAACTGAACATCTGCCCTAGTAATTTTATGGCGAAATATAGGAATTCTTACAAAACTGTACAACTACTCACCGTGCGGTTTTGCAAAACTTTTCAACTACGTTCAGTGTTGTTTCATAATATGATAAAATCCAGATAAATAGGTATTTTTATTTTCACTTCAGTGTTTTCTGATCTTTGCTGCTTGAAGTTGCCTTTTAAAATGCAAGATGCGCAAATTTTGGAATATAATAAGAGAGTATTAGTGTTCGTACAACATACTCTGGACTAATATCGAGGTCGAGCCCTTAAAAAAGTGGATAAAAAGCATTCTAGACAAATCTAAAAAACTCCCATTAAAAAATCACGTCAGTGGAAAGGAAACCCAAGATCTTAAAAAATTAACGGAATACTTTGATGCGTCTTGGGAAGAACAAACGTTTTACAGAAGTATGTTTGAAAACTGTCAAACTCAAGACGAGGATAACATTCAATCCGAATATCCTGACGAAGAATCTGTGCTTGAATAGTTATGCATTTTTGTTGTAAAATGTTATATTTTATTTAGAAAGTACACAACAACTGCTTCATTTATTCATACTTTCATCATTCATTTAGTCTACCTAAAATTTTAAAAAATGTGTTAGTTTCATTGATGTTTTCATTCATTATCGGAAGTTATATTAATGAATATTAATTCCGTCTATTCTTAATTATAGTGGAGTCGATCCGGTTTACGAAAATCCCTTGACGAAATCGAGTATTTTTTTCCCCAATCGATGCAGTAGGATCCCCTCGACATTCTGACATGATTTATAGGGGGCGCATGCGGGGGGAGGGGGGCACGCCTCGTAAATCTAACCGACAACGAATTTTTCTAAATAACTTAGCCGGTCCTGATGCTACCAAAAAAATGTGAAAGACAAAAAAACGTTGATTCACGAAAAATTGATGCCCCAACTCCGCCCCTTCTCGGGATAAAATTAATTCAATTTTATTGTTTTTGTAGTTAAGAATCGCGATAATTCGCGAACTAATTGAGATATCGGGATCAGGTTTGTTCGAGCTTGCGCGCTCTGTCAAGTTCAAGCAAATCCATTGTCGGTTAGATTTAAGGGGCATCCCCCCCCCCATGTGGCGCCCCCTACAAATCATGTCGGAATTCGAGAGGATTCTACTGTATCGATTGGGAAAAAAAAACTACTCGATTTCGTCAAGGATTTTCGAGCCGTTTATTTCGCCAGAACGACTCCACTATTAACTAAACATATCAGCAGTTTAAATATTAGTTTGTATATTATAGAAATTTAAATTAAATAAGGTTTTTCAAAATTTGCTAACTACCGTAGTTACCAAGTTTTGCAAAAATTTGTTATATTTTATTTTATTTTTTTATACAAAGAGTTGTAGAAAGTACGTAAATTTCTGGGACACTATTCTAATGTACTAAAATAACATTGATTTAATTTTTACAGAATTTATACCATCAAAGGTCCTTAAATAATTAAATGCTTTTCCAATAAGAAATTTTTTGTGGGTGTCGATTTCTGGAAAAACGCCCCTCAATTGTAAGACGCTTTTGATTTATTTATGGTTAAAACCTCCATAACTTTGTTTTGTCCTAATTATTAGGTACCTGTAAACGTTGGTTTATACAATCACAGGGGGAAGGTGCTATTCGGCGCGAAGTCAATTCGACACGACCGATTCGGCTTGAAGACAATTCGGCGCCGCGTCTATTAATAAAGTTTATATTTTAGTTCATGTGTTCGGCAACAAACGGTGTAGCGGGTGCGGGTTCTCACTTGTTTTCCCAGGGCACTGTCAATTTATGTAACTTTCTTATGTTTTCTTTTCTACATCGATATCTTTAAATTACATTTTACATTACTTATTTACATCGCGCCGAATCGGGCGCGCCGAGTCGGTCGTGCCGAGTTTTCCTATACCCAATCACAGTACCTACTCCTTGCCAAAGAAAATACTAAATTCATATTGCATGAGAAATCTTCTTGCATTTGTTTGGGAATAAATGCATGTATTGACATGAACCAAATATCAAAATGTACAGAATAGATGACTCTAAATGAAAACTGATATTTTGAAATAATTTTGCTACTTAACTATTCCACAGGTTGTTTTCAAATTAGATAAAAAACAACATTTTGCTTGTATACTACGAGCCCTGTCTCAGTGAAGTTGGCCCAACGCCCCAAAACATGATATTTGTGAATTTATAAGAAGAGTGATCATTCACTTGCATTTAAAAGACCAAAATGCTTCCCAAATCATTGACAGTGTTAACAAATCGAGGTTAACGGTTCGAAATATTATTAAATTGTACAAAACAACTGGATCTGTGGCTCAAAAACCCAGAACTGGACGTCGCTCGTGTTATTCCAATACCAACGTAAGAGCCTTAAAACAGATTATCAAGGAAAATCGGCGTGCTAATTATAACGAATTGAAAATATTATTGAATCAGACAACCACAAAAAAGTTCTCAAGAACAACTTGCCACAGAGCTGCCCGAAAACTGGGATTTAAAACTTACAATTTAGCTTAAATAATTTTTTTACTATTCGTTTTTAACTCAATAATTCTAGGCAAAAGAAATGCCCCTACTGAAAAATTCTCAGAAGAAAAACAGATTAGCGTGGGCCAAAAAACACAAATTATGGTCTCCGAACCAATGGAACTCCATTATTTGGAGTGATGAAGCCAGATTTGAAGTATGCGTTGGTGATAGTAGGAGTCGTGTCATAAAAACTAAAGAAGAAGCATTTCAGAATGACTGTCTTACAAAAAAAGTTAAGTTTTCTGCTTCTGTTATGATTTGGGGAGCCATGTCAGCAAGTGGAGTGGGAAACTTACACTTTGTGGAAGGTATTAAGAATGCTGATAAGTACCTACATTACTGTGCTTCAAAATAACTTAATACCCCAAATTGAACAAATGCGTTTAAACAATATTCAATGTATATTCCAACAAGATGGTGTCGCTTGCCATACGGCTAAAAGAGTAAAAGATTGGATGTTAGAAAACAATATTCCAGTATTAAAATGGACGTCGAGTAGTCCAGATCTATCGCCGATTGAAACCTTGTGGTATATCATGAAGAAAAAGCTCTAATCGAATCCCGCAAGAACCGTTCCGGAATTGCGAACCCGTCTCCAAGAAATTTAGAACAGTTTTACATCAGATGACTGTCAAACATTAGTTGACACCCAAGACGTTTCGAAGCAGTAATCAGTCGAATAGGCGATGTAATGCAGTGGTGATTTGCTGCTATTTCGTTGATTTTCATTATTGGACAGTTTTTTTGAATCTATAAGATATTTTTTTTCTCTGTTTCCAAAAAATGTAGTATTTTAGGTTAATATTAAATAAAAATATCGTACGTTATCAGAAATACATTTTAGTTTTTAATACCTTTTCGCTAATATGACAAATTTCATAAAAAACGTAGTTTTGGTAGTTGGGACAACTTCACTGAGACAGGGCTCGTATATCGAATAACCAATATTACTTAAAATTTCTAAAATACAGAATAAAATTGATAGTACCTACAATTCTATAAAAAAAAATTACGAATATAAAAATAAAAAAGTTATTAAGGCTAGAACTTTATTAAAATTTTGTAATGGCAATTTTCTTTGCACGTGTTTAAATTAAAATTAAACAAGTGGAATTTATACTCAGTTTATAGTTAATTACACGCAAACAATCGCAATTACTCTGTCCCTAAAGTGCATTACTTCCGTGTCAATCAACAAACAAAAACTCGTATATCTTCTCTATATACTTCACAAACACAACATTGCTCACGAAAAGAAAGAACAAACTTCTACATTTCCTATCAAATTATTATACAATCAGAAATGAAAAAGTCCTAATATTTTGTTCAATGGTATTCTTTTTTTATTTTAAAGTTATATACATATGGAAGGAATAAGCGTAAATGCCGTAACTGTGTAAACCGCAATATGCCGTGTCGCGAAATATTTAGACCATGTCGGCTAAATTTTATTAGTTTGCACCTGGAAATGTCACCACAATGGTATTAGTTGTATAGGGCAACCTGTCGTAAGAAAATGTGCTATTTAGCAGCGTCTCCTGATGGTAATAACATGTTTTTAGCATACATTTGAAACTAGTACTAATGGAGGAAAATATAAATACATTGTTACATACTAATGTTATTAAGGTAATTTTTGATCCAAATTGTTCCATTAATGTTTCCATTTTCCAGTTAAATTTTAATAATAAACATTTTTGTAATAATTTAATGACTATTGAATTCTTCCACTTGTGGGAAATTTCTTGCGGAAAGTGTATAGTCCACATTTGACTGCTAACGAAACTTGCACGTACATAATTTTTATTGAGATACCTGGTGTGTGTATGTGTGTGGAAAAAAATAAAATTTGCACGAAAATAAAAACTTACTTATCAAAAATTTACTATAAAAATAGACTAACCAAAATTTATGGCTCTATATGTGACTGGAATAACTTTTATTAGGATCTGCCATTAAATTACTAAAATATTTAGTAAACCATTTATACGAAAAGTTTTTATAAAAATGTTTGTAAAATTTACTAAAATCTTTTGTAAAATTTACCAAATTTACTAAAATCCTTTAAAAATTTACTAAAATCTTTTGTAAAATTTACTAAAATCTTTTGTAAAATTTACCAAATTTACTAAAATCGTTTAAAAACGTAATAAATGTACTAAAATATTTTGTAAAGTTTACTAAAATATTTTGTAAACATTTTTGACACATGGAATTCCCAAACGGTCACCCATCCAAGTACTAACCGTGCCCAACATAGCTTGAATTCATTGATCGATGTTCTCATACTATTATTTGTTATGAAAAACGAAATCCTAAGAATCAGTTGCTTTGTATTTATGTTTTTTGTTCTTGTAAAAATGTTTTTACAACACTCCATTTAAACTAGGTAATTTTTACAATAAAAAATACTTAAATAATTGCCAGTGAAATGTACCATGCATTTTAAAATATTTAACTACTGGAGTTATAAATATTATTATATTAATTATAGTAAAGTTATAATATATTATATATAAATAAATTATTTTCACTATACTATATTTACAATATATTTTACTAAATTTTAGAAATTCTAACTACACTTTTTTAGAAATTATGTGTATCTACATATTATTTTGGTACGGCTTAATAATTAAAATTAATACAATATTTTATAGGGAATTATACCATAAAATCTTTACTATAATAATTTTACTAGAGTGCACATACATTCCTTGTAAAATGTACAATATATTTTAGTAGTTACTTGATTTTATTAAATTTATTAGAAATCCTAACTATAGTTATTTGTAAATTATGTTAACAATATTATTTTGGTGCGGATTACTAATATAAAATGTAATTAATACAATATGGACAGCCTAGAACATCGAAGACAGGTTGGGGATTTGACTCTCTTTTACAGATATTTTCATGGAAGGTGCTCGGCTGACCTTGCCCTCTTAATTCCGCCCAGAGCGACGAATAGCAGAAATGCACGACCAACCACTGCCGCCCATCCATATGTGGTTAAGCTTAGTACTCCTCGAACTTCATTACTTACGAATTCTTTCATCTGGAGGACTTCATCCTAGTGGAACGACCTTCCCGAGGTCGTTTTTCCCAACGAATATAACCTCCAACGATTCAAAACCAACGTGAATCACTTTTTGCGCACACGCACCACTCCCAGAGTGCCCTAAAGGATTTTTCCTATAGCGCTTGTATTTGATCATTAAAAAAAAATCGTACAATAAAATCTTTACTATAATAATTTCACTAGAGTGCTCATACATTCGTTTTAAAATTTACAATATATTTTAGTAGTTACTTGATTTCATTAAATTTATTAGAAATCATAACTATAGTTTTTTATAAATTATATTTCGAATGTTATTTTGATACGGATTACTAATAAAAAATTTAATTAATACTAAATTTTACAATAAAATATTTACTGTAATAAGTTTACTATAGTCATTTCTCCAATAAAAAGCTGCAAATAAAACATTTTTATAAATTCAAAAATATAACGGGCAATTAATTTTGCATTTTTTATACAGGGTGGCTATTTATTGTGGCTTCGTTTTTATTTTAAATATATGAAAAAATGTCGAAGGACCGGAAGTGGCCATAACCAATATTTTCTTCGACTATACAGAAGGGTTAAAAAAATTCGAGACGAGAATTATACTCTATTAACTAGGATACCCTGTAAATTATTGTATTTTTAATTGGTTAATAGCTAAATTTAAGAATTCGACCAATAATTGACTTTGGGCCGATTGACCAACATATCAGTACCAATAATGGAAATCGTAATTTTGAAAGTAAACTTTTTAGTGTTCCTAGACGAATGCCCACGCACGACTTTCCTAAGAACTCTTTTTCCCTCAATTATTTCCTCTTCGTGCGCTGCCAGGGCGATTCCCGAACTCTTGGTTCCTTGCATTGCGGTATGATCTACCGACTTGGGAGTGCGTACCGTTCCACATACCGAGATATCCGATCTCATCTGCTCTGGTTACCGACGTGAATGAGGTAGGGATGGGGATTATACATTTTTCACTCTTCCCAATTCTTTTGCATGACGCCGAACAGCAACGCTATGACTATACCACTAAAATCCACCTAGTGCGAATCGGTTTACCGACCGCGCATTCAAGTTCTGGAGTTCCGAGTGACTGCCATTATAACCATGGAGACAACGGACTCATTCCAAAAACTTGAATGGATTAATTTTGATAAAGAGTACCTTTATTATACAATTATTACATATCAAATATCGAGAGTAATAAAAATGGGTCAGATAAGGGTCAGACTTCTCGCGATAAGTAAAGGTTTTTTACACACATTATTAAAGCCCAAGTCCGGAACAGGATAATTTATGATGCGTGAATATTTATGACCCCAACTATAAAGGAGCGATAGCTTTATTATACATAGCTGTATTATTGACAGGATATCAAACGTTTATATGGAGGGTCATACCGACTATTCAATTTTAATATATTTTTTGAAAATTATACAGGGTTAGCCAAATGTTTCAGGACGGCTTAATTACAGGTGGAAGAAAAGTGATATCAGATACGCGTTTTCGACAATCGATAGGACTACTAAAATTTTACTATTTGACTGTGCATCCATATGTCAGTAACATCATCAACTGTCAAGGGGTGACGTTACATTTAATTTTTTTTTAAATGGAACATACTGTATATTATTAGTTATTTCAAATTCTCAATAAATTTTAAATATTTTTTTCTATAACATACCGTTTGTCTAAATTCAATTGCATCGGAAATATTGACAAATAAGTGAAAGAACCAATACGTTTTATTTTTAAAAAATAAGGAACAATTTTGACTGGAAACCTTTAGCGCAATTGGGAAAACATCCATCAAGCTAACGGAAGATTGTGGGTTCGATTTATAGCGGAGCCATACCACTTCTTTAATTTCAAAAACTTTATCTGAACGACGCAACACATATTTTCAGTTATACATATACAGGGTGTCCGCTAATTAATGGGACATGGAAAAACCACAAACTCCTTACGTAAAAATATTAGGATTTAATTATACTTATCTATATCCGAAAGTTGATATTAACTGAGATACAGGGTGTTAAAACTTCATTTCCGTTTTTCTCTAATAACTTTGACAGACACCAACGAATTTTTACAAAGTTTGGCAATTATGGTTTTTTTAGGATGAGAAACTAATTTTTTTATGAAATTTTAATGTACAGTGTAGGGGGTTTCTGCGGCATTTTTTGTACATTTATTAGGTCATATCTTATTTGTGCCTCAGTGTATTTAACTTTTTAATAAAAATAATACTTTTAATACTTTTCTCATATTTATTACGTAAAAAAGGTACACTAATTTCAAGTCGCCCAGAGTTACCGTTCGGAGATATTTGCATTTAAATTGTTTTGTTCACCTTGCCCAATTACTATTAATTTGCAAACAATTTTTTTTCTTAAAGTAACCTATGAGAAAACAAATGAAATTTAGAGATGCTGAGAAACCTTCATATTTGTTATTTATTTGTTGATTATTGTAAGCTGTGTGAGAAAATTATTCATTTTTGATTTTAAGATCTTCAAAAATATTTACTACCCATTAGGCGAAACAAGTACCTTCCGTCCTAAACGGAATTCCAAAGGGCGCCCGGAGAATCCAGAACAAGAAGAAGAAATTCTAGCCCGCTATCTATGGAATTCCGTTTAGGACGAAAGATACCTGTGTCGCCTAATGGGTAGTAAATATTTTTGAAGATCTTAAAATCAGGTTGTCTTCGATTTGGATTGAGTTCCGAATATCGTCTCTTGATACCTCGTCCATTAAAATTTTCCTGCACGTATACACACAACATATCCCGCATTTCTGCTTTTGAAAACAAATTGTGTCTCGGCATTGTTACTTGACTTACGATAACTCAAAAATTAATCATTTTCTCACACAGCTTATATTTATACTCTCTATATATTATACTCTCATCTCATACTTATCATACAATAATAAGCAAACACATAATAACATCGAGGTTTCATAGCAACTGCATCTCTAAATTTATTTTGAGAAAAAAATTTTGTTTACAAATTAATAGTAATTGGGCAGGGTGCAATAAATAATTTAAATGCAAATATCTCCGAAACGGTAATTCTGGGCAAAATGAACTTTTTTACGTAATAAATATGAAAAAAGTATTATTTTTATTAAGAACTTAAATACACTGAGGCACAAAAAAGTTATGACCTAATAAATGTGCAAAAAATTCCGCAAATAGCGCCCACTACATTGTACGTTAAAATTTCACCAAAAAATCAGTTTCTCATCGTAAACACCATAATTGCCAAATTTTGTAAAAATTCGTTGGTTTCTGTCAAAGTTTTTTTAACTTTAAGACCCTGTCTCTCAGTTAATATCAACTTTCGGATATAGGTAAGTATAATTGAATCCTAATATTTTTACATAATGAGTCTGTGGTTTTTCAATGTCCCATTAATTAGCGGACACCCTGTATAATAGATGCAACAAAAATAAATGTATTTATATATTTATATTTTTAAATATTCGCAGGTGTATATTTTTAATACAGAGTGTTTTGGAAATTACTTAACAGGCAAATCTTGAGATGAAAATAATGAAGAAAAATAACCATAAATGGCGCTTTGAATTATTAAGCAAAATATACACTTTATATGAAATCTTCAAAATTTAAGTGGCCGCTACTGACGGCGTTCGCAATCAATAATTTATTGAGGTAATCTCAAAAGAGGTCAGCGCATTGTAGACGGTGTTGTCATATTACAACACAGAATTGTAAACGCACGTGCTCAGTTTTTGACAACAAGGCGTCTTTGACCCGTGTTATCATTTCTTTTTCAAACTTTAAAAAAACAACAACAATTTTAAGGTACATACTCTCTTACCTTCGATCTTATTTTAAAGTTATCCGTTTTATAATTAAATTCCATAAAAAAAATAAAAGTATATTTTGCAACAGAACCAACAGTAGATAATATCACATAAATTTGAAATCACATCACATCACATCATTTATTATTATGAATTATTTCACAACAGAAAAAAAAATCGGGTAATGTTACAGCTAACAAAACGTTTAAAATTCGTATACATCAAGCACGTGTAGCCCTCGGCAGCGTCGTTCCAACGCCGAGTATCGAAACATACTGATGCAACGATACTGAAGTTTAAACATATCAATACGCATGCTGCGTTTATCCAAAAAAAAGGGGTCACCTATTTAAATATAATAAGTCATTTCCATAACACCCTGTATAATTAACGGGAATTATATTCTACAATTAAATGGAAGATTCTTTATTTGATTACATTCGTCCTGTTGGGTTCTATTCAATTTTTTGTGCTAAATCTCAGTCTCTAAGAACACAACTACCATTTCATTTTAACTTCTTTATCCGAAAAAACCGTGAAAAAAGTTCCCCTATTTTTTGTCGGGGTATATAATCATTTACCTAATTCATTGGTTTCCGAGCGTATACAAGTTTAAAAGAGAATGCATGTTCTGTACTGTTGATAAATGGCACTGTTTCCCACGGGAATTTTTCAGGATTTAATTTGGTAATATTTATATTTTTGACTGGTTAGTTAAATTAAATCAATAGGGAAAGTGCTGGCAATTTATTATAAAACTGTATTCATCTGGGAATACCTATATTATAATAAGCACTAAAAATTGTTCCCTAATAATGAAAACAGTGATATTTTCGAAAATTTTGTCTGAAGCTAATTTTTTAATAAAGGGGTGATTGCATAGCTCCTGAGAAAACCCGAACACTGAAGGTGTGGGTTTTTTCTTTGGTGCTACGCGCGAGTGCTTTTATACAAAAAAATTGACTGAATAATATTTTTTAGGAAATATTTTATGTGCGTGTTATGTTTTGATAGAAAATTGCCCCTAGTTTATAGAAGTTTATTAAATTCTGAAGAAAAGAGGCACAGCACATTCTTTATTTACGGTAGCAATTTTGGCTGACGTCTATGCACATATACTTTATAGTGACAATTAAATAACTTTTTAAAAATATTATTTTCCGTCATTAATCTTGATATAAGCTGGGGAAGGAATGAACTTTGCTATAATTAAAAAAACTATAACTAAACTAACTAGAACTAACTAGAACAAAACACTTAAAAAGAAATTTCTTTGTAAATTTTTTTTACTGGTTAGGTAAATATTTCGATTGAAAAACGACCTTCGTCGCTTTCGCAGTTATCTATTATACGTTACGTTTTGCGTCTCGTCCGTCCACATAAACCAAAACAAGACAGTCTCCATGGCGTTGGTGACAGAAGAGCAGAATGGATTTCAATTCCATAGCGGCAATTTACTAAAGCACTTTAATTGTTTTTCTCTTCAGTTATACATACCAAAAACAAACCTGTCGGAAAGGTCGACATATCGTTTCAATCGACTTTAAACAGTTGTTAGAAGTGTTATATTAGTTTTATGTTATATTCAGCTATGTTTGAACTCGGTTTGATATGCGGTATATGAACAATTGAACTATAATCAGCCTATGATTTATATTGGTTGTATTACCACATAATTTAAACTTCGTTCATATAATTTTTTGTTTTATTGCTTAATTTATAATAATATACAGTATATACAGGGTGTTACAAATTCGGCCTTTACCATTTGGGGATTCAGAAATGAAGAGATACAAAGTCTGTTAAATTGGGGTAAAGTTGCGTAATTTTAGGCCCAATAATATGCCGTAGAAAAATCAAAAATAAATACAGGGGCTTTTAAAATATTTGGAAAAATCTAAAATTTTGCATTTCAGTGTTTATTTTCCTGGCTTTGTGCGAAGAGAAATACATTTTACTTTTTCATTGCTACTTCTTATTCTCCAGAATATAGTACATTTTTCAAATATTTTGAAAGCCCCTTTATTTATTTTTGATTTTTTTTTGCGGCATATTATTGGGCTCATAATTACCCAACTTCGCCCCAATTTAACCGGCTTCCTATCTCTTACCGTTTCCGAAACCCCAATGGTGAATGCCGAACTTGTAACACCCTGTATTGTAGAAAACATTTTGAATAAAACACTTAAAAAAGTTACCAAACATAACCTCTCTTTTTCTGGGCGTGAGAAAATATCTTTATTGTCCTAGCAAAGTATCCTTTCAGTTGCTGGTAAGTGGCCTTGTAAGCATTATAACTTTCCTTTGATATCACTGCATGATAATATTTATAAAGCGACTTTACTACTACTAGTTATGATATACACAGCAAAATGTAGGTACAGTGAAACCTCTCATAACGGACACCTCTACTAAGCGGACATCTCTATTAAGCGGACATTTTTTCATAGTCCGGAACTAGGTATATGAAATTCCATGAAAATCAACCTCTCTTGGGCGGACGCTCCTTTGGGCGAACGCGGACAGGCTGTTTAATGTTTAAAAGTATTTGGGAGACGAATAAGTACGGTGCAAAAACTCTCTGAAGACAGACAGCTATGCGTGGCAGTGCGGAAAGACTTCGCCGAATGAAAGTATGTGTGATTCACCGACAGCAGTCCGCCGTTTATTTATGAGTTGTAAAGTTAAAATCGTAAACAATGGCAGAAAAATGTCGCGTTTTAAGTCTGAAGAATATTGATGTTGTGGAAGTTTGTAATTTGGTAACAATGATTTGGGCGAGTTCCTTAACATTGATAGCAATGTGCTATTAGAAGAGGATAGTGAACCCATTCCTAGCGATTATGTAGCCCAAACTGAAACCACATCAATATCTGACGACTCTGATGAAGAAGAATGAAGAATGCAGTAATCAAACAAATGTTGCCAATTATCACAAGCCATTAGTATGGTAAAGGAATTATAAGAGTATGCAAAGAATAGAGGTGACTCTACAGCAATGTAATTGTTATCAGACTTGGAATTACATTTTCTAGATTGAAAGTTTTAAGACGCAAACACATCAAACTACGTTATTAGATTTTTTTAGTACTACATCCTAACTTAAACTAGTGTATTTTTGTTATGTTATGTTTATTTGTACATACATATATATAGTAATAATTTTGCATTTACATATTACCTAATAACAAATTTCCCATGTGCGAACACCTCTATTAGGCGGTCACATTTAGACGGTCCCGTAGGTGTCCGCCCACGAGAGGTTTCACTGTATTTCTTTTTTGGTTTGATAATGGTACCTAGTAAAAATCTTTTCTCAGTATTGAGATGCACTCGTGCCCTGACTAGCGATTACCGCATTCATGTATCAAATTTAATATTCGAAAAAATGCTGTCGTCAATTTTTCGGACATAAACTTACTAAAATATATTTATACCATTCATCAATCTTTTCTGTATGTTCATAATGATTGTTTCTCCTGGTATTTCTTAACCGCTACGTTTTCCAGATACGTTCGTCCTTCAAACATAATATATTTTTACCCAGGGGAAATTGATTCGTTTTACTGCTACAAACACGAAAACCTATAATCAGAATAATTTGTTTATTATAGTATTAGATTCCTATACAATGTTTTGTTATAAGCTAGATTAAAGGAGCTAAATATAATGTTAATTAATCTGTTGTCAGTATGTCAGTCTTAGCTTTGCTTACAACCAGTGGCGGAACGCGCCTTTGAAATGGAAAGAATGTGCCCATTGGTATCGATAATAATAGATAAATATAGAAATTCAGGATTACAATTTCTTAAAATAAATTAGTCAGATAGGGATGTTAAAAACCAGTATTTTTTGGTAACAGGTATGTGCTGTCCCTGTTCCAATGCCGTACCTGTTCCAAATACCTGTTACAAAAATACCTGTTACAACTACTAAAATTAATAATTTTATAGTCTGATAACTCGGAGAATTATAGCAACAAATGTTATAATGTCGGCTCAATTTATTGATAGTGGTATTTTTGTGTTAATTTTTAGTGTCGTTATGTTTTTTGTTTTATATAATTTATTTAACATTGTATTGATAGTTGTTATTGCATTTTATATTTATTATCTATGAACATATTACATTGTATAATTATTACTATAAATAATAAAATAACTTTTCTTCTTATTCTCATGATTATTCACTATGTCACAATTTTGTCACATATTAAATAAGACTATGTTTAGTATATGACTATCTTAATTTTAATTACTCATTGAACTACAACGGTATAATGGACTGTCTACCTGCTAGGGACTGTTCCAAGCTCATACCTGTTACCAAATACCTGTGACAGGTATTTTGTAACATCCCTATAGTCAGACCTATTTTTATCCATGAAGCTTCTCCTCCAAATAACAAGCAAGGTAAATAAACTAGCGCATTTTTTTATTTAACAACCACAAATCCATATATAATATAAAAGGATTTTAATGACCATCAGATGCACGGTAAAAAGACTATAGTAAAATTATTATAGTAAAGATTTTATATTAAAATTTCCTATAAAATATAATATGAATTACAATTTCTGTTAGTACTCCATACCAAAATAATATTGTAAACATAATTTAGAACAAACTATAGTTAGAATTTATAAGAAATTGAGTAAAATTAAGTACAGTGAAACCTCTCTTAGGCGGACTCTACGTGACCATCTAAATGTGTCCACCTAATAGAGGTGTCCGCCCATGGGAAATTTGTTATTAGGTAATATGTAAATGCAAAATTATTACTATGTATATGTATGTACAAATAAACATAACATAACAAAAATACACTAGTTTTAGTTAGGATGTAGTACTAAAAAATCTAATAACGTAGTTTGACGTGTTTGCGTTTTATACTTGCAATCTATAAAATGTAATTCCAAGTCTGATAACAATTCCATTGCTGTAGAGTCACCTCTATGCTTTGCATACTCTTATAATTCCTTTACCATACTAATGACTTCTTGATAATTGCTAACATTTGTTTGATTACTGCAGTAGTAGAAGTAAGCCAATTCCGATTCACCCCCCACTCCTCTGACGTCATACGACCTTGACCGTCGAAGAGTGCAGGTGTTCATTTAACCTTGGGGGTGTCATTGGGGTGCTATTGACCTTGAATGTGTGCAGGTGTTCTTAATTTCACCTTGTGACGTCATATGACTTTGGCCACCCACGTGTGCAGGTGTTCATTTGACCTTGGGGGTGTCATTGGGGTGCTATTGACCTTGAATGTGTGCAGGTGTTCTTAATTTCACCTTGTGACGTCATATGACTTTGGCCACCAACGTGTGCAGGTGTTCATTTGACCTTGGGGGTGTCATTGGGGGTGCTACTTTGAATGTGTGCAGGTGTTCTATTGCGTGTGACCTTGAAATATCCTTGAACATTTTCGCTTGAACGATGTCAGGTTTTGTTGTGTGACCTTGAAGTATGACCTTGACCGTCCAGGTGGACAATTGTTGTTGTTTGAACTTGTCTTTGACCTTGAACGATGCAGGTGGTGTGTAACCTTGAAGTTATCGTATACGTGAACAGGTGTCTTTTCATTGTCATATGACTTTGACCATGACCTTGTGATGTGCTGTTAATATCCCACGGGGACTTGTGTTATTTTACTACATCGACCTTGAAATATTCCCTTAGTGTTGAATAAGCTGCTCATCATAAGCTGATGTATCTTGACCTTGAAATATTTACTAGTCCATGTGTGCTACGTCATTTTCGTGACCTTGACGAATTTATTATTTTGTGAGCTACCTTACACGTGGGTACATCTGATGTCGCTTGACCTTGAAATATTTTTAATACTATTTACTAGCCCATTGACCTTGGGTGGTGTTATTGACCTTGAATATGTGCAGGTGTTCTATTGCGTGTGACATTGGTTTCCAATAGCCATTTTCGACTGGTTCACCTTATGAAACCCCATATAAATAGGTAGGGGGTGTAAAATGTTTCAGTATTCAGCTATCTACGGTTGGGTTAGTTAATTTATTGAAAATGTCTAAATACGAGTGTGAAAAGTGTGGTGTGTCTTTTACCCGATCGTATAGTTTGTTGCGGCATAAGAGAGAATCTTGTATTGCAAGATTCGATCGCGATGTTGTTGGTGTGGATGGTGTAAAGCGATGTAAAATTGATGGTGCGGCATCAACATCTATGGAAACCTGTGCGGTTTGTAATGTTGCCGTGCCAAGAAACCAAATGTCTGCCCATCAGAGAACATTGACTCATAAGAGCAAATCGTGTGTTAGAGTTTGTGATGGTGTCCAGCTTACTGAAAGTGCGTTTAAAAATAGAATTGTATCATACCGAGTAAGCTGTGACACCGATCATGTTGACTATTCCGTATTTTTTAATGACATTAAAGTAAAAGTGTTAGATTTAGTAAAGGACAAACTACAATTGGAACAGTCATTAAAAATAAATATGGTTATTGTTGCACGTTATTTCCTACCATCGCAGGAGATATATAGCGATAAAAGTTTTAATACATGTAATCAGATAGTAACTGTTGGAAGCGATCTAGATGATATTTACCATTCCTTTGTTGAGGCCATGAAAGTGCAGACAGCGGATTTTCAAGAGAAAGATTCAGGTAGGTTATAAATATATAGAAATAATTTTGTATGTATTAACATTTAAAAAAAAAAACATTTTAAAAATTGTTAATTTTATCATATTCTTATTGTTTTCTAGGATGGGCTTTGGACAAGATTTTATATTTGGAAGTGAATATCAACAAGTATTCACCCCTCGGCGGTTCATCCTATATAAAATTGCCACGGCTCATCAACATGAAAGGTGCTGTTCTGAATGTGGTAAATCAGGACGAATGCTGCTTTGCTTGGGCCATCACGTCAGCATTGTGTCCAACAGTTACTATGGTTAACCAGATTACATCGTATCCGCACTATTCAACCATTTTAAATGTAACAGGTATGAATTTTCCAGTAAAATTATGTGATATATCCAAATTTGAACAGTTAAATAATATTTCAGTTAATGTATATGGTTTAGAGTCTAGCTTTGAAAATAATAAAATTAAATATGAAGTGGTCGGTCCGTTGAGGTATGCTCCCAGGAAGCTAGGAAGACATGTGAACTTGTTGCTTATAACTGAAGATTGTAAAATTAAAGATGATAGTGAACATACTTGTGATTTTAACTGTTCGAAAAGTCATTACTGTTGCATTACAGATTTATCTCGATTAGTGTCCGGTCAAGTTTCAAATCACCGTCACAAAGTGTACTTTTGTGACGGTTGCCTTGTTCACTTTAATTCACATACATCCTTAATGTTACATCAAATGAATGATTGTAAACATATATATTCGTTAACACCTACAACCGATATAAAAGTTGATAAATTTGGCAAGAGTGTTCCGGAAAACATTTTAAAATTTGATAATATTGAGAAGCAAATGAAAGTGCCATTTGTTGTTTATGCGGACTTTGAATCTGTTTTAAAACCCGTTGAAGCAGTAGAACCAAATCCCCAAAATTCTTACACTGTTAACAATTTAAAACATGAGCCATATTCCTTTGCATATATCATAAAATGTTCTTTTAATGATTCAATCACCAAGTTTGAGCTATATCGAGGAAATGATGCTGCAAAAGTATTTGTTGATCGTATTGAAGCAGATGTAAGACATCTGTACAATACATATTTGAGGAATATCGTACCTATGACACAATTAACCACTAATGAGAGAATAGAATTTGAAAATGCAAAGTTTTGCGGTATTTGCGAGCGTCCTTTTGACGATATTAAAGAAAAAGTTAGAGATCACTGTCACATCACAGGTAAAAAACGATTTGGTGCAGCACATTCCATATGTAATTTAAATTATAAATTACCCAATTTTATCCCCATAATATTTCACAATTTAAGCGGTTACGATAGCCATTTGTTTATCAAGGAGCTATGTAGATATGGGGATAAAATTGACGTTATAGCTCAAAGTAAGGAGAAATACATATCATTTACAAAGAGTATTTACATGCATGACTATGTGGATCAAAAAACTGGACAAATAAAGAGAAAAAATTTAAAACTGCGATTTATCGATAGTTTTAAATTTTTATCGACATCGTTGGAAAATTTGGGTAACGGATTAAGCAGTGTTGACTTTAAGGAAACACGAAAACATTTTATCGATGATGATCAATTTAAGTTAATGCGTCAGAAAGGTGTTTTTCCATACAATTATATCGATTCAATGGAAAAAATGAAAGACCTAAATCTTCCAACTAAAAACCAGTTTTATGATCGGTTGCGGGAAGAGCACATAACCGATGCATGTTATGAAAGAGCTAAAGAAGTTTGGCGCGTGTTCGGTTGTAAGAATTTAGGTGACTATTCCGATTTGTATTTAAAATCGGACGTTTTATTGTTATGCGATGTTTTTGAACAGTTTCGCGATACATGTTTAAACGTTTATAAATTAGACGCAGCACAGTATTACACTCTGCCAAGTTTGTCATTTGATTGTATGTTGCGTATGAGTAAGGTAGAGCTAGAGCTTTTGACGGACATTGATATAGTTCATTTTTTTCAAAAAGGTATTCGCGGCGGTATCAGTCAGTGTTCAGAAAGGGAACATATTGCCAATAATTGTTATTTACCAAACTACGACCCCTCTAAGCCTTCTTCATTTATTACCTATTTGGATGCAACAAACTTGTATGGTCATAGTATGTCACAAGCATTACCATATGGTGGTTTTCAATGGTTGTCGGAACGCGAAATTTTAGATTTAAATATTATGAGTGTAGATGATGATGGTCCGCATGGTTATGTTCTGGAGGTGGATGTACATTATCCGCAAGAACTACACGACGCCCATTCAGATCTTCCATTTTTAGTGGAAAACATCGTACCACCGCTTCAAGAAGCAAAATTATCAAAATTAATTCCCAACGTAAATGATAAAATTAAATATATTATTCATTACAGAACGTTAAAGCAAGCCATTAATAACGGCCTTATGGTAATGCGAACGCATAGAATATTAAAATTTAATCAGTCAAAGTGGTTAAAAACATACGTCGATTTTAATACACAACTACGGAACGCGTCAACAACAAAGTTTGGTAAAGACCTTTTTAAATTAATTATAAACGCTATTTTTGGAAAGACCATGGAAAACGTAGAAAAGCGTAAAGATATTAAATTAGTAACCCATTGGGATAATGCTAGAGGTAGACCTGGTGCTAGAGCATTAATTTCTCGTCCCAATTTCAACGATAGGTCTGTATTTACCCCTGATTTTGTCGCTATTCACATGGGAAAATTAAAAATTATGTACAACAAGCCAATATATATTGGGTTTTCCATTTTGGACATTTCAAAAACAGTTATTTATGATTTTTTCTATAATTTCATAAAGAAAAAGTTTGGTAGTAATGTTTCCTTACTGTACACAGACACAGATTCACTAATATTAAAAGTATTAACTGATGATTTTTATCGTTTTATATCTGAAAATCCGGAAAAATTTGACACATCTAACTACCCCGAAAATAATCATTTTAACATCGTTAAAAGCAATTCGGTTCCAGGTAAAATGAAGGATGAATTTCCTTGTGATCCGATAGTTGCTTTCTATGGTACCGGTGCCAAAGCATATTATATTAAATCATTAAACGGTGAGTTGAAAAAGGCCAAAGGTATTAAAAAATCGGTTATCGAAAAGGAACTTCATCTGGATGATTATCGAAAAGTCGTCGAGGAGGGCGGTTTAATCTTTAGAAAAATGAAGACTTTTCGGAGTGTGTTACACGATGTATATACCCAAATAATAAATAAAGTCGCTCTATCAGGCTATGATGATAAACGCTATTTAATACCGTCAACAACTAAAACTCTACCTTGGGGGCATACAGATATAGAGTTTTATAATTCAAATCCAGAGGAGAATTTAGAAAATTTATTAAAAGTTGTAAAAACCTTTCAGCAGCAGCAACAACAGTAATAAAATAATAAAGACTGGAAAATTCATACCGTATGTCATATTATATATTCGAAATAAAACACTATTTTTATTATATTATCTGAATTTATTAAATTTATTGTAATTTATATATAGTTCGATTCTCTAGAATTTAGAATCAATAAAAACACACACACAAATATAATTATACATAGAATTAATTAACAATCTTATTGTATACTTCTTTTAGAACCCATTTTCTTCGGATTAAGTCCTGCTTAGTAATAGGTCGCCTTGCTTTATATAGGGATATTCCACAGCCACCACATTTTAAGATTTTAACTCTTAATAAATCCACATAGCTAACGGCGTTGTTATGGTTCCACTGTAGCTCATCGTTTCCACAAGAAAAACATGTAGAATATATGGCTGCACCCCTCAGTCCTTCATTGGTATTGAAGCAAACGCTTGGTTCTTGATCGGCTGGTAACATGATGTTTACAGTATGAAAGTGTATGTAGACATTTAATATGACAGGGTATATTTATACAGATTTTCTAAGGACACAATATAACCTTGAAGAGAGAGTCTAAAAAAAGGGAAATAAACAGACAAGGCGGTGGCGCGGACACTTGAAGATCATGTAACCTTGATCCATATGGATGATAATGGAAATAAACATCGTGTAGCCCTGAAGAAGATTATGTAACCTCGAAAACTGCACCGAGGGCATATTTTAACCTTGTGTATTCTCTAACACCTTGTGGATATATTGAATGCTAGAACAAGGGTGGGAGAGTGTCAAGAGTGGGGGAGTGGTGCATAAATAAATGATGATCCACAACATTTCTTCAGTTGAAAACATCCATTCGTTCGGTATCGTTATACGCGCATTAGTTACAAAATGAGTAGTGTACCAGTATACCAGTGTGAAATGGAATTACCTGAGCTGGGAGTGTCAACCCAAGAAGTGCTATTCGAAGGGGGAGAATGTTTTTTGGGTGACAAAACGTTGGCAGCCCTGGACGAGTTGTTCGAGAAGGAGCAGCCGCAGCCGGAAAATAAACTAAATGTGTTAAGCAACATTGTAGTCAAGGAAAGCGATGCGGCACCAACGAAACTGCTGAGGCTCTTAACACTGCCGTCGGGGGATGTTACTAAAACCGCAGCAACGTTTTATGCCGGCAAAGCGGACCATACTGAACCTCAACCGTCGACAAGTGGTTCATCAGCATCAAGATCATCAGCGAATAGAAGAAAGCCGGCCAAGAAGTTCGTATTTCGGAAACCGGCCAAACACAACGTTAACCCTACTTGGCTGGAGGATGAAGGGCAGTCGTCAGAAGCTTCAACAAAACCATCAACGCCGACTCCGCCATCACAGAAGCAACAGCAGCAGCAGCAGCCGACTACCCCTCTTTCACCAGTATTAGGTCGATTTTCGCGGAAGAAGAGGATGTATGAGGAAATTACACCCGTTGTTACACCTGATGGCGTCTCATCTGCATCAGCGATGCCTGACTGGATAATGCAGTACAGTCAGGAAAACGAGAGGGACGCCATCAGGAAGACATCCGAAATGCGGAGTATGTGGAGGAATAAACTGAGTGAAAGTGAAAGTGAAGTCAGTGAATTGGAAAGACAGATGAGCGAACTAAAAATTAGATTAGAATTAGCTAAGAGTAATGTAAATAAATATAGGCTTAAAATAGAGAATAGTTTAATATAGGTTAGAGTATAGATTTAGGTAAATAGTAATAAGTAAATGTTTATAGTAGATAATAACTAAATTAAATTAAATTTAAAATAGAGGTTAGTATAGCTTTATGATTATGTTTAGTATATGTATATTTAGTAGGATAAGATTGTTTATATATATGTAAATAAATAATGTAATTGTAAAATACAAAAAAAAAAAAGTTTATCTCTGTACTTAATTGTATATACAAATAAAATTTTACTCCACCTTATATAATGTGTTTTATTTTAACTAAACTGCTCAGGATTAGCGAAAAAAAGTTATTAAAAATTTTACATAGGAATTAATTTCAGGAAAAAATACCGTACCAAAACTCTCTTATTATTGATTTCTCAGAAAATTCCATTCTTCCATCATAATCAAATTTTTTTTTATATCAAATTTGTGCTAGTTAGATGAATTTGGTAATGCGCAAGCTTCTCAACTTTAATAATTTTTTTAAGGTATTTGCGTTCATATTTTGAGAAAAGTTTATATAACTAAAAAGATTCCTCTCATTAAGAAAGTTGCGCTAGATGCGCGAATTACGTAATGCGTATGCTTTTAGACTTCCGACTTAGACGAACAAACCCGTCCCCAATAAACCCGTGGGAGTATTTTTTGTTTTTTAATGCCTGCACATTACGTAACTCGGTTACCTAACGCAAATTTAACATACAAAAAATTTATTTGGTTACTTCTTAATGAGAGGAATCTTTATAGTTATACAAACTTTTCTCAAAATATTAATGCAAATACCTTAAAAAAATGATTAAAGTTGAAAATTATTTCCCGAAAATTCTTAAGTGTGTGTGTGTCTTGGGTGGTGTTATTGACCTTGAATGTGTGCAGGTGTTCTATTGCGTGTGACCTTGAAATATCCTTGAACATTTTCGCTTGAACGACGTCAGGTGATATTTTGCTGTGTGACCTTGAAGTATGACCTTGACCGTCCAGATGGACAATAGTTGTTGTTTGACCTTGTCTTTGACCTTGAACTTGAATTTATTTATTATTTTGTGAGCTACCTTACACGTGGTGAAAAATGCGAAAATTTCAGTTTTCAGAGTGGAAGGTTGTTTAATGACATTTACTGCATATTATAAACAATGGAAGTTACTGAAAAATCAATAATAAGATAGTTTTGGTGCGTATTATTTTTCCCCCAAATTATTCTAAATCTACATATTTGAAAAATACGAAAATTTTAGTTTTCCTTCAAGTTTAGGTAAATAGTGTATAGGAGTGAAAGGTTGCTTAATGACATTTACTTCATATTATAAACAATGAATTTTCTGAGAAATCAATAATAGGATAGTTTTGGTACGTTATTTTTTTCTCGAAATTATTTTATATAACCAAGGTCAGACGCGACAGCACACCTGTACATATTCAAGGTCAAGAACACCACCCAAGGTCAAATGCACACCTGTACACGTGTGTGTCCAAGGTCATATGATGTCACAAGGTCAAATGAAATGCATATATACCAAGTGACTTTTAGGAAGAGAATCATTTATCGACACGAGTTCGAGGAGGATGGAGTACATTAAAAAGATTCGAAAAATGAGGAAACGGGAGAAGAGAGAGGCTATAAGTAAATTTTGGGCTAATTGGGGTCAGAAGAACACGAATAAACCAACCGCGGTGGTGCTACCGCAACCAAGGCTTCCACCATCGGTTCCTGAACCGGTACCGGTGGTCGAAGTGTTGCAGGCACCTAGGGTTCTTGAACCAGGCGAACTGGTTGATCTGCGATTGCAGATCGAACAGCGTCGCGTGGCTCGAGTCCACCGACGAAATGACTCGCTGCTCACTGCGCTGCAGCAGCGGCGGAGGCGACCTGCCCCTCGTTCCGTGATGATCGCGAGGGGCGACATCACGGAGTAGTCTCTCTCTGCTCTTTCTCCGTCCCCATTATGCTAACCACCCGCCTCGAACCCTGACACCCTGCCCTGATTAGGGCAACAAAATATTTCATAGTAGTTAGTTGAGATCACTCAGTGATACAATTTTTCTTCAAGAAAATATTTCTTGATGGAAAAGTATGTGTTACTCTGCAAGTGTCTGTGTTGCCGTTGTTGGTATATGCAGAACGAACCTGCTAAATTTAAGCATGTTCGCTCTCCATCATCAACAATAACAGAAAGAACACAGTTGTATCTTGTAACACATATTATGTCAATGTATATCATGCACTGTACAAGTCGTCGTCGTCGTCAAAGAAGACACGATACACAAGTATTTAGATTATAAAAATTTTCTTTAACAAGAAATTTATTCTTGACGAAGTAAATTGTGCCACCCTGGTTTGGGGGTATTAACTAATCTATGTTAAAGTCAAAAGACCATAAAAAAATGTGGCCCTGAAAAGGGCCGATTTTGTTGCCCCTAAAAGGGACCAGGGGTTGTCCAGTTTCGTGAGCGCTAGTTGTCATAAATAGAGGTCGATGAATCAATTAATGGGCGGTGGTGGAATCAGCGGGTCCATCACTAAAGTCGTCTTCAAAATCCCACCAAGACGTGGAATCCGCTGCCCCGCTAAATTCGTCCTCCACGACTTCCGTGGGTGTTGAATCGGATGATGAATCCGGTTCGGTCGACTCTACATTACTGCCGCTACCACTTGGCATAGGTGGCATTGGTGGTTCTCCTTGGTATTCGAACCATTCTCCATTTGGCACCGTCTCATCGCTAAATAGAGACGAGCCACGACTTTCTGGTCTTCCTTCAGCCATTGTCAAAATGTATATGAAGGATTGAATGCGCAGCACACATATAAATAGGTTAGAAAGTTTAGGTGGGGATAAACATAAACTTTTGGTGGGGACAAACATAGAATTTTAAATAAGCAGCAGCACCAACACAGTTCTATCTTCAAGTGATACATATGTATTTAAGAATACTATGTCGATGAGTGTCTCTGTCCTTGGCATGCATTTTGCCGTCACAGAAAACAAACACATACCAAACACATCTTTGGAGTATTACAATTTTCTTAACCAAGAAATTTATTCTTGACAAAGTAAATTGTGCCACTCTGGTTTGGGGCATTAACTAATCTACATCAAAGTCAAAAGACCATAAAAAATGTGGCCCTGAAAAGGGCCGATTTTGTTGTCCCAAAGGGACCAGGGTTGTCCGGAGCCGTAAGCGTCGACTTAGGTGTGTGTTGCCTTAGTTGTAATAGAACTTACTCCCTATTACAAATAAGGCATGAGTCTCGGTGAAAGACTGTGTACAGTCTATTGCGACACAAAGAACAATGAAACACGTTGCGTGGTCTGAAGGCCACCGACAACGTATAGTGGGTTCGGACGAAGCTAATGTCCATTAAACGATGAAACCTGCTTATGTAGCAGTGCATACAAAGCTCCACATTCTTGCCCCATCTTACCAACGATACTACCACACAGTACCTAGTCCTCAACCTACGTCTCACCCTACGTGAAGATCTATATTGTTGATGTTTATATTCATCGGTCGAATACCCATCATCCGAACTGGACGACATCTTGGCAGAGAATGAATTTCTCATCCCAGATCACCTACTTATATACAACTTTTTTTTTCCCACCCCAAAATTTATCACATTTGACTTTCATTATCCTACAGAAATAAAAAATAGAGACTAGTTTTTATGGTTTTATTTCTACATTCTACATGAATAATAACTTAAAACTATTACATTGATTTATTAGTAACAGAACCATTTAATATATTATAACTAAAGAATGCATCGTGAATTATTAGCGCATACACTTTAATGTCTTTGGGAAATTTGGTCTTGCGTGTATCAAACTCCAACTTAACATCCACTGTAGATGTTTTGATAGCTTCCGGTTGACGACTACAATCAATAACGAATACTGGATTCATGAGGTAATCAGCAAAACTCATCATTGGATCGTTAAGGTCACGTTGATAATAGCTCACTTGAAAATTCTCATAGTTGTAATAGGCGGGTGCATATAATTTCTTCGTAAAATCCAAATTCCATCGCTCATAGGGGAATTTAGTGGAGTTCAGATACAGAGTAATGTCACTGATGTCGGCCGTAGTAAATTGTGTAGCATCCTTTGCTCTATTGTCTGAATAAGTGCTATTCTGGAATCCCAGGATCAAATACCTCGGTTTTTCGAGACTCGTGCTAGTTCTTAACGACCAGACGTCTGATGATGTTTCACGCAAAGCTGGCAGTTCGTAAAGATCCCATTTACGGTAGGCCATAGGAATGTTTGATGAACTACTTCCACCTTTATTGATGCGAGATAATATTTTCAATTTTTGTCGATCATCGGGAATAATGTGACGGATTTTCCACTCAATCTTGTCAATAGTAATGGCTGCATCAACTTCTGCGATATAGCAATTATTGAACGTACGGGCAATTATTAAAATTAGCTCCTGTTTAACATTAAATATTCCTTTTGAATAATCCTCAGCAAATCCCATGAGATATTTTAGAGGTAGCTTTCCGGAGAATACGTTACTGGTAGCATCGAAAATGCCTTGGTTTGTCTCATTCAGGCCCCATCCACATCCCATAAGAGTTCTTTTTTGGGACGCACCCAAAGATGCTAGGGTTTTTAATGTTGACGTAATTCCGGGTTTTCGAACAACAGCTACTTGCTCACCTCCCATTTCATAGCGGATTTCATCGAACAGAAAAGCGATTGCATTATTTGCTAGGTAACATTTTTTGGTAGCATCACTGGGTTTAAAAGTTCCCTCAATGTAGATATAACTATCTGATATATCCAAAATTATATCTTGAAAGTGTACTGGAATACGAATTTCATCGGAGTTGTTAAATGCTGGAGAGCCATATGGTTTATATGTGTGTTCTTGTAAACTGATAATGGAATTATCGAATATTGGTTCGGTAAAAACTTCAATTTTGTCACTAGTGGTGGCCATTTTTCGCTATTTTCTTCGTTGTACTTCTAAACCAATCGATTCTAGAAATTTGCAATCTTTCGCTGAGAGCTGTATATGACTCGAACGTCGTTCCAATCTAGCGTCTGAATTGTGAATGATCCTCGGATGTGTGATATGCTTACTTTTATGTTTTATTGTTGTTACACCTCGAGCTGTTGACAGCATATTCAATTGACGATTGAAGCAAAAACCCATAATTATGATATTTTTTTCAGCTCTAATTTCACAATAATTTTTTCACCTCCAAAGTCTATCAGATCACCACGATCGTCCAAGATGCGTAGAGTAATGTTGTCTATTGACTGACGCCCCTCCGGCATTATCGGCATATAAATGTTATTTTGTGGTTCTTTTGAAATTTTGTAACCAGGTTCAACATCAATATCAAATTCAAATAATGTGTGGCTTTCTCTAGAGTTTAGATATGCTCCAGAAATTATATTACAATCCACTCTTATAATGCGCACTTTCATTATGTCCACATTATTGCTTGATTCATGTCGTTTTCCACTTTTTAGCAGTACCAGTCCAAAACCCAATAGACCACCAATACTGTTTTTTACACGAAAATCAATCTCGTATGTCGACTTGAGTTCACATTTTAATGTATTATTATTGGCTACTAATGAAAATAATCCCTCACATTCTTCTCCCCTGCAGGATTCTTTTAAACTTGCGTATATTGCTTTACCAATTTCATCAATTTCATAAGCTCCAGGTGGAATCCTTAAAAGCGTGGCCTTTGGGCTGTCCTTCTTTTTGTATGCAAACCCATTGTTATTTTGGTCGACGTTAAAAATTGAATTATATGTGTAAAATCCCAACAGTGCAAGACCATACTTGCAGGATGATTTCAATTCAACAGGAGGATAAAAATTTGCACTCAAGACACTTGAGTGTCCTGTTAGTGTGAACGTGTATGACATGACTGACAATAAAACCACTTATGTATATGATTTATTGTTGCTTGCAACAGTTTAGTAGGTTTGGTAAGCTTACGCATCGTTTCACTTCTGTCATTGCTTCAGCCGTTATTTTGACATCGCTGATTTTACAATAACAACAAAACAGCTTCCTTGGTGTGGGTCCATCTCCTTCATCCTCCTCCTCCTCCTCATCATCATCGGAATTATATTTTTTATAATGTTCGCTGCAGTACTGATAATCTAGCATGTCGATGTCACTCTTCATATCATCAGGTAACCTATCCCAAACTAGTGCGATTTGATTTGGAGCTAACGCGATCATCACTTCCTTAGGCATATTTTCCAGCTGTTTTGTCGTCATTTTTCCCAATTCACAGCCGACTTGACGATAAGCTTTAAGCGACAACAACATTTTCGTGTAGTTATCACGATCCATTTGTGGCGTCACAGTCGACATGATCTTTTGAAAGAAACGTCAAACACAAATGTCCACACCAAACTGTACCAAAATCTTGTTGACGATCGTATGTATAGAAAATTTTCTTCGTTGCTTCAGAACCCTTTTGTAGATAATGAACCAATTCAATGGGTGGAGGTAAATCACCGAAACTATCATAATATGTCACATTCGATTTGTTTTTTCTATATGCTACCCAATGAGTCCCATCCCCAACTATGCTATCCAAATTAATAATTGCAGCTTCATTGCGTTGGGGTCCGCGCACTGGCAGCGAGTCTCTCATATAGACCCCTCTAAAATGTGGTATTTTCATCTTTAAAGCATACTTTTGTAAATCGATATTGGATAGTGGACGTTGAGGTAGGGATTTTAATAGTTTTTTGATTTTACACTGCTATTATTCAGAAATAGACCCATACCTGCACGGTATGGTTTAAGAAACAATCCATTTCCTTTTTTTGAACGCAGATGTAAGGTAGCACCTGTTTTCTCAGCATTCGCATTTTTTATCGTCTTTATAGCACGCACAATACCCGCTGCACCGCCAGCTAAGGATCCTAAAGCTGATAGTCCTGCAAATATTGGTATCAGCGGTAATATGCCACCAGTTTTAGGGATCGGTATAATTCGAGGAGTTCGAATTCTCCGTTTGCCACCGGCTGTTTTTAAAGATTTTCGGGCAGCGATAATAGCTATTTTTGATGCTTTCATTATATTTTTTTCAAGACCTTTTTTTCCTCCAGCTTTTAATAATTGTAATCGAATTGGTTGTCTAATAGCTGAACCAAAAGCTTTTTTCTGTTGACGTTGTCTACACTTATTGACTCCATTTCTTTCCGAAGCCTTCCCACGACGGCGACGACGACGAGGACGAGACCGTTTGTTTTGCCCAGTCGGCATACCCATACCAAAACGTTGTTTTGTTTTCATTATATTGGTTACGAGCCAAGCTGCAGCTTTTTCTTTTGCACTGGCCTCCTTGGATTTTACCCTTTTCCAAGCGCTTTGCTCGAGTTCGTAATCCGCTTGGTGGCGTGCACTTAAATCTTCACTATTATGTAAATAAGCTAAATCGTGTTTTTTGCAAGCAGCATCCAATGGATTTATTCCTTGATCACCTCTTTTAACGCGTTTTATTACTTTTGTACCGGGTCCACAATACTGGTAACCGGGAATATGCGCCTCAATCGGTAGCCTATTAATTAATGTATTAACAATACCAGCACCAGTCTTACGCGATAAACCAGACCGTCCACTTCGCTTGACGGATGACATCTGAATGACTACGATCAATGTAAAACAGCTATAAAATATAAACAAAATGAGAATTGTGGCGCTTAAACAAAAATTACCAGTCGATAATCTTGATGAGAAGGTCGGATCCGGACAAGATCAGAAAATATTAAGGAGACATGGCCCATTGCTTCCATCATCTATTCGCGGCCTGCTAATTGGACCCTCGAACTGTGGGAAAACCAACGTAATGATATCATTGCTTACACATCCATTGGGATTGCGCTTTGAAAATGTATACATTTACTCGAAGTCACTATATCAACCAAAATATGAATATTTAAGAAAAATCTTATTACCAATTAAAGGTCTTGGCTACTATACATTTAGTGATGGAAATAATATCGTGGAACCGTCAGACGCTAAACCAAATTCTGTGTTCATTTTTGATGATGTTATGTGTGAGAAACAGGATGTCATAAGATCATATTTTAGTATGGGACGCCATAAAAATGTGGATGTTTTTTACTTAGCCCAGACATATTCACGTGTTCCTAAACAACTTGTGCGAGATAACGCAAACTTCATTATAATGTTTAAACAGGATGAGATGAATATGCGACATATATTTTCCGATCATGTTTCACCTGACCTGACGTTTCAGCAATTTCAACAAATGTGCTCTAAATGCTGGGACAGCAAGTATGGTTTTTTAGTTATCGATAAAGATAGTAATGTAAATTCGGGAAGATATCGCAAGGGTTTCGATAGCTATATATATTTATAGAAGTAACCATAGCAGCTCATTTCATCATTGTCCGGTAATTTGAAAACATCATGAATGAAGAAATCGATTTAAAGCGTAAGCTGGTGGAAACGACCAGTGCAGTGAGAAAAAAATTTAAGCAAATTAAAGCAGCTAAAGCACATAATAGCATGGATTTGGAACAGTTTTACGAACCCATTACTAAACCGCTAAAATCCATATCCGATGTAGTATTGAAACAGCAGCAGCAGCAGCAGAATCAGCCAATAATAACCCAAAAATCAGTTACTAAAACTAAACCACAAAGTCGTAGTTCCAGCACAAGTATGGAATTAACAGCAGATACAATGTCAATGGATCCATCAATGGAGTCACCTACACTGAAACATAGAATATATGATGAGTCATTGTTTGCAACGCCATCCCCATCAAACAAATCTGACTTATCTAGTTCATCACCATCTTTAAAAAACATTAATATCTATCTGAAGGGGTTACAAAAGCAACCATCGAAGTATGATACAGTTTATGGTGTATATTATGATAAAGTAAATAAAACGAAAACATTTATTGGTAATGTAGAAGTGCGTTTCCCTAACGGACAGGTGTCATTATATAAAAACAACAGAAATATTGCTATATTGAATGGAACAAATGAACTCTATGACTTGATTTTTCTAAAAAATCCTCCAATCTTGGCCGAAGAAAGTGAATGGAACAAAGACACTCTTCAAGAATACAAAGATATTTTGGAATTAACAAATGCTGCATATATTAATTATAATAAGACTATGGGTTTAAGGGAAACCCGATGGTTAAAATATAGACAAATTATAAAACCACTAATGGAGGGAATTAGGCTTGGTGCTGGTATGAGAGAAAAAAGGAAATCCAAAATTCGGTTACCTGTAAACAAGACTTTATCATCTAAATTATCTCAATATGTCTACTGGAATAAACCCAGTGAGTTGGTGGATCGATTACGATTATTGTGGAGTTCAAAAGTAGCCGGACATACTGGACACGATAATGAAATTATGTCAATTATTGAAGAGCTTCGAGAGGAGGATATAATATATTAAGAATTACAATGCATTACATTCATCAGTGTTGAATAAGACGTCACGTATACTATGGATCCTAGCCCCGAAAAACATAAAATAGTTAATGAACTACATAAAGGTGCCAGAAAAAATTTCATTAGAAGACATACTGTAATAAAAGGATATAATGATTTGTGGCAAATCGATTTGGCGGAAATGCAACAATATGCTAATGAAAACGATGGCTACCGTTACATTGTCGTATGTATAAACTGTTATTCCAAGTATGTTTATACAAGAGCAGTTAAAAATAAGACCGGTGTTGAAGTAACGAATGCGATGAAAAGCATAATTGAAGAGGCTTCATACACACCAACCAATTTGCAAAGTGACCAAGGAAAAGAATTTTATAATAACAACTTTCAAGCTCTTATAAGAAAATACAACATAAACCATTATTCCACGTATAGTACGAAGAAAGCGGCAATTGTTGAACGTGTTATAAGAACTTTAAAAAATAGTCTATATAAACAATTCTCGGCTAGGGGTTCGTATAGATGGTTGCAAATATTATCATTTATAACGAAAGTCTATAATAACACTAAACACCGCACCATTGGAATGAAACCGAAAGATGTGAAAGAAGATACAAAAATTAATGCATACAACCATTTGAAAACTGTTCCGAGGAAAATAAAGTGTCGTTTGGGTGATATCGTTCGCATTAGCAAGTATAAGAGCATATTTGACAAGGGATATACACCTTCATGGTCAACAGAGCTATTTAAAATATCAAAAGTTAACGTAACTAATCCACCTACATATCTATTGGAATCACTAGAAGGTCAACCGATTAAAGGATGTTTTTATGAGCCCGAGCTACAAAAAACTAACAGTCCCGGTGTATATTTAGTGGAAAAAATTCTCAAGAAACGCAAGAAAAATCACATTGATCAATTGTTTGTAAAATGGTTAGGATTTCCAACCAATTTTAACTCTTGGATAGATAAGTCTGATATTGTATAAATATATTTACAGATATATCAATTTTGTTAATTTAAGCATTTAATAAGTTGTATCTATAATATTAATATATATGTAACTAAACATGTAAACTAGTTTTATTTGTATAGTAACCATGAAGAAAGTAAGATTTAATAAAGAGAAAAATACAATACACCAAACATATGTTTGGAGTTTTGCATACAGGCAAGCACGACAAAGTAACTTACAACAGCTAATGGCTGATAGAGGTCGTTTCCAAAGAAGAATAAAAGAAATGGAAACAGTTTTGGCAGGCGTTTTATCACGTGATTACAGAAATAAAATGTATCTAGAAAGATTTGTTAATAGATAATATTTTAAATAAAACACAGATATAATAATATATATATATATATATTGTTTTTTTACACTACACTTAAGGACTATAACCAAATTGATTAAGTTCATTTTTGCGTAAACATATGGCCCGGAAACCACGTTCTTCATCATCACCTTCTTGTTCATCGTTGCCATTGAAATACTCTTCATCCGACGTATCTAGTGGGGCATCTGGTAGAGATGGACTAGGTGAGTCCCCCCTTGTGTCGCTCGCGCTTGAAGAGCTTGACATGGTCCGATGTGGTTGTTGTTGGTGTCGTCGTTGTTCTGGAGCTTGGGGTGGATCGGAACTTAACATTCTATTTGACCCATTTTGACACCCATTACACAATCCCATGTCACCTGTTATAGTTTCCCAGCGTTCGCACTTATTACACATTTGATGATCATTTACAGAAAATGGAGAAACTAATGCAGTTTTATTTTCTGGTTTGGATTCCATATTGAAAAATCGATTGTAGATTATAAATAACTTAGTGAAGAACTGATACCAACTGAGTTACTACATTTTTGTTTCGAGCCTATATACATAACAGATGACCTTCACTTATAACCATCCTTTCAGTGACGTATATCTAAGATGATATGCTTGCGCCACCAGAGTACAATGGGATATCTGACAGCTTCGGTTCGTTCTCAAGGGCAACAATTCGTCGATCAAAGTTGGATAATCGTTTATTATAGTCTTCTTCAAACTCGCTATGTAGTTTATTAAAATGTGTCAAGAAATCTTTATTAATTATATCATATATCTGTTTGCGTACGTTGGAAATTTCCTCAAGTACATATAGTTTAGTAGTTGCATCATCATTCTTGGTCGGCTTTGCGACATTACACAAGGACTTTCCCTCAATGTCATATTGATCGTCAGAGGTGAGTTTAAAACCAATCCCCGGTAAACCGCGTAATAACTGAACTTGTGTATTTACCCGCTGACGACCAAATTTATCAATTGTGTTGTTAACACGACCCATCCTTACTTCCAACTAATCTATTTTTTAAAAATATTATCTACTTATATTAAATTAATTTTACCTAGCGTATATTTGGGAAAATAAATCAAAATATAGCTAAACATAATTTATTTACAATTTTTTAGTCATTACAATACGTTCATCAATATCATTATTGGAAGTATATGATTTGCCATTATTGTCACCAGTGGCGATTTCATACCCATGGTCACAACCATTAAATTGTTCTTCTTCAATAACATCCATCTTGTCATCATTGTTAGAATTATCTGCATTATTTCCATTAAAATTTGTGTTCAAGCCGTCATCTTGGGGCATCAAACCATAATTTACCAATAAATCAATGGGTATATGTGGCATTTCGAGCAACATAGAACCCAATTCTTCGTCAATCATTTTCCGGCAAAATTCCTCTACACCAATGACACCATATAGGAACTTTTGACAAACATGGGCCCCAGCGAAAAAATTGACTGCATCCCTCATGTATTTTCGGTATAAATCCACATCGAATCCGATTGCAAAATTTAAAATATCTTCAGCCATCTGCTGTAGTCTAGTTAATAAATCATAAACATAGGAATCTTGGTTTTCTCTGATAATAGATTCGTCACACATCTTAAATAGAAAATATTTTTAATGCTTATGTATGTGCTTCCTCACATGTGCCATCAACAACTATTCTATTACATATCCAACTAATACTTAATATGATAAACAATACAAATATTAAAATTCTTTTAAAAGTGTCTATTCCAAACAACCAAAATTTATTAATGCTCTTGTATTGCCACCTGATGCATTTGTACTCTGTCCCAAATACGTCAAAGTATATTTATCACCTGACATATTCATATCATCAATAAAAATCTCAGTAAATGCATCAGCTACACGCTTAGGTAGAAATGTTTGAAATGTCACATCATTCCATTGATCGTATAATGTAGCAACAATAGTTTTCCCAAAACGGGTTGTTGTTGGAGTCATTTTTTTAATTACATAACCCATTCCCACCCCCAAGGTTGAAAGCTTTCTGCGCTCCGGAAATTCAAAGTCTTTGTTTATCATATTATTAATTTCACCCAAGGTCTGCTGTGAAATGCTCATTGTTGAAATATGTAATAAAACAATTACCTTCAATAGACACTTTCGTCGGAACACAACACAAACACAATATATCTATTTACTGTTCAAGGCAGCAGATATTGTTAGCTAGAATGCTAATGTGACTTTGAAGGTAAAAATGAAATTGTTCGGTATTTATGGAAATATTCAAGGTCAAAATTAACAGAAAGGTGGTGTGGGGTGGTAGTCGCACACCTGCATCAAATACCCGCCTGCGTTCAAGGTCACACCAACAACATATGCCCATGTTGGCAACCAAGGTCACACGCAATAGAACACATGCACATATTCAAGGTCAATAACACCACCCAAGGTCAATGGGCTAGTAAATAGTATTAAAAATATTTCAAGGTCAAGCGACATCAGATGTACCCACGTGTAAGGTAGCTCACAAAATAATAAATTCGTCAAGGTCACGAAAATGACGTAGCACACATGGACTAGTAAATATTTCAAGGTCAAGATACATCAGCTTATGATGAGCAGATTATTCAACGCTAAGGGAATATTTCAAGGTCGATGTAGTAAAATAACACATGTCCCCGTGGGATATTAACAGCACATCACAAGGTCATGGTCAAAGTCATATGACAATGAAAAGACACCGGGTCACGTATACGATAACTTCAAGGTTACACACCACCTGCATCGTTCAAGGTCAAAGACAAGTTCAAACAACAACAATTGTCCACCTGGACGGTCAAGGTCATACTTCAAGGTCACACAACAAAACCTGACATCGTTCAAGCGAAAATGTTCAAGGATATTTCAAGGTCACACGCAATAGAACACCTGCACACATTCAAAGTAGCACCCCCAATGACACCCCCAAGGTCAAATGAACACCTGCACACGTTGGTGGCCAAAGTCATATGACGTCACAAGGTGAAATTAAGAACACCTGCACACATTCAAGGTCAATAGCACCCCAATGACACCCCAAGGTCAAATGAACACCTGCACACGTGGGTGGCCAAAGTCATATGACGTCACAAGGTGAAATTAAGAACACCTGCACACATTCAAGGTCAATAGCACCCCCAATGACACCCCCAAGGTTAAATGAACACCTGCACTCTTCGACGGTCAAGGTCGTATGACGTCAGAGGAGTGGGGGGTGAATCGGAATTGGCTTACTTCTACTACTTACTGCATTCAACTTCTTCATTAGAGTCGTCAAATAGTGATGTGGTTTCAGTTTGTACTACATAATCGGTAGGAATGGGGTCACTATCATCTTCTAATAGTACATTGCTATCAATGTTAATGAACTCGCCCAAATCATTGTTATCAAATTACAAACGTCCACAATATTTTTAACCTTACCATTGTTTACAACTCACAAATAAACGGCGGACTACTCTTGGGGAATAACACATACTTTCATTCGGCGAAGTCCTTTCGCTGCCACGCATACGCGATTGGTTGCCGATCTGTCTTCAAAGAGATTTTGCACTGTAATTATTCGTCTCCCAAATACATTTTTGTACCATTAAAGGAGGGTGTTCGCACTCTTTATATGAAAACAGCCTGTCCGCGTCCGCCCAAGAGAAGTTGATTTTCATGGAATTTCATACACCTAGTTCGGGACTATGAAAAATGTCCGCTTAATAGAGGATGTCCGCTTAATAGAGGATGTCCGCTTATTAGAGGTGTCCGTTGTGAGAGGTTTCACTGTAATCACTAAAATATATTGTGAATTTTGCAACAATTATATGAGCTGCTGCACAAGCACTATATTAAAAATAGTAAAATTATTATAGTAAATATTTTATTTTACGATATCCTATAAAATATTTAATTAATTACATTTTTCATTATTAGTCCGTATCAAAATAATAGAAAAAAGTATGGAATTTCTAATAAATTAAGTAAAATCAAGTAATTACTAAAATATTTACTAGATATATTGTAAATTTTACAACGAATGATAGTGAAAATAATTTTTTTATAACTCCAGTAGTTAAACAGTTTTAAATGTATGGTACATTTTACTGACGACCATTATTGTACTGTAAGTATTTTTTATTGGAAAAATTACCAAGTTTAAATGAGGTGTTGTAAAACTTTTTAGAAGAATGAAAGGCTTAAATCAGATGCAAAGCAACGGACCACTCGGATTTCGCCCTTCCAAACAAATAAGAGTAGAAGAATTTAACAGGAGCATACTATGGATCATTGAAGTCAAGCGACGCTGGGTATAGGTGACCGATTGGGAATACCAAATTTTACAAAAGATTTTAGTGAATTATACCAAATACTTTAATAAATTTTAAAAAGATTTTAGTTAATTTAGTAGATTTTACAAAAGATTTTAGTAAATTTTACAAAAATATTTTTGTAATTTTTACTAAACATTTGGGTAAACATTTTGCTATAATTAAATGGCTGCCATTAATATAAGTTATTCCAGTCACATAATAGAGCCATAAATTATGGTTAGTTTTAATATTTTTATAGAAAATTTAACTAAGTTTTTCTTCCCTTGTGTTATGTCTCGGTTATTAACTAAAATGGCTAGATATAATAATTCATTTCCATAACACATTTCGGACAAATATTTTAATCAACTATTATTTTATTTTATATATTATTCATATCCTATATAGTTAGAGAGACGGTGACAATAGGGGGTCCGTGAACTGTAATATCAGTAATTTGGATTTCGTGGAGATTAGGTCCCCCTCTACAACTTTCATATCTGATGAAATGCCGTAGAGCGTTGCTGAGAGGCGCTGTACCGCTTTAGATAGCAAATTCTCAATAAATTCGAAATTATATCGAGCCATGGCTGAAAATGAATTTACAGCATCTGCGTGACGCCAAAGTCACGGGAAACACATTTTCTGACAAGTCAACCCTTGCATATACTTTTTCGAGCGTGTCCAAAAAAAATGAATGGAAAAATTATAAAGTGTCAAGTGACATGGGTCCAAGTGGGCTTAGTCGATTTGTATTCACATGAATATGACTCGTAAACAATTTTCTGATAAAAATAATATGGCGATTAAATATTGAATATATACAATTGAACGATACCTGCCTTCCGGTATCTCTGCGTAATATTGTCAGAATTCCTCCTAGCTAGGTGCGATTCTTCTGACATTTTTTTTACACAATATTTGGGTGTTAAGTAATGTAGTGTGACAATTTTCTGACATGTCACGATCGTTTTCCGAATTTCCTCCGAGGAGATTTAAAAAAAATTGCAATAATGAAATGGCGAGACATGGAACGACAAAAAATTTTTCACATAATCTTTAACATATAATGTTCTATTCTAGAAAGTTTCAACTTCAAATTCGCTTCTTTTTTTCTTTTTTTTTTAATTTTAATTTTTTTTATACGCTCGGAAAAGTATATGCAAGGGTTGACTTGTCAGAAAATGTGTTTCCCGTGACTTGTGGGTCACGCAGATGCTGTAAATTGATTTTCAGACATGGCTCGATATAATTTTGAATTTATTGAGAATTTCCTATCTAAAGCGGTACAGCGCCTCTCAGCAACGCTCTATGGCATTTCATGAGATATAAAAGTTGTAGAGGAGGACCTAAACTCCACGAAAAACTAAATTACTGATATTCCACTTCACAGACCCCATATTGTCACCGTCTCTCTAACATTTTGTTTAAAGCTATTACACGCGATTAGTTTGGCAATCAAAATTGGAACCCTCCGGTGCAAGCTGTTGGCCTCTAATTTATAAATTGTCAGAATGATCTCGGGTAATTTCCAGACTAAATAATCTCGTTTAAATATCCATGATCTTAATCGAACGAGCTCTTGTGATGATTTGAAATATGTTTAATAAATATATTTTTAATAATTAACAGCACTTATCCCATATAGGGTGACCAATTGGTCATCTTGAAAACTATTGAACGTAGAAAAAATCTGAGCACGTCACTGGATTCTACGTAACAACATGCAGAGCATTTTAGTTATTTTTGATAAGTTACAGGGTAACCAAAGTAAGGGGATATCTCAAAATGTAAAATTCTCAAAAACATCCCGTATATGAAAAGCGAGGAGGCCTAGAAAGAGTCTAAATGCGTCATCATTTGTTTCACAAAAAAATTAGCATAGTGCTGCGAGGACCTCATCATTCTATCTTTAATAACCACAGATATTATATACATATTTCCATCTTGCTGGAAGACGGCGCGAGTCCAGCCTATTCCAAAGAAAGGTAAGAGAACCCTGCCTAACAACTATCGACCAGTCGCATTGCTTTCAGTTATATCAAAAGTAATGGAGAAAGCTATTAACCAACATCTTCTAAAGTACCTGGAAGGCTTCAATATTATCAGCGATCATCAATATGGTTTTCGGAAGACCAGATCAACTGGAGATCTTCTAGCCTATGTCACCCATATTTGGAACAACGCAATCGAACATCATGGGGAGTCTCGGGTTGTTGCACTGGATATTTCTAAAGCTTTTGATCGTGCTTGGCATGAGGCGCTTCTAAGTAAACTGCGATCCTATGGTATGCCCAGTCCATTCTGTGCATGGTTGTCTAGCTTTCTTAAGGACCGCTCTCTGCAAGTAGCGATCGACGGATTTCTCTCAGGCACCTTCACCATCAATGCCGGTGTTCCTCAAGGGTCCATATTGTCTCCCACTCTCTTCTTACTCTACATTAACGACCTTCTAGTGAAAACTAAAAATCCGATATTTAACTTTGCTGGTGATAGCACACTTTCTCATTGAATGCGCAAACATCGGCTGCCGACGCACATCTTCGCAGACAGCATGAAGTATCACGCCTCAACAAAGACCTGGAAGAAATTTTGGCTTGGGATGACAGTAACCAAGTCGAGTTTAATGCTAAAAAAACCCAGGCAGCAGTTTTCTCTAAAAAGGTTAACATTACAGAACCGGAAATAGTCATGGCTGCACACGCAATCCCACTGGCTTCATCTATTACTTTGCTGGGCGTCAATCTGGGAGGAAATATGTCTTGGCATAACCACGTTGTGGCAATCGCTAAGATAGCTTCTCAGAAGCTTGGGGTACTCTTCCGAACCAGAAAGTTGCACACACCTCAACAACTTTTGACACTATACAAAGCCCAAATTCGACCATCACTAGAATACTGCTCTC
This sequence comes from Barypeithes pellucidus, assembly GCA_963991005.1. Taxonomy (NCBI): domain Eukaryota; kingdom Metazoa; phylum Arthropoda; class Insecta; order Coleoptera; family Curculionidae; genus Barypeithes; species Barypeithes pellucidus. Next base: position 29,462,440 of record OZ022556.1, on the reverse strand, counting down.
ATGTCTGGAGCTCTGCACTCAAACATACTCTTCGGCTACTGGATTCCATCGAAAGGAGGGCTATTCGTCTGATCGGAGACCACGAGCTGACGAAGAACCTCGACAGCCTAGAACATCGAAGACAGGTTGGGGATACAGATATTTTCATGGAAGGTGCTCAGCTGACCTTGCGCTCTTAATTCCGCCCAGAGCGACGAATAGCAGAAATACACGACGAACCACTGCCGCCCATCCATATGTGGTTAAGCTTAATACTCCTCGAACTTCTTTATTTAAGAATTCTTTCATCTGGAGGACTACATCCTTGTGGAACGACCCTTCCCGAGGTCGTTTTTCCCAACGAATATAACCTCCAACGATTCAAAACCAACGTGAATCGCTTTTTGCGCACACGCACCACTCCCAGAGGAGTGCCCTAAAGGATTTTTCCTATAGTGCGTGTGTTTGATCATAAAAAAAAAAAAAAAATAACAGAAAAATGGACACAGTGTTCTGAAAAAGTTGCAAACTTAATAAAGCACAGAAGCTAAGTTGTAGAAAATATTGGCTAATGATCCATGAAAACAATTAAAAGATAAGATCGATATATAATAAAGTTTAATTAAAATTAAACTGACAATTCGAATTATTTGCCGAGTTAGAAGTTAATTATTTAGGAGACGAGATCCCTCGTAGCACTTTGGCTTTTACGCGTCATTTATTTTAAGAGGCTTTAATACCTTTTGAAATTTATTTTTTGTTCATACATTCTATAATTTTCCCGTCTTTCTTTCCACCAAGGCTTACCTGCCTTTTATTATGGTTGTTGACTGGAATTATTGGAATCGATTTATTTAAATCTATATCTACAGTATTAGTAAACTGATCGTAATTTATTTTGTTATCTTCTGAAAAATTTAAAGTGGATTCTACAAGGAAGGATGTCCAATTAGCTTTATTAATATTCCATTTTTTGTGACTAGTGTTGGAAACAAGTCTTGGTCTTTTTTGGCATGTCATTACAATATGTACAGGGTGTCCCATTTTCGACACTTTTATAGAGTATCTCCGTTATTGTTAGTGCTATCAAAAAAGTAATGTAGGTGGCATGTGCTCTTTTTGGGTCAAACTTAAAATGGTAAAATCAAAATTTGAAAATTTTTGCTCGTTTAAGAGATACGGGGGAAAATCAAAAAATTTACAATTTCAAAATCGCCCTATATTTTCTTAGTTAAAGGAGATACAGAAAAATGTTTCATACAGAAGTTGTTTCTTTATATTGATTGTTGAATAGTCTGTCGTTTTCAGAATAAGTAGACGGGGTCAGGTAAAAAAGTTATCGGACCTAACCTCATTTTCTAAATGGAACATCCTGTATATTTTAATCTAAAAAGATCAAATATATAACACACCATGGATGATATTGGTTTACTAGGCGATTTATTAAACTTTATTACTTTAAACCAAAGTAGGCCATGAAACAAAAACTAATATCCTAGAGATAACTATGTTGACATTCTAGTTGTTATTAACATTTAACGTCAATTTCATATTTTACATATTCATTTGTGAAAAATACTTATCAACATTTTGAAAAATTTGATGATATCTATCATCCATGGTGTGTTATAAATTTGAAAAGAGAGTTTAAAATGCTATCTTTTTAGATTCAAATGTACAGGGTGTTCTATTTAAAAGAATGAGGTCAGGTCCGATAACTTTCTTACCTGACCCCGTATACTTATTCTGAAAACGGTAGATTATTCAACAATCATTATAAATAAACCTCTGTATAAAACATTTTTCTGTATCTCTTTTAACTAAGAAAATATGGGGTAATTTAGGAATGTCAATTTGTTGATTTTTCCCCGTATCTCTTAAGCGAGCAAACATTTTCAAATTTTGATTTTACCATTTTAAGTTTAACCCAAAAAGAGCACATGACACCTACATTACTTTTTTGATAGCACTAACAATAACGGAGAAACCCTATAAAAGTGTCGAAAATAGGACACCCTGTACATGGTCTAACCCATAGGGATCATTCAGAGTACTCCATTCTACTGTGTCTTGCATACATGGGGATGTCAAGGAAAGATCAATGGCCGAATTATTATCTCCTGAAGGGTGTAATCGTGTAAATGCTCCATTATTTAGAAAAATTAAATTACTGTCATTTATTGCATATATCAATGTTTTCCCTGGCAAGTCATTTTCATAATATCCCCATCCAGTATGGTGTGCATTAAAACCGCCGGATATTAACAAGGGTTTATTAAGCAGTGAAAAGAACATATTCCAAGTATTAGTTGATATTTTGGATAGAGGCTTAATATACAGTGAAACGAGAGTTAGGCACGAACCATTCCTACCCTTGGAAATTGTTTTTAAATAATATAGCAACACCTCCTTTGCCATCATGTCGATCTTTTCTAACAACGTTATATCCCGTATATAAAATATACCGGCCTGGTTTAAACGATGTTTTAGCGAGTAAAGCAATACTTATTTTAGTTTGGTCTAGAAGAATTTCTAAGTTTTCCTTATTAGACATTGCGGATCGACGAGTCCACTCAGCAATATTTAATGGTTCCATTTTTCTTTTTTCCTACCTTTTTGTTGTTTAAAATAGACTAGATTAACATTTGGAATTTATGAGATTTTCAAGATCTTGTTCGTTAATGTCAAAAGTATTTTTTTATATTAAAATATTTAAGACTGAAAGGATTAGTCTATTTTGTTAATGTTTAAATCTTTTTTATTTAAATTATGAGAGGATATACAGGGTGTCCCATTTTCGACACTTTTATAGGGTATCTCCGTAATTGTTAGTGCTATCAAAAAAGTAATTTAGGTGTCATGTGCTCTTTTTGGATCAAAATGACAAAATCAAAAATTGAAAATTTTCGCTCACTTAAGGGATACGGGGGAAAATCAAAAACTGACAATTTCAAAATTACCCTATATTTTCTTAGTTAAAAGAGATACAGAAAAATGTTTTATACAGAAGTTCCTTTATATTGAATGTTGAATAATCTGCCGTTTTCAGAATAAGTACCATTTTTTTTTAATGGAACACTCTTTATATTTTAATCTAAAAAGACACTATTTTAAATTCTCCTTTCAAATATATAACACACCATGGATGATACTGGTTTCCGAGGCGATTTATTTAAACTTTATTACTTTGAAACGAAATAAAAGATTCAGATTATGGTAAAAAATAACGGGAATCATGGCAAATGTCCGGAATATGTCCTTAAATTGTTACCGTCTTTACGGATAGCGAGCAAAATATACATTTTGCTCCATTTCTTCGTTTTTTACGGTTTCAATATAAACTGATATCATATCAAATTTTTCAAAATGTTAATAGGTCATTTTCGCAAATGAATATGTAAAAATGAAATTTACGTTAAATGTTAATAGTCAACATAGTTATTTCTAGGATATTAGCTTTTGTTTCATGGCCTACTGTGGTTTAAAGTAGTTTAATCCACCCGGGTGGAATGTAAATTATTTTTTTGTAATTTTTTTAAAAATCGTTATCTCAAAATAATATACGAGCACACTTTTTAAAAAATGCTGTAGTTTGCGTATTTAGATATGCCTACTTTTTCCCTAATTGATAGAGTGCTCCTCAGCATTGAATATAGTGACCAAATCGTTAATATCTTCTTTGTCTTGTCATTTTCACTGAAATAAGCTAGTAGCGCCGACTCAGAACCAGGATTTTGAACTTTATTTCCCGTACACCATTTCTTTGAAACAGTTGTATGCCTTGTCATATCTCGGGCGGCTTTTAGTTGGCAGAAGATCTTCTTCTAATAGTTTTGCTGCTTCTCGAATTTCTGGTGGAGTAACAGCAAAATCAAATTCTTCATATGATAGCATTTTTCGGTTGTTAAAATAACATATTGTTTAGTGACATGGAAACACCATATTCAAAAAATAATATTTGCAATTTACCTACGTTATTTTACCACCTGCGGTTATTTGAAGTCCTCGGTGAAAAGTTTCATTACTGGCTCGAGATTTCGGGTCTCGTTTAACTACCGACTGTATCGACAGGAATGAGACACTTTCCACCTCGGTACGTAATATACTATTGCGGTATTGTTATTCTTTAACTAAAAATGTGGGCACATTTAATAAAAATTATGTATTTCATGAACTACCGGAGATAAACAAATGAATCAAAAATTAAAATGTGAAGGAAATGTGCTACTTTGAGTCGGATATATCTGCAATAATTTTCAATGCCTAGTATACTCCACAGGGTATTTTTTTTCGTTCTAATTTTATAACACCCTGTATAATATTAAAGTTCCTTTTTAATCAAAACAATAAAGGCAGTGATATTCTTAAGAAAGAAATCTACAATTAGAAAAAAAATCAATCAAAACGATCAACAAATTTTAAAAACACATAATCACCAGAAGTCTATTTGCTTATCAGATTGTAATATCATATAAATATGTATGGAAAACCACCTGAAGAACCATAGACAATAAGGGCGAGATGGCGATAATCGTATTTGGCCGACTGAGAGGTTTAATACGGATTGAAGTATACATGTTTCTCTGATGATATGTATGTACACCTACCCTGTACTGACGAGAACAAAGGAGTTCGAAATCGTTCTACATTTGGTGACATCCTATCAATGGAGACGGCTTGATAGTATCATTCAATCTGAATTTGTATTTTACGAGCTAACTGTGTTTGATAAAAATACACCCTTATTGTATTAGGTTCTTAGGTGGTTAGGAACAGTACATTACATATCAAGGGCCGAAAAGAGGCTTTTACGATCGAGTCCGTAAAAACCTCCGACGGCCCGAGATATGTACCGTACTTTTTTTTACAAGTGCTCCGAGGCTTTGATGCCAAATAATTAAAGAAATTCTTCAGACAGTTTTCCTGTCTACATGACATAAAAACACTCTCGCATGGAGAATGTAAATATCTATTTATTATCGTCGATATGTATGGCTCGGTAGCCTAGTGGCAGAGTGTACGCCTGGCGCTCTGAGAGTCGCGGGTTCATATCCCGCACCGATATCGCTGGTTTTATTTATTTATCACTTAAAAAACTATTGAGGAGAACATGGTGACTCGAAGCGGACGGGAAAAATCTTTCCCGCCCGCTTCGATACTTTCCCGCCCGATCTCAGGAAGAGGTCTGGAAAGCGCCACTGTCGGTGAAGAGAACATACATGAAAAGAGGCACTTTCAGGGCACATGTAAAAAAAATAACGTTTCCATACATATTTATAAAGAATACATAACAAAATTTGAGGCAAATTTTTGGTTGGGCGTTAAATAAGGTGCTCAGCGTATTTGCAAGCGGAACTTTGAGCGTTATTTAGTAATTGAATTATTTTCCAAATGTAATGAAAGTTGCCGACTACAAATAGTATGTAAAAGCTATTATTATTGTCAATTTGGATAATGTTACCGGCAATCCCCCTCCTTTCCGTTATATACCAAAGTTATTTATTAGCTGTTTGTTATTTATTATTAGATTTTCTAAAATGTATGTAACATGGCATTTTCTTTTACGGCGTAACTTGCGTGACCTCTTTGGCCTTATATATTTACCACGCGGAATTTTAATTAGATGTAGGGTTGGTTTCTTTTAGGAAAGTTTTATTGACGTCCACAGCACAACAAACTACTTTGGATTTGCTATTTTGTGCGAGCTGATAAAGGTCTTAGGTAACATAATATTTCGGAAAATTAGAGATAGCTATTAGTGGTAATTCAACAAGTATATGAAACAAAATTTTATGAAACGAGTCGAGTCAGAAAAATTACAATAAATAAAACAGATTTTTTTCTCAATTTTTTTTCTTTTCAGTCGCCTGATAGTATAGAGCAATTCCCCAGGGGACCTATCGCTTAATGTGGGCTCCCAACCACTATCCTCTGTCATACTAAGGGCAATCAACCCTTGGTTTCTTGCATTGCGGTATAATCTACCGATTATGGAATGCGTACCGTCCCCGGTACCATCCGCACTAAATAACCAATCACATCTGGCCTGGTGAGGGATGGTGGTGATACATTTTTCACTCTGTCCTATTCTTTGTATGTCGCCGGATAGATACAACATGACTACCTCTAAAATGAATCAAGTGCGAATTGGTTTACCGGCCGTGGGTTTTGAACCTGCGAACTCTGGTTCTAGAGTACCCAGTGACTGCCGCTTCAACCACGGAACCAACAGAGCCCTTATACAGGGTGTTATGGAAATGACGTATTATATTTAAATGGGTGACTCCTTGGGTGTTCTATATTGCGCTACATTTATTTTTTTTTAAATGGACCGTTTTAAAAGTGGGGTAATAAACACTCTTACTCACAGGTCAGTCCGCGCTACTGTACAACATTTCACCAAGAGCCAATGGCAATGTTGCCAAACTTAATGTAAAACTGATTCCATATAAAATTATAAAAATAAATTATTTTCTACCTACTTGTATTTATCCTTAAACTAAAAATCGAGGAAATCCAAGCACAAACACAATCAGTTTTTTTTTCTTTTTCATGGGAACACTCCTGGAAACACTTTATGTACACACAGTAATAGTGACCGATAGTTAGCTTTTGAAAATACAATAATACAAATTATACTACAGATTATTCCAGAGGAAACGCGTCAATAAAAGCAATATTCAAAGATTATTTATGGACGGGCAAGATACACGCGTAAACCGAAAAAACAGAGCGGATTGCTGAGATTGTGTTGGTGATCGACGAGACACAACGTATCCGGCCGCTGGTTGGTCTTCAACTAAAAGACGCAAGCGTGCGGCGCTATATGAAACTACTTCGCTCAGCCGATGTAAGGCGTCAAGAGGTCATTGGCATTTGACGTAGTGACGTACGTGGCAATTACTATTCCATATATTTTTTCGGGTTGTTTAAAACATAGTCCGTCGTAAATGTTCTTCAATTAATTGTACAAAAAGGTATTACAGAATGGAAAAGTGTTTAAATTATTTTATTTTGTCTAAAGAGTTTAAGGTGTACATATGACAACACCGGCCAGAATTCCTTGATTGCTTACATGTATCGCAGTGCCGCACAGGTGTTTTTCTGGTTTAACGTCAAGTCACTTTTACCGTTGAATGAATTGAAAGCGCCATTTATGGCTATTTTTCTTCAATTTGTCTTCTCATCGCATCTCACGAATTGCCGGTTTAAATATAATACGTCATTTCCATAACACCCTGTATACAGGAGTATTTTGGAGTTACAGAGAAATTGATATTGTTTTTAATTTCTATTGAAAAGTGCCACTATTATTTTTGCAATAATTTTGGAACTAACTAAGTAATTATCAGATGAATCTTTCTTAGCTCATCATTTGTCATACCGTTGTTTGAAGAGCTCCCTATATTGGGATACTGAGCTAGCATACGAACAGTTATTTATTCTAGTAAAATAAAGCAGGCTCATTTGACTAGTGCTATAGGAGCCATTTTCCAAGTGCAAAACTTTGTCATAAAACAGTTAATAATACAATCGAGAACTTTTTGAAGTGGAAACTTCGAGCTAAACTTAAATGAAGTTTAATCATATAAAATCTATAAACCTTGTGTTAAATTTAACTATTATTATTTAAGTTCATAATGCTATATTTTTTAACACAGAGGCGTACGATATCTCACACCATTGTTGGGTAGACACACAATGAAAATGACTTAATATAGTAAAGTATACAACAAGGTCAAGTCATCCCTTTCTTTACGTGACACACGGACATCGATAAAAGGCCGTAGGTCGTACTAGACGATCGTACCTTCACTACTAATTTAATCGTTTCAACAGTTGTTTATTATTTCACTCAGAATTTTAAGAGAATTCGCATAAAAATGCTCTTAAAATCAGAGTTCAAAACCAAACACAATCTTTTTTATAATGCAATTATTTAGGAAAGAAAACTATAGAATAGAATAGAAATATTTTATATCTTATGCTATAAGATATTTTTATTGCAGTGCAATATTGCAATATTATTATTACCTACTGATTTTTTTGGTTATTATCATGCATTTTTCGCAAGTGGCTGGCCCTTGTGTGTTAAATCTCACGGTCTTTCTCAAACACTGATTAAAAATGGGAAGAAATTTCCCTTTTTTCGACAAAATGTTATATTTGAAAAAATGTTTTGCTTGTAATACCAATACGAATAGCGTCAACTAATTTGAGTTTCATCATACAGGGTGTCGAAAAGAAGCATAAATTCAAAAATGATAATTTTAGAGAAAAACTATTTGTGTGACCGCTTCATTTAATAGAATAATATGGCTATATTTTTTTGAATATACTTGCTACCAGTTTATGTATTGACTTATTTAGCATGTTTAACGGGTTTTTTATACCAATCAATTGCAAGCATTCTCTATAAATTCTAGGAACGCTTTTTATTTTCAACATTATTCGTTAAATCAGTTATTTCAACGGCGATGGATCGGGAGGAATGGCCACATTTTATGGCCTCCAAGGAGCCCTGATTCGACAAATATAGATTTTTATTTATGGGGGCATTTAAAATAGTGTTTAAATTTGAACCTTCTACAAGGACCCAAATTTTCTAACTACGCTAACTTGAAAACTAATGAAAATCGGATAATGCTCCTACAGTTAAACTAATGTACATATAATTAGTTGACATTTATTCCAGGATTTTGCTGAAAAAAGTGTATTTTCCCAAAATATCCGCACATAAATTTTTGATAATTTGCTGGATTTTCTCATATTTGAGATTTAATATCTTCAGCTATACTGATCGCATCAATGTCGGCCTTTATTTATTTAACATTTTGTTATATTAGCTTTCGAAGTACATTAAAAAAATTGTCTTTTTGGACAAATGCGAAATACTAACAATTTAATTGTTTAAATAGTTTTAAAATGAACGAACCCTACACCTTAAATTAATAAAAAAAATACCGTTTTGTTCTTTATCCTCTTATCCGCATAACCCATTTTACGAAAAAGTGGTACCTCTATTAGATCGGTAGTTATTATATATTTTCGATCGCAAATTACGCAGAGCACGGGGAATGCACCAGCGCGAATAGTCGAGGCGTCTACAATCGAAGTCGGTGCACTAAGAATCATTAATATTTCCATACATTCCGTCGTTCCAAAGCTTAGTTCACTCTGCGAATTGTCGCGCGCTGGGTGACTTGCGATCGAAAATATTTATAACTATACCGATCTAATAAAGGTGCAACTTTCTCGTAAAATGGGGTTTGTCGATAAAAGGGTAACTAACAAAACGATATTTTTAAAATAATTTAAGGTGGGGGGGGGGGGGTATGTTAAATATTATTATATACGTCAGATATAATTTTCAATTTTGGTGTTAATAGCATATAGAACCAGTTGTTCAATTGTTCCACCAGTGGCGTCCCTGCACATATGTAATCTGATATTTTCTACAAAAAAGATGATACGCCGCCGACATTTTTCCATGTGGATATTTTTTCGGATTAGCTTGGTCAATTCTACATGAAAACGGTTTCTTGAGTTTTTCTCGTCTTGATTAAAATCACGAAATTCATATTGAAACTCATTATTATTAACATTGATAAAATAATTAATGATAAATTTTGTTTAATAAACATTGATGGGAATGGCCACCTTCACTTAAAAGCCATGCTTCCGCACGTCTTCCAAATCTTCGTTCGTTCAAATATTCTCAGCGTTTTCCTTATTGTTGCACACGAGGTAACTATTAAAGTGTTAATGAGAGTTTTATACACTACTAAATGAAGCAACTTGAATTCAATTGTTTTAATCAGGAACGGTACGTCTGACGAGAAAAACTCAAGAGACCGTTTTCATGTAGAATTGACCACGCTAATCAGAAAAAATCCACATGGAAAAATGTCAGTGGCGTACCATCTTTTTTGTAAAAACAACATAGGGCATGTTTGCAGGGACGCCACTGGTGGAACAATTGTATAACTTTTCTAACCAACTTATGGTTCTATATCCTATCAACACATACCAAAATTGAAAATAACCATTTATTCAACACCTTGTAGCAAGAAATTTAAGCCGTTGCAGACATATGTTCATGTGAACTTTTCTTTATAAAATGACCTAAGGATTTGAACCTTTAAATATTAGCACGTTATTAAGGAACACCCTGTATACGTTATAAGAAAAATCGAACGATTTTAAAATGTCAACGTTAAAAAATGTGCGGTTTGTAAACGAATTTCTAAATGGACTATAAGTGGACCATTAAAAAATCGCAGTAAAGAAAATTCAAATTCGTGAATATTTAAAGCATTCTTAAACTTTCGATAATTTAGCATCACTATAGTCAATTGCAATAGAATATCGATACATATTATGAAAACTAACAGAAGACATTTTATTCTGATGGAATAAAGTCGTTGAAGTCGTTGATGCAAGTGCGTTGAAATTAAGGGAAAGTTAGGTATTCTGGAAAATAAAATTATAAAAAGTGTTTTGTTTTATTGTTGCGGAAAATACTTTTCTATTAATAGTAATTATGATATCGGGTTACCGCAAATTTGCAGTAGGTAACCATAAAATAATTTGCAATAATATATTTTTTTAATTCTCCAGATTGTGTCCTATACTATAGTAGTTCTTCAAATGAACAAAGAAATTCACTCATAAAATTTAATTTTTAAAATAAATACGTTAAAATGATTAAAAAATCAAAAAGTTTTTTTAAGCCCTAAAATTTCATAAAATACACAGTGGACCAATAAAGTGACCACATTAGTCTTTATGAATAACTCTTGTTGTTTAAAAGCATTTTTAAATCAAACTTGCAGAAAATATTTACAAAGGTACAAGTTCTCGTAAAATGAATTTAAAAGTAACAAGATCGAATTAGAATATGATACAGGTCAGGTTAAAATAAGAAGTTATTTGAACAAGTCGCAAAAATATGTTCTTTTTTCAAATAATTGGGACTTATATGTTAAAGCCTCGTATATTCTCAACAAAAAATTATTTCTGAGACTTTTCGAAACTTCATTCGGTTCAGCATTTATGACCAATTTTCTGACTAAGCAGTTAATAACTGAATATCACTGTTTTAAGGCAGTTGGCCGTGGAACCAATTTTATAAAATGAACCAAAACTGATATGTGGAAGAAAGAAATATATTTAATCTTTAATATGTTAAAAAATATGTGAAAAATATTATTAACATCAAAAGAATAGCTAGTAATAATAATACATATATCAAAAAAAAATTTTGAAAATTGTCACTAGCGCTATTAATTAATGGAAAAGACTTTACAAAAATGCATTTGAACAAACCGGAGGTCATATTTACCAATTTTTTTAATAATTTTTTTTTAGTAGATTATTATTACTAGTAGTTATTTTTTTAATGTTATTGTTTTTCCCATATTTTTAGACAAATTAAATATGAAATACATTTCATTCATCCAAATATCATTTTTTGTGTCTCATTTTATAAAATTGTTTCCATGTCCAACTGACTAAAAACAGTGATATTCAGTTATTGCTGCTTCGAAACATTTGGTCGGAAAATTAGTCATAAAAATCCGAAAAAATATTTTTTGTTGAGAATATAAGAGACTTTAGAAGGTAAGTCATTATTATTTGAAAAAAGATAGAACTTATTTTTGCCACTTAATTAAACTAACTTCTCTCTGTATGATATTCCAATTCGATCTTACTATCTCTAAATTAATTTTGTGAAAACTTATCCTTTTGTAAATATTTCCTGCAAATTTGGTTTAGAAAAGTTATTCAGAAAAGAATAATTTGTGGTCACTTTTTTGGCCCACCGTGTACATGACAATAGGTAGGCGATTATCTGCTTACCTCATCATAGATAAAATTGTCAATCTCCTCAAGTGGTCGACCGTACAACTTCTTTGGGAATGGTTCATACTTCACTGGTAGTCGCGATCCATCCTCAACACTGAGTTTCCTCTTCGGTTGAAAGCCGTACTCGCGCACCAGTTGAATAGTCTTTCGCTCCAGCCTCTCCAAGGACTCTTTCGTAAATGGTTTCACTTGAGTCTTGGCCTTGGAAGGCAACTTAAGCGGATCACTAGAGAACCGCTTTGTAAGAGAAACTTCTTCGCCGGGTAGTTCAGGAACCAGGTCACTTTCGGGACCACATGGATAGGACACCGGCCTTCTGGCTTTCGGTGTGGGTTTTGGGTTGTCATTATGGAAGTTGGGGGATTCTGGGGTCACCGGACCACCGCTCATGATCCCGGGACTCGACATGAAGTTTAAGAGTCAATCAGCCGCTAGAAGGACGTGGATGACGTACAGCGTCGACATTGCCAGGACTCGCGGCGGACTGAGGCGTCGTGACGCTAATAGCGACGCCAAGGGGCGGCGCACCGCATAGCTGAAGCGCCCTAGCCGCCGCCGCGGGTTTTGCGCTACCGGCCACTGCTTTAACTTAAATAAATAAATGGCTAGTTATTATACTATACTGCTGTTCCACTTTAATGCTATGCAGTATATCAGGACGATAAATAGAAAAGTTTTAACTGAAGCTTATTTGAACTAATTCTCGCTGTCCTGGTAAAAAGTTGAATTACGCAAACTTTATAGTTAGTGTTAGTGGTTTTAAATTTTAATACTTACCTCATTGTCGAATCTAAATTAGTTATCTGTGGCAAAAATGTATGGATAGTCGAAAAATGTGCGAGGCAAGAGCTGCTAAACAGATTGATGAAGAACTTTAAAATATACTACTCAAAAATGAATAGGCAACTGAAAGTTTTTTGAATAATTTTAAGCATAAATATTTTATAACAGAAATCCGTGAGGGTATCGCTCTTCCCGTGTTGGATAGGTAATTTTGTAGACATTGATATGAATAAAATTTATTATTAGAAACGGCGGGTTTCGGTGTCATACAGGGTGTTTTAGAAAGCATTGCAAAATTGAAAAATCTTTTATCTGCTACAAAATTAGGTAATATGATTTCTCACTTATTCTAGGGTATTTTTTGGAAAGCTTACTCCCGTTAATCAAAATAATAAATTAAACATGATTATTTATCTAACCATCTATTAGACATTTATATAATTTAAAATTTTTGAATATATTAAATAGCGAGGGTGGAACGAAAATAATGGAGAATGTCAAAATAGGCATAAGATTTTAAAATTTTGTATTTTAGGGCCGATATTTCAAAGTTACCCTAAGGAACAAAATGACGTAAGCCATCCTCATCCTTAACACAAGTTGAGAGTACATTATAGTTCTTTTTAACTCTCATCTAAAGGAATAGATCTTTAAGGACTTGGTAATCTTGGACTTAACGCGTCAATTGATCCTCAAATTAATTTAAAACATAGTTTATTTAAAGTTAACTTTAAGGCTAACTTAGCTAAGGTAACAAGTTTTTTTAAAGTTAACGTTAAGGCTAACTTAGCTAAGGTAACATCCAAATATCGGCCCTTAGGGCCGATATTTCAAACTTACCTTCAGGTACATGACATAAGTCATTTAACACAAGTTTGACCATGTATTAAAGTGATCTTTTACTCTCATCTAAAGGAATAGATCTTTAAGGACGCGGTAATCTTCCACTTAACACGTCAATTTTCCCTCAAATTCATTTAAAACATAGTTTTTTAAAGTTTACCTTAACGTTAAGACTACCTTAGCTAAGGTATAACTTAAGTAACATCCAGTACCTTAACCTATTTGTTCCCAAGGATAGAAAAAACAGAAAACTAAATTTTTGTTGCCATACTGGTTATTGGTTTACCTCCAAAAATAATATTTTAAGGCAAGAAAAATAATTTTTCTCTTATTTTTCAAAAATATGCCTGGTGCGGAAACGCATCACTGGGATAATAAATGATAACAATTTTTTTACGTTTTTTTTGTTAAGTGTTTATTTATAAAAAAAAACAACTAGATGTTATGTAAACTTAACCTAATCTTACAGTGACATACAAAAACTTTCAAAAAAAAGTCTTGAAAAAAAAATATTTAAAGTTTCAAGTTGTTGCCAAAATGCATCACTGGGATGATACAATAAAAAATGTATTATTATATTTAAGGCGCCGTGTGATGATAATCAAAACAAATAGTGTGTCAGTGCACATTGCACCTTTGACAGGTGTATACGGTTTGGCTATGATTATTTTCGCTTAAAAACAGATACATAAAATATTAACCTATAAATTCTTCGTTACCTACTGTGGTTTACCAGATACACTAAATATGTAGTTAATGAAAGTTTTCAAAACAAAATAAACTATACTAAAACGACTGAAATACACTTTTAAACTTATTAGCACCAATTAAACTGAAAAAATATAAAATCACCACACGCCCAATGCGGTTCGTATAAAACTGGGGTATTTGATTAAGTCCCCAAACAGCTGATCGATGACATATTGCTGATGTCAACTGTCGAAAGAGCTTGAGGGTTCGCTGCAAAGGCTATAAGTAAATTACTTCGAATAATGTTATTGATATCACAATCAAAGCTGTCTGATGAATTCATTATTGTTACTGCGACTCGATATTATAATATTTTTTTAAAGACAATTATACTCTTATTAATTTTTTAAAACGGCCCTGTTCATAAAAAAAAATAGGTTAGCACAGTTTATAGACAATTATATTATTCGGTAAACTTTTGTTTAGGGCCCATGCGAATAATAAAATAATTTATAAAGTCAATTGAAATAACAAAAACCATAAAGTGATCCTTCATAAAACAAAGGCAGAGCCAGCTGCGCGGCGTTTGATGTGCAAAATAGTGGTGGCGGCTCACCGGCTGTTTGCAATTTATCATTTTTATGCACTTTTTTATGGTTTCCAGCTATGAGGCGTGTTAAGATATGGCTAGGAGCTACAATGCTTCAAGACAGATTGTCCAACTTAGCTGTACTACATAGGTATTGTAAATCAAACAAATAATCAAACGAAAAATTTCCTGCTCCTATATGGTTGGTTGGTTAAAGGCGGGGGTCGGTTTAGAGGCCCGAACTTCTATCACTGCAACCTTTCGGCTTATTGTGTACCCCAATCTTGTTAGAAGATGTTTGTTCCTTCTAGCAAGTTTGTCATGTGGAGGGTTGTCACCACGTTACATATTCCCGAAGATATTATGTCTTCTACGAGACAGCGATACGCAGCGGTATATTATGTGTGAGGCGGTTTCATCCTTTTCGCCACAGAGTCTACATTCAATGGATCCGTTGTTTATCCCTATCCGTTGAAGGTGTTTTCGCAAGTGGCAGTGGCCTATTAGCAAACCCATCACTTGTTTCAACTGGGGCCGTGTCAGGGTTAGCATCCTATTCGATAGTATTTTCGATGGTTTTCCAATTACGGCCCGTGCGTGTATTTGACAAGGTAACCCTTGCCAAAGAGTTATAAAGTGCTATTATATATTTTATAATTTTAATGAATTAAACTCCAGGCAATATTTGGGAAAACCCACCACAGTGCAGTGTGGCCGAATAATGGGTGAAGCAAGTGAGGCTAGGCCTCACCTAAATTCTTGATTAGGTACTTTTGATACCTGATAAAATCCGTTACTTCAAATTTTTTATTGTTTGTCCAGTTTTATTTGAACGCCTCCGTATGAAGGGCGAGAGGAGAAAAAGGTATAAAAATCATGCTAGAAAGCGTCTTACCATAGGCGTGCTCAAACAATAATTTATTAAGTGGAAAACAAATAAAAACGTTTTGCTGATTCCGCAGTTGGATCCTTCCTGAAAATTCAAAACTATGGTTTTTTTCTCAAAATGTCCTTCTGACGGGTATTATTATTTAATTACTAGGCCCCTCTTATATATACGTTGTACACTTGTATTCATAGAAAATGGGGACAAGTCTTATGACTAGACTGAGCGAAATTTCGAATTGATATAACTCAAATATGAGTTGTCCTAGACCGAAGCGTGTTGCTAATAGGGGACAGCCCAGACCTCTGAATTACGGCAACCAAATCGAAGAAATTGCATCAACTCACTATTCATAAGTTATGATAGCACAGAAGATGGGTCATTTATTTTATGCATTGGAATAGCTAACGCCCCACCGTCTTAAATTATTGATAGGCTACCGTAGCTACCAGTATGTGAATTGTGATGCGTTACTAGTCGGGCTAGATTAATTCATGATTCGAGCTATCAAAACTTGACATTTAAGTTGTTCTAGTTTACGATGGTGGCTGGAATAACTCACTCTTTGGGCTACCAGACTCCAAATTTTGGACTACCAGTACCTACATTGTGGACTATCGGAAATCAAAATATTCCTTTGATTTAACGCATGCATATTGTGGACTTCAATTACCTTTTGTTTTTTCAAGATATGACATTCTTGTTGTATATTTTTTTAAAAATAATCAAATGAATTATAGACAGGAGAGCATACTACGGCTAAGAAA
This sequence comes from Barypeithes pellucidus, assembly GCA_963991005.1. Taxonomy (NCBI): domain Eukaryota; kingdom Metazoa; phylum Arthropoda; class Insecta; order Coleoptera; family Curculionidae; genus Barypeithes; species Barypeithes pellucidus. Next base: position 29,446,035 of record OZ022556.1, on the reverse strand, counting down.
CCATGCGGACGAATTGATGACGATTGCTTATAAATAAGAAGGCTCCATTCCAATAATACCAATTTGTATGCATCTCCCTCCTGTCCCTTCATTTTACGCCAACTGACCAAAATTATGCAAAACACAAATTTTCACGTACAGAGAACAAAGATGAAAAATTCCGCAAGCGCCGCAACGACCAACAGGTGTCTATACGCGCGATCGAAGGAGCATTGACGAATAACAATGGAATGAACCGCGCCAAACCTGCACGAGCACGAATTCGGAACATTCCGCGACCTTACGATCTTGCGATTTACTCTCGATAGGGGGTTTTGGAGCACGAATTATTCCAACTCAAAATAATGAGTTAAAATAAATACAACAATAATACAGAGATGCTCGTCACCAAAGTGCTGCAGGACGCATTAGACAAGATTAATCTCAATCAGAGCACAGTTATGCTCTCTCTTGACATCCGAAAAGCGTTTGATAGTGTTTGGCTCAATGGTCTTATTTTTAAATTAATAACCTTTCATAATTTTCCCCTCCACATCGTAACATTATTGCATTCCTACGTCATGGGTAGAACCTTCCAAGTGCGAGTAGAGAGCGAGTTATCAAACCCAAGGCGCATTCACGCAGGTGTCCCCCAAGGGGCAGTACTTTCCCCAAAACTCTATAACCTTTTTACCTCTGACTTTCCTAATTACCCTAATACTAACAAAGCCCTGTTTGCGGACGATGCTCTTATCTACGCGCATTCTTTCGCCGCAAACGTGGCTAACACACACCTAAAATACCATCTCCTAAAACTACTACCCTGGACCAAACATTGGAAAATCAACATAAATACAGAAAAAACAGAATGCATTGTAATTACAAAAAAATACACAAATACAAAAATCAACATTCCAATCCGAATTGACAACGTTCCTATAAAACAAACAAATAAACTTAAATATCTTGGGGTTACGATCGACCAACGCTTGTTTTTTAAACAGCACGTAAGCAACATCTTAAAGAGGTGCTTTTTGGCGATGCAGAGTCTATACCCTCTCCTATCGCCAAAATCGTACCTCTCACCGACGAACAAACTGACTATATACAAACAAATTCTTAGGCCTACTTTGCTATATGCCGCACCAGTCTGGTGTGGCATTAGTAAAACGCAAATGGCAAGGTTACAACGGATGCAGAATAAAGTACTAAGATGCGTAACCTCTGCAGGCCGTTATGTAACAATAAATGAACTTCACGACACAACCAACATGACAAGAATACAGGATTACATTTATGACATATCAAACAAGTTCTACAGAAACAAAATTCAAAATACGCCATTAACACAGAGCGTATTACAAGTAAGAGCAATGCATTCGCCAAAACACAAACCTCTTTACGCAAAACTGCCAATATATTTCGACTATTAAAAACCAAACATAAAACAGTAAAATTATCCTATAAAAATTACAAAAATATTGGCAAATTTGCACTAAGAAACGATTGGTCTGGGGAGCACTAGCAGTATCCTAAGCCCACCGTATAAATATAATAATCCACTGCTGTAAATCTCAAGACGTCTTTTTCTTCCCCCGTGGTTTTAAACAAACCACATAATTTGCAAAATTTGTACATATTGTAAACAAAACACTGTAAATAAAAAACAAGCATGAAAGAGATGCAAATAGGTATGAATGAGGACGGATGAGCACAGAATGAATGAAGAATGAATGCGCATACACTCAAAAAAATAAGTCATATTTAGATTTTATCACTACACCACCGCCAAGTTCCTTTCATCAAAGCTGGTTTTTTTGAAACTTTTTCCAGCAGTAATAAACTCTTAAAACACAGTATATCAGTCATACAAAACATAAACATTCAATATAGGCTAAAGTTATCAATTGTCGACAATAAGCACTGACTTGAAATCGACTGATTATCACCACGGCAAGCATGCATGCAATCCAAGGGCTAAAACCGTCCCCGGCACAGGCCTCGGTCTGGCCGCGTAACCTAAGTGGGTGGTCTTGGACATACTGTACTTAGAGAATAGACACATATATTATATCGCTGTATATATATATATGTATAATTAGATAAGATTGTGACCATGTACATATATATTCCAAACCAAAAATAATAAAGATATATGAGATATATGAGTTAAAATAATGCACGTTCGGGTTAAAACGACAGTTTATAATCAATTAGTAAGTTTTCCCAACCCAGAAACTGAGTTCAGGTAACTCATAAAATAGTTACAAGATGAGGAATTGTGGTGATCCCAAATATGTTTGAAATGTTGATAAAAAATCTATTTCTGGGTTGAGGCGAACCAAAAGAACCTGAGTTATTGTAGCGTTTTTAAATAATTTGTGATAATTCGTAGGCTCAGTTAGAGCAACATAGAGAGGTGGGTTGAGGTAGCTAAAATTTTGTAACCGACGATATTGGTAAATACATTTTTGTCAGTGTAGTTTTGCCATATTTGCGTAAATCAGGCTTTTCTAATTGACTTATTGTTTTTAAGGTTATGAGCAATAGGCATTGGGGTCGCTAAACAAAATAAAATAATCTACTTAAATATGATAAATGTATAAAAGTATTTCTGTAATATCATATATTCTTTAATGAATTGAATGTGAATTTATTACCTAAGTATATTTAGATTGAAAAACCTTTTTGTCAGTAAACGCTGCCGCATTCCACAACTGACAGTCCAGGAATATATAATTTGAGGCGAAAACTATCCGAGACTGTCTACGTTCATCTGTGAAAATTATTTTTTTACGCAGCTACCCAGTTTTTTTAGCTCGTCGGGTCGGAAATGCGGGCCTGCCCAGTACCAGTTTTTCTTTTCAAAGACCCATCTTGTCCCCAGAGTTGCTTAACTGTTAAAATTGAGTTCTTGCCTTTTCCGTATAAATGGACCCCGCACGGAACATATGGGAATCGGCCCTCGGTTAATCGGGGATATTATCCAAAAATCGATGCTGATCAAAAGTCTCCGATGGCCCGAGGTCCGAAAATGCGATCCCGGGGAGCTACCTTCATCGCAATCAAAATAGTAAAAATGAGAAAATGCACTGGCAATAGTGTGTCAGGCTTTCATAGCTCCTATATTAATTAACTTAGGAATTTCATTCATATGCCGATTTATAATGTATTATATGGTGCATTTCAGGAAAATATTTTCCAATATACAGGGTGGCCCAAAAAAGTGTGGTAACATAATGCTGTCTTTTTTTAAATGGGACACCCAGTATTTTATTGCATATTTAGGTTCGTATTAGTGTCCTTTATAATTGTATAAAGTTTTATTTCATTTGGTTATGTAGTTTAAGAGAAATAAATTAAAAATTAAAAAAAAAGTTTTGGAGTCTTAGAAAAAAATTCAAAAAAACTACCTAAAATAACTTTTTTAACCAAGGCATTGAGTAGAATTTAAGACAAGAGGTCTAGAGATTCTGTAAATATAATAATGTTTATTTATGCAGGGTGTTCATAACTAACATATAATAAACAAATGAATTCTTATTTTATTTCAAAGCCTACCATGGTTTTTAGGCATAACCATCACTAATGAGCCGTCTTGCTAGTATTTCGTCTTAAATGTTGAGGAATGTCAATGGATCATGTGAAGAGCGTAGTAACTTGTGCTCAGATCAACATGGTAGGCATTTTAAACACTAACTGTAGTTTATAATTATTAATCTAGTCGCCTATGCTTAATTTTCATAATAAAAACTGTATTTAAACAACATATATGGAAGCAATTATTTCGAGAACGACCAGAAATAACTTATATGCTTCCATTACAAAAAAAGCGTGCTTATGAATTCTACATCCAATAGCCAAATAGCCATTTGAAAATTTGGAGAAAAAATATTTTTGAAATGTGTCGTGTTTGAAACCTAATTATGAACACACTGTATAAATAAACGTTATTATATTCACAGTATCTCTAGACCTCTTGTCTTAAATTCTACTCAATGCCTTGGTTAAAAAAGTCATTTTAGGTAGTTTTTTTGAATTTTCTTCTAAGACTCACTAAGACAAAATTTTTTTCTAATTTTTAATTTATTACTCTTAAACTACATGACCATAAAAATAATTAAAATTATAAAGGACACTAATACGAACCTAAAAATGCAATAAAATTTAAATTTAAAAAAAGACAGCATTATGTTACCAGACTTTTTTGGGCCACCCTGTATATTGGAAAATATTTTCCTGAAATGTACCATATAATACAGTATAAATCGGCATATGAATGAAATTCCAAAGGTAATTAGTATAGGAGCTATGGAAGCCTGACACACTATTGCCAGTGCATTTGCTCTTTTTTACTATTTTGATTGCGATGAAGGTAGCTCCCCGCGATCGCATTTTCGGACCTCGGGCCCACGGAGACTTTTGATCAGCATCGATTTTTGGATAATATCCCCGAGTATCAAAGTTTTTAACCAAGGGCCGATTCCCATATGTTCCGTGCGGGGTCCTTTGCTAGTGCCCGTATTTACCACCCACTCTCTATTTGAACTTTTTCAAGTTCTGTTAAATAGCAAGGCATTTTGAGAGTTCTGACAGGGACAGCGTTGTCAACCATAAACTTTTAAGGAAGTTAAAATCAATGAAGACCGATTTACATTATAATAAATTTAGTGTCCCCATTTTCAATGAATGCAACTGTACATATTTGCCACGTTCTCGCTCTCCAAATGTTTATTTCAACTTATTATCTGATTCATCATGTAATTGATAAAAAAAAATATTATTATATTATACAGGGTGTCCGGAAAAAGGAGGTCAATCTGTTAACCATATATTCCTTGAGCAAAAATAATATTACTTTTATAATGCCATTTTTCATTTTTGACCCTCATGTGCGATATACAGGGTGTTAAAGTTTGAAATTAAAAACTGATTTTTTTGAATAATTCGACTATTTATTGAGATATTAATTTAAAATTTGGTACATTACGTCAGCACAAAATGTTACATCTTTTGAGAGGAACAAAACAAGAAATGTTTGTCAAATACTCAAAATAGGGGGGGTCCAGTTCCCGCTGACCACCCCTATTTTTTAGTGTGTGCGCCAGTGACTTCTAAACTATATTTTTTTAGGTAATCATTTATTTTTGATTATTTTTTCTCCCTTATAAAATTTCGATCAAATCATGTGTTTTGTAGATAATTTGAAAAGCATGGATACTTACCAGATGCCAGCGCCTTACTCCTTTGGACCATTCAGTCTGGGGGTGTATGAAAGATTTTGTGTATATGGTTCCGATATTGAGCGAGAATCATTTAATAGAAAGAATACTTCAAGCTGGACAGCAGTTAAGGTTAAAACCACATATTTTTCAAAGGTTAAGATTTTCTTTAATAAAGAGAGCTCGCATGTGTATTAAAAAAAATGGAGGTCATATCGAGCAATTCCTTTAGACTATTTTTTTTTGTTTGTTTTTTGTTACTAACGTTAATTTAAAAAAATAATATTTGAATATAGAAATTTGTTTCCATTTTCCTTCGTCAGACTAATACCCAGACGCGTTTCGCCGTTTTTATGTACCACCGCGAGATGCCGCGACGATTATTATACTCCTTTCGAAAATAATATCTTTTGAGTATTTGTTATCTTGTTATGATGTTTCAAATTTATTTAATAAGTAATAGTAAATTATTGTCTTATAACAATGGTGTTTACTGTTATATGAAGATTAGCAATAGTAAGTTCTTAGTAGGTCAATAAACTAATTTCATTTAACTGACTTAGTACTACAGGTTTTTATCTGTACGCCACTGTCCTTATTTTTGGTTAGTCTTTTGTTTTCAGTATTGTCACTTATTGCAAAGTTTTACTTAATTATATCTTGTATCCATGGTAATGCCACAACTTCTGACTTGATTTAGCATTTGAAAATTATTGGATTACCGTCAGCCGCGCTGACATCTGGTAAGGATCCATGCTTTTCAAATTATCTCCAAAACACATGATTTGATCGAAATTTTATAAGGGAGAAAAAATAATCAAAAATAAATGATTACCTAAAAAAATATAGTTTAGAAGTCACTGGCGCACACACTAAAAAATAGGGGTGGTCAGCGGGAACTGGACCCCCCCTATTTTGAGTATTTGACAAAAGTTTCTTGTTTTGTTCCTCTCAAAAGATGTAGCTTTTTAGGCTGACGCAATGTACCAAATTTGAAATTAATATCTCATTAAATACTCGAACTATTCAAAAAAATCAGTTTTTAATTTCAAACTTTAACACCCTGTATATCGCACATGAGGGTCAAGAATGAAAAATGGCATTATAAAAGTAATATTATTTTTGCTCAAGGAATATATGGTTAATGGATTGACCTCCTTTTCCCGGACACCCTGTATATTAATTAGCAGCTTAATGAAAAGATATGGAAAAATCTTGCATGGTTTCGCCCTTAACAAAAACCGGACTTCGGCTACAGCGTTGCCAAATATCTAAAGACAATGAACCTTTACTATCCATTAAATGATATTTTCATTATAAATTAAGATGTTTGTCTGTGGCGCGCTAGTTTTTGTGCTCCCCCGCTCGAGTTCTAGGCTGATTCCCCCAGGACGGATTATACCTGTCCATCCCCTTAGATGCAATTTCCCAATGTTTCGTTTTCTTATTGAAACTTCCTCATGGGTAATAGCAGAGTACTTGACTAGACCCCTGAGGAAGTAATAATAATAAAACGAAACGTTGGGAAATTATGATTGAGTAATTTGTTTGCATGTCCTCATTGCCGCTATATTTATCATAGATATAGAGGGTATATTTTTGCTTTTTTGTCTTTAACATTAATATGTTTATTATATTAGTAAGTTTTCTGATACTATAGCTTCATCGTTCCTTTTTTTTGCTTCAATATCTACTATCATTTCCTAATAGATGGAATCTTTATTTAAGTTGATTACATTCAAAATATCACATATAGTGTTCTTCTTCCTTCCATTAGCTTTAAATGTTAAATATCTATTTCTTTCTGATCTTCTTTATTTTATTTTTTGCCAATTACTTGTATTGAAGCTTTATCAAATCTCGAGTTAACTAGAATAGCTGTCAATTCATTGGTTACGTCTATCCGTGTGATATATCTAGGTATATTGTTTCTGTTGTGTATGTAAATTGATCCTTTATTTTACTTTCCATTAGCGTTTGTAAGTCCGGTTTGAATTTGATAAACGATTTCAAAGCTTTTAAAGTTTGCCCTCTTTTGTGCACTGATGAACCTGAAAAAAATAAAGCTGCACTGAGGAAAACTCTAGCTTAGAAATCCTTGCTAAAATTATTTTACCTGGGATAGAATATTCCTACCTGTAACAGCAAAATTGATTTCTTGATACAGGAGAAACCATTTTCCTAGATATTATTTATTCTTGTTAGAATAAACTTTAGAATTATTTACTTTATAGTGACAATTAAATAACTCTTTAAAAATATTATTTTCTGTTATTAATCTTTATATATAGGGTATTATGGAAATGACTTATTATATTTAAATGGGTGACTCCTTGGGTGTCCTAGAGAAGCGCAACATAATTTTCCTTGTAATCGACCGTTTTAAAAGTGGGGTCCAAACTCATAAACTCACAGCTCATCTCGCGTCACTGTAACATGTCGCCCTGTGGTGGCATATCACAAAATACGTGTTACGTGCAATGTTGCCAAACTTAATGTAAAACAGAACTTCCATATAAAATTATAAAAATAAATTACCTATCTACCTACTTGTATTTATCTTTATAGCTAAGGAGCGAGGAAATCCAGGCACAAACACAATCAGTATTTTTTTCTTTTGCATGGGAACACTCATAGGAACACTTTATGCTCGAAACATCTTAGATCTTGACAGCAACACAGAACACATAGTAATAGTGAAACATAACCAACAGTTAGTTTTTTGAAAATACACTATCAGATTATTAGATTTCATTACTCGCGACGTAACGAAATTTGACTCAAACGTTAGCTGTTGCGTCCAGAACAAAATACCCGTCTTAACTGACCAACTTAGGTTTGTCGATAAAAACAACGTCAAATAATATACAAAGTTCACTTATGGACCGGCGAGATAAACTGAAACGCTTGGACCGAAAATTATTACGACACAACTATTAGTACCTCCTGAAAACAGAGCGGATGCTGAAAGTGTAAATGGTTATCAACAAAATCGACTGTATCCTAGCTCTCTTTTTCTTAGATTGACAATTGCAAGCCACACGCTTGAGCGTCCGGACGAATACAACCTATAGGTTGTATCATCCGTTGTCAGCCGATTATTATCTGACACAGAAATAGAGATGGCATCGTACTTAGACGCTGTGAGGAAGAAAATGAGATCGCGCTAACATCAACTGTGAATCATGCTGTGAAATGATTTAATTTTTTAAGCTTCTCAAAAGGAAAAGTACAGTCGCAGTATTACATATCCCTTACATTAATCAATGGATGTTTTATAGGTTAGAACACGCCAGCGAAGGCGCGGCGGTATCGGCTACTATTATCGTTTTATGCAATTTGGTCAAAATTCCATTAACGCCATATAAATTACACACCTTGCAACAGATCTCACGCCTTATGGTAAATAGCCAAGTGATAGGGAAGAATTTCGTTATCACCATAAAAAGCATGCATTTAAGCGATCTTCATCCGGCCCGTATCGTATTATTAGAATTCAAATACCTTGACCCCAACAAATATCTTACAAAATAATAAAATGCCAAACGGCAAATTTTCGATACAAAATCATACTCGATGGTTTCATGTCTGTGGAATTAAAGGTTGTAATTGTGATTTCTAAATCACTGAAAAAAATCATAAAACTGTGAAATATTGTCCATCTATATTCCGAGTTTTAAACGTTTCGTTCGTTCGTTTTCAATGGATAGATAAAATGTGATTTTTAAATTGAAGGAATCAGATTTAAACTGTGTATTTTTTAATTAGTTAAACAAAGAAATCTACGCGAAAAGAGAGCACCAAAATTAATTAAAACAAGACTTCCGTGTAATCCGTATGTTCTTTCCATGTGAATAGCTACCATTTGTGAGTTATGTGAGGGTTTTTTTACTAGAACTTAGATTCTGTGTGGATTTTTTATAGAAATTATGAAACTACTAATTGTTCTTAAATAAGATAAAACAGCACGTGTCATAAATCAAATTGCATTTTTTTTAAATAGTTCGAAAGATATAATCATACTATAGGTCAATGACGTTTGACCTATTTACTTTTCTATACTTGTGACGGATTTGAAATTTGTGTGTGATATTATATTCGTATTGCAAAACATTTCCATCGGTTTTCTAGAATAATATTTGTTCATAAATGATAGGATGAACAATTGTTAAAATTATAATATTTTTTTTACAGAGTTAGACGTGTAAATATGACAACACCGGCCGAAATGCGCTGACGTCTTTTGACACTGCATACCTCAGTGTTGATTGTTTACATTTTACGCCAGTGCCACACACGTGGTTTCCTGATTTGACATTAGAGGTGATATAATCCGCTTAGTAATTGGAAGCGCCATTTATTGTTATTTTTATTCAATTTGTTTTCATCTCAGGATTTGCCGGTTTAAATACAATAAGTCATTTCCATGACACCCTGTATGCTGGGAAAGGAATGCACTTCACTGTGATTAAAGAGAAATTTTAAAGAATTTTTATTTACTGGTACGGTAAATATTTTGTTTGAAGCACGACTTTCGGCTACTCTCGCCCACTCTCGGAGTTACCCGTTTCAGCAAACCAATTATCTTAATACGTTGTGAAAACGAAGAGCGTCCACCACGGTCCACAACGATACCGTATCCGATCTGAAATAACGTCGGTGACATGCAGAGGCAGAGCAGACACGGAGCACAGACTTCAATTTCATAGCGGCAGTTTGCTCAAGGACTAATAATTTTTCACTTCAGTTTTATATATTAAAAACAAACCTGTTTTACCCGTTAATATATCGTTTCAATTCAGTGTTAAGAACAAAAACTTTTAAAAAGTTGTTACAAGTTTTATATTAGTTTCGTGCTATACGCTTGAGCTCGGTTTAATATATGTGGTATAAGAACTGTCAGAACTATAACCAACCTATGATTTATATTACAGTGAAACCTCTCATAACGGACACCTCTAATAAGCGGACATCTCTATTAAGCGGATATTTTTTCATAGTCCGGAACTAGGTATATGAAGTTCCATGAAAATCAACCTCTCTTGGGCGGACTCTCCTTTGGGCGACGAATAAGTGCGGTGAAAAAAACTCTCTGTAGACAGACCGGCAACTAATCGCGTATTCGTGGCAGCGAGAAAGGAGTTCGCCGAATGAAAGTCTGTGTGATTCCCCGACAGCAGTCCGCTGTTTATTTGTGGGTTGTAAGGTTAAAATCGTAAATGTTACATTTTGAGTCTTAAAGAGAATATTGATTTTTTGGAAGTTTGTAATTTGATAACAATGATTTGGGCGAGTTCATTAACATTGATAGCAATGTGCTATTAGAAGATGATAGTAACCCCATTCCTACCGATTATGTAGTCCAAGCTGAAAGCACATCACTATCTGACGACTCTGATGAAGAAGTTGAATGCAGTAACCAAATAAATATCGCTAATTATCAACAAGCCATTATTATGGTAAAGGAATTATAATTGTATGCAAAGAATAGAGGTGACTCTACAGCAATGGAATTGGTATCAGACTTGGAATTACATTTTCTAGATTGCAAGTTTGAAACGCAAACACGTCAAACTACGTTATTAGATTTTTATAGTACTACATCCTAACTAAAACTAGTGTATTTTTGTTATGTTATGTTTATTTGTACATAGTAATAATTTTGCATTTACATGTTACCTACTAACAAATTTCCCATGGGCGGACACCTCTATTAGACGGACACATTTAGACGGTCCCGTAGGTGTTCGCCTAGGAGAGGTTTCACTGTAGTTGTTTTATGACTTAATTTAAACTTCATATAATGTTTGTTTTTAGTGTTTTATTTGTAATAAATTTAATTTTAAAGATTTATATATTTTTAAAGATTTATATATTTATAGATTTATAGATTTATATACAGTAGGTGTAACAAATTCGTCCCTCACCATTGTGATTTCGGAAACGGTAAGATATACGATGTCGGTTAAATTTGGACAAAGTTGCCCAATAATATGCCGCAAAAAAATCAATCACAGGGGCTTTCAAGATATTTGGACAAAATCTGAAATTTTGCGTTTCGGTTTTTACTTTTTCCTGGCTTTATTCGAAGAAATATCCAAAAATAAATTTCACTTTCTCATTAATACTTTTTATTCTCCACAAGATGACATGATCGAATCTTTAATATGGCGTTTCGTCTTTGCGTCCCACCGTCAACTTAATTTTTTTAAATACGGGCTTGGATTTTCTTGTTTAAATTATGAAAGAGGATCTAAATCTACGTTCAGCAGTTCAGCATATAGCAATTACTGGTTTTGCGACATTTTGTTCCTTAAATTGACAATTTTCATTAAAATACCTCTAGTACGTTCCTGTAATTTACTTTTTTTTAAAACTTGATATCATTCGAATTAATTAGGTCGCGAATTCGAATTAATTAATTAGGATGGATACGGTTTTATTTATTTTGTTAACATTTATTTCTTAAGTATTTTCCACTGAAGCTGATGAGGGATATGCCTTCGAAACATGTATGGAAATTAAAATATTATTTATTTAACTACTGAAGTAGACTATGAGTTTCTTTACCTCTTCATAATTTCACTCCACTGAGAGATGGACTATTAAAAAAAAAATAGTTTAATTTCTTTATAACTATAGGTCGTATTTTAGCTTTAATCTTTGTTGCATGTTTATAAAATAAATATACCTAAATATCATGATATTATTCTTTCATTTCACATACCATTAAATGCGTAAAACCTTTTAATACCTTTAAGAAAGAGTTAAAAACGCTGACACTGACTGCAATGCTGAATCTTAGATCTATACAGGGTGTTATGGAAATGACTTATTATATTTAATTGGGTGACTCCTAGGGAGTCCTAGAGAAAGCTACATACTTTTTTTTTAAATCGAATATCTAAATACTAAGGTAAAAACCCTTTTTACCCACGCGCCGTTCCATCTGGATTCACTTAGCAACAATGTGGGCACTGGAGTATACTAACAGTGTTGCCAGATCACACCGCGTGTCTCGCCCTTGGCTGAATACTGGCGGCGCGCCCTTCTTACTTCAGTATGTTTCGAGACTGGGGACTGGAATGACGTCGTGTCGAGGCCTCCACGTGCTTGACGTATACGAATTTTAAACGTTTTGTTAGTTGTATTTCCCGATATTTTTTGTTGTGAAATAATTCATAATAAGAAATGTTGTGATGTGATTTCAAATTTGTGTGATATTGTCTACTGTTGATTCTGTTGAAAAACATACTTTTTGTGTTTTATTGTTTTATGGAATTTAATTATAAAACGCATTATTTTAAAATAAGATCGAAGGTAAGAGAGTATGTACCTTAAAATTGTAGTTTTATTTGTCTAAAAAGTTTGAAAAAGAAGTGATAACGCGCGTCAAAGACGTCTTGTTGTCAAAAACTGAACACGTGCGTTTAGAATTCTGTGTTGCAATATGACAACATCGCTATAATGCGCTAACCTCTTTTGAACCTCGAGACTGCCTCAATAAAATATTGATTGCGAAGGGACTCAGGAGCGGCCCACGTAAATTTTGAGATTTCATAAAAAGTGTATATTTCGCTTAATAATTCAAGGCGCCATTTATGGTTATTTTTCTTCAATTTATGTTCACCTCGGGATTCGCCGGTTTAAATATAATACGCCGTCATTTCCATAACACCCTGTATACCATGGGTAGGACCAGGTACCTACATGGAGTATGTTAGCCTTAAGTTTTATTTAAACCCAAGTTGATTAATAATTTTAATATGTTAAATACGACGGTTAGCGGGAATCTTCTGATTATTTTTTTAATTAATTTATGATGGAATATGTTTATTAAACAAAAATCAATAAAGCTTTGCACGTTACCGTGATGGATGTGTGTTAAGTTTAATATTAAAATTATCTGAATATTTACATCTTTTGTCATATGCATTTATCTATTGTAAGCTAAGTTAAATAGGTAAAATAAGATTAAAAAAAACAATTTAACAATAAAAGATCGAAAGTTGGCGGCCCAACTAGCATCAAAGTTATGGAAACTGTGACTGATTGACACTGCCACTATGACTTGGTAAAAACGTGGTAATTGGCACCAAATTAATTACTATAAAGTTTAAACTACTATTAAGTTAAAATTATTACTAGAATTCACGTAACACTTACTTGGTATAGTGACTTTATGGTGTCATTACTTTATGGTGTCATTACTTTATGGTCAATATAACGGTTACTGAAACTACGGCGTGTCCACATTTAGCTACCTACTTACAGGGTGGTTGATTAGTGCGAGGAAGTCAAATATCTCCGTTGTTCTTAAAAATATCGAAATTTTAGTAGGTAAGTACAAAGGTTGTAGTATAAATAAAAGCGCACATTTTAAAAATATTTTTGGATATACAGGATGCTCCAAAAAAACCGGGCTCATATAAGTAATTTTTTTTAAATAGTACCCCCCATTTCTTTTTGTCACATCGAATTCGGCGGCATAAAATTTTACATAAGATGTGCTATTTTATTTTGATGATTTATACGACGTTGCCAGATTATTCAATTTTTCTCTCTCTTCTTTAACTCATGTTGCAAAAAATCCAAGTAGACTTGTCCAGTTACTCGTGTTTCAAAAAAATAAGGACCAATGACATAATTTCCAACTATTCCACCCCACGTATTTAGTCACCATCTAGATTGACTGTGAAAAAAATGTGGGTTGTGGTTGCATAATAATGGAAATTATGCCTATTGACATTTCCATTTTTATGAAATGTAGCTTCATCAACGAACAATACATAATTAAAAAAATACCTGTCTTGGTGTATTTTTTGTTGAACCCATTCACAGAAAGTAACTCTGGTTCCATAGTCCTGATCGTTCAGCTCTTGCATCAGTTGAATGTGATATGGGTGCATTTTATTTTTAGTCAAAATATTTTGGACAGCCCAACGTTTTACATCTGTTTCATTGGAAATTCTTCTTTGGGAGATATGGGGTTTTCAGTTACTTTCAGCAGCACGATTAATTTATTTTCTTATGTATTAACACTTTTAGTTCTTTCAGTTTTTTCATATTCCACTTTTCCCGTCGGAGAGAAACGATCCATTAATTTATCAAATGCTTCTTTTCTTGGTTGCCTTTCATTAGGATAAGTTTCCCGATAAAGCCTTGTAGCAAGTAGGATAGTTTCTGTCACTTGCTCCTAGTATGAAAACCATATCGACTAATTCGTCTGTAGAAAAATTCATAGCGTGTCAACAAAAAATACTTTTTGATCTACAATAATCACCTTAACACCAACGAATACTTTAATCAAAATATGTCAGAAATCTAAATTCATTATTATGATGACAGTACGAATTGTTGGTTCTTTTTTAACTCATGGCCATCTTATTGAAAGTGCCGATAATTTTACATTTTTTAAATAAAACATAAAATATTAAAAGAACGTTACGTTTTAGAGCATTTATTATAATTATTTAAAGAGGTTGAAATTATCTGTAAACTGACATAATAATATACATGGGGGGTCCATTTGAAAAAATTTAGTAATATTTATCGAAAGATTGCTACATTTGTACCGATGTAAAAAACACCCTGTATACGATATTGATGCTTTTTTTTAGTAAAATTATTCGGACACCTCTAAGGTTTATAAAAATAAAAAATTTGGGGTCCCCGTTTCGATAGACAAAATACTCAAGCAAAACAACGGAACGACAAAAGATACTCAAGCTTAGACGAAGAAATTAAACAACAAAAGTAGAGTTATGATTTATGATAAGTAACTAGTCTTCTTTCCTAGTCTAAACACTAATCAGACAGGCGATCAGGATCAGCTGAGATTTTTACAGAGAATTTTCATAGAATCGTACCAACCTTGCTCCCCTTGTGTATCGGCAACAAACAGTGTAAAATTAACGCCTGCGCACAAAATCGATCCCAACAGTTTCGTAACGGTTCTAGAACGATACAAAAATAGGGTGTTGGAACAAACCCAATATATGCATGTAATATATGCATGTAGTACGCGATGGCGCGCAAATTAGAAATTGAGAACATAAAAAACGTAAAAATACAGGGTGTTATGGAAATGACGTATTATATTTAAACCGGCAATTCCTGAGATGAAAACAAATTGAAGAAAAATATCCAAAAATGGTGCTTTAATTTAATATGCCCTGTACATGACCTTATGTCAAACCAAAAATTACCACGTGATGCCCCTGTCCGGAAGGTAAACACAGCAACATATGGCAGTGAATCTTGAACAGTGTTGTCATATCTTCAGAGTAAACTCTTTAGAAAGTCAATAACCGTTTGACAGATTTCAAGTTGTTTATTTTTTAGGGTACATTATTATAAACTTATACGTTTAGTTCGCTGGGAAACAATCTCTGATTTCTAAACTTGAACTGACACGAACGAACCGCCGCGGAGTTTATAAATGGTCAGGTATGTTCTCATTTGTTCAATTCGAACGACACCGGTCAGATCTGGACAACTTAAAAGTTTATAAATGCCACTTACCCTTTAGAAAAAAAATTCAATTTTGTTTACCTTTTCGGACTTATTTAAAACCAACTTAATTTATAAAAAACACCAAGTACTCACATCACAAAATCACATTAGTTTTCGCGTCACAACACATCTAAATACCGTTCAATCTGAATTAGTATTTTAAAGTGCTACTGTGTAGACACAAATACGCCTGGGAAATAATGTATTTAACATCTAAAAATTTTTAAAATAAATAACACGGTTCTGTGGATCGATATCGGCCGGCTTCTTTAAACAGCTGATTTTGGACAATCGGGCTAATATTTAAAAATACAGCGTTGCCACTTTCGATGTTTTATAAGCGACTATCATAAATTGCCGAATTTCCTTCTATAATATTACTTTCCTGTATAATTATAGTCTCGGAAATGGCAACCGCGCTACCACCAGTTTTCGGAGAAAGGAAGCATCTTAAAGTTTGGACTGGCCCATTATTATTTGAAAGGGTAGTTAAACAATTGTTTCATTTTATCTTTAAATACAAATTATCAAGAAATTTGTGTAATAAATATTTTTAAAAAACTTTTAAAATTGTAGTTTTGCCAAAAAAAATTAGACTAAGTAAATTTTCGGTATACCTACTTAATATGGTGGCAACATTATTAAGGAATAAATTTCTACTCACCCATTTTATTATTTCATTATTTCGCTCGCCATTACCATCTCAGCAATTATTGATGTTCACATCGCCATTTTGTCAAGTAACAATTTAAAGTTTCAACAATGTTTTTGGGTTTAAAACTATTACACCCACCATATTATCATGAAGTTTGTTGATTTTCAATTTCAAAAAATATTATTGATTATTATTATTATCGATGTATAAACTGTCCGTATTTATTGTATGTACTGTAAATATTTATTTTCTGGATTTGTAAATGAATACAGGGTGGTTGATTAGTGCGAGGAAGTCAAATATCTCCGTTGTTCTTAAAAATATCGAAATTTATTAAATACAAAGGTTCTAGGATAAATAAAAGCGCACATTTTAAAACTATTTTTGGATATACAGGATGCTCCAAAAAACGGGGCATCATATAAGTAATTTTTTTAAATGGTACCCCTCATTTCTTTTTGTCTCATCGAATTCGGCATAACATTTTACATAAGATATGCTCTTTTATTTTGGTGATTTATACGACGTTGCTAGATTATTCAATTTTTCCTAAATTTTCTCGAAAAACATCACATCAAAAAAATTATTTTAAAATATTACTAATTTAAACTAAAAAATAAATTTTTATACTTTTATAAACCTTAGAGGTGTCCGAATAATTTTACTAAAAAAAAGCATCAATATCGTATACAGGGTGTTTTTTACATCGGTACAAACGTAGCAATCTTTAGACAAATATCACTCGATTTTTTCAAATGGACCCCCTGTATATTATTATGTCAGTTTGCAGAGAGTTTCAACCTCTTTAAACAGGCACTTATAATAAATGCTCTAAAACGTAAAGTTATTTTAATATTTTATGTTTTATTTAAAAACTTTCAATAAGTTGGCCATGAGTTAAACAAAAATCAACAATTCGTACTGTCATCATAATAATGAATTTAGATTTCTGACATATTTTGATTAACAACTTTACGGTGTTCAAGTATTATTGTAGATCAAAAAGTATTTTTTGTTGACACGCTATGAATTTTTCTACAGATGAATTAGTCGATATGGTTTTCATACTATAGTGATGCAGCGAATCCTCGCGCCAGATATGTCAAGTGTCACGTGACATTAATGACTTGCCTGCTTATTTGTGGTTATTTATTTTGCCTAGGTTTGTATGACATTCCAGGACCTTCCGGGACCGTACTACAATAGTACGTACGTTTATTTTAAAAATGAAACGAGTTTTTATTTATATTTTTAAATACAGCTTTTATTATTTATTATAGGGAATAAAACACAACACATTGTATTTTTTTGTTATTTATTTATTCAAATATATAAAATAAAGTCATTATTTTATAATTACATGTCTAGTAGGTACCTCTATCTTCACAAAAAGATAGGAAGTACGCATCTACATTCATGTCCATCTTTACCTACTGTAAACTTTATACAGTGTGTCTACACATGGACTTAACTATACTTGTAAAAAATTGTATCTTCAATTTTTCGAAAAAGTAATCCTTGATCATTTCTTTTCCCTGTTATGTAAATACAAATCACTTGGAAAAATTTCCATGTTTTTGTACCGGATGCACAAGTATTACCTGATATTTAACTGAAACAAATCTCAACTCGATCAGAAAGAAATGAAACATCTAGAAATTTTTTTATTAATATTAAAATTCACCTTAGTTTCTCTAACGGTGGCATCAGCTGAGGTAGAAGGCAGACAATAATTATGCCCCATAATTATTATTTTCGCCTAAAAACAGATAAATGAAAATATTAACCTATAAATTTTTCATAACGTGACAAGTACTTACTGTGGTTTACCAGATACACAAACAACTCAATATGTAATTAATCAAAGTTTTCAATACAAAATAAACACTTCTAAAACGACGGAAATACACTTTTAAACGTATTAGCACTAATCAAACTCGAAAAATATAAGAACAAAACACGCTCAATGCGGTTCCTATAAAACTGGGGTATTTGGTTAAGCTGATCGATGACATATTAATGATGTCAACTGTCGAAAAAGCTTGAGGATTCGCTGCAAATACTATAGGAGCAAGTGACAGAAACTGTCCTACTTGCTACAAGGCTTTATCGGGAAACTTATCCTGATAGAAGGCAACCAAGAAAAGAAGCATTTGATAAATTAATGGATCGTTTCTCTCAGACGGGAAAAGTAGAACATGCAAAAACTGAAAGAACTAAAAGTGTTAATACAGAAGTACCTACCTGCTGAAAGTAACTGAAAATCCCCATATCTCCCAAAGAACAATTTTCAATGAAACAGATGTAAAACGTTGGGATGTCCAAAATATTTTGACTAAAAATAAAATGCACCCATATCACATTCAACTGATGCAAGAGCTGAACGATCAGGACTATGGAACCAGAGTTACTTTCTGTGAATGGGTTCAACAAAAAATACACCAAGACAGGTATTTTTTTAATTATGTATTGTTCGTTGACGAAGCTACATTTCATAAAAATGGAAATGTCAATAGGCATAATTTCCATTATTATGCAACCGCCAACACACATTTTATTTGAACTCACAGTCAAACTACAAAAATGTGTGGGATGGAATAGTTGGAAATTATTATGTCATTGGTCCTTATTTTTTTGAAACACGAGTAACTGGACAAGTCTACTTGGATTTTTTGCAAAATGAGTTACCACTCTTGTTAAATAATTTGCCAAATTTTGTAAAAGACAGAATGTGATATTTGCATGATGGAGCTCCAGTCCACCATACGGCCGCAATCCATGAACATTTAAACAATGAATTTTCTAATAGATGGATAGGTAGAGGTGGACCATTTCAATGGCCACCTCGGTCTCCAGATTTAACAAAAATGGACTTCTTTATGTGGGGATACGTCAAAGATGAAGTGTATAAAGTGCCTCCAACCACAAAAGAGAAAATGAAGAACAGCTTTACACAAGTTTTTCGGAATATCAACAACAATGGATTAAACGCAGTTAGTAGATCATTTCAGGAACGCGTAGAGACCTGTTTAGATGTTAATGGAGGTCATATTTGGTCATATTGAACACTTAATTGTTATAGTTTTTTATTTAGTTTATTATTTTTTTTGTTCAACTCATGGCCAACTTAATGAAAGTGCCGATATTTTTACATTTTTTAAATAAAACATAAAATATTAAAAGAGCTTTACGTTTTAGAGCATTTATTATAATAATTGCCTATTGCCTAGGTTCAATGGCGGATCCAGAAATTTGGTCGGGGGAGGTTGTCAAACTTCATTTTAGGGGGGTCCATAAAAGGAAAAGTTAAATATAATTAAAAAATTTTAACAACGAGAATTAAAAATGTTCTTTAATTTATTATTGGTTCCTAAGTTCGATCTTATTATAATAAAGCAGTGGTTCCCAAAAGTGTGTCTCTTCTCCGGAAAATAAACTAACATTACGTACATACACGATTTTTACACACCATTGGATATTTTGTAAAAGCAAATTTATATACAAGACTCGACAAGAACATTTCGACTAGAACGCCACGACAAAATACTAAACCTCGTAATGGCGCCGCGAACTGAAAAAGTTTGGGAACCTATATATTAAAGAGTGATTTATTTCCTAAGATTGACATAAAATACTTTCTTCTTGGAAATTTCAAATTATTATATGTAATATGCTTTAGTTAATAGTAGACGAGGAAACTTTAATATTAAGCTAACTTTTACACTAATTCTATACCCATGAATCATAATACCAAGGTATGGTATGGCGTTAGAAGGTGTGGTCAACTAACTCTCCAGTTGCGTCACTTATTCGCTCTCAAGACAAAAATATCTTGCATTAGAATTAGAACTGTATAGCTATTGATGTTTTACCTCATTTCTAATTTCGAAAATTAATTATTATAGTTAACGTAAAGATAAACTTTACAGTCATACTAAAGTGAAGATTACCTGCAGTGTTGCAGGTTGAAAAAATTTAAATCCCCAAAAGTTTCCAGGTTCAATCAAAAATCCCCAGATCCTATTCTAAATACATTTTTTATAAAAAGGGGAATGGGATAAAAAATGTTTTTGAACAGTATTATTTAAATTAATTGCACTGAAAATTATTTCAGAACATGCGCTACTTGTGGTGGGTAATTAAAATTAAATTTGAACATCAACAATCAATAAAACCTAGATGTTTTCATAACTAAATGTTTTTAGATGGCGCTACAAAGTTTTAATTATTATTTATTGAAATTTGTTACGATTATTTCACTATATTGACGAAGCTTTAACAAACTACAAATGAAATGATTTTTAAATGTTAAGAAGTCATATGGCAAAAATCTCCAAAATGTGTTTTTTAAAAAGTTTTCCACAAACTCCCAGCATTGTCTAAAAATAGTTCGATCTGGCAACGCTGATTATCTGTTTTATGCGACGAATCAAAATTAAGTTGTATTTGTTAATAAAACAATACATTAAATTTGGCAATGATGAAAAATCTAGGGAACTCTTCTTTGATTGTGTGATTGGTCATCGATTAGTCAAATCGATTGTTGTCAAAATGTTGTTTTATACCAATCAAAAGGGGTTTTGAATCGAATCCCTCAGTTATAGTTACCGATTTTACTTCTGTACAATGTACATTATAATCTTCCATATCACTTCGTAAATTAAATAAATATACATACTGTGCAGAATTTAGGAACGGTGCCTTGAGTTTAGTACAATTCCTAGTACATTTGTGTGGAAAAGTGGCACCCTTAACATCTGACATTTAATGCACAGCAACTGAAAATTGGTTCGCTCTCAACTAGATGTCAACTAGGTCTGTCCTTTACTATTTAATACTGATAACGAGAGACCAACGCTTATTTTTAATGGACTGGTTCTATGATGACTGATGCCGAATTTTTTGACGTTTCGAAATGTCATCCCTGACATCATCGACCGTTCGAGGTTGGAATTTATAGATTTAAGATTTGTTTATTATAAAATAATCTTTGTTCAGTTTGCTGGTGGCAATTGTCTAACAACGCGAGGAACAAATTCATTTCCAGTGAATTTAACTGGATGTTTTGTTGCTGGCCCCCACAAGAGGACTTTGGAAGAGGTAGTTATTTTATGTACTTTTTTTGTCGACCTTATCTCTCCCCGCTCTCGTTTGGTGATTTAATATCCGCCATCTTTAGTTAGTCACTGAATAGGCGTTAACTTTTTGTGTTTTTGCAGGTCCGATGGCGGCTATAAGAAAAAAGTTAGTAATTGTTGGTGATGGAGCTTGTGGAAAAACGTGCCTATTGATTGTATTTAGTAAGGATCAATTTCCTGAAGTTTATGTGCCTACCGTATTCGAAAACTATGTGGCGGACATTGAGGTAGATGGAAAGCAAGTTGAACTTGCCTTGTGGGATACTGCTGGACAAGAGGATTACGATCGTCTTCGGCCCCTTTCATACCCAGACACAGATGTGATCCTCATGTGCTTTTCAGTAGACTCGCCTGATTCCCTAGAAAACATACCCGAGAAGTGGACTCCAGAAGTTAAACATTTTTGCCCTAATGTGCCAATTATACTGGTTGGTAACAAAAAGGATCTTCGCAATGATCCCACTACAATTAATGAGTTGAAAAAGATGAAGCAAGAGCCAGTAAAACCACAGGACGGTCGATCAATGGCTGAAAAGATTAATGCATTTGCTTATCTGGAATGTTCTGCCAAAAGTAAGGAAGGTGTCAGAGAAGTATTTGAAAATGCTACACGTGCTGCCCTTCAAGTTAAAAAGAAGAAGAAACCTCGTTGCACTATCTTTTGAATATCCTTAAAGTATATTCGTATTAATCTTTTGTGTGATTTTCAATTTTAAGGGGCTTTTGCATGTATTACTAACAAAAAAACCCCTCTATCTTTATTCTTAAATTTTTTATTTTTAAACTATTTTTTCTTCCACATTATTTCAATTTTAGTTCTACCCATTATTATTATGTTTATATCTGTTGTACTCTTTTTTGTAGCATTAAATTTATTATTAATTAACAAGTGTCGAGTGCACAATGTTATAACGTCCACACTACTTTAATCCCACTTGTATAAGCCTCTAGTATTTTTGTTTAATGTATTCAAACAAAATGTTTAGGTATGGTGCATATAAGTATATTAAAATTAAACATATATTTTTGAATTTATGTAAAGAATTACTGTATTAAAGTTTAAGGATTACAGTTTGGTTTTCCTTTAAAGAAAAATATTAATTTTTATAGAAAACTCTTAGTAAAAAAATAAATTGTGAATTGCGTATCGATGTTATAGCTTTAACTTTTCCATACTATATTGTATTCTAAAACGTAAATAAAAAACTGTTTTTCCTATAGATTGTTTATTTTTCATTGACTCGTTACTTAGAAAATGATTTGAGGTATTTTTATCGGTATATGAAAGTTTAATGAGATTTCCTATGAGTCAAAGTAACGGAGATAAATTTAATAATATAATGAGAAAAAAAAATTCTACTGGTTTTAAGCTGGATTACCATTTCGAGAGATACAATTTACTTCTGTTTGAGTGAGATGGTTTATGTTGTGTTAACAGGAGGTTAATATTGGGTTGCAACAAGATTTTACTTTATTAACTCGCAATTTTATGACTATTAGAGGAAATTATTTAGAGTAGTTTGATTTATAAAGTCCAAAGGAGCTGGTTCCTAAATAAAAAGTTATGCTAAACATGGGAAGAATTGTTAAATTCTTATAAAAATAAAAGATGAATTAATATTCTAGAAAACTGTTCTTAAAATTTACATGTAGGTGTATGCAAGATCTACAAAAATTCACTTTGGAAAATTAAAAATTGTTATTTAAAACTGGAAGTGCAAAAATCTCTAATACCAAACCCACCAAGTTATTTTAATTCTGTTTATATAACTTATAGTTTCCGAGAAAATTTAATCAAAAACTGCTAGAAATAATCAAAATTCTATAAATCGAACTACCACCATTTCATTGTGTCACGTAGACTAACAGTTCTTTTGACAGATTTAATTTGGCAATAATTGCTTTTATTGGCTTGCTGATGCAGTGTTTTCGATATTTAATTGGTGGGGATACAGAGAACGAAATCTAATGGTGTTGAAAAATCTTTAAAACTTATTTATTTTGTTTGCATTTTATTGTAAATTACACTACCCAGGAAGCAGACATTTGAAGTGACTGAGAAAAAAACTTTTTTACTTCTGTCTGACAAGTATAGTAACGTCTCTACACCTAAACATGATCGGGACCATTGGAATAATTTTTTTTTTGAATATAATTTTTTTATGAATATTTACATGTTCGGGTTTGTTCGGATTGTTCTATTTACATTTTCATCCAAGTGCAAACCCAAATATCTTATTACAAATACCTAAACTGCAGTACAAATTCATAATTTAATATCCATATATATTTTCTTTATTTTATTTAAACAGCATAGTAGCTACTTATATTTTTGTTTTATCATTAGGTACTTATTTATTTTAATCTTATTAGGAAGTAACCATTATATACACTAACACATGTCAGCGGTAAAGGTACATGAAGCCTGAAAATTTTTGCATTCTTTAAATTTAATTAATACACCGCGGCCAGCGAGGGAATGAAAGCAGGGTACCAAGAACGGACTCTCGCGGCACCCCATATGCACTTGTTAATATATTACTACACACGCCATTATGTCCGACATATACCGCTCTTTATTACAAAGATATATACAGGGTCCGCAAACGAAGCGTGGACGGAAGATTAAATCGTTATCGAAAAACTTATCAACAATACTAAAACAGCTTGAGATATTGGATTAAAAGCGGCATGTTTTAAAAATATTTTACATTATACAGGGTGGCCCAAAAAAGTGTGACCGCATAAAGTTATATTTTTTTAAATGGGACACCCAGTATTTTATTGCATATTTAGGTTCGTATTACTATCGTTTATAAGTGCCTCAAATTTTATTTAATTTGGTTTTGTAGTTTCGGAGAAATAATTTAAAAACTGAAAAAAAAAGTTTTGCAGTCCTGAATAAAAAAATCAAAAAAAAAACAATCCAGAACTATTTTTTTAACCTCGGCATTGAGTGAAATTTATGACTAGAGGTCTAGAGATACTATGAATGTAATTGCTTTCAAAAACCCCACATTTTAAAGTAATTTTTCTCAAGTTTTTCAAATGGAACACCTTGTATATTAGTTGGCTATTTGACGTAGAATTCAATTTTTTTTTTGTAATACAAGCATATTATAAGTTATATCCAGCCGTTTTCGAAATAATTATAAATATCATAAATTATGTTGTTTAAATAGAGTTTTTATTGGGAAATTTTGTTATAGGCAACTAGACTAACAATTGTAAACTAAAGTAAATGTTCAAAATAGCTTCCTTAGAGTTTACCGTATTTTAGTTATTTCGATATAAATTTTAAAAGCCTACATTTTTGCTACTTTTATTTATTATTATTCTTAATCGAGTTGCCATGATTTTTTTTTTTTGATTAGATTGTCACTATGACAGCCAGCCCGGTGAGACCTCTTATGGCGGGGATGGAAGCATATAAGTAGGCCGTGCAAGTGACGTCACAGCCAGGCTGGTTACTCCATACGTTTATCCTTTTGTGTCTATCGTTCTGTGTCAATATCAGACTCGGGTTTGTTCGTTTTGACCTAGGCCATATTTATCTCCCTTTAATGAATCGGAGAAGGTTGATGCAGACAGAGACAGACATAGAATGCGAGCAGCACAAGTTCTTAAATTATTTTACAACCGAACATCCTTCGTCTGGAATGGAATAAAAATCAAGTGACATATGATTTATAATGTGATTGAAAATGGTGGAGGAAACGTCATTAAATTCTAAAATAATTTTTAATTTTCTATTCTTTTCACGAAAGCGGACCTTTTCGTTTTGTTGCTGGTAAGTAATTTATGATTGAAATATTTTTTTATTAATTTTTATTCGTTATTGTTATTTTACATTAAAAAATTGTCCCATTATGTCCCAAACTTCTCAAGCAAACTAGCAACAAACACATTTTTAAAGAATTTTACTTAAATTTTACAATCTAAAAGTCAAAAGCTACAACATAATATTTACAGCTATATAAGTTATATTAACCCGTAGTCAGAATTTTGATAAGTCCGGTAATATATCATTATAATAATTCTTTCCTTTCATAGTTTAATTGAGAATCCCATAATGACTGAACATTAAAGAGGACTTCGATCACTAATGTTGCCAGGTGTATGCTACGAAACAAACAAATTGGAAGCCCATAATCATAATGATGGTGCATATATTTACTTGGTTAGTAGCTGTACATATAGTATTGTATTTACCTTGATTTGTTTAAAGTTTAAGATGGTAAAATATTTTATGTAAATTTTGATTTATTTCATATTTTTTAATAAAACTAATTACAACCTTCAATCTCTGAATTCTGTATTTCTAGTATTGTTACTAGTTCAATAATAATATAAAAGTATGTAAGGACAATTTTAAAGAGATATTTACAGCTGAAAACCTATGTCAAAATCCTAATATTTGATTTTCTCTACTTAGTAAATCAAATGAAAGGGTTTTGATGTTTTCTTTGCTCAAATGTCACTTTAAAATATTGACACTAATACAAATTTGGACAAAAGTGACATTTGAAAAGCACGTGCGCGCCAGGCATAATGGATATCGCCGTATCATCGCCTGCTTCGAATATTTAACACGGCAGTTTGTCTTCTTCCTGGTTATAAGTATTCGTTGATGACAGCCAAATAAAATTATTTACTTTTGTTCAGTCGTCGAAATTAAGTACTAACTTACACAAAATGTCGAATTTTACAACTTTAGAAATGGTAAATATGATTTTTATACTGGGTGAATGTACAAGAAATTGCCTCCTCGCGAGCCAAGTGTATGCTGAAAGATATCCAGATATTGAGAGAAAGCAGAGACCAGAAACCTTCGAGAAGTTGTTGCAAAGATTTGTAGCAACAGGAAGCGTTGCGTACACAAAAAGGATGATAATCAATAAACCCGTTATTAATGAAGAAAATGAATTAATAGTTCTGTTGGCAGTAGAGGAAAATCATAACGTAAGTCAGACTTGCATTTCTCAGAAAACCGGTGTTAAGGAAACAAGCGTGCGAAGTATTTTGAAAAAGTATAAATATCATCCTTATCACATCGAATTAGTACACCAGGAACTTTATCAAGATGATTTCTTAAGAAGAATTACATTCTGTAATTGGATGCTTAATAAAATTAGAGAAGTACCAGATATTTAATCAAAAGTTCTCTTTAGTGACGTCGAATCTACATTTAAAAATAATGGAATCGTAAATAGACATAATATGCATTATTATGCTAGTGAAAATCCACACTGGGTTCGACATGTAGATAACCAAAATCGCTTGTCGGTTAATGTCTGGGGAGGAATATTAGGGCCTTATATTATTGGGCCATATTTTTTTGAAGAACGTTTAACGGAACAAGTTTACCTTAATTTTCTTTATCATGATCAGCCCATTTTACTGCAAACTTCAAATGTAGATGCCGACACTTTCCAATACTTCTGGACAGCGCTCCCCCTCATTACTATGAGCCGGTAAGACAATTTTTAAATCATTGGCGAGGTAACCAGTGGATCGGACGTGGTGGACCAATAGCTTGGCGTCCTAGGTCCCCTGATTTAACACCCCTTGATTTCTACCTCTGGGGATATGTCAAAGAACAAGTCTATGCTATAGCTAGATATGAAAGATCGCATACGAGAGGCATTTAGAAATATTAGAATAAGAAAGAACTCTTCAAGATGTCAAGATAAATTTTGGTCGAAGGCTACATCTATGCCTTCAAGAACAAGGAAGGACCTTTGAACATATAATTAGAGCCAGGCAATAAATTCCGATTTACCGCCTCATAAGGGATTATTTAGTTTCACCTTGTCAAGACCTTTGTTTTCTTAAACTTTTATTGTGTTTCATTATTTTGTTAAGTTTAATTCATTACAAATGTCACGTAATAAATCAATTAAATTATATTTAGTTTATAGTAAAATAAAAAAAAGGAATATCATTGAATGCTAGGTTATTAAAATAGTATTAAGAAAATGAACTTATGCATAACAAATGTAAACCATTAAAAAGTTACGGCTAGATTTTAAGAAAAAGTAGCCAAAATGTATAGGCTTTTAAAATTTATATCGAAATAACTAAAATACGGTAAACTCTAAGAGTAAAAGGAAGCTATTTTGAACATTTACTTCAGTTTACAATTATTAGTCTAGTCGCCTATAACAAAATTTCCCAATAAAAACTCTATTTAAACAACATAATTTATGATATTTATAATTATTTCGAAAACGGCTGGATATAACTTATATGCTTATATTACAAAAAAATTGTCTATGAATTCTACGTCAAATAGCCAAATAATATACAGGATGTTACATTTGAAAAACTTGAGAAAAATTATTTTAAAATTTGGGGTTTTTGAAAGCTTATTATGAACACCCTGTATAAAATAAATAAACGCAATTACATTCATAGTATCTCTAGACCTCTTGTAATAAATTTCACTCAATGCCGAGGTTAAAAAAATAGTTCTGGATTGTGTTTTCTGATTTTTTTTATTCAGGACTGCAAAACTTTTTTTTAGTTTTTAAATTATTTCTCCGAAACTACAGAACCAAATTAAATAAAATTTGAGGCACTTGTAAACGATAGTAATACGAACCTAAATATGCAATAAAATACTGGGTGTCCCATTTAAAAAAATATAACTTTATGCTGTCACACTTTTTTGGGCCACCCTGTATAATGTAAAATATTTTTAAAACATGCCGCTTTTAATCCAATATCTCAAGCTGTTTTAGTATTGTTGATAAGTTCTTCGATAACGATTTAATCTTCCATCCACGCTTCGTTTGCGGACCCTGTATAGTTTGAACACTCATCTAGTACTTATATGAAATTTATTAATACCTACAAATAAAATTTAACTCTTAAAGCCGGTACTTTTTAGGGCTTTTTAAGAAGGCATTGAGTTTTACAGTCTCGAATTAAACCGTTTTTGAAACGAAAATAAATTATAGGAACGTATACATATGGGTATTTTAATGAAGACGGTCAATTTAAGGAACAAAACATCGGAAAACCAGGAAGTGTTGTATACCACGTACTGAACATAGATTTAGTTCCCGAACAAAACACGTACTGAACGTAGATTTAGTTCCTTTATCATAACTTAACCAAAACAATCCAGGACCATATTTAAAAAAAATTAAGTTGATATGGTGACCCTAAGACGAAACGTCGCATTGAAGATCTGATGGCATCTTATGGATAATAACAAAAGTAGTATAATGAGAAAGAGAAATTTATTTTTAGACATCTCTCTGAATAAAGTCAATAAAAAATAAAAACCGAAACGCAAAATTTTTGATTTTTCCAAATATTTTGAAAGGCCCCTGTATTTATTAATCGACTTCCTGAAGGATGAATTTGTTGCACCCTGGTATATTACCTTTTTGTTTTTTTTAGATGTAACAAACTCGATAGGTACTTGTCCCCACAAGAGGACTTGATTTATCTTATGTAGTTTTTTTGTCAATCTTATCTCTCCCCGCTCTCGTTTGGTGATTTAATATCCACCATCTTTAGTTAGTCACTGAATAGGCGTTTCCCTTTTGTGTGTTTTACAGGTCCGATGACGGCTATAAGAAAAAAGTTAGTAATTGTTGGTGATGGAGCTTGCGGAAAAACGTGCCTATTGATTGCATTTAGTAGGGATCAATTTCCTGAAGTTTTTGTGCCTACCGTATTCGAAAACTATGTGGCGGACATTGAGGTAGATGGAAAGCAAGTTGAACTTGTGTTGTGGGATACTGCTCGACAAGACGATTATGATCGCCTTCGGCCTTTTTCTTACCCGGACACAGATGTGATCCTCATGTGCTTTTCAGTAGACTCGCCCGATTCTCTAGAAAACATACCCGAGAAGTGGACTCCAGAAGTTAAACGTTTTTGTCCTAATGTGCCAATTATATTGGTTGGTAACAAAAAGGACCTTCGCAATGATCCAACTACAATTAATGAGTTGAAAAAGATGAAACAAGAGCCAGTAAAATCACAGGACGGTCGATCGATGGCTGAAAAGATCGATGCATTTGCTTATCTGGAATGTTCTGCCAAAAGTAGGGAAGGTGTCAAAGAAGTATTTGAAAATGCTACACGTGCTGCCCTTCAATTTAAAAGGAAGAAACCTTGTTGCACTATCTTTTGAATATCCTTAGAGTACCTATATTAGTATTAATCTTTTGTGTGATTTTCAATTTAAAGGCGCTTTTGCATATATTACTATAACAATTAGAACCCCTGTATCTATATTCTTCAATTTTTTATTTTTAAACAGTATTTTATCTTCCAACATTATTTTAATTTTAGTTCTACCCATTATTATTATGTTTTTATATTTGTTGTACTTTTTATTGTAGCATTAAATTTATTATTAATTTACAAGTGTCGAGTGCACAATGACTTCCACACTTTAATCCCACTCTTTAAGCCGCTGGGATTTTTCTTTAATATGCATCAGGTACTCAAACAAAATGTTTAAGTATTGTGCATATAAGTAGATTAAATTTAAACATATTTTTGAAATTGTGTAAAAGAATTACTGTATTAAAGTTTAAGGATTACAGTTTAGTTTTCCTTTAAAGAAAAATATTTGTTTTTATTGAAATCTCTTTAAAAAATTTAAAAAAAAAATTGTGAATTATAGCTTTAAGTTTTCCAATTCTTTCCTTTTCCTTTTGCGCGGGGTGTTATGGAAATTACGTATTATATTTAAACCTGCAATTCCTGAGATAAAGACAAATTGAAGAAAAATAGGCATAAATGGCGCTTTCAATTCATTCAGCGGTAAAAGTGACCTGACGCCAAACCAGAAAAACACCTGTGTAGCACTGCGATACATGTAAACAATCAAGGAATTCTGGCCGGTGTTGTCATATGTACACCTTAAACTCTTTAGACAAAATAAAATAATTTAAACACTTTTCCATTCTGTAATACCTTTTGTACAGTTAATTGCAGAATATTTACGACGGACTATGTTTTAAACAACCCGAAAAAACATATGGAATAGTAATAGCCACGTACGTCACTAGGTCAAATGCCAATGACCTCTTGACGCCTTACATCGGAGCGAAGTAGTTTCATATAGCGCCACACGCTTGTGGTCTGTTAGTTGAAGACCAACCAACCAGCGGCGGCATACGTTGTGTCTCGTCGATCACCAACACACTCTCAGCAATCCGCTCTGTTTTTCGGTTTACGCGTGTATCTTGCCCGCACATAAATAATCTTTGAATATTCTTTTTATTGACGCGTTTCTTCTGGACGTCAAATTTCTCGCGTGTAATAATCTGTAGTATAATCTGTATTATTGTATTTTCAAAAGCTAACTATCGGTTCTGTTTCACTATTACTGTGTGTACATAAAGTGTTTCCAGGAGTGTTACCATGAAAAAGAAAAAAAAATGATTGTGTTTGTGCCTGGATTTCCTCGCTCTTTAGGTATAAGGATAAATACAAGTAGGTAGAAAATAATTTTTTTTATAATTTTATATGGAATTTCAGTTTTACATTAAGTTTGGCAACATTGCCATTGGCTCTGGGTGAAATGTTGTACAGTAGCGTGAGCTGACCTGTGAGTAAGAGTGTTTATTACCCCACTTTTAAAACGTTCGATTTAAAAAAAATAAAATATGTAGCGCTTCTCTACGACACCCAAGGAGTCACCCATTTAAATATAATACGTCATTTTCATAACACCCTGTATATGAATGAAGTTTAAATTGAGTGGTAATACAATCAATATAAATCATATTCTAACAGTTCATATAAGTATCACAGTAGGTTATTATTATATAAAACTTATATAAATAAACTTTGTCACAACTTTTTTTTTTTGTTTTGTTCCTCAAAATACCGCACAACACAGCACAGCAAATTGAAATGATATATCAACCGGTAAATCAGGTTTGGTTTTGATATGTAAAACTGAAGAGAAAAACAATTTAAAGTAAACTGATGCTGTCGCTATGGAATTGAAATCCGTGTTTGAATCCTCACTGTCACCGACACCCATGGCACAACCGACACCCGTATAGGGCATGATACAACGTATACGGTCTTGTTGTGTCTTGTGGGGACGCACTGGACGCTAGACGCAACGGATAGCTCCGAAAGTGGCAGAGAGCAGCCGACCACTCAATCAAAATATTTATTTATTTTTTTAATCACAGTAAAGTGCATTCCACTGCGTTCCTTTCCATTCTTCCCAAGCATATACAATGTTATTTTTTTAACACGTGACCTCTAGGCTAGCTCATTTATTTGAAAAGATAGACCTATAGTTCCTGAAGCAAAGTTTTAGGAATTAGTTCGACTAAGTAAAAGTGTGGAAAAAAGGCATTGTTGTCAGATTGGGCGTTATTTAAAAAAATACTTTATTTTCTTAAATGGAATCACCGCATTTTTTTAACAAATTCTGATACATCTTGAGATTCTAGACGAAACAAATAGAGTGCAAGTTATTAATTAGAGTGGCGGTTTACGAGCTAATTGTGCCTAAACTTAAATTTGTTTTCCAACATTAAACATTAAAAGAATAGCAATAGTAACAAAATTCATTTTTTTGTTCGAACTGATTTCCTTGTTGGGTTCTGCAGCAACAAATACTTTTAAAAAAATATCTTTTAACCTTATGTAACATTTATTGAGGGGTTTGTTCGGGTTTGTTAACCTCCTTGTTATTCTTTTAATGTTGGAAAATAAACTTAAGTTTAGGCACTATTAGGTCATAAACCGCAACTCTAATCAGAAGCTTGCACTCTTTTTGTTTTGCCTAGAATCTCAAGATGTATCGAAATTTGTTTTAAAATGCGGTGTTGCCATTCAAGAAAATAATTTTTTAAATAGCGCCCAATCTGGCAACAACGCGTTTATTTTTTCCACACATTACACTTAATTGAACTAATTCCTAAAATTTTGCTTCAGGAACTATTAACTATTTAAATAAAAAGTTAGCCTATGCCAATAAGTTTAAAACAAAATAACCCTGTATAAAGATTAATGACACAATAGTATATTATTACACATCGAGGTGAAGTTTTTCATTTTTGTCGAGAGAAAAGAATGCATGGCTTTGTTCGGGTTTGTCGAGAAAGAAATGAAACTTTTCACCGAGGTTTGTAGGTATGTTATTTTATGTACAACCATACCCTTTAAATGCAAATTTTGTGATAAATATAACTAGGTATGTGAGAAATTAACACAGTAAGACCCCTGTATAACCATAAAAAAGCATCGCTACA
This sequence comes from Barypeithes pellucidus, assembly GCA_963991005.1. Lineage (NCBI taxonomy): Eukaryota > Metazoa > Arthropoda > Insecta > Coleoptera > Curculionidae > Barypeithes > Barypeithes pellucidus. The sequence goes on along the minus strand of OZ022556.1, from coordinate 29,413,277 downwards.
CCATTCATACATAATAAGAAAAAAACGTCAAGAAGTCATTTATTTGTTGATATTTACCTGGATGGAAACTAACATTTACCCGGCTGGAAAGTGATCGCTTTCCACCCGAGTACATGCCAGTTTCCACCTAGATAAATGTTGAATTTAAAAACATGTTTCTTTCAAATTTAACTTTTAAAAAGTATGAAATGTCGACATTACATAGTTGTAAATAAAATAATATTTTTAAAGTTATTTTTAATTGTTACTATAAAGTAAATATTCAAAACGTCTTGTCACAAGAATAAAGAATATCCAGGAAAATGATTTCTACTGTCACAAGAAATAAATTTTGCTTCTACAGGTAGAAAATATTCTATCCTTTTTAAAATCGAACATGTAAAAACTTGGGGGAAGTCCCTAGAATTAGACCACATGGGCCGCATGCCATTGACACACTGAGCGAAATTTCGAGTTGATATAAATTATCAAATATGAGTTGTCCTAGACCGCAGCGTGTTGCTAATAGGGGACAGCCCAGACCTCTGAATTGCGGCAACCAAATCGAAGAAATTGCATCAACTCACTATTCATAAGTTATGATAGCACAGAAGATGGGTTATTTAATGCGTTGGAATAGCTCACTCCCCACCGTCTTAAATTATTGATGGGTTACCGTAGCTACTAGTACCTATGTGAATTGTGATGCGTTACTAGTCGGGCTAGATTAATTCATGATTCGAGCTATCAAAACTTGACATTTAAGTTGTTCTAGCTTACGATGGTGGCTAGAATAACTCACAATTTGGGCAACCAGACTGAAAATTTGGGACTGCCAGTAATTAAATTGTGGACTATCGAAAATCAAAATATTTCTTTGATTTAACGCCTTCATATTGTGGACTTCAATTGCCTTTTGTTTTTTCAAGATATGACATTTTTGTTGTAATTTAAAAAAAAAATAATGAAATGAATTATAGACAGGAGAGCATACTACGGCTAAGAAACCATGCGGACGAAGTGATGACGATTGCTTATAAATAATAACGCTCCATTCCAATAATAACAATTTGTATGCATCTCCCTCCTGTCCCTCCATTTTATGCCAACTAACCAAAATTATTCAAAATACAAATTTTCACGCACAGAGAACAAAGATAAAAATCCCGCAAACGGCGCAACGACCAACAGGTGTCTATAAGCGCGATCGAAGGAGAATTGACGAATAACAATGGAATGAACCGCGCCAAACCTGCACGAGCACGAATTCGGAACTTTCCTTGACTTTACGATCTTGCGTTTTACCCTCGATATGGGGTTTTGAAGCACGTTTCCTGAATTATTCCAACTCAAAATAATTTACACATGGTAATTAGTTTAAATAATCCACGTCCGGGTTAAAACGACACTTTATAATCAATTAGTAAGTTTTCCCATCCCAGAAACTGAGTTCAGGTAACTCATAAAATAGTTACAAGATGAGGAATTGTGGTGATCCCAAATATGTTTAAAATGTTGATAAAAATCTCCTCCTGGGTTGAGGCGAACCAAAAGAACCTGAATGACTGTAGCGTTTTTAAATAATTTGTGATAATTCGTAGGCTCAGTTAGAACAACATAGAGAGGTTGGTTGAAGTAGCTCCAATTTTGTAACCCACGACATTGGTAAATGCATTTTTGTCAGTGCAATAACTTTAGCATGCGAGTTTGTTATTGAATATACAGCCGTACAAAATAAATCGACCCGGTACTCTCGCCTAGTTTCTTCAAATCTATTTAAAACGTATTTAAGCATAAAAACGTTGTGGTTAATATTAATAGAACTAAAACTATTTTCGCAACTACGCATCCCGGTAAGATACGATTTAGCTACAAAAAATCAAATTGAAACAAATGTGTTTTTGCAGGTCCGATGGTGGCTATAAGAAAAAAGTTATTAATTGTTGGTGATGGAGCTTGTGGAAAAACGTGTCTATTGATTGTATTTAGTAGGGGTCAATTTCCTGAAGGCTATGTGAATACCATATTCGAAAGCTATGTGGCGGACATGGAGGTAGATGGAAAGGAAGTTGAACTCGCGTTGTGGGATACTGCTGGACAACAGGAATACGATCGCCTTCGGCCCCTTGCATACCCAGACGCAGATGTGATCCTCATGTGTTTTTCAGTAGACTCGCCCGATTCTCTAGAAAACATACCCGAGAAGTGGGCTCCAGAAGTTAAACGTTTTTGTCCTAATGTGCCAATTATATTGATTGGTAACAAAAAGGATCTTCGCAATGATCCAACTACAATTATTGAGTTGAAGAAGATGAATCAACGACCAGTAAAGTCACAGGACGGTCGATCAATGGCTGAAAAGATCAATGCATTTGCTTATCTGGAAAGTTCTGCCAAAAATAAGGAAGGTGTCAGAGAAGTATTTGAAATTGCAACATTTGCTGCCCTTCAATTTAGAAAGAATGAACCTCGTTGCACTATCTTTTAAATATCCTTAAAGTATATTCGTATTAATCTTTTGTGTGATTTTTAAAGGGGCTTTTACATGTATTACTATAATCCTGTATCTTTATTCTTCAATTTTTTATTTTTAAACTATTTTTTTCTTCCACATTATGTCAATTCTAGTTCTACCCATTATTATTATGTTTATATCTGTTGTACTCTCTTTTGCAGCATTAAATTTAGTATTAATTAAGTAAAAAGTGTCGAGTGCACAATGTTATAACGTACACACTACTTTAATCCCACTTGTATAAACCTCTAGTATTTTTGTTTAATGTAATCAAGTAAACACACAGAAAAATATTAATTTTTATAGAAATCTTAGTAGAAATGCATTGTGAATTTTGTATCTACCGTATTAATCTAACACGTAAACTAGAAATTGTTTTTGCTATAGATGTTTATTTTTCACTGATTCGTTACTGAGAAAATGCTTTGAGCTATTTTTATCTGTATATGAGAGTTTAATGGGATTTCCTATGAGTCAAATAAGAAACTAACCGAAAGATAAATTTAATGATATAATGTACAAAACAGTTTTCTACTATTTATGAGCCGGTTTATCATTTCAAGACATACTGTTTACTCCTGTTTTTCAGTTAAAATATGGTATATGTTGGGCTGAGAGGAGATTACTATTGGGTTGCAGAAAGATTTTAAATAATAAATAACTCTTCAGACAATTTTCTAACATCAATGATATTGGCAGTAATAATTTACTCACAGTCCAAAGGTGCTGGTTAGTAAATACAAAATTATGTTAACCAGGCCTCTTTGTGAGAAAATTTTTAATAATGTCGCATTGAAAGTTGTGTGGTTGGTAAAGAAGCCCTTTGATTGTAAAAAGATAGGTATATCCTTTTGTGCCAATGTCAAAGTGTGGTAAAAAAATGGTCACATATCGGACCTATCGAGGGGGGCCACAACATCATGAAATTATTTTTAAAATTTTATTTTTCTGTAACGACCAACTAATTATATTCTTCGGCGTTTTAAATGCAGGGAAAAAAGCAATAAGAAAATGCAGTAGATAAAACATATTTTTATTAATTTTTTTAATTTTACAGAAGGAAATACAATTTTTGGAAAATAAGAAAGGTTTATTTTAGTGTATAGTTATTAAACATTAAGTCCATTCTTCGGTTCTTAAGTGTAGAAAAGTTATCAATAACAGCCTCATTAAAGTTTGGAATACCCTTTATACATTTTTTTCAATAGATAGTTTTTCAATAGGCTGTTAGCCTTTCTTCATTCATAGAACTTCGCAAACCATCGTTCATCTTCGGCCGTGGTCATTGGTATGCTAACAAATTATTTGTAAAAGTGTAAAGGTGGCATAAAATATGCTGTAATGATGATTTTCTATTCCATTCTATTCCAGGCAGGCTCCGCAACGCCGCGACCAAACAACAAACAGGAAAACAAAATAACACAAATCCAGTTATTTTTTTCGTATATTTAATTTTTAAACATTCTAATGAAGTTCCTAGATTTACCTTTTATTGTGGTCTGCGTTAAATTAATCTCGGGTTTAGGTCTTCCCGCGTCCTTCACTTCGATTCTTTGCTTTAAACTCAAAGAGCTAAAGTTATTTTTTAAATAGTCCACTTGCAAACTATTCATTTTAACTTAATAAATATGTAATATTAAAACATCCACGCTCGAATTACTACATACATGCGCACTCCAAAATTGTGCGACTTTTCCATGTAAAATCGCCATATCCCCGCTATCCCGCGCTACTTGATACTAAAGTGATCCTGCATTATGTCCCGCCTATTTGAGCGCATATGCGAGCATTTCTCGTCATCAATCTAACGACTGGCCCGACGGCGGATCGCGCCACGGTGAGAGCCTATATACAGTTTGTTTTGACGGTACAATAAACGAACGTCGGACTTTATACAATAAATAATACTTATTAAATGAATATAAATTAATATTTTTTTATTCGTTTTGGGGGTGCACGTGCTCATGTGGTCCTGTGGTAGGACCGCCACTGTCACGTACATATGGGAAGAATAACTGTTATTAAATGCTTGATAAAACATGCATAACAAAAGATTAACACACTAGAAAAATCTTCTTAAAATTGATTTGGCAATAATATATTGCTTCTATCACATGGTTTGCCGCGGTGTTTTGGATGTTTGGTGAGAATAATAACTGATTGAAAAAGGGGTTAACTTTTCTTGAAATCGGTGTAGAAAAATCGGTCAAATGCTAATTAACATTAAATAATTCAGTAAATCCAGTAACTTTTTTAGTTTAATGTATAAAAATAAATTCGGTTCTTAGGCGTTTACTTATTGACAGAGAAAAATTATTTACTACCGACTTCTTTTTATAATTGGAACATTTATTTATTAATTAATTTAACCCCTGCCACCCCTTTCATGTATGTGGGTATATAACTTTTCTGTGGTCCCAATGTACCTTATACAGGGTGTGATAGCATTAGTGGGGCACCCAGTTTTTTTTTGGGAGGGAGGGGGGGGGGGGGGGTATTATATATGTGGTTTATATGTATTATATTGTAGTTAAATTTAATATTTACTTTAAAATGCCTATGACAGATTAATTGGAGGGGGGAGGGGGATTTCGAGCTACCACCCCCCTCCTTGGGTGTGTTACTACGAGATAGAAATAATTTATTGAATTCATTTAAAAAATGGGCGACTGTTTAGGTGAAAGTAAAATTTCTATTTAAAATCGAACGTCTAAGAACTTTAACGGAAAAAGGCAATAGAATCAGCGTGAAAATCAAAAAAACATTTATTCCACACCCTGTATCGTATCCAGGCCTGAATCTGAGGAAGGGGGGAGGGGGCGATTTTTGTTTAGGATAAGTTATAGTTATTGATATGAATCATAAAGCCATCAATAGTTTATTCAGTCGATACAATTTTTATAAAAAAAAATGAGCCCATGGGGGAGGATATGTGCAAATACGTCACTGACCACATACTATGTTCAAGGTGCTTTATGTACTTTCAGGCAATTATATTGACAATAACTTTCATAAATTAGCATGCGGGTTTGTTATTTAGGGACATACAGGCAGGTGGAAGATTGAAATGACAAGTCTCGAATAAGTCGATTAAGATTTCTACTGTAATTAAAATTTTCTGAGGTTTCTTCAAATTTATTTAAAAAAATATTTAATCATATACATCCCTCCTATACGTTGGTTAATATATTAATAGAACTAAAAGTATTTTCGCAACCACATCCCGTTAAAATATTCATCGGTTAAACATATTAACTGCAAAAATATCAATATCATGGCATAGTAAAACAATGACACACGGTAAAAAATGCAACTGGGAGATTATTCAGGAAGATTTTAAATCATGATTAACTAATCAGACAACATTGATTGTGTGATATTAAATAGATATTTTGACAGATATAATTCATTCACATGTAAATAAGTTACCTGGTTATAGTAAATAGATCAGCTTCCCATACATCACTCGTGATTCCTTACCAAAAAATAAAACAAATAGTTCTTATAAACATGGATTGTTGCTTTATTTAAATAAATTAGGGATGAAAAATATACAGGGTTTTTCTTAATAACATGCTAATATTTTCAGAAAAAAACTTCATATGAACATGCTTATATCCTAAACGTCTTAACTTGTGAGATACAGGGTGTTAAAGATTTTCATATATTTTAAATAATTTTTAACATCTTTTAACATTTATAATATTTTTAAAAATTGAAAGATACGAAAAAAAGTTACTCTCAATAAACGTTTTTGCTTGTCTAGAAAATACGATTCATCATAAGAAACTTCAAATTTTTTATACAGGGTGGGTGAAAACTGCAAAAATGTTATTTTGCTTAAGAGTAAACATACTTTATTTTGAAAGATACGAAAAAAAGTCACTCTTAATAAACGTTTTTACTTGAATAATGAATAGGTGATACTTGTCAATGTCTTTATCTAATGAAGTAATTATAATAATAATAATGTATTTTCAGCAAGATGGTTGTCCAGCCCATTTCGCTCGTGAGGTTAGAGAATGCTTGACCGCAGATTTGGTCCAGAGTGGATTGGCAGGAATGGCCCAGTTTTGTGGCCCCCAAGAAGTCTCGACTTAACCTTGGCCGATATGTTTTTATGGGGCCGTTTAAAACAAATTATTTTGTATACGCCACTGGTCGGAATAAAAAAACATGTTATACATCATAAAATGGCTCTTGATGAATAATAAAACATTTAGAGCAGTATCACAGATATTAATAAAAAAGGAGACATTTTGGAAATCTGTAACCTCCCATGTGATTAAGAAATACCCTGCATATCTTAAAAATAAAATTACAGTAAATGCAATCATTGCTAAAATATGTGCTAGTTTAGGTAGGTACTTATGTACTTTTCATAAACCACTACAATTACCACTGAGTAAGCTGTTTCGGAAATATTTTGAAACTATCCTACAAACAAAGTATCTGGGCTGGTACTCCGTAAATCAAATAAGGATAGAGATATATCTATCGCTTAGCTATTTTATTACCTATACAGGGTGTTTCGGGAGGAAAGGGAAATATTTTGGGAATATGTTCAGAAGGTCAAAATAAGATAAATTAACCCATATGTTTTAATCCGATTCTTAACCGTCTCTGAAATAATCGGTTCTAAAGATTTTTTGTAACTATTTTTTATTTCAAAAACAACACCAATAGATACTAGTAACACAACAAAATTCCACTAATTTAGAATGTTTTCGAAAATACCCCCACCAACTTCAATACAAGCTGCACCACGTTTGTTTTGGAGTAATTAAGAAGTTTTGTATTTCCAACTCCAGTTTGTAGGTATTTCATTGCTTGTCAATACCTAATTTAATTGACAAGCATGGTTGTCAGTTTGATTTATTCTGAGCGTTTTGACTTGAAAAGAGAAAAGGTTCCATACGTAATGCCTCACACATTCACCCATAGGGAGTATCCCCAAGCAATTCAACGCGCAACACGAGCGATTAACAAACGTGGTGCAGCTTGTATTGAAGTTGGTGGGGGTATTTTCGAAAACATTCTAAATTAGTGGAATTTTGTTGTGTTACTAGTATCTATTGGTGTTGTTTTTGAAATAAAAAATAGTTACAAAAAATCTTTAGAACCGATTATTTCAGAGACGGTTAAGAATCGGATTGAAACATATGGGTTAATTTCTCTTATTTTGACCTTCTGAACATGTTCTCAAAATATTTCCCTTTCCTCCCGAAACACCCTGTATAACTATATTCGATCGATCTATATAAGGTTTGTTCCAACACCCTATTTTTGTATCGTTCTAGAACCGTCACGAAACTGTTCGGATCGATTTTGTGCGCAGGCGTTAAATTTGCACTGTTTGTTGCCGAAGTACAAGGGACGGAAGGTTAGTACGTTTTTATGACCATTATCTGTAAAAATCACAGCTGATCCTGATCGCATGTCTGATTAGTTCTTAGGCTAGGAAAGAAGATTAGTTAATTATCATAAATCATAACCCTACTTTTGTTGCTTAATTTCTTCGTCTAAGCTTGAGTATTATCTTTTGTCTTTACGTTTTGTTGTATTTAATAATTATGGAATAGAATTACGTGTTTAATGGTAAGAATATCTTGTAGGTTTGGGAACCGGATTATATAAATTTAATAAGAATAAATTAAATAATCAGAATATTAACGAGGGGTTAAGCAACAACTCCTACAAAACAAGCCTAAAAGAACTGCACGAATATCAGGAATACAAAAACAACTATTATAATTCTTACGGCGCAAGACCGTACAAACGGTACCTGCTCTTGTCCATGTATCGTTTTCACCGTTCAGGAACTGGTTTGCAAACGATCACAAATTTGGTTGGAACACGAACGGGACCGCCCGATACACCGTTTTGTGTCGGTTGGAACGGCTTTCGATTACTTCGTATGTGCGTGATCGTACATTGTACGATTTTTAGGGTTGTTGGAACGAACCTATTGACATCACATAACTAGACCTAAATTTTTGGAGGAGCTCAGAGGGGACACCTGTCAATTAAAAGTGGGCACCATATAAGGGTTTTCTGGGTGGGCACTAATGCGGACACCATACATTTTTGGGTGGACCTGTGCCCACTCTCATTACGTGCCCGTGCCCTACGTCTTATTCGGTTAGTCGCCGAATCGACCGAATGCAGTTACAGGTTATGAAACAGCGAAAGGATAGGTACCTCTATGTGATTTACGGAGTGCCAGTCCTGCGGACCCATATGTTGATAGAAACCATTTGTCTTATTTTTGGGTTTGTTCATCAGGAATCATCACACAAACGATGGCACGTGTTTTTTGAAACACCCTGTACCTATAAGACATAAAAAAAATTCTAAATAAACTAAAAGAGATCCAAAGGCTTAAATATAAAATGGGAGAAGGGGCGGGGGAGTACTGCCGTGCAATACAAAAACCTCGTAAGTCGACTTACTAAAAAATAGAGTAGTAAGTTTTTAATATTTATTTAACTGTTTATTTGTTAATAAAAATCAATGATTTTTTGGAAAATGAAACTATGTAAAAAGAGCTTACTGTGTATAAAATTTTAGAACAATAAATTAAATATTAAAGAAGTTGTGCAACTTTTAAATGGAATGTCTTAAAATTTACTTCCACGACTTACTAGGTTCTTGTATTGCACGGCAAAGTACACTGGAAATATCAAGATTTAAATATTTCAAACTACATATAAAAAATAGGTAAACACAAAGAAGAACTAAGAGTCTTTCATTAATGCAGACTACATATATACATTTAATATACAGGGTGTTCCTTAATGGCGTGCGAATATTTCAGGGTGTGATTCCTTAGGCCATTTTATAAAGAAAAGTTCATATTAAGATAAATGTCCGCAACGGCTTAAATTTTTATTTTTTAAATGGTTAATTTTTAATATCTCCGAAAGTACGTTAGATATTATTTTCAATTTTGGTAAGTGTTAATAGGATACACAGAACCACAAATTTTAGTTAGAAAAGTGATTCAATTGTTCCACCAGTGGCGTCCCTGCAAACTTGTCCTCTGATATTTTATTACAAAAAAGATGGTACGCCACTGACATTTTTTCATATGGATATTTTTTCTGATTAGCCTGGTCAATTCTACATGAAAAATGTCTCGAGTTTTTCTCGTCTGACGCACCGTTCTTGATTAAGACCACTACATTCATATTGAAACTAACTGAAAATTATTATTAACATTGATAAAATATTAATGATAAATTTTGTTCTATAAAAATGTCAATATTTGAACTAGTGGGCAAATCGATGCGAAGACGGGCGCAAGCATGCCTTTTAAGTGAAGGTGGCCATTTCCAACAATTTTTATAAAACAAAATTTATCATTAATTATTTTATCCATGTTAATAATAATGAGTTTCGATAGAATTTAGACCGTTTTCATGTAGAATTGACTAGGCTAATCAGAAAAAATATTCATATGCAAAAATATCAGTGGCGTACCAAAATATCAGAGGATATGTTTGCAGGGACGCCACTGGTGGAACAATTGAATAACTTTTCTAACTAAAATTTGTGGTTCTATATTCTATTAACACATACCAAAATTGAAAATAATATCTAAAGTACTTTCGGAGATATTAAAAAATAACCATTTAAAAAATAAAAATTCAACCCCTTTAGCGAAAAATTGAAGCCATTGCGGCCATATGTTCATATGAACTTTTCTTTATAAAATGACCTAAGGAATCACACCCTGAGCTATTAGTACGTCATTAAGAAACACCTTGTATAGGTATAGTATTATAAGGATTGGTTGGAAGCCAGAATACTAGTTTTAAAATGAAAAGAAGTAATCTCGAAGTCCATCTGTATCAGAAAAATGCGCTAAACTATCTTTAATTAAAAAACAGGCATCGATCTATAAAGCGAAAAACAGGAAATAAAAAAATCAAAGCATAAGTTTAATACACAATTTATTGAAACAATGGGTTAATACAAAATGTTATTGTGATGGTTACAAGATTCAATAGAACTGTTTTACATCAGTTTTATCACTTAAGAGTTTTGAGTAGGTTTTCTTATTAATAAGTACTTTTTACAATATATTATTTAATCGTCAAGCATGGATTTAGGGGACAAAAACCCTACACTAAGGTTCAGAACTACTATATATATGGGACCGTATCGTACAATAATTTGATATACCTACAGTTATTATTTAAGTATACATCTTGTGACAAGGCTACGAACCGAGCCGTTAAGAATAAAATTATTTTCTTACCCGTTAAAGAAAATAACACTGTTTTTTATATAAATATCTGATATATAAAAAATTTTCATTGTCGTAGTGTTTGTGCCTAAAAACTGCTGCATTGGTTTGCAGGACATATTTTGCTAATGAATATCCTGTTTAATCGACGTGTAAACATTACCGATCGTACTCTACAGCTCTATTTAATACAAATACAGGTATTACCTATTTAATTGACGACTGAAAATACCGGTTGTGTTTATGTTCGTTTTGAATCGTTCTTTTGAGAGGCAAAGTAGATTTTTTAACGATAAATCGTATGTCCACATATAATACTTGAGGTGTTTGCTGATCTTACAGGATTTGAATATATCGGGTGTCTCTGGATGGGGTCACCTATACCACAAATGGGCCTAATTTTTAATTTCAAACTCTAACAAACCCTGCTTGCGGTCCATGTGGGAGACAGGGGAAGGAAAGGGGCACGATGTATGAAGACAACGACGAACAAGAAATCACAGTTTGTATTTTTAGTCATTAATTTCACAAAACTATGTATTTATGTATATAATTTTCGCAAATCTTGACAACCTCTTTATACATTAAAAATTGTTATTAGTAGATTTAGAGAGAAAAAGGCTTAAACAATAACCTTGTCTTGTTTTTTTTTTATGTTTCGATAAAAAACATGGATACTTAATTTTGTCAAAAAATCCCTTTTTAACAATGTTTTTATGCCGATACATAAATGATTACCCCAAGATTAACTGATATCGGGTTAGTTATATTTCAGTTCTTTACAGATTTATTCAATTCAAACGGCCACTAATAACATCAATTATCAATTAAAAAAATGTATTTTATAAATAATACAAAGTGTTGTAAGAATCATTTATATGAAACAATAATAGTATATTACAATGCAAGTACGGTAGGTACGTCTTTACCGCATGTGCGTGATGTTTAACAAAACGAGCCGAAGGCGAGTTTGGTAAATCATGCAAATGCGGTAAAGACACCTACCGTAAGTGTACTGTGCGATATTTTATCTACAGGCGTGTTTTAGGGCACCAATATTAAAAACTAAAAGAGCATTGTTTTAATTTACCCCGCAGGTGCATCGTAAGTCGTTATCAACAATGCATTAATATCAGGTTGCTAGGAAAATAAATTATAAAAATTTATTGACTTGATAAATTATAAAAACTTATTGACACTCAAATCAGTGCGGTAAGTATTACTTACCGCACGCAAATAGATAAAAAAATGTTTTAATTATTATACAGTGGCCGACAAAAAGTTGGACATATATAGTAATTTTTGTATTACGTCGATTTCCTCTGCAGGATTGGCCCAAAAAGTTTGTAACATGACTAGTTCGACTGGAAAATTGAAAAAATATATTTTGACATGGAAAACTGGTATTAGATGACGAGATATCGAATAAAGTTATTTGGGAAAAGTGTTTAGATTTTAATATTATGCTCTCTTGCATAGTTTGGAGCAAAAATTCCAAAAATTATCCAGTATTAGTTTCATATTCCCACGACCCAGTAATATAATGAAAATTTGTTAAAACTTATTTCAATAATAAAAAAGTTTTCCATGTCTGGCCAACTTTTTGCCGGTCATTGTATATACCAAATTAATTTAAGAGCTGCGTTTAATCACAGGTTAGACAGCCAGGCACTATTGTATGTGAAGGTTTAGCCAAATTCACTTAATTTTTTCGATTCTAAAACTGGATTCGTAAAGTTAAAGGATTGGAAAACGGTATGAGAAAATTGCGTTAACAATATTATGTTTTAACCCGAACAAACCCGAACAATTTTGAAATTTTTGTCACCGATATCCTGAAATTTGCTTGATACCCCCAATCAACATGTCACACAAGCTAAATATCAATAAATTAACTAAAATACTTTATTCTTAACGGCTAAAACTTCACGATAATAAATATTGATCAGCTGATGACTCTCGTCTCTTTCCAACCTGCCACGAAGCGGCATATTTTTAAATTGAATTGTTGCAATTTAGATGGCGCTGATTGTTAATTTGGGATCCTCATCTTAAAAGTCATGTGGTAACATTAGTAATATTATATGTATATAGCTACACTGTAACTTTTTTGATATAGGTTTTAAGAATACGTCAATTTATTTACAGTAAATAATTAAATAAAATAATTTTATCACTTTTGTGATGGATTTTAAAATAAATATAATGTATGTTTAAGTATGTATATAATATAAAGTAAAAAGGAAGAGGATGGCCTAGGTATTATACAATGTAAAAAATAAAATCTTTAATATAAAAGTCTATCACGCGAGAAAAATAATAATGTCACAAATAGCAAGCTGAATTAAAAATATATATATTTTAAATTTGTTCTGCAGCTGCTTTTCTAAATAAATCACCTACATTTTAAACTAAAGGGTTAGTTCATAATTTTAAACCCCATCCTAATAACAAAATGAAACATAAAATATATGAGATATGTTGCTTGCTATCATCGTGCTATTCGAGATTCAAGATCTTGAATCATTTAAATAAAAAATATATGATGCTGCCTACATAATGTCATTAATTTGCCTATACAGAGCGTCCCAAAATTAATAGTACACTGTAAAACTACAGATTCTTTGGTTAAAAATATTCCGATTTGGCCAAACTTGGCTTAGTTCAAGAGTTGATAATAACCGAGATACAGGGTGTGCAAGTGAAAATTTTATTTTCTAATTAGCTTACTTTTTAACCAATACTTTTTGTATAAAATTTTGTGATTGGAGGTTTTTCAGGCAAGAAACTGGAATTTGTTAATAATTTGGATGTTGATTTTAGAGGACGCACTCTGCGGCCCTCCGGGTGCATAGAAATATGTGCAACTTTTTTGTGCTTAGTATATTTATGTTCTTATTAAAAATATCGATTTTCTCATCAGTTTTACCTAAAAATGATGTACCTTATCAACGTTGCTCCGAGAAACCGTTTTCGAGATTTTTACTTTTATATTGCCCAATTCGCTTTTTAAAATATTGAAATAACACATTATTAATTATGTTAGATATTCATTATTACATTATAGGTAATATAATTTGACAACAAATACTTCAGATTATAATAGGAGTTCTAACTTAACCTATATTTTTAAAAAATATTATTAATTTATTAATATTTTAAAAATTATGAACATACGGATCAAGCAAACAGCCTGCGCAATAAAATTTATTGCAAAAACATAGAGCATAATGCAGCTACCTGCATATGATCTACTTTTAGACCGAATACCATTTGATAACGGAGAAATTTAGTTTTGAAGATCTTAACTGAAAGTTGTGTCAATTTATGCTTGGATTTATTTACATAAAAATATGGAGCCGCGTTTTGTGTGAGTATTATTATTTTTTTAACACGCGCTTGTATGCCGTTTTGATTTTGAGAATATTTTCAACAAACATTAGACTATATTCTGTGAAGTTTGTTTCTTGAATAAATTTTTTGTTTCTTTTTGCTATAACATGGAAAACAATGGTGTTCCCATATGGCACCACTAAGCGCTTCCTAGGTCAATGTTACATCACATTTTTAGTTGAATTTATTTTCAATTATTTTAGAGGAATTACGTTGAAAGAGGCGTTAGATCTCGCTTATGAAGAAACTGAGAGTGGTGTGGAATTCTCGGGAATTTATATGGAACCTCCAGAGAGCAATGTATTAAAACCGATTAAGATTCAGCGGATGAAGACGACGCTGGCTTAGTAGATAATGTAAATAGGCGTCAACTATGTTCAGGTGCAGAAATTCTGATGTCTGATAGAACAAGAATTGGTAGTGAGGAAGATCCAATTACTGTAGTAGATAAACCTAGTACAAGCGCAGTACCAACTTTTAACGCGGAGCCCACAACGCGACCACAAAATTTAAATTTTCTCCAGTTAGGAGATTTGGAACCTGACCATACCGAATTTCCAGACGGAAACTATAGTAAATATGCTTTTTTGAGCTGCGTGGATTTTTTTAAATTCTTTTTCTTTGATGAGCTGTTGCAAGAAATAATACGACAAACGAACAAAAATAGCGCATCTCCAGAGGTATCAATCGAAGAACTGAAAGTTTTCCTTGGAATTCTTATTTTGAGTGGGTATAATAACTTACCGTCCAAGAGAAGCTATTGGGAAGCTGCGAATGATTTGCGAAACGTCCTGGTCGTAGAAGCAATTATTAGAATCCAGCATAATATGTTAATAATTTTTATTTCCAGTCGTATCTCACATGGTACAAAAATCCCCCAAAAGCTTCTGGAAGACTCCCCAAAGCTGCAGCAAGCGATTTTCATGTAAGCGACGATGATATATACGATTATTTAGATCATTTTGTGATTCCGGTGCCCGATGAAGCAGATGTTCAAGTCGGGGGAGAACAATGTGCAACAGGTGCGATGTGGGACTCTGTTTGAGAGTTTTCGGGGGTTTCACACCAAATAATATTTGAATTATTTCAAATTTCTATCGAACCGAAAAATATGTAGAAAGTGCTTAGTGGTTCCATATGGGAACGGCCTTTTGCGCAGTTATTTTCGGTTTTAGAACATAAATTTTCCAAGACATTTTCAAAGAAACTGTTTTTTCTTTGATGTTTCGTAATAAAATTTTTATTATCGGCGTTAATGGGTTAAAAAATATCTAACATAATAATAATAATAATAATAATAATAATAATAATGTATTATTTAAATATTTTAAAAAGCGAACTGGGAACAATAAATGCAAAAATCTCGAAAACGCTAGCTCGAAGCGAAATTGACAAGGTACACCATTTTTGGATAAAAGTGATGAGAAAATTTATATCTTTAATAAAAACATAATTAGGTACACTAAAGCGCTGAAAAATTGCACTTATTTCTATGTACCATCGTGCCGATAAAAAACTAGGACTGCAAAATCTCAAAACTGGGAACGGAAATACATATCTCATAGACTATACAAGGTGCTCGACTGCTGTAAAGGTAAAAACACCTAACTTTTAGAAAGTAACCTAGGTTATATAATTTAAGGTTTGTATTTTGCGATACGAGGTGGCATCAAAATATGTTACTTGTTTTATAAAGTTGAGCGGAAGTTTATATGGAGGAACTAAATGTACGACGCATTTTTTATTAAGAAAAAGTCAAATGCTTTATTTAAAGTAGGTATATTTAATATCGCCAACAAATGAAAATAAAACTGAATAATAAAAGAAATTTAACAGAAAGTACAAATATACAAACACAAAATTTGTCATAGCAATTAGTATTCTTCGATGTTCATCTTTAGCAAACATTCTAGGGGAACCTGAAACTGCTCCTAATAATAGTTCGATGCCTTGCTATTTTTTGTTTTGCCAACAACACGGTATTTCTGTTTACTCCCAGTTCGCCTGCAATATTCCTAATAAAAGCACCATCTCGCAACCGAATGTAGATAATAGCCTTTTGCTAGGGGGTTAATTGTGGCATATTTAAAAAAAAATGTGCTCGATAATGATAAAGTGACAATCTATGTTGACATGTAAAATTTGTATATGACATTTTACTGGTACCAGACCCGACAGTAAATAATTCCTAATAGTTAAGGAGAAAATATGAAATTTTGCTGTCCTAGTTTTTTATCGGCACGATGGTACCTAACCGGAGTGTAGCAGCGAGCGCCATGTACAATCAAAATCACTCTAAATTGTTAAGAAATCAAATTTCTCGCCCCAAAAAAACTTTAATCATAAAATTTAATGCAAAAATATTGCTTAAAAAGTAAGTTAATCAGGAAAATAGTAAATACAATTTTCACTTGGATACCCTGTATCTCCGTTATTATCAACTTTTGAATTAAGCAAAGTTTGGCCAAATCGCAATATTTTTACCCAAAGAATATGCAGTTTACTGTGTACTATTAACTTTGGTACGCCACGTACAAAAAAAGACGACCGACTTCTTTCCATTAAAACCCTAATAGTTACATATTTTTACTGGCCCTAATAAACCGTCTTACGAAGTCATGTTTTTAATTTTACTGATATGATTTAAGATATGACATGTCAAATAAAAATCAGTCTATTTAAGTACCTATTTTAAGTATATGACTCACATTTTAAACAATATCAGAGTATGGCATACTGGTTATATCAACCTGTGTTTTTTTGCTAAATACTATGACATTTTAAGATTAAATCGGTTAATATACATAAACCTAGCGTTAAATAATAAACACCTTAAATAACAAAAACTTATTTAAACAAGCATATTGGGTCCTTTGGTATATTATTTTAAGTCCTAGCTACATCTTTTATTCTTCATAGCCTTTGTTACCTACCATCTTGGTCAATTTCTTAAAAACCTACCTACTGATAAAATTCCATCCAGTGACTCAATACATTACAAAGCCTCTACTAGTTGAATACATTTTTTATACGTATCAATTTTAAATTGCTCAATGGCAGTCTGAATTATTGCTGAAAAAAGTAAAATGTAATTGTTAAGGAGGAACATATGGTGGCGGTTTCCTATAGGTGGGGGTTGGCTTGGGCCTGGGTTGTCTACCGTTTTCTTGACTACGGGTAAATGGAGGTGGCGGTTGATATGGTTCAGAGTCTTCTAGTTTTAACGATCCGCTCTTGCTGTATTCGGGCGGCGCCAGTGGCGGTTTCTCGTCTTTTAGAATGACCGGAGCCTTGGTACCGGGCTCGGGCTTCTCTTCTAGTTCCTCTTGGAAAATCACGGGAATACCTAAAATCATAAATTTACTTAATATTTGTAAAAATATCTAGTACAGCGGACATAAAACTGGGAATGACAAAAGGAAATGTATTGGGATCACTACTATTAATTTTTAATTTAACGCTAAGGAAATCCAGGCAGCAGTTTTCTCTAAAAAGTTTAACATTACAGAACCGGATATAGTCATGGCAGGACACGCAATCCCACTGGCTTCATCTATTAATTTGCTGGGCGTCAATCTGGGAGGAAATATGTCTTGGCACAACCACGTTGTGGCAATCGCCAAGATTGCTTCTCAGAGACGTGGTGTACTCTTCCGAACCAAAAAGTTGTACACACCTAAACACCTTTTAATACTATACAAATCCCAGATTTGACCATCACTAGAGTACTGCTCTCATGTCTGGAGCTCTGCACTCAAACATACTCTTCGGCTACTGGATTCCATCAAAAGGAAGGAGGCCATTCGTCTGATCGGAGACCACGAACTGACGAAGAGCCTCGACAGCCTAGAACATCGAAGACAGGTTGGGGATTTGACTCTCTTTTACAGATATTTCCATGGACAGTGCTCGTTTGACCTTGCCCTCTTAATTCCGCCCAGAGCGGCGAATAGCAGAAATACATGACGAACCACTGCCACCCATCCATATGTGGTTAAGCTTAGTACTCCTCGAACTTCATTATTTAAGAATTCTTTCATCTGGAGGACTAACGACCTTCCCGAGGTCGTGTTTCCTAGCGAATATAACCTCCAACGATTCAAACCCAACGTGAATCGGTTTATTCGCACACGAACCACTCCCAGAGTGCATTAAAGGATGTTTCCTATAGTGCTTATGTTTGATCATAAAAAAATTTAAAAAATCTACTATGTGGATGATACTACCTAGCTGATTTCTATCGAAAATAGCTCTACATCAATTAAGCAGATGATACCAATTTTCTTATTACGGCTCCCAAGTCAGCTTACTCTTGGCATGAATACTAAGATAGTCATGATGGAAGAAGATGATTGGTTTGCCAAAAATAAGTTCATATTAAATGTAGAATATGTGGTTACTAAATTAAATAAGATATGCTAAACTTTTTATCGAATAATCTTATCTAATAATTGGATAGATAAACATGTAAAACAGTATACTATGCAAATTTCGAAACAATATATGGAATTATTCTGTATGGAAAGTGTAGAGTATTTGATAGTTGTTTATACAGTGTCCACATATGGGGAAAAAATGTATTTTTCGATTTAGGCAAATTTAAATTGACCATAAGTTTTTGTTACAATAAAGACCAAAAATGACATAATTAAATAGAACACTGCGGCTTTTGTTAACTGTCAGATTTGACATTTTCTTCACAAAATGTCGAAAAATGGCATTTATTGATCGAATTTTAAAAAAAATATTTGGAAAATACGTTTGTAGGTATTGTCATTTTATGCCCACCTACTGAATTTGAATCACTTATGATAATTTTTCTTTTCTATTTATTTTTATTTTTTATTTAGTTTAAAAATCTGTGGAGCACACTCCTCATATCTTTAAAGATTTAATCAACAAAAAAAGTTTTGTTTTTTAAATAATAAATATATTGGAAACAACATATTAGATAATAGCGCCGTTTTTTTATAAATACGGTGGTGGTAGAAAACAAAACGTATCATAGGCGATTCAAATTAGGGAATGTGGACATAAAATTACAATACAAACAATTTTTCCAAATATATATTTTTTTTAAATTCGATCAATAAATGGCATTTCTCGACATTTTGTAGAGAAAATGTCAAATTTGACAGTTAACAGAGGCCGCATGTTCCCATTCAGTTACGTTATTTTTGGTCTTTATTGATGCAAAAACTTATGGTGAAGTAAAATTTTACATAAATCGAACAATTCATATGGTTCCCACTTTAATTGTGACAATGTATGTTTACAAACAACTATATTTAGTTGCAATTTTAGAGAACGATATAGAGGTAAATTTAAAGTAAATCGGCTTCTTACTGTCTCTGCAGTTTACATACAAGAATGAATTTTATTCTTTTTCAAAAATAGATATTTGCTTAGAAGTAGTGAATCACAAAATCTATATCAAACAAGAACTATGAATTATATGTTTCCTAAACACATACAGAGAGTGTACGAAAGTAGTTCTTATTACAACTGTACAATATATATATACTATTACATTAAAAACACTACTTAAAGACACTGCAGAACCACATATAATATTGACTAACATCTCGGAAAGACTCAAATCTATGATTATCGCAATATCATGTAGCATTTTTGACAGTATTTCCTTTTTTGTTATATATTATAATTCTGAAATAATGAAATAAAGAAAGTTTATTATTATAATAGATGGTAATTTCATTTTTAGATCGATTAGATTGTAATTATTTTTTCATTGTCACCAAATTGTAAACATGAAAAATGGAGAACCTAAAATGAAATATTCTGGTAATAATTTGTATGGAGAATATAACGATATAGCAAAAAATACAACATTTTTAGGATCTGGGTCAAAGTTAATCATATTTGGAACTGGCAGCACCTAAAGTGTGCATCCAGAGTAAGCTGCAATAACAAATTGTTTAAAAGAAATAGCGCGCAGTTGCTGTTATGGGAATATTTGCTCTATAATTCAACGGTGGACAGGGTATATAGCCCGAAGGATAGCTCTTTAATATTTTAGTTGTTTATCATGTATTTTATAAGGGATCATCTTCAGATGGCTATGTTATTTTGTTCTTTCGATATACATACCTTTATTTCCATAAGATTGTCTGCCATCCTCTTCAACATTCATTTTACCCATTCTCTTTTTTCTATATAGAATACAAGCGGCCACAGCAGCCACAAACAACATAATCGAAATGATAATGATGGGTATTACGAAAGTAACCATAACTTCACTTTCTGCCGCAGGAGGCGTTGTTTCTTCCACGGGTACCACAGTTTCCGGAGTTGGAGGAACCGGAGGTTTACTTTTACAGTTCCCTGCAATAATAGATCAGATGTTACTATGGATATATTACGAAGTTCTTCTTCTCAACAACTTCTATCAATAAGATCCACCGAGTATCGATAATAATAAATTAACCTGGTGCGTCCCACCTTGACAATTCGTTCGTCAATGTCACCGTCATTAAAAATGATTATTTCCCTCATTATGAAATATACCAATTAGACATGACCATTTTTGGATAAATTTTGTTTAGGTAAGTATGATTAAATCCTTAGACCAGCCCGTAGTTAAATGTCAAAATACCACAAATTTTAAAATTTTTTATTATCAATAAAATTCTTTGTTGTTGACTTTAATCTAATTTATTCAGCAAATAATCTAGCCGCATATACCGCTCGACCTATAAATTTATATGGATTAAACTATCCTAATTTTTTTTGCATGAGTGTACTTTTGGCAAATAGTTTCATGCATAATTTTATTTTTTTTATTGTGCGTTCAACTATTTACCAAGCAAAATCATACTCAAAGTATTTAATCGATTACATTTATAGGTCTTGTTATTATTTCTTCGTCCACAATAGTTCTAGGGTTAGAAGGGTATTAGTGGAGACATTTAATTTTGACAATTTTTCAGTCATAATCGGAAAATTAAAATATCGGGTGTCTCGAGTACTTTATGATGCCAAATTATAGTTCTCTATTCACAGCCAAAACAAAATGGCGGCGTTTTAAAAACTGGATAGCTATATTTTTTTATTATTATATTATTTAATTTACCGTATTAGAAAAATAAATATAACTTAGCAACAGTAGGAATAAGACGGTTACACTTTCTTGCATATTTCATTGTACTCAAATTCAAAATGGCGGATGGGCGCCATTTTGATGAAAAAAATTGCATAGGAAGTGAGATGTTGCGTTACATCATATTAACCGTCCTAGCGAGTAGGTACTTTACGATTCCAGAATCTTGTGTCCTTATTCGTACCCAAAACAAACTTGACGGCCTTTTAAAAAAATAATATTTACTGTTTTTTTTCCTGTTTTAGTTTAGATTTTATAACTTGTAGAAAGTAAATTTATCAGCTGGCTGATATTCATTGCTTTATGCATTTCCTATTAATTTTGGATCAAGATGGCGCCCATCCGCCATTTTGGAATTGAGAATAATGAAATATGCAAGAAACTGTAGCTCGACTTTGATTCCTGCTACACTATACCAAGTTGTATTTGTTTTTCCAGAACGTGAGATGAAAATATAAATAATATAAAATTTTTTAAAATGCCATCATTATGTTTTGGTTGCGAATAGGGAAGTAATATTCTGGTATCGTAAAGTACTCGATAGGATCTTCAAAATATATCGCAAGACCCCTCTTTCCATTCAATATTTTTTACCAAGATGGCACCTATCCGCCATTTTGACAGTTACAATAGAAAAAATAGCGGGTCAAAAGTCAGCATGAGGGGGGAGGGGGGACCTTAAAGAACCACTCTGTATATTATTACATGCATTTCTCTATAGTTGTTTTCTCTGATCGGTGTTTAATCTGATTATTCATTGTTTTATACGTTAAATCCCAAAAATAGAGATTTATTTAATCGATTTAAAAAGTCACGATCTTCTTTTATCATACTACAACAGCCGCGGATAATATTATGATAAGTAACTTTCATTTACCGATATGATGAACTTTAATTGTAGAGACAGTAAAATCAGGCGCCATTATTCGATGGACACGACTCGAGATGCTCCTGGATTCAGTGTTGTGTAATAGGTATTCCAAGCGCTTAATATCTTCTATGGGACATCTTTCAAATGGCAAAGATTTATTGAACCAGTAGACGACAGTCGAGTCGAACGTTTGCTCCCTTTTTGGTTTGAATGGAGGAAAATGGAAGTTATTTGGACTAGTTTCTTCAAAAATATCCTAAAAAATGAATATATGTAAGAGGACCGGTTAAATTGTAATCATCGTGTAACAATGATAACTTTTTGATTAACAGTTAACGGGGAAGAGTAAAGAAGGCAATTTTCTCATTGAATTACTTTATATACCAAATATACAGGGTTCTGCAATAGTGCGTCAGGCTTCCATAGCTCCTATACTCATATAGGAATTTAATTCGTAGGTACATTTTAGGGAAAGAAGATTATTCAAATATAAAATGGTTTAACCATATACAGCATATTTAGCTTTGATAATTTTTAAAATTGCATGTGCGCTTTAATGTACCTATAATTAAATATTGGTTTATGTAACAGAAACTATCTACTATAACAAAATTTAAAAATTATAGTACCTTTGAAATTAAAAAAAAAATTACCTCCTAATTTCTTGGGAGCATACAGAGCAGGTCAAAATAAACCTAATATTTCATAGAAGAAACATTCCTGTACTAGTACCCAGCGGCTTTCTTTTGTGGCCCTAACTTTTGAACCGACATGTATAATTTTAATGAAATTTTAATATTTTATTCAGGCCATCAAGAGCCATTATAACATACTACACAGTAGATGTTTTACATCGTCAGGGAAGTCAGGAACGGACTTGCCGTCACAATGGTTAAGCCAAAATTTTGAGCGGTGTCATTTGACAGAGTCGAATACCTATTTTTTAAATACTTTGGTCATTCCTCTTTAAAAAAGGGACTCTCAATTTATTCCGATAAAAATGTCGGTTTTCGAGATAAATCGGTTTCTATGCGAACACTCAAACATTGCTAATGCTAAAAATCACGTTGAGAATTTCATTCATCGGCCAAAATTAATATTTGAGCAATAAATAATATACAAGAAATTACTTGTAGTTTGGAATTTTATAACATCCTAATGCTAAATTTTACAATTACCTGTTTGTGTATATCATAATAGAAGAAAATAGTAATATGTCCCGTATTTAAAAAAGATTAAGCTCATGATGGCTCAAAGACGAAACGTGGCATTAAAGATCTGATCTTGTGGAGAATAAAAGTAGGAATGTGAAAGTGTAATTTATTTTTGGACATCTCTTCGAACAAAATCTAGAAAAAATAAAAACCGAAACGCAAAATTCTAGATTTTTCCAAATGTTTTGAAACCCCCGTATTTATTTTTAATTTTTTACAGCATACTGTTGGGCCCATAATTACGCAACATTGCCCCAATTTATCGACTTCGTATCTCTTACCGTTCCCGAACCCGAAAAAACCCGAAGTCCCAATGCTGCAGGACGAATTTGTTACGCCCTGTATAAGTAAAACCTAGTGACGGCCCACTATCTCCATTTAGTTGTCGGTTTATTCTGCAAATTATCGTAATTATGTGTTAAATTTATGCCTCCAGGGCGTGGTAAAAACATTACTAGCTAAAATTATAAAAGTTTTACTTATTGCACAATTATGGTTCTTTGATTTACAAAGTACACGCTAAACAGAAAAACCGTATATAAACCACCTTACTATAACGTTTAATTAAGTAAGAAAAAACAAGGGTAGTTTATGCAGAAAAGGTTATAATATGTACTATCCACAACGGCTAACATGTTTTATTACAGGATGTTGAAATTATTTATTTAAATCGTTATTTTTTTTATCTCCGAAAGTAGGTATTTTCGATATTTTAAATTTATGAATGTGTTAATATGATATAGAACAAATCATATTTGAGTTAGAGAAGTTCTATCCACCACCAGTGACGTCCCAGCAAATATTAGCCGTCTGGTCAATTCTATATGAAATCAGTCTGATTCGGTTTTCTTGTATTGATTAAAGCAATTCAATTCAAATAGACTGCTTATTATTAATATTGATAATGATCAGTTTTATAATAATTGTAAAAACCATTTTTTTTGCAGGGACGCCACTGGTTGATCGATAGAATACCTTTTCTAACTAAAATATGTTTTATATCCCATTAACACATCTACTTTTGGGGATTTTAAAAAATAACGATTAAAAAAAATTCAACACCCTTGTAGTAGTAGTAAAAATTGTCGCTGCGGACATACCATGTCACTAAGGAACACGATGTATATATTTTTCATTTCATTGCACCTCTCTTGCCTACTGAAGGAATATTATCTACGACTATAGTATATAATGTAGGTATTATACTTCTGGTTTTTGCAGTATAATGCCATATATTAGTCCCTTAGGGAATAATAATGAGGGATTCTCTTGCACTCCAATCACAAAATTTCTCAAATTAAGTAATACTATGGAATCAAAAAACTCAATAGTGTCAGTGTATTGAGATGGATGAACATGAAGAGTCTTTTACTTCTGCGCCTCCAGAAATTGTACAACTAGCTGCAGTAACAACATCTACCTTAACCGAACAAACCCAAACAAACCTTTAATTGCGTCTTCGAAAAAACTCCAACTCATTTTCCGAAAATATTCTGCTGGCCTATTTCACTGAATTACGTGCAAAATACAAACATCTTCATTATGATCATTCTATTCAATAATTAAATCTATGCTGAGAATAAACAATGACGTTGATCTGGAAAAATTCGGCAAACTACGAGCGTTTTTAAAAAGAAAATCTGAAGGATTTCAAGAAAAGAGGTCTTCCGCTCTGACCGCGGAAAAAATTAGGAAATTTATTGACAAAGCTCCTGATGAAATTTTTCTTTTGCATAAGGTAAATATGCATATTTAATCTGATCTACTCGTATTCAAAAGCTCATATTCTTATTTGCTTCAGGTTATATGAATTGTTAAAATGATGGGCGCATGCCGCTCAATCGAGCGTCATCAAATGAATATAGGAACCGTGAAGGATTTCCAAACAGAGTTATTAATAACAATACAAAGACAAAAACCAAAATTGTACGAAAATTCACCACAAACAGTACGTTTTACAATATTGCCAAGAAGTAAATCGATCTCCGTCCGTCACATGTAAAAATCAATGCATTCTTTCTAAATTATCAAAAAGCCAAATGTACAATAAAACATATAGCTTTCTTAAGGACCGCTCTCTGCAAGTGGCGCTTGACGGATTTCTCTCAGACACTGTCACCATCAATGCCGATGTTCCTCAAGGGTCTTTATTGTCTCCCACTCTATTCTTACTCTACATTAACGACCTTCTAGTGAAAACTAAAAATCCGATATTTAGCTTTGTTGACGATAGCACATTTATCTCATCTTTCTCTTTGAATGCACAAACATCGGCTTCCGACGCACATCTTCGCAGACAGCATGAAGCATCACGCCTTAACAAAGACCTGAAAGAAATTTTGGCTTGGGGTGACAATAACCAAGTCGAATTTAACAATAGTGAAACCCAGGCAGCAGTTTTCTCTAAAAAGGTTAACATTACAGGACCGGATATATTCATGACAGGACACACAATCCCACTGGCTTCATCTAGTAATTTGCTGGGCGTCAATCTGGGAGGAAATATGTCTTGGCATAACTACGTTGTGGCAATCGCCAAGATAGCTTCTCAGAAACTTGGTATACTCTTCCGAACCAAAAAGTTGTACACACCTCAACAACTTTTGACTCTATACAAAGCCCAGATTCGACCATCACTAGAGTACTGCTCTCATGACTGGAGCTCTGCCCCCAAACATACTCTTCGGCTACTGGATTCCATCGAAAAGAGGGCAATTCGTCTGATCGGAGACCACGAGCTGACGAAGAACCTCGACAGCCTAGAACATCGAGGACATGTTGGGGATTTGACTCTCTTTTACAGATATATTCATGAAAAGTGCTCGGCTGACCTTGCCCTCTTAATTCAGCCCAGAGCGGCGAATGGCAGAAATACACGACGAACCACTGGTTACGCTTGTTACTCCTCGAACTTCATTATTTAAGAATTCTTTCATCTGGAGGACTTCATCCTTATGGAACGACCATCGATTCAAAACCAACGTGAATTATTATTATTATTCGCACACGCACCACTCCCAGAGTGCAATAAAGGAATTTTCCTATATTGCTTGTGTTTGAGCATAAAAAAAAAGAAAAAAATAGGAAAAAAACAAATTTACAGATATTGGTAGACACATTGCCAAATATTTAAACTTGCCAAATCAATCCTCAAAGTTATACCTGCCATTGTTATCGCAGATCATCTACCACTCTGTATGGAGAAGGCGACATAACTGGATTAAAGCGTCATGGGGACTGGAGATCTACATAGGTAGCTGAAGAATACATTGATCAGTCCATGAGAAACAAGACAACTACAGCAAATACTATTGCTAAACAGATATATAGTAATGCAGCATCTTTTCCTTTACATCAACCGAAATTCCAAACGTTTGTATTGAAAACTCTTCCAAAATTAATGATAGTTCACGACAAATTCACTTTATTAATTGTACTATTACTAATTTTAGTGTCATTGACAAATAAAGTCGTTCAGTAAAAATCTCAAATTAATTAGTTAGTAGTAGATAAAGTAGAGTAGACTATTCGCAATAATGACAGCTATTCATTCCTCAGAATGTTACTCCCTCGCTCTGGCTCGGCTCGTAAATATTCCTTGGGAATCATTACTGACTCGTGGTATAATCTACTATTGTTACCTACCATTAATTTCTCCACAAATTTCTTCTGAATAGCTGCATTATTAGAAAACGTTTCATAAGGAACTTCAATGGTCATACTAAATTCAACGTTGTAATGTTTTTTAGGTGCCTGATGGACGACCACTTCCAAGCTGTCTTTAGCGCTCATTCCGCCAGTGTCGACACAAACCAGGAAGTATTCCGTCCTGCCGACCTTGCGAGGAATACCGAAGAATTCGCGGTTCTTGCTGTCGAATTGCAACCAGTTGATTGGAGGGATAGGCTGGAGATCAGAAGTTTGGAGGGTTATGTTGAGCATTGACGGATCTACATCTTCAGGGTCATAGAATGTGTCCTGTAAATATAAATATATATTGAAAATTTTAAAATATTTTTGTAAACGTAAGCTGACAAGATTCTATTTATTTAAAACGTTATTTCCAAGAAACGTAGGATTTAGGGAACGGTAAGAGATACGAAGTCGGTTAAATTAGGGCAAAGTTGCATAATTATAGGCCCAATAATATGCAGCAAAAAAATCTAAAATAAATATAGGGGCTTTCAAAATATTTGGAAAAATCTAAAATCTTGCGTTTCGATTTTTTTATTTTTTCACGACTTTGTTCGAAGAGATGTCCAAAAATAAATTTCACTTTTTCATTGTTACTTCTTATTCTCCACAAAATGGCATTATCAGATTTTTAATGTGACGCTTCGTTTGTTTCGAAGAAACTGAAGATTTTAGAATTATTATTGCTATTTTTGTCCTTAATTATAATTATTACGTACTACTACTGTTATTTTTATTTTAAACTAGTATTTGTACTTAGTGTGATTACAAAACTATAATTTACTTTATTAATACAAATAACATTTGACTCTTAAAGGCAGCACTTCCTTAAGACTTTTAAGAGAGGTATTAAGTTTCACATTTTCGAATTTTAAAAAAAGTAAATTATAGGAACGTACTTGGGGTATTTTAATGAAGATGGTCAATATAAGGAACAAAACGTCGGAAAACCAGACAGTGTGGAATATCGCTGAACGTAGATTTAGTACCTCTTTCATAATTTAAAGAAAAAATCCAGGCCCTTATTTAAAAACATTAAGTTGATGATGGTGACCCAAAGACGAAACGTTGCATTAAAGATCTGATGATGCCATCTTGTGGAGAGTAAAAAATAGCAATGAAAACGTGAAATTTATTTTTCGACATCTCGTCGAACAAAGTAGGAAAAAAATAAAAACCGAAATACAGAATTTGAGATTTTTCCAAATATTTATTTTAGATTTTGCTGCGGCATATTATTAGGCCCATGATTATGCAACTTTGCCCCAATTTAACTGACTTCGTATCTCTTACCGTTTCCGAAATACCAATGGAGAAGGACGAATTTGTTACACCCTGTATACTATAATATTATAAAATTATATTATATTAAAAATATAATTATATTATATTAAATAGTACAGCAATCATTGGTGAAATATATTTCCTGATATCAACTATTTCCCCTTTTCAAGTTAATTTCTCAGTCATGTGTAAACCATGAAATTTTGTACATTTTTGTAATAGTATTGTTTTTAAATATTATTGGAGATAACATATTTCGCCATCTAAAATATTTCTATATCGTATCCATAATGACATAAGGCAAGGGCGGATCCCGAACTTCGGTTTGGGAGGGGGTCATACAAGGAAAAGTTACGAAAAGTAATACCCTGCCGCGTTAGTCAAACCGATATATATGGTATTTTTCGTGTTAAATTGTTAGTTGGGGGGGGGGGGGGGGGGTCGTGACCCCCATGAACCCCCCCCCCCACACACACACCTGGATCAGCGCATAAGGTCGTATGTTCAAATAAGTAGTTTTGAGATAAAGGAACTTATTAATATTGGAAAATTTCAAAGTATATTTTTTGTTTTATGTGCAATATAACTATGTTGATTTTAGATTTATTATCAAGGGTTATATTTTTAACATTACGCTTGTCAAAAAAAAAATTGTTCGATGAAGATATTTTGAAAAAATAATGCACATTAGCTTATTATTTACGACTTTGTGTGCAGCTGCTTATTTTTGTTGAGAGAAAATGATGGTTTGTTCGGCTGAATCATTTCTCGAGACATAAATGAAACTTTTCACCGAGCTTTGTATGCTATTTTATTTACAACCATACCTTTAAAATGCAAATTATGTTTTTTATGATAAAAAGTCAGAAATTACATTACATAGAATATTACATACAGGGTGTTTTTTAATTTAGTGCTTAATACTTAAGGTTGTGAATCCTTGGGTGATTTTAAGAAGAAAAGTTAATATTAACATATGTTCTGAAGCTCTTCATTTTTGAGCTACAGAATGTTAAAATTTAAACAATTTTTAAGAATTTGTTTGCTTCTTATTTTTTTACGCGAAAACGGAAACAAACCCGAATAAGCTGGATTTTAAAAATAAGTTTGGTTTTAAGAAGAATCAGTAGCGTACCATTTATTATAATTATGATAAAAAAGTTATTGTTTAAGTTTTAACATTCTGTAGCTCAAAAATGAAGAGCTTTAGGACATATGTTAATATTAACTTTTCTTCTTAAAATAATAATAATAATAATAATAAGGATTCACAACCTTAAGTATTGGCACTCAATTAAAAAACACCCTGTATATGGTCGTAAATAAAAATACGAGCGAACCTTAGAGAGCATACTTAATAAGTCTATTGTAGCTTTGATTGCTTGATATTACCTTCAAGTTGCCGTACATACGACCTATGCAATTCTTAGATATTTCGGTTAAATGTCATTTGGAACGTTCGGCTGCATTGCAAAAGAGACAAATTTTACATACAATGATGTTAATATCTCACATCGGTACGGCCTTATGTAATTCTGGAAACGATATGTGCATAAACCATTTTTATGTTTACATTTATTTATTATTTCTTGATTACTCACATCCTTTACTTTATAGATAAGCATTTCTCCGAGAGTGGCATTCACTTTGTCCACGGCGTTACGCAAAATAGGGGAAAAGTTGGTGCTCGGAGTCACGGGTGGCGCCGGCTGCTGTTCACATATGCTTAAGTCCCGATTAATAACTTTTTTCACTCTCAAATCCGGAGCTAACATTAAGCCTAATTCTCTTGATGGATCTCCTCGATCATTGGCGGTCAGCATCTAAAAATAAATATTGATGTGAATTGTCAAATGAAATCTTGAGATTCACTTTTAAACTAAGAATCGTTCATTCACAGGTTTTTCGATTCTTTTGGACGCCCGATACATTGATAATCCGTGACATCCAGTAGCTTGAATATAATAAAAAATATATAATTTTACTTTTGAGGTTAGTTCACCATTTAAACTATTTTTCCTTAAGAACTGCGTTCAATCACAGGTTGCCAAGCAGGCACTATTTTATGCGAACATTTAGCCAAATATACTTAGTTTTTTCTAATCTAAAACTGGATTCGTCAAGTTAACGGATTGGAAAACGCTATGAAAAAATTGCGTTAAAAAATATAATGTTATAAGAATAATAATAACAATTTTAAATATGAACAATTTAAAATTTTTTTGTCATAGATCTTCCTGAAACTTGTATAAATCAATAAATTAACTAAAAAACTTTATTATTAACGGCTAAAACTTCACGAAAAGAAATATTGATCAGCTGATGACTCTCGTCTCTTTCTAACCTGCCAAAAAGCGGCATACTTTTTAATTAAATTGCATACATAGATGGCTCCGATTGATAATTTGGGATCGTTTGGGATCCTCATCTTAACACTGTCGTTGCTAGCTCATAAAGGACATAAGACAGTGTAATTTTCGGATTAAGAATTCCATAAAAAACAGGTCATGGAATATTTTTGTGACTTACACACCAAATAGACAAATCTTGAATATTTTTGTGACATCCCCAAATGTCTATACCTACTCAGCTCATTTTGAACAGGAACCAACATTTGTGTATTTTCAATTAAATTTCATAACTCACCGGTCTAAAGGGCATAGATAATGATACTCGTAAATCACAAACATTATCAACTATTCCTAGTCTGTCCCTTATTTTTGCTTCTTAAATTCTAATTGACACTTGACGTTTATATCTCTGATGATGAGCGAATGCACCACAAAATAATATAATTATATTGAGACTTAGTGGCATTTAAATTAATATATTTTCCACTGTTTTTAACCTGAACAAACCCAAAAACTCGAAACAAATTACGCACGAAAGGAAAAGTTCCATGCGGAGCTGCAAGTGCTTATTTTCATCAGTGCGTAAATGCACTACAACTCGAATTATGTACCGTACTTTACCTACGGTCATATTTATTAATTTTAAAGCAAAATTATAGGCTTTATATCTCTTTAAACAATATTTCTGAGCAATATTTCGTCAACAACAAGAATCGTGCGATTTACTTTACAAAAACCGTGCGAATTACCTTACAGTACGTAAAGTTTAAGTGTTGCTTTGAATCACAGGTTGCCAATCGGACACTATTTTACGTGAAGGTTTAGCGGAATATACTTAGTTTTTTCTAATCTAAAACTGGATTCGTAAACTTAAAGCATTGGAAAATAGCATGAGACTGTTGCGTTAAAAAATAGAATGTAATACGAATAATATTAACAATTTCAAATATGAAAAATTTTCAAATTTTCATCCGGATATTCCCCAAATTTGCTTGATACCCCCGATCAACATGTCAGACAATTTAACTAAAAAACTTCATTATTAACGGCTAAAACTTTACGAAAATAAATATTGATCAGCCCGATGACTCAACCTGCCAATAAGCAGCAAATTCTTTAATTGTTGCAACTTAGATAGCTTGATAATTTAGGATCCTCATCTTAAGGGGGTCGTCTACCCAGAAATTTGAATATTTCGGGTTTTTTTTTCACATAAATTTGATCTCTAGGGTTTCAAGAACATTTGTGCCAGATGATATTTTTTTTCTTCCATAATTAACGGAGATACAGATGAAAAGGCAAGCGCTCTCAGGTAAATATTGTTTCACGAAAAATGGATATAACTTAATGACTGCACTAAAAGTACCTGGGGCCATCCCATTATTTATGACCGTTTGTTATTATTATGTGCAAAGGACCGGATTGTAATAATTATAATTAAATATAGGCACATCAGGTAGGTTAGGTTGCTTAATTTATATTTAAATATATTTTTGTGGTAAAATTTGTTAGTTTTTGAGGAATGGTTCAAGAATTGTCTTTTACTAAACATTCCTCAGAATAGCGTGATAGTAATGGACAATGCGAGCTATCACAGTCGCCAATTACATAAAGCTCCAAGCTCAAATAATACAAAATTGGAGATTCAGAACTACATATATATATTTTGAAGAAAGTTATAAAAAAGTGATCTTTTAGAAGTTTTAAAGACATTTTGTATAAAAAGGATATGTTTGTAACACATTGACAGAAGAAATTGGACATACAGTGCTACGACTCCCACCCTATTATTGCATTTTTAACCCCATAGAGCATATGTGGCACCAGTTAAAATCACTGGTTAGGTCTGAAAATATTTCTCCGACTTTAAGTTCTAGTGTTGTAGAATTAATACGAAAATGCTTTAATGATATTCCCCCAGGTAGTTGGAAAAATTCAGTCCGTCACGTAATAACTGTAGAAAATTCGTATATTATTCTGGATCGTATAATTAATCCAATTATAATTAATTTTGATGAGGATAGCGATAGCGAAACAGAACTATCTATAGAATGACATTTAAATGTAAATAAATATGACTAGTAATATTTAAAAAAAATGTTATTTCATTTGATTACATTAATATAATCATATCATTACTGTTTTCCTTAGTCCGTCCCTTCATACTTCACTTGTTTATTGCCAAGCTCTTGTCGACACAATGGGACCGACCCAGGAAATCATTAAGTCGTATCCAAATTTCGTGAAACGTACTGTACTTAAATTAACAGTACACATTCTTTATTAAGCATATGTACTGCTAATTCGTAGCAACTTTTTTGAACTACCATTTGTAAGTAGCAGTAGCTGCTTTAACTGCTAATCAAAACGAACAGGTTTGCCCTTCTCTAATTCTGGGGGTATTTTTTAGTGATTTCGACACTACCGACTGCTGTTCTGACTGTTGGAAATGCGCCAGCTTATCGAGAACGGTTTACTTGAAATTTGTATTGCCGTGTAACTGTTTTGTTTCCAGAAAGTTGCTAGTTTGTTGTGTTTCTGTTTTATTGGATGATTTTGTTTTGTTGGTTTGGTGTGGACGCGGCATAACGTTTTTTCTTACCTTAAATATCTCTTCAATTTCACTCCTGGGACAATAGTTTGTGGGTAGAGAGTCGTTCGACCATGCGAATATCACAGGCTCGCTAGTATGATTAATATGTCTTACAGTTATCTCAGACATATTTGTATTATAAATTCTACCAAGGGCACGCAGTACTTTCAATGACCAGTCCACATAGTGGGGATACTCTTGCGGTTTTTCTATGCGCAGGTTCAATAAAAACTCGTGGTTAGTAACTCGTTCTAATCTGTGCTGCTGTACTTGGATGGTCAGCTGGTCCTGCTCGTAATCTCCATTCTTGTCTACTGCTTTTACTATGTAAACCCAGTTTGATACGTCTTCTGCCAGAGGACTGAAAAATAAAGATGAAATGTGCATTGAAATCGCGTGACAATTTTATTTAAAAATGATACTAATAAAAAAAGGAATATAAGCTAGTGTGTGTGCACTGCTTACAAGGCAGGTTATGGCAAACTGTAGAGTCCAATTAAGGATGAAGCAATCGTCATTGAATATTTGGGGGAAAGGTGTACTTTAATGCAAGAGGCAGTACGTTTCTAGATGCAAATTATCGGATAAAAATCTCCAAAATCAGTGGCAAAATCTGTGTGTTAACCCAGTGTGCAGGGTTCGTCAATACCAATGTTTAGCTACCCTTAGTTTCTTCGTTTCTTATTTTATAGCCCAAATCGTTTCAATTACTGAAATTGTTTATTATCGATGCAGGTTGGTTAACGCATAATAAATTTCGCCGCGAAATTGAACTTCAGTCTATAAATAGAAGGAGCCAAACTTGCCCTAACCTGTCTGTTATCCTGATAAAGAAATTTATCTACGACGAGGGTTGCCTTTTGTCTATTTTTAAAGACTTTCTTTCTTGCGGCTTTTCCTCGGTTTAAATGCCCTTTTTACAAACTATATGCCTATTTTTCCAAATGAAATTATTCGATTCGTATATTGTACTTACGTTTACGTCTTACAGAATAAATGTTTAAGTATAAGTAAAAGTTTAATAATTTTTTTTTCATTTTTAGTTTGGAAAAGACAATTTAATTGACTAAACCTCTTTCATAAGTCAATTTTTAGTTGCATTTTAAGCCTTTGATCTTGAAAAAGATCATGTGTGCGTTTTTCTTAAATTTATAAATTTTTCTACTTTCTAAAATCCAAACGATATGTATAATCAATGGGAGTGGGACTACATACTTGGTAAAATAAAATTTACATTATGTAGGAAAGAAATAAGAAGAACTACTTGTAATGTTTAACAATTTTTCTTCACTTTTCTGACACGTGTATCGGCTATTTCAGGTCATTTTCAAATTAGTATAAAGACTAATTTAAAAGGAAATTTTACAGACATTTGCTATGCCTAATCTGAGTTGTAAATATTATAAACTTAGAATTAATGTTTTATTTGTTAATTATTTTTTAATTCTGACCCCTTTAAAGAAATTTCTACATAACATTTATATTTGGTACACTGTATACATATTTATGAATATCCGGTTTTTCACACGATTATACACAACTGAGTCGAGCTACCTCGCTGCCCTCACTGATACACTGAATTTTTAGTTGGTTCGTATCTCGACTATACGAAGCGGCGAAATTCAAATATGACTTGACAAACATCGTCCAGCCGATAAATTATTTCGATATAAATACTAATAGCGCGTTTATTCGCCTAAAACTTATGCAAAACATTACTAATAATATTGCCTTTTAGGCGATGTAATTTTTTTTCGATATTGTGTAAAAATTTTGAAATTGCTATAATTTCGGTTTATTTATTACGTGGCTATTTAGCAACAATTTTTCCAATAAAATTTGGTTTCTTCGCCGCCGAGCCCAATCTTTTATCTTTGTATAATTGTCTCCATATGTCTTCCAAACTAAATAGTTTTTTAGTGAGTTATAATGGCGCGGAGCTTTACAAAATAAATTTCATGTAACTGGTCTTAAGACTATTTAGTAAGTGCGTTTTGTTGAAGCTGTAAAAGTAACATTTCTTATTTGATTTGACGGAAACAACATTTGTCTTATTGTAACTTATTTCCAGTACAGCACATACATATAAGCAGAACATATACTGTACGCTGAAAACAAAAGAAAATTTAATTTTGACTTGCCCAACTATAGACTCGGACAAATGTGGTATGAAGCGATACATAATTATATTTCGGCTAAATCAGCGGTATGGAATTTAATAAATATGACTTTGCATTTTTAGTATCAACTGATTTTCAAAATAATTATATATGTACTTACAGTCCATACAGTTCCCTCCTTGAAGGATTAAACTGAAGCCACGAAGAAGACTTGGAAATTGGTTGTTCGTTAGTATCCAATACTTCATACGTCAAATTATATCCATCCTCAGCATCTTTAAATGTATTCTTTGGAATGACGAACCTAAAGACTTTGCCTGCTATAACAGACTTGTACTGTAACCTGTTTTCTATATATGGTTTGAAATTTCTTGTTGTTTCCGGAATATGTCTGTTAACTGGCTCTATAATTTCAGTCACAATATGTGACTCTGTTGTTGAGGGTGAAGGAATTTGTCTAACTGTTGTCACTTTTTGAGTTGTTTCTGTATTAGTAGTAAAATGTTCTGCGACAAGAGTAGTAGCATCTTGTGTTGTCGACAGAACATCTTGGGTTGTGGGAGGTTGAGTGGATGTCCGCGCAGCGGTAGTAGTAGTACTTGCTGTTGTTGTGCTTGGAGTTGTAGTAGTAGTGGTAGTACTTGTTGTGGTGCTCACAGAAACAACAGGCACGTTTTCTTGTGTAGTATTAATTGTAGTTTCTGCACGCTCTGCTGGAGATTCAGTGATTACATACGTTGGTGGTTCAGTATCTTCGACAATTTGGAACGTTGTTGGAGCTTCGCTTGTAGTTGTCGATGTGGTGAAATAGCTGTTGGTCGATGTAATGACTCGAACAATGTCAGTTTCAGGAACTTCTGCAAAAAAATTATTATACAGGGTTTTTCATTTAAAACTCTGAGGGTCAATATCTTGAAAATGAATGGATATTTCAAACAAAGTGGTCGTTAGGTAGGATCAATTAGAATTTTTTAAAGCTAACATAAACGTTTGAAAGAATTTTAAGACTTTTTTTGTTATTTACCCTAATTCGATTAAAATACATTTAATCATAGTTTAAGTTTAAATTTTTTTACCATCTATCAGCACTTCCTTAGTGGTACCCTTTGTCATTTCCATCTCGGTCGTGACACTCGATTCAGTTTCACTCAGTGCAGGTTTAACAATTTTTCTCGATAAATCAGGAATAATAGTTTCACTTTCTACAGGATCGTCTTCAGTATCATCTTCGTCATCATATGCGTCATAATCATATTCCGTATCAAAATCGAGAGCTTCGTGCGGTTTAGGTATATCTATCTTCGTCGGTCCAGGGTCTTTTAGTGCATGTGCTGTTGTGGTGGGGGGTGATTGCGATGGACTGGTTATAGACTCTTCAGGAACATGTTGCTCTGGGTTTTCCCTTATCACCTGTAAATAAAAATAAATTTCTACGTTATAAACTTACTTATAATGAAAACTATTTAAAGTTATGGACTTTTAATTATGGTGGTTTACGACTTCTCTTGCAAAAGATTCAGGGGGCCGGGGGCAAAGAGAACAATAGTATACCTCCAAAATTTTAATTCCTTCCATATCATACTTTAGTGACAATTATTTTTTATATAATGGTATTCTGCAGAAATAGAGTATACAGTGAGCGGCAAAAAGTTGGCCACCTGGGAAACTTTTCATTATTGAAATATTAAAAGATATTTTACACCGATGGTCTCTGCATGAAGTTTAGAGATGGATGATTCCAAAATTTATATTTTTCGGAAAAATATTCAGTAGGTATTAGTTTCATATTGTCAGGAATATATGAAAATGTGTTAAAATGTTCGAAAACAAAGGTAACAATAGCACTTAGTTTTATGAAAGTCCGCTCTGTTGTTCAAAATTAGACAAAACTGGCTTTCGTAAGCATAGTATTCTAGAAATAACTATAAATGTAAACATGGTTGCCAGGTACAGGGCCTGGCCACACCTAGTTACATGGTACTAAGCTTTTTAAGTTTATAAACGCATCAAAAATGGTTACTGATAACACAGCCCAACAAAAAAAATTGTCTTGGTGCCATAGAAAGAACAACTGAGTTAGTTATTTTGAATGCCGTGATTCCAAAAAAGATTTTCTTTGCATCAGCTCTAATTTTTGAGATAGAGCCTACTGATAATAAATTGTAATATTAATATATTAGACAATTATAATGGTCATAAATGTAATCAAAAATTTAACTAATTCCAAGACTAATGCCTTTTTAATTATACCTATTTATTCATAAATCACTGGAAATACGAAATCTTATATTGGCAAAAGGCGATATAACTATTATAGATAAGAAATAATTTTTCCTTCAATTTTTTTGCACCTGCAGATTTCTTATTTTCGTATTTGCAATTAGCACAAAATATACATTAGAAGGCAATAAAAGAGAATGAAATTGTATTCCGTAAGCCTCATAAATTAATTCGTTAACTTGGCTTGTGTCCTAGGGTATTAGTACCTATATAATCCCCATATACGGAATATTGCCTGTATCCATTTGTAAAATTTGGTTGAAGAATGGGGCGTATTCTGAATACTTGTCCAGTAAATTTCCTGCACTCAGCAAGGAGAAATTGACAGTCGGAATATTTCATGGACATCAGATCAGAGAGCTCATAAAAGCTTCACATTTTACAGAATCGATGACCGAAACTTAATTTAATACAATATGTGCTCTTTTGTTAAAGTTGTGAAAAATTTTCTCGGAAACAATAAACCGGAAAAGAGAGATAGTGGAACATATGCTCAGCAACTTTAACCAACATGGGAGCATTAAGATTCATTATGTTCACAGTCACTTGGAACGATTCCCAGAAAATCTTGTCGATCTTAGTGAAGAACAGGGGGGACGATTCAATTAGGATATACAAACTATGGAAGAGAGATATTAGGGTAGATGGGACATTCACATGATGGTCGATTACTGCTGGAGTCTTCAGCGAGACTGTTCTTTTCAATCTCATGCGAGAAAATCTTATAAAATGAAGTTTTTGGCTGATGCAGATTAGCTTATTTTTATTTATTAGTTTAAGTTAATTTAAATTAATAACTTAAGTTAATATTGTTAATGTTATTGACAGATGATTTTTGTATTTGTTGTGGTGTACAATAAACATTTTTCTTCCATTCCCGAGATGTTTTCTTGGTGGTAGCAGTAATATATATGCGATATAAAATACCCTTAATCTCGAAAATATAGCTTATGGCCCTAGTTTTTGAAAATCATCTGTTGGGGATTTGACTCTCTTTTACAGATATTTTCATGGAAGGTGCTCGGCTGACCTTGCCCTCTTAATTCCGCCCAGAGCGACGATTAGCAGAAATACACGACGAACCACTGCCGGCCATCCATATGTGGTTAAGCTTAGTACTCCTCGAACTTCATTATTTAAGAATTCTTTCATCTGGAGGACTACATCTTTATGGAACGACCTTCCCGAGGTCGTTTTTCCCAACGAATATAACCTCCAACGATTCAAAACAAACGTGAATCGCTTTTTGCGCACACGCACCACTCCCAGAGTGCCCGAAAGGATTTTTCTTATAGTGCTTGTGTTTGATCATAAAAAAAAAAAAAAAAAAAATGGAGTAAATCTGAGGTTATTTTTAAGTTTAGCAGGCTCAAATTACCTAGAAACAGTAACCAAATTATGCGTTGACCAGTGTAATAGATTGTTACCTTGGTTTCTGATCATTTAAGACTTCATTATATTCCTGAGAATATGATACTATGAAACTAATACTGGATAATTTTCTGAAAAATATAATTTTTGGAATTCTGGCTCCAGAATGCAAAAGAGCACAAGACTAAAATCTAAACACTTTTAAACTTAATAACTTTTTTCGATATCTCGTCATCTAATACTAATTTTCCATGACAAACTATATGGTTTTCAATTTTCCAGAAAAACGAGTAGTCACGTGACAAATATCAAAATAAGTTTTTAGATTAAAAATCATGAAGAAGCAATCGACCTAAAATTATTTTTTGAATATTTCAATAACA
This sequence comes from Barypeithes pellucidus, assembly GCA_963991005.1. Lineage (NCBI taxonomy): Eukaryota > Metazoa > Arthropoda > Insecta > Coleoptera > Curculionidae > Barypeithes > Barypeithes pellucidus. The sequence continues at coordinate 29,373,859 of OZ022556.1, read as the reverse complement.
AAAAAGTTTTCCATGTGTGGTCAATTTTTTGCCGGTCGCCGTACCTATATACAGGGTGATTCACGACGAGTTTGCATTAGAACTTTATGGAGAACTACTTAACACATATTTCTGAAACTTTGAGGATTTCGATTTATCGATACGCTCTCTTTAACTAAAATATTCACATGTTCCTGTCATTTCCGGCTATATCGGAAGTAGGTGTCAACTTTCGTTTTTAAATACATTATGGTAATTTTTATTATATATTTTGATTAACCATTAAATTCTAAGCAAATTTTATATTACATATTTTTGTATGACATTGCCAGCTTTTGAGATATCTGAACTTTTTCTAATTATTATTCAAATGCATAGTGATGAAATAATCCACATAATTTTTTTACCTTGGCTCTTGGACTAAAAAATTTTTGTTACCGAATAACTAGAAGATCCATCATTTTAAACTCGGCAGAAAATGCAGGGTGCAGTCACAATTCACGGTTCATTGTGAAACAATTCAACCATTAAAAACTTTCTTATTTTAAATGCAAATATACAGGGTGTTCCATTTAAAATAAGAAAGTTTTTAATAGTTGAATTCTTTCATGAATTGTGACACCCTGTACATTTTCTGACAAGTTTGAAATATTTTTGAGACTTGATGATCTTCTAGCTATTCGGTTAGTCCAGGAGCTAAAGTGAACAAATTATGTGCATTATTTCATCACCATGCATTTACCAAATAATTACAAAAAGCCCAGATATTTCAAAAATTGGCAAAGTTAGACAAAAAAATCTTCTATAAAATTTGGTTAGATTGATAATGGCTAATCGAAAAATATAATAAAAATTACCATGTTGTGTTTAAAAAACGAAAGTTGACAGCTATTTCCGGTATAATCGGATATGATAGGAACATGTGAATATTTTAGTTAAAGAGAGCGCATCGATAAACCTAAACTACCAAAGTTTCAGAAAAATATGTTCAGTAGTTCTCCATGAAGTTCTAATGCAAGCTAGTCGTGAATCACGCTGTATCTACTTTAATTAACCTTAGAAGCAAAACAAGTTTTAATAAATTAAAAAATTGTTTTGACAACAGTGTGTTCATCGGAGGGGAATTTTAATCACTTCGTCTTTCCCATTCGATGAAGACACTGTGTTGCCGAAACAATTCTCATGGTAAAATAAAAATTTAGCAAAGATTACAAAGAAACATACAGAAGACGTGGGACCATTTTCTTCACTCTGCTTGCTTTGGCCATGATGATGACGATGTGGATGAGAAGAAGAAGTTGGAACAGTGGTCGTTGTAACAGTATTGGAAGCTGTAGTGCTTGACGTGGATGTTGACTTTGAAGGCAAAGTAACGGGCTGCTTAGGGGCAGGAGGGTTGGACTCGACGTCTCCGAGATCATCTTCTTCCTCATATTCATCATAGTCTTGGTAGTAATCATCGTCATAATCTCCACTACCTAAAAACCAATACAAACTTTTAGTTTTATTTTCCTAGGTAGCTATCAGGGCCATTCTCGACTGGAACAACGGTTAATCGTGGGCTCCGAATCGGGATTCTCAGTAATTCGAGGTAATTTTGAGGGACTATCAACCCTGCATGCATTAAATATAATAACAAGTTAACTCACCATAGTCGTCAACAGCTGCTTGCCGTTTACTCCTCAAAATAGGTTCTGTTTCAGTTTTAACTCTCCAACCAAGCAAAGGTTGTCTTAAGACCTCCGCTATAGTCCCATCTCTCGCCTGCTGTTTAAGGCTGTGAACAAGAGGCGCTGTTGCCTCCCACAGACGACCATCGCATCCCACCAATACTTCAAGGTACGACGTGATTTTCGAATTCCGTATCTGAATGTTTCCCGGTCCTGCAAGTACTACTGCACTGTCAGTAATGTCATCTGTTTCTAGTTGTGGTTTTAACGTAAAGGCACTCTAAAAGATATAAAATGAATATAGATAGGAATGTGAACTGCGTAACACCTGCTACAGGATGTTGACATTTTTTATTTAAGTAAATCATTATTTTTTAACATCTAGTATATGGAATCCAATCCCGCACCCAAACTTTAATCCCGCAAACCTCCGGTATTTTTGGTAGACGCGTAGGGGATTCCCCGCCATGCTGGGCTATTGAAAATACGTTAAACAGAACGTGCGAAAGTAAGGTCGTTATCCTACTAGTATCTAGTGACATTTATCAAGTGGTTGAATATAATACACGGAATTTAAACAGCAATCACAAAAATGAGTGTCAGTGTAGTTTACAAAGACAATTAAGGTTCAAATTTAGTTTGGAATTATATTTTAAAGTCTGAAGATGATCTTACAGCTAAATGTAAGTTATGCCCTAGCATTATCAAAATCTCTGCTCGTTCCACCAAAGGTCTTCACACCCACTTACAAACAAAGCATAATATTAATTTGAAAGTCCAGAGCAGCAGCGGTAGTGTTGATATTGATAAAATAACACAGGAAATGAAAGCTAGTACCAGCAGTTCGAGTAGTTCGTTTAGTTCTATTGCTAAGCGCTCAGATGTTAGTGGTTCTTCTGTGCTACCTAAGAAAATGAAAATTACAGATTTTTTTTCATCTGAAAAAATTTTGATGGAGGGAAGAGTGTCTCGAATGGTAGCGGAAGATGGTATACCCTTTGGAAAGTTTATCACATCGATCGATATGCCCCAACTATTCGAATCAAAGGGCCACAAATTGTGTAAAATCTATTCCGCCGACAAGTGTCGAAGCTGAACGTGCGTTTTCAGCCGCAGGATACATGTGCAATAAAATAAGATCAAATCTAAAAGATGAAACATTAAACATATTATCTTTTCTCCGAAAATACTTTCAAAATCAATGTAACATGTAACCGTTAAACTAGTCGTACTATTGTATTGTACCTATAGCCACTAAATATTTTCCTGCTACTATACTCTGTTTCTAATTGCACAAAACAACTTTTTATTAACATACAGCACCCACATCGAGTCCCGCAAATCCCGCGAATCCCGCACGTTTAATCCCGCAATGTCAATCCCGCGAATTCACCGCGGGATCCCGCATTTGCGGGATTGGATTCCCTAATCTAGTACTACTAGATGTTATTTTAAATTTTGGTATGTGGTAATAGGATATAAATAAGGATCTTAAATCAAGGAAGATACGGCTCTGGTTCACAGTCTTTGAAAAATAGGAGGTTACGGCTTTGGATCACAGTCTTCGAAGAATAAACAATTCACATTCTTAGGTAGGTTGTAAACCATTACGTCGCCTTCGATCGTTCGGATTGTACTTTTTGGAACGGCCGTCTTTCATACCTGCTTTCAAGTTTGACACTACCAGATTAATAACCGTCATATTTGTCGTTATTCTTTAATAACATTTTTTGTTGTTTTTCAGTGTTTATGTGTTAAATTTAAGCATTGTTTGTTGAAAAAAATAGTAATTCTTAACTCAATATGGAGAGACTGTGTCGTTTTTCTAACCAAGACATATCAAATCGATCAGCTGTTGATGAGATGAGAATAAAAACAGTAACAGACAGAAGATGAAAAAAGATGGGGATTCTACAGATAGAATCCCCGTCTCTTTTTTGTTGTTTATTGTCGGAATAACAGGCGTCACATTGACGTGCATAAAGTAGATAGAAATACCTAGTGAATGTTTGTTTCAAGTCAGTGGATATAAACTACAGATTTTAGTTAGATCGACCTGTGTCGTAACTGAAAATATATATTTTTTTAAATGGCATTGACATTTTCCTATGTGGATATTTTTCTGATTAGTCTGGTAAATTCTGCATAAAAACGGTCTAGGCAGGTACGTAAAAAACTGTCTAGCTCTACTAGGTATTTACTTACATTTGGCAATCTTAAAAACTTTGCTATGTTATTTACTGCAAGAACTCTTTGTTTTGGTTTGATTGCTCGGATATTTTTATCTAGAAGTAACGTGAGTACTGTTCTATCTTCGTTTGATTTGCATTTTTCTATCGTTGTTGCAGTTTCTTCATTGTATTCAATTACGTTCACAACGATATTTTCAGACATTTTCGCCTCTCTAAAAGGAAGTACTGTGATATGTAAGATTCCTTCATCACCTGGTAACGGTATACCCCAGAAGATGGCAGTCTTTTTGTTAAAAATGAGCCAGTGCGGTAAGCTCTTGTTGTTGCGTTGTTTAGCCTAAAACAAGAGTAAATAAATTAAAATTGAAATTTTAGTAGATTGAAGTTCAACTTGGAAATGATTTTCAGAGAAATACAAATCAATAACTATGTTACGTAATGGCATTTGTTTTTGTGTCTTAACATCTTCATTCTTATAAAGGGTGTCAACGGAGGGGGGACCACTCATCGCAATACATGTAGCATCGCGCCGATTAAAAACTAGGACAGCAAAATTTCCTATTTTCTCCTTGACTATTAGGAATTATTTACTGTCGAGTCTGGTACCAGTAGTCATATACAAATTTTACATGTCTTGTAAAGCACAGTTTTTTTTAAATATGCCACAAATAACCCCCCAGCCAAAGGCTATTATCTACTAAATAACTTTTACCTACTAAATAACTTTTCTTTATAGTGCTGCTCTGATTCCCCTGCATGTTGTTCGACTTGAAGCCATTATACAGGATGTTATGGAAATGACTTATTGTATTTAAACCCGCAAATCACGTGATGAATACAAATTGCACAAAATAAAAATTACCATAAATGGCGCTTCCTATAAAAAATATAATGCACCTGGGAATTCAAGAGACCCGTCTCGAATATCAAAAACATACTAATGACGCGTTTCAAAAAGCGGGCAACGTTTGAGCAAGCAAGGTCGAGGCGGGCGGTGTGATCTGGCATCACTGCTAGTTTACTGCTCTATATACACTTGTTAACTGAAAACAGTCGTACATACGACGCGGTAGCAGGCGAATTAAAGAAGTTTTTACCTAAATAATTAGCTATTTGATTAAAAATATATATGTAGGCCTCCTTTATGACACCCAAGATGTCACTTATTTAAATATAATGTCATCTCCATAACACTCTGTATAGTACTAATATCTAATATGGTTATTGAAAATGTACCAAATTTGGCGGCATTTCGATTATGTAACAATAAAAAAACTATTTGTTGCACACTTAAGCTTCGTCCACACACAAGGTTTTACCTGACGTCTTAGGTCTACAAGTAAGACTGTCAGGCAAAACGGTTATAATAGCCCGGTCTACACATGCGGTTTTACCTGACGTTTTAGGTCTTCAAGTAAGACTGTCAGCCAAAACGGTTACAATAGCCCGGTCTACACATGAGGTTTTACCTGATTTTAGGTCTTCAAGTAAAACTCTCAGGCAAAATGGTTTTAAAACCCGTATCTACATACACAGTTTAGTGTTCATAATTTAGATCAGTTTTGGAAGGTCGCTATGGAGGAAACACTGCTGTTAGGTTTTTATTTTTGCCCGCATTCTCTGTATCAAGACAGATTGGTAATAACACGGACGTTTCGCCGGAACCAGTAAAACGTCATGTAAAACCATATATTAGACCCTGTCCACAATGTTTTAACTGATACGTCTTACTTAAAAAGTAAAACGTCACGTAAAACATGAGGTAAAATGTTAGATCCTGTCTACATCTAATGTTTTAACTGATATGTTTTACTTGAATAAGTAAAACGTCAGGTAAAATCTTATGTGTGAACGGCGCTTTATGACTACACTATATACAAGCAGCATAACGCCGTTATGATCGTGAGTAGTACAATTCGAGACCGTAAAATGGATAGCGCGATGAAGAGGACGTCTCCATCTTCCTCGAGCTATCCTTTTATCGATCACTTCGTACTACTACTCATGTATGATATTGCTCAAGATTTTAGTAATATTTACCACCAAGCCAGGCTGATTTATTCTCCATCTCGAATTAGACATTTGTAAATGGAAGACTTTTCCTACAACAGCATCGTATTCGTTGTTGTTCAAAACTCTTTTTGGTTGTCCCAGCACTTTGCTAGTCAAGTCATCAGTCAAATCAAAGGTGAAACCATCTTCTTGTGAGTGAATGTTGCCCCATGTCGATACAAATAAACAGGCCAAAAAGAGAATGAGCGAAATCTGCTGTGAAAGATCGGCAGTCATGGTGGAACTAGTTTTCTGTTTATGTCATATTTACTGAAAAAAAGAAAAAATATTATAAGAATAATCATCGGGTTTGTTCTTATACGATTTTCGTTGTTTAAGTTATAGCGTATTTGTTTTAAAGTTGTTAATCTCAAAGTGGAATAAAACGATCAATGGGGAAAGAAAATTAAAATCTGTTCCTCTAGTTTAATAACAAATTTAAAAAATCATTCCATACATGTTTCGAAGGCATAAAAACCTTCATCTTCATTGAAATTTAAATGAGAGGCGTTAGACATTGCCAAATTATAACTCGAAAAAAGAGAGAGAAAAAGAATTAGAAAATTATAGCAAAATTATCTTTTAAAGGTGACTGTTTTGAGTAGATGATACATGAAAAAGTAGAGGTTTTCTTAGCTTTTACCACAGAAATTTTTTTATCAATTAACTAAAAGTTAATTAACATATTATAATATTTAAAAAGAAATGTTATAGATTAATAGATTACAAAAAAATATTTGTTCTCTTTTTTGCAGTTATAATTTTGGCAAAGTCATAAGGTATCTAATTTAAAATTCCACTGAAGATGAAGGTTTATGTCGCCGAAACACGTATGGAATGTATTTATATCGGCATTTTTAACATGTATCACTTACAAATATTAAATTGACAATATTTCGCAAACTACAAATTATCGGAATAGACCACCTTACCTTATTTTTAATGCTAATTAGAAAATAATTATAAAATTTTAAGTCAGTTTTCTCAATTTCATTTCTAATCTTATTGTTTGAACACCCTGTATTAATAGTTGAAAAATATTATAAAAAATCTATTAAAGCAGATCCTTTTCAACAAGAGATCTAACTCATATTAAAAAAAGGCTTCCCGATAGGAAAAATTAATAATTCAAGTTCTGCAAACGTCATTTTAGATATAAAACCTTAAATATGGTATGGTCACAACGGAGCACCGAACATCGCCCTCGCCCATAGCCTGGTTCCATAGCACCGCACAATAGTGTCCACAACAGCGCACCGTGCCTAGCTCATTGCCTTGGCTGTCGATCAGTTTGTCTCTCGACGTCAAGATATAAACATGGACTGTGCGTTGTCATCTTCTTCCGATGAAGAAGATATTAATTTTAGACGCTAAATACGCGATTTATAAATAATAATAAAGTCGGTACAACCAATGAGCTCGTTTAGTTACGTCGAGTTTGTTCGGGTTTCCATGTTTATATCTCGATGTCGAGGGACTACTGTGCGAAGCTCAAGCGAGGCTGTGCGGTGCTATAGTGCCGTGCTATGGGCGAGGGGCGGTGCGCCGTTGTGGACACACTAAAACATGATATATGAAATCTGCCTAGAATCCTGCGTAGAATCCACAAATATAAGGGTGTTCCATTTAAAATAAGCAGGTTGACACCGACTTCTGGTATAACCGGAAGTGCCGCCATATTGAAAATATTTTAGCCAAGATGCCCCTATCAACATGAGCTTACTGTACATTTATACAATTTTCAAAGTTTTCCTATACATATAGTTTTTCATATCAACATCGCGGCGGTTCCAGGTGGGACACCCTGTATATCTAATAGTTACATACATTTTAAGAATGTGGTGCCGATACCGATATTATATCGGTATCGGCCACCAAAATATCGATTATCGGGTTTGTTCGGGAACAAACACCTTGTACCTTTCAAACAAATCATCTGCGGACCCATTTGATAAGAACTATTTGATTTATCTTATTTTTGAGTAAGGAATCACCACACGAGCGATGGCCATGTTTTTTGAAACACTCTATAAGAACATTCGCACAGTTAAACCGTAAGCACAAATGATTTTCGATAGAGTAAATCCCATCACTTTCCGTACTAAGTATACGGAATTGAGATCACTTTCCGAACGCTATAATTCCTGCTCCGGGTAATCGCCGTGATTCGTAAACACCTGTGTAACCAATGTAATTGTGTCGATCTAAATAAGAAGCTCAAATCTAAACGACCATGGATAAGAAAGCATATTCCTCCCAGGTAATCGGTTAAATCCATATGTGTACCAGATAAAAAAACCGGATACTTAAAATGAAATTCCAACGTATATGGAGTATGCAGTCGATAATAAAATGTATTTGGTTATCATACAATAATTCCGCAGGATACATGTTTCAAGAAAACACTTTTTTATCATTTTTATATTCCGCTAAAGGCCGCAGCAGAGTCTCCAATAATTTTGCAATTTTGTTGCTGCAAGTTAATTTGTTACATGAGAGTTGCAAACAATATGTCCGCAATTCTATTGCAGTTGTGGCTTCAACGGCGAGGGCGACGGTTAAACTCCGCAAAACACAACAAAAAACTGAATAAGAATATAAATAAACACGAATAAACGATAAATAATAAACACACGAGACGATTTTAAGGTTATTAATATTTAGTAACTTTTATTTTCGGTTGGTAATGTAAAAATTACTATGTTTTCCACCAGACTTGCAGTAGGAACTGCAACAAAAATCGAGCAGATCCGTTTTTTGTCAATTCTTGACGTTGATGTTACAAAATAAATCAGCAGGATCCTTAATGCGCATGACTTTTTGCAAGTTTGTAGCAATTGCAGAAAAACTTGCAGACTGTAATGCGGCCTTAACAAAATTAAGTTCAAATGGATTTTAAGGTGACACGATGATATCATGAACTTATGGCGTCAGGTCAACTTCCATGACAGCAAATGTTGACGCATCTTGCCGAATAGGCACCAACCAAGGAAAAATACTTTTAAAATTATATCTAAAACGAATCATTTTATCGAAATTGTACAGGATGCCCCATAACTTATGTGCCATAGAGCAACTGGAAATAGAGTCCGATTTATGAAAAAACATAGAGTTTGACGGTTGACAACCATAGATGACATAAACAGCTGATATCGGTAGATTCAAAAAGTTCCTAAATCGGTAGTGGGACGTAACAAGCTTACAAGACAGGTCGCGTGGTATTATTTGTGTGTGATTGGAACGATGAAATTGTGAAAGTAAGTTTTTAGGACTAATGGCCTATCTAGTGAAACAAAATACATAGTGATAATAAATTTAATTGTAAAATAGTGAAGAGTGCGAAGGTAAACTAAAAAAAGTCTGATCCTGTATCTAACCAACCTCGTAAAATAGAACAAATTCACCAGGTTGCCATAAATGACAGGACGTTTACTTTACTAAACATCAAACTAGCCAAAGGTCGGCAACCTTTTGAGACGGAAGAGCCAAAAGTTATAATTTACACAATTTCTCAGTTTTTAAAGAGCCACTAACGGCCGAAATTTGATATCGAAAGAGACACAACTGGACATCGAAAGAGCCGCATGCGGCTCGCGAGCCGTAGGTTGCCGACCCCTGGTCACAGCCAAAGCACTGGTGAAGACGCCAAATTGTCTTGCGTCGAAAACGAATTAAAACCTACATAGAAACATCCGACGACGGCGTCATTCGAGAGCTTCCGACAAACTGACGACGGTAACGACGCGTGTCACGGGGGAGGGGTGCGGTGAAAAGCGAGTACAAGTGGCTGAGTAGATGTAGAATCGTTGCCTAATCCTCGTTAATCGATTCAGAATGAATTTTTAATGTTTTTTTTCGATAAAATAAATAATATTTGCGTATGGAATTAAAGCTAGATTGATAAACGTCGATTGACGGTGCTGTTTGACGGTGACGTTACAGCTTAAACATATTGAAATGCATAAGACCGTTTATATTTGACGATGACGGTGCAGTCTGACGGTGAGTGACGGCCGACATAAACCAATTTTATCTTTTGAAGGTGGACGGTCGTAGCAACGTTCGTAGCAAGTTTCCACAGCCAATCAAAATCGTGTTTGCCTGTCACGTGATATTTAGTAAATGTTATTTTATTTTATACCATCTTATTAACCATTTTAAAGTGTAGGTACTGTTGATAAGTGTTGATAGTATCATACAGATCACATAAACACCAAAATTAATATAATCATATAAAAATACAGAAAAGCCGAGAAAAACAGGTTATGTTATCGTCGCCACCATCAAGTTTATAAATCCAGCTTTTTACGGCACCGTGAAACCGCACCGTCAAACTGCACCGTCAATCGTCACCGTCAAGTTTATAAATTAGCCTTAAAGAGCGGCAGCTTCACATCCAAAGAGCCGCATGTGGCTCGCGAGTCGCAGGTTGCCGACCCCTGAACTAGACCGATTAAGGGCCGGTTGTATAAAACAATTCTGAACTTAGGTTCAACCGAACGCCGATCAACCTGTGAACTACGTTCATTCAATATTACGTTGTTCAATGTAAATTGAACTTTAGTTCAGCTGAACTAAGATCAGTTTTTGTTGGCATTACTATTATTTAGTTACTGTTATTTTTTTTTTGATTTTTGACATAAAATGTAACCTTTTATTTGATGTTGATTTTGATGTTGTTAGAAAAAAAAAACTAAAATATTTCAATTATTATTTGCGGGGTGATACATTTCTAAAGCGGATAGAGCTTATTGATTCCACAAAAATTATACATAATATTAGGATATATTCTAGTTTTTCTCAAAAGATTCAATACGATATCTCAAGAACTGTACAAAATTGGTACAAAATATAAAAAATATATATTTGGTGTGGTAGGGGAGAGTGGGGATATTTAAACCCATTTTTGACAGTTACTACCCCATTTTTGAGTTGATAGTTTTAACGTTTTAACAGTTAGTTTGTTGAGAATAATAACAAAACAATAATTATTAGATCGTACATATACAGTATAGGACAAAAAACTGGGAATATTGCAAATTTTCTCTTCTATGTTTTCGTTATTAAGATTTGTCAGGGTTTACAAATGCATTTCTAGTTTAGTAACTTATCTATTTATAAGTTTATGACAATACAAAAGGTCATAACAGATACTTTCAAAGTCCATCAGATTGAATTTATTATATTTTTCTCGTTAAAAAAAAGTTTAAATACTTTTTAGATGTGAATACATAAAGATTTTATGCGCTATTTTATTGTGTACATCATAAACATATGGTATGCGGCTGCTCAAAATAGATACATATATAATAAAAGAAAATGAAACGGCGAATCATATTCATCTAAAACCCGATATCCCAGTTCCTGTTAATACAGGGTCATTTTCACGAAAATGTTCCATTTACAGTCTCTCACGATAGTGATGTCGATAGCGAACATTACACCGCGAACATCGGAATTATTCGGGTATTTTCAGGAAAGTTCGTTACCATTTTTCGAGAATTCTCGCTTAAAATTCGCTTTTAAGTTCTATTTATTACACAAAATAATATGCAAAATTTTGTTTCTTTATACGGTTACTTAATTTAAAGGTATTTCCTAGTGATCCAGAAAAATAGGTCACCAAAGCGATGAACCATTAATGCAGCTTACACGCCTTGTGGAGTTATTTTATCGACATTTTTTTTATAAATTTTGTGAAAAGAAACAAGAACTTTTGGTCGTGTCTAGATTACACTGGCGTCGTCTATTAATTTGCTGGGCGTCAATCTGGGAGGAAATATGTCTTGGCATAACCACGTTGCGGCAATCGCCACGGTAACTTGGTGTTGTGTACTCTTCCGAACCAAAAAGTTGTACACACCTCAACAACTTTGAAGTATACTGTATACAAAGCCCAGATTCGACCATCACTAGAATACTCTCATGTTTGGAGCCCTGCATACAAGTTAGAGGTGAGACGGTATTTTTTAATACCTTTGGTATTCAGGTTCGGAGTGGGCATTTTCCTTCAAGGTATATATTATGGGTAGGTTTACATAAGGACATAAGTTTATATTTTCAATAGGAAGTTCTAAAAAAAGTCATAAGTAAGTAGTAGTGGGTATTTTTTGTCCCTAGCAGTATTTTCCTTCAAGGTATATAAGTATTTTCTGTCGACCGGTATTTTTGTTCAAGGGGTACAAGTATTTTCTACCTAACGGTATTTTCCTTCAAGGTATATGGAATATGAACAAAACAAAAAAGGCCATTCAGTGTGAAGAACGGCGTTGGTTAAGTAGGTATTATTTTCCTTTAAGGTATATCTTTTTCCCCCCAACGGTATTTTTAGGAGCGGTATTTCGTCGCGGTATTTTTGTGTTGCGCGACGGTACATACCGCGACAAGCGGTTGACGGTATGTCCCATCTCTAATCCAAGCATACTGTTCGGCAACTGGATTCCATCGAAGGAAAGCCATTCGTCTAATTGAGGACTACCACCAAGAGCCTCGACAGTTAGGGGGAAAATGTATTGTTCGATTTAGGTAAAATTCGACTTCACCATAAGTTCTTGCCTCAATACCGACCAAAAATTATATAATTAAATGGGACCTTGCGGTTTTTGTTAACTGGCAAATTTGACGTTATCTCCACAAAATGTCGAAAAATGACATCTATTGATCGAAGTAAAAAAAAATTATTTTGAAAAGTTATTTGTAATGTAATTTTATGCCCACGTACCAAATTTGAATTATTTATAATAATTTTTGTTTTCTATCTATTTTTGGCCAATATCTGTTTTCATTGAAAACGGAAATCGACTATGCCACCGTAAGTCTATTTATTTATACGTCTAAACTCATTCTTTATACCAAAAATTTTCCTCAAAAAATGAAATTACAGTTTAAAAATGTTGCCACCGGAGTAAACTCCTCATAACTGTAAAGATTTAACGCAGAGAGAGTCTTGTTTTTTTACATAATAAATTAGGGGTGTGATGTGATTTCACAACCTGTGATTTTGTCACCGTTCCAGGACTGTCACAGTCACGACCTGCTTCGCTTCGACTAAAAAAAACTGTGACAACCGACCAAAGTGACTCCGCTTCGCTGGCAACACGGTTCGGTTAAAAGTTCTTCTTGGGTCCGTCGATGCGTCGACGAATTAATGTGAGCAATCACAGGTTCAAGGATAATCGAAAGCAGGTCCGTCAGGTCAGATCAAGATTATTCAAAAAATCACCAGATCTGGTGAAATTTCAACAGACCTGGCAACACTGTACTCGACGTTGATTAAAAAAAATCCTGCATTGGAGAAACACCTCTCGCATGGCACAAATTGCGGGGCATTTTTTGGTGTGACAAAATCACAGTCCCAGCGATATACATGGAACAGTCACAGATAGGAACTGTGACAGGAAAATCACACTTTTTCACAGCGCTATAATAAATACGTTAAAAAAAATGGACATATATTAACAGCGCCGTTGCTTATAATTACGGTGGTAGGGGCGACCGTTCTCAATGAAAATAAATAAGGCAATAAAAAATTCAATTTTCGCCGATACCTAATCTGGTAAACTTGGGAACCTTTTTTATAATTCAGTTAATGGAGAAACCATCCTAAAACTTTGCCTCCAAACTTTTACAAATTGAATTATCTTAAAGGTTCTTGCAGCAGCATTTTAAATCAACCATTACACACTGGGGCAAGGGAGCTTAATTCCCCACCATAAAAATCTCGCTTCCAATAAATAATATTCAAAATCGGATACGTCAATTTTATTGTGACAGGGGACACTTTCAAACAATATTTACATTCTTCGTGGTTTATTATTTGAGTAGTTATTTCCAAGAAATCGCATTCCAAAAATGGACCTGTTCGGGTAAATTTTTAGGTGATGACTACCTACGGAACCCTAAGAACGGACCTTTAAAACGATGCACCACTTGACCCCTTCCCTTCCCTTCCCATTTAAGATTTTAAGGGTAACTCTGATAAGCGGACATTTTTTCATAGTCCGGAACTAGATATATGAAATGCCATGAAAATCAACCTCTCTTGGGCGGACTTTCCTTTGGGCGGACGCGGACAGGCTGTTTTCATACAAAGAGTGCGAAAACCCTCCGTTAAACTAACAAACATTTTTTAAAAGCGTATTTGGGAGACGAGTAAGTACGGTGCAAAAACTCTTCTGAAGATAAACCGGCAACAAATCGCGTATGCGTGTCAGCGCGAAATAACCTCGCCGAATGAAAGCATGTGTGATTCCCCGACAGCAGTCCGCCGTTTATTTGTTATTTGTAAGGTTAAAATCGTAAACAATGGCAGAAAAATGTCGCGTTTTGAGTCGGAAAGAGAATATTGATGTTGTGGAAGTTTTTAATTTGATAACAATGATTTGGGCGAGTTCATTAACATTAATAGCAATGTGCTATTAGAAGATGACCCCATTCCTACCGATTATGTATAGTAGTCCAAACTGAAACCACATCAATAACTGACGACTCTGATTAAGAAGTTGTAGTAATCAAACAAATGTCACCAATTATCAACAAGCAAGTATGGTAAAGGAATTACAAGAGTATGGAAAGAATAGGTGACTGCATGTACAGCAATTGAATTGTTATCAGATTTGGAATTATATTGTCTAGATTGCAAGTTTAAAACGCAAATACGTCAAACTACGTTATTAGATTTTTTTAGGACTACATCCTAACTAAAACTATTTTGTTATGTTTATTAAATGTTTATTTGTACATACATATATAGAGTAATAATTATGCATTTACATATTACCTAATAACAAACTTCCCATGGGCGGACACCTCTATTAGGCGGCCACATATAGACGATCCCTTAGGTGTCCGCCTAATGACAAAATTGTAAAATATTTATTTAATAAATGTTGGAATTGACATGAGATGTGATCAAAATTTTCCATAGAATTCGAAAATGAAATAAAAAGTATTAGTTTCAATTTAAAAAATTGAAGTGTCGCATGAAATCTTCTTTTTGAGTCACCCTATGTAAATGAAAATAAGTTTAAAAAATGCAAATCTAGAAATTAAAATCGACGGGTCCGAGCGCTTTTTCAGAAAATTAAGAGTTGCATTTTAAATGAAATTATTCCAACCTGCTTGTCCTCGCTGTATACAGGATGTGTCAGTAAGGTGTCTGGCGTCGATAGCGCCTAAACTATTAAAGATAGAAGAAAAGTTCCATACAAAAGATAAAGGGTTTACTAGGATGTATCATCAAAAATATGTTACAACCTACAGGTTGGTCCTAAAAAGTCGAACTAAATAAAAATATTTTTTTTTTAAATAAGACACCCGGTATATTTTTTCAGAACTTGATTCAGTAGAACAAGAGCTTACAGCCGTATTACATTTTTTCTACCGAACTGCAGCGTTATCAAAAATTTATTTGAAATTTTAGTAACTTTTAGGGGTACGATTTTAAAATCATTGCAACCTGTTGATACAACCAACAATTTACATTGTGGCGACTCTAAAGTACAGGGTGTCCCATTTTCGACATTTTTATAGGTTATATATAGGTATAGTTTAACAAATAATTGTTAGTGCTATTCAAAAAGTAATGTAGGTGTCATGTGCTCTTTTTGGGTCAAACTTAAAATGATAAAATCAAAATTTGAAAATTTTCGCTCGCTTAAGAGATACGGGAGAAAATCAAAAATTGACAATTTCAAAATTTCCCTATATTTCCTTAAATAAAATATATACAGAAAAATGTTTTATACAGAAGTTTCTTTATATTGCTTGTTGAATAATCACTCGTTTTGAGAATAAGTATACATGGTCAGGTAAAAAAGTTATCGGACTTAACCTAATTTTTTAAAATGGAATACCCGGTAAATTTTAATCTAAAAAGATACTATTTTAAATTGGATGATATTGGTTTCCTAGGCGATTTATTAAACTTTATTACTTTAAACCACAGTAGACCATGAAACAAAAGCTAATATCCCAGAAACAACTATGTTGACTATTAACATTTAACGTCAATTTCATTTTTACATATTGATTTGCGAAATTGACCCATCAACATTTTGAAAAATTTCATACGATATCAGTTTATATTGAAAGTGGAAAAAACGAAGAAATGGCGAGAAATGTATATTTTGATCGCTATCCGGAAAGACGGTAACTATTTAAGGACATATTCCGAACATTTGCGATGATTTCCGTTTTTTTTACCTTAATCTGAATCTTTTATTGCGTTTCAAAGTAATAAAGTTTAAATAAATCGTCTAGGAAACCAATATCGTCCATGGTGTGTTATATACGTGGAAGGAGAATTTAAAATAGTATCTTTTTAGATTCAAATATACAGGGTGTTCCATTTAAAAAATGAGGTTAGGTCAGATAACTTTTTTACCTGACCCCGTATACTTATTCTGAAAACGGCTGATTATTCAACAAGCAATATAAAGAAACTTATGTATAAAACATTTTTCTGTATCTCGTTTAACTAAGAAAATATAGGGTAATTTTGATATTGTCAATTTTTTGATTTTCCCCCGTTTCCTTAAGCGAGCGAAAATTTTCAAATTTTGATTTAACCATTTTAAGGTTGACCCAAAAAGAGCACATTACATTACTTTTTTGATAGCACTAACAATAACGGAGATACCCTATAAAAGTGTCGAAAATGGGACACTCTGTACCTACGTAATAACGATTTATGCTACTATTTTTTAAATCTCTTACACAAAGCGTTCGTTAGAACTTGGACAACTCAGCGATTTTAAATATGCTTTAATTTAATTTTTTTAAATATTTAATTTTTAATATTTAATTAAATAATTAATTTTTTAGGCATATGGACGTATCTCCCGAATACTTTCCTTTTTTGTTAAATATGTCCTATACCTAAATCTTATAATTCCTGAAATATGTTAAGATTTGTCTAAATTCAGGTAAAAATGGGAAGTTCTGATTACATAATTTAGTTAAGATTAATTTGGAACAAAAAATAAAGATTTATTTTTAATGCAGCTGTCATTATTAAATTAGTTTTCGCTTGTGCCCAAAACATAGATCATGACAACCAGTTCATATTTTGAAAAAATCATATTTTACTTTCTCTATAAAGTTAACTGAAGGAATTCAACTCCAAGCAGTAATAAAGCACAAAAATTTAGAAAACTAATTTAATAATGACATAATATGCGTTAAAGAAAATTATTTATTTTTTGTTTAAATTTAATTACTTGACAACGCTGCATTTTCGGTTCAAAAAATTCAAATTCATTCAAATACGGTTGTAAAGCTCTTGCTCTACTAAATCAAATTCTGGAAAAATATACCAGGTGTTACATTAAAAAAAAATAATTTGTATTCAATGCCACTTTTTAGGGTTGTAAAATATTTTCTGGTTATAGTAGACCCATTAACGTTGAATGGAACTTTTTTTCTATCTTTAATAGTTTATGCGCTATCGAAGCCAGACACCTTACTCAAACACCCCGTATATAGACATAAATATTCATCGAAGATCAATTGTAGAGTTATTCTTTGTATTTACTGCCAGTTTTAGAGTAGTGTTGCCCCAGTGTACGTCGGCTCCAATGAAAACACGAAAATTATTCCCGAGGATATACCAAAGTTTTAAAACAATTCGCCCGGTCTCCGGATTGTCATTAAAAGCCTGCCATATCCTTCTAACCTCTTTAATAAAATTCTAAAATGTTGAAAGGAAAATTCCGGAGGGTATTTCATCAGGTATACAAAATACCAGGCGATGGCTGACCCGGGAAAAGTACATTGGAACCCGAAAAGCAATCAAAAATAAATTAAAATGTTCCGTGTAGTTTTTTACGTAGAATTCAGTGGCGTAATATTAAAACTACAAATTATATATTTCTGAGAAGCTTCTTAAAAACTGAAACGTTTTGTAAAAAACGTCACTGGATTCTACGTAAAAAACTACAAAGAGAATATTTTATTTCTTTTTGATAAATTACAGGGTAAACGAAATATGGGGGAGTGTCCCAAAAATGTTAAAAACTCCCTTCGTTACTAATAACGGAGATATCCCCGTACAACCATCGAAAAATGGACACCCTGTATATTGTAATACATTATTAGAATATTCAATTCCATGCTGTCCTATCTAGAAAACCTAGAATGGCGTTACGTGAGGATAGACATTAGGCTCAGACTATAGAAAATAATAACGTACGTTTCACGCTCTTTCGTTGGCCGTTTACCTGCCATTACACTGGAGTGCCATACCAACCTAAAAGAACTGGTGGCCACGGAGAACAAGGTGGAGCTCTTGTGGGTCCCTGGTCATTTTGGGATATTAGGAAATGAAAAAGCGGATGAACTAGCGAGAGCCGGATCCGCTCAAAGTCTCACCGGCCTTTGGGATATCAAAACAGGGAACAAAATCAATACCTATTTCGATGGCAAGGGTTACCTGGTCAAATACACGCACGGCCCGTAATTGGAAAACTATCGAAAATATTATGGAATGGGATGCTAACCCTGACGCGGCCGAAGGTGAAACAGGTGATGGGTCGGCTAACAGGCCACTGCCACCTGCGAAAACACCTTCAACGGATAGAAATAAACAACGGACCCATTGAATGCAGACTCTGCGGCGAAGAGGATGAAACCGCCTCACACATAATATACCGCCGCGTAGCGCTGTCTCGTAGAAGACAAAATATCTTCGGGAGCATGCAACGTGGTGATAACCTTCCACATGACAAGCTTAGTAGAAGATTACTGGACCTCATAGAAGGAACAAACATCTTCTAACAAGATCGGGGTAAACAATAAGCCGACAGGCTGCAGTGATAGAAGTTCGGACCTTTAAACCGACCCCCGCTTTTAACCGACCAACCAACTAACCAAGTCTTAAACAGCTATTATCGACGTTTGCTATAAAGAAAGCAAAGTTGCATTTTTCTTTAAAATGTACCGTCATTAAAATGTGAGATGAGAGTGGAACAGAATCGGAATATAAAATCTAAACTACATCAGAGAGAATTCAAAAAGAACTCTGCTCCTCTTCTCGCCGTTAGGTATGGTTCGCCCAACTGACTACAATATTTGCACAAATGTATTTTGTTCTACTGTTAGACACAATATTTGCACAAAAGTATTTTTGTTCTACTGCTAAAAAGCACATTTTACCCCCACAGTTACCCCCGTAATTTCAAATAAAAAATTCCTATCCGCAAAAACAAAAACTCTCTAGTTTTATTAATTCAAAAGGCAATAACAACTTCCGAGGCCTGCAACAATTAATTAGCCAGCCAATGGCATTTTGAACTGCCATTTGATACCTACCACGAATATTGCGAAAATATCAATTTAACGCGAAATATATTCTGAATATTGGCAGTAATTTTCAAAGCAGTATCAGCAATTAAATCATTCTTGGCAATATGCGTCCAATTAGAATAAGCTGTGCCACTTTCCATTTGGTTGAAATTGTTTATCCTAAAGTTTT
Source organism: Barypeithes pellucidus (assembly GCA_963991005.1). Lineage (NCBI taxonomy): Eukaryota > Metazoa > Arthropoda > Insecta > Coleoptera > Curculionidae > Barypeithes > Barypeithes pellucidus. The sequence goes on along the minus strand of OZ022556.1, from coordinate 29,354,495 downwards.
TCTGGTTATGGCCTATATAGAACACGCTAGGGATGGGTAATCCAAAAATTTTAAATCTGGTCCGAACCAAAAAAATTTACTGTTGTTTTCCGTAAAATACAGTAAAACCTCAGATTAAATTCGTTAATAGTTAATCCAAAGCTTAGTTCATATACAATGTCAGCATTAAAGTTGGAACCATCTAGGGAAAAAATGGGTTGTTCGATTTAGGTGTAAAATTTGACTTCACCCTAAGTTTTTGTTTCAATAAAGACCAAAAAATTACATAACTTAATGGGACCATGCGGCTTTTGTTAACTGTCATATTTGACATTTTCTTCACAAATTGATCGACAACTCGAAGAAACAAAGATAGTTAGAACAAACGGTCAAGAATTTATTCTATTTGGTAATAATTATTATTATAAAATAGTCATATCAAATAAACTGACTTAACGTTTAATTATCATGCTATATAAATGACATTAAACGCATGTTTCCGGAATAAAATAGAGATTTCGAAATAATTTGATTCATCAAATTTAATTAATAATAAAATAAACTCGATATAAGGAGAAAGATACGTTATCTGCAAATGCAATTTCGATGAAAATGCCAAACGACAATAATAGCATCATCATAATAAATAAGAAATACGTTGAAAAAAATGAAAATATTAGAATATAAGTGCCGTTGTTTATAATTAAGTATAAAATTGATTTGCGGTGGCAGGGTCGACGTCCCGTTTTCAATAAAAACATATATTGGTCAAAAACACATAGGAAATAAAAATTATCATCTGATTAAAATATTGTGGAGAAATCGACAGTTAATAAAAGCCCCCTCAAAGCACGGTCCCATTTAATCATTTCATTTTTGGTCTTTATTGAGGCAAAAACTTTAATGGTGATGCTGTAGAATGTAGATGCAAATAACGAAAACCGTAAGAGATACGAAGTCAGTTAAATGGAGGTAAAGTTGCGGATTTACGTGCCTAATAATACGCCGTTTAGAAAGTTTTAAAATTCCGAGTAGTTCCGGAGATATCCGGAAAAAACCGAAATTCTGAAAAATCGTTTTATTGTTTCCTGGGTTTTTTTTTGAGATCGAATTCTAAAGTAAATTGCACTTTTACATTGCCACTTTCTCCGCTCTATCTAACAGCGTTAATTGTATTGTCATCTGACGAGTCGTCTTCGAAGGGCCATTATCAACTTTCTTTTTTTAAATACGGTCCTGTTTTCCTGATATTGGAATTTGAGAGCTTTTTTCTTCCGAATGCAACGATGTATGACACATTGTGGTTTAATGACGTTTCGAGGGCTTTTTGAACAACATCAGGAAATTTTGGGATACGGTCCTGCTACTAATTTTGTAAATAATATCTCATAAGTAAGTTCTAAATTTTTACTTATGTTGGACTAGTTCAATAAATAACAAATAATTTAATAATAAACCACAAATAAGTGAACAAAATACAGAAACATTATTTCAAACTTCTGTTGATTCGGGATTTAAATGAGAAGGAGGCGCTTGAAATAAAAAATTAAGATGGTGACGCGTGATTTGTTTCACTTTACATTCCCATTGTGATCGTTTAAGAGCGTTTTAAGAGGATTTCTATTTTCCAGAAAATATGGAACATAAATTTACAAATGCTGAAAAGTTTGATATTCTATCGCATGTTTTTTTTTATCTCAAAAAAAACTGTTATGTGGCAGTTAGAAGATGTTATTTGTGCTTAGAGAATAACGGAAATCATTTTGAACACCCGATTATGTAGTTCCTTACTTGTTCGTTTTATTACTGTTTTGAAATGATTTTTGTTCACTTATTTGTGGTTTATTTTAAATTATTTGTTATTTATTGAACTAGTCCAACATAAGTAAAAAATTTAGAGCTTACTTATGAGATATTATTTATAAAATTAGGAGAAATACAGGACCGTATCCCAAAATTTCCTGATGTTGTTCAAAAAACCCTCGAAACGTCATTAAACCACAATGTGTCATACATCGTTGCATTCGGAAGAAAAAAAGCTCTCAAATTCCAATATCAGGAAAACAGGACCGTATTTTAAAAAAGTAAAAATGGCCCTTCGAAGACGACTCGTCGGATTACAAAACCATTAAGAGCGGAAAAAGTGGCAATGTAAAAGTGCAATTTACTTTAGAATTCGATCTAAAAAAAACAACAGGAAAACAATAAAACGATTTATCAGAATTTCGTTTTTTTCCGGATATTATTAGGCACGTAATGCGCAACTTTACCTCCATTTATCCGACTTCGTATCTCTTACCGTGTCCGAGATCCCTGTACTGGCCCTCCTTATCTTGGACAAGTTGTATATGAACCACCCTTTATGAAGGTGAAACTGATATTAAAAATTCCCAGATTCTTATCGTACCAACCACGACCAGTACATGACAGTTAACTGTCAACTGTCATTTTGAACAATTGTATAATTTTGGGGGTTTTCCAGGTTTCAAATTTCCTAACATCATGGTGCTGGCCGTATGCGCGAAAGATGTTAAGTTTTACAAATGGCCCAGTATCGATTTTATGGGCGCCTACGAAGTTCCTCCAGAATGCATGTCCGTGAAACACATATCCTGGTGCTGCGATGGAAAAAATATTCTGGTAGTGAAAAGTAAAGGAGAACCGATAATTGTAAAAGCTCCGACTAAAATGGAAAGTCGAATTTCTCCACAGAAATGCGCCTCGATAAATAATGTTTCCACCGGAGCCTTTTCAAAAACGGATGCAAATCTTTTGTCTCTGGGAATGGAAAGTGGAGACGTAAACATTTTAAATTTGGATACTAACGAAATTACTAGGTATGGAAAATAACGATTTAGATTTTATTACACTATCCATGCACATGAATCATTTTTACCTTCCTTTTTGTTTAATGTTGTAACATGTATGTTTTCCATAAAAATTGTGTTAAAATGTAAAAAATACCCAAAAAATTTATTGGATCGTAAAATCTACGCCTTGACATGTTTGCACTTAACAGTATTGCCAATACAGGGTGTTATGGAAATGACGTATTATATTTAAATGGGTGACTCCTTGGGTGTCCTAGAGAAGCGTTACATATTTTTTTTTCAAATCGACCGTTTTAAAAGTGAGGTCCAGCCCCATTATCCCACACCTCATCCGGCGTTTGTTCGGGTTTGTTCGTCATGTCACCCTGTAGTGGCATATCAGAAAACAGGTGTTACGTGCAATGTTGCCAAACCGTGTAAAAATGTAAAACTTTAGTTAAAGTAACACAGTTTTTTTGAAGATATGCACCTATTATCAAATTACACGAAAGCACTAAACACTAACGCATAATTCTTTACAATAACACTATCGCACACATAGAACAACAGCACTTAATTATTTCGCAATAGAAATTCAGAAATAATAAAAATGCTAATTTCTATGGGCCATTAACCCTTTACTAAAGATAAAATGAAACAATTATGTTGACATAGGAACTACCCTTTGAAATAAATGGTCGAGTCCAAGGGGCCTTCTTTCTTCGAAAACTTACTGGTGCTAGCGCGGTTTCCATTTCCGAGACTATAATTATACAGGAAAGTAATATTATAGAAGGAAATTCCGCAATTTATGAATATAATCTTATAAAACATCGAAAGTGGCAACGCTGTATTTTTTACCGATGAGCTTAATATAATAATCCCGAACAGACAACGTCAAGACACGAACAGGCTCAAAGGTGTTATTTAGTTTCCACATTTTTAGATGTCAAATACCGATGTATAGAAAAATTATATTATTTCCCAGACCGCCAGCTGATGAAATCTAATACAATAAGGGCGTATTTTTGTCTACACAGTAGCACTTTAAAATACTAATTCAGATTGAATGGTACTTAGATGTATTCATGAGATCCGCGATAACTAATGTGAATTTATGTTACTTTGTTTTGGTGATTTGTGACGGTTTTTGTTCGGGTTACTTGGTGTTTTTTTATAAATTAAGTTGGTTTAAAATAAGGCCGACAAGGTAAATAAATTAGCATTTTTTTTTTCTAAAGGGTAAACTGGCATTTCAGTTGTTCCGATCCGACGGGTGTCGTTCGAATTGAACAAGTGAGAACATACCTGACCATTATAAATTCCGCGGCGGTTTGTTCGAGTCAGTTTAAGTTTATAAATCAGAGATTGTTTCCCAGTGAACTGAACTGAATGTAAAAGTTTATATGTACCCTGAAAAATAAACAACTTGGAATCTGTCAAACGGTTAGACTTTCTAAAGAGTTTACCCTGAATATATGAACACTGTCCAAGATTTACTGACGTTTTTCGCCATATGTTGCTTTGTTTACCTTCCTGGCAGGGGCACCACGTGGTCAATTTTGGTTTGACATAAGGTCATATTAAATTAAAGCGCCATCTTTGGATATTCTTCTTCAATTTGTTTTCATCTCAGGAACTGCAGGTTAAAATATAATACGTCGTTTCCATAACACCCTGTATAAGAAAGTTTGGTGCAACAATACATTAGTATTTACCTGAAGAAGACTGGAGATGTTTACCAGTTGAAATGTTGTGTTACAAATAAATAAAGGCAAAGGAAGTCCAAAATACGTCTATCAATCATGATACAGCAATGTCTATAATGTTAAAACAACATTTCTTAAGTTGTTTTTATATTGATATATTTTTATTGTAATAAGAAGATGAATTTGTACCTTCTCGAGGGAATTATTTTCCATTCCTTTGTCAACTAATACAGATGTGAGGAAACCAAAATTTAAAATTTTTACTGTCCTATGTAGAAAATACCTGATAAGTTGCAACTCTGTCAATTTTAAGGGAAATACAAGGCTGACGTTACACTTGTGTTGTATAAGGCGTTAACAAGGAGTGAATCCATTTTCGAGGTCCCTATCACCACGTTCAATTTCTACAAAACCTTTACATTTTTGTTGTCACCATAAAATCGCTATATTTATTAATTAATTTCTTAAAAACTATTGTGTATCCCGAAATATTTTTTAATGAAAATTACTACTAAAAATGGTATTCTTTTACAAAAAAAAAATTGTAAAAATATCAAATTCGTGTTTATAAATAGTGTAACGGACCCAGGAGTTGTACTACAGAATTATGAATAATGAGCAAACAAATTATATCAATTTTTTTATAGACAGTTCTTCCACAGGAGCACATGCGCACGTGCACCCCCAAAAAGAATAAAAAAATATTAATTTATATTCATTGAATATTATTTATCGTATAAAGTCCGACCCTCCCTAATATTTTATCGTACCGTCAATTATCGTATAAAGTCCGACCCTCCCTAATATTTTATCGTACCGTCAACCAAACTGTATATTATAGGCTCTCGATCCGGCCATCGTGCCTAGGTCGAGGTTAATGACGATTATGACGAGACTTGCTCGCATGTGCGATGTAGTAGGCGGGGCATAATGCAGTTTCTCTGTAATAACAGGTGGCGGGAGACAGCGGGGGATAGAGGGGCTATGGCGATTTAACATGGGAAAGGCGCACAACTTTAGTGTGCGCCGCGCCGTTGTCTATTCGTGCATCTAGTTAGAAATTCGAGCGTGTATGTTTTAATATTATATATTTATTAAGTTAAAGTGAATAGTTTGACGGTGGACCTTCACCATCAATGCCGATGTTCCTCAAGGTCTCTCACCTTGATATTTCCATGGAAAATGCTCGGCTGACCTTGCCCTCATAATTCCGCCCAGAGCGGTGAATAGCAGAAATATGCGACGAACCACTGCCGCCCATCCATATGTGGTTAATCTTAGTACTTCTCGAACTTCATTATTTAAGAATTCTTTCATCTGGAGGACGTCATCCTCATGGAACGATCTTCCAGAGGTGGTATTTCCTGACGAGTATAACCTCCAACGATTCAAGACCAACGTGAATCGCTTTATGCGCGCACGCACCACTCCCAGAGTGCCTTAAAGGAATTTCCTATAGTGCTTGTGAAAAATGCTGTTTAGTGGTTTAAAAAAATTAATATAAGTAGGCTGATTGAGGAGCCTTGCATGATTTTGATAGTTAAATTGCGGCTCGAAAATTTTTTTTAATTTACACCTATAAATTCGCTTATCCTGGGTATAATAAACTATTTTCATAAAACTCTGTATAAAGTCTTTAATAACTCCTGCAGAATTAAAGTCAACAAAAATAAACCATTTGTAACAAAACCGGCGTTAGAAATATAGAGTCAGAGTTTAGAGGCAAATGACAGAATTAACTTTTTCTACGGTCAATTGCTTCGATTAAAATTTAAATTATACTCGTTGGGCGCGCTTTTGATCACCTTTCCTATAACACACCTTAATTTAATCATTAAAAACATGACATGTCATTAGGTATTGTTAACATTTGTGTCCCATATTATCAAATAAAAAGAGACAATAGCGTTTTATAAAATTAGACCTTAAGAGGTCTCTTCAGTACTTCCGTACACCTTTAAAACGAGGTTTCTTCACAAGGGTTTATTAATCAATTAAGAAAAATATGTTGTATATAAAAGTTTTTAGAAATTAAACAAAGAATATTGGAAAGTCATTTTTTTTGTTATATACAGGGTGTAACAAATTCGTCCTTCACTATTCGGATTTTGGGAACGGTAAGAGATACGAAGTCGGTTAAATTGATGCAAAGTTGCGTAATTATGGGCAAAATAATATGCCGCAAGAAAATCAAAAATAAATACAAGGACTTTCAAAATATCTAGCAAAATCTAAAATCTTGCGTTTCGGTTTTTATTTTGATTTCAAACTAGATTTGATGATGCCATCTTGTGGAGAATAAACATTAGCAATGAGAAAGGCAAAACAAAAGTCTATTTTTGGACATGTCTTCGAACTAAGTTATAAAAATAAAAACCGAAACGCAACATTTTTGATTTTTCCAAATAGTCTAATAAGCGGATATTTGTCATAGTAGGGAACTAAGTATATGAAATTTCATGAAAATCAACCTCTTTTGGGCAGACTCTCCTTTGGGCGGACGCGGACAGGCTGTTTTCATACAAAGAGTGCGAAATCCCTCCTTTTGAACGGACACATTTTTTTTTAAAGTACCTATTCGGGAACGAATAAGTGCGGTGCAAAAACTCTCTGAAGACAGACAAACGCGTATGCGTGGCAGCGAGAAAGGACTTCGCCGAATGAAAGTATGTGTGATTCCCCGACAGCAGCCCGCCGTTTATTTGTGAGTTGTAAGGTTAAAATCGTAAACAATGGCACAAAAATGTCCCGTTTTGAGTCTGAAAGAGAATATTGATGTTGTGGAAGTTTGTAATTTGATAACAATGATTTGGGCGAGTTCATTAACATTGATAACAATGTGCTATTAGAAGATGATAGTGACCCCATTCCTACCGATTATGTAGTCCAAACTGAAACCGCCTCACTATCTGACGACTCTGATGAAGAGAAATAACCATATACCCTTTATATGAAAACTGAAAATTTACGTGGCCGCAACTGATGAAGTTCGCAATAAATAATTTATTGAGGCAGTATCAAGTCTCAAAAGACGTCAGCGCATTTTAGGCGGTGTTGCAACAGAATTGTAAACGCCCGTGTTCAGTTTTTGACAACACGTCTTTGACCTGCGTTATAACGTCTTTTTCAAACTTTTTAGAAAAAAAAACTACAATTTTAAGGTACATACTCTCTTACCTTCGATCTTATTTTAAAATAATCCGTTTTATAATTAAATTCCATAGAAAAATAAAACACAAAAGTATGTTTTGCAACAGAACCAACAATAGATAATATCACACAAATTTGAGATCACATCACAACATTTATTATTATAAATTATTTCACACCGAAAAAAAAATCGGGTATTGCTACAACTAACAAAACGTTTAAAATTCATATACATTAAGCACGTGGAACGCTCGACAGCGTCATTTCATTCCCGAGTCTCGAAACGTACCGAAGTAACGAAAGTCGCGAGCGGCGGGTATACAAGCAAGGGCGAGACATGCGGTATGATATGACAACACAGTTAGTATAGTCTAGTGACCCACATTGTTGCTAACTGAATCCAGATGGAACGGCTCGACAGTATGTGGGTAAAAAGGGTTTTTACCTTAGTATTTAGATATTCGATTAAAAAAAAAGTATGTAGACTTTCTCTAGGACACCCTAGGAGTCACCCATTTAAATATAATAAGTCATTTCCATTACACCCTTTATAAAAGAAATCAAGACAAAAATATAGGCCCATGAAAACACATAAAAATGAGTCAACTTCAGTCAAAAAAGAATTTTAAAAAAATCAAATAAACAGGGCCAGGATTAGAGTCAAGAGGTCGCAATGCTTTGAGATTTTCTTGGTCTCTAAAATCTATTAATGTTTTGCCGTTCCTGCATTGAAGAGAAAAACTGCTATTCACTAATTAATGCGTCAAATTTTAGTTAACACCAGCGCAATTGGAAATTACGACAGGATATTCTATTAATAATATTAACATTAAAATCTAGTACATTTTTTAGGTACAAGAGGCTACCAAGCGGCATTCAAAATTTGGATTTTTCTCACGATTGTAAAAGTCTTGTCGCCGGTTGCTTTGATGGAAACATATATTTATATGACGTTAAAGGTCGCCCTACAGCCAGCTTCATGGTTCCAAACTGCTACTCCCTCTCCACAACCCTATTTAGCAATTATTCGAATGTGCTGGCAGGAGCAAGCAAAGAAGGGACATTAGCTATTTGGAATGGAGACACCACCGACCTCCTCTTTTCCTGCAAAGAACATACAGCAAGAATAACAGACATCGCCTTTTTGGAAAATACAGTAACCTCAGTCGGCACGGACGGATTTTTATGCTTGTTTGATTTGCGAACGCATACTATAGTTTCGAAATGCAACCTGGAAGGAGCATTGTCCAGTTTGGCTTATTTTTCAGGCAGCTATGATCTTGCAGTGGGCACATACAACCAGCTCAGAAGTTACGATATAAGAAACTTAGGCACTCCTGTAAGGACGCTGCTGATTAATAACGGCGGTCATATTAAAAAAATTGCCGCACCGCTGATTTCTTTAAAAGATCTACAACAAAAATCTGTCGACAAAATAGCATCAAAAAAGACTTATGGGGAAGATTTGTCAGCTTCTGGAGATTTTTCCATTATTTCCACCATACCATCGGAAATAACACCAACACCTAGTTACAGTGAAAACACTTATGAAGCAGGTCCATCACCATTGGGAAGCCAAAAAGGTATTGATATGCCAAGCTCATCACAATCGACGCAGAAATATCCCAAAACCTACAAAGTGTCCGATGTAAAAGAAATAGAAAAATTTGTGGGCGATTACATGAAGTATATGTCTGCACAATATGCGGAAAAGATGGCTCAAGCTTTCTACGCATTAAGAATTAATACAAGTAAACAGTTTATTTGCATGGGCGAAAAAATGGATCAAAGTTGGAACAATTTCATAGCATATCTGAGATACGCGGGGGCTTCTGAGAAAAGTTCTAGTTCTGAATCAGAAGCAGGGTCGGGTGTGGGGAAACACAAGTAATTACTTTATTCAAATTTCTATTTGGGTCTAAGTAAAGCAATTTTAATAATTAATTTTGTTTTTTAATTGCTGGCTGTAATACACTCGCCGGCACAAAATTCCGCCACCATGATATTTTTGTCGAGTTTGATATTTTATAACTTTTTTATTTTTTATGCAATTTTCATGATTTTGTTATCAGTTTGTAGATCCGTTTATTGTGTTTTTCCTTAATTATTTTATAAAGTGACATTTTTTGATTAGGGTATATTATACAGGAGTAAATCAAATTGTTGTTTTTTATCGTAATTTCAAAATACCCTGTAGGAAAATTGAGGCGGATAATTTTATTTACACACTGTTTCTTATAATCTTTGATGTTTTCTAAACTTTTTGATTCATTCCATTATCTCATTTCTACTGCGAGCAGCAAAATTTTAAATGATACGCTGATTTGAAGCCTATTTTCATTAAGAAAAACAAACACTAGGTATATCATAAAGTTAATTAACAAAAACAATTATAATATCGTGTATTTCCTCCCCTCGCAGCAATGACAGCTTGCAGTCTTCGTGATATCGAACGAATAAGGTTACTTATCCTTTCTTAGGGGATAGCCTGATATTCTGCGGTCAGCGCCAGTCGTAAGTCTTGCAAGGTTTATGGTTGTACAGGACGACGACAAAAGACTTTTTTAAGTTGATACCAAAGATCTTCGATTGGGTTGAGATCCGGGCTACATGCGGGCCATTCCAATTTTGTATGTCCAACATCATTCAAATGTTCGCTCACTACATGTGCAACGCGAGGTCTAGCATTAACATGCATTAATGTAAATTGGTTCCCAAAGAAAGGAGCAAATGGAACAACAACTTCTTGGAGGATTTCCTCAACGTAACGGTGGGCGATTAGAGCTCAACAAATACAAGATTGGTGCTTGCTTCGGTAGAAATACCAATGATATACATTTTCTAAAAATAACATCGATTCATTCAAAATTTTGCAACTTGCAGCAGAAATGAGATAATGGAATGGAGCAAGAAACGAAATGTTTAGTTTTTCCATCTCAATTTTCCTACAAGGTCTTTTGAAATTACGACAAAAACCAACAGTTTGATTTACTCCTGTATAATATAGCCTAATCGAAAAATGTTACCTTATAAAATAATTAAGGAAAAACGCAATAAATGGATCTACAAACTGATAATAAAATGATGAAAATCGCATAAGAAATAAGAAAGTTATAAAATATCAAACTTGACCAAAATCTCAGGGTGGCGGAATTTTGGGCAGGCGAGTGTATCCAAAAAATTTTGTTAGTTCTGCTTAATTATTATAAATAATCAGGAATATTGTACGAGGGGAACTAAAAATGCAAAAGTGGTGTTACCTTAGGTGCTTGTTAAAATGTTTGAATAAGAAGTAGTAGGTAGCAGCCAAATCGGGTCTGTACAGGGTGTCCCATTCTGGAAATATTAGAGTAATGATTGCGGTTTCCCACTTTTTAACGAAACGAAAGATTCTGGTGTCAAATTTGCCATGGCTCTTAGTTCTTAATCTACAGGGCGATCTTGAAAAGCTCCGCTTTTTAGGCACACCTCGTATTTCCGTTACGCGTTAACTTATCAAAGTGGGTCTTTGATAAGAACTGATTTGAGAATTTTATGTAAAGTTTAATGGCGTAGATAGTTTTTCTCTAAATAGTTTAGTTTTTCAGATATTAACAAAAATAACATTTTAAAAATATATTTTAAGTAGGCATATTATATTTTTAATTAATTGAGTATACTTTGAGCCTAAAAAATATATACTTGTTTATATCTTCAAAAACAATCTAAAATGCGTTATTTTTGATAATTTATGTTACTTATAACATCAGGACATGGCCAATTCATTAGAAACAAATGCAAATGTCCAAAATTTGACAGATCTATCGTATTTAATACCAATGTATGGAAAAATTATTATTTTCCCAGACCACCCGATGATACCTTATACAATAAGGGCGTATTTTTGTCTACGCAGTAGCACTTTAAAATATTAATTCAGATTGAATGGTACTACCAAGAAAAGGAAGCCATTGATAGGATGTCACCACCTGCAGACCTGAAAAATAAATAGACTTTTTATTTTTGATTTATTCAAATAACGTCTGTTCACACAGCGGCCGTGTTATTCGATGTAAGCAAGGCGTTTGATAAAGTATGGCACAACGGGCTTCTACTAAAAATGATAAGGATGGGAGTACCTGACTACCTGATAAGACAGATTGCGTCTTATCTGGAAGACAGGTCTTTCCAAACATGGATTGACGAAGAACTGTCATCATCAAAGAATATTCGAGCTGGTGTACCTCAGGGTTCAGCAATAGCCCCCCTGCTTTACAACATCTACACTGCTGACATGCCGAAGTTTCCCATGTGCGACAATTACATATACGCAGACGACACGGCGTTTGCAGTATCAGGAAAAAGCCCTAGAATACTAACCCTAAGGCTCAACAGGAACATCGCCCTCTTTGAAGAGTGGCTCTCAAAATGGAAGATCAAAATAAACCCGGACAAGACTCAGGCAATTTACTTTTCCAGGGCACGCCTCAAACTCCCAACGGGGAAACTCAAAGTGGGAAACCAGGATATCAACTGGAAACAGAGTGTTAAGTATCTTGGTTTACACTTCGATAAAAGGCTGACCTGGAGGGTAAACTCAGCCAACATCATGAAGAAGGCCAACCAACAACTTGGCGCTATATACTGTTTACTCAACAGAAGGAGTAAACTTAATCTAAGAACGAAGGTAAACCTCTACACGACATTCATCAGATCAGCGATGATGTATGGTGCCCCAGCCTGGTGCACCCTATGTAAGTCGAGCCTTCAAAAAATACAGGTAATGCAAAACAAGGTACTAAAGATAATAGGTGACACTCCTCGATACACACGGAACGATTATACACAGAGACCTCGAAATTGCTACAACTTCGGAGTTTCTAGACAAAACCATCACGAAATACCATACTAAGGCTAACATTGCCAACAATAGCACGATCGCTGCTTCACACATACATTCACGACCTAACGCTACATACAAACTACCGAAAGACTGGCTCACGCGCAACCGAGTCCAAAACAATCAAAACACAAAAAACAATAAAGATTGCCTTGCTTTGCACAACCTGCAAAAACCAGGTGTAACATGACGACTACGCCTACCCTACTACCCACTACCTTATACGTTCGGAGCTCTCGAAATTTGTTCACTCGATTAACTTCGAGTGAAAAAATCTCTAGAGCTGGCACCCAACATAAATGTATAGCATAGCTAAATCAAAATCAGAATATGCAGTTAACCAGTCATATAGCGAAATCGAGTTATAGGTATGATACCTAACTCAGACGGTGAGTTTTAGTCAGTCGGCTCGTCTACCTCGTAGGCGAAACTTACACTCTGTAAGTTGACATTGGTCTGGTCTTTCCCCGCAATGTTGCTAACCTGACACTACCTGACCCCCGCGAGGGTCTGGTGTCTGTAAGCAGATTTCTCATCGTGTGTCCAAAAAAAAAAAACGTCTGTTCAGATTGTGTGGGACTGCTAAGAGATGGCACTGCGCGTTGTATTTTCTCGACTACCGTTGATAATATAGCGTGAAGTATAGAGTATTCCTTGATGATACTGACGAGAAGAAAAGACTTCGAAACCCTTCTGCAGGTGGTGACATCCTATCAATGGAAAAGGCTTCGGTCTGCAGGTGGTGACATCCTATCAATGGAAAAGGCCTCCTTTTCTTGGTAGTACAATTCAATCTAAATTAGTATTTTAAAGTGCTACTGTGTAGACAAAAATACGGCCTTATTGTATAAGGTATCATCGGGTGGTCTGGGAAAATAATAATTTTTCCATACATTGGTATTTGATATTAATACCACCTAAAAAATAAATAGATTTGATCTATCATATTTTCTTAAATATGCTTCTTATAAAAAAAATTGTTTTCGGACCTCGTACGGCTTGTCGGTTGTAGATAAGAAAGAAGTAGTAATAACCTTTCTTGTGCGAAATTTAATGATCTATAACATTTGTAAAAAACTTTTTCCATATTATTTTTCCTTTAAGAGTTATAGACCAGAAAATTATTTTAACCCCATTTGGAGGTTTTTTTAACTCTTGTGCAAAGGATAGACTTAAAATAGTACTCAAATGTTCTTTCACATTATAAAGTCTACCTTCCTTTAAAAAAGCACCTTTCTAACTAGAATTCCTTTTTAAGGGCTTCGTTTATTGGTTATAATTCAGTGATGTTGCGGTGAACAAACCCAGCGGGTATGTGCAGCATTCTGACATGCATAGACGCATAATCAGTTTATTTATGCCATGCTAGAACTTTTAAATATCAACAAAAATATGCGATACTTTTGCCCTTGACTGTATCATGCCCTTTATATGCCTATATTCCCCTCTCAATAAATGGAGGACTTTAAAACAAGTTTAGCAGTAGTGGTTAGTAGAGTACGGTATCCTTAAGGTCCACTGAGGATTCCAAAATGGCAACTTATTGATTGACTCTCGCCTTGATCCTAAGGTCAATATATTTTAAATGTCATTAGTGAAACAGAAAGTTTCAAGCTTTAGGATTTTCTGGATATTCTTTAATAAAGGTAAATGCATTATCGTTTTTTTATCTTTCAGATATATGGGTTATTCTGTTACAAACCCCACACTTTTTAACCTTGACATTTTAGAATCGTCCGAATTTTTTTTAAAACTTATATATGATACAATAAGTTGACACGTATTTCAGGATTTTGCTGAAGCGTTTTTTTTCGAAAATATCCACATACATTTTTGATAATTTGCTGGATTTTCTCCAATCTTGTCATGTTTGAAATTTAATATCTCCAGTTGTACTATACTAATTTCAGGATTTTGCTGAAGCGTTTTTTTTCGAAAATATCCACATACATTTTTGATAATTTGCTGGATTTTCTCCAATCTTGTCATGTTTGAAATTTAATATCTCCAGTTGTACTATACTAATTTCAGGATTTTGCTGAAGCGTTTTTTTTCGAAAATATCCACATACATTTTTGATAATTTGCTGGATTTTCTCCAATCTTGTCATGTTTGAAATTTAATATCTCCAGTTGTACTAATCGGATCAATGTCGTCTTTTTTTATTTTACACTTTGTTACGTTAGCTTTCGAAATGTTTTTTTTAAATGTCATTATGAACAAACGAAAAATAATAACAATTTAATTATTTGAATAGATTTAACATGTTGTTAACCCATCGTAAATAAATATTTAATAACGTCCGAACGAAAAGAGGTGCCACTTTCTCGTAAAATGGGTTTTGTAGATAAGAGGATAAAGAACAAAATAATATTTTTTAAAACTAATTTAAGAGGCGTTAACAAAAACTATTCAAACAATTAAATTGTTATTATTTTTCATTTGTTCACTGAAGATATTAAATTTGAAATTTGGATATTTTCGAAACAAAAAATTTTTTCCACCAAATCCTGAAATAAGTAGCGGCTAATTTTATGTACCTATACAGGATGTCCAAGATAAGGAGGGCATCTATGGGGATCTCGTTAATGGTAACAGATATAATTTCGATTAAATGGGGAAAAAGTAACGCAATCAATGCACAAACAATATGCCACACAAAAAGTTTTGGTAAGATTTTTAAATTTTGAGTTATTTAAAAAAAAGTGAAATTTGGAATTTAATATCTTTTCTACGTTAATATTAAAGTTAGAGCAAAACTGACAAAACATTCTCACAACAACTTTTAGTGAACTTAAGGATTACATATCAATTTTTTTAAAAGACGTTTCGTTTTCAGGCAATCATTATCAACTTCATTTTTTCTAATATGGCCCTGATTTTATAATGTTATTTTAGCCTGTATAGTTAATTATTATTCAGAGCGCAGCATGATATCTTTTTTTAGATAAGAGCAACTTTCAAAATTTACCTGTTCATACTTTTTTCCTAAAATTATTCGACTATGTAGTCAGGGAAGAGTACAAGTGGGTTTGTTCGTTAAAAGAGATTACCAATAATCAGAAAAATCGGAGCCTTTCTCATTGTTAGAAAGAAATTTTTTTCTAGTGCTCATGCTAATTAAATTTCATTTAAAGATACTATATCTATACTAAAAGTTAAAAAAATACTTAATATAATTTCCATTAAGTAAACTAGGAAAATCCCAATAGAAATTGTTTATATTATCTGTAAATTTATTTTTACTTTTAACTAAATATATACAAAAGCAGGAAAGCCAGTAAAACTGTGTAAAAAATATTAGGTGTGCCATTATTGATACTTCTAATCGAGAGGACCCTGAATTCGAGAACGTATTGCCAGCCCCGGATCTTGATTGCTTTCGAGTTAAATAAAATTTTTTATTGTTACATCAATAAACTATCAAGACAAGATCTGTTTTTGGCAATAATTGTTGTAAAAGCACACTGGGGACTTAAAAGTGAATAAAAACATAATAATATAGCATCTGCGGAGTTCCGCAATACGTTTTCAATTCAACAACTTGTTAGACAAAGACAAAAGTTTCAATTGTTGTTTAATATTGATTTAAATATTTTCCAGCTGCTAACTCATAGTTTCTGTTTATCTTGATTTGTCAATCAAGTGTCAATCTTAATTCGTTTGTGTGTCTTCAAGTTGAATATAATTCTAAACAGTTCTTTTCGGAGCTATTTAATCGTATTTTTGTGTTTTCGGTAAGAATTTATGGACTTTTGTTATTAATATATTTTAATATAACCTTGTTTTGTAAAGTCATGTAGAAAATTTAAGGACTGGCTAAAGTCGGTTAAATAGGTGTATTCATAATTTTACATGGGTGGATTATGAAAATAACGAATATAACGTACAGATTCCGAAGCATTTAGATAATGATGGTTTAAAGTTTTTCTGTAAAGTAACAATAATTTTTATAAAGGAATTATCAGAATTCGTTAGGGTTATATTTAAATTCCATGACCGATTTAAAACCATAATGATACTAAATGTGAAAATTATAGGTTTTCGACTTCGTTAAAATAGCAGGTTAAAGGCGGGTTGTTTCCCGTAAATGGCGTGATAAAGTAAAATTCATAGTAAATTGAAATTCAAAAATGAGTCTATAAAAGAATATCATTTTATATTTCAAAGGAATAAGCAATTTTGCATGCTATTGGAAATAATCTGAAATTATAATGTGACCATCAAATTATAATAGATACTTATTGAAAAATTACTACGAAATAGTAGATAATAATACAGGGTGTCACCATAGATGGACTTATTTTTAAATTCTCGACAAAAAGTCATTATTTATAAACAATTTGGTTTTTAAAAAAATTACGATTTGTCATTAGAAAATTGAGTTTTTGTATACAGAGAGGTCAAAATCTTAAAAAATTTTGGTTTTACTTAAGAGTAAACTATCATAATTTTTTGTTTTTAAGAAAAATTACATTAGGAAAGTTGCCTTTTCGTCATAATTCAAGGTTTAAAGAAAATTGTCTAATAAATCAACAGATCATTTATTCTGTTTATATAGTAATTTTAGACGACGACTAATAAAGTGTGTAGAAGTTGGGTGGTTTTCATGTTGAATAAACACTTTTTAAATAAAATACTATTTTAATAATTAATACTATGTACAGGGTGTCCATTTTTGGGTAGTTTTACGGGGGATCTCCGTTATTAGTAAAGATAGAATGATGCGGTTTTCGCAGCACTTTGCTACTTTTTGTCAAACAGAAGATGCCGTAATCAGAATTTTTCTAGGCCGCCTTGTTTTTTAGAAATGTGCATTTTGGGACACCCCCCATATCTCGGTTAACCCGTAACGTATCAAAAAGAAATAAAATGTTCTTTTTGTAGTTTTTTACGTAGAATCCAGTGACGTACTCAGATTTTTTCTACATTCAATAGTTTTCAAGGAAAATAAACAAATTTGCTTTTTTTAAATGGGTCACCCTATATATTTTTTAACAATATAATTTAGTTTGTAACGAGCTTCTCACAAATATATAACACTTTATTTTTAGTCTTAGTATTAGGACCGAAATATACGTTTTTCAAAAATATACCATATATCAATCAAACATCCCGTATATCAAAAACAAGGCGGCATAGAAAAATTGTGATTACGCCATCATCTGTTTGACAAAAACTAGCGAAAACCGCATGCTTCTATTTTTACTAATAACGGAGATACCCCATAAAACTCCCAAAAATGGACACCCTGTACTTAGAATTCATGACGTTTAAATTATGACGATAAAGCAATTCTAGCGAACATTTCCTAATGGCATTTTTCTTAAAACGAAAATTAAGGTACTCTTACGTTTACTCGTAGGTAAAATCAATTTTTACGAATTTGACCTCCCTGTATGCAAAAAAAAATTTTTAATGACTAATCTTAATTTTTTTAAAAGCAAAATTTTTGATATAGAATGATTTTTTACCAATAAATTCGAAATTAGGTCCATTTGTGGTATAGGTAACCCCCATCCAGGCACACCCTGTATATGAAAAAGTTTAAAAAAAAGGTTTTAAAAACAAGAATAAAAAATATTTTTCTAAAATAATAACACTGGGAAACAAATTTCAACTTTTTTTTTGTTTCCTGAACAAAACCTATTTTTTTGGATTCAACTGTACCCAAGTAACTAAAAAATACCTATTAAAGATTTTAGTTGGCTCGCAAAAAAAAAAATCTCAATTATTTGTTACAAAATTTTAATTCATAGGCATATACAATGGACATACAAAATACAGATAACAATATATTGTTGGTTCAACAAAAGCAACTAAATAGCACATTTTTATCATTGAATCCAAAGTTTAGACACTCATTTTGCGCTTCTTAGCTTGCCTTTTGAAAGCAGCCTCTGGGGCATCTCTCGTAATAGTCCAGCAGTAGTCGGCTAACATCTCACAGTTCCATTTTCCCTGATATCTTCTTTCCATGTTCGAAATATCCTGGTGGAACCTCTCACCGTGTTCGTCACTTACAGCACCACAATTTTCCGGAAAGTAATCCAGATGAGAATCCAGGAAATGAATTTTCAACGACATATTACACCCTAGGTTTTGGTAACACAAAAGAAGTTGGGCAACCAGGTCTTTATAATTTTCTGCTTTTATGTTTCCCAAGAAATTTTTTGCAACCATTTTAAAGGCATCCCAAGCGTCTTTTTCCTTGCCTTCAAGTATGGAATCGAATTGCGCATCTCCGAAAAGTTTCCTAATCTGGGGACCCACAAATATTCCCTCTTTAATTTTAGCGTCACTGATTCTAGGGAACTTTTCTTTTAAATAACTAAAAGCACGGCCTTCTTTGTCCATTGCCTTCACAAAATTTTTCATAAGTCCCAATTTTATATGAAGTGGCGGTAGTAAAATCTTTTCTGGGGCAACTAATGGCGCGCTGGTCACATTTTTCTTTCCTGGCTCAAAAGACTCTCTCGGTGGCCAAATTTTCTTTCTGTAGTGATCCGATCGTGCTCGACTGTCCCATTCGCAGAGGAAGCAGCAGTATTTGGTATAACCTAGCTGCATTCCAAGCAAGATCGCCACAACTTTTAAATCCCCACAAATTTGCCATTTATATCTTTCATATTATATGGTCTCAAGTAACAATTTCAAATTGCTATATGTTTCTTTCATATGGACTGCATGACCAATTGGGACTGAAGGCAATTTGTTTCCATTATGGAGTAACACAGCTTTAAGACTTACTTTTGAGGAATCAATGAAAAGTCTCCAGTCTTTTGGATCATAGTCCAGATTTAACGCTGCCATTAATCCCTCAATGTCCCTACAGGCTACCAAATTGTTATCCATGTTAAAAAATGGTGTTAGGTTTTTCTGACGGCTTCGGTACACAGAAACTTTTACTTCATCTTCAAGTAAATTCCATTGTTGCAATCGAGAGGCCAATAGTTCTGCTTTTGTCTTGGGCAGTTCCAAATCCCTTATAAGGTCACTTAATTCACTTTGACTTATTTTGTGAGGCTTTTTACTTGGAAGTTCACAGACAAAATCGGAGTCTTGCGAGGTTGATGGGCCGGCGACATTTTCCGGTACACTACCGTTTGAATCCTCTTGATCATCATCAGAATGAAGGGTATATTCCTGAGGTGGATTAGGTATAGGCAACTCGTCACTATGAGGCACCGGGCGTATGGCGGATTGTAAATTTGGATACTGTATCGCAGACCTTTTTTTCTCTGAAAAGCCTTTTTTGATGGGAGGTGTCAAACAAAAGTAACAGTCAGTAACGTGGTCTTTCGGTTCTCGCCAGATCATAGGAACAGCGAAGGGCATCTTACGGTTTTTTCCACTTAGCCAGCCGCGAATGTTGGACGCACATTTGTAGCAGCAGATATGGGGAGCCCAATTTTTATCCTGGTCTCCAACTTTGCAGCCAAAATACAAGTGGTAAGCCTTTTTTATTAAAGGGCTAAGCGTACGTTTTTGTTTCACAAAAGTCATTTCACCACATATATAACAAAAATGATCCGGCTTATTTACACAAACTCGCGACATGTTGCTCAAAACTCTCTAATTTCTCAAATACGAACAGCTCTCGATCAACTGGTGGTTGAAATACAACTAACTAACAATTTAGGATTTATATTATATGTATTTAAACCCCTTATAAAGTACACCTGTTATAATAAATCCAGGTATTTCTCATTTAATGGTGAAATTTTCCCATATATTAAGGGCAGGTAGGTAAATTATCATAATTGGGATGGATCTATAAAACCGGAGCCAACTGAGCCTTTTGCAAGACAGATTGTTAATTAGTATAATAAAATAAGTAAGATTTTGCTATTTTGGTCTCGGAAACATTTTTGCTGTTCCCCAGTGTAATAAGCAAATAATAAGTAAATTTGCCGCTCCCGTAAAGTTTGCCTTGTTGGCCTAAGTGTTAATCCGAGCACTAACAGTTTTTCAAATATGGTCCATTTAATGAGGGTTCATACTTACATACGTCAACGATAATGTCATGAATCAGATTCATTTAAATTTGTAATAACAGAGAGAATGTCTGAAGAGTCCAAATAGCGCTCTTTCCCAGGCTGACGCCCGCACTCTCCCTTTTAACATTTAATTGCGATTGGCAAAATTGGTTTAATCCAAGAAAACAAATTGGCAACAGTGGATTTTCATAAAATAAATGTAAAAAATAGAATGATGAAGCAGGCCCAGCAGGAGATAACCGTGCTTTCAAAAGCAAACCTTCTTTGTTGTTTAGTATTTCTTAAAAAGTGTAATTTCAAAAAAAGTAACCGAATAAACATAGAGGAAAAGATCCAAGTATGGACACAAAAGTTCAAAGTGGTATTTATAAACGTTGT
Source organism: Barypeithes pellucidus (assembly GCA_963991005.1). Taxonomy (NCBI): domain Eukaryota; kingdom Metazoa; phylum Arthropoda; class Insecta; order Coleoptera; family Curculionidae; genus Barypeithes; species Barypeithes pellucidus. The sequence continues at coordinate 29,333,590 of OZ022556.1, read as the reverse complement.
CGCTGCAGTTCAGTTGCGCGTAGTTGAGTTTAGTTTCGCCGACTGTCGTTCGACTTGAACAAATGAAAACATACCCGACCATATAAAAACTTCGCGGCGGTTCATTAGAGTCAGTTCAAGATTATAAATCAAAAATTGGTTCCAAGCGAACTGCGACTGTCGGCGCAGCACAACTGAACTTAACTGAACTGAACGTAAAAGTTTATTAATGGGCTTTAATACTAAACCAAAAGCGTTTCGAAAATGCTCGTTACAAATCCTATTTCATAAGGACGAAAACGATAGGAAAATCAATCGGAATACGAAATTCTAAAATAACGTTACTTTGCGATTCGAAAATGATTGTTCAGCAATCCGCATGCCCGAGAAATTTTTTTTCTGAAAATAAGTATTTTTAACATTATGATCTAAACTGGATTGAGCATTTCATCCAAACTAAATGCTTACGGAGAATAATGGCGTGAGTGAATAACATTACTGCTGTAAGTGGTAATAGGGTTTTTCCTGCATCTCTCTTATCTCTTTGTAAAGTAGCTAACAACCTTTGAAATCATATTTTGTTCACCTTCTGAATATCGTCGAGGCATTTCACACAATCAAAAAAGGGAACGAAACACGACGTGTCTTTTGAAAAAACAATTTTTTTGACAGGTTTGATAAATGACGTAATTTCATAACCCACAATTTAGGTTATTATTCTAGCTCTAAAAAATCAGCTGATGAACGGCCGACATTTTGGTTTTAAGAACCGAACAACCTATGTTCGGGTTTGTGACGTCATTAATTTTGTTTCAGTCGACACTTTGATAAGCTACATCTTCTCTATTGCATAACTTGGAAATACAAGGCTTCCACATTCCTATCCTATCCAATAATGTCAACATCTCGTTTAGCTATTAAACTTGTAAAATCCGTTTTATAGGTGTCACCTATTTAACGGAAAGTTAACATTCTTAAATAAATAATAACATATCAAATTAGAAATGTGAAAGCGACTTTATGCCGTAAGAGAAACTGTCAAAATGTAGATTTTCAAACTGCAATAACTCAAGGAAGGTTGGTTTTAGACGTATGAAGATTACAGCAATTTTAATTGCTCTTCCCAAATTCAAGAATGCCATAATAATATATTAAGATACAAGTGTCATAAGACATTATCTTAGAGCACGTTTAATTTAGAAAACGACCCGCGAAGCGGGGAGTTTTCTAAAGTGCAAGTGCTCTAATTTTTCTTATGAACCGCGTATTTTATAATACTTTTTCTATTTGGGTGTTTAAAGTCTGAAAAAATATAGTAGATTTTTTCCATTTGAATTAATATTTTCTTTTTCGGTTGGGCAATACTTTTACAATTTAATAAAATGTTACAAGTATCAAATATGCCATGTATAGAAACAATTCAACACAACAAAGCTTCTTCCCATCCGTCATAATTAAAAATAAATATATTATTAAAGTTAATAAAAATGAGTCAGGAAGAAAGTTGCACTCCGTCAGAAATACGAGAAATTGCAGAAAATAATCTAGAAAAACTTCTAAAAAGAATATGCAAAACTTTGAGTTATGGTGCGAGCAGAACAAAGTTCAAAATATTGAACAAAATAATAAATTTCAAAATAATAAATACTACTATTGAACAAAATATTGTGTCGACACAGAATCTGACAACAATAACAATTAATGCCCAAGAAATGTCTACAGTAACTATAAATATATATATAAAGTAATTATGTATAATATTATATTGAATTAAAAATAAAAATAGTACTTTATTGAATAAAACTTTAGAGATAGAGCATAAACTGGAAGATATTTCTATTATTTTTAGGTTATGTTGTTTTATAGTTGTGACTAGAAATTAGTTGACGGGCACCGTCAGCATGTTATATATTTCCGAGTATAGGCATTTCTGATAAATATCTAGTAAAAATGATCTATTTGCAAGGTTAAAGGTTAGTATTTTAAAGTTATCTATGAAAAATTTTTGTCGAATCCATAATGCGAAGAAAACTAATTTCAACGAAATCAAAGTAAGCCTAAAATTCGAGCCGTACTTGCTGCCAACATAAAAAAAAATTAAACTTCAGTTTCATAAAGTGGAAGGTTATTCAATTTTTTTGCATTTCATAATGTAGCCATTATGAAACCCAAATAGAAAAAATAAAATATAGTGCTCCTATTTAAGCAAGAATGTATTTTTTTCTATTTTTGAGCCTCCTTGTACAGTCATCGATAGTTTTACTATGACCTATCGATCTCTTACTAGGTTCGTTTCAACATTTTTGGATGTTTTAGATAACAGAAAAGCTATTGCACTTTGTCACACGGTCGGATAATTTTTAGAATCTAAATGAATAAAGAACTTAAGAAGATATAGACAAATATATTGTATACGGCGCTATGGCTAACTCCTATATTATTAGAGCTACGACGGATTGATGAAATTAGTAAAGTATATGTTCATTGTTTACGTGAATGTTCTCATTGGATTATCGTGTCCTAGTTATTAGCTGAAACTTCGTTTCCTTTACATTCAGTAATACTTTTCACTTGCTATTGTTACTATATTAATTAATATCTGCATATCATCTATGCTCGTAGCTAACAACTATGTGCAATCAACTCCTCTTGTCTCACTGGCCAATGATTTTTTTATACGTTTCCATGTCAACTCCCCTGCTGATTTCAATTTCTTCCGTATTTCCCTCTTTTATCTTCAGACGCGTTCTGATTAAGGACGATTATGATTCTAATCTCTTGCATCTGCGTTTTCTTTGAGAAGTAGAATAAGCTGTTCATGGCGTACCGTAAAACGGGGATATATGGAATCCACGGGGTTATATGGAATATTGTGCATATCATTCAAATTTCGCGCCCTGCGAGCATATGTTTGACATTTAGTAACTTGTCGTTCTGGTGCACTGTTGCTAACATCTCAGCCGACCAACAGGTTATCATTGTTGTGACTAAATATTTCAGGTAAGCTATTAAGAGAGTTATTAATATTTGGTAGAAAATAAAAAAAATTTTCGATGTCTTGAGAGTCTCATCTGCACCTCAGAAACTATTGAAGTTACGAAATTCTCCAAGATAAATTAATTGTAGTATATAACCTCAACTATTAGGCGGGATCCTTTTCATTGTCAAATTTTTATTCTACGACCTTGATACATGCATATTTATAAAAAATCGTCATTTGTAGGGGTTATATGGAACTCTCTTAATAGCTTACCTGAAATATTTAGTCACAACAATGATAACCTGTTGGTCGGCTGAGATGTTAGCAACAGTGCACCAGAACGACAAGTTACTAAATGTCAAACATATGCTCGCAGGGCGCGAAATTTGAATGATATGCACAATATTCCATATAACCCCGTGGATTCCATATATCCCCGTTTTACGGTACCTTGTCAAAGGGTTTGTCATATATCACGATCAATGAAACAAACATAAAGGTCTTGGTTTATGTCCACACATCTTTGGACAAGCACGTTTAGTACGAGGAGTGCTTCGTAAGTCACCAAACACTAATGTCTTGTTTGAATTTGCTCTAAATTCTATTATGAATGATTTTTACAAATGTTTTTAGTGTATGACTCATAAGACATATTGTTCAGTAGTCTGAGCATTTTTTCGGCATTCGTCTTGTGTCATGAATACTTTACTCAATAGACGTGAACTAAAATGTATAATCACTAGCTAATTTGGTTAGTTTGTGTCATCGGTGTCCTAAATTAGCACTTAATATAAATTATCAAATTTCTTTGTAGAAAAGATATTAATGAAAAAAAATTAAGTAGAACGAAATTAGCGGTTCATTTTTTACTTGTACAAATAAACCAAAGCGAAAAGTATGGTATAGTTTATTTGGATTAGGTTAGCCTTTATAAACCGATGTCTAATCTGTTTAAAAAAATTGGACGTTGAAGGATATTCAATTTATTAACATTTTTGTAGTATTTTCAAAAACAGCTTTAAGGTGGCGGTTACTATCTAAGATTGTTTTCTGCTCTTCAGGGTGCTATGGAAATGACTTATTATATTTAATCCGGCAAATCCTGAGATGAAAATAAATTGAAGATAAATAACCTTAAATGGCGCTTTGAATTATTGTACGAAATATACACTTTATATGAAATCTGAACATTTACGTGGCCGCTACTGAGGACGTTCGAAATCAATAGTTTATTGAGACGGTGTTGTTATATATTGCAACACAGAATTGTAGACGCACGTGTTCAGCTATTGACAACTTTGACCCGCGTTATCATTTCTTTTCCAAACTTTTTAGAAAAAAAAATACTACAATTTTAAGGTACATACTCTCTTACCTTCGATCTTATAATTCGTTTTATAATTAAATTCCATAAAAAAATAGAACACAGAAAGTATGTTTTGCACAGAACCAACAATAGGTAATATCACACAAATTTGAAATCACATCGCAATATATCTTATTATGAATTATTTCACAACAGAAAAAAAATCGGGTAATGCTACAACTAACAAAACGTTTAAATTCGTATACATCAAGCACGTGGAACCCTCGACAGCGTCATCCCATTCCCGAGTCTAGAAACATACTGAAGCAACGATAGTCGCGCGGCGCAGGTATCCAAGCAAGGGCGAAACATGTGGTGTGATCTGACAACACTGTTAGTATACTCTAGTGACCCACATTGTTGCTAACTGAATCCAGATGGAACGGCGCGACAGTATGTGGGTAAAAAGGGTTTTACATTAGTATTTAGATATTCGATTTAAAAAAAGTATGTTTTGTTATTCCACTCTAGGAGTCAACCCATTTAAATAACACATTGTATGATCAAGATTACATACTTTTTTAAAGCCCAAAAATAATTCAAAAATGATAATAAACAATGTAGTACATAGTTTATATACATTATTTATTTATTCTAACTTAATACAAGAATAAATAAAACAATTTAGAATCACAATACGACGAAAAATCCGTAAGTCAAGTTAAAACTATACAGGATGTATCAGAAATGGTTTATTATATTCAACTGGTTGACTCCTTGGGTATTCTAGAGTAATTGACAGGATACAAAATCTAACCGCGTAGCTTCGTTCACTATCGTAGTTGTGTTGTAAAATAATTTGCTTCCATATGTTGTCATTTTTATGGAAATTGTGGAAGTAATTGATGAGGTAAGAACTTAAGTAGCACAATTTTTTTTATAGAGATAGAATTTACGGGTAAATTGAGTAACAATCATGTATTTGTTCACAGAAATTCCGTAGTGCAATGAGATAAGGTAATTTTCCTCAGTTATTAACTCAAAGCGCCATGTATAGTTATTTTCCTGCAATTTGTTGTCATTTCGATCATCAATATGGTTTTCGGAAGTCCATATGTCACCCATCTTTGGAACAACGCAATCGAACATCATGGGGGGTCTCGTGCTGTTGCACTGGATATTTCTAAAGCATTTGATTGTGTTTGGCATGAGGGACTTCTAAGTAAACTGCGATCCTATGGTATGCCCAGTCGATTCTGTGCATGGTTGTCTAGCTTTCTTAAGCACCGCTCTCTGCAAGTGGCGATTGACGGATTTCTCTCAGACACCTTCACCATCAATGCCGGTGTTCCTCAAGGGTCCATATTGTCTCCCACTCTCTTCTTACTCTATATTAACGACTATCTAGTGAAAACGAAAAATCCGATATTTAGTTTTGCTGACGATAGCACACTTATCTCATCTTTCTCTTTGAATGCACAAACATCGGCTGCCGCAGACAGCATGAGGTATCACGCCTCAACAAAGACCTGGAAGAAATTTTGGCTTGGGGTGACAGTAACCAAGTTGAATTTAACGCTAAAAAACCCAAGCAGCAGTTTTCTCTAAAAAGGTTAACATTACAGAACCGGATATAGTCATGGACGGACACGCAATCCCACTGGCTTCATCTATTATTTTGCTAGGCGACAATCTGGGAGGAAATATGTCTTGGCATAATCACGTTGTGACAATCGCCAAGATAGCTTCTCAGAAACTTGGTGTACTCTTCCGAATCAGAAAGTTGTACACACCTCAACAACTTTTGACACTATACAAAGCCCAGATTCCACCATCACTCACTGCTCTCATGTCTCAGCTCTGCACCCAAACATACTCTTCGGCTACTGGATTCCATCGAAAGCCATTCGTCTGATTAGAGACCACGAACTGACGAAGATCCTCGACAGTCTAGAACATCGAAGACAGGTTGGGGATTTGACTCTCTTTTACAGATATTTTCATGGAAAGTGCTCGGCAGACCTTGCCCTCTTAATTCCGCCCGGAGCGGCAAATAGCAGAGATACACGACGAACCACTGCCGCCCATCCATATGTGGTTAAGCTTAGTACTCCTCGGACTTCATTATTAAAGAATTCTTTCATCTGGAGGACTTCATCCTTATGGAACGTCCTTCCCGAGGTCGTTTTTCCCAACGAATATAACCTCCAACGATACAAAACCAACGTCAATCGCTCTTTGCGCACACGCACCACTCCCAGAGTGCCCTAACGGATTTTTCCTAGAGTGCTTGTGTTTGATCATAAAAAAATATTTAAAAAAAATTCAGGATTTGCGGGCGCATTTCCCTAACATAACCAAGTGGTGGCCACTGGCGAGAGACGTACGCAATAAACTATCGTTGGTCAATGTTGGGCGGTGTTGTCACATCAAACATATATACACGTCAAACGCTTTTAGAAAAATACTATATCTTTTTTCAAGCATTTTTATTCTACCTTTTTGAACAATTCTTTCCACCATTTGAAATGATTACGAAAAGTGTATGTTTTGCAACATAATCAATAGTAATATCACACAAATTTGAAATCAGATCACAACATTTATAAATAATCTCACAACAGAACAAAAAACGGTAATGTTAGGCCTGGTATATTTAACAATTTATTTAACAAGCCAGAAATAGAATAACGTTTAAAATTCGTGGAAATGACGAGGGCGACGATGTGTCCCTCTCGCACATCATAACTGACTGAAGAACGGCCGACCGAAACCGCGTTAGGCTGGATTTATAAACTTGACGTTACGATTGATGACGCCGCTTGACGGTGCCCAGGGACCCCGTAAGAGCTACTGGCGCCTGTGTGCAAAAAAGGATTTTGGCGCCCCTTAAGGCATTTTGGATCATGTTTTTTTATTTATTTTTTTGAAGGTAGGTAGGTAGGTAGGTAGGTGCTTGAAATAAAGCAAAAAACTGAACTTTAGAAGTCATATTTATTTGTAGACTAAAATATCAAAATCAAACAAACAGAATAAAATCATAACAAAATAAATTATAAATAATTTATACCTAATCCTATTTAATTTCTCAACTTGTATTTTAAAATTAATTTTTGTTTTTTGTTTGTTTTTTTTTGGAAATTTTTGCAATTTTTGACCCTGGGTTTTGGCGCCCCTAAAGGATGGCGCCCGTGTGCATTGCACACTTTGCACATATGCTAGCGGGGGCCCTGACGGTGCCGCTACAGCTTAAACATATTAAAATGCATAAGATCATTTATATTTGACGGTGACGGTGTCGTTTGACGGCCGACATAAACCAATTTTATCTTTTGACGGTGGACGGTCGTAGCAATGTTCATAGCAAGTTTACACGGCCAATCAAAATCGTGTTTGCCGTCACGTGATATTTAGTAAATATTATTTTACTTTATATCATCTTATTAACCATTTTAAAGTATACTGTTGATAAGTGTGATAGTATCATTCAGATCACATAAACACCAAAATTAATATAATCACATAAAAATATAGAATAGCCGAGAAAAACAGGTTATGTTAATGTCGTCAACGTCAAGTTTATAAATCCAGCTTTTTACGGCCACCATCAAACTGCACCGTCAATCGTAACGTCAAGTTTATAAATTGGCCTTTAAGCAACGGTTTCCAATGAGGAACGCATTGTGATCTGGCATCACTGTAACCCACATACACTTATTAACTGAAAACAAATCGGCGTGGTGTTGCTGCAGGTGGGGTAAAGGGGTTTTTACCTAAGTATTAAGATATTCAAAAGGTATGTACGCTTCCTCTAGGACACTCAAAGTCATGGGTCACCCTTTAAATATACTAAGCCATTTTCAGAACACCCTGTAAGTAGATATTGTAATTTTTTTCTCAAGTAATATATTTTTTTAAATAATCCCGTGCTATCCATGTAAATCTTTTAATTATTAAAACTCGACAATATTCTTGTATAATTCGTTCCGTTTATATTTAATTCCGCCCGAGTTCTTGTAAATATTTTGGTAAGCTTTACTTGGGGATTAGGAACGTACGTACAAAAATAATTAGTAAAGCTTTTAGGGAGCATTCAGTAAAAGCTTTCGCCGAAACAAAAAGACAGAGTGTAACATTGACAGAATAAAATTTTCGTTTCGGATCATTAACCCTAAAGCACGCCTTAATCTTATTTCAACTGGAGGCTGAATGACGATGAAGGAATGAGAGTTTGTTCCTTCGTTGAATTACAAAATTATGTAGGCTGGGTCTTCTTTCGGAAATCGATTGCTTAAAATACATTGTAGCTATGTATGGATCATTTAATTTGCAAATCGAATATTTAAATTTATTAAAAATTCCCGAACTTACCTTATGGTGGGTAGTATGTATGGTTTTAAAGGCAGTTTTATTCTTTTGGATGCATTTGATCGGATTGTACAATAAACCGATTTTAATAACTACATGGAAAAAGATTATATTAAAATCATTACAGTAAATTGTAAAATTTCCTTTAAAATATAGTATTAATAACATTTTTTATTAGTAATGTAGCAAAATAATATATTGTAAACATAATTTCTAAAAAAGTATAGTTAGAATTTCTAATAAATTTTAACAAATACTGTAGTAAAATTATTATAGTAAGATTTTGTTGTGCGATTTCCTATAAAATATTGTAATAATTACAATTTTCATTATTGATTCGCACCAAAATAATATTGTAAACGTAATACAAAAAAAAAGTTAGGATTTCTAATAAATTTAGCAAAATCTAGTAAAATATAGTGTAAATTTTACAACGAATGTAAGTGAAACAAATCAAGCGTCACCATTTTAATTTTTTTGTTTCAAGCGCCTACTTTTCTTTTATCAACAGAAGTTTGAAATAATGTTTCTGTATTTTGTTCACTTATTTGTGGTTTACTATTAAATTATTTGTTATTTAATGAACTAATCCAACATAAGTAAAAATTTGGAGCCTATTTATGACATATTATTTATAAAATTAGGAAAAATACAGGACCGTATCGCAAAATTTCCTGATGTTGTCCAAAAAAACCTCGAAACGTCATTAAACCACAATGTGTTGTTGCATTCGGAAGAAAAAAAGCTATCAAATTCCAATATCAGGAAAACAGGACCGAATTTAAAAAAGAACGTTGATAATGACCCTTCGAAAACAATTAACGCTGTTAGATAGAGCGGAAAAAGTGGCAATGCAAAAGTGCAATTTACTTTAGAATTCGATCTAAAAAAAAACCCAGGAAAACAATAAAAGAATTTTTCAAATTTTCGTTTTTTTCCGGATATCTCCGGAACTACTAGGAATTTTAAACTTTCTAAACGGCATATTATTAGGCACGTAAATGCGCAACTTTACCTCCATCTAACCAACTTCGTACCTCTTACGGTTTCCGAGATCCCTGTACTGGTCCTCCTTATCTTGGACACGTTGTATATTGTTCATTTTACTGACGACCATTATTGTATTTTAAGTATTTTTTATTGTATTAATGACGAGGTTTAAATAAAATGTTGTAAAAATGCGTTCTTACAAGAATGAAGAGCTTTCAGAATCAATCAGAACTTGTTCTTGGTTAGAAGAACAGGTGGGGAACTTGAGGTAGCGAGGAAATCAATCGCCGAAGTCAAGCGACGCAAAATTTTTAGAAAATATTTTTTTACAAAAGATTTTAGTAAATTATACAAAAGATTATATTTAGTAAATTTTACAAAAAAGTTTAGTAAATTTTACAAAAGATTTTAGTAAATTTTATTTACTATAGTTAGTATTACTATTTTTATAGTAAAGTTAACTAAGTTCTTCTACCTTGTACTTTTTAAACGTAATAAATTCAACACGTAGAGGTTATATTTGAAATATGTTAATTATCCAATTCTGTAAGAATACAATTTTAAGATTGCGCTTTCGTCTTTGGTAAGCAATTCATGGGTCATTGAAAACACGTTGCAAAATATAAAAATCATTCATGGGTTTTGTCCGCAATTCATGTACGCCAATAATTTATGCATAAAGGGCTATTACTAGTGAAAATGTACTTTGATGGAGGTGGGACAAAAATCCACCAATAAAACGTATTGATTATTGCATAGTATGTACGCCTATATACGCCAAAATCTAATTAACTATGCACTGCCATAAGAAGCCACGTTAATCCAAACGTTATTTGACAATCTTAAGCCTTTGAAGGGGTCATATCGAGTTGCGGTATAAATGGAAGGAAGTGAAAAAACAGATATAGGTATCATATTACAGTTTGGGATTAAGTATATCCAGAATTTTTACTTTCCTCGCAAGACGGACGAACGGGTATTTTAATTGCAAAAAATTATTTTCAGTGTACTCATCAGATCTAAACGTTTTAGGGTCACTAAGTAACAGAAAACATGCTCCTCATTTCCGTCGGTCTGCTGTCTGTGATTTCGCACGGTTAGAAGCTACGGGAAAGGACGAAATTTGGTATGTGAATTGGACATTAACCCAGCTCGAAACCGGATATACTTTCGGTTCGGGTTTGGTATGTGGATTAGACTTTTAACTAGTGATCGACCGATACCGATATTTATATTTTTTGATCAAACACAGACACTATAGGAAAAATCCTTTAAGTCACTCTAGGAGTGGACCTCGGGAAGGTCGTTCAGTAAGGATGAAGTCGTCCAGATGAAAGAATTTCTAAATAATGAAGTTCGAGTACTCAGATGACCCATATATGAATGGGGGCAGTGGTTCATCGTATATTTCTGCTATTCGCCGCTCTGGGCGGGTTTAGGAGGGCAAGGTCAGCCGAGCATATTCCATGGAAATATTTGTAAAAGAGACTGAAATCACCAACCTGTCTGCGATGTTCTAGGCTGTCGATACTCTTTGTCAGCTCGTGGTCTCCGCTCAGATGAGTGGCCCTCATTTCGATGGAATTCAGTAGCCGAAGAGCATGTTTGGATGCAGAGCTCCAGAGATGAGAGCAGTAGTGATGGTCAAATCTGGGCTTTGTATTACTATACAATACTTATACTTCAAAAGTTGTCGAGGTGTGTACAACTTTTTGGTTCGGAAAAGTACACCAAGTTTCTGCGAAGCTATCTTGGCGATTGCCACAACGTTGTTATGCCAAGTCATATTTCCTCCCATATTGACGCCCAGCAAATTAATAGATGAAGCCAGTGGAATTGTGTGTCCTGGCATGACTATATCCGGTTCTGTAATGTTAACCTTTTTAGTGAAAACTGCTGTCTGGGGTTTCCTAGCGTTAAATTCGACTTGGTTACTGTCACACCAAGCCAAAATTTCTTGTAGGTTTTTGTTGAGGAGTGATACTTCATGGTGTCTCCGAAGATGTGCGAAAAACATGAGACTAAATATCGGATTTTTCGTTTTCACTAGAAGGTCGTTAATGTAGAGTAAGAAGAGGGTGTGAGATAATATGGACCCTTGAGGAACACCGGCATTGATGGTGAAGGTGTCTAAGAGAAAAATATCAGGTAATACTTTTGTGTGGCGACTTGAATGTAGACAGTTTGGTTAGCTGGGAAAGTAGGAAATATCTGCATGATATTTTTAATAGTTTTGGTCGGAATTCAAGTGCAATTATTGATCATGTAGTGTGTAATAATATGTATATCTAAGTTCATTATTTTTAGAACTTTGCAGATAATACTAAATTGAATAATGTTTATTAAAGTGGATATTATTATAATGGGTAATAACGACCATGCTCATATTGTTAATTCCTTCATAAAAGGCCATCTTGGGGAGAATGAAAAGTGGCAATGCGAAAGAGAAATTTATTTTTGGACATTTCTTCGAACAAAGTCAGGAAAAACTAAAAATCGAAACGCAAAATTGTCCTAATTTAGCCGACTTCGTATCTCTTTACTCTTGCCTTTCCCGAAACCCCAATAGGGAAGGCCGAAACACCCATTTCATTAGTTTTTTGCATATATGACTTACGTAACTTACGTATTTGCAGTATACATAGCCTACATATACAGAAGAAGGGTGCATATTATAGAATTTGCTTGTTATGATACTATACAGTTATAAGTTACTATTGAACATTAAAGTTAAAACAGAGGTAACAAGAGTTTTAAGCAAACCGTATATTTAGTTTTTTAATACAATAACTATTCCTTAGAAAGGTCCATAGCTATTTTCAGAAATGTTTTTTTGTGCATCCGGTACAAAAACCATAGAAATTTTAAGTGATTTGTATTTATATAACAGGGAAAAGAAATGATCAAGGATAACTTTTTCGAAAAAATGAAGATACAATTTTTTACAGGTATAGTTAAGTCCATGTGTAGACACAATGTATAAAGGTTACAGTCGGTAAAGATGGACATGCATGTAGATACGTACTTCCTATCTTTTTGAGAAGATGGAGGTACCTACTAGACATGTAATTATAGATAATGACTTTATTTTATATATTTCAATAAATAAATAACAAAAAAATACAACTTGTGTTTTATTCCCTATAATAAATAATAAAATATGCATTTAAAAATATAAATAGGCTCGTTTCATTTTTAAAATAAACGTATGTACTATTTTAGTACGGTCTTGGAAGGTCATGGAATTTCATACAAACCTAGGTAATAGTACATTACGTATCAAGGGCCGAAAAGAGGCTTTTACGGACGAGTCCGGAAAGGCCTCCGACGGCCCGAGATATGTACCGTATTTTTTTTACAAGTGCTCCGAAGCTTTGATGCCAAATAAATAAAGAAATTCTTCAGACAGTTTACCTGTCTACATAACATGAAAACACTCGCGCATGGAGAATGTAAATATCTATTTATTATTTTTGACAAATAGGCTCGGTGGCCTAGTGGTATAGCGTTCGCCTTGTGATCTGGGAGTCGCGGGTTCAAATCCACTCGGCATCTCTGGTTTTATTTATTTTTTTACAAGTGCCCGAGTCTTTGAGGCCATATAAATAAAGAAATTCTTCAGACATTTTTCTAAAACATCTTTGAAAAATTAACTGCCAGTTTAAATTATATATAATCCGCTATTTATTATCGCTTGTAGTATGGCTCGGTGGGTAGAGTGTCGGCCTGGCGATCTGAGGGGCCCGGGTTCAAATCCCTCACCGACAATTCTGGTTTTATTTATTTATGAGCACATGGTGACTCAAAGCGCTTCGATACTTTCCCGCCCGCTCTCTTGGAAAACGCCACTTTCCGTGAAGTGAACATGCATGAAAAGAGGCACTTTCGGGACACTTGTAAAAACAAATAAATAACAAGAAATAAGCAGGCAAGTCATTAATGGCACGTGACACTTGACATTTCTGGCGAGAGGGTTCGCTGCAACGACTATACCATGAATCTTTTCATTTCATTTCTATGTCATCAATTTAAATAACATAAAAATAGTATCCAGATTTTGTATGTCAATTAATAATCACCACAAAATTAATAATAATCACCAAATACGGATAAAATTTTGTTATCAGCCAATAAACGACTATTCTCAATTGATTTAAATTTAGTTTTAAATATCGTTGACCTAAAAACATATTAAACATTAAATAACTCTAAAAAAACTTACGCTGGCATAATAACTCCATTAACTGCACTAAGTGTTGGCTTTATCCGAACGAATAACAGCGCGTTATCCCGCAAATCATATACAAATTGAGGTCAGTATATAATTGACGTTCAGCAATACCCACCAATTAAACGAATAGATTATCAAAAGTGCGTGTGCAACTAATGCTCTTATTGCAATTAAATGAAATAACAATGCCAAGAACTCGGTACGACATGACGGGAACTGCCGGCGCGGAGAGATCGTTCACCCACTAGCATCTAGGGACAGGGAGTGCACCTGTCACTACGCATACGTAAGAATATTTGAGAGTATTCAAGATTATTTATGTGAGTCAAGTGAGCGCATACGTCTCAATTGTCTCGACCGCCGAAAATAAATAACATAACCTCAGTTATTCGTTAGGCAATCCCAAAGATCTTGGCAATCCAAACAACGGGGAGTTTAAACCATTTAAATTCTAAATATTTGTTAGTTCTGGCTAGTTCTTTTAAGACCATTTAATTGTGAAAACATACCAGTGTATTTTGAGTTCACATTTGAAGAAATTATTGCAAGAATGCTCAGACGTAGACAGAGGTATGTTTGTTTACATTTTGATTATACCTACTTTCAATTTAAGATTCATAAGAATTTTTCTCATTTAAATAGTAAATTTCTATGCTTGAATATCATATTCAACTGATAGAAAATTATACTTTGTTGTAGATATCTAATGAAGCTGAAATTAATAAAGAATTTGGATGTTTTTACCACGGCAGTTATTGATTTGGACTAACCATTAATCGGATTCTACCAGTGGCCTATCATCTATTATTTCCATTTTTGCAGCTTTCACACATAGTTTTTATACACATGAGCAGATGAAAGCCTACAAAACCCTTGAAGCTCATTAATATTTTTCAGCCAGTTCTGTTGTAAATGAGTTTTATGTCATGCTCGGAAAGGTAATTACTTTTGTTTACTTCAAGTGGTTGATACCTAGTGCAGGAGTGACCAACTTTTCTATAAGATCTTTCACTTTTGAACTAAAAAAAATTAAGGCGTGTCATTCATTTTTCGGAATGCAATACTTTATGTTAATGTATATAATTTTCTTTTTCAGGTGAAGCATTCACAAAAAGCCAGTGCTAAACCAATTAAAAGAGACCCAGAAATAAATGTATGATTTTTTGTACCGATGTACCTGCCGTTATTGTCCACAGAACTGCCCATTATCCCAATTGCAAAAATTGACTTCGACAGAGTTTCTGGTCCGTTAAGACAGAGGTGGCGTTATCTTCAGTGTCCAAAGAAGGGATGGTACATTTATTCAAATATGAACTCAAAACCTTGTTTGTAGGTTACTTATTTTTATTTAATAATAATTTCTTTCCATATTTTCCATTTGGTAAATATATTATTTATATTAAATGTATTGTTTTATTTATATATAATTCAGTGCATATAAAACATTTAAATATAAGTACTTATACTAAATATCCTTATTTCACATCAATGAATGGTTTTTAAAAAAAATACCATTATAAAAATGGGTTTATCTACTATATGTTCTGCAAGATCGAAAATATATTTTTTACAACTCTGTATTAATTATTATAAAACTTAAGTAGATAAAGAGAGTAATTTACAAGTTTTGCTTTCATTGATAGGAAAAAATATTTTAAAGTTCTCTTCGAGTAGGGCCATTTGAATAGATAACTAAGTACACACTCTCGGGTTTTCTTAAAATTGTTTCTGTAAGAGCTTCCCTCTTGATAGTAGCTCTGTTAATCACATATCCCGCCTTTTCTTTGATAAATCGTTTATTTCTGGGTAATGAATACTCTTTTTACTGGGAATTCGAAAAAAAACTAAGGGAAATTGGTCACGACCACTATTGCTTCCACAATTAACCACAATACACGTTGTCGGCATTTTTCTTCCACAAATACTTATTATATACACTTAAATGAATCTATTCGAATAATAAATTTGTCAACAAAATTAACGGCCTTTGTCCAGCTGGAATAAAATATTAGTTTTTACAAAAGATGATAGCAAATGTAAAGTAACATCATAATTAATGTATATTTATTAAAAAAAGACATAAATTAGAAATTAATTTTTTTTTAAATTTTCAATGCTATAATAATTCCTGGAAAATTTTGAAAAATCATAAAATTAATTATTATTCGAAATCTGTAAACCTAGAAGCAAAATGTTATTAACAAGAAAATTGTAGATGGATACCAACTACAAGTTAATAAAATAAACGTTCCTCTAGGTATAGGTTATGAGATATTGACCAAAATATGGAAATTAGTCATTTGCAAATATCGCGAAAACGGCTAACTTCAGAAAAAAAAGTTTCAAATAAAAAGTATGCGCAAGTCCATTGTCCATAATAATGGTCCTATAGGAAAATTCCATAATGATTAAAAGAACGGAGAAAATTGAAGTAATGAAAAAAATTGCCAAAAACTGCGGGAACTTCATGTAAAATTTAAAAGTTCGAATGTTGATAAATTATCGGAAAAAATTGTATATTACCTAATAAATTATGTATATCCATTAAAAAATTGACAAAATTTAGGTTTTTGAACCTTCAAAGATTTACGACATTTTTAATGAATTATTCTTGTGACGGTTGGTTATCACTATAGTGGGCTAGCAATCCGGCCTGGATGCCGGTTTGTACGTAATAAGCCAAATAAAACGGACGTCGACAATGCCTGCACTTGACTCACATGAATAAACCTTGAAAATTCTCACGCATGCGTAGTGATAGGTGCACTCCCTGTCCCTAGACGCTAGTTCGTTCACCCTGTTTGCTATTATTATTTGTCATCGGCTGAAAATAACGCGAAATGCAAACCTAGATCGGACGGCAGCAGGAGTCAATGACTAATATGCACTTGGCTTTGTAGAGGATATTGCAGATCCTGAATTTTGGGGAAGCTCTTCTAAAGTCATATTTTTCGAAACTAACATGACAAATCCAATGACGTGGGCAAACGAAATACATTTATAGTACGGCAGCTCGTTACCAAAATGTCCTGTTATCACGTCAGTGATTAGTCAATGACTAATCGCTAGATTAATAAAAAATAAGAAAGTTTTACTCGAGCGAACAAACCCGTGATTTTAGTCCGTAAGAAAGCAGATCGACTCTTTGTTACTTTGTCCGTTCTTGATAAAATCATATTAAAAATATAAAAAGAAACGTGAATTCATCGACAACGGACGTTTTGAGTATTGCAAAAATTCCATATTTTAAATAAAAGATGTAAAGAAAAGGGGTATCAAAAAGTTACAGCGTCCGGGTCAATTTTTTTTTAAATTGTTGATAACAGTCTAAAAAATAGTAAATCGAGTCGAACGGACAATTTACGTGTTGCGCAGCTACAAGGAGGGCAGTGGAGTCGGATCTCGTATCTGTATAATTCATGATCGCGGTACACGACGTGTGCATGGGACGGCTTGCTGTGTGGCTTGGTTGTGTATAACTAAGCATCAGCTATGTCCACATATTGCATTATTATTGATACACGTGCTGTGTTGACTGCAAACGGTTGTGCCAAAAAATGCGTGTGTAAGATTGTCAGTTCATATTTTCCCCCCATTTTCCGAGCCACAATATAGGATTTCTGCTTGAAAACGGACGAGGCGCGATAATTCGAACAGCGGTTGCGCGTTGATGAAAATGTCCATCTCATTTTTTTCCGGTCACGAATAACGAAAAATATCATCCGACAAGTAAAACGGACGAGGTGTGATAAGTTGAATTTGCCGCTGTAAACAAATTTCGATTTTTCTCTAACCAAAACCGCACGGAAAATGTCAGTTACTAGTTTCATCTCATCAAAAACATCACTCTCAGTCAAAAAATAAAAAGAACGGACGAGGCGCGATAGCTATTACCACTTTTTTTTATATATGTAAAGATGATTCTCAATGATTTCGCAGCGTTGCCAATGTCCATTCTTGTTAATTTCCTTCTCAAGTCCTTATTAAATCACCAAAAAACTCAAAAAACTTTAGGTCGTGATCAGTCTGAAATCCTGGTAACGGGATGCCGTACTATTACATACTTTCTTTACTGATATCATATTCAGGTTGATTCACGGTAAATGGTAGATTAGACGGTTTCGTTGCACTATTCATTAGGGATGCCGCTTTGGAACAGGTTCTGTTTTTTCCGAAACAGGTTTTTATGTGGAACAGATCGGAACAGATATGTTTCGCTGGAGCCTCCTGATTCGCTGAAGAAGTCTGCTTTGCTGGAACAGTCTCCTTCGCCGGACCAGCATGTTTCCAACGGTAGCGTAAAATGCTCGGACACTGTCTGTTGCAGCGGTACAGAAGCAGATAGCAGTAAGTTAAGTAGCAGCGAAAAAAGATAAGGAATGGATTGCGCGGTGTTGTCGATGATTAATATTTTTCAGAAATACGAAAAAAAATTGATACTAAATATTTATCAAAAATACTTTTTATAACACAATAAATCTAAATTATATGAAATAAAAACTCTTTTGCAATGTATAAAGATAGAGTTTATGTGTCCACAGTCTCGGTATGTCTCAATGCAGCTTTCTTGAAACAGGTATTTTTGAAAATTGGAACAGGTTGTACCTGATATTTAAAATACCCTGTCCCAACCATCCCTACTATCCATACACACGAAGCTCTTACATTTTTTTGTTTAATAACAAAAAATCGAATAGCACATTTTTACTAAAATCAGGTCTCTTTGAATTTTTGTTTAATGTTGTAATACTAATAGTTTAAAATGCAATTAGATGCGCAAAAACACATATCAATCCGTAAAAATTGTGTTTAAATGTGAAAATTGCTTTTCACAATTCCGGATTTTAACAGTGTTGCCACATAGCAAAGTTAGCTGCAATAATAAATGGCAATTTTCCTTGGCATGCAAGGTCTTCAGACCTCTCAACTTCGGGTTCTTTCCTAACAAAACTAAACTAAATTAAATTTTTGTGAAAGTTATGTTAAATTTAAATTTTAGGAAATTCATATGCATCCAGATTTTAAGCGCTACTCCTTACAATTAGACGTATCAGAACGTAAGCTTCTCTCCCCTAAACTCTAGAAAGCTGCTTTCTATCAGTTAAAATAAATTTTATCAAAATTTTGACGTGCATTTTTGAATATTCGATAATTAGATGGGGTAGTATCTGGATTGTTCTAAAGCTTTTGATCGTGTTTGGCATGAGGGGCTTCTAAGTAAACTGCGATCCTATGGTATGCCCAGTCGATTCTGTGCATGATTGTCTAGCTTTCTTAAGGACCGCTCTCTGCAAGTGGCGATTGACGGATTTCTCTCAGACACCTTCACCATCAATGCCGGTGTTCCTCAAGGGTCCATATTGTCTCCCACTCTCTTCTTACTCTACATTAACGACCTTCTAGTGAAAACGAAAAACCCGATAGTTAGTTTTGCTGATGATAGCACACTTTTATCATCTTTCTCTTTGAATGCACAAACATCGGCTGCCGACGCACATCTTCGCAGACAGCATGAAGTATCACGCCTCAACAAAGACCTGGAAGAAATTTTGGCTTGGGGTGACAGTAACCAAGTCGAATTTAACGCTAAAAAAATCCAGGCAGCAGTTTTCTCTAAAAAGGTTAACATTACAGAACCGGATATAGTCATGGACGGACACGCAATCCCACTGGCTTCATCTATTAGTTTGCTGGGCGTCAATCTGGGAGGAAATATGTCTTGGCATAACCACGTTGTGGCAATCGCCAAGATAGCCTCACAGAAGCTTGGTGTACTCTTCCGAACCAGAAAGTTGTACACACCTCAACAACTTTTGACACTATACAAAGCCCAGATTCGACCATCACTAGAGTACTGCTCTCATGTCTGGAGCTCTGCACCCAAACATACTCTTCGGCTACTGGATTCCATCGAAAGGAGGGCCACTCGTCTGATTGGAGACCACGAGCTGACGAAGAACCTCGACAGCCTAGAACATCGAAGGCAAGTTGGTGATTTGACTCTCTTTTACAGATATTTTTATGGAAAGTGCTCGGCTGACCTTGCCCTCTTAATTCCGCCCAGAGCGGCGAATATCAGAAATACACGACGAACCACTGCCGCCCATCCATATGTGGTTAAGCTTAGTACTCCTCGAACTTCATTATTTAAGAACTCTTTCATCTGGAGGACTTCATCATTGTGGAACGATCTTCCCGAGGTCGTTTTTCCCAACGAATATAACCTCCAACGATTCAAAACCAACGTGAATCGCTTTTTGCGCACACGCACCACTCCCATAGTGCCCTAAAGGATTTTTCCTATAGTGCTTGTGTTTGATCATAAAAAAAAAAAAAAAAAAAAAAATTGTTAGTACCGATTTTTTACGGTAATAAACTTTTATCTTGTTAAAAATGGGTAATACATTTTGCCCTGTATTATAAAGTATTCTATTTTTTTTTTAAATATTGCTATTACTTTCCATGATTATTTTCAACTAAGTATTATTTACCCATCGTGTATCCGTATGTAATTAAATCTCGGTTTAAAGTAAATAATAAGTCCAGCAAGCTGTAAACAACAAATGCATAATTAAATTTTATTTTCTCAGACGATAGTGCAATATGCAGACCAGAATTTACGTGACAAGAAATTAAATCATAAATTTTGGGTAACGACAAGTAATAAAAAATAATGGATTCTTTAACAATCGAATTGATGTCATATTACACTCTGCATATGTTACATTGAGAGGTGGTTTATTATAAATAACTGGTCAAGCTGTTACCATGGTCGATTATAATTTTAATAATTCTTGTTTAATCATGAATGTAGAATTAAATCAGTCAGTCAGTAGCCATCAAGACAAAAAATTGGTAAACGTTCTCCATTAGGTATTTATTGTACTGCTTATCTTGTAAATATTTTAGGAGTACCGGAAAAAGAGTAGTCTAATTAGATGCCCTCATTAAGTACCATTCAATAATAGTAAGTTTAAAATGGTTACATACAATAACCTATAACTACACCTCTCATAACGGATACCTTTAATAAGCGAACATCTCTATTAAGCGGACATTCCTAGTCCGGAACCAGATATATGAAATTCCATGAAAATCAACCTCCCTTGGGCGGACTCTCCTTTGGCCGGACATACAAAGAGTGCAAAAACCCTCCTTTAAACGGACAAAAATTGTTTTAAAGTATTTGGGAGACGAATAAGTACGGTACAAAAACAAAGAGTGCGAAAACCCTCCTTTAAACGGACAAAAATTATTTTAAAGTATTTGGGAGACGAATAAGTACGGTGCGAAAACTCTTCCGAAGACAGACCGGCAACCAACCCCTATGCGTGGCAGAGCGAAACGACTTCTCCGAATCAAAGTATGTGTGATTCCCCGACAGCAGTCCGCCGTTTATTTGTGAGTTGTAAGGTTAAAATCGTAAACAATGGTAGAAAAATGTCGCGTTTTGAGTCTGAAAGAGAATATTGATGTTGTGGAAGTTTTTAATTTAATAATAATGACTTGGGTGAGTTCATTAACATTGATAGCAATGTGCTATTAGAAGTTGATAGTGACCCCATTCCTACCGATTATGTAGCCCAAACTGAAACCACATCACTATCTGACGACTCTGATAAAGAAGTTGAATGCAGTAATCAAACAAATGTAACCAATTATCAACAAGCCATTAGTATGGTAAAGGAATCACAAGAGTATGCAAACAATAGAGGTGACTACAGCAATGGAATTGTTATCAGACTTGGAATTACATTTTCTAGATTGCAAGTTTACAACGCAAACACATCAAACTACGTTATTCGATTTTTTTACTAAAACTAGTATATTTTTGTTATGTTATGTTTATTTGTACATACATATACATAGAAATAATTTTGCATATTTTACATATTACCTAATAACAAATTTCCCAATGGCGGACACCTCTATTAGGCCGCCACATTTAGACGGTCCCATAGGTGTCCGCCTAAGAGAGGTTTCATTGTATTTGTTTTACTGGAACTTCCGTTTAGAATTCCAGATTTAAAAACAATTATGTATTAAAGTCATATCTCCTGTTTTATACTAAACCCCCTTGGACATGTTGCCTGGCTCCGCCCTTACCCCCTGAGATACTTTTGTACATTTTCTAGATAAAAAGAAGCAAGACGATTTTATTACAAGATTTTTTTATTTTGATTATTAATTGCATGAATTAGTATACTGATTTTTTATTTATATATACTATTCGGATATATACTATTCAGATCTAGATATCCTCTTGGTTTATATAAATTTGTTGTCGGCTCCAAAAAATTTAGTTTATGAATACATTTTATAATTTTGTTTTGTAGTCTTTTTAAAGGATTTAATATTGTGGCACATGCAGATCCCCAAACTGATATTGAATATTGAAATTTTGAATAAACTAATGAATGATAAATGTTTTTTAAATGTATTAAAGGTATATAATCTCTAATTTTAAATAATATTCCAATTAATGTTGATACGCTTTATTAAATACTTCTAATACTTGGTGTACCCTGTATAAAGCAATAATACAAAGGTTAGCTTCCAGCCCTTATAACTTTAACGTTCACAGTTTCTGTACTGGATTATAGTTTTTTAATAATTTGAAATTTTAATACAATTTCTGAAAAATTTTTTTCAATTTCTTATTTTACCTCGGCACGAGAACTTTATTGTTTCCGTTTTTCCTGTAACATAATACAAATGGGGCAAAGATAATCGAGTTTCGTTTATCTTATAAATTACTTACACGCGCTATATCGTCATTATTACATACATACCTAATAATTCTAAATAATGTGATGCAGTTGCAGTTCCTTTATCTTTGGGATTCCTAGCCAGAAGCCTAGAAATAGAATAAAAATAAATTAAAGTTAAAGCCTCATGACTAAAAATAAAATGACACAAACTCCGATTAAAACCCGTTCCTCGTAAATTAAAGTTTAACTTGCGGTAATTAAATAAGTAATACAAATACACATGGAATTACAAGAATTAAAACAATAAATTAAACGAATTGAGTTTTATTTATTTGAAAATAAAGTATTATTTCCAACCATTATCCAATTTTCTAAACTTGCACTAATTGTAAGTATACACGGTGTTACAAATACGGACTTCTTTGGGATTTCGAAAACGGTAAGAGATACGAAGTGGGTTAAATTGGGGAAAAGTTGCGTAATTATTGGCACAGTAATCAAAAATATTTAAAGGGGCTTTCAAAATATTTGAAAAATTCTAAAATTTTGCGTTTCGGTTTTTATTTTTTCCTGACTTTGTTCGAAGAGATGTCCAAAAATACATTTCACTTCCTCATTGCTATTTATTAATCTCCACAAGAAGGCATTATTAGATCTTCCATGCGACGTTTCGTCTTTAAATCACAGTCATCAATGTAATTTTTTTAAATGTAGTGGAGTCGTTCCGGTATTCGAAAATCCCTTGACGAAATCGAGTAATTGTTTTTCCCAATCGATACAGTAGGATCCCCTCGACATTCTGAAATGATTTGTTTAGGGCTCCGCCGGGGGGGCATGTGGCACGCCCCGTAAATCTAACCTACAACGGGAAATGGAAAATAACTCAGCCGGTTTTGATGCTACAAAAAAAAATGTGAAAGGCAAAATTGACGAGCTTGACAGAGCGCGGAAGAACGAACAAACCCGATCCCGATATCTCATGAGTTCGCGAATTAACGCGATTTTCAACTGCAAAAACAATAAAATTTAATTAATCATATCTCGAGTTGGGGCATCATTTTTTCGCGAATCAACGGGTAGTTTGATGGGCCGGAGGCTGGGGTTGGTGGGGCAATTAGGGGGGGGGCGTGGATTTTTTTACATAAATGCTAATAAGTACTTTATTAATCGAGCTACGGGGATCAGGCCGGATTCAATTTGTTCATTTTTTTCATCAGCTACAAGGTGGGATTGGCGAAAAATTTTTATTTTCCCAAATGCGGCATTCAAGAAATGGCCATCTCCGAAAATACTTTAGATATTATGTTTAATTTTGGTATGTGTTAATAGGATATAGAACCTTAAATTTTAGTTAGAAAAGTTATTCAATTGTTCCACCAGTGGCGTCGCTGCAAACATGTCCTTTGATATTTTTTACAAAAAATATGCTACGCCACTGACATTTTTCCATGTGGATATTTTTTCTGATTGGCCTGTCCAATTCTCCATGAAAACGGTCTCTTGAGTTTTTCTCGTCAGTTCTTGATTAAAACAACTAAATTCATATTGAAACTCATTATTTTTAACATTGATAAAATAATTAATGATAAATTTTGTTTCATAAAAATTGTTGGAAATGGCCACCTTCACTTAAAAGGCATGCTTCCGCCCATCTTTGCATCGAATTGCCCACTCCACCAATTTTTATGAAACAAAATTTATTATTAATTATGTTATCAATATTAATAATAATGAGTTTCAATATGAATTTAGTGGTTTTAATCAAGAACTCAAGAGATCGTTTTCATGTAGAATTGACCAGGCTAATCAGAAAAAATATCCACATGGAAAAATGTCAGTGGCGTACCATATTTTTTGTAAAAAATATCAGAGGACATGTTTGCAGGGACGCCACTGGTGGAACAATTGAATAACTTTTTTAACTAAAATTGGTGGTTCTATATCCTATTTACACATACCAAAATTGGACATAATATCTAAAGTATTTTCAGAGATGGATATTTCTTGTAGGCCTTTCCCAGCGCGCATTTGGGAAAATAAAATTTTTTGCCAATCCCACCTCGTAGCTGATAAAAAAATTAACAAATTGAATCCGGCCTGATCCCCGTAGCTCGATTAATAAACTACTTATTAGCATTTATGTAAAAAATCCCCCCATGCGGCGCCTTACACAAATCATTTCAGAATGTCGAGGGGATCCTACTGTATCGATTAGGAAAAAAAAAATTACTCGATTTCGTCAAGGGATTTTCGAACCGTTTATTTCGCCAGGACGACTCCACTAATGGTCAATTTAAGGAACACAACGTCGGAAAAACAGGGTTGTATACTATTGAAAGTAAATTTCGGTACTCTTTCATAATTTGAAATAAAATCTAGGCCCGTATTTTAAAAAAATTAAGTCGATGATGGTGACCTAAAGACGAAACGTCACATGAAAAATCTGATGATGTCATCTTGTGAAGAATATAAGGTAGCAATGAGAAAACGAAATTAATTTTTGGACTTCGAACAAAGTCAGGAAAAATTTAAAAATCGAAACGCAAAATTTTAGATTTTTTGCGGCATATTATTGGGCCCATAATTAGGCAACTTTGCCCCAATTTAAGTGATTTCGTTTACCGTTTCCGAAATCCCAATGGTGAAAGCCAAATTTGTAACACCCTGTATATTATTAAGCAATATTATTAAATAAAAATAGTAGTCCAGAAATAAGGCTTTCGTGGGCGCGAGACAAATGTTCGTGTTCTGCTTCATCGATGATGATTATCTATAATAAGTATTAATACGTTCTGTATTCGATTATACCTTAAATTTGTGAGTACCTATACAGGGTGGCAAAACTTAGCCTCCCTTAACACATCACTCCCAGTACATAAGGGGAAGCAAGATCGTTTAAAACATGGTCTAGTCATGGGCGTGCCAGTATTATTTTAAATAATTGTTTGAGGGTAGGTAACCGTTTCTATCAACTAACAAGGGGTGAAAATGGACTTTTTCTTTGTTTTTTTTTTAAATTTCTATCAAGGTTTAAAAAATTTTACAAGATGAAAATTTTTCAACATGGAAAAATACAACCTACATGATGAATTGATTAATGATGATTTCTGAGTTTTGGTTATATTAATGTCCCTTTCTTCTAGCTTTCTCTTAAGTGATAACTTACATATATTGATTTGTGATTCCTCCTCACATACCCTATAAACATTTGCAATCACTCCACGGGTCTGACTGAGAAGGTTTTCATCAGTAGCATGCTCATTCTTTATCACAAAGTTCAAAATTTTAAAATAACACCCTAAAACACGACACAATGAACACTTATTTATAAAACACAATACACTAACTATTGCCCTTTATATCACGACGCAACTGGGTGGGTACATCCATCAAATATCGGACATCGCCGAACAGGCCCGAAGGCCCATCGGGTGTCTTAAGAAGACGCATGCGCTATGAACTATCTAGGATATAACTTATCAACGTAGCTCTAGCTACCTGTAATCATTGACAACGCACGATGTTGCCATATTTTTAGATTAAAAGTACTTTACTCAAAAAAAATATATTATTTTGCATTTAAATATCAGAATAAACAGTATTGAACAACAGTTTTAATAATATTGAAACTATAATTGAATATTGGTTTCTTATATACCTTTTACAATTTATTAAATGTAATTTTATTGTTTTCTCGGTAAGCGATTATTAAATTAAAATTTAATATATTTGAAAACATTGTTAATCCCTAGAATTTTTTTTGCCCGCATTCCTATTGTAGCTACAGATAAACTTGTCAACCTTCTAATTATTTCCATATTCCATTCCATTGGAACGCGATTTCTTAATAACCACTAATCAAAAAATAATAAATGAAGATTTAGGGGACCTTTAAAATCATGTATTACTTGACCCATACGTATAGAGGGTGTTTCATTTAAGAATATTGAGTAAATTCAATCCAAACTTCCCGAAATCTGGAACTAAAATTAAAACACCCTGTATAAAAAATGTCGTAAAAGCGAATAAATAGTGCTCATATAATCCAGATGCAACTCTATGTAAAAAGTCATTATCAAATTAAAATAAATAAAAAAATCTGTAGCATATTTATCGCGATAGTGCAAAAGTATCAACAAAAGAACAGGAAAACAATTAACATCTTGGCAACACTGCAATAGATGGGAAAAAAATAATTGGAATTACATAAACAATAAGGGGGGGTACAAAGTCTGAGTACAAAATACAGTGCAACCTCTCTTAGGCGGACATCTACGGGACCGTCTAAATGTGTCCGCCTAATAGAGGTGTCCGCCCATGGGAAATTATTAGGTAATATGTAAATGCAAACATACTATGTATATGTATGTACAAATAAACATAACATAACAAAAATATACTAGTTTTAGTTCGGATGTAGTACTAAAAAAATGTAATAACGTAATTTGACGTGTTTGCGTTTTAAACTTGCAATCTAGAAAATGTAATTCCAAGTCTGATAACAATTCCATTGCGGTAGAGTCACCTCTATTATTTACGTACTCTTGTAATTTCTTTCCCATACTAATGGCTTGTTGATAATTGGTGACATTTGTTTGATTACTGCATTCAACTTCTTTATCAGAGTCGTCAGATAGTGATGTGGTTTCAGTTTGGGCTACACATTTTTGTGCCATTGTTTAGGATTTTAACCTTATAACTCACAAATAAACGGCGGACTGCTGTCGGGGAATCACACATACTTTTATTCGGCGAAGTCCTTTCGCGCTGCCACGCATACGCGATTGGTTCCCGGACTGTCTTCAGAGAGTTTTTGCACCGTACTTATTCGTCTCCCAAATACTTAAAAAAATTTTTTTTGTCCGTTTAAAGGAGGGTTTTCGCACTCTTTGTATGAAAACAGCTTGTCCGCGTCCGCCCAAGAGAGGTTGATTTTCATGGAATTTCATATACCTAGTTCCGGACTATGAAAAAATGCCCGCTTAATAGAGATGTCCGCTTATTAGAGGTGTCCGTTATGAGAGGTTTCACTGTATTAGGTGTTTCAGTTAAAAACATTAAAGTTTTATTGGTCCCGCTTATGAAACACACTGTATAGTTAAGAATATTTGTAAAATATACACCTTCAATAGTCCCCTAAATTTTATATTTAAAGTTTTCCTCTATCGATGATATTATATGAGATGTCGACGAATGACACACGACACCTTGTATTTTCAAAGTTCAATTATTTTGTCCCATAGGGTATTTAATTTGGCAGGCTTTAATAACTTAACCCCCGACCCTACAGATTAGAAATTTTAGTGCCCAGATGGGTGCGAGAGAAATTCAGTCTAATTTATACAAACGATTTGTCAAAATTCAATACATTTTTAAACAAACCCCGAATCCCGAATATATCGATAAACCATCCATCCCTGTAGCGAGACAGTATGCGATAAATATTCAAATGGTTGTTTACAGGCCCAACCTAAAGAACAGTGAGCTTCAAACGAAATCCATACATATTAATGTCACGTGCAATCATCGCGACGGTGATTTGTGAACTTCCTGCATAGCGGCATCAATCACCTCTCGAATATCCGGTTTTTTATTTTGAGACAGGAACGATCGGCTTCATATTTGCCAATCCAAGGGTGACGATGACAATCTTTGAATGTTATAAAATTGTATGTTTAGGACCCAAGAACAAATTTTAAGATAAGTCGAGACTTAGGGTCGATATTTCAAAGTCACCTTAAGGTACAGAATGACATAAGTCATCTTTAACACAAGTTTGTCAGTATATTAATATTTTTAAGTCTCATATAAAGGAATAGATCTTTAAGGACGTGGTAATCTTAGATTTAAGTAAAAGAAACGGCCACACTTGTGTTAAGAATGACTTAGGTCATTCTGTACCTTAAGGTAACTTTAAAATATTGGCCCTTTACTCTCATCTAAAGAAATAGCTCTTTAAGGACGTGGTAATCTTCCACTTAACACCTCAATTGATCCTCAAATTAATTTAAAATATAGTTTTTAAGGTTTGCCTTAACTTTAAGGCAACCTACTAAACAAAAAAGAACTGATAACAAATTCAAATGGCAAAAAGATGCATTCAGCAGAAATACAAATCGATGCGCGTCGTTACGTCAGCGATTAAAAATCGCTTACAAGTCGATGGGCTCTGCTGAATGCGCCCCTTGACACTCTGTATATTATAGTAGGTCAAATCAATCTGTGCCTATTGTATGAATCGGTATGAACATTGGCTGCATTCAGCAGAACCTATCGATTTATAAGCGATCTTTAATCGGTGACGCATTGATTTGTAGTTCTGCTCAATGCATTTTGATGTCAATTATTTTTTGGTTAGGATCCCTTCTAAATATTTTCCTCAAATATTACATTTTTTTCTGTTCGAAATCGATAATTTTATTTTTAATGTGCCTCTCTACTAGCGGAGATCGTGTATAATATGTTTTTATAATTATTATAATCCACTTCTTTCGTATTTTTTTTATAAATTTTACTCCTCAACCTGACATAAATCGCTGTCAAATCACAAATCGCTTTTTAAATTTGATGCTTACAAATCGATGGGTTCTACTGAAATTTTTTTTTTATGATCATACACAAGCACTATAGGAAAAATCCTTTAGGGCACTCTGGGAGTGGTGCATGTGCGCAAAAAGCGATTCACGTTGGTTTTGAATCGTTGAAGGTTATATTCGTTGGAGGTTATATTCGTTGGGAAAACGACCTCGGGAAGGTCGTTCCACAAGGATGAAGTCCTCCAGATGAAAGAATTCTTAAATAATGAAGTTCGAGGAGTACTAAGCTTAACCACATTTTGATGGGCGACAGTAGTTCGTCGTGTATTTCTGCTATTCGTCGCTCTGGGCGGAATTAAGAGGGCAAGGTCAGTCGAGCACCTTCCATGAAAATATCTGTAAAAGAGAGTCAAATCCCCAACCTGTCTTCGATGTTCTAGGCTGTCGAGGTTCTTCGTCAGCTCGTGGTCTCCGATCAGACGAATAGCCCTCCTTTCGATGGAATCCAGTAGCCGAAGAGTATGTTTGGGTGCAGAGCTCCAGACATGACAGCAGTACTCTAGTGATGGTCGAATCTGGGCTTTGTATAGTGTCAAAATTTGTTGAGGTGTGTACAACTTTCTGGTTCGGAAGAGTACCTGAGAAGCTATCTTGGCGATTGCCATAACGTGGTTATGCCAAGACATATTTCCTTCCAGATTGACGCCCAGCAAATTAATAGACGAAGCCAGTGGGATTGCGTGCCCGTCCATGACTATATCCGGTTCTGTAATGTTAACCTTTTTAGAGAAAACTGCTGCCTGGGTTTTTTAGCGTTAAATTCGAGTTGGTTACTGTCACCCCAAGCCAAAATTTCTTCCAGGTCTTTGTTGAGGCGTGATACTTCATGCTATCTGCGAAGATGTGCGTCGGCAGCCGATGTTTGCGCATTCAAAGAGAAAGATGAGATAAGTGTGCTATCGTCAGCAAAACTAAATATCGGATTTTTAGTTTTCACTAGAAGGTCGTTAATGTAGAGTAAGAAGAGTGTGGGAGACAATATGGACCCTTGAGGAACACCGGCATTGATGGTGAAGGTGTCTGAGAGAAATCCGTCAATCGCCACTTGCAGAGAGCATGCGCCCTATTACTTATTTTTGACGTTTCAGATTTTATGTTGACATAACGATGATTTTTGACATTTCGATCCCTATCTCTTTTTCGCGTAACGAAATTTGTCCTTTTTTACCAGAAATGGCCCATTGGATGTTTGGGGTCGCAGAACGCAGCTGAGGAGAAATCAAGGTGAGGCGTTTTTTAATCCCGGCTATTGAGGGGGAATGATCGCAAAGAATTCGGCATCAATAAATCTGTACAGTTCGTCCTCGAAAATTTATCTTTTCGTTCCGTTTATTTAAGGAGAAGAGAAAAACATATTATTAAATTTCTAAAAAAAAATATATTCTCCTCGTAATAATGAGAGACTACTACAATTTCAAGACAATGGAATGAAAATTGTAATAATATAGAGAGGATAGCGCCAAGCAGCGTTCCTTGTGCTAGGTATGTGGTAGGTAGTCGCTTTTCGGATGTCTTTCCTTATATAATTGAGTGGATTCCCGTCAGATGGCGCGAGTGTGTAGTTGGTACGGATTATTACCAATAGTTTATGTTGAATATTCGGCTTGACTGTTGTTGTTGAAATTGATCAGGTTATAATATCAGTTGAGTCCCCAGTAAGGATATAAAATTGCCTGCGTATTTTAAAGTACAGGCAGGCAAAACACACATACAGGTCGACAAGTTTATCTGTATAGTTTTTGCAGAATTATATCGTTGATCTCTTGACTGCAATAAAACCTCATTATCTATTCGACCATAAAATAAATAAGGAAATCCCAAATTTTAAAACCTTTTCGAGCAGAGCCGGACCAGGTATACAAATTCAATTTATACCTATGCCTGATGCATATATAAATACAAAGTGATTTTTAATAATTTTAATCTTTAGTGTTTTTCCGGCGAGTAATTTTTAGTTAGGCTTATTAGTGGTAGAATGTGGCGTCCTTGGAATTCTGCTGATAGGGGGGGGGGGGCATATTCAAGTGTCGGGAATGGAGACTTAAATATTTAACAGCTGTTAAACAATTCAGAGAAGAAATTCGTCCAATTATTTACCTTGACGAAACATGGTTCGATACCCATGACACTCCAAGAAAAGGTTGATTCTTCCAAAAAATGTCAAACCAAGGCACCATCAAATAATGGCAAAAGAATCACAATATTATATGCTGGTTCAGAGAACGGGTTTGTTCCAAATTGTCTGTTGCTTTCAGCTAAAAACATAGCAGATTCTTCTTTAGATTACCATCAAGATACCGACGCACAACTTTTTGAAGATTGGGTTAAACATAAACTCCTTAAAAATATACCTGAAAATAGCGTCATTGTAATGGACAATGCTAGTTATCATAGCCGGCAAGCAAAAATCATTCCCAATTCTAATAATACAAAAGCAGAAATTCAAAATTTTATGATTGAAAATGATTTATATTTTGAAGAAACTTACAAAAAAAGAGAAGTGCTTGAAGTAATAAAAGCCTTTAAAATAAATAAGGAATACTAGTGTGACAAACTTGCAGCAGAAAATGGACATACAGTGTTGCGTCTTCCTCCGACTATTGTATATTCAATCCTATTGAGCTAATATGGCACCAATTAAAATCCAATATTAGGAGAAATAATATTTCTCCTACATTAAATGCATATGTATTAGAATTAATTAAAAACGAAGTAAGAAAAATTTCTGCAGACAGCTGGAAAAACTGTGTACAGCATGTACTTAAGGTGGAAAATTCTTACAATTGTATGATTACAAATGTTCAACCCTTAATTATAAGTTTAGGCTTAGATGAAGATAATGATAGTGATGCAGAGTTAAATTTTGAATAAATTATGAATAGTTTCTTAGAATTTAATTAATTTTTATTGTACTTGTTATCCTAATAGTTATACTTTTAAATTATATTATTTTCAATTATCATTAATTGTTATCATTATTTTACATTTATTATAGGTACCTAAAACTAAAAATACCTATCTATTTATTTTAAATTATAAAAATAAATCATGTGATGTGGTATACATTTTCAAGCCGCCCTGATCCCATTTATTGAGCTTTGAAGAGGTTCAGGCGTATACAATAGGGTTTAATGAGGTAGTTTATTTATGGCAATCAACGGTATAATTCTGCAACAACTATAGCTATGAAAGGAATACGCTCAAAAAAATTTATGCGGTTAACAATGATGTCACATATATTAAATTTGAATTTACTAATATCGTATCGAGAAAATTATAAAATTACGCATTTAAAATAAATTGTAATAGTAACGGTATATAAGAAACCAATATTCTAATATAGTTTCAAAATTATAAAATCTTTCTTTTCATACTATTTATTTTGCTATTTAAATGCAAATTAATATATATTTTTTGATTAAAGTACTTTTAATCTAAAAATATGGCAACATAGTCCTTTGTCAATGGTTACAGGTAGCTAGCGCTAATTTGATTGGTTGTATCTCAGACAGTTGATAGCGCATGCGTCTCGTGTGACACCCGATGGGCTCTTCGGTGAAGTCCGATATTTGATCGATGTACCGACTCAGTTGCGTAGTGATAGAATGGGCAATAGATATTGTATTCTCTTAAATTGTGTTTTATAAATGCATGTTCATTGTGTTTTAGGGTATTATTTTAAAATTTTGAACTTTTTTATAAGGAATGAGTAAACTCGTGCTAAAAACCCTCACTGTCAGATCCGTGAGGTGATTGCAAATCTTTATAGGGTAGATGAAGAGGAATCACAAATCAATATATTTAATTAGACACTTAAGTGAAAGCTACAAAGAGGTATTAATATGACCAAAACTGAAAAATAATCATTAATCAATTAACAATGTAGCTGTTCTGCAATGTTGAAAACTTTACATCTTGTAAAAAGAAATTTTTTAAAACTTGATAGAAATAGGTACCTACCTTCAAAGATAAAATGCAATTTCTCAAGAATTCCTATTTTTTATTACATTATTTAAAATAATAATAGCACGCCCATGACTACACATGTGTCCCGTCAATTCATCGTACGACATTTCACCGCACGACTTTTCATCGCCGACAATCCAGCGTGCGACAATTCATCGCTACGACACTTCATCGGGCGTCAATTCGTCGAAAATTCTTCTATATTTTTCATGAGTATCATAATTACTTAATCCTCTTCCTTGAAATACCAAATTATATATTCATTTTGGGTTAGGTTGAGTACAATAATTACTTAATACTATAATTAGTTAATACTATAATTACCTAATCCTCTTAAGGGGTTTGTTCGGGTTTGTATTTTCCTAGATATAATGGATGACCATTATCTTATTTAATAATAAGTATATTTTAATCCTAATTCAGTTGTCAGTGTCATTTTGTAGACTTCTATTTGCTAAATACGATTAAAAAATATGGTGTTACAATTTGTTCAAAGCGAGAAAGAGCAAGCATTTACGGCATTACTGGAGACTTACAGCGAATGAGGATATTCTAGCTGATATTGTCAACTATTTTGAAGACACCTGGATTGGACGACTGGACAGGAGAGGAAGGAGGCGTCAGCCGAAATTTCCAATTAACATATGGAATTGCTACAACTCAGCAAAAGATGGGACTCCAAGAACCAACAAAGGAGTTGAAGGATGGCACAATAGTTTTAATTCTATCGTGTCTATTGCTCATCCCAACATTTGGAAGCTGATAAAGTCACTTCAAAAGGAGGACAGCATTAATCAACTGAAAATTGAACAACTTGTTGCAGGTAATGAACGACCCCAGAAAAAAGTATATAAAGATTCAGCCAAACGTCTACAACAAATAACGGAGAACTATGACCCCAATAATTTGGACGATTATCTACGAGGAATTGCCCACAATTTCAGATTGCAGATGTAATAACTGTTTATTTATATTATTATTTCAACTACTTGGTTATTATTATGATTGATGTTTATGATGATTATGATTATTTAATCGCTATTAAACGTCTATTTTTGTTCCATTTATTTGTATTATTGTAATAAATTGCAACGATAAATTGTCGCACGATGAATTGTCGTAGCGATGAGTTGTCTCTGCAATGAATTGTCGGCGATGAATTGTCGTTCGATGTATTGTCTCGCGATGTGTTGACGCTAAATCGACTACACCATGCTTTTAACGATACTTGTCGACCTGTATGTCCGCTATCCTTTTTGCTAATTGTGGTTGAAATTTTCGCCTTGCGAACGAACTTATTACCAATATTCAATAAATTCCTTATCATTTTCTCACACTCATAAACTTCGAACAAACCAGAACTACATATCAATATGTACGATATATCCTCCACTCCAATAAACAAAGGAATCGCGGAATTCTTCGCTTTTAGTTCATCTTCCTATCTCTTTTGCAGTCGAAAAATATTTGTTGTCTTGATCCTTTAATCTTTTGTAACTTGTTTCAATTTCCGCTCTTACATCTGAGCTTCCAGCCCCCTTATAGTCCGTGATAAAGGCTTCAGTTCCGAGTGTAATTTATTAGACTTATTGGGGACATACGGGGTGACCGGTAAGTATAGGTCAATGTTTCGAAAGACAACGTGCAGGGACGGTAGGAAATAATACTAGGTAATCAATTTTACTAATGTCCCTCCCAAGGATCTTGCATCAAGGAGGATACGACTTTGGTCCAGTCTTTGAAGAATAAACAATCCACATTCTTAGGTGGATTGTAAACAACTTTCCAGAAAAACAATCGGGGGGTTCTGGAAATTAGTATTTTTCTTTGTCATTTTCTGTTAATTAGACAAAGACATCGCCTTCGAGTGTTCGGAACATACTTTTTATAAAGCTCTTACTGGAACGGCCATCTTTCATACCTGCTTTCACGTTTTGACACTCAGATTAACAACTGTCATATTTGTAAATAAAATTCTATGTTGTTTTTCAGTGTTGTGTGTTAAATTTAAGTATTATTTGTGGAAAAAATAGTAATTCTTATCTCAATATGGTATGACTGTGCCACGTCTGCCGTAAACTAGATAAAAATATAGACTTTTGAGTCACGTCCGTCCATTGTTTGTTTTTCCTAATAAAGATATATCAAACCGGTTACCTGTTAGAATCAAAACAGAAACGGGTAAAAGATAAGAAGAGATGGGGATTCTACAGATAGAATCCCAGTCTCCTTTTTTTTTAAAAAAGATGATGGCGTTTTAAAAATTGCATAGTTATTATTTTCTGCACTTTCTTGCATATTTCAGGGTGCTGAAATTCAAAATGGCGGATGATCGACATCTTGATAAAAAAAAATTAAATAGGAAGTGGGGTCTTGCGATATATCATTATTAAAGCTAATATCGAGAACTTTACAGTTCCGGAATATTATGTCTCTATTCAACAAACCCAAAAGAAAACGGCGGCTTTTTAAAAAATAAGATTTACTATTTTTTCTTTTGCTATTTTGGTTTAGATTTTACAACTTGGCATAAAGCAGTGAGCATCAGTGAGCTGAGAAATTGACTTTCTACAAAGATGTAAAATCTAAACTGAAATAGCGAAATAAAAGAATAGTAATATTATTTTTTAAAAACCGCCTAAAATTATTTTTTAAAAACCGCCATTTTGTTTTGGCTACCAATAGGGTCACAATATTCTGGGAGCGTAAAATACTCGATAGGGCCTTTATAATGATGTATCGCAAGACCTCACTAAATATTCAAGAAAGTGTAGATCTCTGATTCCTACTATACTATGGCGAGTTGTATTTATTTTTCTAAGACTGTAAAGGATAATAAAAAAATAATAACTATGCAATTTTTAAAACGCCGCAATTTTGTTTTCGTTGCGAATAGAGAAGTAATATTCTGGTAAAGTACTCGATAATACCTTCAAAATGATGTATCGCAAGACCCCTATTCATCTTTAATTTTCTTTACCAAGATGGCCGCCATTTTGACAGTACTGTCATTCTCAAGTCAAAAAGTAGTTTACCCTATAAGCAACACCCGAATTTTGTAAAAAACAATTGCGGGTCAAAAGTTATTAAGCCGTTTCCAGATTACACACTGGAAACGACTTCGAACTTTCCTAAAGATTATATTAAACCCATCGCAAATAATATATAAACCAAAAAAATGTTATTTACTGTGTCTCATATTAAAGTGAAGATAGACACAGCTGTTCCTATAAAAGCACATTTTCCAATTTAAGATGTAGGGCCCTAAATAAATGACGATATTACAGCATTGTGTGTTGGGTTAAAGCAAATATGTTTTAGGCGGTACGTGACTCGAATCGCCTTACTTCATTGGGTGGACTAAACAAGTAAATAGTATATTATTCAATAAGAATCAACGGCAATGTAATAAGAGTAATTTACGAACCTGAAATAATCCGAGTCAATAATAGTCTGGTAACCGACCATCTTGGGAAGCAATATGTAAAATTATTTGAAACATCGACTGCCGACGTGCATCTCGCATGCAGCATGAAGTAAAACAAGGAATTATAGTCTATTCATTTTCCCAATTCAGTAGATGAGTCAAACACATGCGAAGACCACGTGAACAGCACACAGGGTCGCATTAAGAACAATATTAGTACAATCCCGAACCCAGTGTTGCCAGTTTTAGTTGGGTACCAGATTGTTTCTTAAAAAAGTTTATAAAATTGAAGTGTATGTCTAAACTGAAAACAAAGGTAATACATAAGCCATGCCAGTTGACGACCAAAACAAAAAATGTAACCCGTGCCAAAAAATACTGACGAGCAAAAAAAAGCTAATCCGTGCCAATAAACACCAACGAGCAAAAAAAAAGGAATCCATGGCAAAAAACAGAACGTATTAATCATTTTTAAAAAGTACTAGATTTGAGTCACACGGTACTAAGGTACTAAATGTCGCAAAAAAGTACTAAATCTAGTACTATAGTACTAACTCTGGTAACGCTGCTCGAATCACGGATGAACAGACCTGAAATAATAGCCTACACTGAACTACGACCCTGTTGACATGCAGCGCGATGCGCATCGGAAGTTTTATTGCCGATTGAACAATAGCAATAAATGTATGGATCGAGCACGTGACTATCCCGCGCTGATGTTTGTTTATGTTTCTGAATTGATAAAATGAATACCCAAGTAGCATTTTTAGAGACAAATTGGACACACATCTTTGCTGCTAAAATTATAAAGTTGTGTTGAGAAACATGTGTTACGAAACTTTTACGGCACATTTTCGAATCCAGTTACTAGAAACACTAAAGAAGTGTTGTTTCGAAATATTTTACAAATCATAGTGTAGCGAAGAGAAATATTTTGCGAAACATTTTTAGTTAAAATTATAAAGTTTTGGTAACACACATGCGCTTCCAAATTGTAGCGATACATTTTCGAATTAAGTTGATCAAAACAAAGTGGAATTTTTTTGCTTTCAAATATTTACCAAACAATGGTATCCATTCATTTACGTTGCCATAATAACCTATAATTTTTGCATTTGCCATAATAACCTATAATTTTTGTACAACAGATTTTTTTCTTTACTTTCAACTACGGAGTACATTTTTAGGTTCGGTTCAGAACAGAAACAGTTAAAAAAATATATGGATTTTGGTTTTAGGTTATGTATGTACACCGAAGAGATGTTTAGCGCTCGAACAAACGTGAAGGTAAAACTTACTTTAGCTACGTTTGTTTCGCACTAGGTTGATACATTATCGAAACAGTGTTTATGTTTCGACACATTTTCTATAAATTATAGCTACACGATGTACGAAACATTATAGAAGCCAAAGGGATATTGTGTGCTCCGTTTTGTACCAGAATAATTTATTGCTTCCTAGCGGCTATTTTGTGAAATGAATTTGTATTTTGTTAAAATGAGTTTTAATGAAATTCCTGCAAAAAGTCAAAAGTTGTTACATAAGTTCCATTTGTCTAGCTAAGTCGATTTATAAAAGAAATAAATAAAATTTTGAAAATATTTTAATTTTTATTTTTTTGGCAAAGTATATTTTTTTCTGTAAATCCAAATAAATCGAGGGCACGTAAAAATATAAACCCAAATTACTAAACTGCACGACAAAAATTTACTGCGACAATGATTTTTTGGTTCTTATGTGCAATAACTAGGTAAATATATGAAAAAGAATATACTTATAACGAATTCATCATGGCGAAATTATTTTACTTCATTTTTATTTTACAACATTGACGGTATCCTAATTATTTATTCCCTTATTTTGTCAATTTTGAGATGTTCACATACAATATCAGCCACACTTGGGAACAATTTTGTTGCGCATGCTTTAACATAGCCCCACTGCCATTTAAACAGATAAAGTAACAGTTTCTAAATATCTTCGAACATTTCCGAAACATTTTCGATTGTGCATCGAAACAGTGAAAGTCACAGCTAGTACCAATCACTTGGAAACACGTGCAAACATGCCATTTAAAATGTATACGTTTCGAAAATATTTCCATTTTTGTTGCCAACAGTTTCCAATTTTGATCGGAAACAGAAACGACATTTACCATAATGTGTCGAAAAATGCTACTTGGGTAGGGTATAGAAAACAATTAAGTCGAATTTAGTGCTAAGAAAACCTAGACATTAGTTTTCCATGGTACCATTGCAGAATAGTCATGGCAGAACACGCAATTCCACTGGCCATTCGTCTCATCGGAGACCACGAGCTGACCAAGAACTTCGATTGCCTATAGTAAAACAAGTTGGTGATTTGATTCTCTTTTACAGATTTCCATGGGAAATGTTCGACTGGCCTTGACGCTTAATTTCACCTACAGCGACGAATAGCAGAAATACGCGATATATAGCTTAGTACTCCCCGAACTTCATTATTTAAGAATTCCTTCATCTGGAGGAGGCCATCCTTGTGGAACGACCTTCCTGAAGATGTATTTCCCATCGAATATAACCTCCAATGATTCAAAACCAACGTGAGTCGCTTTTTTCGCACACGCGCCACTCCAAGAGCGCCCTAAACGGTTATTGTTTTAGTATAATCAATCTTCATCAGGTAACGGCTTCTTCAATCGAATACTAACATGTTTATTATGAAATAAAATTTACATTTAAAAAAAATTAAAATATTTTAATGCTAGATTCCTAGTAAGTAAATAAAGATGAATGAAGTGATAACCTCTCCGATATATACGCCCATTCGTTTGTAGTAAATAAGCATAGTAGGTACGTAAGAACTTGAATGCATGGGCAAGGCGCCAGTGTGGGATTCAAGCACTGTGTAGGACTGTGTTGTGTATTACGATATATCTAACAATATTGCATAAATTATCATGAAATATAAGACTGACAGGGTCTGTTACAAGAGGAAATAACATTTATTTTTATAGTTTAATGTTAATGTATAGACTATTAGAGGTTATCTCGAATTATTGTCAAACCGTTCTGTGGCACTCATTACAAATTCTTTGTACGAGGCAAACTGAAAGAATAACACTGGGGAACAGCAAAAATGTTTCCGAGACCAAAATAGCAAAATCTTACTTATTTTATTATACTAATTAACAATCTGTCTTGCAAAAGGCTCAGTTGGCTCCGGTTTTATAGATCCATCCCAATTATGATAATTTACCTACCTGCCCTTAATATATGGGAAAATTTCACCATTAAATGAGAAATACCTGGATTTATTATAACAGGTGTACTTTATAAGGGGTTTAAATACATATAATATAAATCCTAAATTGTTAGTTAGTTGTATTTCAACCACCAGTTGATCGAGAGCTGTTCGTATTTGAGAAATTAGAGAGTTTTGAGCAACATGTCGCGAGTTTGTGTAAATAAGCCGGATCATTTTTGTTATATATGTGGTGAAATGACTTTTGTGAAACAAAAACGTACGCTTAGCCCTTTAATAAAAAAGGCTTACCACTTGTATTTTGGCTGCAAAGTTGGAGACCAGGATAAAAATTGGGCTCCCCATATCTGCTGCTACAAATGTGCGTCCAACATTCGCGGCTGGCTAAGTGGAAAAAACCGTAAGATGCCCTTCGCTGTTCCTATGATCTGGCGAGAACCGAAAGACCACGTTACTGACTGTTACTTTTGTTTGACACCTCCCATCAAAAAAGGCTTTTCAGAGAAAAAAAGGTCTGCGATACAGTATCCAAATTTACAATCCGCCATACGCCCGGTGCCTCATAGTGACGAGTTGCCTATACCTAATCCACCTCAGGAATATACCCTTCATTCTGATGATGATCAAGAGGATTCAAACGGTAGTGTACCGGAAAATGTCGCCGGCCCATCAACCTCGCAAGACTCCGATTTTGTCTGTGAACTTCCAAGTAAAAAGCCTCACAAAATAAGTCAAAGTGAATTAAGTGACCTTATAAGGGATTTGGAACTGCCCAAGACAAAAGCAGAACTATTGGCCTCTCGATTGCAACAATGGAATTTACTTGAAGATGAAGTAAAAGTTTCTGTGTACCGAAGCCGTCAGAAAAACCTAACACCATTTTTTAACATGGATAACAATTTGGTAGCCTGTAGGGACATTGAGGGATTAATGGCAGCTTTAAATCTGGACTATGATCCAAAAGACTGGAGACTTTTCATTGATTCCTCAAAAGTAAGTCTTAAAGCTGTGTTACTCCATAATGGAAACAAATTGCCTTCAGTCCCAATTGGTCATGCAGTCCATATGAAAGAAACATATAGCAATTTGAAATTGTTACTTGAGACCATACAATATGAAAGATATAAATGGCAAATTTGTGGGGATTTAAAAGTTGTGGCGATCTTGCTTGGAATGCAGCTAGGTTATACCAAATACTGCTGCTTCCTCTGCGAATGGGACAGTCGAGCACGATCGGATCACTACAGAAAGAAAATTTGGCCACCGAGAGAGTCTTTTGAGCCAGGAAAGAAAAAAGTGACCAGCGCGCCATTAGTTGCCCCAGAAAAGATTTTACTACCGCCACTTCATATAAAATTGGGACTTATGAAAAATTTTGTGAAGGCAATGGACAAAGAAGGCCGTGCTTTTAGTTATTTAAAAGAAAAGTTCCCTAGAATCAGTGACGCTAAAATTAAAGA
Source organism: Barypeithes pellucidus (assembly GCA_963991005.1). Lineage (NCBI taxonomy): Eukaryota > Metazoa > Arthropoda > Insecta > Coleoptera > Curculionidae > Barypeithes > Barypeithes pellucidus. The sequence continues at coordinate 29,292,333 of OZ022556.1, read as the reverse complement.
GGGAATATTTGTGGGTCCCCAGATTAGGAAACTTTTCGGAGATGCGCAATTCGATTCCATACTTGAAGGCAAGGAAAAAGACGCTTGGGATGCCTTTAAAATGGTTGCAAAAAATTTCTTGGGAAACATAAAAGCAGAAAATTATAAAGACCTGGTTGCCCAACTTCTTTTGTGTTACCAAAACCTAGGGTGTAATATGTCGTTGAAAATTCATTTCCTGGATTCTCATCTGGATTACTTTCCGGAAAATTGTGGTGCTGTAAGTGACGAACACGGTGAGAGGTTCCACCAGGATATTTCGAACATGGAAAGAAGATATCAGGGAAAATGGAACTGTGAGATGTTAGCCGACTACTGCTGGACTATTACGAGAGATGCCCCAGAGGCTGCTTTCAAAAGGCAAGCTAAGAAGCGCAAAATGAGTGTCTAAACTTTGGATTCAATGATAAAAATGTGCTATTTAGTTGCTTTTGTTGAACCAACAATATATTGTTATCTGTATTTTGTATGTCCATTGTATATGCCTATGAATTAAAATTTTGTAACAAATAATTGAGATTTTTTTTTTGCGAGCCAACTAAAATCTTTAATAGGTATTTTTTAGTTACTTGGGTACAGTTGAATCCAAAAAAATAGGTTTTGTTCAGGAAACAAAAAAAAAGTTGAAATTTGTTTCCCAGTGTAATCTACCAAGCATCTAACTAATAAAATTAACCGATTCCGTGTCAGTCAATGCTTTGGCAGATCGTTCCCATACCTATATGAGCATGATACAATAAATAAGGTAAGATATTTAACAATTCCTATTTCGTCAGTCACGTGCAGTGACGACAAAGGCAGAGCGATTTTTAAATTTCTTATGGGGATTTATATTGCTGTCAGCGTTTTTAATTCTATTTTAAAGGTATTAAAAGGTTTCATGCATGTAATGGTATATGAAATGACAAGTAATTAAGTATATTAATTTCATAGAAATAAGCAAACATTACAGCTAAAATACCACTAAAATAAGGAAAGATTCCGACAAACTTTTAAAACATCCGCCGCACAAAGGTGAATTTCGACGGAATCGTGGCCAAAAAGATTATCTTGGTAACAAAACACAAAAAATGTTTTTAATTGTAACAAACCGTTATAAATATGGTTACATTGCATTTTGTTTTTAATATCTTATATTTTTGCCCCCTCCACACCCATTTTTATGGTTATTAAATTATAGAAATTGGAATAAACGAAGGTGGTTTATTTTTACGATATTATCATTGGAGAAACATGTATTTTATGTTTTTTTTAATCTCCCCCCAGCACCCTCGAGACCCCCATCCACCCCCCCCCCCCCTTCCCTGGAACAATAAGGTATGTTTCACTAGAGATAAAAAAAATTGGAATGTAGAGAAATGTGCATAAATTTCATATAAATAAGTTTTTGAAACCCTAAACTCCAACCCCTCCTCCCTCTCCAATTATACAATTTCATTTCAACGATAACCCAAAATACATATCTGAATTAAATTATATCTTGATAAATAGAAATTTTGATTTACTCGAGTTCTGGGTCATCAGATCCTGCCAGAACAACAAAAGATTGACAAACCGTATGATTTTTTGTAAAAATTTATAGCCACCATTTTGAAAAATATCGGAAATTTTTCGTTCTATTTCCATATAGTCTCTTAATAATTCCACGAGCTGAATCCTTGTGAAAGATGCTGATTTTGCTGTGGATCCTGCAAGAACAACAAAAGATTGACAAACCGTATGATTTTTTGTAAAAATTTATAGCCACCATTTTGAAAAATATCGTAAAATTTTTTTGCCTGTTTAAAAGTATGTTTAATTTTCTATTAAACTATGTACGTTTTATCCGAATCGGTTTAGTAATAATAAAGTTATTCAAAATTGGTTCGATGTCTTATAAATATTTTTAATTTGAAAAATTTATAGGATTGTACTTACCACCAGGGCTCCATTATGGTTTTTCAAAATTTTTACAAAAACTTAGCGGATTAACAGAACTAAATACACTGATTTTTTTCAACTACTCTAATTTAATTGACACACCAGACTAGAAAAACAAACTTTGAACTGAAATGATTTTAAGGTTGGCCATAATATAAATATAACAGGGGTAATTTATGACACCCTGGTTGTTTCTTAATTAAGTGCTAATGATTTTACGACATAATTATAACTTTGGTTTCATCTATTTTGACCAGCTTTTACCCCACCCTGCTTGTTGCCACCAGCGTTGTCAGTCTTTTACAATTGTATCCATTACTATTTTAACAATTTTTGAGATGTTCATTCTTGTTATGGGGTTCCCCATATGAAATTTATGTTCAATCTGGAGGTCACCTCCATATCGTAGGAAAGTAACGACCTTTTTTTTCCGTACTTTTCTTACTCTGACACCGTTTTTTATACTATTCTATTAGGTTTCGAACCGTCAACCTATTACTTTTAATCAAAGACTTCTGGCAATACTGGTCGCCACTTAGTGAGTGCCGTTTGGCGTAGTTTTCTATGGAAATTTTGAAAGTTCACCAGAACTGTTTCTTAATTAGTCGTGTGTGTTTATTAAAATAAATATCTGAATTTTCATAAGATGACGTGCGCTGTGTTCGGTTGTGATATGAAAAAAATTGAAAGAAATATAAGATGTTTCCGCTTTTCTAAGGATAAAAACAAAAAATTAGAATGGATACGGTTTTATTTATTTTATTAACATTTGCTTCTTAAGTATTTTCCACTGAAGCTGATGAGGGTATATGCCTTCGAAACATGTATGAAAATTAAAGTAGTGTTTATTTAACTACTGAAGCAGACTATAAGTTTCTTTACCTCTTCATAATCTCATTCCACTGAGAGATGGACTATTTAAAAAAAAATAGTTTAATTTGTTTATAACTACTTAGGTCGCATTTTAACTTTAATCCTTGTTGTATGTTCATGAAATAAATATACCTAAATACCATGATATTATTCTTTCATTTCACATACCATTAAATGTGTAAAACCTTTTAATACCTTTAAAAGAGAGTTAAAAACGCTGACAGCATTATAAATCTCCATAAGAGATTTAAAAATCACTCGCCCGTTGACGTCACAATCTACGCCTCCATCGGCGTCGAATCATACCTCTTAGATCTTTATACAACAATATTAGTCCTAAGATCGAGCCCAGAGGGACCCGATGTCTCTATTTTTTATGTATCGTTTTTCCTTGTAAAACAAAAGAAAAATGACCAAATGCATCCGGCAGCTGTACGTCTGGTGAGCGTCGTAGGTCGTAGCTTGTTAATACACAGTATCAATAGCTTATTAGTTATTCAACAACTTTCCATTTTCAAAATTATTTGGGCACCACGTAATTTATATATCTTTCTTTTAAAAGTCTTTTAATTTGGGGAAAATTACGAAACCCAAATTAATAAAAAAAAAGGTGTTAAATACCTGAACTAGCTTATGTTGACCATGAGTAAGGAAAACAAGTGTCTAACGGGACTTTTTAGTTTGTATAAGTGAGATGATTGAAATTAGGCAAAATTTTAAAATCAAAAAAAATTAAATTTTATTTCATATTTGTATAGGAATAAATTTTAATTGTAGACTATTGTAGGTTTAGATTAAATGAGATAAAATAATTAAAGTGCAATGGTGAAATGGTAGAGTTATATAAGAAGAATGCGCACACCCTCCCATAGTCGACTATAGTTTACATTGTAGGGTTGCACTACAATGATACGTACAATACGTCACCTAATGGTTGTTTCGGTAATATTATCTATACTGAAATAATATTTTCAAAAGAAATACCTAGTCTTTTCGTAGCTTACGGCTACATTAAGAATCATACTAAGTCATTAATTATCATTAATGAAAATGTAAAAAAATAAATAAAAAAAATATCTGAAAATTCTGGCCTGAATTAATCCAACGTAGAATTCTTGCGAGCCCTTTGTATCCTGATTGGTCTCTAAACATGGCCCCTTAAAATCCAAAATTGGCAGAGCGTCACTACATCATCAAGGATACACCTGGGGTTTCAACAGGAAAACATGAGGTGGCATTCTCACATCAACGGAGCAGCACCATGCGAGCAGGGAAGAAAAAGAAACCCTGTAAAGATGGGTAGTTAATATCCACGCTCTGGATCGAAAGGACAGGTTGCCTTTATTATAATCAAAAAAACAAAACTGATTCTCTTAAATAAAATCGACTCACCTTATACGAAGGGTTCTGCGGAAGGTAAAGTAAGATGATTCCGGTGTGCCTGGGTAACTGAAGTTTCAGGGTTGCAACACAAAAAAACTACACAACCATCTACCCTTTGGCGGTGATGACCACGGGCTCCTTTTAAAGAAAATTTACTAAATCACCCGATTGGGTTTTTGGGGAAAGATATCCCACATTCTTTAAAATTGCCTTGAAGCAGCCTTAGTTTCACGCGTGTTCACCCCGGAATGGTGGACGGAAGCCAAAATCCCTCTCAGTCTGATAGTACCGGAAATTCCGATTCGTATAATTCAAATTTGATTGGTTCTAAACCGGCGGTAAACATCGCCAAGTTAAATGGTGCCCAGGAAAACTGCTGATAAATATGGCAACCTCGCAAATTGGAATTGTTTCCAGCTATCGAACGATATCGATTTTATTATCTTATCAGGGATTCAGTAGGCAACCAACAATTTCAAATCTATTGGTGGCCTTTCGGTGAATCTAGTACACTTCTCAACAAAACCAAACACAGGTAAGTGTCAGGAAAAGGTTAAACGCTACAAGATTCGCTCTCTTGATTCACATTAGTCTCAACCTACCGAGAGGTAGCTCTGCAAGACTCATATGACAGTGGAAAATACAATCAAAAGTTTATAATAAATCGTAGATTCTTGATACTCATACACTACTGATATAATAATAATATTGCTGTATGACTTCACCACGAAGCTAGCGGTTCTACGTACTACACTTATTTATTTACATTATTGCTTAAATTCTGGAATAAAACACATTGCGACTATGACAGATAATTTCGGTTTAATTACACCACACTTTATTTAAAATCAACAATTAACACTGATTAATTTGGGTATTTAAAAATAACTTAATTTTGTCTGTTACTTTTGTATCATTGTGATTCATGGTATGAGGGTATGTTAGTCACATAACCCAAGTAGCATTTTTAGACACATTATAATTATCGTAACTATCGTTTCTGTTTCCGATCAAAATTTGGTATCTGTTGGAAACAAAAATGGAAATATTTTCGAAACGTATACATTTTAAATGGGACATTTACACGTGTTTCCAAGTGGTTGGTACTAGCTGTGACTTTCGCTGTTTCGATGCACAATCGAAACATTTATCGAAAATGTTTCGAAAATACTTCTAAACTGTTACTTATGTTTATTAAAAAAGACAGTATAAAGGGGCGGGGCTATGTTAAACCATGCGCAAAACAATTAGGATACCTTCACTGTTGAAAAAATAAAAGAAATACAATATGAAACAATAATTTCGCCATGATGAATTCGTTATAAGTATATTTCCTATAAGTTATTTTATTTCATATACCTAGTTATTGCCCTCGATTTATTTTCGTTTAAAACTTTGTCAAAAAAATTAAAATATTATCAAAATTTTATTTATTTCTTTTATAAATCGACTTAGCAAGGAAAATGGAACTTATCTAACAACTTTTGGCTTTGCAAGAGATGCAGAAATTTCATTAAAGCTCATTTTAACAAAATAAAAATTAATTTCCCAAAATGGCCGCTAGAAAGCAATAAATTATTCTGGTCCAAAATGGAATAAACACACAATTTCTAGTCTTTGGCTTCTATAATGTTTTCATGATGCACAGAAAAATAAAAGTTTTGTTAAGGTGATGATGCCACAGAAAAAAAGGTCTGCTTATATGCACAGAAAACAAAGGTTGGGTATGGACAGCCTAAGTATGACGTCACGAGAGGCGTGGTTTCGAAAACCTATCCAAACTAAAATCACATTGAAAGATTTTTTTAAAGCATCGGTAGACGTTTATAAGGGATAAATAAGCAATTTCCTGATATTATTTGTATATTTTAGATGTTATTATTGATTCATTTTCAGAAACATATTGACGTAAGTATTTTTTGAAGATTTTTAATCAATATCTTGTTTGAGGTTATGTTATTATTGTTTGCATAGGGAGATTTCAATTGTTATTTTTCTGTTAAAAACAGCTTATTGCACTGTATTTATCAACATACTTTATGTTCCTTGTAAGCTGTTTTTTCACAGAAAAATAACAGTTAAAATCTCGCTAAACAATAACATAACCTCAAACATGTTCAAATGGTGATTAAAAATCTATCTAAAACACTTACTTCAATCTGTGGTTGAAAATGGATCAATAATAACAGCTAAAATATAAATAATATCAAGAAGTTGCTTATTTATCGCTAATAAACGTATAAAAAATATCAAATGGCAAATTCAATGCAATCTTACCAAAACTTTAAAAATTTTAACTAAGAATTTTTCGAAAAATATTTATCTTCGCGTGTCGTTAATGTATCGACACTATGGTTTATAAAATATTTCAAAACAAGCACGTCTTTAAGTGTTTCTAAGTGTCGCAAAAGTTTGGTAACACATATGTCTCGATACAACTTTTTAATTTGAATCGAAAATGTTTCGAAACGTTTCTAAGCAAAGAATGTGTGTCCAATTTGTGTCTAAAAATGCTACTTGGGAAGGAATAACATTTTTTTGGAAATAATGATAGCTATGGTTAGTTAGACGCCTACAAGAGCCAAGGGTTTGTTCGGGCCCGAGTCTGATTCTTCGGCTTCAAAGAAATCATTTAATAAATATTATAAATTTACCATAAAAAATCACACAAAAAATCGTATACGCTTAATTTAAAAAGAACTACACAGCGAAGCGCATGTTGTGGATGCTGAATGTTTTCGGGGATTTACCGAAATGTGGAGGGGAATCACCGGTGAATTACATAGCAGCGCGGGCCTCACCTGTTTATAACATGCATTTTTTAATGAAAATAATTTATAAATATTATTTAAAATAGTTGTATTTAATAATATAGAGCAAGTCTAGCAATTAAAACACAATAATTCTAATTCATAAGAAACATTTCTGCAAAATTTTATTTTTTCCAATATTTCTGGGAAAAAAGGGTTATCTTCACATAAACTGTTTCCGTAAAAGAACATACTTTAATGCTTCGTCGGAAATCATGAAGTGTTGTGTGAATAAACCTTATTCTTACAAAATGAACGTGATTAATTTTTGTCATTCCCTTTGTTGGCTGCCCTTTAAAAGATGGCTACACCACTGACAATAGGATAAATTAAATTGCAAATTACCTAAATACATACCTTCTTATATTAATCTAACAATTTAAGGTAATGAAGATCTTACCTGAAAGAAAGAAGAGTTATTAGAAAAATAGTACATTACCGAAGTGGGAAGTGATTAATTTTTGTCGAGAGAAAAGAATGCTTTAAAGATGTGCGTAACTCCGAGGTGAATCGTTTCTCGAGACAGGAATGAAACTTTTCACGGAGATTTGTAGGCTATTTTACTTTGAACCATATCTTTTAAATGCAATTGATGTTTTTGTGACAAATATAACTATGTGAAAAATGAACAAAGTAAACCCCCTGTATAACCAAAAGCTTCGCAACCATCCACAAATTTAAAAAAGACGTCTATTTAGTTACTCAATGAATATTGACTTTTATCAGGATGGAAAGTGACATTACCGGGATGGAAAGTGATCGCTTTCCACCCGGATAAATGTCAAAGTTAAAAATATGTTTTTTCAAACTTTTAACAGGTCTGAAATGTCAACATTCCATACAAGGTTGTAAATAAAAAAATATTTTATCATTTATGGATATTTCATTTCATAAACAACGTACATATAATACAGGCTGTCAATTTGAAAACTGTACAGTGTACAGTACACCCTTAATATTTCACTCCAAGTAAATAGTATTAGAAATTAGGAGACGTCTTAAAACCTTAAATGGGAATGAGGGTTATATAATATGCAAGGAAAGTAGGTAAAAAGTATTTATTACATTCGTAAAATAATAATTTCTTGCCATTTTTACAGATCGTTTTTTTTAGGTTTTTAGGTTATAAATTCCATTTGTGTCAAAATTCAAACTATACAACGTGCTAGCATCATAAATGTTATAATACAGGGTGTTCTGGAAAATATTTATTATATTTAACTGGATGACTCCTTGAGTGCACTAGAGAAAGCATACATATTTTTTTCATCGACCGCCTAGAAACTTAGGTAAAAACTCCTAAAATCATCACGCATACGACGACGTCATAAATAACAAAAAATATACTGTACATTATTTATGGCAATATGTTGCGAAGTTGCCAAACCACAGCGCTTGTGCTGACGTTTCGTCGTTCGCTACCACACATCGTGGCGCGATGGAAATTTCTCCGACGTCCCCTCCCGCTCGATGAAGATTAATGGAAGAGCGAGAGATGAGCAGTGCTGCCAGATCTATCGTCTTGAGAATCCAGCTACAGTTCAACGACATATAATTCTACCTTTAAAATGACAATCAGATAAATAGGTACCTATTACAATTGAATTTAGTAGGTTTTCCTTTTAAATTATTAGTATAAAACCTTTTTTTTTTAGTATGCTTCAGTATGTTTCGATACTCTGTGTTGGAATGACGTTGCCGAGAGTTCCACGTGCTTGATGTATACGAATTTTAAACGTTTATTTTATTTTTTTTTATGGAATTTAATTATAAAAATCATAAAATAAGATCGAAGGTAAGAGAGTATGTACCTTGAAATTGTAGTGTTATTTCTAAAAAGTTTGAAAAAGAAGTGATAACGCGGATCAATGACGTCTTGTCAAAAACACGTGCGTTTATAATTCTGTGTTGCAATATGAAAACACCGCCTACAATGCGCTGACATCTCTTGAGACTTGAGACTGCCGCAATAAATTATTGATTGCGAACGTCGTCAGTAGCGGCCACGTAAATTTTCCAGATTTCATATAAAGTGTATATTTCGCTTAATAATTCAAAGCGCCATTTATGGTTATTTTTCTTCAATTTATTTTCATCTCAGGATTTGCGGGTTTAAATATAATAAGTCTTTTCCATAACACCCTGTATATTTATACTGTGGGAGGAGTCAATGATGGGCTGCTACCAGGCGTCTCAAAGTAGAATGTTTGTGTTTTGTCTGTGTATTTTATTTCTGGGAATTTTTATTTGATTGAAGTTAGTATTCATGATATATTATAAGACGACATTATTTTATTTTCAATTTTGTATTCGCGTGCCACTGTTAAAACGCGGCGTGCAAGGGGTTTACGATCAAGTCAATTGAAAATAAAAATTTATACACAACACTTATAGAAATCTTGTTTTTTTATAAGGTCAATCATACAGTTATCCCATAAAACTAGAAGCGCTCCAGTTAAACAAGACACCAAACAATAATTTCATGTGAAAGATTCATTAAACGACTTTTGCAAGTTTATAAATTTGATGTGGTTATCTTCATGTATAATATGAATTATTAGGATGACGCTTTTATTGTCGTTTGGCATTTTCTTCGAAATTGCTCTGCATTTGCAGATAACGTATCTTTCTCCTTATATCGAGTTTATTTTATTAGTAATTAAATTTTATTTCGAAATCTATTTTATTCCGGAAACATGCGTTTAATGTCATTTATATAGCATGATAATTAAACGTTAAGTCAGTTTATTTGATCTGGCTATTTTATAATAATTATTATTACCAAATAAATTCTTGACCGTTTGTTCTAAATACAGGGTGTTATAGAAATGACGTATTATATTTAAATGGGTGACTCCTGGGGTGTCCTAGAGAAGCGCTACATATTTTTTTTTTAAATCGAACGTTTTAAAAGTAGGGTAACACAACCATAAACCCACAAGTCACTCCGCAGCACTGTATCATATTACTCTGCGGACCTATTTCACATACACATGTTGCGCGCAATGTTGCCAAACTGTGTAAAAATGTAAAACTTTAGTTTCTTATAAAAATAATTATTTAGCTTACTTTAGTATCTAAATAGAAAGCAATCGATGATACTGAACTAGCAAGGAATCCAGGGCACAGATATCTTCAGTTTTTTTTAGTTTTAGTGGTTAAAGCTTATACCCCACTAAAACCCCTTCGGCGCTTTTCTTCCAATCTCAGAACATTACCCTGTATATCGTCAGAGACACAGAACACATAATGAAACACTGAACAAATTACCATAAATCACTTAAAGAAACACACACATGTGTCAAATTAGTTTTTTGAAGATAGGCACTTGTCACACTAATTCATTACACTTGTAACAAACACAGGTGCGTGCGTGTATTGGCTATAAAATAAGATCAACCGTATCTCGACGCAGTCCGTCTGAAACTGACAAGATATCTGACAAGCCCGCTACGGCGACCGAACCGACTCGATGTAAGCCGAGTCATTTCGTCATTTTGAACGCAAGGTTGTTCCAGTGGTACTTTTGTACCGAATTCGGTACATTTTACAAAGGCGGTATTCATCAGAACCCATCGATTTATATCCGATTTTTAATGGGTGATGTCCCGATGAGCATTGATTTGTAGTTTCAAAAAAACAAAATTGCATTTTTTTTAGAGTTTGAAAGATAACCATTTAAGAGGTCATGACGTTTGATCTATTTACTTTCCTGCGCTTGTGACGAATTCGAAATTTTTGTGTGATATTACTATTATTTGTTTTGCAAAACGTTTTTCGCCGTCGGATTTTTGGATTCATATTTGTTCATGAATGAAAAATTGTTAAAATTATAATTTTTTTTCTACAGAGTTTGCCTTGTAGATATGACAACACCAGTCCAAATGCGCGGAGGTTTTTCTACTGCAGACCTTTTATTTTATTGATTGCGACCGTCTAATTCAAAGCGCCATTTATGGTTATTTTTCTTCAATTTATTTTCATCTCAGGATTTGCCGGTTTAAATAAAATACGTCATTTCCATAACACCCTGTTTTTTCATCCGTCAATCTTTATTAAATTAAAACATAATAAATAAATAAATAAATAAATGAGTTACTTGTACTTTTGCGTCTGTACTTACTAAAATAGAACTGTTGTCCATTCTATTGCAGTTGCAGCAGAAATAAATAGAATTTCTAATCTAACAAGCAGATAAATTTAAAACCCTCACGGCCTATCATTTTGCCCGGCTCTCCCCTATGCTAAGCCGGGAAACGAATAATAGGTCTAAAACCAGCATGGCAAGAAATAATCAATATTCTCAGGGAGCTTTTTAGTTAACAGGAAGTTAATTCTTATCTAACTGCTTGTTCTAATAAAATAAACCTAGGTTCACACGACAACACACCGCACATTTTTTTGCAGGATTAGTCTCACCGAACAAGTAGTGGGGAATATACAGGGTATTGCAAATACGGCCTTCACCATTGGAATTGCGGAAACGGTAAGAGATACGAAGTAGGTTAAATTGAGGCAAAGTTGCGTAACTATAGGCCCAATAATATGCCGCAAGAAAATCAAAAAAAATACAGGGGCTTTGAAAATATTTGGAAAAATCTAAAATTTTGAGTTTCGATATTTATTTTTTATTCTCCACAACATGGAATCATTAGATCTTTCATGCGACGTTTCGTCTGTCGCCATCACGAACTTAATTATTTTAAATAAGGGCCTAGATTTTTTTGTTTAAATTAAGAAAGAGAACCGAAATCTACGTTCAGAGATATACAACACTTACTGGTTTTCCGACGTTTTGTTCCTTAAATTGACCATCTTCATTAAAATACCCCTAGTATGTTCCTGAAGATGGTCAGTTTACGGAACAAAACGTCGGAAAACCAGTAATTGTTGTATACTACTGAACGTAGATTTTGGTCGTCTTCAGAGATAATCAACACTTATTGGTTTTCCGACGTTTTGTTCCTTAAATGGACCATCTTCATTAAAATACTCCTAGTATGTTCCTGAAGATGGTCAATTTACGGAACAAAACGTCGGAAAACCAGTAAGTGTTGTATACTACTGAACGTAGATTTTGGTCGTCTTTCATAATTAAAAAAAATTAATTTCATGATGGTGATCCAAAGACGAAACGTCGCATGAAAGCCCTGATAGCGCCATCTTGTGGAGAATAAAAACTAGCAATGAGAAAGTGAAATTTATTTTTGTACATCTCTTCGAATAAAGTCAGGAAAAAAATAAAAACCGTAACGCAAAATTTGAGATTTTTTGTATTTATTTTAGTTTTTTTGGGGCATTATTGGGCCGATAATTACGCAACTTTGCCCCAATTTAACTGACTTCGTATCCCTTACCGGTTCCGAAATCCCAATGGTGAAAGCCGAATTTGTAACACCCTGAATTAACCGTTCGCACGTCGTTTGCACTGGAAACAAATGTATGCGATTAAAAACGTACACCGAATACTAACCGCGCTTGTCATGTAAACCGAATGAATTGAAACGTATTCGGTTTGCATCAGTAGTGCATAGTATTACACCATCTTTTTCAAACGGCGCGATGTCGCACGTACAAACCCGAACAAACCCGAATAGCAACCGGCTATTAGATAATCTCTAATAAACATACTACTTGTATTAATTTCTGGTAAATTTGAATTCCCTAGATGATTTAATATATTTTCAAAACTTTGTATGTGGCTACATCTGAAAATAAATTTAAAAATTTTGTTCATCGTTTCGTATAAGTTTTCAAATATTTTAATACCTACTGCTTGTTGACCTCCACACCGAATTGCCCAGTACTACGAATAATAAGCCCTACAATTTTAAAGGCAGCAGCCCTGCTCTCAGAGATGTGTTTGTGAAAATTTCATCCAACACAATACCCAAGACCTTATGGCGTATAGTTCTTACTAGCTGATTTCCATTTATACAGGGTGTTATGGAAATGACGTATTATATTTAAACCGGCAATTCCTAAGATTGAAGAAAAATAGCCATAAATGGCGATTTCAATTCATTCAGCGGTAAAAGTGACCTGACGTCAAACCAGAAAACACCTGTGTGGCACTGCGATACATGTAAGCAATCAAGGAATTCTGGCTGGTGTTGTCATATGTACACCTTAAACTCTTTAGACAAAATAAAATAATTTAAACACTTTTCCATTCTGTAATACCTTTTGTACAATTAATTGAAGAACATTTACGAGGGACTATGTTTTAAACAACCCGAAAAAACATATGGAATAGTAATAGCCACGTACGTCACTAGGTCAAATGCCAATGACCTCTTGACGCCTTACATCGGCTGAGCGAAGTTGTTTCATATAGCGCCGCACGCTTGCGTCAGTTAGTTGAAGGCCAACCAGCGGCCGATACGTTGTGTCTCGTCGATCATCAACACAATCTCAGCAATCCGCTCTGTTTTTTCAGTATGCACCGCCTCGAATGTCAAATTTACTTTAGACTTTAAACATACGTACCAAATTTGGAAAAACACATACTATCTTTTCCACTAACGAAATAAAAGATTATTGATGTATAATTTTGACGTTGGGCGACAACCACGCGTGCTAAAAAGCCCGCTATGTTTAGGACGAACCACATAATGTGGGACGAACGCCGATGCAATAGCAACTATTAAATTTAAGAAAAATAGAAAAAACATACGAACTACATACCTTTTCCGCGAACGAATTAAAAGATTTTTGATGTGTTCGGGTTAATTTAGCGAATTCCAGGGGGGGGGGGGGGCAACTGACCCCTCTTGCCCCTTATATACGACACCCATGCTCCTGAAGTACTTGCTTATATGCTTGATTTTCCACCCAATTCCTCAACATATTGCCTTGGTGCCAATAGGAATGAGTGAATTAATTTAACTAAGCCCTGTTACGTTCATATATTTCGATGATTTTATTATGATACTATATTATGTCATAACATCAACTTGTGACTTACCACGTAACGCCTCATATATATATATATTAGGTGAATGTGAAGAGTACAATTTTTAAGCAAAAATCCGTGCTGAGATATTAAAATGCTATAATATCCTATTGAATAATTCAATCTCATAGAATTTGAATTTGTTCGTAGCACTCACAATCGTTATAGGCCGATAATTTACAATTTTAGTTCTCGATCCCCCCTTGGAACCACATTGGAATGGTGCCATCAGTCATCAGGATAAATAGAAGATCGTCAATTAAGATTAAAAATGTCACCAAAACCTCCACTGGGATCACTACTAGTGTTGGGAAAAACCGATGATTTTAATAATCGAGTACTTGATACCTACTCGAGCGATTTTAATAATCGAGGAAATCGCTCGAGCGATTAATCACTTGAATTTCCGATTCACCATTGGTGAATCATTTTTGTGACTAAGAAGAATGGGTTGATAAAACACCAGGGGTTATTTAAAAAATATTTATATTAAAAAAATGATTATATCCTTTAATGTTTTAAAAATTTACAATCGCCGCTGGCTAGCCAGTCCTAGTCAAAACAAAATCCATATCGCGATCAATTCACTAAGACAGGGGTCGGCAACCTGGGGCTCGCGAGCCACATGCGGCTCTTTGGATGTGAAGCTGCGGCTTTTTAGTTCCATACGCAAATATTATTTATTTTTTCGGAAAAAAAACATAAAAAAATTGTTCTGAATCGATTAACGAGGATTAGGCACCGATTCTATCTCGCAGCCACTTGTACTCGCTTTTCACCGCACCCCTCCACCGTGACACGCGTCGTTACCGTCGTCAATCCGTCGTAAGTTCTCGAATGACGCCATCGTCGGATGTTTCTATGTAGGTTTTAATTCGTTTTCGACGCAAGACAATTTGGCGTTTTCACCAGTGCTTTGGCTGTGACCAGGGGTCGGCAACTTACGGCCCCATGCGGCTCTTTCGATGTCAAGTTGTGTCTCTTTCGATATCAAATTGCGGCCGTTAGTGGCTCTTTAAAAACTGAGAAATTGTGTAAATTATAACTTTTGGCTCTTCCGTCTCAAAAGGGTGCCGACCCCTGCACTAACGTACAGTTTTTCACTCGAGTGATCATGCTACCAAGCAGCACATTTCGGTCGGCGTCAAGCAAAGCTCGGGTATCGAGTGGAAGGTAAAATAAGTAACAAGCGATGGTTTTCGCTTGAATTTATAACTCAGAAACGTCATGACTACTTTACGTTCAATAGCTCTCACCCAGTAAGGGTAAATTTACATAAATAAAAAAATAGTTGGTAGAAATAAACATTTTTGCCGATGTACTTGTAGGTTCAATAGCGCCGATAAAAACCTAGGACAGCAACACTTCTCAGAGAACTGTAGGCTGTAGTTGTATAACAAATAATAGTTTTGCATAAAAATATCTTAGTGATTAATTTAGTAAATAAAAATTAATTAATGCCGCTAAATGTAGTATGTCAGCTTAACTCGGCCTTCGTTATACAAAGGCCTTTATCACCTTCCTCACGGCAGTTTACTGCCAATTCAAAAGGCCTCCCTGGAGACTGAAACAGGGTTGTTTAAGTGATATATTTAATAAACCCTCCGTTGAATTCTATTCGGGGCTTTGTGTGAACCGTATTTCACGAACATAAATTAGGGGTTCTTTTAAGCATTTGCCGAGGATTTAGCGACATCTGCAATCTCATGACAGAAAGCGAGTGTACCGGAAAATTAAAATCCATTTTCATTGTTTTTATGGCACAAATTTTTCCGAAGCCCTTTTTTCACTATGGTACACAGGAAAACTGCAGATTCCTTGGGTAAAAATACTGCGATTTGACCATACTTAGTTTAGTTCAATAGCTGGTAATAACCGAGATACAGGGTGTCCAAGTAAAAATTTAATTTTCAATTTTCCTAAATAACTTATTTCTGAATCAATATTTTTGCACAAAATTTTGTGACTACGGTTTTTTTGGGGAAAGGAATTTGAATTTGTTAATAATTTTGATGTAGATTGTAGGGGGCGCTCTCTGCGGTACTCTGGATACATAAAAAGAAATATAACTTTTTTGTGCCTTAGTATAATTATGTTTTTATTAAAAATATCAGTATTTTCGTCATTTTTAAGCAATAAAGGTATACTTTGTAAATGTCGCTCCGACTAACCGTTTTCGATATTTTCAATTACAATTTCTAATGCGCCATTTAAATTTTGATTTGTAAATGTGAAATTTGCCACAGTAGGCTTTGGTAAAAACAAATACAATGAAAGCACTTTGAAACCTCATTTCTGTCAAAGTTTATTTTCATTTGTGAGCATTGTGGGTGTTTTTAAGGAGTTTTTGAAGATACTGTTATCAAAAATTAAACTTAAAATGCCGCGACATAACTGTTTTCTAACGGAGAAGCCTATATGACAGACTGGGAGAAACAGGATCCTTGCGTCCAAAACGTAATAGTGGAGGATCCTGTTTCTCCCAGTCTGTCATATAGGCTTCTAAAAATTTTAAAATCTGGCTGCCTTCTATTTGGATACATTTCCAAACACTGCCGATGTGCCCCGCGTCTGTTAAAATTTTCTTGTGCGTATAAACATACCATGTCTCGCATTTCTCCGTTAGAAAACAGTTATGTCGCGGCATTTTTAGTTTAATTTTTGATAACAGTATCTTCAAAAACTCCTTAAAAACACCAACAATGCTGATAAATGAAAATAAACTTTGACAGAAATGAGGTTTCAAAGTGCTTTCATTGTATTTGTTTTTACCAAAGCCTACTGTGACAAATTTCACATTTACAAATTAAAATTTAAACGGGCACATTAGAAATTGTAATTGAAAATCTCGAAAACGGTTAGTCGGAGCGACATTTACAAAGTATACCTTTATTGCTTAAAAATGACGGAAAAACTGATATTTGTAATAAAAACATAATTATACTAAGGCCCAAGAAAGTTACACTTCTTTTTATGTATCCAGAGTACCGCAAAGAGCGCCCCCTACAATCTACATCAAAATTATTAACAAATTCAAATTCCTTTCCCCAAAAAAACCCTAGTCACAAAATTTTGTGCAAAAATATTGATTCAGAAATAAGTTATTTAGGAAAATTGAAAATTAAATTTTTACTTGGACGCCCTGTATCTCGGTTATTACCAGCTATTGAACTAAACTAAGTATGGCCAAATCGCAGTATTTTTACCCAAGGAATCTGCAGTTTTCCTGTGTACCATTAGTTATGGGACACCCTGTATAGTGATTTCTAATAGCGTCTACCGTTTTAGTTCACTCTAATGCCAGGACTAAAGACAATTCATATTGTAATAAAATACAATCAGCATGCACCGTCTATTTGCCTATTTGATTTTACACTCATAAGTCTTATCGTAATATTTTAATGTATCTAATATTCCCATAAGAAAACGGACCACATATTGAATAGCTTCGGTGTTGACTGACTATCATTTCCGGCCTGGATTATATTCCGGGCTTTGTCTGAATCGTATTAGAAATATAATTTAGGGGATCGAGCGTTTAAAAAGACGAGCAATAATTTTTGTACGAGACCGATGAAAAATATATGAAGATTTTAAAACTTAGTTCAGCAGACAGCTACACGGAACGAACAACTTAGTTAAATTTACTAAAAATATAGTAAAACTAACCATAATTTATCGCTCTATATATGACTGGAATAACTTTTATTAAGAACTTCCATAAAATTATAGCAAAAGTTTAAAAAAACATTTCTAGTAAAAATTGCAAAATATTTAGTAAACCATTTATGTTTGTCAATTTACTAAAAACTTTCTGTAAAATTTACTGAAATATTTTGTAAAGTTTATTAAATTTAACTAAAATCCTTTGTAAAATTTACTAAAAGCTTTTGTAAAAATTTCGACACATGGTATTCTCAAGTGATCACCCATCCAAGTACTAACCCTGCCCAACGCCCCTTGGCATCGGTGATCGATAGAATGATTCCGCTTAAGTTCCCCGTCTGTTCTCCTTACGAAGAACAAACTCTGATTGATCCGTTGCATATGATTTCAGGTGTTCACTTTTGTAAAAAATCATTTTTTGGTCATTTTTACAATAAAAAAATACTTAAAGTACAATAATAGTCGTCAGTAAAATGTACCATACATGTAAAAGTATGTAACTACTGAAGTTATAAATAAATTACAGTAAAACCTCTCTTAGGCGAAAACCTACGGGACCATCTAAATGTGACCGCCTAATAGAGGTGTCCGCCCATGGGAATTCTGTTATTACGTAATATGTAAATGCAAAATTATTACTATCTATATGTATGTACAAATAAACATAACATAACAAAAATACACTAGTTTTAGTTAGGACGTAGTACTAAAAAAATCTAATAACGTAGTTTGACGCTCTAGAAAATATAATTCCAAGTCTAATAACAATTCCATTGCTGTAGAGTTACCTCTATTCTTTGCATACTCTTGTAATTCGTTTACCATACTAATGGCTTGTTGATAATTGGTGACATCTGCTTGAATACTGCATTCAACTTGTGAAATGGTGACATGGTGAAATTGGTGACATCTGCTTGAATACTGCATTCAACTTCTTCATCAGAGTCGTCAGATAGTGATGTGGTTTCAGTTTGGACTACATAATCGGTAGGAATGGGGTCACTATCATCTTCTAATAGCACATTACTATTAAAGTTAATGAACTCGCCCAAATCTTTGTTATCAAATTACAAACTTCCACAACATCAATATTCTCTTTCAGACTCAAAACGCTACATTTTTGTGCCATTGTTTACGATTTTAACCTTACATTTCACAAATAAACGGCGGACTGCTGTCGGGGAATCACATATACTTTCATTCGGCGAAGTCCTTTCGCTCTGCCACGCATACGCGATTGGTTGCCGGTCTGTCTTCAGAGAGTTTTTGCACCGTACTTATTCGTCTTCCAAATACTTTTAACATTTTTTTTTGTCCGTTTAAAGGAGGGGTTTCGCACTCTTTGTATGAAAACAGTCTGTCCGCGTCCGCCCAAGAGAGGTTGATTTTCATGGAATTTCATATACCTAGTTCCGGACTATGAAAAAATGTCCGCTTAATAGAGATGTCCGCTTATTAGAGGTGTTCGTTATGAGAGGTTTCACTGTATATACACTAAGTCTAAGACAAAATCATACTATAATAATAACTTTCGTATGCAACGCAATTTTCTAATGCTGTGCGTTAATAATAAAAAATAAAATAATTTTATTTTAACTATTATCGTGCATCATTTATCTTCGTTGTGGACAAACTTTGAATGAATATTATATTCACAAACGCGTGACATAATAATCCAACCATGTACGCAAATCATCTCTGTATATCAGCAAGACGTCAAACATTTAAATTTATTTTCATTGGCGTCTTGTAAATATCAGCGCAATTAAAGTTTTCAATAATTTAATTGAAATTATCTTTATTATTTCATTCAATTTAACAACTGCATATTAAACTAATTACGGAAGTCGTCGTTAAGTGTCGTTTTCTGTTTAGTTTTGTAAAATGCACGGTGCATTTAAACTATCGGATCATGTCAATTATACGTCTGTGATTCAGCAATTATTGCACCAATCACGACATATAGTTGAATCTATAATTTTTACGGTTCACTCTGGTGGTATATTCACATTGCAAAAAGTGATAATTGGCTTGTATGTTTTCTATTTAAGTGCCTTGTCACTAAATTTGTTGCTCCACGTCGGCTCAACAGCCGCCGACCAAGTCGGTGACATAATGTTTAAGCACTTTTAGAACCAAGTCGACAATAGCTTAGTTAACAGTTCGCCGGGGAAGTATTCTTGGCCCCTTGCACTGTTTATTAGTGTTTATATTCTTAACTTCTCCAGTATTTTCAGGTACTGTCGGTATCATTTCTATTTTGATGACACCAAGATATATTTTTCATTTAGACAACGATATGGATCAAACCCAAGAATTTACCAATAATGACCTTGCTTCTTTTTTTAAAACAGCTACAGATCATCTGCTACAGCTTATCCAACCAACTCGTCTGTTATAATCTTTGGTAACTCTCAAATAGATCGTGTTAAAAATACAATAAATGTTCAACTCAATAACTCATCACTTCCTTATTCAGCTACAGGTAAAAGTATGGGGCTGGGGCTGGGCTGGAATTGCATTTTACCAACTTTTATATTTTGCTTTGGTTTTGAGTAACGTATTGTCCCATCGCGGAGCGGTAAACATCAAAGGGTTTCAGCTTGTTTCCATTTCCGGCAACACTGTCGGTGTGGTGTGTACATACTGTAGTAGTGCAAAATAAATACAAAAACGAAACACAGCCGCAATGACAGGTAGAGGTTGGGAATAATCGATAGTCGCACCATCGATAGTTTATCGATAGCCATCCACACTAACACTATTTAATTAAGAATTATTCGTGGGTTTATGAACTGGTATTATTAGCTGCTCTTGCGCTGAGCAGTCCTTTTGGAGCGCCTAGATTTTTAAATACACATTTTGTCATGTTAACTAACATTTAAGTATTTAGAAACCGGCATTTACAGATCATCCCGCTATGTCACTGTCTTGATTTTTGTTTCATGAACCATAAAAGTTGCAAAATGTTTCAGATTTGTTGAAAAACATTGTGGTACTGTTTTGTTGGTTTGGTAGCTAAAACCAAAACTACAGAGCTTGGTTCTTGTAGGAAAATGAGCTATGGAAAATTAAAGGAAGATTAAAGTTTTAAACCATATATTTATCTTTTAAATTAAGACCACTCCACTGCCATATAAAATCTTCCTAAAAGAAAGGTATAATCCTAATACCGCTCGATATGACTAAGTTATTGATACTTGACTTAAGGATATATTTATGGGTATATATTTGGTTACACTTTGCCTAACAAAATACAAGTCAGACTACAGCGTTCTCATTGATTAGGTTATTTTTGGCTTCATGCATTTTTGATGCATTATATTCCAACAGTTCTTATGCTAGTACATATGATTATAATGTTATTAAAGAATAGAGCTTGACTATGTCACATGCGCATGCATTTTTATGTAAAGTTACACCTCTAGGTGTGTGTCTTTTTTTAATACATAGGTTTTAATGTATTTCGGAATATCTCTAAATGAGTTTTCTCCCATTGTTTATTTCTGTTTTACGAAAAAAATTGTCTAGAACAAAACTTTGTAATGCATCTAAAATTGGAGGAAAGTATATATTTTTTTCGCGGAAGATTTTTATATTTAATTTTATTTACTGTTCCATGTACAAAGAAATTATGGACTTTCCGCAAATTATTATTTTTTTTTATGACCATGCACAAGCACTAAGGAAAAATCCTTTAGGGCACTCTGGGAGTGGTGCGTGTGCGCAAAAAGCGATTCACGTTGGCTTTGAATCGTTGGAGGTTATATTCGCCGGGAAAAACGACCTCGGGAAGGTCGTTCCATAAGGATGAAGTCCTCCAGATGAAAGAATCCTTAAATAATGAAGTTCGAGGAGTACTAAGCTTAACCACATATGGATGGGCGGCAGGGGTTCGTCGTGTATTTCTGCTATTCGCCGCTCTGGGCGGAATTAAGAGGGCAAGGTCAGTCGAGCACTTTCCATGAAAATATCTGTAAAAGAGAGTAAAATCCCCAACCTGTCTTCGATGTTCTAGGCTGTCGAGGCTCTTCGTCAGCTCGTGGTCTCCAATTAGACCAATGGCGCTCCTTTCGATGGAATCCAGTAGCCGAAGAGTATGTTTGGGTGCAGAGCTCCAGACATGAGAGCAGTACTCTCTCTAGTGATGGTCGAATCTGGGCTTTGTGTAGTGTCAAAAGTTGTTGAGGTGTGTACACTGTACAGCTTTCTGGTCCGGAAGAGTACACCAAGTTTCTGAGACGCTATCTTGGCAATTGCCACAACGTGGTTATGCCAAGACATATTTTCTCCCAGATGAAGCCAGTGGGATTGCGTGTCCGTCCATGACTATATCCGGTTCTGCAATGTTAACCTTTTTAGAGAATTAATAACTAATAACATTTACACATCTTTTGTTCAACATTTCTTTTTTAAAATGCAACGTTCTCATAAAACTCCGTTGTCCAGTGATAAATATTGAAGTCTAGACCTCCCGATCACGTTCCGTCTCTTTCTTCCGGTTATCGTTGTTTCTGTCGGCGTACCGAAACGGGCGGACTCTCCACATATTACTCTAACGGGAAGGGAAGATCCAATTCGCCCGGTGCCTACGAAATGAACAGTGGTCAAATCGGAAATTTCGGCTGACTCCGGCATCCACTTAATAACTTTGCCCAAATTGCAACAGATAAAATTACAGACAGAAATTACCATCATCGATAGCCCCTGTGAAAATATTATATTGACTAATAAATAAATACAAAGCTTTACTTGCTGATAATAAAATTGACCGAGACCTTAAATGTCACGACACTCATAAAATGTGAAATACATTTACAGATAGGTACGCTATTTATAGGAGAAGTTAAATACAGAGAGAGATTTATCAATAGTTTCGACGATGCGCCTAAAATAAATCGTTGTTTATTCATTGCAGCCTAATTAGAGTCTGTAAGCTTGTCAAGCTTATGTCATTTAATAAAACATATCTTGTGGGGCATCTGACACTATAGAGATACTACTATAACTATGCAATAACAGTTTTTGAATGGCAGATGGGTCTGATGAGTTCATTTAAGCAGGAGGAAGTTTTTATCACATAAATTTGAATTTGTCGATCAACTCAATATTCGCGAATACTCACGAAAATTAACGATATTCTTAAATTATCGATAATAATCCATCACTACGACTAGCTGAATATACGGGGTGATTGATGGTGGATGGCCTATTAGACGTTGATGAAGTAGTCAAAGGATTACTATGAAAATTTGGTTGCTTATACAGGGTGTTCCGTAATGCTAATATTTAAGGGTGTGATTCCTTAGGTAATTTTATAAAGAAAAGTTCATATGAACAAATGTCCGCAACGGCTTAAATTTTTTGCTACAGGGTGTTGAATTTTTATTTTTTAAATGGTTATTTTTTAATATCTCCGAAGGTACTTTGATATTATTTTCAATTTTGGTATGTGTTAATAGGATATAGAATCACAAATTTTAGTTAGAAAAGTTATTCAATTGTTCCACCAGTGGCGTCCCTGCAAACATTGCGCCTGATATTTTTTTACAAAAAAGATGGTACACCACTGACATTTTTCCATGTGGATATTTTCTCTGATTAGCCTGGTCAATTCTACATGAAAACGGTATCTTCAGGTTTTCGTCTTCATTAAAACCACTAAATTGAAACTCATTATTATTATTATTAACATTGATAAAATAATTAATGATACATTTTTTTTATAAAAATTGGGCAATTCGATGCGAAGACGGGCGGAAGCATGCCGTTTAAGTGAAGGTGACAATTTCCAACAATTTTTATAACAAATAAATTTATCATTAATTATTTTATCAATGTTAATAATAATGAGTTTCAACATGAATCTAGTGGTTTTAATGAGGTTTTTCATGTAGAATTTACCAGGCTAATCACGAAAAATTTCCACATGGAAAACTATCAGTAGCGTACCATCTCTTTTGTAAAAATATCAGAGGACATGTTTGCAGGGAGGCCACTGGTGGAACAATTGGATAACTTTTCTAACCAAAATTTATGGTTCTATATCCTATTAACACATACCAAAATCGAAAATAGATATAATAACCATTTAAAAAATAAAAATTGAACACCCTGTAGCAAAAAATTTAAGCATTTAAGCAAGTTCATATGAACTTTTCTTTATAAAATGACCTAAGGAATCACACCCTGAAATATTAGCACGTCATTAAGGAACACCCTGTATAAATGGATATGCCGTGCAGTGCTGCCGCTTCTACTAGAAAGTATTAACAACTTTGATAATTGAAATGGAACATTCTGTCTATTATTTTTTTAAAGTCCCTATTAGTTTCTTCATAAATTTCCTTAAGTCTTCTTATACCTAACTTCGTTCTCGATATAATAATTAATTTATCTTGTTCACTTTGTTATCCTTGAAATAGGGCTGATATTTTTAAACTCTGATAAATTAGCACACTGAAATTTGGCTGGGAGTCAGGTAATGCCCTTTCACTCGAGACAATTTCAAAAGCGTTTAGGACCACAGATAAAATATAGGGTGTTTCATTTAAAAAACATACTTATTATAGTTTTTCCAAAAAATCAAAAATATTTGTTGTGGTGTTTGCAACACCGTGTACTATATTTTGGAACAGAGTGAAAGGCCTCTGGGTATTACCTGACAGCGCTTTTTGAAGGACATGTTTTCCAAAAAAAAAAGTTAAAATACTTATTAAGGAAAGTTATTATAGATAGTCTAATAGGTATTCTAAAAAAAAATAATACAGAGGGTGTTACATGGAAATTATCAAAGTTGCTAATGCTTCCTAGCAGAAACGGCAGCACTGCGCAGCTGAAAATATTTATAAAATAGGAGAGCATGTCCACTTATATAAGCTAACAAATTTAAAGTAATCCGTTGACTAGTTCTGCATGAACGTGTAATAAGTCATACAACATCGATCACCCTGTAGTTATCATTTTTCCAGACGCAATATATTAAAAATATTTTATAATTATATAATATTAAAATAATTATCCTCGACCAATTTAAACCTTAAGATGCTAAATAAAAGCATCTTCTGTAGATAATTTCCTATTAGGGCAACCGGCAACTAGAAATTCCTGCTCTATTAAAGTATTTATATCGGCAACAAGCTTGAAAGAGATCAATGACATGTATTAAAAATAACAAATTTTACATGGATCAATTAGCGGCTACAAAAAACATTCACCAACCATGATTTAATCAATGTTTATAATTAGTAGTAATTTAGATGAAGCAGTTTGATCTCGTGGGCGTTGATCGGTTATGCGAAAGTAATATATGATATTTGTCTGTCTGCTCATCATTTAATTATTGGACACCTTGGATAAAACACATACAACACACTGGAACAACACAAGATGATTGGACGTTTCTGATCAAGACTTTCTGAGATATAAAAGGTAGAGACAGATAGGTTATTCCTACCTGCGATGCGATTGTCAGAATGACAAACTGCCATCGGTTCATTCTGACAAGGACATCGCAGGTGATTGCCATTCACAACCTCGGGCTTGTTCGAACAACCCTGTTATTCGTTCTTTGTCTACATTTTAGATGTAAGAAAGAATTGGATTTGACATTTATTCCTGAATCAGCTTTAAGCTGTTGTTGATGGAAACAGGCTGACCTAAAAAATTGATGAAGCAGTGCAGAATAGCATGAATAGGCTATTGATGACAATCGCAGATAAAAGTTAAGGTGTAACTATTTTGGTGAACAAATTGATTAATATTAAGGTTCTGTAGTACAAATCTCCTTATGTTTTTCCATTGCATGATATTTTTTAAGAGATAAGTTTAACGGTAAAAAAGTGGTCGGGGTGTTACCCTTAAAATCCGAAATGGGAAGGGGGAGGGGTCAAGTGTCACACAATTTGAAAGGTTGTTTAAATCTCTTTCCAATAACAAGATAAATTATTATTTTTTGAGTCGCGTTCCAAAGATGGATGTAATTCAACTGCACTAAGATTCATAAGTTTTAGGCTCGGTTTTAGGTTATTATTTAAAAAACATTGTGTTGAGTCCTCCCTTAGTAGAATGATTAGGGAATAGCAGGGGCAAAGTCACCGCCTAAAAAAGGTCTATATACCGGGCGATAAGTTTATCTGAAGCTAAGAAAGGAAAGTGGTAAAAAAAAATTCTGGGGTTAACAATGTTGTCACATATATTAAAATTTAATTTAATAAAGGAAACCCTACAATTACATTTACGCATTTAAAATAAATTTAGGTAGGTATATAAGAATCCAATATTCTATTATAGTCTCAATATTATTAACTTCCTTTTCATACTATGAAATTTGATATTTAAATGCAAAATACTATATTTTTTTGATTAAAGTAGTTTTAATCTAAAAATATGGCAACATAGTGCGTTGTCAATAGTTGCAGGTAGCTAGAGCTAATTTGGTAGTGCATATCCCAGACAGTTGATGGCGCATGCGTCTCGTGAGACACCCGATGGGCCGTCGGGCTTGTCCGGCGATGACCGATATTTGATGGATGTACCCACCCAGTTGCGCAGAAATAGAAAGGGCAATAGTTACTGTCTTTTATAAATTAGTGTTCATTGTGTCGTGTTTTAAAATTTTGCACTTTTTGATAATGAATAGTGTTGGAAAATAATGCAACAAAATGCATAGAGTCAAAAATAACTTAATCAATGAGAACGCTGTAGTCTAACTTGCATTTTGTTAGGCAAATTGTAACCAAATATATATATAAACCTTTCTTGGGAATAGGATTTTATATAGTAGTGCTATACTGGCATGTTTTCCGAGTGGTCTTAACTAAAAACACAAATAGACATTTTTACAACTTGAATCTTTCTTTCAATTTTCCATAGCCTATTTTCCAATAAATAGAATAGAATAGTATACTCCTAGTAAAATCCTTCACAGTAAGATCCATGAAGGGATTGTAAATGTTTATAGGGTATGTGAAGAGGAATCACAAATCAATATTGTATTTAAATTGCCACTTAATCGGAAGCTAATACGACCAAAACTGAAAAATAATCTTTAATCAATTAATCATGTACCTAGCTGTTTTTTTCTACGTTAAAAAAATGTACATCTTGTAAAAAATAATTTTTTAAACCTTAATAAAAATAGTTACCCACCTTCAAACATAAAATGCAATACAATAATAATAGCACGCCCATGACTAGACCATGTTTTAAACGATATTGCTTCCCCCTTACCGATGCGTCTGAGGCACAGATCCACTTGTCGACCTGTACTTCCATTTTAGGAAACTACTACCTACTCAAAAAAATAATAAATCATGGTATTATTAGATAGAGATTTAGACGATCTTTAAAATGTGCCACTTGACCCCCCATTTAAGATTTTAAGGGTAACATCTACCCCTCCCCAATAATGAACGCTGTAAATATTCTTTAAACGTGTCTCCGTTAACAATAAAATTGATGTGCAAATTTTTAATATTATTTACTGGACGCGAGATATAAGGGTGGGAAGATTTCAAATTCAAAACTGAGCTTTTATTAAATAATAATTAATTATTCCTTTACAAATACAGTAAAACCTCTCATAACGGACACCGCTGATAAGCGAACATCTCTATTAAGCGGACATTTTTTCATAGTCCGGAACTAGGTATATGAAATTCCATGAAAATCAACCGCTCTTGGGCGGACTCCTCTTTGGGCCGACGCGGACATGCTGTTTTCATACAAAGAGTGCGAAAACTCTCCATTAAACGGACAATTTAAAAAAAAAAGTATTTGGGAGACGAATAAGTATACGGTGAAAAATTCTCTGAAGACAAACCGGCAACCAATCGCGTATGCCTGGCAGAGCGAAAGGACTTTGCCGAATGAAAGTAGGTGTGATTCCCCGACAGCAGTCCGTCGTTTAATTGTGAGTTGTAACAATGGTAGAAAAACGTTGCGTTTTGCGTCTGAAAGAGAAAATTGATGTTGTGGAAGTTTTTAATTTGATAACAATGATTTGGGCGAGTTCATTAACATTGATAGCAACGTGCTATTAGATGATAGTGACCCCATTCCTACCGATTATGTAGCCCAAACTGAAACCACATCAATATCTGACGACTCTGATGAAAAAATTGTATGCAGTAATCAAACAAATGTCACCAATTATCAACAAGCCATTAGTATGCTACAGGAATTACAAGAGTATGCAAAGAATACAGGTGACTCTACAGCAATGGAATTGTTATCAGACTTGGAATTACATTTTCTAGATTGCAAGTTTAAAACGCAAACACGTCAAACTACGTTATTAGATTTTCTTAGTGATAAATTTCCCATGTGCGGACACCTCTATTAGGCGGCCACATTTAGACAGTCCCATAGGTGTCCGCCTAAGAGAGATTTCACAGTAGTGCTACCGAAATACCTCCAAGAGCGACTTGGACGACACAACTGCAAGGAACAACGGAAAAGGATGAGATCTGGTGAAATAGGCGGATTAAAATTAAACAGGAATGGAAACCCAAGAAAAATGTAGAGTCTCTTCTACGCGAAATATTTTTGACTAGTAAGAGAGATACGCCGCTTTTTACTAAACAAATAGAATTGTATTTATGCATGTTTCCTTTTTCACTACATTAAAGTACTTAGTAGTGATTTAATTTGAAATAAAACACAAAAATAATTAGGTACAAGAATTATGCATTTTTTTAAAAAGTGCTCTCACATATGTACTATAAAGTTAAATGGGAAAAGAAATATTTCGAACGGATTTGGCCAATCCCTGTGCTAGCGGACAGTACCCTTACTAGTCTGGTTACTAGTACATAATATTCATTTCCCCCGATGTTGGGAGTTTAGTTTGCCACCCTTTGCTCCAATTCGATTAAACGACTAACGATATAAGCCGAATATTAACTCTAAATTGGATTTTCGGGTTCCGAAAAATGTTTGTTAAATTAAAAAAGATGTCGTCCCAGCCCGAATTCGAGCAGGGAATATCTTGTTTCCCGGCAAATGCGATCCAACCATTTAATATATTAAATACGCAAGCACTCAGTATTAAGGAATGTATCTAATATCGTCATTAGTGATTCCTGATAATATAACGTATGTCCCAAAAGTTGTGGAACACATTTCAGATGCCTTAATATACACGGAAAAAAGAATATAGTAAAATTATTATAGTAAAGATTTTATTGTAAAATTTCCTGTAAAATATTTTTTATTAGTAATATGTACCAAAATAATTTTGTAAACATAATTTCTAAAAAACTATAGTTATAATTTCTAATAAATTTAGTAAAATGAAGTAAATACTAAAATATATAGTAAATTTTAACAAACACATAGTAAAATTATTATAGTAAAGATTTTATTGTTTTATTTTATCATTTTTCTCTTTGAATGCACAAACATCGGCTGCCGACGCACATCTTCGAAGACAGCATGAAGTATCACGCCTCAACAAAGACCTGGAAGAAATTTTGGCTTGGGGTGACAGTAACCAAGTCGAATTTAACGCTAAAAAAACCCAGGCAGCAGTTTTCTCTAAAAAGGTTAACATTACAGAACCGGATATAGTCATGGACGGACACGCAATCCCACTGGCTTCATCTATTAGTTTGCTGGGCGTCAATCTGGGAGGAAATATGTCTTGGCATAACCACGTTGTGGCAATCGCCAAGATAGCCTCTCAGAAGCTTGGTGTACTCCTCCGAACCAGAAAGTTGTACACACCTCAACAACTTTTGACAGTATACAAAGCCCAGATTCGACCATCACTAGAGTACTGCTCTCATGTCTGGAGCTCTGCACCCAAACATACTCTTCGGCTACTGGATTCCATCGAAAGGAGGGCAATTCGTCTGATTGGAGACCACGAGCTGACGAAGAACCTCGACAGCCTAGAACATCGAAGGCAAGTTGGTGATTTGACTCTCTTTTACAGATATTTTCATGGAAAGTGCTCGGCTGACCTTGCCCTCTTAATTCCGCCCAGAGCGGCGAATATCAGAAATACACGATGAACCACTGCCGCCCATCCATATGTGGTTAAGCTTAGTACTCCTCGAACTTCATTATTTAAGAACTCTGGAGGACTTCATCATTGTGGAACGATCTTCCCGAGGTCGTTTTTCCCAACGAATATAACCTCCAACGATTCAAAACCAACGTGAATCGCTTTTTGCGCACACGCACCACTCCCAGAGTGCCCTAAAGGATTTTTCCTATAGTGCTTGTGTTTGATCATAAAAAAAATAAAAAAAAATTGTACGATTTCCTTTAAAATATTGTAATAATTACAATTTTCATTATTAATCCGTACCAAATTAATATTGTAAATATAATTTACAAAAAAACTATAGTTAGGATTTCTAATAAATTTAGTAAAATCAAGTAAAATATATTGTAAGTTTTACGACGAATATAATTGAAAATAATTTACTTATAACTCCAGTAGTTTAATATTTTTAAATGTAAGGTACATTTTACTGACGACTATTATTGTACTTTAAGTATTTTTTATTGTAAAAATTACCAAGTTAAAATAAGCTGGTGTAAAAAGGCTTTTTACACGAATGATAGGCTTAAATCAGATGCAACGGATCACTCGGATTTCACCCTTCCCAACAAATAATAGTGGAAGAATTTAATAGGAACGTATCATCGATAAATTGAAGTCAATCGAAGCTGGGCACGGTCAGTACTTGGATGGGTGACCGCAACAAAACTATAAATGGTTTACTAAATACTTTTACTGAAAATTTTTGTTAAAATTTTGTTATAATTTTATTACAGTTCTTACTAAAAGTTATTCCTGTCACATTAGAGTCATAAATTATTGTTAGTTTTACTATTTTTTAAGTAAAGTTTTTAAGTTTTTCTTTCCGTGTATATGGTAACTTTCATATTTCATTGGATAATTACAATTATTACCAGAAAAAGTTTCCATATAGAAAAATGTCAGTGGCGCACAACTTTTCTTCTAAAAAATATCAGAGGGCGTGTTTCAAGAGACGCCACTGGTGGGTCGACAGACTAACTTTTCAAACTAAAGTATAATAAAGTTTAACCGTTTACTGCAATAAACGAACTACCCCACCCATTGTGTAGGCCCCAACAACTCTAAACCGCAATAAATGGGTGCAGGGTCGGCTTGAAAATATAGCTATGTACAGAGTGTCCCATTTTCGACACTTTTATAGGGTATCTCCGTAATTGGTAGTGCATGCTATTAAAAAGTAATGTAGGTGTCATGTGCTCTTTTTGGTTCAAACTTAAAATGGTAAAAACAAAATTTGAAAATTTTCGCTCGCTTAAGAGATACGGGGGAAAATCAAAAAATTGGCAATTTCAAAATTACCCTATATTTTCTTAGTTAAAATAGATACAGAAAAATGCTTTATACAGAAGTTTCTTTATATTGATTGTTGAATAATCTGCCGTCTTCAGAATAAGTATACGGGGTCAGGTAAAAAAGTTATCGGACCTAACCTAATTTTTTTAAATGGAACACCCTGTATATTTTAATCTCAAAAGATACTATTTTAAATTCTCCTTTGAAATGTATAACACACCATGGATGATATTGGTTTTATAGGCGATTTATTAAACTTTATTACTTTAAATCACAGTAGACCATGAAACAAAAGCTAATATCCTAGAAATAACTATGTTGACTATTAACATTTAACGTCATTTTTACATATTCATTTGTGAAAATTTTGAAAAATTTGATGTGATATCAGTTTATAATGAAAGTGGGAAAAACGAAGAAATGGAGCAAAATGTATATTTTGTTCGCTATCCGGAAAGACGGAAACCATTTAACGAACATTTGCGGCGATTCCCGTTATTTTTTACCGTAATCTGAATCTTTTATTTCGATTCAAAGTAATAAAGTGTAAATAAATCGCCTAGGAAACCAATATCATCCATGGTGTGTTATATATTTGAAAGGAGAATTTAAAATAATATCTTTTTAGATTAAAATATACCGGATGTTCCATTTAAAAAAATGAGGTTAGGTCCGATAACTCTTTTACCTGACCCCGTATACTTATTCTGAAGACGGCAGATTATTCAACAATCAATGTAAAGAAACTTCTGTAACATTTTTCTGTACCTATCTCTTTTAACTAAGAAAAAATAGGATAATTTTCAAATTGTTAATTTTTTGATTTTCCCCCGTATCTCTTAAGCGAGCGAAAATTTTCAAATTTTGATTTTACCATTTTAAGTTTGACCCAAAAGACACCTACATTACTTTTTTGATAGCAACAATTACGGAGATACCTTATAAAAGTGTCGACAATGGGACACCCTGTACATATTGATTTATTTTTACTTTAAATTGAAGAGACACCTACTTAAAACGGTATCATAATTAGGGATGTAGGTAAATGAAATTTGAACTGCGGCTCTGCTCGAAAAGATGTAAATTTGGGGAAATTTACGGGCACAGGGATAATTAGGGTTTTATAGTAGTCAAAGGATCAACGATATAATCTAAAACTATATGTGGATTTAAACCCTATTAACACAATTACCAAAATTGAAATTATTGTCTAAACTACTAGATATATCTAGTAGTATATTAGAGATATTAAAAAGAGTAATTTAAAAAAAGAAATTTCAACACCATGTAGCAAAATATTCACGAATTCCACTAAAATATTAACGTCAATAAGAGAAACCCTATACAGGGTGCTGATAAAGTCTGGAATAATCGATTTTTCTTGAAAACGCAAACCTTTTTCGAAAAATGCTCGTACCCGTCGATTTTATTTTATTCTTTGAAATTTTTTGGCGTTCTTCAATATTATACCGGATGCGCCAAAGACGCTAGGCAAGTGTCAACTTCACTTTTTCAAATAGAACACCCCTTTTTTTCTCCAATATTCAGATTCCTCTCTAAACTCTAGACAAGTTTCATATAACATATTGTATGGCTAAAGTCAACAGTAATTGAAATACAGGGCCCACAATAAAAATCAAGGTATAATTTTAAAGCATGTTTTCCATGACAAATACTTAGGCTAGAAAAAAAATTCTAACAGGAAATTGGTAATACAGTGAACAATCTAAAAAATTATTTGAGTAAGTGTTGAAAATGGTGTCCATTTACGGCTCTACAATGTCCCAATCTCTCAACAAATTCTAACTGTACATTATGTACAATTTCTGGGGTAATTTGTCTTATGGTTGTTGTTATACGCGTTTTGAGAACATCAATATCTTCTGGTTTATTTTTGTAAACCCTTTCCTTAATATAGCCCCACAGAAAGAAGTCCAATGGCGTTAAGTCGGGGGACCTCGCAGGCCACTCTATTTCACCCCGTCGACCTATCCAATGATGATGAAATAACTCATTCGGGTATCTACGGACTTCGACCGAATAGTGGGCTGGTGCACCATCCTGCTGAAACCACATAGTTGTATCATGTGAGTCAGGAATGTTCCGATCGGGAAATAGGGCAATCAACGCTGGAGCGAGGTCTTCTTCAAGAAACTGCAAATATCTTTGGCCAGTCAAATTTTCCTCAAAAAAATAGGGTCCTATAACAGTATCCCGAATTATTCCTGCCCATACATTAATTTTTCTCGGCCGCTGGGTATGAATTTCTCGGAACCAATGGGGATTTTCGCTGGACCAATACCGGCAATTTTGACGATTTACCATGCCATCCAAGAAAAAAGTAGCCTCATCGGAAAAAATTATGTTACTCGGAAATAATGCATCGTTAATCAAGTAATTATCCATGAGAATTTCGCAGAACTCATTCCTTCTGTCAGGGTCGCCTTCCAAAAGTTCCTGTACTCCTTGACATTTATATGCATGCCATTTTTCCTTTTTCAGGAACTTTGCCACCGTTGAATCGTGGATATTTTGAACATTTTGAGAAATGCTTCTTGTGCTCGAATGTGGTCTCTCTTCCAACGAAACTAGAATATCAAGTTTGACATCGTCGGAAATTTTAGGTCGTCCACTTCTAGGTTTATCCTTAACGTGACCAACTTCATTATACTTCTTAACAATTTTGGAAACAGTTGCCTGATTTATGTGTTCTCTATTTGGATATTTATCATTAAAATACTCACAAACTTCTATTTGTGTTCTCTTACGATCTCCACATCCTACTATTATTAATATTTCGATTTTCTCAGCTTCCGTTAGAAACATTTTTATGGGTAAAAGTGACAACTTTGGAGTAAATATTAAATGTTTTGACATTTACGTAACTAAGTTATTATGTAGAAACCGGTAAGAAGGTAAATACCTAGACCTTAAAATTATACCTTGATTTTTATTGTGGGCCCTGTATTTCAATTACTGTTGACTTTAGCCATACAATATGTTATATGAAACTTGTCTAGAGTTTAGAGAGGAATCTGAATATTGGAGAAAAAAAGGGGTGATCTATTTGAAAAAGTGAAGTTGACACTTGCCTAGCGTTTTTGGCGCATCCGGTATAATATTGAAGAACGCCAAAAAATTTCAAAGAATAAAATAAAATCGACGGGTACGAGCGTTTTTCGAAAAAGTTTTGCGTTTTCAAGAAAAATCGATTATTCCAGACTTTATCAGCACCCTGTATATTATAAATCAAGTCATTTTTGAAAAAAAATATGTAGTATAATTTGTGCCAACACTTTTTGGAAATAATAAACATGATGGTTAATGCCGGTGGCGACGATAAAGGTTACCTTAACCGGCAAACAGGACCGTACTTCGCCCTTAATGAAAATGATTACACGGTAATATTTTGGCACATTCAAGACCTTCTTTACTGTGAACTAAACAATCTATTTTCTTCACTGAAGAGCCACGTTTACCACTTGACGGGCGTCGTTGGTTCACGTCGTCGGTTGCAACCAAACCGGCACCAATACGGCGGGGTTGCCTATATGACGGCGACATCATTGTGCATAAAGCAACCAACGAGCAACCTTTAAAAATATGACCGGTAAACCGTGTACACCAACCCAATTTTTAGGTCGGTGGTTAATATCACAAAAATGCAGCACAGACATGCTGTATATTTATTTACCTGTGATTCACATTTGTAGATACGCTATCCTCGAAAAAACAACGAAGCTTAATGTAATCTAAATAAACAATACGTCCATTCTTTATTATTAATACAACATGTCGCATTCGCAGAAAAAGTCTGCATTAAGCAGATGACTTTTACTTTTATTTATTTTAAAACGTCTCGTCTGACTTTCACGAGTTCAAAGTAAATCCTGTGTGCATGTTTCTCTGAGTCAACTTTTCAATATGGCTTATCTTATGGTATTGTTGGATTTATCATAAAAGAAAACATAGCTTGTTTGTTGTACTCGTATAATATGTAGGTATTTTAATTTATTCCTGGTAATACATCAACGGCAGATTTATGAGGAAAGTTAAGAAAAAAAATTATGCTACAAGAGACTTCATAATCCTAGAATATTGTTTAAAATATACATAGGTTCGTAATATCGTAATGCATTTGTTCGTGTAAGGCAATGTGACAGCCGAGTCTCCAGCAATCCTAGCGAGATTTGCATGCTAATTATCTCGCAATCGAGATATTTAGCATTGAGTTGGCGGTTGTCTCATAAACTTTTAGAATGCGCTCACTTGAAAACTCCCTCGAGAACAAAGATATTACATACTACAGATAGAAAAATGTACATTTCTAGCCTATGCAACGAACGCAAACAGTCTTTCCCACCGCATTCGGTCATTATTGCAGCATATTTTCGCAAAGGTATCTTGCAAAATCCCAATTAAAAATTTGTTAATTTTACAATTACAACTGGTTTAAGATCAATCCGTAATTGCTCTTAAAATAAATTTATGTCCCAAAATTTTACAACAAACTGTGAAAATGATGAGAGATTCTTTAAAAAAAATATTTTATACTCAAAAGAATCAAACGAATCTTGAACTAATCCAACTACACTCTGGCAATTTTTATTTTACAACTGCGCTACGATTCGGACCCAAAAGATGAATGAATTGCTAATCTCGTAAATATTACGACGTTGGCGATTTGATTTAACGGATTGTTTATATATTTTGGTTGATTTGTGTTTTTTTGTGATTATTGGTGAAAAATCGTATTCACTTTAAACAATCATGATGCATTCATGTGTAGTTTATAGGTTCGTTCCAACCACCCTAAAAATCGTACAATGTACGGTCACTCACATGCGTAGTAGTCGAAAGGCGTTCCAACCGACACAAAACGGTGTCGCTGGCGATCCCTTTGGTGTTCCAACCAAATGGTGATCGTTCGCAAACCAGTTCCTGAACGGTAAAAACGATACCTGGCCAAGACCAGGAACCGCTCGTACTGACTTGCGCCCTAAGAATTTTAACCGTTGTTTTTGTATTCCTGGCATTCATGCAGTTCTTTTAGCCTTGTTTTGTAGGAGTTGTTGCTTAATATTTTGATTATTTAATTTTTTTCTTATTAAATTTGTATAATCCGGTTCCCAAACCTACAAGATATTCTTAACATTAAACGTTATTCTCTTTCATGATTATTAAATACAACAAAACGGAACGAAAAAAGATAATACTCAAGCTTAGACGAAGAAATCAAAACAACAGAAGTAGGGTTGTGATTTATGAATGTTATGATAATTAACTAATTACTAAACTTCTTTCCTAGAATCAGACAGGCGATCAGCTGAGATTTTTACACAGAATGGTCACAAAAACGTACCAACCTTGCCTCCCTTGTGCATCGGCAACAAACAGTGCAAAATTAACGCCTGCGCACAAAATCGATTCCAACAGTTTCGTGACGCTTCTAGAACGATACAAAAATAGGGTGTTGGAACAAACCTTATAAGAGGGTGGATCATTTAAATAGGGATTTATCTTTTCATCGGTAAGTATGGTTATGTTTTAATATTGAACCATCTGATATACCCAGACTTCAACATTGTTGCCATTCAGCCAACAAACATGTAGTTCTCTCTTTCATCCATTACTAATTTTCAATAACATTTCACACAATCACAGCGTCACTTTCCAAGAGTTTTATGAATGGATTATGGGATCTGTAGTTTACAATACCTTTGCTTGAGAACGATTAAAATGAAAACAAACTTACGCGAACAAGGTAAATTTTTATTGTACTTGTACTTGTGCCCACCTTCATTTTGTCTTTACGATTACAGTTTTTACATTACGATATTAGGGGAGTTCTAAACAAGATGATATTGTACAGGATGGCCAACTAAGCGAAGTACGCGGCTGTATCTCGGAAACCGTTCACCATACAGCTTCCGGAAAGAAATATTTATAGGAAAAGTTACCAATAGAAAATATTGGAAATTAGTTTCAAGTTTGTAGGACAGCCGCTAGGGGGCGTAA
This sequence comes from Barypeithes pellucidus, assembly GCA_963991005.1. Taxonomy (NCBI): domain Eukaryota; kingdom Metazoa; phylum Arthropoda; class Insecta; order Coleoptera; family Curculionidae; genus Barypeithes; species Barypeithes pellucidus. The sequence continues at coordinate 29,255,321 of OZ022556.1, read as the reverse complement.
CAATAATAATAATTTTTTAACAGTTGATTTCTCTAAAATTTGATTAGATAAGACATATTGAAAATACAGTGATACCTCGAGATACGAGTTTAATTCGTTCCGTAACCTTGCTCGTATGTCAATTTGCTCGTATCTCAAAGCAATTTTCCCCATTGAAATTAATTGAAATGCCATTAATCCGTTCCAATCCCAACCTTTTTTGAATAAGAATAATGTATTTATAAATGACAAATATTGTATAAAAACATAATAACTTATACACAACTTAAATGCCACTACTGTATGCATAATTTTAGTCACTGCTTTTCACTTCACTGGTCTTTGCCGTTTTCGTCGGATTGGAAAAAAAACTCTCCCAGGAAGTTTGTTTCTTCCTCGCTTTCAGAATGCTGCGGAAATGAGTTAGGCAAGTGTCATTAAATAGCTACAATGCACGACCAGACCACTTTTTCAGGGTGTTTCTTTTCCACGAACTGTGAAACTCTCTCCCACATTCCCAAGATCTATTTTATCTCACTTGTAGAGATCGCGTCGCAGCTGACCGTTCCTCGTAGCTCAAATGTCACTCGTATTTCAAAACAAAACTTCGCTCGCTCGACAGCTCGTATCTCAAATAACTCGTATGTTAGGGCACTCGTATCTCGAAGTACCACTGTACTTACAAATAAATCTCTTTTCTTGAAGTAGTCCATCTCAAAGTGGAGTGAAGTTATAAGGAGGTAAAGAAACTCACAGTCTGCTCCACTAGTTTACCACACTTAAACTAGTGGAGCAGACTGTGAGTTTCTTTACCTCCAAATAAATCTCTCTTGTATCATGAACAACTTTGAACGAGTTCCTTCTGCTCTACTAGCTACACTACAAGCGATGTCTATGTCATTTTTACTGTAGCCGCTAGATGGCGCTTCCTACAGATTTAACATATTTTATGTTTTTCTCTCGAAATACTCAAATGCGATGATACAGATGTTATTACACCGAACAAAGGGGAATAAAGGCCAGATCAACCGGTGAAAAGCGTAAGTTTCTATCTTTTCTCTAACCGGAGATGTAGATGAAAAATTAATTTACATAATTCCTACTTATTCATCGCCCGGGTAATTACATATATTGGTAACAAAAGACATATATTAAATAATAATATTGGGAAGAAAAGTCGATTAATTAATCCCCATATTACTACTAGGACATTGTCTTTTGATTTAGGAATATCATGAACTACCATTCAAAATATTTAAAAAAAACATATTTAAATTTATTATACGATACAATAATATTAATATTTAACCAGTTATGGAACGAAAGCGTTGCACCAAATGCGGAAAAGCTCTTTTGTCGTAATGACAGCGATTTCAATATCGCACCTCTCTTTCAGCGATTGCTGCATTTTGAAAGCGCTCAAAGTAAACAGCAATCATTCAGTAAACGGCATATTTAATATTCAAATTAAAAGAAACCGGATCTCAAAATAATTTCACGTTTCTTCTCAATATTATCGTTAAATACATATTTTCTTTCCAAAGCCTTATTATTTTTTACAACATATATAATTTCTGGGGCGATTAATAATTAGTAATTATGTAAATTCATTTTTTATCCATATCTTCGGTTAGAAAAAGGATAGGAACTTTCAGTTTTCAGTTTCTTTGTAATTGTCTAATAAGATCTTTAACATCGCATTTAAATTTTTCGAGAAAAAGCATAAAATAATTTAAATTAAAATTTAGAATGCGCCATCTAGCGACTACAGTAAAAATGACATAGACGTCGCTTGTAGTGTAGCTGATAAAGCAAGAAGAACTATTTTTAATGACACTGAATTTAATATTTTCCGATAAGACGTTCCTAAGATATTGAATTTTTTCCAAATCAATATATGCGTTACCCCCACCACTTTATGTGAAGGGTTAGAGTCAAAAGTATGTAAGCAAAGTTGTTCATGATACATGAGAGATTTATTTGTAACTATTTTCAACATACAGTGAAACCTCTCATAAGGGACACCTCTGATAAGCGGACATTTTTCATAATCCGGAACTAGGTATATGAAATTCCATGAAAATCAACCTCTCTTGGGCGGACTCTCCTTTGGGCGGACGCGGACAGTCTGTTTTCATACAAATAGTGCGAAAACCCTCCTTTAAACGGACAACTTACTATTAGTGTTAAGCCCCCTAGCGGCTGTCCTACAATTTTCTAAATAATTTCCAGCAATTTCTCTTGGCAACCTTTTCTATTAGCATTTTTTCCGGAAGCTGTACGATGAACGGTTTCCGAGATACAGCCGCTTAAATCGCTTAGTTGGCCTCTCTGTACAAATCGACAGCAATGTACAAGTTCTTTATGATTTACCCAAAATTGATGACGAGAAATTCGAGAATTTTTTAATACTCATAAGTAACAAATGCGTCATTCAAGCTAAAAAAAATTTTATCGTCTTGGTAATAACGTACTGTAAAAGTTACACTAAAATGTCTATAAATACTAGGAACAAAATGGTCCATAAACATTTATTATTATTTAACACAACGTCACTGGAATGCACATAATATGCATCCGAGAAACACTAGGTATTTCTAAATCAACATTAAATCTAGAAAATTGTTTTGGCATTTATTATACATTATATAGGCTTTTCTTTTATTCTTTAGGGGTAGTGGGGCAAGAAAATTTATACACCTATAGTTTTTTAAGTATTTAATCAGATAATTGTTGTTGAGACGATTTTAGAGCATTAACACTATACTTAAAATTAACGTCGTCTTCCGTCGTCGTCTTCCCTCTTTAAAAACAAAGATATATTCGCCCGTCGTCTCGCGAACACGTCTCTCGTCTGTTCTTTAACAATAAATAATCGCCCGTCATCTCGCGAACACGTCTCTCGTCTTTTCTTTAATCGTAATCTGATTCCGCGACCACCGCGGCGTCGGGTCTCACGTCTTCGTCGCATCTCTTCGTCTTAATCCCCTTTTTCCCGCTTTCTTTTCGCCCTCTTTGCCAAGCCCTGTCCTCCCGCTTCATCCCTTAGTGTATGGCCACAACGGCGCACCGCACAGCGCCCTCGCTCATAGCCTGGTACCATAGCACCGCACAGTAGTGTCCACAACGGCGCACCGACCCTCGCTCATTGCCATGCCTGTCGATCAGTTTGTCTCTCGACATCGAGATATAAACATGGACTGTGCGTTGTCATCTTCTTCCGACGAAGAAGATATTATTTTAGACGCTAATATAACCAAGTGGTATATGTTTAAACAGAAATCAAGATTACCAGTGCATCCTATTAACGCAAAGCGCAAAAGCACCTTTATAAAGATCTAAGGAAAGATCACCAACGTTTTTGTGAATATATGAGAATGCATATAAAGTACCATTTTGTTATATTAGAGTCTAAAACAATATCTTCTTCATCGGAAGAAGATAACAACGCACAGTCCATGTTTATATCTCGATGTCGAGGTACTACTGTCCGAAGCTCAAGCGAGGCTGTGCGGTGCTATGGTACAAGGCTATGGGCAAGGGGTGGTGCGCCGTTGTGGACACAGACTTATCCTGATCTAGCGTTTTGCGCTAGAGGAGCTGACGGCTTGACTATGATGCCGACATAATGGCTCAACCAGTCAATTTGCCGGTACCCCTGACTCAGACTCACGACCGTTTTCAAAACAAGTTTGGCGCAAGTACTCGTTGCTTATCCTGGGGTAACGCGATCTGAGGCAGAACCGGAACAAACCAGAACCGTACATACTAATAATATGCATAACTAAAATAATTAAAAAAATAAAATAACTAAATATAGTAGAAATTTCCTAGACATTGTTATTAAATTTTTAATTGACCTTTTAAAATGATCTTGTAAGCTATAATGATAAATATAATTTGAAAATCTCGCACCACAATTTTCTGACGAATCAGAGATTTCATGAGTCATAACCACGGCAACGAAAAAAATTCCGGAAATATTCATCTTCCTAGCACTTCTAGGCGAAATTACAGTGGACAATAATCGTCAAAATAATGATGGAATGGAGATGTTTTATCCAGGTTCGAATTTTGTGGGGTAAAAGTGGGGTTCTAGAATGTTTTGTCGCTCAGAAAATGGTGATTAGAATAGTGTTTAAAAAATGGGCTTCAACCAATCTTGAAGAAATATTTTTAAAGAATTGGGTATTATAACAGCATATGCTTTATATATTTTTTAATGTCTCATGTTTTTGCATAGGAATAAGAACCTATTCCAACAAATCTGCCGTGTTAATTCAAAGGGGCGTATCTACTGAAAATTTAATTGTGAAATATATCGATTATTTAGCCTTCAAATTCCAATTACGCCCATATTTGTAGTTAAAAATGTATTAATAGGATTTGGTAGCATATACTGCTTTCGAATTTAACAGACTTTTAGATGAGCTCATTCATGGCACGTTGCTTGAAAGGGATAAACAACTTATATTTATTTATCTTACCATAGGCACTGACTGCACAATTTCTGGGGTTAACAATGTTGTCATATATATTAAATTTTAATTTAATGATCTCTTACCGAGACAACCCTAAAATTACATTTACGCATTTAAAATGAATTGCGAAAGGTATATAAGAAACCAATATTCTATATACTATTAAGACTTTCTTTCCATACTGTTTATTTTGATATTTAAATTCAAAATAATATATATATTTTTTTTAAATCTCATATGTTATATCCCAGGCAGTTGATAGCGCATGAGTCTCGTGAGACACCCGATGGGCCATCGGGCTTGTCCGGCGATGTCCGATATTTGATGGATGTACCCACCCAGTTGCGTAGTGAGAGAAATGGCAATAGTTGTTGCATTGTGTTTTATAAATAAGTGTTCATTGTCTCGTGTTCTAGGGTTTGTTCGTTTTAGGGTGTTATTTTAAAATTTTGAACTTTATGATAATGAATGAGTATACGCCTGGTAAAAACCTTCTCAGTCAGACCCGTGAAGTGATTGCAAATGTTTATAGGGTATGTGATGAGGAATCACAAATCAATATATTTAAATTGCCACTAAAGAGGAAGCTAGAAAGGGACATTCGTACTACCAAAACTGAAAACTCATCATTAATGAATTAATCATATAGCTGTTTTTCCATGTTGAAAAATTTACCTCTAAAAAGTAATTTTTCAAACCTTCATAGAAATAATTACCTATTTTCAAACATAAAATGCAATTACTACAACTATTTTTATTACATTTTTTAAAATAATAATAGCATGCCCATGACGACCATGTTTTAAACGATATTGCTTGCCTCTTACAGATACGTCGGAGATACAGATCCACTTGTCGATCTATTTGCATAAAACTATTCAATAAATTACCAATACACCTTAGACGAATTGAAAATGCCACTGTTTGTAAAAAAGAAATAAAAAAATTACTTGTTAACTTATAGCAATTACTCTGGATGATTACATATGTACATATGTAAACAAAAATACCTGTCAAATGAGTAGTATGTATTTATTTAAGATATGTATTTTCATTTTTAGCCGTCTATGGGCTTAGTGAGTGATCTTCTATTTGTATGTAACATGTATCAAATATTTGCATGTAAAATGTAACAGATATGAAATAAATAAATAAATAAAATCAATATGAATTTAAGTCATATTGTTATTGGAATTAAATGTTCTTTCGCCTCAATTAAGAGGATAAAGTTAATAAAGTAGTATAAAGGAATATAAATTGAAGTAGAAGGAAGTATAAATTGTTTTGAAGATATTTGAAAAGGTTTCGCTTAACTAAAGTTGAAATGTTACCACTCATTTCACCAAGAATTTGGCATGCTGTTTATACCCTTCAAGAAATTACATAAACTAATTATCAAAAATATACATAGTAATAATTTTGCATTTACATATTACCTAATAACAAATTTCCCATGGGCGGACACCTCTATTAGGCGGACATATTTAGACGGTCCCGTAGATGTCCGCCTAAGAGAGGTTTCACTGTATTCGATTTTTCCCAACTCTAGATATTTGTTAAACATAAAGGATTTGTTCGGGCTTGGGTCAATTTTAAATTTTACAATTAATTCATTTGCGGGGTCTGGGTAGTTATTTCGTATTTTATAGTCAAATTATACGAGCAGGCTTTACTTCGTTCCATGGCAACTACATTTGTTTTCTCCGTGACATTTGTCTCCCGTTTAAGTTCATTATTCAAAGTTTTTAAATCATAGGCATTATCAAATCATTGGCATTAATTAATAAAATGAAAAATACAATATTTTTTTAATACCCTGTATTTCGAAAACGAAGTGACATGCGAAAAACTTTTATACCACATTTTCGTCTTAAAATAAGGTGAGGATTCACCTCCTTCATTTTTCCAAAGAGATTAGAAAACACCCTGTATAAAAATAATTTATGCATTAGGGGAATTATTAGTAAAAATAATATTTTCCCAGAAAAGAAAATGCCATCGTCACAGTCATGGCGAACATAAACAGGACCTACGGGGAGGTAGGAACCAGCATATTATCACGTACGGCGGATCATGCATAAAGTTCTGTTTATTTCGCCACGTGTACTATTAAACGTTGAAAGAAAATAAACATTTCCTCGACAATGATTAAGTGTAAGTTACTGGCACTATAATTTTGATGTGAAATTTTTAGTGGAAAAATAGATTTATAGGATCTTAAATTTTATGTCGACCAATATGAGTCTTTCACTTAGCCGCATGCCGCATTTAAATCATTAAACTTTTATAATAATAAAAAAAAATTTATAACTGGCGTATCTGCAATACAGTTTCTACTATACAACGTGTCCAAGATAAGGAGGGCCAGTACAGGGATCTCGGAAACCGTAAGAGATACGAAGTCGGTTAAATGGGAAAGTTGCGCATTTACGTGCCTAATAATATGCCGTGTAGAAAGTTTTAAAATTCCGAGTAGTTCCGGAGATATCCGGAAAAAAACGAAATTTATTGTTTCCCTGGGTTTTTTTGAGATCGAATTCTAAAGTAAATTGCACTTTTACATTGCCACTTTTTCGCTCTATCTAACAGCGTTAATTGTTTTGTAATCCGACGAGTCGTCTTCGAAGGGCCATTATCAACTTTCTTTTTTTAAATACGGTCCTGTTTTTCTGATATTGGAATTTGAGTGTCTTTTTCTTCCGAATGCAACGATGTATGCCACATTGTGGTTTAATGACGTTTCGAGGGTTTATTGAACAACATCAGGAAATTTTGGGATACGGAACTGTATTTCTCCTGTTTTTATAAATAATATCTTATAAGTAAGCTCTAAATTTTGTACTTATATTGGACTAGTTCAATAAATAACAAATAATTTAATAATAAACCACAAATAATTGAACAAATATCATATCAAAACAGTAATAAAACGAACAACGAAAAAAGTAAGGAACTACATAATCAGGTGTTCAAAATGATTTCCGTTATTCTCTAAGCCGAAATAAGATCTTCTAACTGCCACATAACAGTTTTTTTGAGATAAAATAAAACACGATAGAATATCAAACTTTCAAGCATTTGTAAAATTATGTTCCATATTTTCTGGAAAATAGAAAACCTCTTAGAACGCTTTCAAACAATGGGAATGTCAAGTAAAACAAATCCCGCGTCACCATCTTTTTGGTTAAAACGTTTACTTTTCTTTTAAATCCCGAATCAACAGAAGTTTGAAATAATGTTTCTGTATTTTGTTCACTTATTTGTGGTTTATTATTAAATTATTTGTTATTTATTGAACTAGTTCAACATAAGTAAAAATTTAGAACTTACTTTACTTACTTACTTTGAGATATTATTTATAAAATTAGTAGAAATACAGGACAGTGTCCCAAAATGTCCTGATGTTGTTCAAAAAAACCCTAGAAACGTCATTAAACCACATTATTTATTTTTATACATTTTACATCGTTGCATTCCGAAGAAAAAAAGCTCTCATATTCCAATCAGGAAAATAGGACCGTATTTAAAAAAAGAAAGTTGATAATGGCCCTTCGAAGACGACCCGTCGGATTACAAAATAATTAACGCTGTTAGATAGAGCGGAAAAAGTGGCAATGTAAAAGTGCAATTTACTTTAGAATTCGATTTAAAAAAAACCCAGGAAAACAATAAACGATTTTCAGAATTTCGGTTTTTTCCGGATATCTCCGGAACTACTCGGAATTTTAAACCTTTCCGAACGGCATATTATTAGGCACGTAAATGCGTAACTTTACCTCCATTAAACCGACTTCGTATCTCTTACGGTTTCCGAGATCCCTGTACTGGCCCTCCTTATCTTGGACACGTTGTAGACAAACGATTTAGAATATATTTTTATTTTGTTTGGTTGTTTTTCTAATTATTTAATAGTATATTTGTTTAATATAATTACCCCCCCCCCCCCCCACCCCACCACCGGAGACTCAATTTCTTAAAACAAAATATATAGTCGTTTTGCACAATTTTGCACACCTATTATGGAATTTTGCACACGCCCAGCCGAGAGACTGGAGGTCTTTTTTAGATAGAGGGCTAAATTGACGATTCCCCCCTTAAATCAAGCAAAAAACTTTTAATTGCTGTAATATGTTGCCTTTCATTTTGCACAATTTTGAACACTAAATTTTGCACAACCTTTAAAAGAAAGTTACAACCCATTTGAAAAAATATATATTTCCCCCATAGACGACCAATTCGACCTATTTATAGATCTTTTGAAAGATTGAATTTCTCACACTTTTGTAAAATTGGAGAGGGGGGGGGGGGGGGACGTCAAGTTAGCCCCTAATGTAAGAAAATCTTGCTTGGGTGTATACAACTTTCTGTTGCGGAAAAGTAAGTGTAATTGCATGTCCTACTCATGAATATATCCGGTTTTGCAATGTTAACATGCTACTATTTTTAGATAAAACTGCTGCCTGGGTTCTCTTAGCCTTAAATTCGAATTGGCTACTGTCACCCGAAGACAAAATTTCTTCCAGGGTTTTGTTGGGGCGTGTACATCATACTGCCTGCAAAGATGTGCGTCGGCAGCCGATGTTGTAGAATTCATCGTGAATTTATAAACAATACTATATTCTATTTATTCCAAATTCCAAAGTTACCTCGCACCTCTCAACCTCTCAAAAGTTAAAAATGTGTTTAAATCCTCATACTTTATGAAAATATTTTAAGCCGTTCTTGAGATACCGCCTTGTAACTAGTGTTGTGATCGCTCGAGCGAAAATCCGTTTGAGTACTCGATTATTGAAATAACCGGGATCCCTCGATTATTAAAAAAACTGCTCGAATTATAAATTCAAGCGAAAATCGTCGCTTGTTACTTATTACCTTTCACTCGATGCCCGATATAGGAAACACTGTAGTTATAAATTCAAGCGACAAAACGAAAATCATCTCCATCGCCGCTCCACCCGAAATGTGCCGATTGGCTATGTTCGAGTTTGACGCTCAGAAAGCTGACACTACATACGTTTTTGTTAAAGGCACATAAACGAGAAGGTGCATACAAAAAGTATGCCAAATCCCTTAGTGGATTGATCGGGACATGGGTTTTGTTTTGACGGGGACTGGCTAGCCAGCGGCAATTGTAAATTTTTAAAAACTTAAAAGAAATAATTTTTTTTTTAAGTCAGAATCAACTGTTCCTCCTTAATAAAAACTCTAGACTACACTTCTAAAACTTACAAAAACAATCCCTGGTGTTTTATCAACACATTCTTCTTAGCCATAAAAATTTCAAGTGGTTATATCGCTCGAGCGATTCACTCGATTATTAAAATCGTTCGAGTATCAAGTACTCAATTATTAAAGTCATCGGTTTTTTCCAACACTAATAATATTTTAATACTCAATTAAACTGACTAAACGGAACTAGGTCAATCAACACCAGAATATTCCATATTTTGAAACATCGCTAAATATCGCCCAACACTACCCTCAACAAAATACAATAATGGTAAAAACTCCTTTAACTGTAAAGTCGTGTCCTCTAACTAGGTAGTTAATCTAATTTGTTTTGGTTTTGGCACACTTTGACTAGACATAATTACTTCCCTAATTAGGCGACTAGGTTACCGAGAAAACATCCGAGTCGTTATACCGCCTTCCTTTGACAAGAAATAATGATGGCTCATGTCTGCAAAGAACGGTTTTATACTAGTTGGCAATAAAATGTTAAAAGGGATAAAAGTGACATTGTACTAAAATATGTACCGAGTAATGGGAAAGCTACATTTTCAGACAGTTTCAATTATACAGGGTCGCTTTTATGTATGGAAACGGTCGATTATAAGTAAGTAAGATAGCTAGCGAAGAATGTTAAATACAAAACTTTTAGGGTTTTTAGAAATCTATTATACTACACATAAACTAAGTATACAGGATCAGTCAAAAAGCCATGGAAGAACAAAGTTACTTTATTTTAAATGGAACCCCCTGTATATTATTCAATATTTCAATTATTTACAAGATTCTAAAAAAAAATGTTAAGCACACCACATACCCAATCTTAACCGTTTTCGTGATATCGAGTTTCGAATTTCGTTTTCAAATAAATCTAATAACAATAATAAAAAAGACAAACTAAGTTTTAGTAAACAACAATTTAAAATCCTATTTTATAAGGTGCTCAAAGGTCCACCGTTTACCTCCTGGCAGTAATGAATTCGGTGAACAAAATTTTGTAGCGAATCTAAAACGATATTGGGAGCAATACTGGAAATTTCATGCATTATTCTTTTCTGGTTTTTGATATGGCCCTACAGGAAAAAGTCAAGAGGGGTCATATCAGGAGACCTAGCAGGCCATTCAATTGCACCTCTGCGCCCAATCCATTTACCAGGAAAAGTTTCCTCTAGATATTCCCTCACCATCTGTCCAAAATGTGGAGCCCCAACTTGTTGAAACCATATTTGTTCAGCCGGTAAATTGGGATTATTATGGTTCGGGAATAATCGTTTGAGCTGTGGAACAATATTCTCTTGTAAAAGTAATCAATATCTAGAGTTGTGTCGATTTACGTGCCCGTTTAAACAAAAGGTTGATTCATCAGAACATAAAATGTGGTTGACATTTTGATTCAATTTATCCATAATGATTTCGCAAAACTCAATTCTGCGATCAAAATCGTCTTCACCCAATTCTTGTAACAAATGAATTTATATGGTTTGAATTTTTCTCTTCTGGTAATTTTTTGAATGGAATATCGACCTAATTATGATTTAAAGCCCGCTGTTGCGTCGCATTTATTGGATTTTCTACCACATCTAACATGAGATTTAGAGAATTTTCTTCATTAGTAACGCCTTCACTAGTAACTTCCACTTTTTGGTCGATCTTTCACACCTCCAGTTTCATGAAATCGCTGCAATGTTTTGGAAACAGTTGATTTAGTTATAGGTTCCCGATCTGGATGCAATTCATTAAAAATATTCACCACTTGGGTAAATCTCCGTGTCCTATCGCCGTACCCTATCATCATTAAAATTTCAATGCGCTCGGTATCACTTAAACGTGCCATAGTTACGCGAAAATTGTTCACAAATTGTAAATGTAAGCATTTTTGGCATATCTGTTGTCAAGATGACAAAACAACATTGTTATGAAGATAAATATTTTCTAAGATAACTTGATGGCGTAGAATTAATGAATTTAATAATTTATTTGAAAACGAAATTCGAAACTCGATATCCCGAAAACGGTTAAGATTGGGTATGTGGTGTGATTAAAATTTTTTTTTAGAATCTTGTAAATAATTGAAATATTGAATAATATACAGGGGGTTCCATTTAAAATAAAGTAACTTTGTTCTTCCATGGCATTTTGACTGATCTTGTATACTTAGTTTATGTGTAGTATAATCGATTTCTATAAACCCTAAAAGTTTTGTATTTAACATTCTTCGCTAGCTATCTTACTTTAGCAAATAATCGACCGTTTCCATACATAAAAGCGACCCTGTATATAAGTTTTACAATCGATTAAACGTTATCAAAGTAACTTCACAACATCAGGTGGGACAAATGAGGTTTATTGAAATTGCGTTTCCCAAGTAAGCATGCATGTTGAAACTGTATTTAAATCCAGTTAAAGATTTCGCGCTTGGAGTTTCTGATGCTTATACTAGGAATTTAACACAAACATTAAAATTTTTTGTTGAATTATCGTGGTGATTTGGAGGAGATAGTTGATATATTTGATCAATTGATTTTGGACCAGTTTGTCTTTAGCTAATAAAAGAAAACCGGTGGAAAATATTTAAATATCATTTTAATTGTTCGGGTTTGCTCGTGTTATGAAAATAAATAACTATTTTTCGCAGTTGTTTTTATGATCAAACACAACCAATAAGGCACTCTGGGACTGATGCGTGTCAAGCGATTCACGTTGGTCTTGAACCGTTGGAGGTTAAATTCGTTGGAATACACAACCTCAGGTACCTTCCACAGGGATGACGTCCTCCGAAAATCAACACAGTGCACTCTACGTTTTTCTAGTTCCGGAAGTACTTAGCTGTTAAATTTGATTTAGATTTAGTAAAGAGAACATTTTTCTACTTTTTATTACATATTTGGATTTTTCTGTCCACAGTCAGCCAGTCACTTTTTTAAATTTGAACTTAGACCTTGCCTTTTACATTTACCCATGTACATGAGCTATCTACAGGGTGTTTCAGATAGAACGCTGACTCCTATAACTTTTTAATTGTTTAAATTATAGAAATAAAATTTGGTCGGTTTGTATGTGATATTATTTTGCATTTTATGATATTCTGTCACTTCCGATTTAACCGGAAACGGCGTCAACTTGGAATTTTAAATGGTACACCCAGTATATTTCGGGATATATTGATTCAGGACACCATTCCAAATTCAACGACAACCCATACGTCACTTTTTGCACCTTCCTATTTTTTCATCTAGATTGTTATGAACTAACTCCCTTTTAGTAAATTTTACAAAAAATTTTAATAAAATTTACAAACAATTTTAGCAAAATTTTACAAAAATAAAATGGCTTACTAAATACTTTGGTAATTTATTTTTCCTAAGATTTAGCTATAATTTTATAGCAGTTCTTATTAAAAGTTTTTCCATTAACATACAGAGCCATAAATTATGGTTAGTTTTACTATTTTTATAGTAAATTTCACTGGATTTTTCTTTCCATGTAACATTTGCCCAAGAAGCACGAACAAACCCTTGTCGCCTAATTGTGAAAAAGACACGAAGGAATTTTTTCAAGCGGAACGTACGTACATTATACCATGATATGAGTGGAGTACGTAGCCCAAAACGTCCGTCCGTTTTGCGCTTAATAAATGATAGGTAACTCTAAACGTTCTCCTTATCTGCGCGTTTAACGTAAGACGTTTTTTGATAACCCCCGTATAACCAAGCTTCCCCTTAAGTTTTCTTTGAATTTAATTTAATCAGATTATAAGTAGAAGGTTACTTTTTGGAAATTTAATTTTGTCCCCATTTTTGAATTCTATCCAGAGGTGAATTCCCCACCCAGGAATTATTTATTTAGAGCCAATCTAACTTTCTTAATCATTAAATTTTGAATATATGCGTGAGTGTTGGTCGACACTATCAGTAATGTCGCCAGTCTTGATATTCAATAAAAAAATTTATCATAATTTAGAGACGCTCCTACTTAAAGTATTTTCGAACGCAATTTTCTCGATTATGGTTTTTCGAATCGAATAGGTGTTTTTTTGTCAGGGATGCCAGGCAATTAATGCCATTGCCGACTTGACACGCACGTGAGTCGGTCTTGTATGGGCCCACCATCCCTTCCCCGCTAACTGGAAGCTGTCAGCAGTCCACCAGAGCAATTGAAACGTGAAATTTGTCATGAGATAGAATGAATGATTTTAATTTAAAAGTATAGTTAGTTGAACGTAGGACGAGGCCTAACTGATGTTTGGCTGTATTAGATGTATTGGTTCGGGCGCGTCCAATGAATATAATAGCAATGCAAATTATTATATTGGAACACGAAGGGCTAGTTTTATTTAATTTTAAGTCTTTGTCTTGAGGGTTGATTTAAGGGTTAGTCCTTGTATATGTCGAGTAACGCGACCGGAAGTCTCGTAGTTAATTATTTACAATTTATATACAATCATAATTAACCTGAACTATCATTCAATTGTTTCAACCAACCTATCATTCATCTGTCACGTACTATGTTTAAATTTAGATTTATTTTCATTATTTACAATATAAAATAAACCTAAGCTAGCATTTTGTTCCCAACTAAATGGATCTCAACTACCCTAATAATTCCCAAAAAAAAGATATAACTCGCGGTAGTGACTACTAATACTAAAGTCTGTTTCGTTGCCGTTGATAGCTCGATACCCTCATTAAAGATTCAAAACAAGGGCCCGGTGGCCTAAAATATTTTACCTATAAAATGGTCTTTTTACGTACATCTAGCATAAAGATGAAGAAATTTTGACCTATTCCACCGGGTAACAGATAAAGTAACAATAGAGCCATAAAATGAAATGAAAGGATAATGATTAAAACGGCCCATCATGGTCGGAGAGTTGGGTTTTTAATGTAACCGCTTATTATTTTATTTAAATGTAATAGATTTTATGATTTTATGAATTTATTTACAAGAAAACTAATTTATTTACAGATCAAAAAATATTGACAATTTCAATAATTATAACTCGATAAAATGGTCCTCAGAAGAATCTGAAGAGTCATCATGTCCTACGCTTATTACTAAAGGCTCAATTTCCATAGTTGTGTCAATTACGTTGTCAAGTTCCCACATTTTTTGTTCCTCTACTATAGCATGTTTTATGGCGTTTTGCCAATTTTCTGATGACACATTTGCTAAAGAATGAAGCAAGAGGTGTCGCACTTCTTGCATTTTAAAAGTTTTGTTATTTCTAGCAACATATCCTTTTACTTGAGCCCATATTAATTCGATAGGATTTAGCTCACAATGGTAAGGTGGTAAACGGAGCACTATAATACCTCGATCTCTTGCCATCTCGTCAATAACATACTTTTTATACTGTGATTTATGTAGCCTAACAATATCCAAAAGTTCTTTTTTTACCATGGTATTATCGTAACTCAATTCCTTTCGTTGTAACCAGTTTACGATTTCCGCCTTTTTCCATGAAGTTGTGGGAAGATTCTCTTTTAGCCTAGAGTGATAGCTGGCATTATCCATCACTATTACAGAATTAGCGGGAATGTATTCTATCATTTGCTTAAAATATTCCTCGAAAACATCAGCAGTCATTTCTTCATGATAGTCTTTAGTAGAATTCGACTGGAATTGTAATAATCCTTGATCCAAAAAGCCATTTGAACTTCCTATATGAGTTATAATAAGTCTGCGTCCCTTTCCAGATATAGTAGCCTCTCCAACTCCTACCATATTGGCACACTCTGCAATGATGCTACGAAGATCACTTGCAGGTTTCTGGTACACTAGAGCATCATGCACGTTTAATATTAATGTCTTTTCTCGGAGAGAATATGCACTCTTGCTAATTTGACGAAGACACGTTGGCGAAAAACTTGAAGCCATTGTTACAAGTATAGGAAATAATTCAACTTTGAGATAATGCAGTATCTAAATACAACTAAATACATAGTTTGACAAACGCACATCAAATGGCGTAATAACATCCTAAAGCAGGCAAAAATAGGTAAATTAATTACCCCTGTTGTACCTACTTTAACCCTAATCCTACTTAACAATGGACAGAGGCCAATTTTCTTATTAAATAAGGTAATTACTATTGGCAACGCCTATGGTTTACGGTTGTTTTATGGCTTCAACCCTCGATATGAGCTATCAACTGCAACAAAACGGACTTTAACTTAAGATATTTTAACACTTACTTTTGATGGCACAATCGGGTAATAAGATATCGCAGCATTATTTATACTCGCACGGACAGCTAGGAGTTTTCGTAAATCAATTTTAGTTGTTATTTAGACTCGCACTAAAATTCACGAGTGTTTGAAGAGATTCCAGAGTTATTTATACTCGCACGGAAACTACGAGTGTTTAATGACAGTCGAGTATTTTTTAAACTCGTCGGAAACACGAGTAGGCGAAGATAAAAATTTTCTCAGGGAAAATCCGCGGTAGGCTGTTCTCGGAATTCTTGATGTAAAAATACGCTGGAACTTGCAGTCACCATTGAGGCTCCCGTTCTGAAAAAATAAAATCGCGAGTGAGCGCGGTGCTGGGGATACCAGAAAACCGACTGACTTCTAAAACAATTTTTTATATCATCCTCCCCCCACGCTACATTGCGTCATTCTTAAACCATCTAATCTCTTGCCGTCGACGCCCGTAAAGCCGTTCTCATAATTTTTGCTGATGATGCATATTGAAAGATTACGTCAACCTTCGATCCAATTTCCTTATTAAATTATTTAGAATAATTTTACGAAAAAAAAATTAATTAATTTTCTGGAATTGGACAAAAGGTGTTTTTTACATCACCCTGTATATTAACCCATCTCCAGTTTGAAGTCAAGAGGCATTCTCTTCGCCTCCTTCACTATATTGTTAAAGTACCCACCGCCGTTTGTTCCACATTTTCTTTACCTGCATCCCAAAGTAGTTATTTATTAATGAATATGGAAAATCGCCATTATCCGGAAAACGGTTACAACATTTTAGCTCGAATTTCATAAATTATTCAGCTTACGTAATGCCCGCCGTAATTTATTTTCCCGAAATAGCCTGGAACGAATATATTGGAGTTTTATACTGATTGGCGAGAACAAGATAATGTTTAGTAGTTACATATTTGTTTTATAAAATAAATAATTGGGAAATATATTAGAGTTCACATTATATTCCATTTTAAAACGTGTTTATCATTAGTTGTCATATGAAAGATTATCGTCCCCGTTTGGTATTCTGGTTCGATCGGAAAATTTCAATATACTATAATGGAAGACGAGACATTTTTTTGTCAATTTTAGGGTAATTTTATGGTGGAGAGAAGAATTTCCAAGTAATCGGATCAATAAATAATTTTTTCTCTTTTGGTTTCATCATATCAAAGCTATTTCGATATCTTTTCGGCATCGCAATAAGTTTTTCATGAAACCGTTTCTTTTTAAAGCTGAAGACAGCACTACACGGTGGATCGAAAAAAATTAGAACAATCTTCTTTTCTGAATAACTTTTTGTTTAAAATCATTTTTAAAACAAATTTGCAGGAAATATTTACAAAAGTATAAGTTCTCGCAAAATTAATTTAATAGTAATAGATTATACAGGGTAGGTTAAAATAAGAAGTTATTTTAAATAAGTTGTAAAAATAATTTTTCCAATAATTGGGCATTATATGCTAATCTGATATTCTTAATAAAAAAACATTCTTTGAAATTTCTTTTATATTTCACTCGGTTAAGCTATGACAAATTTTTGGAAGAAATGTTTTTGAGCAGTTAATAACTAAATATCACTGTTTTTAGTCAGTTTACCATAGAAACAAACTTATAAAATGCACCAGAATGGACACTTGGATTAAATAAAATTGTTCCATCTTTAATGTATCAAAAAATACGGAAAAACATTATTAACATCAAAATAATGCCTTACTAGTAATAATAGGTAATCTACCAAAAATATGTAAAATATTGTTCAATGGTGCCATTACTCAATCGAAAGGACATTTATAGATGAATTGAACAAACCGGAGGTCATATTGAACAACTTTTCAAATAATTTTTTTTGTAGATTATTGTTACTAGTAAGCTATTCTTTCGATGTTAATAATGTTTTTCACACATGTTTACCACACTAAAGATGAACTACATTTCTTTCATTCAACTATTCTATTTCATTTTATAAAATTGTTTCCATGGCCAACAGTGATATTCTGTTAAAAACTGCTTAGAAACATTTGGTCAGAAAATTAGTCAGAAATGCTGAACTGAATGAAATATTAAATTAACTCAAATAATGTTAATGTTTTTGTTGCGACTATGAGACCCATATTCAAGTAACTTCTTATTTTAACCTGCCCTGTATAGATAATATTCTAATTCACTCTTATTACTTTTAAATTCATTTTACGAGAGCTTTTTCTGGTTTGGTGTAAAAATTATTTTAAACAATCAGGAAAGAATTATGTGTGGTCACTTTTTCTTCGCCCACCGTGTATAATATTTTACAAATATATCAATTTAATGCTTTGCAATTTCCCTTAACTCTGGAGGAGAGAACTGAAATCAACGTGGTTCAAATTATTAGATTTTTAAGAAAGTTCTTGAATTTTAGCGACAAAATGGCAGACACAGATAATTTATCAAAGGCTGTAAATTAATAATTTTATACACACAAAAGATACCCAGTTTAAAACTATAATAATCAAAAAGAATACATCTTACGCAAATAAATATATTTTCAAAACATGCATTTAAAAGTAATTGAGCGCTTAATTTCGTAGCAAAGAAATCATTTTTCAAAATAATAATTATAATATCTATTCATGTATGATTCTATTTCTTTGCGTAAGATTTATTCTATTTACTTATTATATTTTTAACCTAATTATTTCTTTTTTGTGTGTGTGTAGTACTTATTATCAAGATAAGAATTTACAAAATTTATATACTTTTTTTAAATATATTTTTTATATATTTTTTTAAATATTGAATTTTTTATTAAAAAAATACTTAAAATAGAAAAACGTATAAAGATATTATAGTACTTGCCCCCTTAGAAAACGAGCCGCTTGTGGACGTGAGCTAAAATATGATTGTTTATAAAGCTTGTACTTTAATATACTATTTGAAATTTTGTTTAGGCTGAACGAAGATTCGACAATCTAAATATGAAAAAATTGACTAATAAAAATCTAGCTTATTCAAGAAGCAAGTCGCCGAAACGTCGACAAAAAAGAATATTTATTAATAATGGAACATAATATAATACGTTTGAGAGATTTTCTTCTCCCAGGTATAATTTAACAAAAATCATCATTTTTGTAATCTTTGATTTATTAACGTTCCGTCTACTCTCCTTTTGTCGACAAGAAAATTTCCCGTTTTGTCTACTGGCCTTTTAACCTATACATCGGTGTCATTAATAATTCCCTTTTCGTCTATTCACTAAACCTATCTATATTAAGGGCTCTAAGGGTCTATATTAAGTATTTGCCTCACACTTTATGCAGACTGAGGACTGTCAAAGGATAAGGTTCTGAATGTACTATTTAGGGTTCTGGCTATATCATACGCGCCTATTTCAACTAACCAATTACGATTTTCTTAAATTTCTGCTTGTGTTGTAAAACTACCTTTTTCCAATTAAAGAAAATTATTAAGGATTTCCCGGTCAAATTATTTTTTAATAATTTACCAAATAAATGGATCGATAATTCCAGCAAGCAACGGCAAACGACGGGTTCTTAGAATTTGCAGTGTCGGCAGTATTTGGTTCCTTATCTCTCTAGCCGCAACGGGCATGGCGTTACCGGTAGATTAAATCGGTCAGGATGACGCAATGTAACCTTAAAACAGACGGATAAAGAAATTCTGCAGGAGGCAGTAATTTTAGTCGGTTTTCTGGTGTCCACAGAAGCCGCGCTCGCCCGCGATTCAATTTTTTCCATACGGGGGTCCGCAAAAGTTGGGTACAGGTTTCAGAGTGTCTTTATGCCAAGTAATTCCGAGAATACCAGCTGTGGATTTCCCCTGAGAAATTTTGATCTTCGAAGACTCGTTTCTGGCGCGAGTATAAATAAGTTTTTACAGGAAAGTTATGTGACATTCTGAGTCCGGAATCAGTAATAAGTGTGCAATAAAATATCTTAAGTTAGTATTAGTATTCACTACCACGTTTTCTAAATATTTTGGAAATGACAGGATAGTTGAGATCCCTTTAGTTGGGAAAATACTAACTTAGGATAATTTTCTAATGTATATAAATAAATATCAAAATTTAAGTTGCAAGTTCGTGATAGGATGAATGTTAGGATGGTTGGATTCTCTATGAGAGAAAACATGTTAGTATAGGTTAAATTATTCGTGTACATAAAAATAATTAACCCCGAGGTTTCCGGTTCGCGAGACTCGACTAACGAAAGGACTAGCCTCTTCATTACCCTCAATGACAACATACATTAAAATGAAATAAAGCAAAGCCCTCCGTGTTCAATATAATAACTTTCATTGTTATTGTATCCATTGGACATGCCCGAGCCAATACCAAACTACAAAGTATAGTTTGAAGAAAAAGTTAGGCCTCGTCCTACGTTCAAACAACTATACTTCAAATTAAAATCAGTCATTTTACATTCTTAGACAAAATTCTTGCCCTCATCTTCTTCAATTGCGCTGGTGGACTGTTGACAGCTTCCAGTTAGCGGGGAAAGGTGGTGGGCCCACCCAAGACCGACTGACACGTGCGTGTCAAGTAGGCAATGGCATTATGCCTGGCATCCCTGACCAATAAACAACGAGAATTCGTAATCGACCAAGATAAGCGTCCGTAAAACTAATTAAGTAGGAACGTCTTCGGTTGCGATGACTTTTTCATTAATTATCAAGACTGGTGATATAGATATATGTTGGTATACCTATCTCGAGCATCTTCTGACTTTTATTAGAAATATTAATTATTCCAGATAACAATCACAAATCAATTCGTAAGAGCTTAAGGTTACTTAACCTAATCTAAGTTGTAGCATTCAAGGCAATTCTGTAATAATTAATTTTGCTAAGTAAATGCTATAACTCGAGTATATTATAACAAACACACAACAACAATATTACAAATAGAAACATAGACAATTTCAAAAGCTTTTAGGACCAAAGATAAAATACAGAATGTTGCATTTAAAAAAGTTACTTTTTATCGCTCTTCCAAACAATCAAAATATTTATGTTTTATAACACCCTGCACTATATTTTGGGATAAGGTGAAAGGTATTACCTAACTACCAACCAAAATTCGTACGGTAAAATAAAAATATCAGCCCTTTTTGAATGTTTTCAAAAAAAAAAAATTATTATCTCAAAAACGATAACAGATAGGTATAGGAAATAAATTCTAAAAATAAGAATGTACGATTTTAATTACCAAAGTTGGTAATACTTTCTAATAGATGCGGCAGCACTGCACCTCTGAAAATATTTTTAAAAGAAAGAGCATGTCCACTTACAGAAGTAAGTCAAAGTGATCCGTTAACTAGTTCTTCATAAACGTCTAATAGGAGAGCCACCATCAATAACCCTGTATAAAATTAATAAAGAAGCAGCAATAACTAAACTTTTGGGCTAGTTAATTAGGCGAATCGACAAGACGTAATCTTTTATTATCGGAGCCAAGAATTAAAACCCGAAAACGTTGAAGTTATTAAAAAGTTTATTTTCAGAAAATCTATCATTAAAATTATGTACGGGCAATATAAACCCACTGTGTGTTTGTAAAAATTAACAGTGGTATATTAAAACTTTATCTACTAAATTTATTGTACAGGCATGTTTGTTTCAGAAGTATTACGTGTTTATATTTTGGTATAGTGAGTTTTTAAAGTTTAAAGTTATAGTTGTTGCAGAATTATACCGTTGACTCTTACTGCCATAAATAAACTACCTGATTAAACCCTATTGTATCGCCTGAACCTCTTCAAAGCTCAATAAAGGGGATCAGGGCCGGCTTGAAAATGTATACCACACCACATGATTTATTTTTATAATTTAAAATAAATAGATAGGTATTTTTAGTTTTAGGTACCTATAATAAATGTAAAATAATGATAACACTTAATGATAATTGAAAATAATATAATTTAAAAGTATAACTATTAGGATAACAAGTACAATAAAAATTAATTAAATTCTAAGAAACTATTGATAATTTATTCAAAATTTAACTCTGTATCACTATCACTATCTTCATCTAAGCCTAAACTTATAATTAAGGGTTGAACATTCGTAATCATACAATTGTAAGAATTTTCCAACTTAAGTACATGCTGTACACAGTTTTTCCAGTTGTCTGCAGAAATTTTTCTTACTTCGTTTTTAATTAATTCTACTACAGATGCATTTAATGTAGGAGAAATATTATTTCTCCTAATATTGGATTTTAATTGGTGCCATATTAGCCCAATAGGATTGAATATACAATAGTACGGAGGAAGACGCAACACTGTATGTCCATTTTCTGCTGCAAGTCTGTCACACTCGTATTCCTTATTTATTTTAAAAGCTTTTAATACTTCTAGCAGTTCTCGTTTTTTGTAAGTTTCTTCAAAATATAAATCATTTTCAATCATAAAATTTTGAATTCCTGTTTTTGTATTATTAGAATTGGGAATGATTTTTGCTTGCCGACTATGATAACTAGCATTGTCCATTACAATGACGCTATTTTCAGGTATATTTTTAAGGAGTTTATGTTTAAACCAATCTTCAAAAAGTTGTGCATCGGTATCTTGATGGTAATCTAAAGAAGAATCTGCTATGTTTTTAGCTGAAAGTAACAGACAATTTGGAACAAACCCGTTCTCTGAACCAGCATGTAATATTATGATTCTTTTGCCTTTATTTGATGGTGCCTTGGTTTGACATTTTTTGGAAGAATCATCCCAACGTTTTCTTGGAGTGTCATGGGTATCGAACCATGTTTCGTCAAGGTAAATAATTGGACGATTTTCTTCTCTAAATTGTTTAACAGCTGTTAAATATGTAAGTCTCCATTCCCGACACTTGAAGATGCCCCCCTATCAGCACAATTCCAAGGACGCCACATTCTACCACTAATAAGCCTAACTAAAAATTACTCGCCGGAAAACCACTAAAGATTAAAATTATTAAAAATCACTTTGTATTTATATATGCATCAGGCATAGGTATAAATTGAATTTGTATACCTGGTCCGGCTCTGCTCGAAAAGGTTTTAAAATTTGGGATTTCCTTATTTATTTTATGGTCGAATGGATAATGAGGTTTTATTGCAGTCAAAAGATCAACGATATAATTCTGCAAAAACTATACAAGGAGTGAGTGGGCAAAAACGATGATTTCAATAATCGAGTACTTGATACTCGAGCGATTTTAATCGACATTTTTATGACTAAGAAGAATATGTGGATAAAACACCAGGGGTTGTTTTTAGAAGATTAGTCTAGAGTTTTTATTAAGGAAGAACAGTAGTTTCTGATTTTAAGAAAAAGTATATCCTTTAGTTTTTCATAAATTTACAATCGCCGCTGGCTAGCCAGTCCCAGTCAAAACAAAACCCATGTCGCGATCAATCCACTAAGGGATTTGGCATACTTTTTTGTATGCACCTTCTCGTTTATGTGCCTTTAACAAAGACGTATGTCGTGTCAGCCTTCTGAGCGTCAAACTCGAACGTCGCCAATGATTTTCGATTTTTCGCTTGAATTTAAAACTAGAGTAGCATTTCCTATCGAGCGAATATACGAGCAGTTTTTTACCTCGAGCGATCACACTGCCAAGCAGCACATTTCGGTCAGCGTTAAGCGAAGCTCGGGTATCGGGTGATCACAATACTACAATCAAGTAAATACTAAAATATATTTAAAATTTTACAATGAATATATGTACAAGGAACAAACGCTATAGTAACTAGCTACGATTTCCTATATAAATTGGTATAATTACCATTTTCGTTAATAATCCGTATCCAAATTATATTGTAGATAAAGATTGTTTCATGAAAAATGGATATAACTTAATGACTGCGGTAAAAGTACCTGGGCCATCCCATTATTTATGACCGTTTGTTATTATTATGTGTAAAGGACCGGATTGTAATAATTATAATTAAATATAGGCACATCAGGTAGGTTAGGTTGCTTAATTTATATTTAAATATCTTTTTGTGGTAAAATTTGTTAGTTTTTGAGGAATGCTTCAAGAATTGTCTTTTACCAAACATTCCTCAGAATAGCGTGATAGTAATGGACAATGCGAGCTATCACAGTCGCCAATTACATAAAGCTCCAAGCTCAAATGATACAAAATTGGAGATTCAGAACTACATGGCGGCGAATAATATATATTTTGAAGAAAGTTATAAAAAAAGTGATCTTTTAGAAGTTTTAAAGACATTTTGTTTAAAAAAAGTATATGTTTGTGACACATTGGCAGAATAAATTGGACATACAGTGCTACGGCTCCCACCCTATTATTGCATTTTTAACCCCATAGAGCATATGTGGCACCAGTTAAAACAACTGGTTAGGTCTGAAAATATTTCTCCGCTCAGACTTTAAGTTCTAGTGTTGTAGAATTAATACGAAAATGCTTAATGATATTCCCCCAGGTAGTTGGAAAAATTCAGTCCGTCACGTAATAACTGTAGAAAATTCGTATATTAGTCTGGATCGTATAATTAATCCAATTATAATTAATTTTGATGAGGATAGCGATAGCGAAACAGAACTATCTATAGAATATCATTATAAATGTAAATAAATATGACTAGTAATATTTAAAAAAAATGTTATTTCATTTGATTACATTAATCTAATCATATCATTACTTGTTTTCCTTAGTCCGTCCCTTCATACTTCACTTGTTTATTGCCAAGCTCTTATCGACACAATGGGACCGACCCAGGAAATCATTAAGTCGTATCCAATTTTCGCGAAACGTACTGTACACATAATTTACAACAAACGATAGTTGGTATTTCTAATCAATTTAGTAGAGCAAGTAAATACTAAAATATGTTTTAAATTTTACAACGAATGCAGTGAAAATAATTTATTTATAACTCCAGTAGTTAAATATTTTAAAAAATATGGTACATTTTACTGACGACTATTATTGTACTTTCTTTTATTGTAATAATGACCAAGTTTAAATGAAGTGTGACAAAAATTGTTTACAAGAATCAAAGGCTTAAATTAGATGCAACGGATCCCTGGGATTTCGATCTTCGTAAGATCTAACGGGTGGAGAACTTATACAGGGAACATACGATCAATCGAAGAAGTCAAGCGACGTAACGCGAGGTTACCACTTGGTTGGGTGACTGCTTGGGAGAACGCGTGTGTCAAATTTTTAGAAAATTTTTTAGTAAAGTTTACAAAATTACAATTTTTTTAGGAAAATTTACAAATTTGGTTACTAATACAATTCCTCGGCTATCTTAATAAGATAAATTATTTCGCTAATTTTGAATCGTCTAACCTAAAAGATCGTAGCTCAGAAAGGAGCAAACGTGAATATTTGATTGATTAATTGATTGATTGATTAATATGTGAATTGTTTTAAATTTCTAAAGCTAAATGCCTATAAAACCGTATTTAATATTCACGATCCGTATTAAAAAAATTTGACTTGATGGTGGTAACTAAACGTCTAATCTTGAAACTAATAACCTATGTTGTAGAAAATTGGCTATGAAAAAGTGTTTTTGTTCCCAAGTCAAAATTTACGCCTAAAGATTTAAAAACCAGAACTGAATTTATCGTTTTTTTTTTCGGATTCGGATAAAATTTATTTCCACCAAATTGTTAAGCCCAAAAAACGCAACTTCGATTCAATTTAACCATCTTCGTAGGTCTCAACGTTTTAAAGATCCACACGAATTTATGGCACTCTGTATACAATACCAGTTACAAATGAATTGAATTTGGGACCTTCATCCTTTTTCTGTAAGTCAAATAAAACCCCGAAAAAATTCCCATTAAGTCTCAAAATCTTATCGCAATCACACGCAATCATAGGATTTCCGCAATACAAAATACAATACATTTGATGAATGGTCAGCCCCACGGGTCTCGCTTTTATACAAAACATTGTATATTTAAAAATATTTTTAAAATATACAACTTCAACAGTCTACTAATATTTATATTTAAAGTTTTCCTCTATCCATGATATTATAGGAGATATCGAAAAATTACACACTAAATGGATACCCGATATATGCCACATTAATATCGAATATCAATCCATCAACGGAATTGCACCACATAACACAAATTGCACTGACACGATGACAGATAAAGTACGTTTCAGGAAATTTGGATACGACTTAATGATTTCCTGGGTCGGTCCCATTGTGTCGACAAGAGCTTGGCAATAAACAAGTGAAGTATGAAGGGACGGACTAAGGAAAACAAGTAATGATATAATTATATTAATGTAATCAAATGAAATAACATTTTTTTTAAATATTACTAGCCATATTTATTTACATTTATAATGTCATTCTATAGATAGTTCTTTTTCGCTATCGCTATCCTCATCAAAATTAATTATAATCCCATTTCCGACAAAACTATCCAAAGGCTAGTGCGGCTACAACTTAGTTGGGTTTCATCATTGGTGAGCCGTTGCTTCAGAGAATCTAATGTAGGTACGCGTTGCTCTTCGTACATGGTGTCGATTTTTCGCCTTATCAAGTCCTTGTCGCTTTCGTCGAAACATTTGGTGAAACCGGCATCTTTACGCTTCTTTCTAGATTTAATGGGATTTGACGCGATTGTTTTCACTGTATGCAGGTATCTTAGTCAAATCAGACGTTTCAGTCGCAGCAGCACTAGCATAAAGTCCTCTGTTGAGTAAAGTATATACTCTTTTTACAATTTCCCTAGCATCGAGAGATAAATGCATTTTCTTCACTGCAACACTAGAAGAAGCACCATCAATGTTTTTCCATGGACGCCACATACTGTTTTTTTATACGTTTGGTAAAATAATATCGGTAATACAACTCAACTCTTCCAGCAAGAAATAAAAACTAACAAATTTTACCACAAAAAGATATTTAAATATAAATTAAGCAACCTAACTTACCTGATGTGCCTATATTTAATTATAATTATTACAATCCGGTCCTTTCCACATAATAATAACAAACGGTCATAAATAATGGGATCGCCACAGGTACTTTTACTGCAGTCATTAAGTTATATCCATTTTTCGTGAAACAATCTTTACTGAATACTCACAGAAGTAAAACTTTGTTGATAATCATGGCCCACTATGTTCGTTGGAATGATCAATAATTGTAAATTTTATTCGGTGCGAAATTTTCTTACGAATTCCCCACGAACAGAATTATTATTAAAAAATAAAGAGGAAAACATCACTATGAATTATGCCATATTACAGTAGGTATGTTGTTGAAAATCAAATTGGGGAACATGATGATGTTGCTAATAACTCCTGATATAAAAGATAAATTGTCAGCGCATTAATAACGCTACGAATTTCAGTAATTAGTAAAGAGCAATAAATTTTATGTTTGCTGCCATTAAAGTCTTTGGGTTCCTCAGCTATTAAGAAATTATTGACCTCGTAATTGAGCATAGAAATTAAAAGACGTCCCCTTCTTTCTTCAATTAAGCCAATAAAATACTAAAAAAAACTTTCATGACTTCTCCTTTAAGAATAAAAAAGTGCCCAGGGTTCGTAGATGTATGTATATCAAACGATATACGAGGGGCTTAAGGAAAAGTCTTTTTCGTAACAGTGAACTGGAAGAATAACGATTTTTCTATCGTTTTTCAGCATAATCTTCTTTATGATAAGGATCCCAAACAATCCCAAATTAGCAATCAGAGCCATCTATGTTTCATCAATTTAATTTAAAAATGTGCCGGATTTTGGCAGGTTAGAAAGAGACGAGAATCATCAGCTGATCACTATTTCTTTTCGTGAAGTTTTAGCAGTTAATAATAACGTTTTATAGTTAATTTATTGGTATTTAGATTGTCTGACATGTCGATTGGGGTATCAACAAGTTTCAGGAAGATCTGTGACAAAAATTTGAAAATTGTTCACATTTGAAATTGTTATTATTATTCTTATAACATTATATTTTTTAACGCAATTTTGTCATAGCGTTTTCCAATCCTTTAACTTTACGAATTCAGTTTCAGATTAGAAAAAAACCAAGTATATTTGACTAAACGTTGGCATAAAATAGTGCCTGCTTGGTAACCTGTGATCAAACGCAGCTCTTAACTGGAACGTACTTGCGCCTCACGACATTATTCCTGTAGGCATCACTCTTTTAAGAAGTAAGATGAAACTAGTGTCGTTTCGAGACGAAGGGGAGGAATTTTGTGCCGCAAATCAGGACTTTTTAACCCAAAGCAGTAAATAATTTTATTGACGTACTTATTACCGTAGGTACCTGTAATTGTACTTATTCTCTTCGGCATGTATTCAAGCACATTCCCGTATGGTGAAAACTAGTGCTGGCTATTGAAACCGTTTGTCTGGATATTCGGTTAACCGGTTGCGGATAATTCGGTTGTTTTACAAAACTGTGTTTCAGGAGGAACGCTCACCCCTATAACTTTTTTATTGTTTAAATTACAGAAATAAAATTTGGTGGGTTTGTACCTATGTAATATTATTTTGCACGTTATGACATGACGGACTGCATTTTGTCACTTCCGGTTTAACTGGAAACGACCTCAACTTTGGATTTTTAAATGGTACACCCGGCATATTGTTGGCTATATCGATTCCGAACACCAGTCCAAATTCAACGAGACCCTATACGTCACTTTTCGTCAAAAAC
This sequence comes from Barypeithes pellucidus, assembly GCA_963991005.1. NCBI lineage: Eukaryota > Metazoa > Arthropoda > Insecta > Coleoptera > Curculionidae > Barypeithes > Barypeithes pellucidus. The sequence continues at coordinate 29,226,783 of OZ022556.1, read as the reverse complement.
ATTTTTCTTTTTATTTTTTCATCTTAATTGCTATGACCTCTCTAAAATGGTTTATTTGTAAGCCAAATTATGGCGGATTTTAAATTTGTAATTCAAAATAAATTTGTTAGCATTATGGAGTCGGTACCCAGATAAATGTAAAGTTTGTGCTTGTTTTGTTGTATTTTTTTGTCATGAATTGGTATTTTTAATCAATTCTCTCCTTTTGTAACTTGACATAAGGGTGTGTGATCAAATTATTGGAAAAAGAGTGCTCTTTTTGTCCAAGTGAGCCATTATTTTTTCCTTTTGAAAACATCTTCTGGGAAAAAGCCTTCTTCAAAAGTTAGAGTGTAAAAACAGAATAAAACTTGAAAATTGCATTTTTATCAAGAATTTAATTTAGAAGTAAACCATTAGGGAGTTTAGTAGATAGCAATGTAGATGGCAAAATAAAAATAAAAATTATTTAAAGTGTCAAAAAGTGATGTCGCACATCCCGAACAAAAGTTTATTATCTCTTAATATTTAAATTTCACTTTTTGGCAGAAATTATAAGTAAACTACCTATTCTGCTAACCAACAAAACCACAACATCGATATTTCAAAACTAGCCCGCCAGAGGCGACTCTTGAACATATGGTTTATTCCCGCGCAAAATTGTACTATTAAACCCTTAAATGCGCACTTTTTATTTCCGCAAAACAGTGTAGTATTTTGAGTTGTTACACGTTGGTATGACAACTTGTATTAAAAATGGTAAATGTCTTAGTGGAAAAGAATCATTTTAAATTAATGCATTTTTGGAATATTATGAGTAAATCAGTTTTGAATATTGTTTAAATTTAAATATAAGAAACAATTGTATTTACTGTTAAGGTTCCTAAAGTGACAATATTTTAATCAAGTTTTTGCAGCATTTCTTCTTTAGCTTTTTTAATATCAATGCGAAAGGAAGTAATCGTCAAAAGATGGAAGATTAACGCATGGCTTATGCACTAAATCTGTTCTATAATCCAATTTCCGAGCAAAAGCGTAACAGGTCAACAAAATTATCAAAAAATAGCCCAAAAATTGTTAAAACATTATATTGTATTTAAAAATAGATTTGTAATACATTTCAGCCTCAAAGTCGAACTATATCCAAAATATATAAATAATTATGTTCAAAACAAAATAAGACATGAGCAATTTAAGAATCGAAATAATTTATATTGCTTGTCCTGTAAAATTTTTATTGAGTTACGCTTTTGTTCGGGATATGCGATGTATGGGATGTCGTTGTATTTGGAATGACATTTTGAATAGATATAGCCAAAAATGTACTGGGTGTTCCATTTAAAAATCCAAAATTGAGCTAATTTCCGGTTAAACCGAAAGTGACTGAGTTATTCAAACATTCGACTAACCGATTACTAATAATAACCGATCATTAGATTAAAATACTCAAGTGAGATCTAGTATACCTAAAAAGTCATGGAAAATGAAGGAAATAGACTTCTTTGACACTGAAAGCCAGCAAACATACAAATTAAACCTGACTTAAGAAGTACATACAGGGTGTAACAAATTTGTCTTTCACCATTGGTACCTCGAAGTCGGTTAAATTAGGGCAAAGTTACGTAATTATGGGCACGATAAGATGCCGCACAAAAATCAAAAATAAATACTGTTCCATCATCAACATAATTTTTGAAAGAGGACCTAAATCTACATTCAGTTTATTTCAAACTAATAATTGTATCAACTTTTTTCTTAGTGTAAGCAATTTATTCTATTATTACAAATAAAATTTGGCCCTTAAAGCTAGCACATTAAATTTTAAAAAAGGTATTGAGTTTTACGTTTTCGAATCAGTGGCGGCTCGTGACCTATGATAGAGGGGGTTCACAAGTATGGTGAAATTATTTTCAAAATTTTATTTTTGTGTAACGACCAAACAATTACTTTCTAGGCGTTTTAAATGTAGAAAGAAAAAAAGTAATAAGAAAATGCGTTAGGTAAAACATATTTTGATTTATTTTTTAATTTTAAACAAGGAAATACAATTTTTTTAAAATAAGAAAGGTTTTCTTAGTGTGTATAGCTGTCGGATCTTAACGTCGTCGCATGCAACCCTTGTAACAATATTTATACAGTCCACTACTAACACTACTAAAGCCATCTACGAGCTATCAAGAAAACCAAATGATATCCAATGCTACTACCGCCATCTACGAGTTATCAAGTAAACCGAATGATGTCTAATACCACTATGCCATATACGGCTACGTCATTAGACGCAACCAAGACGAGAACAATAGTTAACTGTTTTATGACGAGAACGAATTGAGCCACGAGACTGACAAGTTGGTATTCTTATATTTTCAGTGGTTTTTAGTTTAAATCCTTAAATAAAATGGTTTAAAATCATATCGAGTATTATTTATCGAAATACACAACATTTATCGACCCTACACAATAGTGCTTAAACGTAAAGTCCATTCTTCGGTTCTTAATTGTAGAAAATTGATCAATAACAGCCTCATTAAGTTTGGAATACCCTCTATAAATTTTTTTTCATATATTTCATTTTTAAACTTTCTAATAAAGTCCCTAGATTTACCCTTTGTGGTCTGCGTTAAATTAATTTCGGGTTTAGGTGTTCCCGCATTCTTAACTTCAATTGTTTGCTCCAAACTCAAAGAGCTAAAGTTATTTCTGAAATAGTCCACCGTCAACTATTCATTTTAACTTAATAAATATATAATATTAAAATATTAAAACATACACGCTCGATTTTCTAACTAGATGCACGAACAGACAACAGCGCGCTACACAAAAAAACTGTGCGCCTTTTCCATGTTAAATCGCCATAGCCCCGCTATCCCCCGCTGCCACCCGCCACTTGTTACTACAGAAAAACTGCACTACTTAATCGCACGTGCGAGCGAGTATCGTCATAATCGTCATTTACCTCGACCGAGGCACGGTTGCCGGATCTATACAGTTAGGTTTGACGGCACGATAAAATATTAGGGAGGGTCGGACTTTATACGATAAATAATATTCAATGAATATAAATTAATATTTTTTATTCGTTCTGTTTTGGGGGTGCACGTGCGCATGTGCTCCTGTGGAAGAACCGCCACTTTTTCGAATTATACCGAATTCTTCTTAATGAAGATGGCTAATTTAAGGAACAAAACGTCGGAAAACTAGTAAATGTTGTATACCGCTGAACGTAGAATTCGTTCATCTTTCATAATATAAACAAACAAATCCATGTCCATATTTAAAAAAATGAAGTTGATGAGGTGCCCCAAACACGAAACGTCGCATTAAATATCTGATGATGCCATCTTGTGGGGAACAAAAAGTACCAATGAGGAAGTGAAATTTATTTTTGGACATCTCTTCGAACAAAATCATGAAAAAATAGAAACCGGAACGCAAAAGTTTTGATTTTTCAAAATCCCAATGGTGAAGGACGAATTTGTTACACCTTGTATATTTGGAAATCGTCGAACGAGGAAGTAAGGAAAACAATGTCAAAGTTTATAGCATGAACCCATCTGTCAAATGTATTATATTTAGGTATTAGGTTATGTTTCTTAACTAAACATAATTATTTTATGGCAGATTACTCCGATTCTCTGGGGTCACGGGACCAAAAGTCACTCCACATCCATATTACAATAAAGAACGCGGATAGCGCTAGTGTTTTATCATTAAAAAAAAATAGATTTTGCGCATCTTATACAACCAAATTAAACTTTCCCACTGTGAATCGTATTTGTATAATAAGCTGAAAAAATTTATAGAATGGCTTTTTTCAAAAAACTCGAATTAAAAAGGTTACAGAGTTATATTCATCCGTATATCGTCATCATTAGGGAATCCAATCCCGCAAATACGGGATCCCGCGGTGATTTCGCGGGATTGACATTGCGGGATTAAACGTGCGGGATTTGCGGGATTCGTTGTGGGTACTGTATGTTAATAAAACTTGTTTTATGCAATTAGAAACCGAGTAGAGTAGCAGGAAAATATTTTTATTGCTTATAGGTACAATACGATAGTACGACTACTTTAACGGTTACCTACATGTTACATTGATTTTGAAAGTATTTTCGGAGAAAAGATAACATGCTTAATGTTTCACCTTTTAAATTTGATCTTATTTTATTGCACATGTATGCTGCGACTGAAAACGCAAATTCAGCTTCAACACTTGTCGGCGGAATTGATTTTACACAATTTGTGGCCCTCTGATAGTTGGAGCATATCGGTCGATGTGATAAACTTTCCAAAGGGTATACCATCTTTAGCTACCATTCGAGACACTCTTTCCTCCATCGAAACTTCTTTCTCAGATGAAAAAAAATCTGTAATTTTCATTTTCTTAGGTAGCACAGACGAACCACTAACATCTGAGCGCTTAGCAATAGAACTAAACGAACTACTCGAACTGCTGGTAGCTTTCATTTCCTGTGTTATTTTATCAATATCAACACTACCGCTGCTGCTCTGGACTTTCAAATTAATAATATGCTTTGGTTGTAAGTGGGTGTGAACATCTTTGGTGGAACGAGCAGAGATTTTGATAATGCTAGGGCATAACTTACATTTAGCTGTAAGACCATCTTCAGACTTTAAATAATTCCAAACTAAACTTGAACCTTTATTGTCTATGTAAACTACACTGACACTCATTTTTGTGATTGCTGTTTAAATTCCATGTATTATATTCAACCACTTGATAAATGTCACTAGATACTAGTAGAATAACGCCCTTACTTTGGCACGTACGCAAGAAAACTGTTCTGTTTAACGTATTTTCAATAGCCCAGCATGGCGGGGAATCCCCGAGGCGTCGACCACAAATACCGCAGTTCATTGTTTGCTATCCCGCAAATCTGGATCGATGGGCTCAATCCCGCAGGTTTGCGGGATTAAAGTTTGGATGCGGGATTGGATTCCCTAGTCATCATCGGATACCTATTCTTAATAAATATAGTTCTTTATGCACTTTATATACGTATGCACATTAAATATACATATTTTATTATTTTGGATACCTTATACTGTCATTTGATATCCATAATTCTATAAAATAAAAGGCATAATCTGTTCGGAACACTTGGCTAGTCTCAGAAATTATTAATCTGAAAAGTAAATAATTGTTACGTCGGCATATTATTAATTACGATATGAAATTTAGTCATTAACGAAGAGCAATCACAAGGTTTATTATACTGCTATGAGAAAGTTAGTCACTGGAAAAATGGATTGGGCTTACATAAAAAATATAGTGGCGCTTTCGCCTTTTCGTTTTTTGATCAATATTTCGACACTTTTTCGTTTTTCCTGAAAGCGGTCAATTACTCGTTTTTAGGGACCAATTATCTGAAGTTTACGGTTGAAATTAATAGATTAATGGAAGCAAGAAACGAAATTTTGTCAATTTGTTCTAATCGAAAATTTTAACTTTTTGTAATTGAACCCCTAAAACGAGTATTTTCGGATAAAACAATAAAGCAATTGATCAAAATACAAAATGGTGAATGCGTCACTAGCTCTGATTTAATTATTAACTGAACAAAAATATTCTGAGGGTTTAAACAACAACGAACAAAACAATCATCTACTAAAAACAAACATCTAGTAAAATCAAGATTAATATGTTTCCTAGCGAATTCATTGAATAAATTGGTTAAAACATTACTTTTCGTAGTGGGCTCGGGCCCCCTGCCCCCCCTATATACGCGACTGTTTCGATGCAAACATCTAGTAAAATCAAGGTTTATGTTTCCTAGCGAATTCATTGAATAAATTGGTTAAAACATTACTTTTGATCAAAAATTTCGAAAACTGAGATACTTATTACACAAAATTTTGACGACAAATAATTCAAGAATATCAATTTGCTTAAAAAGTACTATAGATATTTATTTTAATTTTAATATGTTTTAATAGGATATAAAACACCTATTTTAGTTAGAAAAGTTACTTTCGTCCCACCAGTGGCGTTACAAAAAAAAGTGCTATGTATTGACATTTTTTCACGTGGATATTTTGTATGATTAGCCTGGTCAATTCTACATGAAAACGGTATCTAGAAAAGTTACTTTCGTCCCACCAGGGGCCTTACGAAAAAAGTGGTATGTATTGACATTTTTTAACGTGGATATTTTGTATGATTAACCTGGTCAATTCTACATGAAAGCGACATCTTGCGTTTTTCTGGTTGGACAATTAAATTGAAACGCATTCCTATTAAATGAAATCTTTCTAAAAATTCTTATGAAACAAAATTTATCAATTGGAATTTAATTGTTTTAACAAGATAGGTACTGTTATCATGTAGAATTAACTAGGCTTCTTTGTAAAAAAGACAAGATAACATATTTGCAGGGACACCACTGGTGAATCATAGCATAACATTTCTAACTAAAACATGTGGTTTACATGCCAAAATTGGAAATAATATTGAAGCACTTCACGAGATACAAAAAAAAATAGACGATTTAAAAAAAATCAACACTCTGTAGACATAATATGTTCATATGGACTTTTCTTCATAAAATTACCTAAGGAATCATACACTGAAATATTAGCACGTCATGCATTAAGTAAGAACCTGTATATTTTTGAAAATCTATAGACGGATGTGAACTGCAATATAAAATATAAATTTGTTGGACAAGACGGGATAGTCTAATTCAACATTTGATACTTATCCCGTTTTATTAAATGATTTATTATTGAACAGAATTTTTGTCTCCAATGATTGCAAAATACTTCTGGTTATTTATAAGGGAATGGATTTAGTATAATTATCCTTTAAAGTACAATCCCCCCCCCCCCCCCCCCTCTTCCGACTTCCCTAAAATCCGCGCCCTTGGGCAAGACATCAGGGAAAGTAATTTCTTTCAAGTTAGCACTCTAGTGAATGAAAATTTATGTTGACTTTCACCTGTGAATCGTTTCACCTTTTTTCAGGAAACGCAGCTTTCAACTTTCAACCCCTGACGCGATCAGATAAATACCATTTTTGTTTATGTTTGTAGAACCTAATAAAAATAAGCGTTCTATTTTAAAATTCCTGTTACCCTACAGTACACATCCGTTTTCGTTCGGCAATGAGGTAGGTCTGTACGAAATGTATTATTGGCAGACTTCATACATAAAATGTCATTAAATATACACAGGACCAAATGGTAATACAACCGGTATTTTGCAGCAACCCGGAAACGTCTGTGTATTTTCATAACATAAAGTTCGGTCGTTATAAAATGAAAAAACGGCTTACCTGTGTAAGAAGCAAAAAGAAACGGAAAAGCCTATTTTCTTCGGGACAAACACACACTCACGACAATATTTTAAGCACGAAATCTACTCTTGCATACCGTAAATGCTTTGAAACACTGCCTGTGCGGTGCTCTCGCTGTTTTCGCTTCGTCGCCCGACGAATTTCGATTCGACCGAACAAAATATAAGCCAGAGCCCCTCCTTAATCATCTGAATAGAACCCCGTTCGAAACAGCTGGTTAATTTTATTATAGGATGGCTCGAAGAACAAGGAGTGACATCTTCCGTTTGGGAATCTAAACTCATATCGTTCCACTGAAATGGTTATAGAAGGTAGAAGCAACGTAACGATGGTGCACAAACTAGTGGACAGAAAGAGAATTAGTCCAAAGGCAATCACAAAATGAGCAAGCATTCGAAATAGGTACGAACGTTAGTTTAATGGCACGGTTAGAGATGTCTCTGCAGCTATTCTTAAGAGAGGACAGGGTTGTGATACTTTAGTTTTATCGTACTGTAATGTCGCGTCCACATCAAACCACAAAACAAAAACAAAACAGCAATACGATGTTTTTCAACAATTATTTAGAAACAAATCGGCAACATTTTACGAACTTTTATGTTTTGTTTCGGTTTTTAGCAACTTATTGCCTCTAACATCAAAGGGTTTTTGTTTGTTTCCATTTCCGGCAACACTGTCTTGCAGGGTATATAGTACATACTGTAAGCTGGGCACTGACTTGAGCAAAATGACTCGCACGAATTGCATACGCAGAGAAAAAGATGTGGAGCAAAGATGTGTTCGCGAAAATTATTTGTTTCATTAAATTCGTGAGCGCAAATTGTTGTTAAGAATTTGTTGAGCACTTTCTGCACATGAAAACTCTTTGATCTTTGCAGAAGACCGACAGCTGCCGGAACCTGTTTGTGCGGGTAAAAAATTTACGCGCACATACAGCGTGTCTTCGGAAGTTCTTACCAAATGGGAAACTTTTTAATTATTAACTCTACGAAAAAAAGTGCCTCTTCCTAAAAAGTCCTGCTTGGTGAGAAAATAAATTTGCACAAGAATATTTGTATGTTGGACTTCAAAAAGTACCGGGTTTAAAATTTATAAAAGACGTCGGCTATATTTACAAAACTAATAGTCGTAAAGATTTGGTAATAAGTATTTCTGGATAAGTAGGCTTTGAACAATTGATTGTTGTTGGTAACAGAATAGGCGTTTTAGCAGTGACAGTTTGGCAATTATAATTTCTGTTTCAAAACGCGAACTTCTTGTTAAAAAAAGGTTTTTCCGTTTCTTAGTTACTTTAAACAATAATAGTGATGATTAAACTGACTGTTAATGAAAAAATTGAAATAGTTCTTATTGTTGGCGATAATTATAAGACGCATCGCGAGGCTGCCGACATTTTTAATACTACACACCCAATTAAACATATTAGCCACGTTACTGTCGGCAATGTCGTCAATAAATTTAAAAATACTGGCTCTGTCGAAAATAATTTCAAGAAGAAACATGCAGTTCGAACACTTACTGAAGAAAATTACAAGTATTGCAAGCGGTTGTGGAAAATCCAAAAATTTCATTGGAAGGAATAAAGAAGACAGTTCAAGATAACGTGTCAAGAGCTTCTGCTAGTAAGATACTTAGAATAAATAAATTTTATCCGTATAAGCCAAAATTTGTACACACGCTCAAACCTGGAGATATGGAATCACGTTTCATGTTCTGTGCTTGGTTTGAAGGAGAAGTTGACATTTTCTTTTCAAGGAGAATTTTATTCAGTGACGAGGCAACATTTACTTGCAATGGTGTCGTATGTTCCCAGAATTGTCGTTGGTGGAGCGATGTGAACCCTAATGTCGTAATCGAATGCCGTGACAAAACGAATGTTTGATGCGATATTTTAAATAATCAAATAGTGGGTCCATATTTTTTTCATCAAAATATTAATAGTGAGATTTACTTAAATTTCCCAAGAACAGAATTTTTTATATTTATTAACGGCCTGCCATTAAACGCGCGACAGGCTGTTTGGTATCACCATGATGGAGCTCCTTGTCACAGCGCAGCCAGGGTCAAGGAATATTTGGATAGAACTTTTCCACAAAGATGGATAGGACGCCGTTCAGAAGTACCCCGACCACCTAGGTCACCGGACATTACACCCTAGATTTTTTCTTGTGGGGTCATTTGAAGCAATTGGTGTACAAGCACAGACCATTTTGTGTGTCAGAGTTTTCTAGAAGGAAAATCATTTGTATGTAAAAAGACGGGGACCATGTGGAGACCTAGATTATTTTTGGAGTCATTTAGTTTTATTTTTTATTGGGAAATTAGAAATTGGCCACCTCATAGATATTAGTGAACTAATTTTTATCCGTCATAAAAGTAGTTCTCTTAGTAGAGTTTTTATTGTGTAATTGTTATAGTCTGTTAGCCTTTAAAAATGCACTCTCCAAGTTTTTAGTTTTGTAAATATAGCCGACGTCTTTTATAAATTTAAAACCCGGTACTTTTTGAAGCCAACATACAAATATTCTTGTGCAAATTTATTTTCTCACCAAGCAGGACTTTTTAGGAAGTGGCACTTTTTTTCGTAGACTTAATAATTAAAAAGTTTTCCATTTGGTAAGAACTTCCGAAGACACGCTGTACATTCGTGGCAGCCCAGATAGCACACTACGTTTTAAAGACGTCCATATTATGCCTATCTTTAGCCTGAACGTCTTCGGCGTGCTTTGAACGTAAAAAACACATTTTAAAGATGTCCTATGTTTTTTTCATAAAAAATATAACTTTAATTATGAAGCATAAATTTAATATAATTTGTGTTTTTGTGAGGCCATCATTTTGTACTTTTTTCTACATTATTGCCCTGTCTTGCAATAAATATAAAAAGGGTTTCATAAAACATTTATTATACAGACCGCAACAAGAACCGGTATTGCCAGATGTACTAACTAGACGTGGTTATATTATATATAAGGGAACAATACATTTTCTGTTCATATCAATTCTCTAAAAAATAAAATACTTATTATTTATTTGGAAGTAAAAAATATACCAATAACAGCGGTACACCGATCTTTATGTCGATAAAGCCCTAAGTAATTGTGACAATGCTGGATTACGGTGCGGTGCTTATCCATTAAAATGACGTAAACGTCATTAGCGAATTGGCTTTCGGCGAAATTTCTAAACTAGTATTGTGATTGTGAATTGAGTTTATTTTTCTTTGGCGCTTATAATTCTGTTTAACAAAGATCCAGAGGTAAGTTAATTTTTATTAATTACTACACTTGCTATAATAAATATGAGTGTAAGGGACATCCATAAATATTATATGCGGGCTAAGAGGGCTCAGCAGCCTTCGAGGAGGTTGTGATGTCTCTGATGAAGAAGTAATGGTAGAAGTTAGCATTCCTGACCAACACAATCAGAAAAAGTGTAATAAATAATGGTTTTTATGTTAATGTATGCCGTGATAATTAAGGATTTTATTTGTGATGTACCAGCTAAATCTTTTGTAAGATGTACGATTTATAATAATGTGAACGTTTACTTTTAGGGTCTGCTGAGGTAGCTAATATAGCGTCAAGCCAGAAGGAAACTGAAGTGTCCATTCAGGCATGGTTACGACGGGCTAACCATAGGGAAAAAGCGGTTTAAATAATATACCTACTCGTGTAAACAAAAAATGGAATGAATAAAAATAAAAATATAGTGAGATCGCCAAGAACTGCAATTTTTTTTAAGTTTCAGAGAAATTCACAACCTGTATACCATACCTATAATGCCGAAAACACGACGTAAGGGAACGTCTTTAAGATGTCGTAAAACGATGTTTCAAAGACGTACAATTTTGTACGTCTTTAAGATGTCGTAAAACGATGTTTTAAAGACGTACAATTTTGTAACAATGTACGTCTTTAAGACGCCTTTAAGATGTATTTAGGATATTAGCCGATGTTTTAAAGACGTCCCAAACATCTTTCGCCAATATCTTTAAGACGTCTTAGAGACGTGTTTGTGCTATTTGGGATATTATATGCTACCAAAACCTATTAATACGTATGTAACTTTAAATATGGGCATAATTGAAATTTGAAAGCTAAATAATCCACGGCAGTAGAAAAGTATTGGCGCTCGCAGCTCCGTTTGGTTTGTTCGGGTTTGACAAAATAAATATTTTTGGTTCCACAAAATAAAATAATAGGTATATGCACCACAGATTTTTTACAAATTTCCTCTTTATATCTATAGAAATTTTTAAACCAAGAAATTTTTATTTTTTTATGAACAAACCCGAACAAACCCGTTATTTTTACCATGTATCTCACAGGATCTGTTAAAAATGGTCAAATGCGAATTCTTTCAATTATAGGCATAACGTTTAAGTTAAAGACTTTTCCTGATAAAATTATTGTTTGAAATAAAACAAAGAATATAGTAAGCTACAATATTAATTTTGAGGTACTCAAAGAATAGAATAATTTTTTTGCCGTTCAAGAGAATGTCGCCATTTTGTCAGGAACTCCTTAACCGATAAATGGCATCAAAAATTGAACCTGTTAGGTACAAAATTGATATTAATTCATGGTTTAATAAATAACAAAAAAAAATTAAAATGGTACATATATAAACATACAGAGTCATTCACGGTGAGTGGCATATTAAAAGATTTCGGGAATTAAGGAAGATAATTGTTTCAAATATGGGCACTCGCTAAAAAAAAATGCTGATCTTTTTAATCCAGATACTTTAACTAACTTCCAGTCAGAGCTGGGCAGTATTTGTACTCACAAATACTTTTTTGTATTTAAATACTGAGTATTTAAATACTTTTTTATAATAGGTATTTGTATTTATTTCACAAATACTTTGCAAAAGTATTTAGTATTTAAATACTTTTTTTATTTTCCTTTCAGTATTTAAACACTTTTGGAGTATTTAAATACTTTTTAGTATTTAAATACTTTTTAGTATTTAAATACTTTTTAAGTATTTAAATATTTTTTTAGTATTTAAATATCTTTTGGAGTATTTAAATACTTTTTTGGGGTATTTAAATACTTTTTACTATTCAAGTACTGTTTTCTATTTAAATATGGTTCATGTGGAAAATTCTAAGTTTGCACTTGTCACGCGTGTATCAGGAAGCGAAAAATAGTTTCCGTACGATGCCGACACAAGTGGAAGGAACGAAATGGTAGCTTTGATGGTCAGAAATCAAATGATTCTGGACCGAAAATCATAGCTGTTCATCATGATCAATGGCGTAGGAATCTCGAAAATAGGTCATGCAGGCGCGTATAAAAGGAGGGGGCCCTTGGTTGTAATTACCCCCCATATACGATGAAACAGAAAAAAAACTGGAGAAATCAGGCAAAAGTAATTAAAAAAAATACGATAATCTTAGCACATGTTACGTAATATACGAAGTTATTAATGTATTTTGTATTTATTAAAGTCTGTTTTTTAAAAATATAATTCAGCTTCAAGTTTGCAGCTTAATTTTATCATATCACAAAAGAATATACTTAATGTACAAAAGACTAACTACATTGCATTTTCTCTCACGGAAGCAAATCGTCCCCACTTTGAAAGCATTCACAATATATGCAAGACTCACAAACAGACATAGAAATGCTGAGAAAATATCCCATTATCAACAAATTATTTTTGAAATATAACACTACTCTTCCCTCATTTGCCCCAGTTGAAAGAATGTTTTCATTTGCAACATTCATTAATACGCCACGACGACATGCTTTATCAGACGATAATTTCGAAAATCTTGTTCTTATGAAAGCTAACGCATCGAACATTTAAAACATTACATTATAAATTATTATTCTTGCATTACAAATTTTGAGTAATTAGGTTTAGGTATAAAGTCTTGTGTTATTTTATCAGTTGAATAATACAGGGATAAAATAAGGATTGTCAGAAAATCAGAGTTTTGAGATAAAATGCATTTTTTAGTATGGACATCCCTAGTTTTATTTCAGTACAGTAAAACTTTGACTCTAATTTCTACAGACGTTCCTAGTTTTATTCGGCTAATATTTTGACCATGGAAAGTAACAACATGTGCCAACAGGTTGCGCTAGTAATCTCGATTTCGATAAATATTTACAATTCCTGTTTTATTCCTGTACCCTTAAGTTTATGTTGTCGTGGTTTATTAATTAAAATTTACTGTCAATACCAATAACATATTACAAAACACACTTTTTATTGCTGTTAAATCTTAAATCTTAATTTGATTCTAAAATATTTTGAGGATTGAGGTACCTACCTATTCAACTGCCTACTTAGAGGAGACAAAAATACTACTATACTATTTAAATATTTTTAAAAGTAATTACAGTCGAACCTGTATAACTCGAACTTGAAGGGACAACCAAAAAAGATCGAGTTACAGAGAGTTGGAAGAGAGAAGGGAAAACCACATGAATATTCCAAAACATTTTTTTTCTTACATACATTATGTCTATGTAGGTACCATTAAAATATGTACATAGAAATTTTGGAAAATGTACAAAAACCACTAAAAAGTCCGAGTTAAAGAGAGGTTCGAGTTATAGAGGTTCGACTGTAATTGTTTACAAAGTATTTAAATTTTGTGTTTCATTCTTAAAAGTATTTATAAATATTTTAAAAAAAAGTAATTAAATACTCAGAAAGTATTTATAAATACTTAAAAGTAATTAAATACTTAAAAAGTATTTAAATATAGTATTTAAACCTAAAAAGTATTTAAATACTTTTTGTAATTAAGATTTAAATACTTCATTACTTCAAAAAGTTTTTCATATTTAAATACTCTTGAATTTAATTAAGTATTTAGTATTTAGTATTTAAATACTTTTAAAAAGTATTTGCCCGGCTCTGCTTCCAGTTATACCGGAAGTATGGATCAACTTGCTTATTTTAAATAGAACGCCCCTGGCTATATATTATTCCATTTTTAGATTCTACTCAAGAATTTAGACAGATTTCTTATATCATGTCATCCAACGTGTTTGACATATTTAAGGTATTATGTCTTAAATGACGTTTGTGGACTTTAAAATAATAATAATTAATTTTTCCTATACGGGAACCTTTATTATTTTATGTTATACCCAGTGGCGGATTTAACAGGTGGACAAAAGCGCGCTTGCCCACTGGGCCCCCCCGACGAAAGGCTTTCAGGGCCCCTCATGCTGAAAGTTACACCTTCGATTTCTTTTTTTTATTTTTTTGTTGAAAAAATGTTTCGGTGAGTCCCTTATGGACAGCACAAGTTCAATTTTCATTCAGGGGCCCCTGTTATCAGAATAATTGCAATGCTTGATAACTATCGTAAATTAAATATAAAATCAAATAACTTTATACACATTATGGCCCGCGCTGGCATTAAATCGCAAAAAACAGTTTTCGATTAACTTATTCTTTATTAACAAAATTATATATATTATACAGGGTGTCCGGGAAAAGGAGGTCAATCCATTAACCATATATTCCTTGAGCAAAAATAATATTACTTTTATAATGCCATTTTTCATTCTTGACCCTCATGTGCGATATACAGGGTGTTAAAGTTTGAAATTGAAAACTGATATTTGTGAATAGTTCGAGTATTTAATGAGATATTAATTTCAAATTTGGTACATTGCGTCAGCCTAAAAAGCTACATCTTTTGAGAGGAACAAAACAAGAAACTTTTGTCAAATACTCAAAATAGGGGGGTCCAGTTCCCGCTGACCACCCCTATTTTTTAGTGTGTGCGCCAGTGACTTCTAAACAAGATTTTTTTAGGCAATTATTTATTTTTGATTATTTTTTCTCCCTTATAAAATTTCGATCAAATCATGTGTTTTGGAGATAATTTGAAAAGCATGGACCTTACCAGATGCCAGCGCGGCTGACGGTAATCCAATAATTTTCAAATGCTAAATCAAGTCAGCCGTTGTGGCATTACCATGGATACAAGATAAAATTAAGTAAAACTTTGCAATAAGTGACAATACCGAAAACAAAAATAAGGACAGTGGCGTACAGATAAAAACCTGTAGTACTAATTCAGTTAAATGAAATTAGTTTATTGACCTACTAAGAACTTACTATTGCTAATCTTCATATAACAGTAAACACCATTGTTATCATTCGTTCTTAAGACAATAATTTACTATTACTTATTAAATAAATTTGAAACATCATAACAAGATAACAAATACTCAAAACATATTATTTTCGAAAGGAGTATAATAATCGTCGCGACATCTCGCGGTGGTACATAAAAACGGCGAAACGCGTCTGGGTATTAGTCTGACGAAGAAAAATGGAAACAAATTTCTATATTCAAATATTATTTTTTTAAATTAACGTTAGTAACAAAAAACAAACAAAAAAAATTGTCTAAAGGAATTGCTCGATATGACCTCCATTTTTTTGAATACACATGCGAGCTCTCTTTATTAAAGAAAATCTTAACCTTTGAAAATATGTGGTTTTACCCTGAACTGCTGTCCAGCTTGAAGTATTCTTTCTATTAAATGATTCTCGCTCAAAATCAGAACCATATACACAAAATCTTTCATACACCCTAACATCTAACGTCTGACATCCATATTGTTTCTTTTTTACTTGAAAGAAGACTTATTAATTAAAAAACTTTTAAATCTTAAAACACAGTGAAAAGTAATATTTAATTTGACAGCAAATAAAACAACGATGCCGTATCCATGGTAATGCTACAACGGCTAACTTGATTTAGCATTGGAAAATTATTGGATTACCGTCAGCCGCGCTGGCATATGGTAAGAATCCATGCTTGTCAAATTATCTCCAAAACACATGTTTTGATCGAAATTTTATAAGGGAGAAAAAATAATCAAAAATAAATGATTACCAAAAAAAATATAGTTTAGAAGTCACTGGCGCACACACTAAAAAATAGGGGTGGTCAGCGGGAACTGGACCTCCCCTATTTTGAGTATTTGACAAACATTTCTTGTTTTATTGCTCTCAAGAGATGTAACATTTTGTGCTGACGTAATGTACCAAATTTTAAATTAATATCTCATTAAATAGTCGAATTATTCAAAAAAATCAGTTTTTAGTTTCAAACTTTAACACCCTGTATATCGCACATGAGGGTCAAAAATGAAAAATGGCATTATAAAAGTAATATTATTTTTGCTCAAGGAATATATGGTTAACGGATTGACCTCCTTTTTCCGGACACCCTGTATATGATTTGGTTGTATTTACATAAAACTGGCAATTATGGAAGGTTCCGTTGATAGCTAAATTTCCTGCAGCAAAGGTTGACTCATGATTCAGTCTCTAGTTTCTGTAAGGAAATGCGAGATCCAGATGGTACGCCTGCCAACATCCTTGAAACCTAATTTTTTGAGGATATGCTATCCTCTAAATGTCCTTCACCAACTGTGGTACTCTTCCATCCACCATGGCGCTCCGCGTAGTCGTACTTGCTCCAGCTTCTGCTAAAAGAGTTGCCGACGTTCGACGTAAACAATGACTAGTAGATCATTAAAGGACCCAACAGCACAGTTTCGTTAATGTTTTCTGCAGCATTTTCTGACATCCACTTCAAAAATTGGTCATATTCTTTGTCGTATGAGTCTCCGGATTTTCTCGGTAACTGGTTTTGCGTTGCCTTTTCAGCCTTTTTTTCAATTTCGTCGGGAATTTCAAAACCTTGTTCCATTTTTGATTTTTGACTTTGACACATTAAACATTTGAATATTTATCTCCCTAGCAACGAAAACGCAGGCTATAATAATGTCAAGGTAATGTTGCAGGTAAAAATAAAAAATTGGTAAATCAAATTAAATTTAAAAATTTTTTTTGTTATTTAATACGAACTGGTATGACATAAAAGATTGTATGCACCACGGGTACTAATAGATAAATATCCTCGCGCGACTTACGAACCCTCGGGCCAGAGGCCCTCGACTTTGTGAGACTGTCGCCCCCTCAGGGCATAATGATCTACTTAGTACCCTTGATACATAAATAACATAATTTGTTGAAAGGGACATGCTTTTTTTACACGGTGTTCAAAAATATAATTAAAGATGAAATTAAGAAAACTGCAAAAAATCTTTATACATTTTCTAATGGAAACTCCTAAATTTAAAGATTATCTTCATTCATCATTAAACATAATGGTAAGTTTGTATAAGGTTGTTTATACCGAGATTTTGTCGTTTTTGAAATGTTGCCCATTTTATATTTTTATATGGCGGTATTGCTGCGAATTTTAAGTTCAGTTACTCATAGTTGGCTAGCACGGTGTTAAATTGCAGTCAAATGCTAAAGAAATAAATATATCATATGTTCTTGATATTATTTTATCACATTCTCCATAAATAATAAATAAGTTTAAATAATCTTCGTTTGTATAATTTAAGCGCTCCGGCCAGTGGCGGATTTAACAGGTGGGCAAAAGCGCGCTTGCCCACTGGGCCCCCCGACGAAAGACTTTCAGGGCCCCTCTTGCTGAAAGTTACACCTTCGATTTATTTTTTTTATTTTTTTGTTGAAAAAATGTGGACAGCACAAGTTCAACTTCCTTTCAGGGCCCCCCTGTTATCAGAATAATTGCAATGCTTGATAACTAACGTAAATTAAATATAAAATCAAATAACTTTTGTAATCAATCAGTTATTTAAAACGTCTACGATTTTCTCAAAGTTTGTCGAATATTTCTGACTTATCAAAAACGTTCTAAAGGGACCCCCTGGTGCCCCCGATCATCTAAATTCAGTTGACAGTCAACTGACCATCACTTTCCAAAGTTGGAATTGCCGCGCCCAATAATGAGAATTCACCGAGCATGCGCGGGAACTATCACTATAGTTACTGTACTGGTCACTGGATGAGTAATTTCTACAATTTGATGGAGAAATATCCAACTTTTTTACAACTGCCCTGAAGTATGAGTTAATCAGTTTTGCGGATACATATTTCTCACAAGAACAAGATTCTACCAAGCATAGTCCATTGCAATATTTGAACTTCATCGTTGAAAAAAATTTGATCAGCAGTTTCCCGGAGTGCTGCAGTTTATTGCGTTTATTCTTGACCCTTCCCGTCAGCACTGCCAGCGCCGAACGAACAATGAGTTCATTGAAGAGAGTAAAAGATCGTCAACGTTCTACCATGAGTGCAGAAGAATTGGACGATTTCAACATACTTTTCATCGAATAGCAAGTCACCAATCAAATTGATCTGAATGCAACCATCGAAGTTTTCGCGGAGAAGAAAGCGAGAAGAGGATTCAAAAATATGGCTGAAGAAATTTTGCCCACTGAGCCCATTTTCCTTAAATCCGCCACTGGCTCCGGCAATAGTTTTCAAATGGTATAAGTAGTCTCATAGATTTCTTTAGCATTTGACCATTTTTCAAGGCCGCCATAGCCAACTATGAGAAACTGAACTGAAAAGGGCTTACTTATATAGGAAAAATTAATAATTATTTTTTTAAGGTTCGCTAATATAACTAGATTAGTATTTTACAAGACTCAAATATTACTTTTAATATCACGTTTTTGCTCCTTTATTAAAATATGGTAAGTATTCTTTTATAAATAGTATTTGCAGAAATTACTAAAATTACTATTCATTTCTGTAAAGGCACAAATTCGGGATTTGAGCACGTCGTTTATACAACTTACTTAATATTCTCACAGGAGTGCTATAATCATACAAATGTTCGCTGAAGTCGGTTCCGGAATCGACTTTGTTTCCCGAAATTATCCTGCTGCGACGCGTCGCGACGTTTGACTCCCGTTTATGCTTATATGCATTTACCTCTAATACAGCTACCGATAACTTCCTTTGTGGCAAGTAATGTGCCCTGTTTCTAATTTTAGACTGTATGGTTATATTCTACTCGTACTAAACTTATGTTGCACAAATTATATTTATAGGCAACAGCTTCAACAACTTTACTAATACAGGGTGTTATGGAAATGACGTATTATATTTAAGTCTGCAATTCCTGAGATTAAAACAAATTGAACATATGGCGAAAAACGTCAGTGAATCTTGAACAGTGTTGTCATATCTTCAGGGTAAACTCTTTAGAAAGTCTAACCGCTTGACAGATTCCCAGTTGTTTATTTCTCAGGGTACATATAAACTTTTACGTTCAGTTCAGTTCACTGGGAAACAATCTCTGATTTATAAACTTCAACTGACTCGAACAAACCGCCGCGGAGTTTATAATGGTCAGGTATGTTCTCACTTATTCAATTCGAACGACACCCGTTGGATCTGAACAACTGAAATGCCACTTTACCATTTAGAAGAAAAAAATGCAAATTTATTTACCTTTTCGGCCTTATGTAAAACCAACTTAATTTATAAAAAAACACCAAGTAACCCGAACAAAAACCGTCACAAAACACCAAAACAAAGTCACATAAATTAACATTAGTTAACGCGGAATACATCTAAGTACCGTTCAATCTGAATTAGTATTTTAAAATGCTACTGTGTAGACAAAAATACGCCCTTATTGTATAAGATTTCATCAGCTGGTGGTCTGGGAAAGTAGGGTTGAAACCATCATTGAGCTCCTCACGTCGCGACGCCTTCGACGCCGTGGCAGGTGTTCAACCTGCAGGTGTTATTCTTTGCGCCTCCAAGCCCTTTACCTGCGACCTTGAAACACTGCACGTGTGCTTACGTTATTTGTCCTTGTTCGCGCGCTGTATTTTTTATTTTAATTGGATTTGAAAGAGATGCTATAAGAAAGATAGGTAAAAAAGGGTTTTTTGTTACTTTGTGAGCTATCATACACATGGGCATTGGGCAGGTGTCTTTTTCTGCCTTTATTTTGTTTGGGGCCTTGAATTTATTCATTATCTTGCGTTGGTTGTTTACGTATATTCTATATAACCTTGAAAGCGTGCAGGTATTCATTCACACCAAGCGCCAGGCGTCAAATTATTTCTATGACGAGACGCTACCCCAAAACGTTTTCGCGTGTGTTTAGAAGATTTTTTACGCCGAGCGCCAGGCGTCAAAATTGTATATCTAAAGTAAATAAAGGATATTATCTCGTCGTATGTAATGATGGCATTCTTCGAGTGTGTTTAGAAGATTTTTTACGCCGAGCGCCTTACGCCGAGCGCCAGGCGTCAAAATGGTATATCTAAAATAAATAAAGGATATTATCTCGTCGTATGTAATGATGGCATTCTTCGCGTGTGTTTAGAAGATTTTTTACGTCGAGCACCAGTCGTCAAATTATTTCTATGACGAGACGCTATCCGAAGAACCGCCTTTCAGTATATCTTATATTTTGGGAAATGTTTTAAGAAATACACTGATTTGGGGCATTGAACCAGTGCAGTTGTATTTTTGTTTTCAATAATCTTTACTAGCTCACTTGTGCTACGTTATTTTACTCCCCTTTCCACATTCAATTGATACTTATTGACCTTGAGTATTTGCATAAATATGATACAAATTTGTTGCCACATTTAAAGTCACACTAGTATTGACGCTAACATTATCTGCCGCTTTGAAAATAGTAAATAAAAAAAGTAAATAGAAATATTTTGTTTGTGCTTGTGTAGTGTTTCCTGAAAGTGTCTATTAAAGGTAAATAATTGTTTTATTGCATATTTCAACAACAACAATGAGCATTTCACAGCAGACCTTGAGTGAAATTAATAATATGATAAATAAAGATTTTGAATTTCCTGAGCGCAGGAAGTTATCAACCTTGGGGGTGGGAATGGGTTATATTATTAAAAAAATGACTCCGACAACAACACGCTTTGGGAAAACTATTGTTGCTACCTTATATGATCAACGGAATGATGTTACATTTCAAACATTTCTGCCGAAACGTGTATCTGATGCATTTACTCAGATTTTCATCGACGATATGAATATGTCAGGTGAGAAATATACTTTGACATATATGGGCCAGAGTTTAAATGCATCACCAGGGGGTAATACGCGCGCGTTAATAAATTTTGGTTGTTCAGAATAAATCATTTTTTAAAATGAAATCTTCTATTGTTTATCATATTATTATTATTTAAGTATTAGTTGGATATGTAATAGAATAGTTTTTGATAGCACACGTGTGAAGCATATACATAAGCAATAAAAATATTCTCTATTATTTAAGATGTGTGACGAATTTATTAAAAGAGAAAACCAAGATTCCTATGTGCATAATTTGATATTAAACCTACGACAAATGGCTGAAGATATTTTAAACTTTGAAGAAGATGATGGGTTCGATATGGATTCGCAACGAAAATACATGAGGGAAGCAATGGATTTTCTATCTGGAGCCCATTGTTGTGAAAGATTCCTATATGGTACCATATGTGAGGATCAATTCTGTTTTGAAATGGTTGAACAAAATCTGGGACACTTCTTGGTGGAAATTCCACATTTAAACATTAATTTATTGGAATATTATGGTTTGATTCCCCATGAGGATGACGGCAATGATGCAAGTACTTCGTCGAGCAATTATGGTGATGAAAGAGATAGTGGTTGTGAGCATGAAAATGGAGACAATAATGACAGATTATTTACTTCCAATGGTGACATTGATGAGCGTATTATGTCTAAAAATTTGAAATTGTAAATTATATGTATTACAATGACTAAAAAAAAAAAAAAAAGAGTATAAATAAATTATGTTTAGCTACATATTGTTTTATTCTCCCCCTAATACACTATATAAAAGTAATTTAATATAAGTTAGGTGATATTTAACAAAATTATTAGTTGGACCCACTTATTCGATAGCATTGTGAGAATAAGTAATTATAACGGTATCGACCAAGGGCGCTTATGCTTACGATATTGTATAATAGAAGCGATGTGACCAGAAGATTTTTACGCCGTTTTCGGTGCATCATCATCGATTTACCTAGTTTATTTAAAAAGAAGTAAAATTTTCGTTTGAATTCAATAGAGCCAATATTAATTAAACTGTAAAAAAATCTCTCACGGCAAAACCTACCAATTTAAATTTGGAAGGAAGGTTCCCTTAATTTGTTCTCAAACAATAGTCCTTTTAAAGAGATAAATACGAGAGGGCTGAAATACAGGTATACAAACCTACCGTTATTTTTAAAAGAATGTGGGTGCTACTTCCTTTGTTATATGAGATAAAGTTATTCATATACAGGGCGATTTTTTCATGCGTACGTTGTGTGTGTACCAAAATTGAAAAAAAATGATGTTTTTAATTTTAAGAGAGTATGGAATAAAATGTTAATGGATTAGACAATTAACGTACATATATCTACATTTAAAAGTTCCAGATGTGTCTATATATTTTCAAAAAGTTATCAAAAAAAATGCATAAAGATAGCTTCAAAAATAACATAATTATTGAATTTACGTGATTTTCTGTAAAATCAACATTTATTGACGGCAAAAATTGCAAATAACCATTTTTGTGTGTACCTACATATGGGGAAAAATGTATTGTGGTTCTAAGCACTTATATACGGAGGATTATTTATTTGGTCATTGACTATAGACTTAAATAATACAAATTTTGCTTGTTCGTATTGGCCGATAGCCGGCTGATAACACTCATTGCAATATGTTTTAGAATCGTAATATGTGATTCTTTTACGATCTTTTCTTTGTATACCCCCTACGCGACTTCATCATATCTCGCACTTTTCACTCAGACCAGGGGAAGATTTCCCAAAAAATACGTCAATATGTAATAAACAGTATAGTCACTCTGGGTGACATCCTTTCCAAAATTATTCGTTGTCACTCGGGTGACATGCTATCATATAGTATTTTGTGGTTCGAAAAAGGATTCCGGCCAATATGTTTAAGAAAAAATGAACTGCATCAATTTGAATATAGCCCTTAAATTGTAACATAATGATATGTAATAGAAAATTTATAATTGCTCTGTGTTTTAATTAATTATATTTTCAAGAGAAAAATTATTAAAAAATTGTAACATAACAATATGTAATAAAAGATACATATATACTATACTATACAACAGTATAGTCACTCCGGGTGACGTCCTTTCCCATTAGTTTTAAAATTATCCTTTGCCACACAGGTGACAAATCTACCGACAAGTATTTTGTGGTTCTAA
Source organism: Barypeithes pellucidus (assembly GCA_963991005.1). Taxonomy (NCBI): domain Eukaryota; kingdom Metazoa; phylum Arthropoda; class Insecta; order Coleoptera; family Curculionidae; genus Barypeithes; species Barypeithes pellucidus. The sequence goes on along the minus strand of OZ022556.1, from coordinate 29,203,369 downwards.
AATACCGCTTCTAAAGCTTATATTTTCAATATTACCTGCCTTGTTTCGTTTTAATGTTATTATATTATTTAGAATACAGCATTTAAACATATTCATAAAATGTCATATAGAGTTAAATTTTTACATAATATTCACTGATTCGAGTTTTATTTGTATTTTGGACAGTTTAGACTCTTAAGACATGATTCCTGTCAAGGACCGTCACTTATTCGCACCCACTGATGTAAGCCGATTTTCTCGCATGGCACTACCAAGGCCAGTGGGCCAAAACTCAAAACCATATTTTTGATAGTAATATTTTCTTCGTTATGAAACACAAATTACAAACGATTCTATAAAATAATCGAGAAATGGCTTAAAAAGTGTCGAAGTCGACGAAGAGTGATAATTGTTCCATATTCCGCTTTTTTACCATTTGATTTATAATTTTTTCTGCTTATGTACGTTATTGTTTTTTTTTTTTTGAGAAATTATCGTGAATTATGAATTTCTTTATCAGGAGGTATTATCATCCTCACTTCTAGCTGTGAAGAATGTAGGCACTTGTAGCACCTTAAACTTAGCATGTCTAATGAATTGTATTTCCATGTTTTTTAATACTAAAAATTGGTAAATGTGTAAACGCCCCAGCCAGGAATCGAACCAAGGTCTCTGAATTATTTTACATTATTCAGCGCTTTTCCATTAAGCTACCAGAGCTTCTTAAATACACTGTTACCTATTTTTAGATCAACATTAATGTTTTATACGACTGAAAAAATAGCATGATATTAAGAAGATTCCAATATTGAACAGAAGTAAATATTACAAACACATAAAGTCCACGTATGTACTACATCAAGGACTTAAGAGAGGTACTATTGTTATCAGGAGGTATTATCATCCTCACTTCTAGCTGTGAAGAATGTAGGCACTTGTAGCACCTTAAACTTAGCATGTCTAATGAATTGTATTTCCATGTTTTTTAATACTAAAAATTGGTAAATGTGTAAACGCCCCAGCCAGGAATCGAACCAAGGTCTCTGAATTATTTTACATTATTCAGCGCTTTTCCATTAAGCTACCAGAGCTTCTTAAATACACTGTTACCTATTTTTAGATCAACATTAATGTTTTATACGACTGAAAAAATAGCATGATATTAAGAAGATTCCAATATTGAACAGAAGTAAATATTACAAACACATAAAGTCCACGTATGTACTACATCAAGGACTTAAGAGAGGTACTATTGTTGTTTTTTCAGATTTGATTGATTGATTTGACAACAATTATTGTGTAGATGGAACCGTCTTCAACTGTTATGATTTAATAAATTTTACAATTTCCAACATTTTTACCAGCTAGGTGGGGTTGTTCATTTAAAGTATACATAATATGGAATAAAATGTTAATGGATTAAAAGATTAACGTATACGTTTAAAAATTCGCGATGTGACTAACTGATTTTGCTGCTAACAAGAACTTTAATTCCAGTTTACGCCTAAATGGTGTGGTTTATCGACTCAAATATAGAGTATATTTTTTTTTATTAGGCATTCTTTTGTCTACAAAAATGCCATATTATCCTCTTTTCTAATAACTGTTTCGACATAGAGCATATTTATGCCAAAAATAAATTTGAATTTCAGATAAAGTGATCTTTGGTGGCACCGTACAGAAACTTTTTATAATGATAGAAGGCATTAAGCATAGTCTATGGTGCCAATATATCAACTTGATAGATTGAGAACTAACCCCAAGATGTTGAAAATAAGAAAAAAAATTGAACTGACAGACTGTAACTCGAAAACTATTGAGCTTTCGTCTTTCTGATATGCGACTTCCTCGCTTGACAGTACATTCAGTCATTCAGTGTCCTAATTATTAGAAAAAAGTTTCGTAATTTCACTATCAGTTTTTAAATTTTCTTCATTTTTTATTTTGGTCTAAATCATATATATTTTAACTAATTATTCATTAAAAACTTACATTCATCCAGCGTATAAACATAAAAATATGGTATAACTATAATCCAATGTAGGAATAAGAACAAACAAAAATAATTTTTACACTGTATTCACCAACAAGAAGCAAAACAATTTCTATAATCTAACTCTCCTCTAACGATGTCTTAAGAAAACTAATCTAAAATAAGATCTGTATTTGGAGTTTAAAGTACCTGGCTTCACAGTACCTGGGCGTTAAAGCTGTGTCTGTGTATCAGTGCCGTTTCTATGTCCAAATTTATGAAATAATTTTATTTACCTAAGAAAATAAATAACATGAACGACAAAAAACTGACTTGAATCTCATAGAAGTATGTTCAATTTAAGTGTCATTAATATTTTACCTATATAAAACCAAGAATTTTTTAGTCCGAGAAATTTTTTGTGGTAGTAACACAAAACTATTTTATTGCTTATAAGTATACTCATTTCATTGTGAGCAAATGAGATTTAAATTGCATTCGTGCATCCACCCATGTGACAAGCAGATAAATAGCGTATTTTGTCTATATTCCTGTCCGCATAAAATAGCTTAAAAAATAACATAAGTATTGAATTTACGAGATTTTCTGTAAAATCAACTTTTATTGACAGCCAAAATTGGAAATAGACTATCTTTAACGGTCATGTTTGGACACTGTGATTATAAATTATCTGCAAATATATAGAGAATATGGAATAAAATGTTAAAAGTGCCTATATATTTTCAAAAAATAATTTTACTGCTAACTAAAACTTTAATTCCAGTTTACATAGTAGGAATTATTACAGGAAAGCAAACAAATACGTAACTTTGACGTGATTTAATCAATAAAAATGATCTAATATTTATTTTGTGTCTAACATTGGTAAAGAAATAAATAAATAAACTACTGTCTATGATGACTTCGATACTGAGAAGCCGTCCGATTGGAAATTCAGTCATCCAGTGTCCAGTTTTGCTTTACTGTTAGTGCACGTGACCATAAGAATAACGCCACTGGTGGCATTTATCGGGGTGTTAATGCTTTTTTGCCATCAGCCGCCATTTTAAATCAGGTAATTTGGATTCGCTAATTAGAGGGAACTATCATAATTTACCACTTTTTATTTTCTTTTGTGTAAATCACATATTATATTTTAACTAATTATTCATTAAAAACTTACATTCATCCGTAGTATAAACATAAGAATATGGTATACATAGGCATAATTCGTTGTAGAAATATGAACAAACAAAATAATTTATACACTGCATTTACCGAAAACAACCGCAAGAAAACTAATATAATAGAATTGGTGGTGAGTACTGGGGACTTTAAAATTTGTACCTGCTTAATTGTACGTTAAAGATCTGTGTTTGTGTGTCCATGTTGTCGTTTTCCGAATATGTGCAATAATAAATAACATGACAACTACAAAAAGCGGGCTTAATTCTCATAGAAGTATGGTCCATTTATGTTTCAATAATAGTTTAACTATACATACCCACAACCAAGAGTTTTTTAATCCAGGAATTTTTTTTATGGCAGTAACCGAAAAATGTTTTATTGCTTAAATGCTCATTTCATTGTAGGCAAAATGAGGTTTATATTGCATTAGTGCATCCACTCGTTTTAGATACCTTCAATTTTCAAGATGTATTAATTAGGGTAGTGTCATATTCCTACTGACCAAACTCTCCGTGTTTCTTTAGTTCCACAACTTTCGACGTATAAAACCTAAGAATCAAGGGTACTTGCATCGTACCTCTTCTATACCTCGACGATATATAGGGCTTATCGAAAATAAGTGCTCTCTCCAGATATGTGTATTTCTTTACCATAACAATAAAACGTGAATTATTTTCATTTATAGAGTGGTGATGTATTTTTACAGAACAACGTTCTTTAATTCATGAATTTCTATAATAAAAAATTGTAAGGTCTAGTTTTGTTTAATATAATCCAAATTGTAATGATAATAATAATACAAGAAAAGTAGGTACAAACAAGATTACTAGACATCTGTTGTATGTTTATTCTTAACTAATTTTGTCGTTTACTGTCTACATACTTAATTCTAGAGGTGTATTGTTTCTGTATTATAAACATAAAACTTATTATATATTATTAATTTAAATTTTCTTTCCTGAATTGTGTATTAACTATACAACCTAGATATCCTAGGATTTATATTATTAATTGAATCTTCTTTTCAGCATTGTGTATTACCATCCATCTTACCTTATTGGTTGGTTGTCTTTTCATGTCATCCGTTTTATATTTCCTTTTAGGTGGGGATAACTTAGATATTATATTTATATATTTCCAGCTTTTACTAGATCATATATGATTGTTCCTCAGAAAACACCATCTGTGCACGCCCGAGAATAACAGCAATTTCGTTACATTGCATAGTTGGATGCTGGTATATTTTTCAATAACATGTCTTGTAACAATAATCCCTCTATTAACTTATACTTTTCTTCATCTAACAACAAAATATTATACAAAAATTACACATAAAAATAACAAATTATTTCTTCACCGACAATGAGCGACGTCACGTGTTTTAATGATATTTTTTTTTGATATTGTTCGGATTCTGTACCAATATTTAATTTATATAAAATATATAACTCTTCATTCTAACTAAAACCGATTTACTTTTTTTAATATTGAACACATTTTTCTCGGGATAATGTGAAGGTGATTTCATTCCCTCTGTTATTACAACTTTTAGTCACAATTGGTCTATTTTGACATAAATATACGCAGAAAATGACATACGACTTTTTTTGTCGTAACTGGCTTTTTTTGGTCTAATAACCATTTCATTCCCTCTGTTATTACAACTTTTAGTCACAATTGGTCTATTTTGACATAAATATACGCAGAAAATGATATACGACTTTTTTTGTCGTAACTGGCTTTTTTGGTCTAATAACCCTGAATATGGCATTTGGGACGCAAAGAACAAATTATTTCATCACCGGCAATAAGTAACGTCACGTATTTTATTGATATTTTTTTTGATTTTGATAGGATTCTGTATCAATATTTAATTTATTTAAAATATTTAACCCTTCATTCATTCTACCCAATACCGATTTACTATTTTTAATATTGAACCAATTTTTCTCGGGATAATGTGAAGGTGATTTCATTCCCTCTATTATTACAATTTCTAGTCAGAATTGGTCTTGTTTCTAGTATAGGAACCTTTTTTTCTAAATAAGAATTATAGATAATTTTTCGAATAACGTCTCTGTCTCCATTGTCAATTTGTTTAAAATTTTGAGCAGTTTGTTTCCTTTTTATACTATGGTCTGTTACATTCGTCTCCTTAATATCTCGATAAATTGTTGAGAATGACAATTTGCCAAGTTTGCTAGTATTTGTAATAATCTTTGTTCATGTTTCAAATTGTTCTTTAAAATGTTTACATAAACATATTGATCCATTGTACCGTCAATAAAGTTTAAATTTTCTACACCCCCTGCGAACATAGGGCATCAAAGAAGAATACTTTCACCATCCTCTCTCATTGTAGAACAAGTATTTTCAATTTTCAATGCTATGTTCTTCTTCCTTCAAACTTTAATTCTACCATGAGACCTTGACAAAATGATTGATTTTAGTTTCGTCACTAAAAATCAAATGTCGCCTCTTGATTTTTGGACGTTGGCGTACAGTTTTCGTATAAAAAAATTAAATTCATTCATTTGCCTATGTTATGAAATTAGGTAGTCACAAAGATTAAAAAGGATCTAGTAGATAAGAAGCAGATTTTGTCTTGTAACTACAAAATAATTTTGACAGTTAGTTGTATTATTTAACTCATTAACCTTAACAAATTAAAAAAAAGAAAACATGAAAATAATGATTTCAAGCAACACACGCCTATATTTCAAAAGGTAAGACGTTTAGGACCATATGAAGTTACTTTTTTTTGAAAATGGCCTCATTTAAAATAACGTAGCACTCAAAGGGGTCGTAAAACACACCACCATCGATCCAAGGTTACCTAAGCTAATGAGTGAAGATCTTCTCATATACAAGAGTAAAAAAGCACACCTGATTTTCTGAAAAACGATTATTTTTCAATGTATCTAATGACCACCTGGTTTCATGGCTAAAGCTTACCTACGCTCGTATGCGGTCAATGTCGTGCGTCCTTGAGAAAAAATAATGTAGCACAGAAAGGAGTCGAAAAATACCTGCATCGAAACAAGGTTACTGAAGCTACCGAATCATCTTCTCATATATACTAGGAAAAAATACACCTGGTATTCTGAGAAGCGAGTCTTTTTACCTCTAAATTTTTAACATTGACAATCAAAGACTAGGAAGCCACTAAAGTGCTGTCTTATATTTTTAGTTTTTTTAAACCTATTTACGAATAGTCATATTTTCTCTCTCGCTCTCTCTTACATTAGTTCTAGTTCCTTGTCGAGGGAAATAATTTTGAAATTATATTCAAATATTTGCTACTTTACATGAACAGAAGCGGGTTTCCTGAATAAATTCTCGTAAAAACTAAAATTTTGCTAGTGAAATCTGTCCTAATTTATATCAAAACACAAAAACCTTTCACATACGTGATATCATATATTATACATACATGAAATAGCTAGTATCCAGAGCTGACTATACTTCAATTATACCCTATCGTGGTGATATTATGGGTTAACATTCTAACTAAAACAGGCACGTAGGGGTTTATTATAAGTATAAATATAATTTTCTCTCCTCACTAATAGAGTAAACGGTTTTTAATAGTATAATTTTGTCTACAATCGAAACTTTTTATTATATTACTATAATGTGTATTTCTTTAATCTTTACAACAGACTAATTTTTTATCAAGAATCGCAAATTTATTGAATTTAACAAAATATCGTATGTGAAGTACTAATACCTTGTAATCCCACAAAGAATCGAAATTGCGTTTTTGGTGGCATTTGGTAGTGTAAGCCAAATTCTACAACTTCGCTAATATATTTTATACCACAAAAAATCACTTCTCTGAAGATTTAAGATTTAAGATGCCTTGTATTGCAAATGTCCAAATTATGTGTAAAACAATATCAATTTTCATTTTTGGGCTTACGAGGTATTAGTACTTCACCGACGATATGTATTACTATTTTTATTTTAGATACGTATAATTATTGCACTTCGTTAACCATGCACCCTCATACTCGCACAATTAAGGTTAATGAGTTAAATACGTGACAACTAACTGTCAAAATTATTTTGTAGTTACAAGACAAAATCTGCTTCTTATCTACTAGATCCTTTTTAATCTTTGTGACTACCTAATTTCATAACATAGGCAAATGAATGAATTTAATTTTTTTATACGAAAACTGTACGCCAACGTCCAAAAATCAAGAGGCGACATTTGATTTTTAGTGACGAAACTAAAATCAATCATTTTGTCAAGGTCTCATGGTAGAATTAAAGTTTGAAGGAAGAAGAACATAGCATTGAAAATTGAAAATACTTGTTCTACAATGAGAGAGGATGGTGAAAGTATTCTTCTTTGATGCCCTATGTTCGCAGGGGGTGTAGAAAATTTAAACTTTATTGACGGTACAATGGATCAATATGTTTATGTAAACATTTTAAAGAACAATTTGAAACATGAACAAAGATTATTACAAATACTAGCAAACTTGGCAAATTGTCATTCTCAACAATTTATCGAGATATTAAGGAGACGAATGTAACAGACCATAGTATAAAAAGGAAACAAACTGCTCAAAATTTTAAACAAATTGACAATGGAGACAGAGACGTTATTCGAAAAATTATCTATAATTCTTATTTAGAAAAAAAGGTTCCTATACTAGAAACAAGACCAATTCTGACTAGAAATTGTAATAATAGAGGGAATGAAATCACCTTCACATTATCCCGAGAAAAATTGGTTCAATATTAAAAATAGTAAATCGGTATTGGGTAGAATGAATGAAGGGTTAAATATTTTAAATAAATTAAATATTGATACAGAATCCTATCAAAATCAAAAAAAATATCAATAAAATACGTGACGTTACTTATTGCCGGTGATGAAATAATTTGTTCTTTGCGTCCCAAATGCCATATTCAGGGTTATTAGACCAAAAAAGCCAGTTACGACAAAAAAAGTCGTATATCATTTTCTGCGTATATTTATGTCAAAATAGACCAATTGTGACTAAAAGTTGTAATAACAGAGGGAATGAAATGGTTATTAGACCAAAAAAAGCCAGTTACGACAAAAAAAGTCGTATGTCATTTTCTGCGTATATTTATGTCAAAATAGACCAATTGTGACTAAAAGTTGTAATAACAGAGGGAATGAAATCACCTTCACATTATCCCGAGAAAAATGTGTTCAATATTAAAAAAAGTAAATCGGTTTTAGTTAGAATGAAGAGTTATATATTTTATATAAATTAAATATTGGTACAGAATCCGAACAATATCAAAAAAAAATATCATTAAAACACGTGACGTCGCTCATTGTCGGTGAAGAAATAATTTGTTATTTTTATGTGTAATTTTTGTATAATATTTTGTTGTTAGATGAAGAAAAGTATAAGTTAATAGAGGGATTATTGTTACAAGACATGTTATTGAAAAATATACCAGCATCCAACTATGCAATGTAACGAAATTGCTGTTATTCTCGGGCGTGCACAGATGGTGTTTTCTGAGGAACAATCATATATGATCTAGTAAAAGCTGGAAATATATAAATATAATATCTAAGTTATCCCCACCTAAAAGGAAATATAAAACGGATGACATGAAAAGACAACCAACCAATAAGGTAAGATGGATGGTAATACACAATGCTGAAAAGAAGATTCAATTAATAATATAAATCCTAGGATATCTAGGTTGTATAGTTAATACACAATTCAAGAAAGAAAATTTAAATTAATAATATATAATAAGTTTTATGTTTATAATACAGAAACAATACACCTCTAGAATTAAGTATGTAGACAGTAAACGACAAAATTAGTTAAGAATAAACATACAACAGATGTCTAGTAATCTTGTTTGTACCTACTTTTCTTGTATTATTATTATCATTACAATTTGGATTATATTAAACAAAACTAGACCTTACAATTTTTTATTATAGAAATTCATGAATTAAAGAACGTTGTTCTGTAAAAATACATCACCACTCTATAAATGAAAATAATTCACGTTTTATTGTTATGGTAAAGAAATACACATATCTGGAGAGAGCACTTATTTTCGATAAGCCCTATATATCGTCGAGGTATAGAAGAGGTACGATGCAAGTACCCTTGATTCTTAGGTTTTATACGTCGAAAGTTGTGGAACTAAAGAAACACGGAGAGTTTGGTCAGTAGGAATATGACACTACCCTAATTAATACATCTTGAAAATTGAAGGTATCTAAAACGAGTGGATGCACTAATGCAATATAAACCTCATTTTGCCTACAATGAAATGAGCATTTAAGCAATAAAACATTTTTCGGTTACTGCCATAAAAAAAATTCCTGGATTAAAAAACTCTTGGTTGTGGGTATGTATAGTTAAACTATTATTGAAACATAAATGGACCATACTTCTATGAGAATTAAGCCCGCTTTTTGTAGTTGTCATGTTATTTATTATTGCACATATTCGGAAAACGACAACATGGACACACAAACACAGATCTTTAACGTACAATTAAGCAGGTACAAATTTTAAAGTCCCCAGTACTCACCACCAATTCTATTATATTAGTTTTCTTGCGGTTGTTTTCGGTAAATGCAGTGTATAAATTATTTTGTTTGTTCATATTTCTACAACGAATTATGCCTATGTATACCATATTCTTATGTTTATACTACGGATGAATGTAAGTTTTTAATGAATAATTAGTTAAAATATAATATGTGATTTACACAAAAGAAAATAAAAAGTGGTAAATTATGATAGTTCCCTCTAATTAGCGAATCCAAATTACCTGATTTAAAATGGCGGCTGATGGCAAAAAAGCATTAACACCCCGATAAATGCCACCAGTGGCGTTATTCTTATGGTCACGTGCACTAACAGTAAAGCAAAACTGGACACTGGATGACTGAATTTCCAATCGGACGGCTTCTCAGTATCGAAGTCATCATAGACAGTAGTTTATTTATTTATTTCTTTACCAATGTTAGACACAAAATAAATATTAGATCATTTTTATTGATTAAATCACGTCAAAGTTACGTATTTGTTTGCTTTCCTGTAATAATTCCTACTATGTAAACTGGAATTAAAGTTTTAGTTAGCAGTAAAATTATTTTTTGAAAATATATAGGCACTTTTAACATTTTATTCCATATTCTCTATATATTTGCAGATAATTTATAATCACAGTGTCCAAACATGACCGTTAAAGATAGTCTATTTCCAATTTTGGCTGTCAATAAAAGTTGATTTTACAGAAAATCTCGTAAATTCAATACTTATGTTATTTTTTAAGCTATTTTATGCGGACAGGAATATAGACAAAATACGCTATTTATCTGCTTGTCACATGGGTGGATGCACGAATGCAATTTAAATCTCATTTGCTCACAATGAAATGAGTATACTTATAAGCAATAAAATAGTTTTGTGTTACTACCACAAAAAATTTCTCGGACTAAAAAATTCTTGGTTTTATATAGGTAAAATATTAATGACACTTAAATTGAACATACTTCTATGAGATTCAAGTCAGTTTTTTGTCGTTCATGTTATTTATTTTCTTAGGTAAATAAAATTATTTCATAAATTTGGACATAGAAACGGCACTGATACACAGACACAGCTTTAACGCCCAGGTACTGTGAAGCCAGGTACTTTAAACTCCAAATACAGATCTTATTTTAGATTAGTTTTCTTAAGACATCGTTAGAGGAGAGTTAGATTATAGAAATTGTTTTGCTTCTTGTTGGTGAATACAGTGTAAAAATTATTTTTGTTTGTTCTTATTCCTACATTGGATTATAGTTATACCATATTTTTATGTTTATACGCTGGATGAATGTAAGTTTTTAATGAATAATTAGTTAAAATATATATGATTTAGACCAAAATAAAAAATGAAGAAAATTTAAAAACTGATAGTGAAATTACGAAACTTTTTTCTAATAATTAGGACACTGAATGACTGAATGTACTGTCAAGCGAGGAAGTCGCATATCAGAAAGACGAAAGCTCAATAGTTTTCGAGTTACAGTCTGTCAGTTCAATTTTTTTTCTTATTTTCAACATCTTGGGGTTAGTTCTCAATCTATCAAGTTGATATATTGGCACCATAGACTATGCTTAATGCCTTCTATCATTATAAAAAGTTTCTGTACGGTGCCACCAAAGATCACTTTATCTGAAATTCAAATTTATTTTTGGCATAAATATGCTCTATGTCGAAACAGTTATTAGAAAAGAGGATAATATGGCATTTTTGTAGACAAAAGAATGCCTAATAAAAAAAAATATACTCTATATTTGAGTCGATAAACCACACCATTTAGGCGTAAACTGGAATTAAAGTTCTTGTTAGCAGCAAAATCAGTTAGTCACATCGCGAATTTTTAAACGTATACGTTAATCTTTTAATCCATTAACATTTTATTCCATATTATGTATACTTTAAATGAACAACCCCACCTAGCTGGTAAAAATGTTGGAAATTGTAAAATTTATTAAATCATAACAGTTGAAGACGGTTCCATCTACACAATAATTGTTGTCAAATCAATCAATCAAATCTGAAAAAACAACAATAGTACCTCTCTTAAGTCCTTGATGTAGTACATACGTGGACTTTATGTGTTTGTAATATTTACTTCTGTTCAATATTGGAATCTTCTTAATATCATGCTATTTTTTCAGTCGTATAAAACATTAATGTTGATCTAAAAATAGGTAACAGTGTATTTAAGAAGCTCTGGTAGCTTAATGGAAAAGCGCTGAATAATGTAAAATAATTCAGAGACCTTGGTTCGATTCCTGGCTGGGGCGTTTACACATTTACCAATTTTTAGTATTAAAAAACATGGAAATACAATTCATTAGACATGCTAAGTTTAAGGTGCTACAAGTGCCTACATTCTTCACAGCTAGAAGTGAGGATGATAATACCTCCTGATAACAATAGTACCTCTCTTAAGTCCTTGATGTAGTACATACGTGGACTTTATGTGTTTGTAATATTTACTTCTGTTCAATATTGGAATCTTCTTAATATCATGCTATTTTTTCAGTCGTATAAAACATTAATGTTGATCTAAAAATAGGTAACAGTGTATTTAAGAAGCTCTGGTAGCTTAATGGAAAAGCGCTGAATAATGTAAAATAATTCAGAGACCTTGGTTCGATTCCTGGCTGGGGCGTTTACACATTTACCAATTTTTAGTATTAAAAAACATGGAAATACAATTCATTAGACATGCTAAGTTTAAGGTGCTACAAGTGCCTACATTCTTCACAGCTAGAAGTGAGGATGATAATACCTCCTGATAAAGAAATTCATAATTCACGATAATTTCTCAAAAAAAAAAAAACAATAACGTACATAAGCAGAAAAAATTATAAATCAAATGGTAAAAAAGCGGAATATGGAACAATTATCACTCTTCGTCGACTTCGACACTTTTTAAGCCATTTCTCGATTATTTTATAGAATCGTTTGTAATTTGTGTTTCATAACGAAGAAAATATTACTATCAAAAATATGGTTTTGAGTTTTGGCCCACTGGCCTTGGTAGTGCCATGCGAGAAAATCGGCTTACATCAGTGGGTGCGAATAAGTGACGGTCCTTGACAGGAATCATGTCTTAAGAGTCTAAACTGTCCAAAATACAAATAAAACTCGAATCAGTGAATATTATGTAAAAATTTAACTCTATATGACATTTTATGAATATGTTTAAATGCTGTATTCTAAATAATATAATAACATTAAAACGAAACAAGGCAGGTAATATTGAAAATATAAGCTTTAGAAGCGGTATTTTAGAACCACAAAATACTTGTCGGTAGATTTGTCACCTGTGTGGCAAAGGATAATTTTAAAACTAATGGGAAAGGACGTCACCCGGAGTGACTATACTGTTGTATAGTATAGTATATATGTATCTTTTATTACATATTGTTATGTTACAATTTTTTAATAATTTTTCTCTTGAAAATATAATTAATTAAAACACAGAGCAATTATAAATTTTCTATTACATATCATTATGTTACAATTTAAGGGCTATATTCAAATTGATGCAGTTCATTTTTTCTTAAACATATTGGCCGGAATCCTTTTTCGAACCACAAAATACTATATGATAGCATGTCACCCGAGTGACAACGAATAATTTTGGAAAGGATGTCACCCAGAGTGACTATACTGTTTATTACATATTGACGTATTTTTTGGGAAATCTTCCCCTGGTCTGAGTGAAAAGTGCGAGATATGATGAAGTCGCGTAGGGGGTATACAAAGAAAAGATCGTAAAAGAATCACATATTACGATTCTAAAACATATTGCAATGAGTGTTATCAGCCGGCTATCGGCCAATACGAACAAGCAAAATTTGTATTATTTAAGTCTATAGTCAATGACCAAATAAATAATCCTCCGTATATAAGTGCTTAGAACCACAATACATTTTTCCCCATATGTAGGTACACACAAAAATGGTTATTTGCAATTTTTGCCGTCAATAAATGTTGATTTTACAGAAAATCACGTAAATTCAATAATTATGTTATTTTTGAAGCTATCTTTATGCATTTTTTTTGATAACTTTTTGAAAATATATAGACACATCTGGAACTTTTAAATGTAGATATATGTACGTTAATTGTCTAATCCATTAACATTTTATTCCATACTCTCTTAAAATTAAAAACATCATTTTTTTTCAATTTTGGTACACACACAACGTACGCATGAAAAAATCGCCCTGTATATGAATAACTTTATCTCATATAACAAAGGAAGTAGCACCCACATTCTTTTAAAAATAACGGTAGGTTTGTATACCTGTATTTCAGCCCTCTCGTATTTATCTCTTTAAAAGGACTATTGTTTGAGAACAAATTAAGGGAACCTTCCTTCCAAATTTAAATTGGTAGGTTTTGCCGTGAGAGATTTTTTTACAGTTTAATTAATATTGGCTCTATTGAATTCAAACGAAAATTTTACTTCTTTTTAAATAAACTAGGTAAATCGATGATGATGCACCGAAAACGGCGTAAAAATCTTCTGGTCACATCGCTTCTATTATACAATATCGTAAGCATAAGCGCCCTTGGTCGATACCGTTATAATTACTTATTCTCACAATGCTATCGAATAAGTGGGTCCAACTAATAATTTTGTTAAATATCACCTAACTTATATTAAATTACTTTTATATAGTGTATTAGGGGGAGAATAAAACAATATGTAGCTAAACATAATTTATTTATACTCTTTTTTTTTTTTTTTTAGTCATTGTAATACATATAATTTACAATTTCAAATTTTTAGACATAATACGCTCATCAATGTCACCATTGGAAGTAAATAATCTGTCATTATTGTCTCCATTTTCATGCTCACAACCACTATCTCTTTCATCACCATAATTGCTCGACGAAGTACTTGCATCATTGCCGTCATCCTCATGGGGAATCAAACCATAATATTCCAATAAATTAATGTTTAAATGTGGAATTTCCACCAAGAAGTGTCCCAGATTTTGTTCAACCATTTCAAAACAGAATTGATCCTCACATATGGTACCATATAGGAATCTTTCACAACAATGGGCTCCAGATAGAAAATCCATTGCTTCCCTCATGTATTTTCGTTGCGAATCCATATCGAACCCATCATCTTCTTCAAAGTTTAAAATATCTTCAGCCATTTGTCGTAGGTTTAATATCAAATTATGCACATAGGAATCTTGGTTTTCTCTTTTAATAAATTCGTCACACATCTTAAATAATAGAGAATATTTTTATTGCTTATGTATATGCTTCACACGTGTGCTATCAAAAACTATTCTATTACATATCCAACTAATACTTAAATAATAATAATATGATAAACAATAGAAGATTTCAATTTAAAAAATGATTTATTCTGAACAACCAAAATTTATTAACGCGCGCGTATTACCCCCTGGTGATGCATTTAAACTCTGGCCCATATATGTCAAAGTATATTTCTCACCTGACATATTCATATCGTCGATGAAAATCTGAGTAAATGCATCAGATACACGTTTCGGCAGAAATGTTTGAAATGTAACATCATTCCGTTGATCATATAAGGTAGCAACAATAGTTTTCCCAAAGCGTGTTGTTGTCGGAGTCATTTTTTTAATAATATAACCCATTCCCACCCCCAAGGTTGATAACTTCCTGCGCTCAGGAAATTCAAAATCTTTATTTATCATATTATTAATTTCACTCAAGGTCTGCTGTGAAATGCTCATTGTTGTTGTTGAAATATGCAATAAAACAATTATTTACCTTTAATAGACACTTTCAGGAAACACTACACAAGCACAAACAAAATATTTCTATTTACTTTTTTTATTTACTATTTTCAAAGCGGCAGATAATGTTAGCGTCAATACTAGTGTGACTTTAAATGTGGCAACAAATTTGTATCATATTTATGCAAATACTCAAGGTCAATAAGTATCAATTGAATGTGGAAAGGGGAGTAAAATAACGTAGCACAAGTGAGCTAGTAAAGATTATTGAAAACAAAAATACAACTGCACTGGTTCAATGCCCCAAATCAGTGTATTTCTTAAAACATTTCCCAAAATATAAGATATACTGAAAGGCGGTTCTTCGGATAGCGTCTCGTCATAGAAATAATTTGACGACTGGTGCTCGACGTAAAAAATCTTCTAAACACACGCGAAGAATGCCATCATTACATACGACGAGATAATATCCTTTATTTATTTTAGATATACCATTTTGACGCCTGGCGCTCGGCGTAAGGCGCTCGGCGTAAAAAATCTTCTAAACACACTCGAAGAATGCCATCATTACATACGACGAGATAATATCCTTTATTTACTTTAGATATACAATTTTGACGCCTGGCGCTCGGCGTAAAAAATCTTCTAAACACACGCGAAAACGTTTTGGGGTAGCGTCTCGTCATAGAAATAATTTGACGCCTGGCGCTTGGTGTGAATGAATACCTGCACGCTTTCAAGGTTATATAGAATATACGTAAACAACCAACGCAAGATAATGAATAAATTCAAGGCCCCAAACAAAATAAAGGCAGAAAAAGACACCTGCCCAATGCCCATGTGTATGATAGCTCACAAAGTAACAAAAAACCCTTTTTTACCTATCTTTCTTATAGCATCTCTTTCAAATCCAATTAAAATAAAAAATACAGCGCGCGAACAAGGACAAATAACGTAAGCACACGTGCAGTGTTTCAAGGTCGCAGGTAAAGGGCTTGGAGGCGCAAAGAATAACACCTGCAGGTTGAACACCTGCCACGGCGTCGAAGGCGTCGCGACGTGAGGAGCTCAATGATGGTTTCAACCCTACTTGGGAAATAATATAATTTTTCTATACATTGGTATTTGACATCTAAAAATGTTGAAACTAAATAACACCTTTGAGCCTGTTCGTGTCTTGACGTTGTCTGTTCGGGTTTATTATATTAAGCTCATCGGTAAAAATACAGCGTTGCCACTTTCGATGTTCTATAAGATTATATTCATAAATTGCGGAATTTCCTTCTATAATATTACTTTCCTGTATAATTATAATCTCCGAAATGGCAACCGCGCTAGCACCAGTAAGTTTTCGGAGGAAGAAAGCACCTTGGACTCGATCATTTATTTCAAAGGCTAGTTCCTATGTCAACATAATTGTTTCATTTTATCTTTAGTAAAGGGTTAATGGGCCATAGAAATAGCGTTTTTATTATTTCTGAATTTCTATTGCGAAACTATTAAGTGCTGTTGTTCTATGTGTGCGATAGTGTTATTGTAAAGTGTAATTCTGCGTTAGTGTTTAGTGCTTTCATGTAATTTGATAATAGGTGGATATCTTCAAAAAAGTAATTTGAAACTCGTGGGTGTCTGTGTGTTTCTTTAAGCGATTTAATGCAATTTCTTGTGTTTAACTATGTGTTTCTTTCTCTCGACGATATGCCGGTTATGTTCCGAGCGATTGGAAAGAATAGGCCGAATGGGGTTTAGTGGGTATAAGCTTATTATGCAGTTCCACACTATCATCAGGGCACGTAATGAGCGTAAAGCTTTTCCCATAGAAAAATAACTGAAAATGTCTGGATTTCTTACTCCTGTCAGCGTGGATTTACTTTCTAAGTAAGATACATTTTTATTTTTATAAGAAACTAAAGTTTAACATTTTTACACAGTTTGGCAACATTGCACGTAACACCTGTTTTTTGATATGCCACTACAGGGTGACATGACGAACAAACCCGAACAAACGCCGGATGAGGTGTGAGTTTATGGGGCTGGGGCTGGGCCCCACTTTTAAAACGGTCGATTTGAAAAAAAATATATGTAGCGCTTCACTAGGACACCCAAGGAGGCACCCATTCAAATATAATAAGTCACACCCTGTATACAGGGTGTTATGGAAATGACTCGCCGCACCATCAGGTGACATGTTACAATGACGCGAGATGAGCTGTGAGTTTATGGGGCTGGACTCCACTTTTAATAAGGTCAATTAAAAAAATATATGTAGCGCTTCTTTAGCACACCCAAGGAGGCACCCATTCAAATATAATAAGTCACACCCTGTATACAGGGTGTTATGGAAATGACTTATTATATTTTAATGGGTGCCTCCTTGGGTGTGCTAAAGAAGCGCTACATATATTTTCTTAATTGACCTTATTAAAAGTGGAGTCCAGCCCCATAAACTTACAGCTCATCTCGCGTCATTGTAACATGTCACCTGGTGGTGCGGCGAGTCACAAAATACGCGTTACGTGCAATGTTGCCAAACTTAATGTAAAACTAAAATCCCATATAAAATTATAAAAATAAATTACATATCTACCTACTTGTATTTATGTTTCTACCTAAAGAGCAAGGAAATTCAGACACAAACACAATCAGATTTGTTCCCTTTTTCATGGGAACACTCCGAGGAGCACTTTATACTCGAAACATCTTAGATCTTGACAGCAACACAGATCATATAGTAATAGTGAAATAGAACCGTATTAACTGAGCAACTTAGGTTCGTCAATAAAAACAATGCAAATTATAATAATAAAGTTTACTTATGGATGGCAAGATAAACTGAAATGCGTGGAACGAAAATTATTACAACACAACAATTATACGAGTACCTCCTGAAAACAGAGCGGATGGCTGAAAGTGTAAATGGTTATTAACAAAATCGACTGGGACTCTTCTTCCTAGACTGACAATTGCAAGCCGCTCGCTTGTGCGGCCGGACAAATACGACCTATGCCGTTGTCAGCCGAGTATGTGACAGAGATCGAGAGATGGCGCCGTGCTTAGGCGCTGTGAGAAAGAAAACATCAGCCTTCGTTCGAAGGCATTTTGAGTAGAGGTACGCTAGACTGGGATTCACGCTGTGAAATGATTTTTTAAACTTCTCGAAAAAAAAAGTACAGTCGCATTATTATGCTGTACCTTAATTGATGGATGTATTACAGGTTAGAACACATCGGTGGAGGCGCAGCTATATCGGCTACTATACTATCATTTTATACAATTGGGTCGAAATTCCATAACGCCATATAAATTACACGCCTTGCAAGAGATCTCGCGACTTATGGTAAATAGCCAAGTAATAGGGATGAATCTCGTTTATCAACTTAAGTAAAACATGGATTGAAGCGACCTTCGTTCGTCCCGTATCGCCTATTATTAGAACTCAAATACCGTGACCCCAACAAATACCTTACAAAATAATAAAATGCCAAACGGCGAATTTTCGATACAAAATCATACTCGATGGTTTGTGGAATCCAAGGTTGTGACTGTGATTTCTAAATCACTGAAAAAAAATCATCACTGTGAAATATTGTCCATCTCTATTCCAAGTTTTGAACGTTTGGTTCGTTCGTTTTCAATGGATAGATAAAATATCATTTTTAAATAGAAGGAATCGTACTTAAAAAGGTATATTTTTTAATTAATTAAACAAATAAATCTACGCGAGAAAAAAAGGACAAAAATTAATTAAAACAACGTTCCCGTATAATCCGTGTATTCTTTCCATGTGAATAGTTGCTATTTGTGAGATTACGTGTGGATTTTTTAATTTTTAATAGAAATTATGAAACTAATAATTGTTTTTAAATAAGTAAAGGTAATAGAGCATTAATCAATGACGTTTGGCCTATTTACTTTCCTGTGCTTGTAACGGACTCGAAATTTGTGTATGGTATTACTATTATTTATGTTGCAAAACACTTTTTGCCGTCGGTTTTTTTCTGAAATAATATTTGTTCATGAATGAAAATTGTTAAAATTATAATATAAATTATGAAATAATATTTTTTTCTAAAGAGTTTGCCTTGTAAATATGGCAACACCGACCGAAATTCGCTGACGTCTTTTTACACTACTTACCTCAGTGTTGAGTGTTTACTTCTTACGCCAGTGTCACACACTTGGTTTTATGATTTGATATAATGAGATTTAACCCGCTTACTAATTGAACGCGCCATTTATGGTTACTTCTGTTCAATTTCTTTTCATCTCAGGATTTGCCGGATTAAATATAATAACACCCTGTACTTACAATGGCTCTGGTTAAAGTGACAATGACTGGGAACTCTAGGACGGGAGTTCGTAGGTTCGAATCCCACGATCGGTAAACCGATTCACGCTCGGCCATGGCGTTACTGTTTAACGTGTTGCAAAAAATAGGGAAGCATGAAAAATGTATTATTAGTAAATTTTAAATTAACTGAAGTTAACATAGTTTAAATTAAGAAAAAACGTTGTAAATTAATAAACATTTTTAGCTTAATTAGTTAGTTTATCCTAAAACTAGAATTAGAACTAAAAACTAAAAATGTTTCCTAATTTATTAATTCATATCCATAATTTTTTCTTAATATAAATTATGTTAATTTCAAAATTTTTTCATAAAATTTTCTGTTCCTGTACTTTAGGTAACGTATTATAAATATTTATTCCATCAAATAAAATTGATTTCGTTGCTATGCTACTTTTAATTTGATTTTTTTTAAATGATCAATATTTCTGATATTATGATTGTGTATATCAGTGAATTTTACAAATTTTATACAAGATTTTTTATTTTGATTATTAATTGCATGAATTAGTATACTCATTTTTAATTTGTATAAACTATTCAGATCTAGATATCCTCTTGGTTTATATAAATTTGTTGTCGGTTCCAAAAAATTGAGTTTATGAATACATTCTATAATTTTGTTTTGTAGTCTTTTTAAAGGGTTTAATATTGTGGCACATGCAGATACCCAAACTTATATTAAATATTGAAATTTTGAATAAACTAATGTAAATAATACATGTTTTTTAAATGTATTAAAGGTAAATAATCTCGAATTTTAAATAATATTTCAATGAGTGGTGATACGCTTTTTCGAAGATTTTCAACATATTTTCTCCAATTTAAATTTTCGTCTATATATAAACCTAAAAACTTTACGGATTTTGCATACTTAATTTCATTTCCATTAAAAATTATTGATGAAATATTGCACCCAATTGCACATTCAGAAATAAATGTGAAAGATGACTTTTCAAAGTTTAACTAAAGTTTATAGGATTGCAGCCATGAAAGTATAATTTTCAAATCATTAGTAATATCACTTTGAATATTGGAAAAAGACCCGCCAAAATATAAAATTGTAGTGTCATCCGCAAACAATTTGACATTACCTTTTAGATTTAACTTAGAAATGAATTTATATACGGTGTTGAAAAAAGGTCGGTACCACGGAATAACTCCGGTGCATCGCATTGCAGCGGAAAATGTCTAGGGAAAAAGTTGCTTGGTTTTGAAGGAGGAATAGTTTTCAATTTAATCCACCCCCACCTCCTCAATCCCGGGCGCGGGTGGGGGTAAGTTAAGATTTTCAAATGGAACCCCATATTTTTTATTGGCGTATCGTGTTCTCCGACCAAAAATAAACATCTGTTGTCCGAAATTTTTTTTTATTTGGGCCCATCCTTCACCAATAATCACACTTTAGTACAAGACAGAGAAATAGAGTATTTCCGGGATAAAACTTGATTTTCGCACGGTTTTGATTTTGTCTTTCTAATGGTGATTATTGGTGAAGGATGGGCCCAAATAAAAAAAATTTCGGACAAAAGATGTTTGTTTTTGGTCGGAGAACACGATACGACAATAAAAAATATGGGGTTCCATTTGAAAATCTTAACTTACCCCCACCCGCGCCCGGGGTTGAGGGGATGGGGGTTGGATTAAATTGCAAACTATTCCTCCTTCAGAACCAAACAACTTTTTCCCTAGGCATTTTCCGCTGCAATGCGATGCACCGGAGTTATTCCGAGGTACCGACCTTTTTTCAACACCGTATATGTATAAGGAATAAAGGTGGTCCTAAAATTGATCCTTGAGGAATACCGCAAGTAATATTTTGTTGAGAACTTGAGCAATCGTCAATATAAACGTACTGTTTCCTGTTATATAAATAGTTTTTAAACCATTTGTAAATATTTCCTCTAATACCAATATTGAAAAGACTTTGTAATAAACTTTCGTGATTCACATAACTGTTCGACATCCCTACATTTTCCATATTACATAATAATTCCATATCTATGTGATTTATTGAAATTTATATAGTATAGCATTTTACATGTTTATCTATCTCAGCATACAAGGAGTTTCAAGAGGAACGCTCACCACTATAACTTATTTATTGTTTAAAGTATAGATTTAAAATTTGGTGGGTTTGTATGTGATATTATTTTGCATTTTATGAAATGACCTCAACTTTAAATTCTTGAATGGAACACCATTCCAAATCCAACGACATTCCATGCATACGTCACTTATTGACACTTCTAATTTTTCTTTTCATTTTTATTTTTGGATCTAGGTTGCTATGAACTACCTAAAATAGTTTATTGCTAAGTAAAAATCTTGATAAAAATACAATTTTCAAATTTTATTGTGTATTAAATTTTTTACACACTTCTTAACTTTTTAAGAAGGTTTTTCCCAGAAAACTGAATTTCTTCAAATGGAAACATATTGACTCACTCGGGCAAAAAGAGCACTCCTTCTCCAACAGGATATATATCATACACCTATGTCAAGTTAAAAAAGAAGAGATAATTTATTAAAAATATCAATTTATGACAAAAATATTAGCCAGGTACCCATGACGCCATAATGCTAACAAACAAATGAACAGAATTACAGATTTAAAATCCGCCATCTTTTGACTTAGACCTAAACCATTTTAGGGAGTTCATAGCAATCTAGACGAAAATGTAAAAATAAGGAGAAAAATGATTTAAATTGTCAAAAAGTGACGTATGTGGTTTTGTTGAATTTAGAATGGTGTTCTGAATCGATTTAGGCAAAAATATACTGGGAGTTCCATTTAAAATCCAAAATTGAGATCATTTCCGCTTAAAGCGGAAGTAACGAAATGGAGTCCTTCATGTCATAAAATGCAAAATAATATGATATACAAGCCCACCAAATTTTATTTCTGTAATTTAAACAATTAGGGGTAATTAACATATATATATATATATATATATAAATACTTCTATCATTATTACGTCCGTTCAAAATCCAGCCTTATTGCATCTCCTAGAAAACTTGAATTCCCGCCATTTTTAGTTGCGTATATTGATTAAGAATTTTTTTTGGGGGGGCGGTCCCTATTCTAAAATTGGATCCAATAAAGTTTAAGTATACGAATACCTATTTCATGTTTGATACATTATTACGACCTTTCAAAAATTAACCATCGGTGACTCCGTTTTTTACGGGTATTATACATTGTTACGTCCATGTGGTGTTGCCAAACTTCTGGACGCAATAAGAGCGCAAATTTCGATGGATGCAACATTTCATTTTGTAACACCTGTAATCATTAAGAAATAAGTACGCTCTAAATTTCTAATACTGATCGATTTTAACCTTCTATCAATTGAATGAGAACTGGAAGATGATACTTTTGATAGTTGTTGTTCCTTCAAGGCTTACATTATCATCTGCAGACGCACTGTTTAATTTAATAAAAAAAAGGAACAATCTTGTAGAAGAATTAAAATTGCATTATTTAATTTTCTCCTGCGAACACTTACTGATATTGAAACTTGAAAAACTTGTAAGAATTGCAAAAAAGCAGATAAATCGGCACAAACTATTGTGGTAAATATCGTTTAGTTTTTATTGAAAAATATCTGACGTTAATGTTGGATTGCACGGCGATTTTAAACAATAATAATTATTACCTAATCAGTCAACGTTGATTGTTATATTGGCAGAAATAATTTACACACAAAGTGACCCGGTAAATCCACAATTAAGCTTATCAGGTCACTTTGATTGTGAGAAAATTATTTTTGCTAACGTCCTGAATGTCACATTCAAAATTTTCTGGTTAGCTAATTGTTGTTAACATTTTTGTGCAACCCGGCATAATTGGAATAAATAATTATTTTTTTATGATCAAACACAAGCACCATAGGAAAAATCCTTTAGGGCACTCTGGGAGTGGTGCGTGGGCGCAAAAAGCGATTCACGTTGGTTTTGAATCGTTGGAGGTTATATTCGTTGGGAAAAACGACCTCGGGAAGATCGTTCCACAAGGATGAAGTCCTCCAGATGAAAGAGTTCTTAAATAATGAAGTTCTAGGAGTACTAAGCTTAACCACATATGGATGGGCGGCAGTGGTTCGTCGTATATTTCTGATATTCACCGCTCTGGGCGGAATTAAGAGGGCAAGGTCAGCCGAGCACTTTCCATGAAAATATCTGTAAAAGAGAGTCAAATCCCCAACTTGTCTTCGATGTTCTAGGCTGTCGAGGTTCTTCGTCAGCTCGTGGTCTCCAATCAGACGAATGGCTCTCCTTTCGATGGAATCCAGTAGCCGAAGAGTATGTTTAGGTGCAGAGCTTCAGACATGAGAGCAGTACTCTAGTGATGGTCGAATCTGGGCTTTGTATAGTGTCAAAAGTTGTTGAGGTGTGTACAACTTTTTTGTTCGGAAGAGTACACCAAGTTTCTGATAAGCTATCTTGGCTTTTGCCACAACGTGGTTATGCCAAGACATATTTCCTCCCAGATTGACGACGATCAAACTAATAGATGAAGCCAGTGGGATTGCGTGTCCGTCCATGACTATATCCGGTTCTGTAATGTTAACCTTTTTAGAGAAAACTGCTGCCTGGGTTTTTTTAGTGTTAAATTCGACTTGGTTGCTGTCACCCCAAGCCAAAATTTCTTCCAGGTCTTTATTGAGGCGTGATACTTCATGCTGTCTGCGAAGATGTGCGTAGGCAGCTGATGTTTGTGCATTCAAAGAGAAAGATGAAATATGTGTGCTATCATCAGCAAAACTAACTATTGAGTTTTTCGTTTTCACTACAAGGTCGTTAATGTAGAGTAAGAAGAGAATGGGAGATAATATGGACCCTTGAGGAACACCGGCATTGATGATGAAGGTGTCTGAGAGAAATCCGTCAATCGCCACTTGCAGAGAACGGTCCTTAAGAAAGCTTTTCAACCATGCACAGAATCGACTGAGCATACCATAGGATCGCAGTTTACTTAGAAGTCCCTCATGCCAAACACGATATCAAAGGCTTTAGAAATATGCAGTGCAACAGCCCGAGACTCCCCATGATGTTCGATTGCGTTGTTCCAAAGATGGGTGACATAGGTTAGAAGATCTCAGTTGATCTGGACTTCCGAGAACCATATTGATGATCGCTGATAATGTTGAAGCCTTCCAGGTACTTTAGAAGATGTTGGTTAATAGCTTTCTCCATTACTTTTGATATAACTGAAAGCAATGCGACTGGTCGATAGTTGCTAGGCAGGGTTCTCCTTTCTTTGGTATAGGCTGAACTCGCGCCGTCTTCCAGCACGATGGAAATATTCCTTGTTTGTAGCATAAGTTGAAAAGTCTACAAAATACGGGTGTTAGTTCATCGGCCCATCTCTTGAGAACTATAACAGGAATTTCGTCTGGACCAGAAGCTTTCTTGACGTCGAGACCTTTCAGAATTCGTTTGACGGGACGCTGACGGAACACGATTTCGGTCATTTCGGATTGAACTGCAGGAATGTTGGGTGGTGTTCTTCCCTGGAAATCTACCGTCGAATGCGAGGAAAATAGTTCAGCAAGTAAGTTTGCTTTGTCTCCGGCTGTGGATGCTATTGTACCATTGGAACGTGTTAGAGGTAGAATAGTTGATTTGGTAAAATTTTGGCTGACGACCTTTGCAACTGACCAAAAGAACCTTGATCCGCTTGGACTGCCAAGAAGTTTGTTTTTGATCTTCAGGTTATGGGCTTCTTTAATTTGATCTATTGTTAGCTTACATTGGTTTCGAGCGGTAATAAAGATGGTACGATTCTCAGTGACCTGGACGACATATTAATTTAACCGATATGGATGAACTAATCACTGCAACCGCACTAATTCATATATAAAAATATAAGGAAATGAGTAACCAAGTAGATAATTCACAGAAGTACCGGGTCTCAATATTATACTTAAAATATACCGAAAATATACGTTAGATCTATAAAAAGATTGCGACATTGCCATATTTATGGATCTAATAATGTACGAAAATAATAATTAATATACTCAAGTTTTCAGTGCCTCTATCGGAATTTCGCTGAACTAAAATTGTACATCATTTTACATCCTGAGAACATTATTACGTCCACTTCAAATTAAACATCCTTGAATATCTCTGTAATCCTATTGGATAGCGGCAGAGCGTGGTCGGCATTTAAATTTTAAAGCGGGAATTGTCACTGACCAGATCACATTTGTAGAAAAAAATGGCGGGAAATATGTTTTACACGGGCTGACTTTATTGAGTCCGATATACGGTCTCAATAATGCCCTGGACTCAACAATGAATGTAACGTGTCGATGTACGGAATCAATAATGATAGAAGGATTTATATATAAACAGTATATTGCTATTACCATCTGCAATTATGTCGTCCCCGCTATGGGCATCGAAGGAGGCGTTGTGAGTTTGCGCAGTTCAGAAATTGTGAAAGTAAACATTCGAGAGCACCGGATTTCAACTTTTTTAATGTAAATTTCACTGGTTAGTTAGGAAAAATATTGCAATCAAAATTTCGATTTGTTCGATTTAAGACAGCCTTCCATGCATACGATTTTTTGACGATATCATGATCCGACGGTGCCCTGACTGGTGTAAACTTTTGGTACCAAATTCCGCCCAAATATTTGTAACATTCGACACGATGAGATTTAATTAAGAATGAACGATTATATTGACTATTTTGGGAATTATTATCAGCTACTAATGCACCAAATTAAAAATACATTAATTTTAAGGTTAAGTAGTGACCACATATATATTATATTGTATACGAGTGACACATCTCTTCTTTTTTTACAAACTTCTTAGTGAAATTCGGTTCGGGAATCGGGAAATGTGATAAGCAAAATATTTTCGTGTATATGTATGTAGATATGTACCTGAAATACTTTATACCTGGTATTGATCCAAGACTTTTGCAAAAAATCACCATGCACATGGTCCTTTTATCATAAACAAAACAAGTCACTAACCTACCAAACAGCGAATCGAATCACCACAAATTAAAAACTCCTTCACAAAAATTGTTGTTAGGTAATGAAAGTTTATAAGCACTAATATACCGACAATAATGCGGATGAACACCTTTTTATTCTGTAATTTGAAAAAGCATCAGAACCAAAGATGGCGACGAATAACAACAAACAAATAATGTCGGGCCGGATCTGACGCGATCGATAAAATTTCCACCGTACTGCGCAAACTCAATAGGCCCGCGCATCTCCCATAGCGGGGACACTTTTTGTATTTTGGATCGTTCATATTGGCAATGTGGGCGTAACATACCTTATTAAATTTACGAATAACATATTTTACATGATAGAGTTTGTCTAAGACCATCTCCTATTATTAAACATTTTATGTAAAAGGCATTTTAAATGCTAGCTTTCCTGCCACTAAAGTTCAGAAAGTAAGCAGGAAATTATTATTTTCGAATTTCTATTGGTTTAATCTTGAAACTACTTAATCTCTTTAGAGATCAATGAATGTCATAGAATTACCTATTTTCAATGGTATGGTCAAAAAGTGTCTTGAATAAAAGTCGAAAACTGACGAGTCGCCACTGTGGAAAAGTGGTTGCAGGGTTACTACACATCGAACTGGCGCCGACACCCACGGATGAAGCCAAGACAAGTGTCAGTCTAATTGTTTGCGGGGTTTCAATTACTTGCCTCCTAATTAGGCGTCAAACTGTGAACGGAATTAAATTATTTGTCCGGCTTTCAATTGCGGAAATTGCGATGCATATATTTTACGAATCCCGCAGGGACGTAGTTAATATAGAGGGGTTGGTGGATATTATCGCAATTAATTAACATTGGCTTACTTATATGAAAATTCCAAGCATGTCATGCTTGTTAGCGTATGAGAGTTATCGCTGGTAAAAAATTACTGTTCGTAATATCCACTAACAGTGATTATACAGGGTGTTGTCTTATTAGATTTAAACCCGAAAATCCTGATGATGGAAATAAATTGCAGAAATTTAAAAAAAAAATTATATTCCGACGTGTCATAATTTATTATCATAATATTATGGATTTAATTTTCAGTGTCAAA
Source organism: Barypeithes pellucidus (assembly GCA_963991005.1). Lineage (NCBI taxonomy): Eukaryota > Metazoa > Arthropoda > Insecta > Coleoptera > Curculionidae > Barypeithes > Barypeithes pellucidus. The sequence goes on along the minus strand of OZ022556.1, from coordinate 29,175,507 downwards.
ATTACATACTTTATAGGACTGAGTACTATAATGATTTCATTATAGGACTGAGTACTATAATGAAAAATATACGAATAGACGAATTCTTCCTTGAAATATTATGCCAAAAGTACCTTTTCGTGTACGATATTGACAACCTTTTTCTGGGAACACCAAGTTTTGTAATTGGCATTAGTTTTTTCAATATGCCTTTAGACTTTTCGGGCAACAAACCAACAACTGCTTTATTGGCCAATTCTTCGATATCTGATGGCAAATTATCCATATTATATTATATAAACGTTAAAATTAAAAATTCAATTCTGACAATGACAATACAAACAAATATTCTATAGTTACCTGGTTTTATTAAAATCAAGCTATTAGTTTACTGACGAAAACTTAAAATTCATCAAAAAAAAAAAAACACAAAAATCGTCGGAATATAATAGATATTTATGTTATAAGGATCATAATAACGATTATTATGGTACTAGCCGTGAGTTTCATTGGACGAGGCGTCAGCAGTTTTTACTGTTATTTCTAAGAAGCAGTATCTGCTTTAACTGCCAGTCAAATTGAACCGGTTTGCCCATTTCTAATGCTAGGGGTATTTTAGGGAGAACTGACATGAGTCAAGGTCCCCCACACTTAGAAAATTTTTTTACTATCGTTATAAAATTTTTTAAATACGATAGCAAAAGCCTGCGAAAAATAGCTGTGGCAGTAGAATTGATTTTGCTGGGTATATCATTGCTTAGTAATGCCGCTTTATATAGGAAAACCAGGATATGTTTGGTAATTTTTTAAAGTATTTTATTCAAAATGTGTTCTACAATATACATATACAAAAAACAATATACCGTTTTCCTGTTAAGGATATTTCTATCTTTACATTTAAGTGTAATACAAATCAATATAAATCATAGGTTGATTATATAGTTCTAAAGGTCCATTTATAAGCTTTTACGTCCAGTTGAGTCCAGTTGCGCTGCGCTCTCAGTTGCAGTTCGCCGACGTTCACTGGGAAACAATTTCTGATTTATAAACTTCGCAGGTCATTCGCGGGTCATTTGCCCAGCTGTCATGACCGATGTTTAACTGCACATGGTATATTCTGACTCTACATTTCAAAATAAAACACAGCAATTATTAAATTAGCAGAAAATCAACTGTACTCTCTGCACGAGGAAGGGAATTTAGAACCCTAAAAAGATTAGACATCACCCTAGACCGGTCAACGATCAAGTGATTCAAGTTTTCATTCTACTGGTAACAAGTCAAACTGCCGACCGGCAAAGCGAGATGGAACGTGCAACGGAAAATTAAGAAAGTGGCCGAAAGTAACGTAAAGTGCATTCCTTCTCCAGAATATACAGTGTGTTATGGAAATGACGTATTATATTTAAATGGGTGACTCCTGGGGTGTCCTAGAGAAGCGCTGCAAACTTTTTTTTTCAAATCGAACGTTTTAAAGTGGGGTAACAAACCCTCTTACTCACAGGTGACTCCATGGTAATGAATTATAGCACCCTGTGGCAATGTATCACAAACACCTGTTCTGTGCAATGTTGCCAAACTGTGTAAAAATGTAAAACTTTAGTTCCTTATAAAAATAATTATTTAGCTTACCTTAAGTTATCGAAAGGAGGGCTATTCGTCTGATCGGAGACCACGAGCTGACGAAGAACCTCGACAGCCTAGAACATCGAAGACAGGTTGGGGATTTGACTCTCTTTTACAGATATTTTCATGGAAGGTGCTCGGCTGACCTTGCCCTCTTAATTCCGCCTAGAGCGACGAATAGCAGAAATACACGACGAACCACTGCCGCCCATCCATATGTGGTTAAGCTTAGTACTCCTCGAACTTCATTATTTAAGAATTCTTTCATCTGGAGGACTACATCCTTGTGGAACGACCTTCCCGAGGTCGTTTTTCGCAACGAGTATAACCTCCAACGATTCAAGACCAACGTGAATCGCTTTTTGCGCTCACGCACCACTCCCAGAGTGCCCTAAAGGATTTTTCCTATAGTGCTTGTGTTTGATCATAAAAAAAAAAACAAAGTATACAAATAGGAAGTAAATGGAGGACACTCTATGCTCATCACATCATGCTCACACTTTATGCTCATCACGTGCCCTGATAACAGTGTGGGACTGCCTAATAGCTATTAAGAAGTAAACTCAAAGTCTACTCCTCGTTTGTTTAAACCCACTAACACCCCTTCGGTCTCTTCTTTCCAAATCTCGGAACATGACCGGCATATCGTCACACCTAGTGAAACAGAACAAATTACACTAAATCACTTAAAGAAACAGACTGACAGCCACGTGTTTCAAATTAGTTTCTTTGAAGATACCCACTTATTATCAGATTACACAAAGTCACTAAACAATACCATACGCATTGAATAAACGGACGTCCAAATATTCAGTAAGAATCCGTAAACTGTGCTTGCAGAAGCCACATGTCCCTTATCCCAGCTAAAGGAACATTTTCTAAAAGTTCTGGCGGCAAAACTTAAAATTTAAAACTGCATTTAAAAAATATGAAATTTGCACTGCAACAGAGAAAGAAAATAATACAGAAAAGTAATATTATAAAAAGAAATTACTGAGCATATGAATTTAACCTTATAAAATAGCAAAAGCTCTTTGTCGACAAGCTAGATTTCGTCGAGAGTCGAACGTAGCTAGTTGAAATGAGGCACAGCTAGCTGAGATAGGACGGAATCTGAGAGAGTTTTTTTTTTTTTTTTTTTTTTTTTTTTATGATCAAACACAAGCACTATAGGAAAAATCCTTTAGGGCACTCTGGGAGTGGTGCGTGTGCGCAGAAAGCGATTCACGTTGGATTTGAATCGTTGGAGGTTATATTCGTTGGGAAAAACGACCTCGGGAAGGTCGTTCCACAAGGATGAAGTCCTCCAGATGAAAGAATTTTTAAATAATGAAGTTCGAGGAGTACTAAGCTTAACCACATACGGATGGGCGGCAGTGGTTCGTCGTGTATTTCTGCTATTCGTCGCTCTGGGCGGAATTAAGAGGGCAAGGTCAGCCGAGCCCCTTCCATGAAAATATCTGTAAAAGAGAGTCAAATCCCCAACGTGTCTTCGATGTTCTAGGTTGTCGAGGTTCTTCGTCAGCTCGTGGTCTCCAATCAGACGAATAGCCCTCCTTTCGATGGAATCCAGTAGCCGAAGAGTATGTTTGGGTGCAGAGCTCCAGACATGAGAGCAGTATTCTAGTGATGGTCGAATCTGGGCTTTGTATAGTGTCAAAAGTTGTTGAGGTGTATACAACTTTCTGGTTCGGAAGAGTACGCCAAGCTTCTGAGAAGCTATCTTGGCGATTGCCACAACGTCGTTATGCCAAGACATATTTCCTCCCAGATTGACACCCAGCAAATTAATAGATGAAGCCAGTGGGATTGCGTGTCCGGCCATGACTATTTCCGGTTCTGTAATGTTAACCTTTTTAGAGAAAACTGCTGCCTGGGTTTTTTAGCGTTAAATTCGACTTGGTTACTGTCACCCCAAGCCAAAATTTCTTCCAGGACTTTGTTGAGGCGTGATACTTCATGCTGTCTGCGAAGATGTGCGTCGGCAGCCGATGTTTGCGCATTCAAAGAGGAAGATGAGAAAAGTGTGCTATCGTCAGCAAAACTAAATATCGGATTTTTAGTTTTCACTAGAAGGTCGTTAATGTAGAGTAAGAAGAGAGTGGGAGACAATATGGACCCTTGAGGAACACCGGCATTGATGGTGAAGGTGTCTGAGAGAAATCCGTCAATCCCCACTTGCAGAGAGCGGTCCTTAAGAAAGCTAGATAACCATGCACAGAATCGACTGGGCATACCATAGGATCGCAGTTTACTTAGAAGCCCCTCATGCCAAACACGATCAAAAGCTTTAGAAATATCCAGCGCAACAACCCGAGACTCCCCATGATGTTCGATTGCGTTGTTCCAAATATGGGTGACATAGGCTAGAAGATCTCCAGTTGATCTGGACTTCCGAAAACCATATTGATGATCGCTGATGATGCTGAAGCCTTCCAGGTACTTTAGAAGATGTTGGTTAATAGCTTTCTCCATTACTTTTGATATAACTGAAAGCAATGCGACTGGTCGATAGTTGTTAGGCAGGGTTCTCTTACCTTTCTTTGGAATAGGCTGGACTCGCGCCGTCTTCCAGCAAGATGGAAATATTCCTTTTTTGTAGGATAAGTTGAAAAGTCTACAAAATACTGGTGTTAGTTCATCGGCGCATGTCTTAAGAACTATAATAGGAATTTCGTCTGGACCAGTAGCTTTTTTGACGTCGAGTCCTTTCAGGATTCGTTTGACGGGACGCTGACGGAACACGATTTCGGTCATTTCGGATTCAACTGCAGGAATGTCGGGTGGTGTTCTTCCCTGGAAATCTACAGTGGAATGCGAAGAAAATAGTTCAGCAAGTAAGTTTGCTTTGTCTCCGGCTGTGGATGCTATTGTACCATCGGGACGTAGTAGAGGTGGAATAGTTGATTTGGTAAAATTTTGGCTGACGGCCTTAGCGACTGACCAAAAGAACCTTGATCCGTTTGGACAGTCAAGAAGTTTGTTTTTGATCCTCACGTTATGGGCTTCTTTGCTTTGATCTATTGTTAGCTTACATTGGTTTCGAGCGGTAATAAAGATGGTACGATTCTCAGTGGTAGGGTTTTTACGCCACTGTCGGTAAGCCAGATTTTTTGATTTGACAGCACGCTCACAATCCTTGCTAAACCAGGGCTTGCCGTTGGAAGGGCGTTTTTGGGAGGAGGGGATAAATGCTTCTATGCTCGTTAGAATGACGTCGGAGACCTCCCCAGCACAGACGGATGGATCATCAGAAGAGAAGCATACGCTCATCCAAGGAAAAGTCCGAAAATGATCTTTCAGGTCTTCCCACTTGGCCGATCTGTAATGCCATATCTTGCGAGGTTTAGGAGGTTGTTCAGAATTAATTGGTAGGTCGCTTAGAGTTGAAATAAGTTTGTGATCGGAAGATCCTAACGGAGGCTGTACGGTGACTGTATATAGATCGGGATTTGACGTTAAGAAAAGATCCAAAAGACTAGCAAAATCTCCAGCTCGGTCTGGAATCCGCGTTGGTTCTTCTACGAGTTGAGTTAGACCAGAACTGATCGCGAAGGCTGATCGCGAAGGATTCGGCCTCGCGGCCTTGCTCATCGTCTGTATTTGAATATTTAAGCCAGTTGACATTGTGGATGTTAAAGTCACCAAAGATAGCAATCTCGGCATTCGGATAGTTGGTTTGCACGAAGTCGATTGTATTGGCTAGTGATGAGAAAAGGTATCTGTAATGGGTATCACTTGGAGGACGGTAAAGGCAGCAGATAAACTTGGTGATTTTCGGTGTTGATATTTTAAACCACATTACATCAAAGTCTTTCGGTTCCAGTGTAGGTTCTCGTTGGCAGCAGAGATCATCTCGAATAAAAAGACACACGCCGAAGTTGCGTCGGAATCGGAAATGAAAATCGTATCCAGGGTATAAATAGCTGACGGTGTTTGTTGACGATCTGACCTTTGTCTCGGTCAGTGCGAGTACGTGAGGCTTGGAAGATTGTAAGTGCTGGTGGACTGAATTGATGTTCGTGTTAAGCCCTCTAATATTGCAGAAATCAATTTTGAAGTTGCTAGTTCTGGGTTGGTTAGCAACTGCAGGTGCCACACCATTTCTTCGTTGAGTGTTGTTAGATTCCAGTAAATTGTCGGAAATGGTTGTTTTTTTATGAACTTCGCTTGATGGGGCCCCAAGTCCAGCCCCCGCCCGGAGATCCGAATGGGAGGCGAGTTTACCTCCGGAGTATTTTGGGCCTGGAGCTTCCATCATGCTATTTTTGGGGGGTCCCACCCTGGTAACCGGAAACATCGGCACAGCAACGAAACGTCAACTCAATGAGCAAACGTTAGCTCAAGGAGCAAACTTCACGCCACCTAAACCGATGCAATGGTATCTCACCGGGCGATGACGGGTGGGCCAACATCTTCCATTTACATTAAAAGTCTATTAGTATTTGGTAGTTTGGTAACACCGGTCCGAAATTGACAGGATTCACACCGTCACCGGGCACAACGGAATGTCAAATCAAATAAACATAACAAACAAAGCATAGCCGAAATGTTTATTTGTTTATTTTGCAGTGGTTTTTAAATTCCGTAATTTTAATATGTGTGTCGAAAACAAAAGTGCCCACAAATTTTTACGGGTTTGTTCGTATGGTAAAAACGATGTCCGTGTGTGAATTTCATGCGTGTTTATTTTAAGGTTACTTGCGCGGGTGTACTAAAACATATTATTTAGTGTATAAATCATTTTTTTATACAAATTAAGGAACTAGTTTTTAAATAACAAGGGAATAGAGCATGTGTTTTAGAGAAAATTCCATTATTTTTTCTAAATGAAGCTGAATCAATCAAAAGGTTGACTGAACATTGACTTTTGATATGTGTTTCCTGTGTAATGTGACAAAAGTGCATAGAAATCTACGCAAGAAATTTTGTTAAAGGTAAGAGAGCAGGAGGGGACCTAAATAAAATTCCTTCTTTTTATAAAGAACTTTGTTTTAATCAAAAGAGTTTACTTTGGAAATATGACAACACTGCTGAAAATTCACTGACGTTTTTGAACATCTGTAGTTTGTTTATTTCTTCTCACAGTGTCACGGTGTGCATATTTTTGGTTTGACATGAGGTCATGTACAGAGCATATTAAATTAAAGCGCCATTTACGGATATTTTTTTTCAATTTTATTTCATCTCAGGAATTGCTGGTTTAAATATAATATGTCATTTCCATAACACCCTGTACATATCTATTATTATATAAAGATTAATGACAGAAAATAATATTTTTAAAGAGTTATTTAATGATCACTATAAAGTAAATATTGCTACAATATCAAAGTGTTTTATAACGATAATAAAGAATATCCAGGAAAATGGTTTCTACTGTCACAAGAAATCAATTTTGCAGTTACAGATAGGAAATATTCTATCCCAGCTAAAATAATCCTAGTAAAGATTTTTTGGCTGTAGCTTTTCTCAGTGCATTAAAATCTAATCTGAAATAAACTATACTACGTATCATTATGTAAATAAAAATAGTTTCATCGAAATGAAATTACAAAATTGTAACATTCGAGCATGAATATTGTTGTGTAATGCGATTAATATAAATGCTAATGTTATCTCTTTTAAAGTCATCGGACCACTGTGTCGACGCTTTAAAACGACAAGTCTCAATTAAAATTTCCATAATCAAAAGCTCTCTAAAATCACATCAAATTAAGCGTGAAGTGTTTGTTGTATGAAATTTCCTTTTAGAGTTGCGACATTAACTTTCGCATGGATGAGCAGAATACCATCAAAACTCAACTATTAATTATCAACTTGATGTTTAAATTATTACTGGTCGAAATTCGTTCTTCGATAACATTGATAGCAATTAGGAAATAAGAGCAAATGGAGTGCGAAATCAGAAATACCTTCTGATGAAAATTGTATGCAAATAGTCGGATGCCTGTTTCAGAATTTAATGATAAATATCTCGTTTACATTGGAATTTAGTAAAAATATGTTCTGGCACAGGACAAAAATCAAAATTTTTTGAGGTTGACTGAACTGAAAAATCTACAATTTTTATAACTCCATCCGAAATCAGTATACTGCACAAATCGGATTTTTTCAAGATCAATTTTCTATTACTTCAAATTTTCAAATACTTTTTGGGGTTGACGTAGGGGGAAGTGGCCAAAACGATCCCTTGGAGGTAAAAATCACTCGGAAACCTAGTATATGATTTAGGGAGAATAATAATCGGTTTTATGGAATTCCCCGAGTCATATGCTTTCTTACTAAGATATACATAGTATTTAATAATAAAACTTAATAATGTTATTTACGGAAATATGAACTTGTTTGTGTAAAATGATTAGTTTACCAATATTGTACTCAGCATAAAATAAATTACCTTTTTTTCAAAAAGATCACAGCAAATTATTTTGTTATAAATAAAAAACAAAATAGAATTGTATTCTTGCACTAATATATTGTAAATAAGATTGAATAAAGTATTAAGATCATCTATCGGTGCCCTCCATTAAGGTAAACAGGTATGACAAGCTACAAGAAACCTATTGGATAGAATTTGTTAAAATTTTGAATTCAGCTTCGAAATGTAATACTATGTACAGGGTGTGCATGACACTTTTATAGGGTATCTCCGTAATTGTTAGTGCTATCAAAAAAGTAATGTAGGTGTCATGTGCTCTTTTTGGGTCAAACTTAAAATGGTAAAATAAAAATTTTAAAATTTTCGCTCGTTTAAGAGATACGGGGGAAAATCAACAAATTGACAATTCCATAATTATCCTATATTTTCTTAGTTAAAATAGACCTAACCTCATTTTTTTAAACGGAACACCCGGTATATTTTAGTCTAAAAAGATACTATTTTAAATTATCCTTTTAAATATATAACACACCATGGATGATATGGGTTTCCCAGGCGATTTATTAAACTTTATTAGTTTAAACTACAGTAGACCATGAAACAAAAGCTAATATCTTAGAAACAACTATGTTGACTATACATTGTCAATTTTATTTTTACATATTCATTTGCGAAAATGACCTATCAACATTTTGATGCTATCCGGAAAGACGGTAACCATTTAAGGACATATTCCGAACATTTACGATGATTCCTGTTTTTTTTACCCTCATCTGAATCTTTTATTTCGTTTCAAAGTAATAAAGTTTAAATAAATCGCTTAGGAATCCAATCTCATCCATGGTGAGTTATATATTTGAAAGGAGAATTTAAAATATTATCTTTTTAGATTAAAATATACAGGATGTTCTATTTAAAAAAAATAGGTTAGGTGCGACATCTTTTTTACCTGACCCCGTAAACTTAGTCTGAAAACGGCAGATTATTCAACTATCAATATAAAGAAACTTCTGTATAAAACATTTTTCTGTATCTCTTTTAACTAAGAAAATATAGGGTAATTGTGAAATTGTCAATTTTTTGATTTTCTCCCGTATCTCTTAAGCGAGCGAAAATTTTCAAATTTTGATTTTATCATTTTAAGTTTGACTCAAAAAGAGAACATGACACCTACATTACTTTTTTGGTAGCACTAACAATTACGGAGATACCCTATAAAAGTGTCGAAAATGGGGCACTCTGTACATGACTATATTAAACTAAAATTTTTCAAAAAAAATTAAAATTTTTTTTTCCAAAACGGTAAATAACGGTTTAGTTGAAAATACATGGTTATACAGTCATTTTTGAAAGTATAGTATTGTAGTTGCAAAAAATGTCACACCGAGTTTTTCAGAAAAATTAATGGCAACTATCTAAAGTGATTTGGCAACGCTACGATTGATTAAAGCCAGAAGAATAAGAAATAGATCTACTACAGCACGGCGATGTTGTTGGATTGTTCAATAACACTGACTTATGCTCTTCCGCGGCGAAATCCCAAATCGGACCACGCGGTCCACTGACAAATACTCTTAAGTATCGTAGAATCGGGTACGAAAAAATTTAAGAATAATATATTTTTGTTTTTCATTTATAATTTATGTTGAATTTTTTTAGACTTGCGCAAACCTAAGGTAAAACTTTAGTTCCGTTGTTAAGAAGAAAACTTTTTAGCTCCCCTCGTATTTGTATTACTTCATCCCTAAGGCTACCTAAACGCAGAACCTACTCGTATAGTAATAATTTATCAAGTTTAAAAGTAAATCGCTTTTAAACATAAAAACTCACTTTAACCAGAGGTGGAAAATTTTCTTAATAAAAACGCTGAAATAAAAAATAAACCAAGCCGACGGTGGCGTCACAACTTTATAGGGGCTAAGGAAAGCTTAAAAACAACTTTTAATACACAAAGTTTTTTAATGAGAGCAAAACTACTTCGGCGAATGGAGACTAAAAAACGACGAAACGACATTGCAAAGCATCAAGGTAGGTGTTGCATTTCTCAATCAATACCACTCTGGGGAAATCACAAAACAGGCTGGCGGATGTGCCGTTCCCCTCGCCCCGCAGATTGTCTTCGCTTTATACGGTCCTTTTTGGACTTCTTTTATACGCGGGAATCGGTCAGACTTACTTTCTAATTAGTCTCTGCCGCCCTGCAGATTTACTCCGTTTAATTAAAATACATCGCCGGGCCACTTAAAAAGTCCCCCGGTAGTCCCTTTAATTATTTCTTATGTTATTTTCATTTACATACAAAGTGTGGCACGGCTGTTTGGAATTTTATATAGTAGGTATACTTTCCGTATTTCGGATTATACAGGGTCCTGCAATAGTGCGTCAGGGTTCCAGCCCGGTATGGTAGCTCAGAAACTAACGCATTCGGATGCGGCGATCCGGGCTCGATTCTCAGAATAGGTGTATGATCAGTACACAAAGTCTTAGTAGGCAGAGTGCAGTATGTTACTAGTTTAGTCCTGAATACGACCCACTGACTGGGACTGGGCTCCATTGGGGACTGACGGACAGACTGGAGCTTGCGCGTGGTCGGATCCCACCTTAACAACTGTGGGTCCCGTCTGCCTGACATTATCCAGACGTTAAACAGAAGGGACACAACGAGCCGTTCGGCTGTAGTATAATGGCAACATGCCAGCCCTCCTTCAACCAACCAACCACGGTTCCATAGCTCCTATACAACTTAAGTTAGAAATTTCATTCATATGCTGACTTATATACAGGGTATTATGGAAATCACTTATTATATTTAAATGGGCGACTCCTGGGTTTGTTCGGGTTTGTTCGTGTCCTAGAGAAGCGCTACATATTTTTTTTTAAATCGAACATTTAAAAAGTGGGGTAATTCACCCATAAACCCATAGGTCACTCCGCGGCACAATCATATTACACTGCCCAGCTGTGTAATAAACACATGTTCTGGCAAAATGTTGCCAAACTGTGGAAAAGTGTAAAACTTTAGATTCTTATAAAAATTAATATTTAGCTTACTTAGAAATTAAATCCACCGGCGACACGAGTAAGGAATCCAGGGCACAGACACCTTCAGTTCTTTTTTCTATGGGAAGAGGTTTATGTTCATCACGTGCCCTGATGATAGTGTGGGACTGCCTAATAAGCTTATACCCACTAAACCCCATTCGGCCTCTTATTTCCAATCTCGGAACATAACCGGCATATCGTCGAGAGAAAAAAAATACATAGTGAAACCGAACAAATTACACTAAATCACTTAAAGAAGCACACAGACACCCACAAGTTTAAAATTAGTTTTTTTGAAGATATGCACCTATTATAAGATTACACAAAAGCACTAAACACTAACGCATAATTACACTTTACATTAATAACACTACCGTACAAACATTTCACTACCGAACAAATTATTTCGCATAGAAAAATCGGATTTCGAACAAAAACGCTAATTTCTAATGGATTGGCCTAAATATAAAATTTATTAATCCTTTTCTGAAGAATGATGATAGACGCGTCCAGGGTAGAATGCTTCGTGCATATTCGGAAAATAGCACGCTAACTAGCGCGGTTGCCATTTCCGAGACTATAATTATACAGGAAATAATATTACAGAAGGCAATTCCCCAATTTATGAATATAAACTTATAAAACATCGAAAGTGGCAACGCTGTATTTTTAGATATTAACCCAAGGTAGCACAATATCGATCGACCGAATAAACCCGAACGTGTCAACCAGACTCAAATGTGTTTCACTTTCAAAATTCTTAGATGTCAAATAAGTACGTAAAAATTATATTATTTTCCAGGCCACCGGATGAAACCTTATGCAATAAGGGCGTATTTTTGTCAATACAGTAGCACTTTAAAATACTAATTCAGATTGAATGGTACGGTACTTAGATGTGTTCATGAGACGCATACAAATCTACGCGAAAACTAATGTGAGTTTATGTGTTTTTGTGTGGTTATTTTGCCGGTTTTTCTTCGGGTTACCTACTTGGTATTTGTTTTGAAATTAAGTTGGTTTTAAATAGTCCGAAACGGTAAATAAAATGCATTTTTTTTCTAAAGGGGGCATTTATAAACTTTTAAGTCGTTCAAATTCGACGGGTGTCGTTCGAATTGAACAAATGAGAACATACCTGACTATTTATAAACTCCGCGGCGGCTCGTTCGAGTCAGTTCAAGTTTATAAATCAGAGATTGTTTCACAGCGAACTGAACTGAACGTAAAGTTTATAATAATGTACCCTGCAAAATAAACAACTTCGATTCTGTCAAACAGTTATTGACTTTATAAAGACTTTACCATGAGAACATGAAAACACTGCTCAAAATTCCCTGACGTTTTCCGCCATATGTTGCTTTGTTTACTTGTCCCACAGTGTCACCACGTGCATATTTTTGGTCTGACAATAGGTCATGTACAGGGTTAATATGCCCATTTTTGGATGTTTTTCTTCAATTTGTTATCATCTCAGGAATTGCCGGTTTACTCTATCATGTGGTGTATTTCAATATTTTTCTATATACCAAAGTGATAACATAAAGTTGTATTTTTTAAATGGGACACCCAGTATTTTATTGCACATTTAAGTTTGTAAAATGTTATTTGATTTGCTTGGGTAGCATAGAAGCAATAAATTAAAAAACTGAAAAAAAAGTTTCGTAGTCCTGGAAAGAAAAATGGAAAAAACATAAATAACCACGGGATTGGGTTAGCTTTATAACAAAGAGTCTAGCCATACTATGCATCTAATAGTGTTTATCTTTTTTATACAGGGTGTTCATAATAAGGTTCCAAAAACGAATCATTTTTCTTAAGATTCTCAAATTGAATACTATACATATTATTTGTCTACTGAATATAGTAAGTTATTTCCAGCAGTTTTCAAAATAGTTCCAAATTTCATAAATTATGTTGTTTAAATACCATTTGACTAAAAATTATAAACTGCAGTAAATATTCAAACTGTCTTATTGCTTTTTGATAACCACGTGGCTCTGATAATATAATTGAAAATCAATACTTATCAATTCATCTCTAAAACTAATCCGAAATAAATGACTATCCTAAAAAAAAATTACTTGGACGTCACTTGCGCTAGTAACTAAAATACTAGATGATTTTTATACCGGGCCTTTAAAACCTAAATCCTACTAATATAATGTAATAACTACTCATAAGTCTATATTTTAACTTAAAAATTATTCAAGATTGAAACATCCATTTACTGAATAATTTAAATAATGTAATTCTACAGGTAATGTTAAATCAAAATATAAGGTGTTCCATTTATCAAAAGGATTATAAGAGTTATCTGAAAACAAAAACGATTGTAAGCGGTTGTGAATATTTCATAAATTATTTTTATCATATTAGATTATAGTATGTATATCATACCATGTAAAATTAAGAGACCATTATTGTGACTGTGAATCTTACTGTACAAAATTGAGTAGATCATAGAAACGGCAATCTTTGGTTTTATAAACCTACTTATATAAAATTCAGGTAAGATATGAAGAAACGGTAAATTTTGGTTTTATACAGGGTGTTATGGAAATGACTTATTATATTTAAACCGGCAAATCCTGAGATGAAAATAAATTGAAGAAAAATATCCTTAAATGGCACTTTGAATTATTGTACGAAATATACATTTTATATGAAATGTGAAAATTGACGTGGCCGCTACTGAGGACGTTCGCAATCAATAGTTTTTGAGGCGGTGTTGTTATATATTGCAACACAGAATTGTAAACGCACGTGTTCAGTTTTTCACAACAAGACGTCTTTGACCCGCGTTATCACCTCTTTTTCAAACTTTTTAGAAAAAAAATAATACAATTTTAAGGTACATACTCTCTTACCTTCGATCTTATAATCCCTTTTATAATTAAATTCCATAAAAGAATAAAACACAAATTTGAAATCACATCACAATATTTCTTATTATCAATTATTATTTCACAACAGAAAAAAATCGGGTAGTGCTACAACTAACAAAACGTTTAAAATTGGTATACATCAAGCACGTGGAGCCCTCGCTAGCGTCATCAAATTCCCGAGTCTCGATACTGAATGAAGCAACGATAGTCGCCCGCGGCAGGTATCCAAGCAAAGGCGAAACATGTGGTGTGATCTGACAACACTGTTAGTATACTCTAGTGACCCACATTGTTGCTAACTGAATTCAGATGGAACTGCGCGACAGTATATGGGTAAAAAGGGTTTTTACCTTAGTATTTAGATATACGATTTAAAAAAAAAGTATGTAGACTTTCTCTAGGACACCCTAGGAGTCACCCATTTAAATATAACAAGTTATTTCCATAATACCCTGTATAGTACCTATATAAAATTCAACAATGAAGAAATGATAAACTTCGATTTTGTATACTACCTGCATATATAAAAATTAGGTAAACCAGGAAGAAATGATAAACTTGGATTTTATACATAGAGTATACCATTAGGACTCCATCTTTTCAAAAACCAACAAAACAAAACAATGCCACAAAACGGCTAGCTTGCTGGTACGTATTTGCAAGAGTATTGAATATAAAAATTGTTTTTTTATTTTTTCAGATTCCAAACTGTTCATAAAAATAAAAATAAAAATGAATGTTTCTTAGATCTATTGTTAATCTAAGTATAGGATGTTGCAAATGCTTTAATATATAAAAATATGACGCATTAAGATTGTCTATGTCTTGCCTTTATTAATATTATTTTTATGTTTTTGAATCTGTATTATTTCACTAGAAGTCTTTTTTTTTATAACTGGTTTGTTTAGCGACAATAGATATTTGCTCAAAATTAAATTGATGTTGTAAATTTTCGAAATGTTCAACTAAAGCTGTTTTCGCCTTAGTATTATTAAGGGTGTAGGTCTAACACTTCTTATGTCTTCTGATATTCTCGTTTTTACATACCTACCTGTTTAACCTTTATATACAGGGTGTTATGGAAATGACGTATTATATTTAAATGGGTGACTCCTGGGGTGTCCTAGAGAAGCGCTACATATTTTTTTTTTAAATCGAACGTTTAAAAAGTGGGGTAATTTCACCCCTAATCCCACACACAACTCCTCGGCACATTCATATGTGAAGATATTACATTGCCCAGCTGATTAATCAACAGATGTTCAAGCAGAATATTGCCAAAATGTTTAAAAGTGTAAAACTTTAGTTTCTTATAAAAATAAATATTTATCTTACTTAGAAAGTAAATCCAGGACGCGATTAAGGAATCCAGGACACAGACACTTTCAGTTCTTTTTTCTATAGGAAAAACTTTATGCTCATCACGTGTCCTGATGATAGTGTGGGAGTGCATAATAAGCTTATCACTAAACGCCAACACTAACGCATAATTACACTTTACAATAACACACATAGAACAAGAGCACTTAATCATTTCGCAATAGAAATAATAAAAACGCTAATTTCTATGGGCCATTAACCCCTTACTAAAGATAAAATGAAACAATTATGTTAAGAATTGACAGGAACTACCCTCTGAAATAATGGGCTAGTCTGACTTCGGACATCAAACCGTTCCGAGAAATCTCCGCTGTCTAGAGCGCGGTTGCCATTTCCGAGACTATAATTATACAGGAATGTAATATAATAAGGAAATTCGGCAATTTATGATAGTCGCTTATAAAACATCGAAAGTGACAACGCTGTATTTTTAAATATTACCCGATGTCCACAATCAGCTGTTTAAAGAAATGAGAAACGTGTTATTTATTTTTAAAATTTTTAGATGTTAAATACATTATTTCCCAGACCGCTCAGACAATAAGGGCGTATTTTGGTCTACATAGTAGCACTTTAAAATACTAATTCAGATTGAATGGTACTTAGATGTGTTATGTGATTTTATTATGCCGGTTTGTTTTTGTTCAAGTTACCTAGGTACTTGGTGTTTTTTATAAATTCAGTTGGTATTGTTCGAAAAGCTAAATAAAATTGCATTTTTTTTCCTAAAGGGTAAGTGGCATTTATAAACTTTTAAGTTGTCCAGATCTGACGGGTGTCGTTCGAATTGAACAAATGAGAACATACCTGACCATTTTAAAACTCCGCGGCGGTTCGTTCGAGTCAGTTCAAGTTTATAAATCAGAGATTGTTTCCTGGCGAACTGAACTGAACGTAAAAGTTTATAATAATGTACCCTGAAAAATATACACCTTGCAAGCTGTCAAACGGTTATTGACTTTGTAAAGAGTGTTTACCCTAAAGATATGACAACACTGTTGACATATGTTGCTTTGTTTACCTTCCTGACAGGGGCAGCACGTGGTCATTTTTGGTTTGACATAAGGTCATGTACAGGGCATATTAAATTAGAGCGCCATTTTTGGATATTTTTCTTCAATTTGTTTTCATCTCAGGAATTGCCGATTTAAATATAATACGTCATTTCCATAACACCCTGTATACTTCCTCACACTCAGAGCAAGAAATTAAGTTATATTACTTTCTAGATTATTAAGATTTGAAGTTTTTAGTTTAGTAAAAAGGCTCTTGATAGTGTTATCATTTTTGTAGGCTACCGTTACTGAGTCATTGTTAACTTCCTTACTAAGTTTTTCAGGAAGGTTCTTCAGTTTAAGATATATAATCTTACCCTTTTGTAATGGTTTTACGGTCGCGATATTAGTTCTATATAAAATTTTATTAATGAGCTTGTATGGGTAGTTATTTTTTGATATAATTTAAGTTTTTTTCATGATAATCTGGGTGTGATAATTTTAGTGATCGATCTTTAAGATTCCTAATTATATTTATTTTTTGTTTAAAAGAGTGTTGTTGTGTGAAACTCAAAAATCTTTCAGAGAAAGTTGGTTTATGATTAGTGTTGTAATCGCTCGAGCGAAAAACCGCTTGAGTAATCGATTATTTAAATAACCGACATCGCTCGATTGTTAAAAAACTGCTCGAGTTATAAATTCCAGGCGAAAATCGTCGCTTGTTACTTATTACCTTCCACTCGATACCCGAGCTTCGCTTGGCGCCGACCGAAAGGTGCTGGTTGGTAGTGTGATGGCTCGAGGTAAAAAACTGCTGGTATATTCGAGCAGTATTTCGCTGGATAGGAAATACTACTCTAGTTATAAATTCAAGCAAAAAATCGAAAATCGTTGCCTTTCACTTGACACCCGATTTTCGCTCGATGCCGCTCGCCACCCTAAATGTGCCAATTGGCGACGTTCGAGTTGGACGCTCAGAAGGCTGACACGACATACGACTTTGTTAAAGGCACATAAACGATAAACTCCGCCTGGGATGATGACGAGTGAACTGAGTAGCTCTGAGTCATCACTGCCGGTCCCAAGCCCGGATAAAGGAGGAGGGTTAAGCGTAGGGCTAACAACCCTACCTTGTAAAAAGCGACCATGTTATGAAAACTAACGAGATGCCTCGGAATAGGACAGATATACGACGACGACCACGGCAAAGAAAACAGGACTTGAATATTGGAACCCTGAATGTGTTAAGCTGGTATAGACCTGCGGCAGCGATAAAAACAGTGGAGCAACTTGAAAAGTTTGGCATGGATATCACAGCTGTTCAGGAAATTAGGTGGACAGGTACCGGAAGCCAAAAAACCAGCAAATCGGTAGTATTCTACAGTGGTAGCCCCAACAATCAACATGAATTTGGAACAGGCTTTGTTGTACGAGAATGCGTGTTAGACTCTGTCATGGAGTTTAAACCAGTAAATGAACGAATCTGTTACATGAGGCTTAGAGGAAAACTCTACAATATTTCGATGATATCAGTCCATGCACCAACCGAAGAGAAGGATGATGTAACTAAGGATGCCTTTTATGACCAGCTGGAGACATTTCTGGTAGCTTTGCCTAAACAGGATGCGACGATTCTTATGGGAGATTTTAATGCTAAGATAGGAAGAGAAGAAGCCTTTAAACCCAACATCGGTAGACACAGCCTACATGAATACTGCAATGATAACGGACTCAGACTAGTGGATTTCGCAACGTCAAATAACCTCGTAATTAAATCAACGATGTTTGACCATAAAAACATACATAAACAGACCTGGGTTTCTAATGACGGAATAACGAGAAATCAGATTGATCATGTGCTGATAAATGCAAGACGTGGTAGCAGTATTGTCGACGTTAGGAGCCAGCGAGGTCTTGATGCGGACAGTGACCACTTTCTGGTTAGAGCTAAATTTAGAGAAAGAATTTCTAAGCAAAAGAACAATAGGCCAAAACTATCTTCGAGGTGGAACACCGAGGCGTTTAAAGACACAAATAAGATAACTGAATATCAAACATCTCTGAAGAATGCACTAGAATCCGTAGCAAATCAAAATAATGCAGACGCAATGTGGGAAGCAATGAAAAATTCAATTACTCATAGTGCCCAGATCACCGTAGGAACAGCAAAGAATACTAGAAAGAAGAACTGGTTTGACGACGAATGCGAGATGATCCTGAAGTTGAGGAGCCAGGTCCGACAACGAATGCTGCAAAATCCAAACGAGCAAAACACCCAGAAATACAGAGAGATCAGAAAAAGGGCAAAAAAGACAATAAAAACCAAGAAAAGGGCACACGAGGAAAATATTCTTGAAGAACTAGAGTTAAATAGAGTGAACAAAAGAACTAGACATTTCTTCCAGGAGGTAAAGAATATAAAAAACGGCTTTAGACCCAGAGTTGGAACTGTCATAAAAAATGACGAAGGTAACCTTATTGCAAGTGAAGCTGAAGTGATAGAGACCTGGAGAAGATACTTTGATGAATTACTGAATGTACAGACAGATGAAGTCGGGCGTGAGTATACATATCTTACCGCCGAGCCCTTAGTGGAAGAACCTACAATGGGAGAAGTATCACGAGCTATCCACAAACTAAAAAACAACAAAGCCCCAGGAAACGACACTATATCGGCAGAGTGTATAAAACAGGGAGGAGAGACTTTGAAACTTGCATTCTACCAACTCATCTGCCAAATATGGAAAGAAGAGCAAATACCAACCCCCTGGAAAGAAAGCGTTATAATACCCATACATAAAAAGGGCGATAAAATGTGCTGCACAAACTATAGGGGTATATCCCTTATTAATACAGGATATAAAGTATTCTCTATAATGCTATTAGAACGATTGACTGCGTGTGTAGAGTATCAAATAGGAGATTACCAGTGTGGTTTTAGAAAAAATCGATCAACAGTAGACCAGATATTCACTATTAGACAGTTAATGGAGAAGTGTTGGGAATACAACAAAACATTGCACCAGCTTTTTATAGATTTCAAACAGGCATATGATAGCATCCTAAGGGTGGAACTGTGGAATGCCATGGCAGAACTGGGCGTACCGAAAAAGTTAATTAGGCTCACAAAAGCTTGTGTAGAGGGATCTACAAGTGCAGTAAGACTTGAGGGAAGACTGTCAACCTTTTTCTCAATCAACAGTGGTCTCAAACAGGGGGATGCGTTATCCCCACTACTCTTTAACATCGCTTTGGAGAAAGCCGTGCGAAAGGCAAACATAGAAACGCTCTTATTTAGAGACCAGGGTCCTCGCATTGTGGTGGCCTTCGCTGATGATATGGATATAGTGGGAAACACGACTATCAGCGTCAAGGAGGAGTTCATCAAACTGGAAAATGCTGCAAAGGAGGTTGGTATACGAATAAACGAAGATAAAACAAAATACATGACTACAACAAGAACAGAACGACGAGACAGGATAGGACAGAACGTGACAATGGACAACTATAATTTTGAAAGGGTCCATCAGTTTAAATACTTGGGAGCTACGATCACCTCTGATAACAACATAACACAAGAGATTAACAACAGAATACAAGGAGCCAATCGCTGCTGTTTTGCGCTACAAAAAATAATGAAATCAAAAAATGTAACCCGCCGTACAAAAATAGCAATCTACCATGCAGGCATAAGACCTATAATGACATATGCATGTGAAACATGGACGATGACGAAACAAAATGAGAACCGACTGAAAATAGCAGAACGAAGAATTCTTAGAAGGATATATGGACCAGTCAAGGACAACGCCACACAGCAATACAGAATTAGAACTAACAGGGAATTACAAGAACTATATAACCAGCCAGATATAGTGAAAATAATAAAGTCAGAGAGATTGAGATGGGCCGGCCATGTTAAAAGACAAGATCAACGTGTCGTCAAGATGGTATGGGAAGAGACCCCCGTAGGAAAGCGGCCGCTGGGAAGACCAAGGATGAGGTGGAAAGACAATATTGCGGCGGATTTACGAAGCCTAAATATCCAGCGACCAGAGGAACTTATGATGGACCGCAGCAAGTGGAGGCAAATTGTAAAGTCAGCGAAGACCCACCCTGGGTTGTAGGCTAGAGAGAGAGAGAGAGACATAAACGAGAAGGTGCATACAAAGATATGCCAAATCCCTTAGTGGATTGACCGTGACATGGGATTGTTTTGACTGGGACTGGCTGGTCAGAGGCGATTGTAAATTTTTAAAAACTTAAAGGATGTTATTTAAAAAAAATCAGAATCAACTTTGCCTCCTTAATAAAAACTCTAGACTAAACTTCTAGAACTTACAAAAACAACCCCTGGTGTTTTATCAACATATTCTTCTTAGTCATAAACACTTCAAGTGATTAATCGCTCGAGAGATTCACTCGATTATTAAAATCTCTCGAGTATCAAGTATTCGATTATTAAAATCATCGGTCTTTTCCAACACTATTTATGATACCAATCTGTTTTAAATTTATTATCATTAGTCCTTATTAAAAGAATGTCAAGAACTGTAATTTTGAGTGGAAGCTATTAAATGTGGAAAGTAATATGTAGATTTGATCAGCTGATACACATGTCATAATATCATCAACATATCGTTTGAAAAAGATAATTTAGATGGCAGTTCTTTAATGCAATAAAGATTAATCACAGAAAATAATATTTTTAGTTATTTAATTGTCACTGCAAAGTAAATATTTTTAAAATAACAAAGCGTCTTCTAACAAGAATAAAGAATATCCATCAGTAAAATTGTTCCTACTGTCGATGTCGAAAGAAATTAATTTTGCTGTTACGGGTAGAAAATATTCTACCCCAGCTAAAATAACCGTATCAAAGATTTTTTAGCTAGAACTTTTGTCAGTGGCGTAACTATATAAACGGGGGCCCCAGACAATTCCTCAGAAGGGGGCCCTTACCAGGGAAATATGTTACATTATTTCACCTGCTGAAATAATATTTAAAGCTTAGAATTTTAAAGGGAGGTATCCCGTATAGCACCAAATTCCCATTACATTCCCGCGGGAACTTGACGGGAATGTCACTGGAATCCAGCGGGTTCCCGTTTCCTTCCCATAAGGTTCCTAATGTCTCAAAACCGGGAATTCCATTCAATATTACGGGAAGCGAACAATAGTCGAAGGGGAATCGAGCAGGAAAAAAATTGTGATGATTCTCGAACGATACAAAAATAGGGTGTTGGAACAAACCTAATATATGCATGTCCGTGATGGCGCGCAAATTTGAAATTGAGAACACAAAAAAGGAAAAATATAAAGGGTAGATAACGAATATGAAAAACTGAAAAATCAGCTTTTTCACTAAAAACTTTTATTTGATCGTTTCAATTTTACAAAAAGTCAACACAGCAATATAAAAAAAAATTTTATTTTTTTTTTCGTTTATCACTTTTGGGGGCCCCTGATGATCGGGGCGCCGAACAATCTAACCGGCCAGACCGACGGTAGTTACGCCACTGACTTATGTCAGTATAGAAAATGACATAGTATTTTTTAATACGAAAATTTTTTTTTTGCGTACACCGAAGTCTACTATGCATCTGTTATTTTAAAGTAGGCCCTGAATTTACCTCTACACGTTCAAGTCAATGTCTAGAACTTGTTTACCCTAAAATGTAAGATTTACCTTATTTAAATATTTATTTAGTTAGTTATTTAGATTGTAGGGAACTTGTCTTGTGGTATTTTCCAATCGAAATACTTACTTGAGTCAATTTCAATTTACGTCATGAAATTTTATCGAAAAAGTGTAATGGTGCTGCTGTCTGTTTACACAATGTTCTTGTTGTTTTAATTTCCTAACTGACATTCAATTAGAATGGTTTTGACACTGTCTTTAAGATTTTAAGTGCAGCGAGCCGTTTAAAATATAATGACATGAACTTATTGGCCTTTTTTTACTCTGGAAAGCAATTTACGTAATACTTCTTAAAAAATTTGTCCCACGAGGTCAACAGCTACTCGTTTTGTTTTAAAAGAATTAGCAGTCGATAACTAATTTTGCCTCTTCAAAAAACTAAGTTTTTTAATTTCTACAGCTTGTCCCATTGTTGCCAAGGGGTATCTTCGAAATTGTTAGTGCTATCAAAAAAGTAACTTAATGCTCTTTTCGGGTCAAACTTAAAATGGTAAAATCAAAATTAGAAAATTTTCGCTCGCTTAAGAGATACAGGGGAAAATAAAAAAATTGACACTATCTAAATTACCCTATATATTCTTAGTTAAAAGAGATACAGATAAATATTTCATGTATAAGTTTTTGAAATGATTGTTGAATAAGCTGGCGTGTTAAGAATAAGTATACAGCGTGAGGTAAAAAGTGATCGGATCTAACCTCATTTTTTTAAACGGAACACCCTGTATATTTTAATCTACAAAGTTAGCATTTTAAATTATCTTTTCATCTATATAACACACAATGGATAATATTGGTTTTCTAGGCGATTTATTTAAACTTTATTACTTTAAACTATAGTAGGCCATGAAATAAAAGCTATATCCTATGTTGATATTATAGTTGTTATTGACATTTAATGTCAATTTCATTTTTACCTATTCATTTGTGAAAATTACTTATCAACATTTTGGAAAATTTGATATATCAGTTTATATTGAATATAGAAAAAACGAAGAAATGGCTCAAAATTTATATTTTGTTCGCTATCCGGAAAGACGGTGACCGTTTAAGGACAAATTCCGACGACAGGAACATAATTTACGATTATACGACTCGCTTACTATGCCATCAAAAACTTATAGTAAAGGAAACAAGGAAAATGAAGAATAGTTTAAATAAATCGCATAGGAAACCAATATCATCCATGGTGTGTTATATATTTAAAAAGAGAATTTAAAATGCTACCTTTCTGGTTTAAAATATACATGGTACTCCATTTAAAAAAAATTAGTCCGATAACTTTTTTACCTGACCCCGTATACTTATTCTGAAAATGGCAGATTATTCAACAGTCATTATAAAGAAACTTCTATATAAAACGGTTGTGTGTGTGTATCTCTTTTAACTAAGAAAATATAGGGTACTTTAGACATTTTTTGATTTTCCCCAGTATCTCTTAAGCGATCGAAAATTTTCAAATTTTGATTTTACCATTTTAAGTTTGACCCGAAAAGAGCACATGACACCCAAATTACTTTTTTGATAACACTAACAATTACGGAGACGAACAAACCCTATAAAAGTGTCGAAAATGGGACACCCTGTACATTAATAATGCATAAGGTAAGGGCCCCAGTGATTGACCGCGTCCTAATTATTGACCGCTTTTTCAGTTTCTTGCCCAAAATAAAGATATGGTAAATATTTAAGGTCTCCTGATATTCATAGTGACTTCTATAATACACTCGACATACCAGAAACAAAAAGTTGTAGGGGTAAGTGTCTCTGAATCTATTTGACATTCAGTTAAGTAACAGCTCTACTTGCATAGCGAAGCCATCGTCGAAAGTCCGCCATTTTTACCTAAGCAACTTGCCATTGAATAATAGTGATTTACAGTGAACACATTCAATAGCTTAGTATTTAAACATTTAAAGGTAAGTTAAAATGATTTTCTTTTTAATTATATATTTATCGAACAAGCGTGTTTCTTTGATATATTGAGAAAATTGATGGTCAATTACTAGTACAAATATTTTGTTGTGTAATCTAGTAATTGACCTATAGGTCAATTAATAGTACAATACAGTGGATTTTTATTTTAGTTCTTGAGAAATAAGTATATATTTAATTTAACTAACAAACGTGGTACAATATGTATTAAATGTTAACAAATTCATGGACTAGTATTTGACATATAAAAAATACAAGTATTTCATAGATATTTGAATATTTTGTAAAGGGTCAAAAACTGAAGCAAATCTTAAGACAATAATTGGTGCTCCAATGCGGTCAATAACGAGTTATTGTTAACAAATTTAAAAAAACTTAATATTACTATACATAATATTGTCATTTTTATAGTTAAGATTTTTTTTTGTTTAAAATCAAATTTATTTAAGGGCCTACATTCAGTTGACCTATTTATTAAAGTATGGAATTATATGAAATCGCGATAAAAACGACTAGGTCAATTATTAGAATGTGATAGAGGTCAATCACTAGATCTTGATATTTTCTTTCCTTTTTTTAGAAAAATGGCACCAACAAAGCAACCTGCTTATTCCAAAGAGAATTTTAAAAATGCAATTGATGCAGTTCAGAACGGGATGAGATATTATCGCGCAGCGCAATTATTTAACGTCCCAAAAACTACATTAATCTATAAAAAAATGGAAAAAATTCCAATAGACAGAAAAATGGGTCCAGAGACATACCTTTTTAACGCGGAAGAGAAATTATTGGTAAACTGGATCTTTCGATATATGCAAGATCATGCTGTAGTAAAATATGACGACCAATTTTATCCTGGGTTAGTCCTCGAAAACGATAAAAAGAATAAGAAACTCAAAATTAAGAAATGTCAGAATATAACAAATAGAGTTTTATTTATTTTAAATATAATTATTATGCTGTTTCAATTTTTCAAGTCATTTAATTAAGTTAATTTGGGTTGTATTTATTTGTAAAATGTAAAAGCTAGTTTTTTCTTGTTAATTAAATATTTCTATCTAATTAATGTTAATATTAAAAGGTCGAACTTCCCTATCTTTTTTTATGTACTCTTTGTATTGTAATGATGTTTTACTCAAAACGGAGATATTTACTAGTGAAAACGTTTTAAAGTCCATAAATAAACACAATATTATTATGCAAGTTCATTAAATTTAATTTTGGGATTTTACTTATTGGTCAATTACTAGGACTTCTATGGGTCAATCATTGCAACAATTACTTTTTACAACGGTCAATAACTAGTACATTTGGTAGTTATATTACATTTATTATTTTTACAAATTAAAAAATAACATTTTCAAGAAACTAACAATTTTTCCAAAAAATAGACAAGTAATTATATACCTACAATTTTTTAAAATTGGATTTAAGTCATATTCAACCCTGTTACAAGATTTTTAATTTTACACTATGCCTTAATAGGTCAATTATTGGGGCCGTTACCTCTTATAACATTTTTATGGGCCGCTTTTGTGAAGAAATTAACTTACAACGGCGTATGAATGTGATAACTAGTTGACGTATAGGCCACGTTCATATTTATTCTAAGGCGTCGTTAAACCTTAGAGCGATCTAATATATTTTATACAGAGTGTTCCTTAATGACGTGCTCATACACACGCTCGAGCGGTTAGTCACTTAAAATTTTTATTACTAAGAAGAATGTATTGATAAAACACTAGAGGTTGTTTTTGTAGGTTTTAGAAGTTTAGTCTAGAGTTTTTATTGAGAAGGAACAGTTGATTCTGATTTAAAAAAAATTACATCCTTTAATTTTTTAAAAATTTACAATCGTCGCGATGAATCGACTAAGGGATTTGGCATACGTTTTTTATATGCACCTTCTCGTTTATGTGCCTTTAACAAAGACGTATGTCGTGTCAGCCTTCTTAACGTCAAAGTCGAACGTCGTCAATCGGCACATTTCGAGTACAGCGCGGCGTCGAGCGAATATCGGGTATCAAGTAAAAGGTAACGATTTTATTTTCGATTTTTCGCTTGAATTTATAACTAGAGTAGTATTTCCTATCGAGCGAAAAACTGGTCGAATATACGAGAAGTTTTTTACCGCCAGCGATTACACTAGCAAGCAGCACATTTCGATCGGCGTCAAGCGAAGCTCGGGTATCGAGAGAAAGGTAATAAGCAACAGCGACGATTTTCGCTTGAATTTTTAACTCGAGCAGTTTTTTTAATAATAAAGCGATGTCGGTTATTTCAATAATCGAGTACTCAAGTGGTTTTTCGCTCGAGCGATCACAACACTATTAATTATGTCCACAAGACTTAATCTTTTTGCTACACGGGCTGAACTTTTTTGTTACATTTTTGTGTTTTGTATATAGGATATATAGTTATGGTGCATGTATTATAGCTAGTATAAAAATATTCTATTCATCCACCTGTCAATGCAATTTTGCAGATGTATTTTATTAGCACCAGAAAGTGATACGTCCTAAAATACAGGGTGTCCGGTAAACACCTACTTGTTTCTCGGGAGCATACAGATGAGATCAAAATAAACCTAATTTGTCATCGAAAAAAATTTCTAAGCAGAGCTCCACAGGGGTACCCAGCGATTTTCTATTTTGGCTCTAACTTTTTAACCGACATGTATAATTTAATGGGATTTTAATGTTTTATTGAGGCCATAAAGAGTTATTAAACCATATTACAATAGATATTTTACATCGTCAGGGAAGTGGCAACTTGCCACAACACTCGGTGGGCCAAAATTTTGACCGGTGGCATTTGACAGAGCTTAAAACTGATTTTTAAATACTTTGGTCATCCCTCTTTTAAAAAAAGACTCTTAATTTATTGCGCTAATACTAGCGGTTTTCGAGATAAATCTGTTTTTATGCGAAACACTCCAGAGTTACTAATGATAAACACAAGCAGGTAAAAATAAGATTTAGGGGAGACAGGGGAGCATTCGGCCATGAAGAAATTTTTTTCGATTTTTAACTAATTTTGCTCATAAAACGATAACCAAGCTACCTTATCAGTAATACGAGATACTTAGCAATGTATTACATCACAAATATTTTTTAAATATGGAGTTTCAAAAGAAAAAAATAATTTCAAACATCAGATAAAAAAAATGACCGATTGCTCCCCTTCCCAAGAGAGCATCCGGCCATCATAAGGGGAGGAAGCAGCCAAACAACGTATCTGGTAAATTTATAAAGCTAAACAAAAAATAAATAAAAATCTAATCTAAAATTATCAAATAGACTGTTTAAAGTTATTTCTTCATGTCGAATTAACATAAACAATTAATATAACAAACACCAAACCCACTAAACTAATTTATTACTTGGGCTCAGTTACCAATAAGTGTTTGTTTGGTTTGTTCGGTTTATAACAAAAATGATGGCACGCGGCAGTTCTAGCAGTTCCAGACTAAAGAGGAATTCATTTTTCTAATAATATGTCTATTATTTAGCGTATTTAGTTAAGTCGTCGATTCAGGGGAAATAAAAGGTTGTAGATAGGCTTTTTATCTTAAGACCTTAATTCTTGCGATATTCTCGTTTATTATGCTTAAAATTTGCACAACAAAACTAACCAAAGGATTTTTTACTTTAAATTTTAAAAGGACAAAATATTCCTGACTTTGCTTCATTTCATTAAGATCATTACTAGCATCTTCATCTAAATAGTTTAAGTTTGTTTATTGTCTCTTAATCCAGTCCTTGTCTTCTAATTCAGGCTTAATAAATAAGTCTAGTTTTGGACAGTTTTTTTTTCTTTCCTATTCGCGCCGGATTTCGTTTAATCCGTTCTTTTCTGACGTGTCAGTGTAAACTCTTGAGAGTCCAGGTTTTCGATTACTGGCCACTGGCCGAATGTACACCAGGTCTATATGGATGAATGCTCCCCAGCGACCAAAATATTTTAAAACGTCATAATATTAACTAATATTTATAGCTGTTAAAATAATCCAGGAATAGAAACGGCAATATATAAGTACGATTTAATTACAAAAAATTAAATTAAATTTAAAGAAAATATTGGGAAAATATCTAAAGAAAAAATCTTCCCTTGAAGTCCGTTTTTAAGAAGGTTCTTTTGTTAAAACCACTCTGATGCACTAATAACGTGTTTAGTATAATTCAGGTTGCGCATAAGAATGTTAGTAAAATTATCTTCCTTGATAATCGCGGGAGATGTAAATAGATTTTAAAATAACTTAGGTGACTGAATGCTCCCTGTGGCCGAATGCTCCCTTATCTCCCCTAGTTTGTTTTAAAATTCTAAACTATGACTCTAATTTTTTTAAATACACAAACAATAAATTATTCATATATTATTGCTAAAATATTAGTTTTGGCCGATAAATGAAATTCTCAACGTTATTTTTAGCATTAGTAACTTGCTGCTAAAACTGCATGTTTTATCGCAATAAATTTAGAGGCTCCTTGGAGATATGACCAAAGTATTTAAAAATCAGTTTTCAGCTCTGTCAAATGACAGACGTCAAAATTATGGCCCAAGGAGTGTGGTGGCAAGTCTGTTCCCGACCTCCATGGCTTCACGGCTCTTTATGGCCTCTATAAATTATTAAAATTTTAGTAAATTATACAAGTCGGTTCAAAAGTTAGAGCCAACAAAGGAAACCGCTGGGTACCCCTTTGGGGCTCTGTATCTCAGTTAAGGGCACTTTAGGAATTTTTTTCTATAACAAATTAGGTTTATTTTGACCTCCTCTGATTGCTCCCGAAATATTAGAACACCCTCTATATTAAACCTGGTATATCGACGCATACAGGGCATCGATTCTCGAAATGCAATAGAATATTACATACCCTGACTTATCTCTCCCTTATATTTTTGAATGAAATAGAAACGGAAATGACAAGAGAAAAAAAGATTTGCTTGAAAAAAATTGAGAAATTTACAAGTTACTATTGCATTAAATCTTCTTTCTCGTCTTCTAGACGGAAAAAACAAAGATTTTTTGTCAATACTACTACAATAGTGGAAATGTTACCATAGTTCGTTTAAATAAATGATTCGATAGGTTTCCAGGACTGAATTGTCACGGTTTCTATTGGTTGGCCTCCAGGATCTCCACACCTAACACCACTAGACTTTTGTTGACGGGGCTGGCTCAAAAATGAATTTTACATAGTATAACTCACGAACACAATGATTAAAGAATGCTAATATTTGAAACTTTATTTATTTGTAATTATACAAAAAAAATCGGGTAAGGACATATTATGAATTTTTTACATTATCTTTACTTGTACGATACACACTTATAATATTTATTATTTTTTATTCTAATATTTACTATTTTTTATTTTAATATTTAATATTTTAATATTTAATATCTTAATATTTACTATTTTTTATTTTAATATTTAATATTTTAATATTTACTATTTTTTATTCTAATATTTACTATTTTTTATTTTAATATTTAATATTTTAATATTTAATATTTTAATATTTACTATTTTTTATTTTAATATTTACTATTTTTTATTCTAATATTTATTATTTTTTATTTTAATATTTATTATTTTTTATTGTAAAATTTATTATTTTTTATTGTAATATTTATTATTTTGTATTTTAATATTTATTCTCTTTTATTCTAATATTTATTATTTTTTATTCTGATATTTATTATTTTTTATTTAATTTATTATTTTTTATTTTAATATTTATTATTTTTTATTTCAAAATTTATTATTTTTTATTGTAATATTTATTATTTTGTATTTTAATATTTATTATTTTTTATTCTAATATTTATTATTTTTTATTGTGATATTTTTATTTTTTATTTTAACAAACCCGTACTAAACCTGTACACAGGGTATAACAAATTCGGCTTTCACCATTGGAATTTCAGGAACAGTACGAGATACGTTGTCGCGTAAGTTGCGTTACAATTATATACAATTCAAATCAATCAAAAGTAAATACAGGTCCAACAATAAATTCCATTCTCTCATCGCTACTTTTTATTCTCCATAAGATGACATCATCAGATCTTCAATGCGACTTTTCGTCTCTGGGTCACCATCATCAACTTAATTTTTTTAAATACGGGCCTGGATTTTTTGTTTAAATTATGAAAGACGAAGTAAATCTACGTTCAGCGGTATACACCACTTATGGGCTTTCCCACGTTTTGTTCCTTAAATTGACCATCTTCATTAAAATACCCCTAGTACGTTCTTGCAATTTACGTTTGTTTCGAAGAAACTGAAGTCTTTTAAATTATTATTCTATCCTTAATCATTATTATTACATACTACTACATTTAAATTTCAAACTAATGGTTTTATCAAATTTCTACTTAGTGTACGTACTTAAAAGTGATTTATTTTATTAATACAAATAAAATTTGACTTCAAAGCCCACCACACAGACTTTAAAACAGACAGCTTGGAATTAAATCCAATTTTTTTGGTAAAAAAGTAATTTACAGGAACGTACTAGACCAGGGGTTGGCAACCTTTTGAGACGGAAGAGCCAAAAGTTATAATTTACACAATTTCTCACTTTTTAAAGAGCCACTAACGACCACAATTTGATATCGAAAGAGACACAACTTGACATCGAAAGAACCTTATGCGGCTCGCGAGCCGCAGGTTGCCGACCCCTGTACTAGACATCTCTTCGACAAAGTCAGGAAACCATGAAAACCGAAACACA
Organism: Barypeithes pellucidus; assembly: GCA_963991005.1. Classification (NCBI taxonomy): domain Eukaryota; kingdom Metazoa; phylum Arthropoda; class Insecta; order Coleoptera; family Curculionidae; genus Barypeithes; species Barypeithes pellucidus. The sequence goes on along the minus strand of OZ022556.1, from coordinate 29,144,841 downwards.
AAATTTTAGATTTTTCCAAAATATTTTGGAAACTCCTGTATTTATTTTTGATTTTATGCAGCATATTATTGGGCCCATAATTACACAACTTTGCCCCGATTTAACTGCCTTCGTATTTCTTACCATTTCCGAAATCCCAATGGTGAATGACGAATTTGTTACAACCTGTATAGGTATGTATATTTGTAATATTTAATAATAATATTAAAATAATTTCATAATCATAGGTATGGGTATAGGGGTAACAACATATGGTAAGTTACATTTATATGCATCTATATCCAAAAAAAAATTAGAATTAGTTGTATTACGGTCCGGTTCATGGCCCGCAACCACGATAACCTGTCAACCCAAAACAGGGGCTGTCGGGCCGCGCCGGCGTCTCCGGCGTCGTTGGGGTGTGGCGGGCGCCGACACCGCGGCCGTCACAGTAGGTTACGCGCCCCCGAGTCCCCGAGACCGTTGCGTAACGACTACGCAGAAGAAGACGTTTAACGGCCTCGAGTTCGTGGCCACCGCATCGCGACGCCGTTCCTGGGGGGAAGAAAAGGCCGGTAAGTTCAAATTTGATCTGATATTTAGGTTAGGACGTTCGCGTGTGTGGGGATACGGGGGGACGGAGTGAGCACATGGGGTTGGAGGGGTAACGCGCATGTCACGAGCTCACAAGTAAATAGCATTGAAATTAATGTTCGTTTTAAATGCACAATTAAAAAATATTAATTTCATTTGGCTTTTTAATGGTCGAATCTGAACATTTTGATATTTATCTCTCAAAATCGTCTGTCCAAATATAACTTGCATAAAAATATTGGTTTCAATAAATATAACAGTTATAACCTCAAAAAGAGACAAGAAAGTTATAGAATTTTATGAAATTCTCAGTAGTTTACAGAAAATTGGGCTGAGAAAATCGCTAGTCTTGATTATTTTATCTATAAAACGGGATATCTGACAAAAACAGGAAAGTTGGAAACAATTAAAAATTATATAATGCTTCATTTTCGTTTCGTACACGTCAAAAATTTGCCTGAAATATTCTCGTTTCGTACACTTAATTAATTAACCCATTTTTGGCTTTTCGCTTCGTACACCGACCATTGCGATGGTCTGGTTATCGGGTAGCTATATAGGTAGGTATGTAGGCAATTCTATAGCTAAATGTAATATTTATGAACATAAAACACTTTGTTACTTTTTTTCGTATAACTTTATATTCTAATAATTTTAGTTCTATGAATAGGGTTGTATTTGTATGTTTTCATATCTTTTATTATAGATATTTACATTAAAGTAAACTCCTAATCAAGTTTTACAATATATACTATTGAAGATTTAACATCTCAACAATTTTCATTTTTTACGTAAATACTCGCTCAATATTTTGCTCAAGCAGCAGTCCAAATGAGTGTATTTTTTAGAACGTTTCGATGTAGAGATGTTTAGGTTACATTACTGCTGTACGATATCGTAGTAATGCACTTCTTCTGTAAGTACTTTGAAGAGTTCGAATATACGATTTCGATGCCTGTCACTCAGCCTAAAAAATCACGGCATCTCAACAGATGCATAAAAGCCCACATTTAGAACAATGTGTTTAGGAAACGCCGCGATTTTTTACGACTAGCGAAAGTCGTCAAAAAAACATGTCCATTAAAGTCCACACCATTTGGATCATCATAATGGTCGGTGTACGAAACGAGAAGTCGAAAATGGATTAATTAATCAGGTGTACCAAACAAGAATATTTCATGTAAATTTTTGAGGTGTGCGAAACGCGAGGATACGAAACAAGAAGACACCATTATATAAACAGTTCTTCATGAAAACATTGAACCTTATTATAATGTCTGTCACACTTAAGAAATTAAGTTTATTGTCTACAAATAATGTTTATTGTACATAATATCAATGACAGTGGCGGCTCGTGACCTATAATAGAGAGGGTTCATAAGTAGGGTGAAATTATTTTTAAAAATTTATTTTTGTGTAACGACCAAACAATTACTTCCTAGGCGTTTTAAATGTAGAAAGAAAAGAAGTAATAAGAAAATGCGTTAGGTAAAGCATATTTTTATTTATTTTTTAATTTTAGACAAGGACTACAACTTTTTTGAAATTAGAAAGGTTTTCTTAGTGTGTATAGTGCTTAAACGTAAAGTCCATTCTCCGGTTCTCAATTGTAGAAAATTGATCAATAACAGCCTCATTAAAGTTTAGAATACACACTATAAATTTTTTTTCATATATTTAATTCTTAAACTTTCTAATAAAGTCCCTAGATTTACCCTTTGTGGTCTGCGTTAAATTAATTTCGGGTTTAGGTCTTCCCGCATTCTTCACTTCAATTTTTTGCTCCCAATTCAAAGGGCTAAAGGTATTTTTTAAATAGTCCACCGTCAAACTATTCATTTTCACTTAATAAATATATAATATTAAAATATTAAAACATACACGCTCGAATTTCTAACTAGATGCACGAACAGACAACGGCGCGGCGCACACTAAAATTGTGCGCCTTTCCCTTGTTAAATCGCCCTAGCCCCGCTATCCCCCGCCCGCTATCTCCCGCCACCTGCTGCTACAGAGAAACTGCATTATGCCCCGCCTACTTAATCGCACATGCGAGCAAGTTCGTCATAATCGTCATTAACCTCGACCGAGGCACGGTTGCCGGATCGAGAGCCTACAGTTTGGTTGACAGTAAAATATTAGGGAGGGTCGGACTTTATACGATAATTGACGGTACGATAAAATATTAGGGAGGGTCGGACTTTATACGATAAATAATATTCAATGAATATAAATTAATATTTTTTTTTATTCGTTTTGGGGGTGCACGTGCGCATGTGTTCCTGTGAAAGAACCGCCACTGATCAATGATAAAGTAAAAAATGTACATGGTATAAAGAATGGTCAGAACAAGATATCCTTTTGGTTTAAATAAATTTAATATTGGTTCCAAAAAATTTAGTTCATGAATACAATTAATAATTTTGATTTGTAGTAATTTTTAATATTGTGGCACATGCAGATCCCAAAACTGAGATTAAATATTGAAATTTTGAGTAATCAATGGAAAATAAATGTTTTTTAAAATATTTTAAACGTGTATACCGAGTGGTGCGTCCGGTCAGGACATATATTATTTCGCATGTAAATTACGAGGTGGTCAAAAATATACTTAAAATTTTTAAAGACTACAATAAGAATACTGACCTTATTCAATTTAAAGTGTATTTCCCTAGTAATTTAGGAGTTATTGTACAAAATGTATTTTTAGAATGATAAACTGGAAAATACGGACACCAGCAAATAAATAAAAAAGATAGTACGCCACTGACATTTTTCCATGTGGATATATTTTCTGATTGGCCTGGTCAATTCTCCATGAAAACGGTGTGGTGGAACAATTGAATAACTTTTCTAACTAAAATTTGTGGTTCTATATCCTATTAACACATTCCAAAATTGAAAATAATATCTAAAGTACTTTCGGAGATATTAAAAAATAAAAATTCAACACAATGTAGCAAAGAATTTAAGCCGTTGCGGACATAATATATTCATATGAACTTTTCTTAATAAAATTACCTTACAGTTACACCCTGAAATATTAGCACGTCATTAAGGAACACCCTATATTGTGGGCTTATTAAAAAACTTCTAAAGAACTGATTCAAATGGTATCATTAAAACTTGTACTAATATTATTTAGTTTATGAACTAAAATATTACTTAATGGAGTTGCGTTAAGATTAGTGTTGCGATCGCTCGAGCGAAAAACCGATTGATCACTCGATTATTGAAATAACCGACATCGCTCGATTATTAAAAAAACCGCTCTAGTTATCTATTCGGGCGAAAACCGTCGCCCGTCACTTATTATCTTTCACTCGATACCCGAGCTTCGCTTGACGCCGGCGGAAATATACCGCTGTAGTGTGATCGAGTTAAAAAGCTGCTCGTATATTCGAACAGTTTTTCGCTCGATAGGAAATACTCTAGTTATAAATTCAGGGAAAAAACCGAAAAATATCGCCGGTTACTTGATAGACGACCTTCGGTCTACGCGCCGCGCCATCCTATTGGCGACGTTCGAGTTTGACGCTGAGCAAGTACACGACATACGTCTTTCTTAAAGGCACATAAACGAGAAGGTGCATATAAAAAAGCATGCCGAATCCCTTAGCGGAGTCATCGCGACATGCATTTTGAAAAGTTTTGTTTTAACTGGCTAGCCAGCGGAGTAGTTTAGGTCTCCGATTGTAAATATTAAAAAAATTAAAAGATATAATTTTATAATTTTTAATTACTATAAAGACGAGAAAACTTCTCAAAAATAACATAATAATAGAAATTGTTAATGAAAAATAACAAAACCAACAAAATGGTTAACAAAATATATAGAAAAATTCGTTGGTAATCTTATAGTAAACATTTTTAAATCTAAACAGGAACTTTTTAATATTAAACTCAAGAAGACTTCTTAAAAATAGCATACATTATAGAAAATATTAATGGAAAATAAGAAAACGAGCAAAATAGTTAACAAAACATCGGTATCGACAAATTTTTAGGTAATTAAAAGCAAGCATTCTTAATTTTAAACAGGAACTTTTAGGTAACTATGAATACATGAGTACATGAATTTAAAAAAATAATAACCAATTTTCTTATTTTGCCAGTCGCGTAACTAAGCCTAAATATTTGAAGTGAACACAGTGGGCACCTGATAATTTAAAGTGGAAAGAAGTTGACAAGCTATTTTAAATATCTACTTATTTTATGCTCGTAGATTGAGGAAGATGTGAAGAAAAATAACTCTTGGTAATACTTTTTGTTCGGGTTAAAAACGCACAATAATAAACCTAACAATAAATACATATTTGGTTTATTTTTTGCAGTTTTTTGTTTGGTATCGAGACACGTGGTAAAAATTCATTATTCATAAATAAATAAATTTCTGTAATTCTTTAGCTAAACCTGTGCCCAACCGTAGTTACGTGCCTGCTAAATACCCTACCTGATCACATGTAAACGGCTAGACTGCCGGTGGAGCAGTCGGTGACGTCATCGCTTGGTGAATTGGAATTTCAAGCGATTCACTCGATTATTAAAATCGCTCGAGTATCAAGTACTCGATTATTAAAATCATCGGTTTCTCCCAACACTAGTTAAGATCCACCCGAAGAGATACGAAAGGTTAACAAGGAACAGAAGATGCCTAAATAAAAAATTAATAGATTTATTTTTTACGTCCACTCTATTAAATCGCTTTTTGTACGAGATGTTATTATAGTTTAGTGTGTTAGAAATTGATCAATACTCTTCCTTACGTTTTATTAGAATAGCTGGATTAAGTTTTTGACAAGCTCTTTATTGAGCTCCACAAGGCATGTTATTTGAAAATTTGGGGTGAAGATGGCCGGAGGTTAGCAGTTAGAATATATACCTAAATTGTGTCAATTAATCTAGTGTTGCCAGTTTGGACAATATGTAAAAGTAGGATAATTGTATAAAAATAGCCTGATTTTCTATAAAAAAATTCGAATATGTTTTCACAAATGCATATGCAAATGCAATATACAGGGTGTTCCAGAATATGTGGGCATTCTCTCGGGTTCAGATAGAACACTTAAAAATAACAGGAGAAGTACCTATAAATTTTTCTTCCTACGGCCTCGCCTACGAAGATACGGGCCCATAACGGACGTCCCTGAAATCGTTGTTTTTTAAATAATTTTTTAAGTACTAGGTGTAATTTAATAATTTTTTAGTGTAATGGTTAGTAGATGAGTCTCCTTAAAATTCGGGTGTGTTTATTTCAAACACACATGGCTTGTTTAGTTTGCCAGGGACGGACTAAACGTAACCCAAAAATGTTTTTTTTACACCCTGTATGATGAAGAAACGACAATAATATTTTTGGATACACTAAACTTTAAGCTGAAGAAAGGTACTCTTGATCAATGTCGATAAAATGAACCGTTTTCGAAAAAAACATTTAAGAAATACATTAAAAAATGCATGTCTTCATATTCAGTATACGTAAATTTCATTACTAAGTTAGTAACTAGTAACACAAAGGAGAAAAAGCGCAAATTTCAAGACGCTACCATAAACTTACACTGGCATAAATATTCTTATTTAAATCGGTACATGTGAAAAATACCATAGCAACAATGAGGGAATTTTATGAACATAAAACAACAACTAATGCAAGAAACCATATTGAACAAAGATATTTTTTTTTTCCGAAAACATTTCACTTTATCGACATTGATCAAGAGTACCTTTTTTTCAGCATAAGGTTTAGAGTATGCAAAAATATTATTGTCGTTCGTTCATCATACAAGGTGTACAAAAAAAAACATTTTTGTGTTACGTCTAGTCCGTCCCTGGCAAACTAAATAAGCCAAATGTGTTTAAAAGCGCGAATTTTAAGGAGACATCTATTAACCATTATACTAAAAAAATTTTAAATTACACTTAGTGCTTAATAAATTATTTAAAAACTACGATTTCCAGGGACGTCCGTTATGTTCCCGTATCTCCGTAGGGGAGGCCGTAAGAAGAAAAATTTATAAGAACTTCTCCTGTTATTTATAAGTGTTCTATCTGAACCCGGGAGATTGCCCACATATTCTGAGACACTCTGTATATATAACATAAAAATAAAAATTGTGTAAAATTTTTGCAAAGGCCAGTTCAATCAGTATAAACACTGACAATATAAGACAGGACTGTTACAAGTAATAGGAAACTGGTTATAGTGACTGATTAAAATAACTCTATTCCAGTTATATGATTCAGAAGAGTAAAATTAGACATGTGACGGGCGTTAAATTATTAAAAAATCGATGCTATAAACCAAGATTTTTGTGACGATGATCTTTTGCGCGGACATGTATAATTCCTCTAATTAGATACTATAAGGAACCTATTAAAAAATTAACTGGTATTTTTGAGAGTATTTATTTTTAAAATCCGATTTGCTGAAAGTTGCCTGTAAAAAAATGTTGACCCAGATACATCAAAGTATCTGCACTGAAAAGATCAGCATTTTTCTAGAGAGTGACAATATTTGAAACAAATATATCTTTTAGTTCCCGTGATCTAGTAATAGGCCACTAACCGTGAATGATCCTGTATATATTTATATATGTACCCTTTTAATTTTTTATTGTTATTTATTAAACCATGAATGTCAATTTTGTACCAGGAGTAACAGGTTCAATATTTGATGTCAAATAAATGACCGTCACATCAATTTATCTCCGGTATAATTTTCATGCGTGACCGGTGTTACTGTGACCGGCGATACAAAAATGCACAAATTTGTGGATAACAGCTAATACAAGCTATGTCTTAAACTTTTTTAGACTGAAATGAGTATCTGTACTCAAGAGAATGACTTCGTGTGGTATTTTTTCCTTAATTAAGACTACTAGGTCTGAGTTAACCCCTAAAGAGCTTTACACAAATTTAAATACATACCGTCATATTAGGCCGATCTATAGTGGCGTTATTTATAAGCAATTTCTACCGTGACCGGCGATACATGCAGCTGAGGGGACAGAACTTCTGGTTAATAATTGCGTTAGAGAAACTAAACTGTTGATCTTTGAACATTATTTTTTCAATACAAATTGTAGTAGGAGTGTAAATTATTTATATATAAAAGTAACTTTAGTAAAATGACGTGAAATATAAAAGGGTAAAGTAAGAAATTATTGACTACACGTGACCGGCGATACATTTTTAAATTTGAATACTGCAGCTATAATCTAAAAAAACTTTTAAAATTGCTTTCTAATGCAGGAAGTAACATATATTTCGCAAATTATAATCGCTTCTACAGGCAAATAGTTTATTTTAGTAAGTTATATGCTAAGCACTGAAAGTTGCCTGTAAAACAATTTTGACCCGTCTATAATTTCCGGTTATACTTGTTTTTTTTTTAAATAGAACACCCTATGTATTACTCCATTTTTGGATTCTACGTAAGATTCTAGACAGATTTCGTATATCATGTCATATAACCATTTGTAATGTGTTTTTATATTTGACCAGATTTTCTGTACTTGTAATTCATCCAACAATGGAGCATGGAAGAATGATCTTTTCTTCATCCTCATTAATAAATTTTATTACTGCTTGTTAACTAATTTACTAGCATCGACTAATATATTTTAATAAGGATAGATATGCATTTCAAGATGAGAATAAATAAATTAACGTTGCGGTGAATTTTAATAAATAGGGGAGGTAGGGGAGCGTTCGGCCACAGGGAGCATTCAGCCACCTAAGTTATTTTAAAATCTATTTAGATATCCGGCATAGATTCAAAAGCATCACTCTGATTTTGGCATGTTAAGATAATTTTAGGAATGAATTTTTTTTAAAAATGTTTATTTATGTTTATCAGTTAAAACGATACCATTTTTTGAACCAAAAAAAATATTCTCAAGACATTTGTTTAAGATAACATTTTCAGTGTTGTATTTTGTTGGCGCTGGCCAAATTTTTCGGTTTAGTGTGTAAAAATGAATCGCCGAGTAATATCTGAAATTGATCGTGCAAGAATAGTAGCTTTAGTTGAGGAAGGTCATTCCCAAAGATTTGTTGATGAAAGAATAGGGGTTTTTCAAAGTGATGTATCTCGCATATGGAATCGCTATCTAGAGACCAATTTTGTGCGAGACAGACCACGAAGCGGTAGAAGGCATGTTACTAACGAACAGCAGGACCGCTATATTACGTTAACAATTCGGAGAAATCGTACTATGCCAGTCCCACAACATCAGAGAGATGTTATGCATGCAATTGGAGTTCGCGTATCCGTCTCTACACTAAGAAGACGCATTCTTGAATCCGGTTTAAGATGTTGGCGGCCAGTAAGAGTTCCCCAACTATAATATGACCACCGAGTTCGTCGACTGCAGTGGGCTGTAACGCATGTTCGCTTACCCGAAGAATTTTGGAAATCTGTCTTATTTTCCGACGAGACTAGGATTTGTCTGGTAAACGATAGTCGCCAGATTCGTATGTGGAGAGAACCAACAAGAGCCGCCCAACTTGCCCATGCTCGCCCCTTGTCTCCATTCGCGGGAGGAAGCGCCATGTTTTGGGCATAAATTATGTCTGACGGGCGTACTGAGTTAGTCCACGTTCAAGGCCTCCATATACCTGGTGTACATTCGGCTAGTGACCAGTAGTCGAAAACCTGGACTCTCAAGAGTTTACACTTTTACATCAAAAAAGAACAGATTAGAGGATATCGAGCGCGAAAAGGGAAGAAAAAAATAACCAAAACGAGACTTATTTAATAAACCTGGATCAAAAGACAATAAACAACCGATAAAGAAACTTAAATTAGTTAGGTGAGGATGTTAGAAACCGAGTAAAGTTACCTTATTGTGGAGAAGTTCAGTGAGGAAGATTTTGTTCTTGTAAAATTTAAAGGAAAAACGCGTTGGTTAATTTTGTTGGACAAATTTTAAGCATAATAAACGAGAACACCATAATAATTAAGGTCTTAAGATGAGAAGGTCTATCTACAACCTTTTATTTCCCCTTAAACAGCAGAGCTTTTATGAGAAAAACTAACTCCTCTGCAAAGGCTGGAATTGCTTTTTTGTTATAATTTTGTAACCCTCATTGTCAACTGAGTATAAATAATAATTTAGTTTAGTAAGGTTTGTTATTGCTTGTGTTAATTCCACATGAAGATATAACTTTAAACAAGCTATTTCATAATTTTAGATTTTTATTTAGTTTTTGTTTAGCTTTGTAAATTTACGACATACGTTGTTTGGCTGAATCCTCCCCTTTTGATGGCCGAATGCTCCCTTGGGATGGGGATCAATTGGTCATTTTTTACCTGATGTTAAAAAATTTTTTAAACTCTACATATATTATACAGTATGTCTACGGATGGGGTTTACAACAGGACAAATGGACTAAAAATTGAAAGATACGAAAAAAAAGTCACTCTTAAGAAACGTTTTTGCTTGTCTGGAAAATACTATTCATCATAAGAATTCAATTTTTTTATATAGGGTGGGTAAAATCTGCAAAAATGATATTTTTCTTAACATACTTTATTTTGAAAGATACGAAAAAGTCACTCTTAATAAACGTTTTTACTTGAATAATGAATAGGTGATACTTGTTGTCAATGTCTTTATTTAATGAAGTAATTATAATAATAATAATAATAAAACGAACATTTTTATTAACATGAAAAGAATACGATAACGATGTCATAATTCAAAAACTCCACCCCCATACTCGACACATTTTTCTAATTGCTTTCTTAAATAAGTGAAAGAATTTCTGATTTCTTCCTGAAATATCGATTGGACAGCCTGAATAATTCTGCCCTTCAGCACTTCAATATCATTTGGTATTGCGGTTGCAAAAACAATTTGTTTTAAACGGCCCTATAAAAATATATCGGCCAAGGTTAAGTCGGGACTTCTTGGAGGCCACAAAACTGGGCCATTCCTGCCAATCCACCTTGGACCAAATCTGCGGTCAAGCCATACTCTAACCTCACGAGCGAAATGGGCTGGACAACCATCTTGCTGAAAATACATATTTTGTCGAAAATTTAAGGGAAGATTTTCGAGTTCATCATTGAAAAATGTATCCAGCATTTCTAAATATGATAATCTATTGCACGTGTCATCGAAAAAATATGGCCCTATAATGCCATGGATGGATATCGCACACCACACGTTCACTTTTGTGAAATATTGTCTTTTCGTCATAATTCTGAATTCGGGATTTTCTAAAGACCAGTACCTAACGTGCTGGGTTGTAACGGTTCCATTTGTTGAAAATGTACTTTCATCAGAAAACATGATACATTTATAAAAATCAACATTTCCACTTAAAATTTTGCCTCCTATCCACAGGCAAAAATCAAGTCGTTTCGCGTCGTCTCCCTCTTCCAATCTTTGATTAAAGTGCGGTTTATACGGATACAATTTATTTTCTTTAAGTATCTTCTAAATTTTTTCTTCCAACTGAGTAACACGATTTCTAAGGGACGTCATAGGATTTTCTTCAACAGAATGAAGAACTAAGACTATAGCAGCATCATTATGGTTATATTTCTTCTTCTTTTTTTGAGGTCCAAAACCGAACAAGTTCTCTTGAACTTTTTATTAACTTGCAGATTGCCATCCTAGTTATTGGGATTCCTACAAATTTCTCGGTAAATTGTTCCATGACGTAGCGGTATGAAACTTGACCATCCCCATAATATTGTATTATAAAAAAACCTTTTTTCAGTAGATAGCATTTCTACTTAAATAAAAGCTTCATTAAATAAAGACATTGACAACAAGTACCTATCACCTTAAGTGTCATTATTATTTTAACTAGGTTCACCAGTCAGAGGTGTGCCAGAGAATACTTTTTGGAAAATAATTTTTACATAGGTAAACCTTTTAATGAATTGTTCTACTTCGGTTTGTTGTGTTGAAAACACATTCATTAAGAGTGACTTTTTTTCGTATCTTTCAAAATAAAGTAGGTTTACTCTTAAGCAAAATAACATTTTTGCAGTTTTTATCCACTCTGGATAAAAAAATTGAAGTTTGAATCGTATTTTCTAGACAAGCAAAAACGTTTATTAAGAGTGACTTTTTCGTATCTTCCAATTTTTAGTCCATTTGTCCTCTTGTAAACCTCGATCCGTGGACATACTGTATATATGTATATTAAAAAAATATTTGTGGCGTAATATATTGTTAAGTATCTCATATTAATGATAAGGTAACTTGGTTAACCTTTTATGAGCCAAATGAGTTGACAATCGCGAAATTTTTCTTTATGGACGAATGCTCCCCTGTCTCCCCTATGTATCATAAAATGTGGGTAGTGGGCACGAGTTGACTTTATGCAAACTGAAATCGAGCAGATGTTTGCCGTTTGCATTTCTTTTTATTTGTATTGAGCGCCGATAACAAAACTGATAACAATGTTTCATGGATAAACGTACTGTTTTAATTAAACGCGGTAGGTTTTTTACGCTCGCTTAGGCAATTATTTCGTAACTAATGGTATATTACAGAACGAATGTTGAAAGTGCTAGATTTCAAACGAGTAGGTATTTAGCACGAGGCACGAGTTTAAGAAAGTCTCTTTTACACAAGTAATGTACACAATTCTTGCTCCAAATACAGTTCCCAATTATTTGAACATTTTAGCTTACTTACTTGGTTATAAACAAAAATAATAGATTTTTTCCTATTTGCTTATGCTAATTTCTTATGTATTGTGTGTATATGTCGGCGTCAATTAGTGAAATCCGTCATTCCCAGAAATGCCTAGTCATTTCACGTATTGCCGGCAAATAGTGTAACTCGTGTACGTTTGGTACACCGTTTGCCTAAGAGTATCAGACATTCCCTGTAATGACGGAATTCTTTCAGTCAAACGCTGTACTTAACTAAATGATTTAAGTTACCCTGTTTGCCGGTTTTAGTCAATGATTGTAATTAGGACAGTGTTGCCAGTAGTGCATGAAAATAAGGTATTTTACATTAAATGGTTTGCAAATAACTGATTATTATCAGGAATTTCCTTAAAATTGAAAATAATTTTCTTACCTTCGTCAATTCCGTAATAATCCAAGGTTTTTTTTACTTTGATTGGAGTAATAGTCATTTAACTTCTTATAAAACAATTCTGAATGCTTCGAAATTTCATTTTCAAAAAAAAATCACTAAACAGGTGGTTTAGTTAAGTACCGCGTTTGATTTAGGCAAACGGTGTACCAAACGTAGAGAACTTTCATTTAGGAATTAAATAAAGCATACAAAATGGATGTATTCCTTCCGCTGATCTGCTGTCAGTTCTTAGTTTATCCTCCTTTCTGTTAGGCGCGCTACCATCGCCGGCCAGCGCCATTCGTGTAAAACTATCCTAGACCATTAAAGTTAAAAGAGCCGAACTGTTTATTTTTTAACTTCAACAAAAAAAAATTTAATTAATCTTAACATTAAATAAATACATATAATTTCAAGAAAATCATAAAACTCATAACTAAACCTTAATATTTATAGAGCTCGAGCTAAATGTCGTTAATTTGTCAATTATAAAAGTTTTACATATTTACTTAAAACAATATTCAAATTATTATTGCAACAAATATAATTACATAAATCGTATTAATTTATACTTACCCCGTAGGTATGGATATTTCATCTTTGACAATTGCAAAAATCGAAAATAAATCGCATTACTCAAGCACTTATTATGTTTAATGGTTTACCTAACCTTACCTTTTTTATATTTATCATAAAAAAAAACCATCAAAAATACTATGTAATTTTTTTTAATGTTCAATATTGCTCTAGTGCCCTTTACCCCATCCAACATCCTAATTTACTCCGAGAGGTTGATCGGATTTATTCGAGCATTATATGCATTAAAATGTAATATTTCAACTCTAGAGTTGAAATGCATTTTTTCGACATGTGACATTTTCTAGGGAAGTTAGCCCTGCTTTTTCTCTCATTTTCGTAGGTAGTCGTAGGAAAAGATTATTTTATACAAATGAGTTCGTAAAGACTACCATTCATTTGTATATACCATATGCTAAGGTACTCGAAGATATCCAGCATATCCCTGCCAGCAGAGGCACATCATATTGAAGTCAATATATGGTGATCAGTAGACAACAGTGAACCAAATATCTAAGACATAATAACGTCTCATAAATTACCGCAACGAGATTTTTTTACATCATACCAACGTCTTTTTGTCGTAAACTTACTTGGCTTAGTAACTGCCCTTGCATTAAATTAAATTCTCATAGATGGCGTTGCCTCTTCTTTTAAATTTCAAGAATTGGCCCCTTGATGAGCCCAAAAGGAGCGAAATAGCTATCATAATCTTCCTGAGCCAGAGTTATCCATATACAGGGTGTTACAAATTCGGCCTTAACCATTGGGATTTCGGAAACGAAGTCAGTTAAATTGGTGCAAAGTTAGTTACTTATGGATTCAATAATATGCCGCAAAAAATTAAATACAGAGACTTCCAAGATATTTGGAAAAATCTAACATTTTGCATCTCGGTTTTTAGTTTTTCCTGACTTTGTTCGAAGAGATGTTCAAAAATAAATTTCACTTTTTCATCGCTACGCTTTATTTTTCAAAAGATGGCATCATCAGATCTTTCATGCGACGTTTTGTCTTTAGGTCGCCATCATCAACATAATTTTTTTAAATACATGCCTGGATTATTTGTTTAAATTATAAACGGAAGGAGATCTACGTTAAGTGATATACAACACTTACTGGTTTTCCGACGTTTTGTTCCTTAAATTGCCCATCTTCATTAAAATATCCATAATACGTTCAATGCAAGACTTGATGCAAAATATTTCAGAGCGGTTTAAAATTATTTCTATTCATATTCAATAATCGTCACATATAGGTGTAATTCATTCCATAGACAAATAAGACTTAAAATAAGATCGTGTACTTTAGGATTCAAAATCTGCAACTTGATACATTTACTGAAATTGAGGATTGTTATTACTAATTTTGGTTAGAAGCTTATATAGGGTGTTGAAAAAAGGTCGGTACCCCAGTATAACTCGGTGCATCGCATTGCAGCGGAAAATGTCTAGTTGTTTGGTTTTGAAGGAGGAATAGTTTGCAATTTAAACTACCCTCCAACCCCTCAACCCCCGGGCGCGGGTGGGTGTAAGTTAAAATTTTCAAATGGAACCTCCTATTTTTTATTGGTGTATCGTGTTCTCCGACCAAAAATAAACATCTTTTGTCTGAAATTTTTTTTTATTCGGGCCAATCCTTCACCAATAATCACCATGAGAAAGACAAAGTTGTTACTATTCCACGGGCATTTTTTTAGTACAAGACAGAGAGAAAGAGTATTTCCGGGATAAAACTTGATTTTGCACGGTTCTGATTTTGTCTTTCTCATGGTGATTATTGGTGCCGGATGGGACTGAATAAAAACATTTTTCGGGCAAAAGATGTTTATTTTTGGTCGGAGAACATGATACGCCAATAAAACATATGGGGTTCCATTTGAAAATCTTAACTTACCCCCACCCGCGCCCGGGGCTTGAGGTGGTGGGGAGTGGTTTAAATTGCGAACTATTCCTCTTTCAAAACCAAACAACTTTTTCCCTAGACATTTTTCGCTGCAATGCGATGCAGCGGAGTTATCCCGGGGACCGACCTTTTTTCAACACCGTGTATATGCACTGCTATGGGATTGAACTTTCTTTTTATGATAAAGCAGCGAAACTGTACGACCAAACGAAGCTACAGTATAAGTACAGCATGGTCTCGTACAATTCGATTTGAAATCTCTATTTAGGTTAGCCCTTGAATCTTATTTTCATTTCTTTCCCATTTTTAAAATTGTGGTCTGATGGTACAGCACAGAACATAAGATGAACTTTCTTTATAATAAATACTGATTGTGCGTTAAAGGCTTTGTTACCCCACTTTTAAAATGGTCGATTTAAAATAAAATATGAAGCGGTTCTCTAGGAGACCCAAGGAGTCACCCATTTAAATATAATAAGTCATTTCCATAACACCCTGTATATTAAATAGGTAATCTACTTCTTGTTATAGGGTTGTGGTATATCTACACTAATTATAATACAATTTATTTTAACATTAGTCATAAAATATAAGACCAGGTAGATGTTTATTAAATTTCAAACTGCAATTTGGAAGTTAATGTTTAGTGTATAGCTTACCCATAAAATCTTTATTAGAATTGTCGGCTTATAACTGGCAACTTTTACACCTTTAACAGTTAACTTTCTAATATGTGCGATATATTTTACATTTTTCTACAGGGCCGGATTGGATCAAACAGATCAATCCGAGTGATAAGTTTTAGCCAGAGCGATTGTCAAAATTCAGTTGGAGAATGAATGTGCACAATTTTATAGTAATATGAAATATCCATTATTTTTAATGTATTTTTACTTTCTCAGTTAATAAAAGAGGATAAATTTTTGTTTGGAAACGAAATAAAATTCCAGACCATTAGACGGAAATGCAACTATTGACAATTCAAAAATTGACATTTATATTTTGTATTGCGTGTGTTCACAAATTCACCTAACCAGTGATTTTAACTGGTGCCACATATGCTCTATGGGGTTAAAAATGCAATAATAGGGTGGGAGCCGTAGCACTGTATGTCTAATTTTTTCTGCCAATGTGTCACAAACATATACTTTTTTATACCAAATGTCTTTAAAACTTCTAAAAGATCACTTGTTTTATAACTTTCTTCAAAATATATATCATTCGCCGCCATGTAGTTCTGAATCTCCAATTTTGTATTATTTGAGCTTGGAGCTTTATGTAATTGGCGACTGTGATAGCTCGCATTGTCCATTACTATCGCGCTATTCTGAGGAATGATTGGTAAAAGACAATTCTTGAACCATTCCTCAAGAACTAACAAATTTTACCACAAAAAGATATTTAAATATAAATTAAACAACCTAACCTACCTGATGTGCCTATATTTAATTATAATTATTACAATCCGGTCCTTTCCACATAATAATATCAAGCGGTCATAAATAATGGGATGGCCCAGGTACTTTTACGGCGGTCATTAAGTTATATCCATTGTTCTTGAAACAATCTTTACAATATGGAAAACTTATTTATCTGTGTAGAAAGTCAATTTATCCACTTATACTCACTGCTTTAAATTATAAAATCTAAACAAAATAGCAAAAGAAGAAAATTAGTAAATATTATTTTTTAAAAAGATGCCATGTTGTTTTGGGTACAAATAGGGGCGGGATATTCTGGGATCGTAAAGTACTCGATAGGACCTTTAACAGGATGTATCCCAGTTCCTATTCAATTATTATCAATATGTTGCTCAGTTGTATTTATTTTTCCAGAACGGTAAATGAAATAAAGTACAATAAGAAAATAATAACTATGCAATTCTTAAAACGCCTCCATTTTGTTCTCGTTTCGAATACGGAAGTAATATTCTGACATCGTAATATTTCGATAGTAACTTTATTTTAAAAATTATATCCTTTAATTTTTTTAAAATATACAATCGCCGCCAATCAAAACAAAACCCATGTCGCGATGAATCCACTATGGGATTTGGCATACCTTTTTGTATGCACTTTCTCGTTTAGGTGCCTTTTTGAATAAAGACGTATGTCGTATCAGCCTTTTTAGTCCAATCAGCAGATTTCGGGTGGCGCGCGGCGCCTCGAAGATCGGGTATCAAGTGACAGGCGATGATTTTCGGTTTTTCGCTTGAGTTTATAACTAGAGTATGTCCTATCGAGCGAAAAACTGTTCGAATATACGAGCAGTTTTTTAACTCGATCACACTACAGCTGTACATTTCCGTCGGCGCCAAACGAAGCACGGGTATCGAGTAACAAGTGACAAGCGACGGTTTTCGCCTAAATATATAAATCGAACGGTTTCTTTAATAATCGAGAGATGTCGGTTATTTCAATAATCGAGCAATCAAGCGGTTTTTTGCTCGAGCGATCACAACACTTATCGCAGGACCTCTCTTCCTATTTCATTTTCTACAAAGATGGCGCATCCGCCTTTTTGACAGTTTGTGCTGTCATTCTTCCGTTAAGAAGTAGCTTACCTTCCCCTATAAGTCACACCCAAATATCATAAAAAAAATTAACGGGTCAAAAGTTTTAAGCCGTTTCCAGACTATACAGGGTGACAATTTAAAAACTTGAAATGGCCATATATTAGAAACGAAAAACTGAAGAAAAAAAGGCAAAAAACAGTTTCTATAAAACGAAGGGGGAACAAAAACAAGCGTATTAGCCCACCCCTATCTGCAACCCCTTGGACAGGGTGAGATAAACCCTTAAAATCTTAAATTGAAAGGGGGGTCGAGTGATACATCATTTTGAAGCTCTTGAAAAATGCTTTCCAATGGTACCATAGGAAGGTACATTTCAGGAAATTCTTCTCTGTTTATTAAGGAAAACAATAAATGAAAAGACAATTTTGAAATTTTTTATTATTAGTTAATTAAATGTTCAAAATGATTGCTACCAATATCCTGGCATATTAAGAGATATCTCTTAAGAATTCTAAACAGTTTAAGCCTCGGTATTTCGTTTTGGTTTATTTGCTATTTTTTTTTGTCGAAAAAAAAAATTTGTTTATAAATATTCGCATTTTATTATCACAGAATTTACCTTAAAGGTAACTTCTACTAGTATTATCATTTTAAGAACAGTTAACTTTCGGTTCAGTTTAAACGAAAAGCAGCACTTCTTATCTTTAACAATGGTGTACAGCACAGCTGAACGGGTAGAAATTATTTTCATTTATGATTCCCAGGATCAATGTTTTTTAAGAACAGCTCAACGTTTTAACGAAAGGCATCCAGGTCAAAATGTAAGCCCGGAGTATGTTCGCCAACTAGTAGCCAAATTTAAAGAAACTGGTTCTGTCGCGAATATAAAGAGAAATCAACCGAGACTAGCCGACGAAGCAGCGCAAATTGAAATTCTGGGACAGTTTGCAATGAATTCAACTTTATCAACTCGTCAAGGTAAATTCTGTGATAATAAAATGCGACTATTTATAAACAAATTTTTTTTTTCAACAAAAAAAAATAGCAAATAAACCAAAACGAAATACCGAGGCTTAAACTGTTTAGAATTCTATCTCTTAATATGCCAGGATATTGGTAGCAATCATTTTGAACATTTAATTAACTAATAATAAAAAATTTCAAAATTGTCTTTTCATTTATTGTTTTCCTTAATAAACAGAGAAGAATTTCCTGAAATGTACCTTCCTATGGTACCATTGGAAAGCATTTTTCAAGAGCTTCAAAATGATGTATCACTCGACCCCCCTTTCTATTTAAGATTTTAAGGGTTTATCTCACCCTGTCCAAGGGGTTGCAGATAGGGGTGGGCTAATACGCTTGTTTTTGTTCCCCCTTCGTTTTATAGAAACTGTTTTTTGCGTTTTTTTTCTTCAGTTTTTCGTTTCTAATATATGGCCATTTCAAGTTTTTAAATTGTCACCCTGTATATACAAATTTGTATAACCAACAAAGTGTAGACAGTATTTAAAAAAAAAAATTAATTGATTCTAGCGTATCGTAAAATCGTGCCTATTTCATTTTTTTGAAATTACCATGCTCACATGTTGTAAACAATTTTTATTTGTTATTGATATTTACATTTACGAGTAGATCCCGAAGTAATCATTTTTTATTCAGTAGTTTTAATAGGACAAAAGGGTTAATAAAGTACAGCTCACGTTTTAATATTTACAAAAATAATTGCAAATTTCCAATACTTTGATTACTGATTCGTACAGGGTGTGTCCAATTTCCGACACTTCCTGGAGGTATTATGAAAGATAGAATGTTGCGGTTTCCACTTTTGAACGAAACGAAAAATTTCGGTGTCCACTGTGTCACAGCTTGCTTAGTTTTTAATCTACAGGGTGATTTTGAAAGTATTCGCTTTTTAAACAATTATCTTATTTCTGTTATGCGCTAAATTATCAAAAAGGTAAATGCTGATATTCTTAGAAATTTTTACGTAAAGTTCAGTGGTGTAACCAGTTTTTCCTTAAAAGGTTTTAGTTTTTGAGATATTAACAAAGGATAAATTTGAAGATAAATATAATAAACAATTCTAGGATGTCCCACCGGGAACCGCCCGATCTTTATGTGAAAATTATACATGGAAAAATTTTGAAAATTTGACAGTATGCTATTGTTGATCAATATTCCGGTTATACCGGAAGTCATTGTCGACTTGCATATTTTAAATAGAACACCCTATATATTATTGCATTTTTGGATTCTGCGCAAGATTCTAGGCAGATTTCATATATCATGTCTTATACCTAAGTCTAAGCGCGTTTCACATATTTAAGGTTTTATGTTTAAAATGATGTTTGAAGACCTTAAATTAATTATTAACTTGTCCTATAAGGAAGCCTTTAATTTGGGATGGATTTCAATAAAATTCAAAATAATTACACATACAAACCTACCAAATTTTATTTCTGTAATTTAAACAATAAAAATGTTATAGGTGAATTTAGTCCCAAAGCATAGTATACAAAAAACTAATAATACATGGGTTGTTCAATATAGAAAGAATACATTTTAGTCGACATAAAAAATGGTATTCTTTTACAACGTAAATTCCAAGCATTTTTTCCTCTTACCGTAATATAAAAAAAGAGAAATAAGTAGAGAATTGATAAAAATTTGAAAATTATGTTTGGATGATGTACAACGTTTGATATACAACGTGTCCAAGATAAGGAGGGCTAGTACAGGGATCTCGGAAACCGCAAGAGATACGAAGTAATGGAGGTAAAGTGCACATTTACGTGCATAATAATATGCCGTTTAGAAAGTTTTAAAATTCCGAGTAGTTCCGGAGATATCCGGAAAAACCGAAATTCTGAAAAATCGTTTTATTGTTTTCCTGGTTTTTTTTTTAGATAAAATTCTAAAGTAAATTGCACTTTTGCATTGCTACTTTTTCCGCTCTATCTAACAATTGTTTTGTAATCCGTCGAGTAGTCTTCGAAGGGCCATTATCGACTTTCTTTTTTTAAATACGGTCCTGTTTTTCTGATGTAGGAGTTTGATAGCTTTTTTTCTTCCGAATGTAACGATTTATGACACATTGTGGTTTAATGACGTTTCGAGGGTTTTTTGAACAACATCAGAAAATTTTGGGATACGGTCCTGTATTTTTCCTAATTTTATGAATAATATCTCATAAGTAAACTCAATAAATAACAAATAATTTAAAATAAACCACAAATAAATGACCAAAAATCATTTCAAAACAGTAATAAAACGAACAACGAAAGAAGTAAGAAACTACATATTCGGGTGTTCAAAATGATTTCCGTTATTCTCTAAGCACAAATAACATCTTCTAACTGCCACATAACAGTTTTTTTGAGATAAAATAAATCATGCTATAGAATATCAAACTTTTCAGCATTTGTAAATTTATGTTCCATATTGTCTGGAAAATAGAAAACCTCTTAAAACGCTCACAAACGATCACAATGGGAATGTCAAGTGAAACAAATCACGCGTCACCATCTTAATTTTTTTGTTTCAAGTGCCTCCTTCTCTTTTAAATCCCGAATCAACAGAAGTTTGAAATAATGTTACTGTATTTTGTTCACTTATTTGTGGTTTATTATTAAATTATTTATTATTTATTGAACTAGTCCAACATAAGTACAAATTTAGAGCTTACTTAGGAGATATTATTTATAAAATTAGGAGAAATACAGGACCGTATCCCAAAATTTCGTTGCATTCGGAAGAAAAAAGCACACATTGCAATATCAGAAGAACAGGACCGTATTTGAAAAAATAAAGTTTAGAATGGCCCTTCGAAGACGACTCGTCGGATTACAAAATAATTAACGCTGTTAGATAGAGCGGAAAAAGTGGCAATGCAAAAGTGCAATTTACTTTAGAATTCGATCTCAAAAAAAAACAGGAAAACAATAAAACGATTTTTCAGAATTTTGGATTTTTCCGAATATCTCCGGAACTACTCGGAATTTTAGAACTTTCTAAACGGCATATTTTTAGAGACGTAAATGCTCAACTTTACCTCCATTTAACCGACTTCGTATCTCTTACGGTTTCCGAGATCCCTGTACTGGCCCTCCTTATCTTGGACACGTTGTATGCCAGCGACAGTTATTTTCGCATTTGAACTGAGTATAAAAATACAATACTAAATATGTCATATCATTGAGCAGTTTTTGCTCCTTAAATTTTTAGTCATATGCATTTAACATGATACAAATAACTAACAGGTAAGATTACACGCCGATGGAGGCGTGGATTGTAACGTCACCAGGCAGTGATTTTTACATCTCTTATGGAGATTTATATTGCTGTCAGTGATTTCAACTCTCTTTTAAAGATATTAAAAGGTTTTACGCATTTAATAGTATGTAAAATGAAAGAATATTATGAGTATATTTATTTCATGAACATGCAACAAATATTAAAGTTAAAATACGACCTAAGTATCTAGTTATAAACAAATTAAACTATTTTTTTTAAATAGTCCATCTCTCAGTGGAGTGAGATTATGAAGAGTTAAATAAATAATATTTTAATTTCCATACATGTTTCGAATGCATATTCCCTCATCAGCTTCAGTGGAAAAGACTTAAGAAGTAAATGTTAAGAAAGTAGATAAAACCGGTATCCATTCCAATTTTTTGTTTTTATCCTTAGAAAAACGGAAACACCTTATATTTCTATCAAATTTCTTTGCCTTATACATATTACAACCGAACACAGCGCACCTCATTTTATGAAAATTCGGATATTTATTTTAATAAACACACACGACTAAATTAGAAAAAAAGCTGGTAAACTTTTAAAATTTCAATGGAAAACTACAGCAAACGGCACTACGTGGCGACCAGTGTTGCCAGAAATCTTTGATCGAAAGTAATAGGTTGACGGTTCGAAACCTAATAGAATAATAACAAACGGTGTCAGAGTAAGAAGAGTACGGAAAAAAAGATCGTTACTTTCCTATGATATAGGGGCCACCTCCAGATTGAACATACATTTCATATGGGGAACCCCACAACAAGAATAAACATCTAAAAAATTGTTAAAATAGTAATGGAAATTACAATAGTAAAAGACTGACAACGCTGGTGGTAACGAGCAGAGGTCTCCGAGCAGCTTCGGCTATCGTCGACCGGTTTCAACGGCGCGGCGGATGTTTTAAAAGTATCGGAATATTTTCTTATTTTAGTGGTATATTAGATGTAATGTGTGTTACATTTCTATGAAATTAATATACGTAAATACTTGTCATATATTATTCTTTCATTTCACATACCATTAAATGCGTAAAATCCGTTACACAATTGGGACACACGAATTTACATTTTTACTATTTTTTTCTAAACGTTTACATTTTTAGTAGTAATGTTCAATAAAAAAATATGGGGAATAGGTACTCAGTAGTTTTTAAGAAATTAATTAATAAAAATCCAGATTTTATGGTTTTTGAGTATTTTGACAACGTTTTCACGACAAAAATGTTAGCGAAGTTGCCGGATTTATATTTTTATAACAAAAATAAAAATTAAAGGTTCTGTAATGACTGCACTTGAGCACCCACGGAATTTAACAATTTTTGCAAATGCAATGGAAAGATATGGTTATAGAAAATGAAAACATAAGAAAGTTACATAAATTGACAGTGCCCTGGGAAAGCAAGTGAAAACCCGCTCCCGCTACACCTTTTGTAGCCGATTTCCTTCTGTATTCGGGAAAAGAAAACACAAGAAAGTTACATAAATTGATAGTGTCCTGGGAGAACAAATGGAAATCCGCCCCGCTACACCTTTTGGAGCCGTTTTCCTTTTCATTCCGCCACGAGCCTCTTATGGGCTCAGTGCAACTCAAACGAGTTACTGAAAATGCCAGCCCTCAGCCCATAAGAACTGTGTCCAACATAGTGCCCGCAGCATGTAGCGGCCACCGGTTGCGTGGCTGGTCATAAACACAGCCGCTTTTTGTCGCCACCGGTGTCATTTAAATATCATTAATATTCATATTTTGAAAAAAAGATCCCCAAAACAAGAGATAATCTTTCCGGCATTTGCAACAATAAAAACGAAACCAAATCTTTTAATACCTTTAAAATAGAATTAAAAACGCTAACACCGTATAAATATCAACAAGAAATTTAAAAATCACTCGCCTCGTGACGTCACTGCGCGCGGCAGACGAAATTGAAACGGATAGATATCTTACTTGTTAGTTATCTGTATCATGTAAGTGTAAACTGCTAATTGCAAAAAATATTTTATTTATTGAGTCCGCATAACGTACTGCACCACCTTTATTTATTTCATTTCTCGTATTCGCATAGCGTATCGCAACCATTCTATACTACCTTTAATGATAAACAAATTTGTTTGGGTTCAATAATAGTTTATTTAATTTTACAAATTGAGAATTATAGTTACATCTTTCACATTGATTTCTTATTCTATCTTCTTCTTTTATTTACACTTATTATTTTTTTCCGGTTGCCAGTTTGGATTTGCGTGAATCATTATTTTAATAAAATCAGTCTTGCCATCACTAGCCGTTTTAAAAGCTTCTACTGAGTCTTCTAACTTAAAGTGATGAGTAATTAAAGGCTTTGGATTAATTTTTCCTGATTCAACCATATCAATCGCTATCGGGTAGTCATTTACATATCGGAAAATTCCTAAAACATCTATTTCACGAATAATTATTTCATGAATTGGTAAAGCGATAAGATCTTTTCCCATTCCAGCAAGTACAAGTTTTCCACCTGTTTGAGTAGCATAAAGACCTACTTTAATAGCTTCCTCAAAACCGCATGCATCGATTGTTTTGTTCGGTTTATGGCCCAAAGTTCTATGAACGGTTTCCACAATATCTTTTGTTGAACAACCTTTGATGTTAACGGCATAGTCCGCCCCTACTTCCATAGCTTTCTTAAGTTTAAAGTCGTTAATATCCGCAATAATTGTTTTGGATGCACCATAAGCCTTAGCTGCTAGAAGACTTACTAGTCCAATGGGACCAGAACCTAGGATTAAAACTGAATCGCCACTGGTAACCTGTGCTCTTCTACAACAATGAACGCCAACCGCTAAAGGTTCCATAAGAGTGCCATGTTCTAAGTCCAAATTGCATGGAAGTTTGTGGCAAAAGTCAGAATCATGCACATAGTATCTACTTAAATTGCCATCATCCGGCGGCGTTGCACAAAAGAATAAGTCTTGACACAGATGGTAATTACCAGTTTTACAAAAATGACACTTCCTACAGGTGATTTGAGGTTCAATAGCCACCTGGTCACCAGGTTTAAGATCTTTGACGTCTTTCCCGCATTCCAACACGGTCCCCGAAGCTTCATGACCGATGACCATCGGTTTTTTCACCACGAATTGGCCAATTTTGCCCTGTTTGTAGTAATGAACATCGGAGCCACATATTCCCACCACTTCCATTTGAAGTAAAACTTGATTGTCTTTAAATTTTGGTACAGCTCTTTTCTCCAATCGAATGTCATCTATTCCATGCAGAACTACAGACAAATTTTCCCCATATTTAGATGAGCTTCCTTGGTCGCAATGTTTGGAGCAATTCTTTTCATCTCTATGCAAAAGTGTTTTGGAACTGAGTAGTTGGCTAACATTTTGACGATTTTGATGTACAACTGACGATACGCACTTTACAATTTTAAACATGATTTTTTTTATGAAATTTAAATGAAAATTTTTATGAAAAAATATGAAGCACTGAAATTTTGAGGAAAATTTTTTGAAGTTGTCAATGTCTGTGTACTTGAAAGGTGTTTATTTACCGGTCGCAAACATTCGATTTCATTAAGGTATGGTTTCGCTGGCGCAGTGACGGCTGCCGTCAGCGGCAGCAGGCAAGCGCGGTGAATTCACATACAGGGTGGCCAATTAGTGCGACAATGCTCAATATCTCTTTTACCGCTAGGGATAGCGGAAAACTTTTTTCACGAAAGTTATTAAGCGTTAAGAGGTGCAGCTTTTAAAATTATTTTCGACCATACAGGGTGCTCCAAAAGGGCAGTGTGATAAAAATTTCATATTTTTTAAATGGGACACTATGTATATTTTTACATATTTGAATTCACCGTAAAATTCTGCACAGAGCACCGTAATTATTTGTACACATTTTTGCAACGTTGCCAAATAGATTGGAAAATTCCTAAAATTTGTGCAAAAACATGGTTCAATGAAATGTGTAATATTTCTTAACTTATAATAATTTGAAATAAAATATTTTTATGTCGGAAAGAGGAATGTTGACAGAAGTCCCCTATGATAACACATATCAATATTATTATACAGGGTATTTTCTATGGATATGCCAACATTACGAACTTGAAACCTGAATTTCGTAAGTTTTTTAAATGAAATACCCTGTATATGATTACTTTATCTTGTAGATATTTTAATCCTCTCTAATTTTTATTAATATCTTTCTATGCCTATCTCTACCAATCGTGGTGGTATTTCAATTTTTATTTAAACTCGAGGAAAAAAAGTGGATGTATTTTACCATTGTCCTTTTTCTAGTCACCTATGACAAAATATAAACAAAATGTTGTAATTTAAAAAAAAAGTATTTATTCATACGGGAGGATACGACACAAAAATATTTTAGCGATTCAAGCTTGTGGACAATTTCTAAAGTAAATTATTACCTAATTATTTGTTCATATAGTAACCCCCAATACCTTGAACACATAAATCAATACGTTTTTACCTCATAGCCATTACCTCACTACCTAACCTTAAAATTAATGTATTTTTAATCTGATGCATGAGTAGCTGATAATAATTCCCAAAATAGTCAATATTCATTCTTAATTTTTGGTTGAGAAAAAAGTGAGGTTAAGAAACATACTACGTTGGATGAAAGTTAAAATAAAGCGTCGATTGTTACAAATATTCGGACGGAATTTGGCACAAAAAGTTTACACCAATCAGGGCACCGTCGGATCATCATATCGTCAGAAATCGTATGCATGGAACGCTGTCTTAAATCGAACTAATCGAACTTTTGATTGCAATATTTTTCCTAACTAACCAGTGAAATTTACATTAAAAACAGTTGAAATTCGGTCCTGTTTACTTTCGCAAGGAAATTTCCGAACTGCGCAAACTCACAACGCCCCCTTCGATGCCCATAGCGGGGACATAATTGCAGATGGTCTTAGCAATATACTGTTTATATATATTATGTGGTACTATCTCCCAGATTGACAACAAATTAATAGACAAAGCCAGTAGAACTGCGTGTCCTGCCATGACTACTACTATATTCCTCTATTGCATAAAGAATAATTTATGTATTAATAATTTTGAAAAAGATTCTAATTTTTAACAATTGTAGGAAGATAATTTTGAGGTGTGCAGAGTGTGTGAACTATTGCAACACTCTATATTCTTATTTGGGTTATTGTCAATGTAAATTGTAAACTTAAAATAAATTAGTTTCACCTGCGCCGGCATATGCAATGGATAGTTAATTATGTGTCTGCCCGTATAAAACGAATTAAACAAAATTTAAATAACGGTAATACCCATGTCATTGTACTTCGGTGTTGTAGGTATATAGAGATGCGATGATTTGCCGTTTGAACAACCAGCCACAACAAACAATTACGTTTATCGTAAACAACAAAGTAGGTAAAGATTGTTTCACGAAAAATGGATATAACTTAATGACTGCAGTAAAAGTACCTGTGGCCATTATTTATGACCGTTTGTTATTATTATGTGGAAGGGACCGGATTGTAATAATTATAATTAAATATAGGCACATCAGGTAGGTTAGGTTGCTTAATTTATATTTAAATATCTTTTTGTGGTAAAATTTGTTAGTTTTTGAGGAATGGTTCAAGAATTGTATTTTACCAAACATTCCTCAGAATAGCGTGATAGTAATGGACAATGCGAGCTATCACAGTCGCCAATTACATAAAGCTCCAAGCTCAAATAATACAAAATTGGAGATTCAGAACTACATGGCGGCGAATGATATATATTTTGAAGAAAGTTATAAAAAAAGTGATCTTTTAGAAGTTTTAAAGACATTTTGTATAAAAAAAGTATATGTTTGTGACACATTGGCAGAAGAAATTGGACATACAGTGCTACGGCTCCCACCCTATTATTGCATTTTTAACCCCATAGAGCATATTCAGTTAAAATCACTGGTTAGGTCTGAAAATATTTCTCCGCTCCGACTTTAAGTTCTAGTGTTGTAGAATTAATACGAAAATGCTTTAATGATATTCCCCCAGGTAGTTGGAAAAATTCAGTCCATCACGTAATAACAGTAGAAAATTCGTATATTAGTCTGGATCGTATAATTAATCCAATTATAATTAATTTTGATGAGGATAGCGATAGCGAAACAGAACTATCTATAGAATGACATTATAAATGTAAATGAATCCGCCGCGCCATCCGATTGGCGACGATCGAGTTTGACGCTGAGCAGGTTCACGACATACGTCTTTCTACAAGGCACATAAACGAGAAGGTGCATATAAAAAAGTATGCCAAAGCCCTTAGCGGAGTCATCGCGACATAGGTTTTGTAAAGTTTTGTTTTAACTAGCTAGCCAGCGGCGTAGTTTAGGTCTCCGATTGTAAATATAAAAAAAAATTAAAGGATATAATTTTTAAATTTTTATTTACTATAAACACGAGAAAACTTCTCAAAAATAACATAATAATAGAAATTGTAAATAAAAATAACCAAACGAACAAAATGGTTAACAAAATATATAGAAAAATTCGTTTGTAATTTTATGTAAACGTTTTTAAATCTAAACAGGAACTTTTTATTATTAAACTCAAGAAGACTTCTTAAAAATAACATACATTATAGAAAATGTTAATGGAAAATAAGGAAACGAGCAAAATAGTTAACAAAACATAGGTATCGACAAATTTTTTGGTAACCAAAAGTAAACATTCTTAAATTTAAACAGGAACTTTTAAGTAACTATAAACATGAATTTAAAAAATAATCACCTATTTTCTTATTTTGCCAGTCGCGTAGCTAAGCCTACATTTTTGAAGGGCACAAGTGTAAGAATTTGACAAGCCATTTTTTTAAATATCTACTTATTTTATGCTCGTAGATTGAGAAAGACGCGAAGAAAAATAACTCTTGGAAATACGTTTTGTTTTAAAAAAGCACAAGAATAAACCCGAACAATAAATACATATTTGGGTGATTTTTTGCAGTTTTTTGGTTTGATATCGAGATACGTGGTAAAAATTCATTATTCACAAATAAATAAATTACTGGAATTTTGTTGGTGGCTACTACAATTTTTTAGCTAAACCTGTGCCCACCCGTAGTTACATGCCTGCTAAATACCCTACCTGATCACATTTATATGGCTAGGCTGCCGGTCGAGCAGTCGGTGACGTCATCGCATGGTGAATTGGAATTTCAAGCGATTCACTCGATTATTAAAATCGCTCGAGTATCAAGCACTCGATTATTAAAATCATCGGTTTTTTCCAACACTACTTTTTAGGATGGGCCCTTTTTGGCTAGAAGCTGCTTTATGGTAGTCCTCAAGCTTCAGGTCTTGAAGTTCATTTGATTTTATTCGAAATTTTAATGTATAGTTTTAAAGCGAACTTGGAAATCGCAATAAGATCATTAGTGTTACTTGGGTAGGAAGCTACTTTAAATTATACAGGGTTCCCCATAATAGACTACCCATTTTAATAGTTGAATTAAAATTTTTTTAGTTAACAAAACAAACTTTTTATCTTACTAAATTACAGCTAACTCTTTGGGATTTATGATAACTTATAAATATTTGGCTAATTTATTTCTAACTTTTAAAAATCACGTCTTCTAAATGACCTCCACCAACTTCAACATATTTTTCAATATACTCCTAGGATAAGGGTTTGTCGATTAGCAGACCTTCTAGGACTTCTCGTGAACGCCATTCTAACTCATTCCATATTTTCTTATGTACGAACTGTTCTTCGACGTCCAGGCTTCTTCAAATTTTGTACAGAACCCTTTTCACGCCAATGACGAACCCATAAATTAACAGTTTTACGATTTGGCGCGTGGCCCCTATTGTTGTTATTAAACTGACGCCGGAATGCACGCCTAACTTCTTCTATCGAATTGCTTCTTATGTAAGTTTCTATGCACAAAACACACGTTGTTGGACTGAGTAATCCATGAAAGTTAAAACGGATGTTTAAGTAATGTCTCAAAGCAAAAAACTTAAATAATTATTGATGAAAACTAACAAACTTCTCGCGGAAAAATGACGTTCCACGAAATTATTAATTTAAAATTTATTTGTTACAGGCGCCAACTTGATTAATAATTTACTTAAATCCCAAAGACTACAGAAGATAATCCCACAGAGAACAACCTATTTAGTTATCTCGTAGGGAATTTGTTAATAATATAAAATGGGTAGTCTATTATGAGGAACCCTGTATATTATTTAATGATCGGTAATGATTATTTACAGATGAAATTTAATACAAGAGTTACAAGGTTCAGAGGAAAACAGACTAAACCACTGAACTTTACGTAAAAATCTCTAACAAGATCAGTTTTTACCATTGAGTGAGTTAATTCGTAATGGAAATACGAGGGTTGTCTAAGAAGCGAACATTTTCAAAATAACCCCCTAAATTAAAAACTAAGGTATAGACAAATTGACACCGGAATCTTTCGTTCCGTTAAAATGGAATATTAAAGTGAAAACCGCAAACTTCTATCTTTAATAATAACTCTAATACACCCCCCCCCCCCCCCCAAAGTGTCGAAAATGGGACACCCGTACGATATACTAAATAATAATAGCTCAATAATCGCATACGATTTAAATAAATTTGCCGATAGACAGAAAAAGGAAATATTGCACAAAAGTTGACGTAAAATACCCAGACTTTCTTAAAAGTTTAACCGGCTGGTATATTTCGATCAGAATTTAAGTTTAAACTGCAAAAGTTGTAAACAAAAACCTAAATTGCGTTTACTTTAGAATACTTGCTAGATTCGAACACTAGACAGGAAAGTTATTTTATAAACTGAGATAATTTAGGAAACGACGTCACTAGTCCTCAAGGGAACGGCCCCTGTCTTCATTCAATTGTTTTTCCATTTCTTATAAATTGTTTCCGTACAGAGAATACCTCATGGGATATAACTTTAAGTTGGCTGATAATAGATTTAATTCAATATGCTATACTGATTTATATGATACTTAATAAAGTTTTCTATGTTTTTTTTTTTATATAGGGTCGTAATCAAATATAGAAGGTTAATTAAAAATATGGGATTATCTAGAGACTAAGAGAAAAAGGCGATGGTCAAAACGCTATGCTGATTTTTGGCAGAGTGAAACTATTAGCATCATTTCGTTATTCCTTAACTCTATTCTTAAAGCATCAAACTTATGTGAAATTACAGCTTATTACTTTCTTTATTATAGTTATGCAAAATCTTTTATACGGGGATGTTGTGTTTACGCGTTTATTGGCTATATACCCCGATTTCAGCCGCACCGCACTTCTTTTTTGCAGTAAAGGGTGTTCCATTTTCGACACTTTTATAGGGTATCTCCGTAATTGTTAGTGCTATCAAAAAAGTAATGTAGGTGTCAAGTACTCTATTTCGGTCAAACTCAAAATGGTAAAATCAAAATTTTGAAAATTTTCGCTCACTTAAGATACGGGGGAAAATCAAAAAATTGACAGTTCAATTTCAAAATTACTCAATATTTTCTTAGTTAAAAGAGATACAGAAAAATGTTTTATACAGAAGTTTTTTTATATTGATTGTTGAATAATCTGTCGTTTTGACAATTAGTATACGGGGTCAGGTAAAAAAGTTATCGGACCTAACCTCATTTTTTTAAATGAAAACATCCTGTATATTTTAATCTAAAAAGGTACAATTTTAAATTCTCCTTTCAAATATATAACACACCATGGATGATATTGGTTTCATAGACGATTTATTTAAATTTTATTACTTTAAACCACAGTAGACCATGAAACAAAAGTTAATACCCTAGAAACAACTATGTTGGCTATTATTAACGTCAATTTAATTTTTACGTATTCATTTGCAAAAATGACCTATTAACTTTCAATTTTGTTCGCTATCCGGAAAGACGAACCATTTAAGGACATATTCCGAACATTTGCGATGATTCCCGATATTTTTTACCTTAATCTGAATCTTTTATTTCGTTTCAAAGTAATAAAGTTTCTCTCGATCAATGTCGATAAAATGAACTGTTTTCGAAAAAAAAATATTTTTGTTCTATATGATTTATATGCAATATACGTAAATTCCATTACTAAGTTAGTAACTAATAAGACAAAGGAGAAAACCCGCAAATACACTACCATAAACTGACACTGGCATAACTATTCTTATTTAAATCGATACATGTGAAAAAAAACCATAGCAACAATGAGGGAATTTTATGAACATAAAACAACAACCAATGCAAAAATCCATATTGAACAAAAATTTTTTTTTTCGAAAACAGTTCATTTTATCGACATTGATCGAGAGTATATTTTTTCAGTATCCAAAAATTTTTTTATTGTCGTTCCTTCATCATACAAGGTGTACAAAAAAAGGAATTTTTGTTGGTACGTCTAGTCCGTCCCTGGCAAAACTAATTAATCCAAATGTGTTTAAAAGGGCAAATTTTAAGGAACCTCATCTAGTAACTATTATACTAAAAAATTAATAAATTACACCTAGTACTGAAAAAATTATTTAAAAAACAACGATTTCCTTAAGGGAGGCCGTAGGAAGAAAAATTTATAGGAACATCTCCTGTTATTTTTAAGTGTTCTATCTGAATCCGGCAGATTGCCCACATATTCTGGGACACCCTGTATACAAGGCGACTTAAAGTTAAGTTAAGATCCACAAAAAGTAGAATTTTTAATCGAGCATCCAGTTCTGAATGCTAGGAACTAGTTAAGTTTCTAAAATGTCTTATTCAGTAAGTCAACGTTTTGGTTTGTGATAATATACAGGATGTTACAAATTCGGCATTTACCATTGGGATTTCCGAAACGGTAAGAGATATGAAGCTCGGCTAAATCTAAAATAAATACAGGGGCTTTCAAAATTTTTGGGAAAATCTAAAATTTTACGTTTCGGTTTTTAGTTTGTCCTGACTTTGTTCGAAGACATGTCCAAAAATAAATTTCACTTTCTCATTGCTACTTTTTAATCTCCACAAGATGGCATCATCAGATCCTTCATGCGACGTTTCGTCTTTAGGTCACTATCATCAACTTCAATTTTTTTAAATACGGGTATGGATTTTTTGCTTAAAAAGAGGTCCGAAATCTACGTTTAGTGGTGTACAACACCTACCAGTTTTCCGACGGTTTGTTAATAAATTAAACGTAAATTTACCATCTTCATTAAAATATCCCTAGTTCCTGCAATTTACTTTTGTTTCGAAGAAACTGAAAAGTTTAAAATTATTATTACTATTTATCTTTTAATTGTTATTGTTATTACGTACTACAACTGTTTTTCTTAAATTTTAAACTATACAAATAAAATCTTAAGTCCAGCACTTTCTTAAGACTTTATAAGAGCCATTGGGTTTTACATTGTCGAATTATCCCGAATTTTAAAAAAGGCAGTGGTGACCCAAAGACGAAACGTCGCATACATGGAAGATCTAATAAGTGGAAAATAAAGAGTAGCAATGAGAAAGTGAAATTTATTTTTGGGCATCTCTTCGAACAAAGTGACGAGAGATTAAAAAGAAATGCAAAATTTTAGATTTTTCCAAATATTTTGAAAGCCCCTGTATTTATTATTGATTTTTTGCGGCATATTATTGCATCCATAATCACGAAACTTTGCCCCTATTTAGCCGACTTCGTATCTCTTACCGTTTCCGAAATTCCAACGGTGAAGACCGAATTTGTAACACACTGTATAGATAGTTCAATCTTCCACATGCTACGGTAAAGTGGGTAAAACATTCTTTATCATTTCATAGCATAGGCTGTCCATCGTGAGAACTCCAATGCATATTCTTATTTTAATTTTCTATATCTAATAGTTCCAACCATTGGTTAATCGTTTAACACCCCTACATTCGATCAATAATGAGCATAATCTTTCGACGGTCGTCCTTCGATTAATAAAAACTGATTTTGTTAGAAATCCGTTCGTTTCTTCTTACGCAGAAAGTTTTTTCTTGGTAATCCACTTGTCATAATTTATTTAAATCGACTTTTTGAATAATCCTGTAGATATCTAATCTTCACTACGAAAAGGACGTTTGTTTGACGAGGGATTTATGCAATCTGTGTTAAGATGAATAGGGGAAACAAAAAGGTCAAAACTGTTTCCTCAGGGGAAATGTGTAATATGCCCAGCCCTGGAGAATTTATATTGTATTTGTTTTTGATATTATTACCTAATATCTAAAAAATACTAGTGCCCTATAATTAGGAGAAGGGCAGGTCGGACTAGCCTAACAAATGCACTTGTATTTTACTTTGCACATTAATTTATATTTATTTAATTATAAAAGGAACTATAACATAGAAGTCACTGCTACTGATAAGTTTTTTTGTGGAAAGTGAATTATAAAGATTCTGGACTTTTCTTGATAATCGTCGAACACAGGCAAATTTCGGCAGAATCGTGGCCAAAAAGATTATCTTGGTCAGATAAGACAATGTTCTCAATTATAAGAAAGCGTTAAAAATATGGCAACATTGCATTTTTTCAATATCTTGCATTTCTGCCCCCAACCATTCTTATGATTACACTGGACAACAAATATTAGGTTATTGGTTGTATCTTGTATCAAAATGCATTTTTCTTGTTAATTTTGGAATGCTGAATACAATAATGATAATGAAATTAAAAGCTTAGTTGCAGTTTTGAAAAAAAAAATTTTTAAATTTTTTTTAACAAAATAATAAACACTGGATAATTTTACACTTTTAGAGTCACTAAATGCGCTGTCGTTTGGCTATTCTTTTGTGAATTGTTTCTGGAGCATCTCTAACAAGAGTACAACAGTAGTCGGCAAGCATGGAAGCATTCCAATTTCCCTGGTACCTGTTTTCCATTGTTGATATATCCTGTGCTCATCACTTACAGCTCCGCAGTTGTCGAGAAATAAGTCCAGGTCCATTTCCTACAAATGGATCTTTAGAGACATATTGTAACCCATTTTTTGATACGACGACAGCATATTTTCAACAAGAGTAACGTAAATTATCAGCTTGTTTATTTCCCAAGAAATTAGTGACCACGAGGCGAAAGTCATTCCAAGCGTTTTTTCAATATCTTCTAGAGTGCTGTCCAAGTGTTCGTCTTTCGGAATATTTTGAATCTGTGGCCCAATAAAAATAATTTCTTTAATTTTTGCTTCACTTAGCCTTGGAAATTTCTGGCGTGAAT
This sequence comes from Barypeithes pellucidus, assembly GCA_963991005.1. Lineage (NCBI taxonomy): Eukaryota > Metazoa > Arthropoda > Insecta > Coleoptera > Curculionidae > Barypeithes > Barypeithes pellucidus. The sequence continues at coordinate 29,109,739 of OZ022556.1, read as the reverse complement.
TAGAACTGCATATCCGACAGGAATAGACGGAAGAATATTGCTAATATGCAATAATAATGCCTTTAATCTAAATGTTGAACTGTCTATAAACAATCTCCATTCCACTGGTTTGTAGTTTATATTTAAAGCCGCCAATAAACCCCCAATGTTATTGCAGAAAACCAAGTTATTTTCCATGTCAAAAATGATGCCTTTGTGGCGTTTACGAAAAACACTTACATTGTTTTCTAATAGGTCCTACTGCTGCAATCTTAAACCTAGTAGACAATATCCCTATTTAGGTAAATTTAAGATTCCGGAGCAGTGTTGAATTTAATTTACCTTCGCCATTCTGTCAGCTAATATTTTACATGCTTTCTTATGGGGAAAATTCTTATGGAGTAAATTACTTATTAACAAAGTATCGTTGGATCATTTCAATTGATTCTTTCACAGAAAGACGTAAAATCATGTGCTTCTATGCACTGTTTGCTTTAAATTACTAAGTCTAGTTAATTATTGTGCTTTTTTTGCTATTTTTTATTTATTCATTCAAAATTTTGATTTATTTATCATTTTTCATCATTTCATAGTAAAACAGATTAAAAACTGAGCAAACAGTGCAATTTCTGTATATATCATTGATACATTTATGCCTATTTCATTAAGAATTATGCTTCATTTTTCAAATAGAAAGGAATTGAAATTGACCATGTTTATTTTACCGCGGTTTTCGTAATGCAAAATCTTTGTACAATATGGCAACGCAGCAATTTTTGGTAGCGCCTCTTCGTTTAGTTTCTCGTCTAGAACAACGCGCCGGAAGAACTTTTGATTTTTAATTATCGAATTGGGGAGTATTCGCGTTTAGTTAGTGTTCGCACGAACTGACTATTTGTGTTTAAAGTGTCGATTAGTTTATTTGTATTTATATTATTTATCCCAAGTTATCCGCAAAGCGGAAAAGTAGGCGGAAGTCCGTAAAGCACAGTAAGTATAAAAATAAATAAAATATTTATTTATTTAAATCTTTATCGTTTTTCTGTTATCTAAGAATACACTTTAAAATTGGTCGGATATAGATATATCGTTATTTAATAAAAAAAAGTTTCGCTGAATGGAGATTGAGGTGAGGATGTATTTTGAACGGGTTGGCTTTATTCAAGTAAGAAAAATACATGTTGCTTAGTATATTTGTTTAAAATAAAAGTTAAGTGTGGTCAGGTAGGAGTGAAAAGGAAAGAAATGTTTTGCAATAATGTTGGGCGGTGTACTTTTGTCAAAGTTATTATGAGTGGCGTAATTCGGGGTTGTTGCCACCCCAAAATTGTCTACCTTAGTATTTTGCCACCCCAAAATTTACGACGTCCCATTTTACATAGTTTTAATTTAAACAAATATCCAATTCTTTCTTCAGTGTTGAGCGGTATGGAGTTTTGGGAGATGTTGGGGGTCCGAAAGACTGTTTTGGTTAGAATTTCTTAAAAAAATGTTGAAAGAGACATTTTTTAAATGTTTTTAGGTTATTCAGGTGAAAATCCCATGTTGCCCTTTTTTGTTTTAAGGTCAGGAGAGGAATATAGGAAAGGTATATTTTTTTATAGTCAAATAACCTTATGTTGTTTTCTGAGTTATTGACAAAAAAAAATGCTTTGTAGTTATTTCTTAAAACAAGTTAATATTTTGTCAAAAATGTTGACTGAGTACTCTTTTTCGGAGTTATTAAGTTCAGGAAACATATTTTGCTTAGAATTTGTTGAAATAAAGTTAAGACGGCAGGAGTGCGACGGGATAACAATTTTTTTTTCGAAAATACTAAGCAGTATATTGTTTGTATTCAGTTTTATTGAGGTCCAAAGAACTATATTCTTTAGTATTTGGTAAAGAAAGTTAAAGGGAAGGAGTGGAGGGATGATAAAATTTTATATTAGATCATGTTGAACTGTACCTATATTTAATTAAAGAAAGTAAAAGGTGTGTATGTGCTGGAAAGAGGAAATAATTTCAAACTGGTTGAGTCGAGTATTGAACGCAATGAACTAATGTATCAATATAAAATATATTTATAAAAATATCCCTGCGGAAGCAATTAAACAGAAATTACTAAAATTTGCCATACTGACGAACTTAAACGAGATGGAACTAAAACAATGTCACAAATCACAATTATTATTATTAAGTACAGGGGCAGCTTCATATAAGTCAAAGGCAATTTTGTTATTTTATTGTTTGGTCTTCCAAAGGAATGTTGGTGCAGAAGGTAAAAGTTATCATTAATCAATAAATTACATTTTAAATTTGGGTAAAGGAACATATATTTATTTGCAAGGAAATTATAAATTATTATTTTCCTAAGATTTTATGTTTATGTTATTATTGATTGATTTCAGATTTACCGGGACGATCAATTCTGGGGTGTAAAGATGGAGTCAAAACTAACAACTTTTTATCATAACTGTTTACAACCGGAGCTAGTTGACCCTCGGCATGTACCAAATTTGTCAATTATAAATCCATCAAGAGACTAATTTGACATATAAAATAATAAAAGTTTTATTATTTGACATATAAAATAATAAAAATTTTATTAGAGCTCACTACCCTAGTTCGATTCACTAAACATTTTTGGTAAAATTCTTTTCACACCCCACTTATCCTACTTCGGGTCTGGAACTATTCTAACAAATTATAGTACACAAAATTCTCTGATGCCAATAACATAGAAGATGAAATACCACCCAATCTTATAAAAGTCCTATTTCACCCGTCTTACCACTACTTCGAAACTAACTGTTTTTGGTAAATGTTACACAAGTTTAATTTTTCTGATGCCAATAACCCCGGAAACAAGATATCACCCAGCATTTCTTATAAAGGTCCTATTTTACCCGTCTAACCCCTACTTCGAGTTTCTTTAAACTATTTTTAACAAATAGTAAGTGCACCACACATGTAGTTTTTCTGATGACAATAATCCGGAAAACAAGATACCACCCAACAAATGTCCTATTTTACCCGTCTTTCCGCTCATTTTTGACAAATAGCACACATATTTAGTTTTTCTGATACCAATAATCCGGGTGTCATACAAGTTACGAAAAGTAATACCCTGCCGCGTTAATCAAACCGGTATATGATATTTTTCGTGTTAAATTGTTGGTTTGGGGGGGGGGGTCATGACCACAATGACCACCCCCCTGGATCCGCGCTTGTACCGCTCACTATTTTTGACAAATTATACACAAGTATGTATAGTTTCTCTAATGTCAATAACTCCGAAGGCACGATAACACCCAACATTTCGAATAAAAGGCCTAATTTACGAGTCTCACCCCTACGCCAAATTTTAAACTATTTTTGACAAATAGTATACACATTTAGCGAATAATCCAGAAAACAAGATACCACCAAAAAATGTTCTATTTTACCTATATTTCCGCTATATCTAATCTCTAACTATTTTTGACAAATAGTGCAAACATTTAGTTTTTCTGATGACAATAATCCGGAAAAGAAAATGCCATCCAACATGTCGTAAATGTCCTATTTTACCCATGTCACCCCAACGTCGAATCTGTAACTGTTTTTGACAAATGGTACACAAGTTTAGTTTGTCTGATGCAAATAAACCGAGAAACAAGATAGGTACCACCCAATCATTTTTTCAAAGTCCTATTTTACCCGTCTCACCCCTACCTCAAATTTTTAACTACAAATGGTATTTACTTTTGATTTTGACACACCCTTCGTTTGGACAGGCTATTTAACTATATACATCTAGTGTGATGGTTACTCAGATACCTATCAATAACCCCGAAAACGACATCATATATGTATATTTATACGTATAAAAACGTTATTTCGTCTACTGTTACCCTCACCGACTTTTGAAATTTATTTTTTCAAATTGGATTTTCAGACCTCAAAGCCCCCCAAATTGGCCAAGGACTCAACATTTACGATGAAAAAATATCGACGCTATATTTCATCCTCTCGTACCCCTGCTCCCCTTTATTATTTTAATTGCTTGCAATGGAACTACCTAAACAAATTTTTGACCATACCTGTACATACATATGTATTATATTCTTTTTACACATTTTGTACCTATTATAATTAATATTTGACAATAAAATTATATTTATTAGTAAATTGACGTTTTATTACAACCTAATAATCAATTAATCTTCTATATTCCTCATACTTATGCAAATGCAAATATATAAAAATAAAATCTAATTATATTTGGCAGACCAGGCAGTAGGCCGGCTAGACATAATTCTCGGAATTTCACCCTGCTCCTTGTGCATTGCGCGTAAATCGGCACTTGGCAGCACGACCTTTGACCGTGGTTGCCAGATGTAGCTCAAAGTAAAAGTTTATTAGTTTTTACAACCAGAAGTTAACGGTTTGCAGTTCTAACCGCGCGGCGTCGTTGCAATCGATCTTGATGTCCCGCTCGACTAGGCCGCGCTCTTAACTAAAACTCATTACGTTGCTCTCTTATTTTTGTGAACAGATTTTTATTATACAGAGACTGTTCAGTACATGGCAGACATGAAAGTGAATTTAAATGGGTTTAAATGGCTATTGCTCTTATTTTAAGCAATAGAGGGTTAGGACTTCGCATATGGGGGATCATCCCTGGGGACCCAGCATGCGGTGTTGTCGTGGTAAATTTCCTTAACTTGGTGAAAATGTAGATTTGGCAATGTAAGATCTATATATTGTTATTACAATACAAATATACCACATGCGTTCTTGCGGTTACAGTGTTAATATATTAGGGGCGAATGACGTCACGTATCTCTTAAACATGAACTAATATTTAAAAAAAAAGTTTATTTTCGGTTTTAGCACACCTAAAATAGTAAGATTTAGCAGATTTTATTTTAGATACATTTTAGTTGTTGTTCAGTGTTATTAAATAACTATAGAAATCAGAATAGACCATTGTGGTTTATTTTTACGATATTATCATTAGAGAAATATTTATTTTAGGTTATGGTTGCAGTTAAAGTGGGGCAAAGTTGGGTAATTATGTGCTCATTAATATGCCGCAAAAAATGAAAAATAAACACTCATTGCTACTTTTTATTCTCCGCAAGTTGCGTCATCAGATCTTTAGTGCGACGTCTCGTATTTGGGTCACCATCATCAACTTAATTTTTTAAATACGGGGTCTGGAATTTTTTTGTTTAAATTATGAAAGATAAAGCTACGTTCAGCGGTATACAACACGTACTGGGTTGCCGACGTTTTGTTCCCTAAATTGGCCATCATCATTAAACCACTACCACCACTAGTAAGTTCCTGTAATTTATTTTTGCTTAGAAGAAACTGAAGATATTAAAATTATTATTGCTATTTCTGTTCTTAATTATTATTATTATAACATACTACTAATGTTTTTTTTATTTCAAACTAATGTTTTATCAAATTTCTACTTATGAAAGTACCTACAAGTCATTTATTTGATTAAAAAAAATAAAATTGACTCTTAAAGCCAGCACTTTTTAAAACCTTTCAAAAAAGACATTGAGTTTCGTATTGAACCGAAACAAAAGTGAATTACAGAAACGTACTAAAAGTATTTTAATGAAGATGGTCAATTTAAGGAACAAAACGCCGGAAAACCAGTTAGTGTTATATACCGCTGAACGTAGATTTAGTTCTTCTATCCTAATTCAAAAAAGAATCCATGTCCGTAATTAAAAAAACTAAGTTAATGATGATGACCAAAAGACGAAACGTAACGAAAGATCTGATGATGCTAGCTTGTGGAGAATAAAAACTAGTAATGAGAATGCGAAATTTATCGACACATCTAGTCGAACAAAGTCAAGGAAAAATAAAAACCGTAACGCAAAATTTTAGATTTATCCAAATATGTTGAAAGCCCTTATATTTATTTTTGACTTTTCAGCGGCACATTATTGGGCCTATAATTACGCAACTTTGCCTCATCTTAACCGACTTCCTATCTGTAACCGTGTCCGTATCCCAGTGGTGAATGACGAATTTGTCACCCCCTGTATAGTATGGATCACTAGAAATAAAAATAGTTAAGTGTAGAGAAATATGCATAAATTATATAAATCAGTTTTTTTGAAATATTTTGGTCATTATCCTAACGTCACAACTCCCCCCCCCCCCCCCCCATTCTTCATAAAATTATGTACGTTTCATCGGAATCAGTTTGGGTTTAGTAATAACAAAGTTATGTAAAAATGCAACCAAATTTTTTTTTAATTAAATTTTCAGCAAGGCCGCGAATTACCGTAGGAATTAATTTTGTACCTTATCAGGACTCTTCAAATAATAATAAACTAGTACTTTGGTCGTAATCCAACTTTTTTACATTTTATATTTTTAAAAATTTTGTTAATTTATTTCAACCTTGATTCACAAAATATATAAAATACAAAGTACTATAAATATTTAAAATTTGAAAAATTTTTGGGATTCTACTTCCCACCAGCAATAGGTATCATGATGTTTTAAAAATTTTCAGAAAAACTTAGCGGAAAAATGGAACTAAATACAGTGATTTTTGGAACTCTCCAATTTAATTGACACACTGCTTTAGAAAAATAATGATAGAACTAATATACTTTTAAGGTTGGCCATAATATAAATACATATAGCAGGGGTGATTTATGACACCCAGGTGGTTAGTTAATTAAGTGCTAATAATTTTACGACATAATTTCAACATTGGTTTTACCGGTTGACGATTGATTTTGATTTTATTGATTGATTGACCACCAGTGGCGGTTCTTCCACAGCAGCACATGCGCACGTGCACCCCCAAAACGTTTTGTTTGAATAAAAAATATTAATTTATATTCATTGAATATTATTTATCGTATAGTATAAAGTCCGACCCTCCCTAATATTTTATCGTACCGTCAAACTAAAAAGGTCCCACCCTCCCTAATATTTTATCATCCCGTCAAACCAAACTGTATCGATCCGGCAACCGTGCCTTGGTCGAAGTAGTGCAGAGTCTCTGTAGTAAAAGGTTGCGGGTGGTAGCGGGGGATAGCGGGACTATGGCGATTTAACATGGAAAGGCGCACAGTTTTTGTGTGCACTGCGCTGTTGTCAGTTCGTGTATCTAGTTAGAAACTTGAGCTTGTATATTTTAATATTTATTAAGTTATAATGAATAGTTGACGGTGGACTATTTAAGAAATAACTTTAGCTCTTTGAGTTTGGAGCAAAACATTGAAGTGAAGAATCCGGGAATACCTAAACCCGAAATTAATTTAACGCATAACACAAAGGGTAAATCTAGGGACTTTATTAGAAAGTTTAAAAATGAAATATATGAAAAAAAAATTATAGAGGGTATTCCAAACTTAATGAGGCTGTTATTGATCAATTTTCTACAATTAAGAACCGAAGAATGGACTTTACGTTTAAGCACTATTGTGTAGGGTCGATAAACGTTGTGTATTTCGATAAATGATACTCGATATGATTTTACACCATTTTATTTAAGGATTTAAACTAGAAAACACTGAAAATATGAAGAATTCCAACTTGTCAGTCTCGTGGCTCGATTCGTTCTCGTCATAAAACAGATAACTATCTTTGTTGCGCATAATGACGTAGCCGTAGATGGCGTAGTGGTGTTAGTCATCATTCGGTTTTCTTGAACAAACCCAACAAACTCGTAGATGGCGGTAGTAGTATTGGACATCATTCGGTTTTCTTGATAGCTGTATAAATATTGTTACGAGGGTTGCATGCGACGACGTTAAGATCCGATAGATATACACACTAAGAAAACCTTTCTTATTTTCCAAAAAAATTTATTTCCTTGTGTAAAATTAAAAAATAAATAAAAATATGTTTTACTTAATGCATTTTCTTATTATTTTTTTTTCTTCCTACATTTAAAACGCCTAGAAAGTAATTGTTTGGCCGTTACACAAAAATTTTAAAAATAATTTCACCATACTTGTGAACCATCTCTATCATAGGTCACGAGCCGCCACTGTTGACCACCTTGTATATGGAGGGCTTAACATTGAATATACGTGCAGTATAACTAACAATAAAATATCCGGATTCTATTCTAAAACAACAAAAATCTTAATTTTGATCGGTGAATGAAATTCTCTTTGAAAAATATCTATCGGAAGTTAATAAAATATTACAAAGAACAAAACTAGTTTCAGAATTTAACAATAAAAATTATTGGAAACTTGCTTTCAGTTAATAAAATAGAACTTAGGTATGTTACAAAATAAACACAATTTGGCTCGTGTTTAAAAGTTTACTTTTACTTAACTTGCAACTCCTATTGTTTCTTGCCGAACCGACTACAAACTTTGTTAAGTTTTGTATTCAGTCAACTGCTTCATCGTGTTTTTATCTAAAAGAACTTTTTTAAAATATTCTTTGAAAATACAATATGGCTATACGGTAAGCTGAAAGCTCTCATGTACTGACTGGTATTTGTTCAAAGAAATTTAGGTGGATTCGTTTTAAAACATGGGAGAAATATTAAAGGAGACCGACGTAAAGTCAAAAGAATGTTGCACCAAGCAGAATCTAATTATTTTAATAAAGGGTTTTCCAATAAGAACGATATGAATTTGAAACGATGTGTAACCATGCTAATAAAGTTATACCTGTCATTAGTTGTCACTTATGTTCAGTATACTCTAACAATTTATTAGAGCTACATACGCACTTCAAGAACGTTTGGTTATTATTCAAAAATTTTACGAAAATAGCCGTACTTTTGTGAACACTTATCGCGCACTTCTCGAAAACTTTGGTCCAAATAATCGCCCTTCATTCCTTCCCATTCATCTCATCGTTGAGAAATTTGAAAATAATTTTACTCTTCACGATGTAAAAACATCAGCAAGACATCGAAATGCCAGAACTGTTGAAAATGTTGCTGCTGTAAGAGAAAGTGTTGCAGAGGATCCAAATGTGTCAATTCCTCGTTGTGTTCAACAATTAGGGCTTAAAAACAGGACAACTTGGCGGATTATGCAAAAAGATTTAAAATTACACTCGTAAATTAAAAATTGTTTTGACTCAAGAACTGGACCATCGTAGGCGCCGAGATTTGCTGCTTGGAGTTTAGAACAACTTAAAAGGGATCCTAATTTTGCAAAAAAAATTATCTTGTCAGATAAAGCTCATTGTTGGTTAAGTGGATATGTCAACGAGCAAAATTGCCGTTTTTGGTGCGAATATAATCCAGAACAGATTCACGAGAAGCCCTTGTATTCGCTAAAAGTAACTGTATGGTGTGGTTTATGGTATGGTGGCATCTCGTACCATTTCTTTTTCAAAATGAAGTTACAGTGAATGGTGGTACCGACAGATGTTAAGAAATTTTTGTTGGCAAATTTAGATGCACCTGATTTGGAGGATATGTGGTTCCAGCCAGACGGTGCCACATGTCACACTGCTCACATATTGCAAGAAAAGTTTAATGGAAATAATATCAAGGAATGCAACTGTTCACTGGCCCCCAAGAAGCTGTGATTTAACTCATTTAGATTACTTCTTGTGGGGCTATTTGAAATCCAAGGTCTATGCAAACAGACCAAAAACGCTTCGTATCTCTTATTATTGAACAGATCCTTTATTAAACAATACAAAACTCTTTAAATTTTGTTATTTAAGTTAATAAAAACTTGGAAATCCAAGGTTTACAAGTAGGCTATCACTGCCAAACCGTCGAGTTTAAATCATGAGACGCGAAGCGGCAACGGATTTAAGACGTGTCGGGAATAATAGCTTTCTAAACCGTGGTTAATATACTATTTTTTTCACTACCAGATAATTTACAAAATAGTGCTGTAGTCATTAATTTATTAATTTTACTGCCTTGCATTATCAACTCTATTAATCATTCAAGTCAAGTCAAGTTACTTATGATTAGAAGTTTCACAGAATTTTTGCCGTCAGATGATTCTAATTTGCAATAATCGAGTTGCCTGGTTTCAAAAGTTTGTTTTGCCAGATGCTTGTATTTTTTTTTATGATCAAACATAGGCACTATAGGAAAAATACTTTAAGGTATTATGGGAGTGGTGCGTTCGAATAAAGCGATTCACGATGGATTTGAATCGTTGGAGATTATATTCGTTGGGAAACACGACCTCGGAAGGTCGTTCCATAAGAATGAAGTACTCCAGATGAACGAATTCTTAAAGAATGAAGTTCGAAGAGTACTAAGCTGAACCATATATGGAGGGGCGGCAGTGATTCGTCATGTATTTTTGCTATTTGCCGCTCTGGGCGGAATTAAGAGGGCAAGGTCAGCCGAGTACTTTCCATGAAAATATCTGTAAAAGAGAGTCAAATCCCCAACCTGTCTTCGATGTTCGGGTAAAAGAGAGTCAAATCCCCAACCTGTCTTCGATGTTCTAGACCGGCGAGACTCTTTGTCAGCTCGTGGTTCCCGATCAGATGAATGACTCTCTCTTCGATGGAATCCAGTTACCGAAGAGTATGTTTGGGTGCAGAATTTCCTTCCAGATTAACACCCAGAATTAACAGATAGAGCTAGTGGGATTGCATGTCCGTCCATGACTATATCCGGTTCTGTAATGTTAACCTTTTTAGACAAAACTGCTGCCTGGGTTTTTTTAGCGTTAAATTCGACTTGGTTGCTGTCACCTCAAGCCAAAATTTCTTCCAGGTCTTTGTTGAAGAGTGATGCTTCATGTTGTCTACGAAGATGTGCATCGGCAGCCAATGTTTGTGCATTTGTGCTATCGTCAGCAAAGACAAATATCGAATTTTCAGTTTTCACTAGAAGGTCGTTAATGTGGAGCAAGAAGAGGGTGGGAGATAATATGGACCCTTGAGGAACACCGGCGTTGATAGTAGTGAATGTGTCTAAGAGAAATCCGTCAATCGCCACTTGCAGAGAACGAAGCTAGACAATCATGCAGAGAATCGACTGGGCATACCATAGGATCGCAGTTTACTTAGAAGCCCCTCATGACAAATACGATCAAAGGCTTTAGAAATATCCAGTGCTATTATTGACCTTGGTCAATAATAGAGGTAATTAATAATGATTTCTGGTAGGAGGTTAAGAAAAATGGATTGATAATACGTGATTAAATGGTTAGTAGTGGAAAAATAAGTTTTTACTGGATATATGCTAATAACATATTTTCAAAAAGATGCTTGCCCACTTGCGCGTGCTTTAAAAATGCAATTATGGAAAAGTTAAAACGAATATTTTAATTTTTAATAGTTTCGGTTAAAACCAATTAATTTTCGTATGATAATAACTTTACAATTAATTTCTTCTTGAAAGAGATGTATTATTATTACAGTTTTGTTTTCTTGAATATTTTTAAAATTATAGGTAGTTTGTTTTTGGGTTTCGGTCACTTTGAAATGAAATTCCAATATTGTGCAGCTGCTAACAGGCCACTGCCACTTGCGAAAACACCTTCAACGGATAGGTGTAAACAGCGGATCCATTGAATGGATGATAAATTGAAGAGGATGAAACCGCCTCACACATAATATACCGCTGCGTAGCACTGTCTCGTAGAAGACAAAATATCTTCGGGAACATACAACGTGGTGATAACCTTCCACATGACAAGCTTAGTAGAAGATTACTGGACCTCATAGAAGGAACAAACATCTTCTAACAAGATCGGAGTACACAATAAGCCGAAAGGCTGCAGTGATAGAAGTTCGGGCCTTTAAACCGACCACCGCCTTTAACCAACCAACCAACTAACTAACATAAAATAAGAATTTTGTCACTAACACCGTCAAAAATTTTGCTTTTTTCTATTTTATTTATACGCCTTTTTTTCTTATTAACAAATAGTTCTGACGATTGTTTAATATAATAAACCGAAACGTTAACCAAACATCGGAATTTCATTTCAAAGTGATCGAAACCCAAAAACAAATTGCCTATAATTTATTATTATTATTATTATTATAAAAAATGAGATGAAGAACGGCATGCTTTTATAGAAATAGCTATATTATATGATGCAAAATATTTCTGTATATTTTTAGTACTTTAGAACCATTACTATATGTTTATCGAGAGACCATTATCATTATATTACTACAATATAAAATAAACGGCAGACCAATAACCAAATATTATGCACATGCAATAACATACAAATATAGTTATTAAACTTTGAAATATGCATTTTAAAAATAAATGTTTTAACATTATCAATATTGAGCCAGCGTGCATATAACGCAAAATCCCAGTTCACAATAAAAGTTTGCCGGGAATATGTTAATAAACTCAATTTTGGTAATATTTAACGAGATACCTGCTACCGAATGGAAATATTTGCATTTTAAGTGTTTTCGCCTCGCTGAACACATTGGCACTCATTCCCCAGCTGCATGACAATCCTATTTTTAATAAATATACATTTTTCTCCTTTAGTAGAGGATTCATATACAGGACGAGTAGATGGAAATGAACGGACCAACCTCCAAGTGAAAATAATGTAAGAAAACTTATATGTCCTTATCCGATTATCATCAGTCTATGAAGGGCGCCTGGTGATCTCCTGGTTGATTCATGTCTTTCTTTAATATCGTCTACAGTTTTTTTCATAGGTCGAATCGATGCAACTCGGGTGTCACCTTTTATTTTGTAAACTTTATTATTGACCAGCACTATATAAACATAAATCTTGTGGTGTGAGATCTGTAGATCTAGGAGGCCAACTAATAGGATCACTGGGACTAATTCAAACCCCTGGAAACCTTTCGTTCAAATGTTGGTTGACCTGATCAGGGAAATGTGCAGGAACTTTATCGTGCTTATAGCACTGAGAAAATTAGACCAGCTAGATTTCTGTGCTGAAAATTTTTAGTAACTACATCCTAAATAATTACAACGGCTACTATATTTTAATTGCTATCGCTGAAACAGACTACTTATAGTTATTAATATTTGAAACCACCTATTAACGATTAATATAAATTCTTATTGCTGTAACAACTACAAATTCTTATTCTTCTTCTTCACTTCATTATGGCGTCGGCTGCTGTAGGCGCCATTCGCCAGCACAATTTGGGTGATCGTAAATTAGTATGCCCCTATACAGCATATTGCAACCACAAGATTTTTCTTCCTCTAGTATTTTTATTCACATTCACTGTTTGTTAAACGATTGTTTTTATTTATTTAAATGATTGTATACTTAGTTACTTTACGTAGTTTTAGGGATTAGTTCATAGAATAATATTTAGGTTTGTAGGAGAAACGGGTAGGTAAACAGGAACCAAACTACAATCGAAAATGTATTCCTTTTACCTTCATAATGGCGTTAAAATAGGTCAAACACCAAATTATGCATCTGAAATCTAACTTCTATAAAAACATTTTAAGAACAAACATTTGTATACCAAAAACAAAGCGACAAAAATCGTAGTGTACCTCCCAAATTAAGAGTGATCATGTATAATTTTTTTTTTATAAATAAGAAAAATTTTAAAGATTACAATACGGGTTTTTTTCTAAAATATAGGATGTTTCATTTAAAAAAACATACTTTTCATCATTTTTCCAATCAATCAACATATTTGTATTTGAAAACACCCTGTACAATTATAACTAATATTTGGAAACGGAGAGGAAGGCCTCTGGGTACAAACCTGAACAAACCCAACTGTCAACCAAATTTCAGTGTGCTAAATTGTCAGAGTAAAAAAATATTAACCTTTTTTTGAAGGATGTTGTGTCCGCTAATTAAGGGTACATGGAAAAACCACAGACTTCTTACGTAAAAATATTAGGATTTAATTATACTTATCTATATTCGAAAGTTGATATTAACTGAGATACAGGGTGTAAGTTAAAACTTCATTTTTGTTTTTCTCTAATAACTTTGAGAGAAACTAACGTTTTTTACAAAATTTAAAAATTATGTTTCTTTTAGGAAGAGAAATTGATTTTTTTGTGAAATTTTAATGTACAATGTAGGGGCGCTGTCTGCGGCATTTTTCGCACATTTACTAATAGGTGTGCCTGTATGTATGTATGTATTTAAGTTTTTAATAAAAATGATATTTCTCCCATATTTATTACGTAAAAAAGGTATATTAAGTTCAGGTCGCCCAGATTTACCGTTTCGGAGATTTTTGCATTTAAATTGTTTAGTGCGTTAGCTCAGGCAAGCAAATAATATTTTGTTATTTCTTACAAATTAAATTTTACATGATTATTAATGATCTAGTAATGGTAATTGGGAATAATAAATACAACAATTGGATTATTCTTTAACTTACTTTAATTAAAAAAACTTTGACCCTAGAAAATATCCTGTCGAAAGAAACCAACAGTAATGAAAACACAAACTTACGATAAACTCAAAGATCTTACACTAATCAACATACAAATAGCAGCTGTATCTCTAAATTTCATTTGTATTCTCATAGGTTAATTGGGCAAAGTGCATTAAACATTTAAATGCAAATATCTCCGAAACCATAATTACTAAATTTTGTAAAAAAACGTTAGTTTCTCCCAAAGTTATGAGAATAAAACAAAAATGAAGTTTTAACTTTAACACCCTGTATATCAGTTAATATCAACTTTCTGATATAGGTAAGTATAATTAAATCCTAACATTGTTACGTAAGGAATTTGTGGTTTTTCCATGTAGCATTAATTAGCGGACACCCTGTATTTTCGAAAAAAAGTGAAATTTTATTATTTCGAGAACGATAACAGATATGTACCTATGGGAAAATGTTAAGGAACTTTAAGTATTAAGAAATTAATAAGGATTCTAAAAAAAAATAATACACAGGGTATTAAATTTAAATTATCAAAGTTGCTAATACTTTTTGGTAGAAGCGGCAGTACTGCATTGCTGAAAATATTTTTAAAACAGAGAGCATGTCCACTTATATAATATAAGCTACCAAGTTTGCAAAGTGATCCGTTGACTGGTTTTTCATAAACGTCTAATAGGCCATCCACCATCAATCTCTCCTCTATGTAGAGGCTCTACATAGTTTATTGTATACCTTAAATAGTCGATTATAGTCAGGCTTTGTCTATTAAGTTCATAGGAGCTGGTATTATTGCCAATACGTGTCACACGGTTTTACTAATAGATTATTTACAAGTATGCTAACAATAGTTACAGTATTAAACCTAGAGTGCTTGCATGATGGATAGCATTGATCGGATTAGTATTAAATAGAACTCAGAAGTAAAACACTCATCTTTTGAGATAAAATACATACATACAGGCACATGAGCACGTGCCACCCTAGAAAAACTAAATAATCATCACAAGATACATCATAATCATTAAATGTTCAGTATAAAATTTTAAATAAATCTACATAAATTTATATCTCTCTATTCAATTAACGTCGTTCTAGTAGCAATTTTTTAAAATATTCCTAATAATATCTCATGTCCTCACTGTTGCCCTCTACAAACGAGAATAATAATAATATGTGTCATTCGATTGTTTTAGTCAAATGTGCCATCGATAAACCGATGATTTTAATAATCGAGTACTAGATACTCGAGCGATTTTAATAATCGAGCGAATCGTTCGAGTGAATCGCTTGAAATTCCAATTCACCAAGCGATGACGTCACTAACTGCTGACCGACAGCCTAGCCGTTTACATGTGATCAGGTAGGGTATTTAGCAGGCACGTAACTACGGGTGGGCACAGGTTTGGCTAAAAAATTGTAGTAGCCACCAAAAAAATTCCAGAAATTTATTTATTTATGAATAATGAATTTTTACCACGTGTCTCGATACCAAACAAAAAAACTGCAAAAATCACCGAAATACGTATTTATTGTTCGGGTTTATTCTTGTGCTTTTTAAAAACAAAAAGTATTATCGAGTTATTTTTCGTCACATCTTTCTCAATGTACGACCATAAAATAAGTAGATATTTAAAATGACTTGTCAAATTCTTCCACTCTAAATTATCAGGTGCGCACTGTGTGCCCTTCAAACATTTAGGCTTAGTTACGCGAGTAGCAAAATAAGAAAATAGGTGATTATTTTTTTAAATTCATGTTTATAATTACCTAAAAGTTCCTGTTTAAATTTAAGAATGTTTACTTTTGGTTACCAAAAAATTTATTGATACCTATGTTTTGTTAACTATTTTGCTCGTTTCCTTATTTTCCATTTTTAAGAAGTCTTTTTGAGTTTAATAATAATTTAGAATATTTAGATTTAAAAATGACTATAAGATTACCAACGAATTTTTCTATATATTTTGTTTACCATTTTGTTCGTTTTGTTATTTTTATTTACAATTTCTATTATTATCTTATTTTTGAGAAGTTTTCTCGAGTTTATAGTAAATAATAATTTAAAACATATATCCTTTAATTTTTTAATATTTACAATCGGAGACCTAACCTACGCCGCTGGCTAGCCAGTTAAAACAAAACTCATGTCGCGATGACTCCGCTAAGGGATTTGGCATACTTTTTTATATATATGAACCTTCTCGTTTATGTGCCTTTAAGAAAGACGTATGTCGTGTACCTGCTCAGCGTCAAACTCGAACGTCGCCAATCGGATGGCGCGGCGCGTAGACCGAAGTTCATGTATCAAGTGACAGGCGATATTTTTCGATTTTTCGCCTGAATTTGTAACTAGAGTATTTCCTATCGAGCGAAAAACTGTTCGAATATACGAGCAGTTTTTTTAACTCGATCACACTACAGCGGTACATCGGCGTCAAGAAAGATAATAAGTGACGAGCGACGGTTTTCGCCTGAATAGATAACTAGAGCGGTTTTTTTAATAATCGAGCGATGTCGGTTATTTCAATAATCGAGTGATCAAGCAATTTTTCGCTCCAGCGATCACAACACTACTCTTAACTATGTCCTTCTCTGTTTAACTGACTGGGCCTAAAATTCGCTCTTTTTCTATTGTTTGTCGCACAAATTTCTGGTGCCGAGTCCAGGTTTATAGTGGTATTAGAATTGGCAATTATTGTCAATTATAATTGCACGTATTCATACGCACTAAACCGTTCTCGATCAGCTGGTTCAATACTGCTCGCATTGCCGACGCAATGCGAGAATGTAATCCGTATAACAGTCGGCAATTCTATTCCTATGGCAATTAAAGTTGCACGAATTCATGCTGAGTACACCGTTCTCGATGAGCTGTCTCGCATTGTCAGAAATGGGGCAAGCGTTATTTTAATTGCCATTGCCGGTGCAAGTCTGGGTATTGGTGGTTTATTATTAAACTATTTGTTATTTATTGAACTAGTCCAACATAAGTAAAAATTTAGAGCTTACTTATGATACATTATTTATAAAATTAGGAGAAATACAGGACCGTATCCCAAAATTTCCTGTTATTGTTCAAAAAACCCTCGAAACGTCATTAAACCACAATGTGTCATACATATTTTCATTCGGAAGAAAAAAAGCTATCAAATTCCAATATCAGAAAAACAGGACCGTATTTAAAGTTGATAATGGCCCTTCGAAGACGACTCGTCGGATTACAAAACAATTAACGCTGTTAGATAGAGCGGAAAAATTGGCAATGCAAAAGTGCAATTTACTTTAGAATTCGATCAAAAAAAAAACCAGGAAAACAATGAAACGATTTTTCAGAATTTTGGGGTTTTCCGGATATCTCCGAAACTACTCGGAATTTTAAAACTTTCTAAACGGCATATTATTAGGCACGTAAATACGCTACTTTACCTTTAACAACAACTTAACCGACTTCTTATCTCTTACGGTTTTCGAGATCCCTGTACTGGCTCTCCTTATCCTGGACACGTTGTATATATAAAGGAAACTAATCTGCATTTATTTGTAAGATCTTGTAACCATATGACCATATAATCGAAATCTACCATTTCAGCGTTGTTTTAAAGATATGATATGTTTTTAATACTTATTTAGTTTTTCTTATTTCCTGAAGAATTTACCTACCGATGTCTGAATAATTGTCGGATATATCATTAAAACTATCTCCAGATGTCAATCCGGGAAATACCCGAAGATTAAATATTAAGTCACACATTAATGTGGTACCTACGGACAACGGATAAAAGACTATAGTAAAATTATTAGAGAAAATATTTTAGTGCAAAATTTCATATATAGAATATATTATTAATTACATTTTTTTATTAGTAATTTGTACCAACATAATATTGTAAATATGTCTTCTAAAATAGTACAGTTAGAATTTGTAATAAATTTAGTCAACTCAAGTAGGTAAATACTAACATATATACTAAGTTTTAACAATGACTATAGTAAAATTATTATAGTAAAGATTTTATTCTAAAATATGGTAATAATTACAATTTTCATTATTAATCCGTACCAAAATAATATTGTAAAAATATTTTACAAAAAACTATAGTTAGGATTTATAATAAATTTAGTTAAATCAAGTAAAATATATTATTGTAAATTTTACAACAAATGTAAGTGAAAATTTGTTTTTTTACAAAAGATTTTAGCAAATTTTACAAAGGATTTGAGTTAATTTTACAAAATATTTTATTAAATTTTACAAAATGTTTTAGTTAATTTTACAAAAATATGAACGGTTTACTAAATATTTTTGTAATTTTTACTAAACATTTTTGTTAAAATTTCTATAATTTTAAGGCAGTTCTTAATAAAAGTTATTTCAGTCACATATAGAGCCATAAATTATGGTCAGTTTTATTATATTTATAGTAAATTTAACTAAGTTTTTCTTTCCATGTGAGAACATCCTCCGTTTTCTTAGCTCTGGATTCTTATAATTTGTCCTACATTCGCTAAATGGCACTTGTCATTATTATTTTGTCACCGGGTCCACTTATTGACAATGACCGATACCGAAACCAATGTCAACATTTTTTTCCGGACCCGGACCGGAATAGGATCCTGTATTTACAACAAAAAAGAGTTAAAAATCCAATTGACTGGTGGAAAAACATGAAGAAAATCATCCATTTTTATTAATATAGTACAATTTTAAGTACATACTCTCTTACCTTCGATCTTATAATCCGTTTCATAATTAAATTTCATAAAAAAATAAAACACGAAAGTATGTTTTGCAACAGAACCAATAATAGGTAATATCACACAAATTTGAAATCACATCACAATATTTTTATTATGAATTATTTCACAACAAAAAACAAATCGGGTAATGATACAACTAACAAAACATTAAGCATGTGGAACCCTCGACAGCGTCATTTCACCCCCGAGTCTCGAAGCATACTGAAGCAATGATAGTCGTGCGCGTCATTTATCCAAGCAAGGGCGAAACATGCGGTGTAATCTGACAATACTGTTAGTATACTCTAGTGACCCACGTTGTTGCTAACTAAATCCAGATGGAGTGGCGCGGCAGTATGGATTTTGCTTTTTACCTTAGTATTTAGATATTCGATTAAAAAAAAAAGTATGTGGACTTTCTTTAGGACACCCTAGGAGTCACCCATATAAATATAATAAGTCATTTCCATAACACCCTGTATAATCTGCTCATTATTAATTAGAAATACTAATAGGATACATATTACTTATTAATTATGTCATTTGTTACAGAGTGTGTGCTTTGTTTTTATCTTAGTTCCGCTAAATAAAACAGCCTACTCTGTCACTGTGATTCGGTTCCTAATTTCTACAACACATTTTTCAAATTCAGTTCCGGAGATCCGGTACAAAATCAGGTCGGACCTGATATTAAACAAGAACGTTGGCATCACAATTCACAATAATATTTTAATAATTATAAATCTACTTATTTGCTTATATGTCGTTTCATTTTGATTAATTTTTTCTATCGGTATCAGCTGTTGCGTCAGCATTTATGGATTTTCTATTAGATATCGAGTTTTGAAAGACAAAAAATACATGGCTCGGTGCCTAAATATTAACCGTGTCTACTGAATTGTTTAGGCTTTTAGCCGTACACAATGTCACATCAATAAAGTCGTTAATTTTTTAATAGAGTTGCTAAAACTCTGGTAAAAATTTGAAACTAGTTGGATTTGCTCATATGTACTCATGCAATCACAGGAGAGTTACAATGTTTCCATTAAAATTGTTGCACATGAAGTGAATAATAAAAAAATGTTCTATAGAACAAAACTGAATATGACTTTGAAATTAATATTGAAAAATTATTGGGTAATATTATTTTCAAACTGCATTGTAGGTAGCTGTATTTTCAGATACAGGATCATTGTTATTGGATATTTGAATTCGACACTATTGAATTGTACCTATTCTACAGAAGGTGTATAAGGGTTTCTGGCTGGTCATGGCAAGTGCGGCATCTAGAGTAGAATATTTTGATGTAGGATTTCTGATCGGTACCATAAGTTGTTTAGATAGTTCTTGTTGTTCTATATTGGCGAAGAAAATTCCATGGATGCTCTTTCCCTCATGTTCTTCCCTGAGAATGCTTACCTGTTATTTTGTATAGTTAGGTAAGAGATATTCTTGATTTCCTGGATCAAACGGTAGTTGAAGGTGTTTAATTGCTCTTTTAGTATGGAGGAGGATAGAAACGCCCTTATTTGCCAGCAGCTTGATAATTTAATTATACAGGGTGTTATGGAAATGATGTATCATATTTAAACCGGCAAATCCCAAGATGAAAATAAATTGAGGAAAAATAACCATAAACGGCGCTTTGAATTATTAAGCGAAATATACACTATACATGAAATCTCAAAATTTACGTGGCCGCTCCCGAGGCCCTTCGCAATCAATATTTTATTGAGGCAGTCTCCAGGTTCAAAAGAGGTTAGCGCATTTTAGGCGATGTTGTCATATTGCAGCACATAATTCTAAACGCACGTGTTCAATTTTTGACAACAAGACGTCTTTGACGCGCGCTATCACTTCTTTTTCAAACTTTTTAGGAACAAAAAACTACAATTTTAAGGTACATTCTCTCTTACCTTCGATCTTATTTTAAAATAATCCGTTTTATAATAAAATACCATAAAAAAAAATAAAACACAAAAAGTCTGCTTTTCACGAGAACCAGCAGTTGATATTATCACAGAAATTTGAAATCACATCTCAACATTTATTATTATGAATTATTTCACAACGAAAATAAAAAGGGCAATACAACTAACAAAACGTGCAAAATTCGTATACGCCAAGCACGTTGAACCCTTGACGTCGTGGAACGAACGTCGTTCCACTCCTCGAAACATACTGAAGTATTAAGCGGCGCGTGGCCGGTATTCAAGCTACGGCGAGACACGCGGTGTGATCTGACAACACTGTTAGTATACTCTAGTGACCCATATTGTTGCTAAGTAAATCCAGATGGAACGGGGCGACAGTATCTGGGAAAAAAGGGTTTTTTTAGTATTTAGATATTCGATTTAAAAAAAAAGTATGTAGACTTTCTCTAGGACACCCAAGGAGTCTCCCATTTAAATATAATAAGTCATTTCCATAACACTCTGTATATTATCGTTCTCCAGAATTAGCCCACTAAAGTGTGGTTGGGAGGTCGTACAAATATTTTGATTGTTAGCAAAAATAATAAAAATACGTTTCGTTACAATGATAAACCCTATATTAATCTGTGGTACTAAAAGCTCTTAAAATTATCTATACAAGGTGTTTTATTTAAAAATATACTTTTTATCATGTTTACAAAAAATCAAAATAAATGTGTTTTGAAACACCCTGTACTATTATAACTAATATTTGGAAATAGAGTGAAGGTTCTCTAGATATTACCTGACACCAAACCACATTTCAGTTCCGGACATCTTGTGCGGTACGGGTTTGTTTTGATGAACCGAATATAGTTCTTCTGAAACTATTTTTTTTTTAATTATTGATTTAACTTAACAGGATTTATTAAAAAGATTTCCCTACTAAAATCATTGCCGGGAATTATATTCCCCCTCTAAAAAATAGTAGTGCAGAAAACGATGCTTTGGGATACGACGGCATGCATGGAACTTGATAATAGGAACAATAAATACATTTTAGTTATTCTATTTAATGAACCAGTTTTGTGAAAAGAGATATGTTTGTTATTTTGAAAAGTGGCTTGTTTGAAACCAAATGTACCATATATAAAATTGTTAAACGGTATTATATTCACAGTACCTCTAGACCTCTTGTCTTAAATTCCACCCAATGCCTTTGTTAAAAAATGTATTTTAGGTAGTTTTTTTGAATTTTTTTCTAAAACTGCAAAACTTTTATTTTTTATTTTTAATTTATTACTCTTCAACTACATAACCAAATGAAATAAAACTTTGGGCAATTATAAAGAACACTAATACGAACCTAAATATGCAATAAAATACTGGGTGTCCCATTTATAAAAAATATACTTATGTTGTCACATTTTTTGGGCCACCCTGTATATTTTCGGACCTCGGGCCCATGGAGACTTTTGATCAGCATCAATTTTTGGATAATATCCCCAAGTATCAAAGTTTTTAACCGAGGGCTGATTCACATATCTTCCGTGCGAGGTCCTTTACAAAAGACCTTTTACTGTATGCTGAGTACAATGTTATAAGTATACCTGATATTAAAAAATTTATTACGAAGATGCAAAAGGGGGAAAAGGCGCACTCCTCAAAGTGTGCAAAGCTACTATGTATAAGTTTGGTTTGACGATACGATAAAATATTAACAATTTATACGATAAATAATATTAAACGAAAATAAATTACTATTTTTTTACATTTTTTTATTATTTTTGGGGGTGCACATGCTCATGTGCTCCTATGGACGAACCGCCACTGACTGAATAATTTGTGGAATCAAAAATACCTTTGATTTTTATTTAAATCTTTTGTAAAATGATTTGAAAGTTTTACAGGTAAGCGCTATTCCATAATTAAAAAAACACATAGGTATTCGACTATTTTGTAGCAGTTACACGTAGACGGAAAACGAGTAAATAGGTTTGTTTCAGAAATTTGGCGTCTCATATAAACGCACCTGCAGCCTCGATATAAAATATTTTCAGCGTTGCGTTGTATCGATATTGATTGATTATGTTGGTATTTAGACATTTTAAAAGTTTAAACAGAATTTTTAGTAATTAAATTGAGTTAAAATTTAAAAGTGGACAATTGAGTCGTCGGGTAGAATTACAAGCGCTCCAAAACGTGACTAGCACCTCTGCAAAAATTAAGCTTTTAAAAGAGGCGAATTATCCTTGTAGTATATAAATACGCACGTTCGCTTGGATTTATCAATAAATTATAATTCTGGACTGCACGTATGGCAATTTTGTGAGTGTGAATAAATCTCTACTTAAATATTTTCATTTTTTACATTTGATGAAATATTATTAATAATACAGGGTGTTATGGAAATGACTTATTATATTTAAATGGGTGACTCCTAGGGTGTCCTAGAAAAAGTCTACATACTTTTTTTTTATCGAATATCTAAATACTAAGGTGAGTTTACCCACATATTGTCGCGCCGTTCTATCTGGATTCAGTTAGCAACAATGTGGGTCACTAGAGTACACTAACAGTGTTGTCAGATCTCACCGCATGTTTCGCCATTGCTTTGATACCTGCCGCGTTGCTTCAGTATGTTTCGAGACTCGGGGGTGGAATGACGTTGTCGAGGGTTCCACGTTGATGTATACGAATTTTAAACGTCTTGTTAGTTGTAGCATTACCCGACTTTTTTTCTGTTATGAAATAATTCATAATAAGAAATATTGTGATGTGATTTCAAATTTGTGTGATATTACCTATTGTTGGTTCTGTTGCAAAACATATTTATTGTGTTATATTTTTTTATGGAATTTGGATTATAAGATCGAAGGTAAGAGAGTATGTACCTTAAAATTTTAGTATTTTTTTTTCTTAAAAGTTTGAAAAAGAAGTGATAACGCGGGTCAAAGACGTCTTGTTGTCAAAAACTGAACACGTGCGTTTACAATTCTGTGTTGCAATATATGACAACACCGCCTCAATAAACTATTGATTGCGAGCGTCCTCAGTAGCGGCCACGTAAATTTTCAGATTTCATATAAAGTGTATATTTCCTACAATAATTAAAAGCTCCATTTAAGGTTATTTTTCTTCAATTTATTTTCATCTCAGGATTTGCTGGTTTAAATATATTAAGTCATTTCCATAACACCCTGTATGCGTTTCTTAATAATCTGTATACGACTAACATAAGAAATGAAAAAACTTATATGTTGAGCTATAACCTTAGATAGAGCCGATTTTGGATTCGATTCCCAGCGAAGTCATGACCATTTCTTGAATATTAAAAACTTCTCACGCTGGCGAAGATGTTAAATTTATTATTTCTTCTATATCCGCAGAGCTTTGACGGATTGCGGGCTCAGCGGCAACATCTGTTATCAACCGATTCTGGTTCGGTACCCACGTAAGGTCCTTCCTGGACTGGTATTATCCATATGTAAAATGGAATAAGAAAAAAGGGTAGCAATGGTAAATTTGCCTGACGATAAGCATCCATATTACTATGTTATTCGTTATTGAATTCTAGTAACCATATACTAAAAAATTATTAAATTACACCTAGTACTGATTAACACACAACAAGCTCACTCTATCGGTAAAAAGAAATGGAAATACAATGTACTAAATTATTATAGCAAATAAATACAAGAATTCAATAACGAATAACATAGTAATATGGATGCTTATCGTCAGGCAAATTTAGTCTCCTTAAAATTCGCCTTTTAAACACATTTGGATTATTTAGTTTGCCAGGGATGGACTATACGTAACACAAAAATGCTTTTTTTATACACCTTGTATAATGAAGGAACGACAATAATATTTTTGGATATTCTAAACCTTAAGCTGAAAAAAATGGTACTCTTGATCAATGTCGATAAAATGAAACTGTCTTCGAAAAAAAATTTTTTTGTTCAATATGATTTATATTCAGTATATGTAAATTTCACTACTACTAGGAACTAATAAGACAAAGGAGGAAAACCGAAAATTTCAAGATACTACCATAAACTGAAACTCGCATAAATATTCTTATTTAAATCGGTACATGTGAAAAAAACCATAACAACAATGAGGGAATTTTATGAACATAAAACAACAACTAATGCAAAAAACCATGTTGAACAAAAATATTTTTTTCTCGAAAACAGTTCAGTTTAACGACATTGATCAAGAATATCTTTTGTTCAGCTTAAAGCTTAGAGTATCCAAATATATCATTGTCGTTCCTTCATCATACAAGGCGTACAAAAAAAAGCATTTTTGTGTAACGTCTAGTCCGTTCCTGGCAAACTAAATAAGCCAAATGTATTTAAATGGGCGAATTTTAAGGAGACCCATCTACTAAACATTATACTAAAAAATAATTAAATTACACCTAGTACTTAATAAATTATTTAAAAAACAACGATTTCCAGAGACGTTCGTAGGGGAGGCCGTAGGAAGAAAAATTTATAAGAACTCCTATTATTTTTAAGTGTTCTATCTAAACCCGGGAGGTTGCCTACATATTCCGGGACACCCTTTATAATATGTACTAAAAAGTGATCTAAAAACTTAATAATAATAATATAACATATCTTAATTAAAATAACAAAATTGTTACAATTTCTCGGTGGAAGTGACAATGCCGCAATGTTGAAAATATTGTAGTTGTAGCAGGCGCCTTAATATAACACGGAATTGGACTTTTAGGCGCGGCCGTTTCGGCGTGGCCGTTTTGACGTGGGGACAGTTCGGCGCGGGACGGTTCGGCGCGAGACGGTTCGGCGCGAGACGGCTCGGCGCGAGACGGTTCGGCGCGAGACAGACCAACGCGATGCAACTCCATTGTATATTTTATGGCAAATTGGCAAAGGAAACATATTTCGAAGTAAACGTTAACAAATCGATGCACCACCACCCGCACCCTCATCTTTAACTGAGATGATTTTGCCTGAGAAATACAAAGTATACAGCTCAAATGACAGAGAGGAGAGATTTTTGTTAGCAGATAGTCGTCCCGTGGAAGACAGGATTTTAATATCACAAGTGATAAAGTGACAAAAATTACATATTTAATTCGGCATTTTATTACAGGAGTGGATTTATCATTGTTAATAAATACAATCCGCCGAATATGTAGATTGATCTCTTAGAAAATAAATAATTTTTAATGTGTAATTCTTTTTTTTAATTAGAAATTAAAGAGAAGTAATTAAATGGTTTGCCGTTATTAACAGTCGAGCTGCAAAATGATTACTTGGTCAGCAAGATTTTACAATTGGTCAGTAGAAAGAAACATGTCTAGAAGCAGTTACTTCAGAGGTCCCAGGGCACTGTCAATTTATGTAACTTTCTTGTGTTTTCTTTTGCCGAATACAGAAGGAAATCGGCTACAAAAGATGTAGCGGGGGCGGGTTTTCACTTGCTTTCCCAGGGCACTGTCACGATTCACAAATGTTTGCTGTCCATAAGTTGCTGACCAACTAGCCACTTTGGCTCACCGATTACATTTTTCTGTTCGCAAAAATAAGAATATTTTGTATAATATCCATTCGCGCCAAAACGGCCTCGCCGAAACGGCGACGCGGAACTGTCCTCTCGCGCCGAACTGTCCTAGACCCAATATAACATATTTCAAACGATCTTATTACTCGTTTTCCATATACTGTGAATCACCCTATTTTATACGGTTTCTAAAATAAATATCCAACACTATAAATATGTATGTATTTGTGCGGGTTTGTGCAAATATTTGGAGAGAAATAAAAGCGATCCTAGGTAAGAAAATGTAATATTTCTTCCTAAAATGAGGGAGATAGGTTTAACTTCTTGTATGTACAGGGTGGCTAACTAAGCGATGTTAGCGCATGTATCTCGGAAACCGTTCACCATACAGTTTCCGGAAAGAAATATTAATAGGAAAAGTTGCCCAGAGAAATTGCTAGAAATTATTTTTAAGTTTGTAGAACGCCTGCTAGGGGTCATAACACTAATAGTAATTTGTTAGCAGTCGATTTCTCTACAATTTTGTTAGATAATGTATATTGAAAATACTTACAAATAAATCTCTCACATTTATCACGCTGAACTTTACACACTACAAGCGATGACTGAATCATTTTTACTGTAGTCGGTAGATGGCGCTTTTTACAGATTTTTGCATATTTTATCTTTTTCTCGATAAACTTAAATGGGATGGTAATGAAATTATTACACTGTTACAAAGTTCAATTACGTACCATAACTAGTTAAATATATATATTTTATGATAATAAACTTACCTATGCTCTTTTAAAACATTTTCAATGGTAGTTAATGATATTCCGAAATCAAAAGCCAAAAGTAGTAACTTGGAGATTAAACTCTATATACGCTAAAACGTTGATTTAGTTCTACCAGTCTCAGAAAAATAAGTGAACGAACGCTTCCAGTGGATCTCAAAAAGAATAACTAACGTTCCTTCTCAATATTATTATTAAATATAATTTGCCATTTGTTTCCAAAGCCTATTTTTTACAATATATATATATATATTGATAAAGGGTACCATGTCACCTCCGAAGTATATACTGAAGAGCCGTTGTCACCTCATATATGACGTTGTCACCTCCGATTTCGGAGGCGACAACGTTTTTTCCATATTTTCAGTAGTTCTGACCTCAGATGACCTTTAACGTGCTAATAGCAAAATTTTTGTCGGAGGTCACAACGTACCCACCATACCCCCCAAAAAAGTTTTTAGTTCCGGTATAGATCACCGGCGCTAGTGCTGCATAAAAAGTTTACGGAAGGCACGATGACGCCTCCGATCATATAAATCGCATGTTTACGTCACATACGGTTGACGTACGTAACTTTCCCGCCTCCGCTAAATGGCAACGTCGGTGAGGAGGTGATAAGGACGCTTTCGTATCATTTCATACCATATTTGCAGTTCTCCAATTAAAGCCGTGGTAGTGTATAATGGAATGGTCCCAAAAAAATATTTTTTTTTAAATTTTGATTCGCTGTAACGCGAAAAACTTGTCTTTCTGCTAAATAAGTAAAATAAAGCAAAGAAATATTAATATCTTCATTATCATCCTCGAAAATACAAAAACCCATTATCAAATTTAACATTTTTTCGTAATTAACAAAAAAATGTTGTCCATGTTAGTGAATCGCTACAAGTTTAGATAACTAATAAATAGCACAGAGGTAATAATTAAATTTAAAAACTATAACAATGGATTTAAAAAATAAATTATTAACCCTGTTTGTAACTCCAAAGTTGAAAAATGTTAGAAACTATAACATTACGTCAATTGTTATAGTGTTTTACTAATTCTTTTTGGTACTATTTCTAAACTCCGATTTGTGCGGAAACCTTGGTTCTAGATAGAGAAAAAGCGTTGTTCTAATGACCCCATCCCTAAACTTCGTACTGACAACTTTTGTGACGCTTTTGACATCAACTGTTCACACATCGCTCTACTACTTGAGTATGACATGGACATCAATTCCATTCAGCTGCTATTCTTGACTTTATTAAGGATAAAATTCCTCCATCGCTTACTATTTGCAACATGGGCGGCGGAAGATTAAAGGTACTCCAATCTATCATTTCGGTGAAGTTAATGTCTACGTCTAATGTGTGTCTAATGAAGTTACTGTCTAAAATAAATTTTGTTTCGGTGTCACAAAGTTACTAATTTGTCCATTCTTACGAGTTTTGTTTCGCGCCTTCATTATTCTTCTATTACTTAATTCTCTGATGTTTTTTCTTCCATCATCAAAAACATGCTCCAAATCAAATTTTCGAGATGAGCAAACATAAGACGCTCGATCACAGGATCTACTACTTTAAGTATATTTTCAAGTAGGAATCTTGATGTTTCTATAACTTCAAATACATGCTTAGGGCCATTTGTAAAATATTTGCGTTTCTTGATATTAAATCAGACAGGCAAATAGGACTTTAGGATGAAAGAAACTGATACATTATATTCATCTAAAGAATTTATCACAACTAAGTACAATCTGAGACCTCTGTTTGCCGCAGTTAACCATATTAAAGTGTGAAAGTGGGCCTGGATCATGAACAGCCAATTCTTCTGGACAATTACCTAATTGTATTACAGTATTAAAGTCCAGGAGATATTGAACATCTTTAATTAACACTTTTAGATCAATTTCAGGAATCCCTCTCTGAACGCCATCAAAACTTACCACTGGAAGTTTTTCACAACCATTAAGATGAATTGGAATACCTGCCATCTTTCGCTACCACCCAGACTAAGCGATGAGGGAATTTATCTTTATTAAAATCAGGAACAGTCTGAATGAAATTTCGACAAGTTTTCATGTCATACTCAAGCAGTAGAGCGATTTGTGAAGTTGCATGGTGTCAGAAGAGTTGCTAGTGCGGAGTTTAGGAATGTGTCTTAACCACAACAACGCTTCTTTTTCGATAACGTTTTTCGCACAAATCGGAGTTTAAAAGTAGCACCAAAAAGAATGAGTAAAAGACTTAATTGACTATTGACATAATGCTATATATAGTTTGTAACATTTATCATTTTGAAATTTTGATGTTACAGAGTTAATAATTTATTTTTAAAATTCAATGCAATACATACTGAAATATCTTTTAATTTAATTCTCTGCTATTTCTTACTGATCTAAACCATAGCATTTAACTAACATGGAGAAACTGTTTTTGTTAGTTATGCAAAAATGTTAAATTTGATTAATTTTTTAGATTTTCGAGGATATGCGCGACCTGAAGATATCAACCGATTTCTTGTTTCTTTCCTTTATTTCACTGTCTGTCTGTTAGGCCAATCTCCCGCGGTATACCGAACAAAATTTAATAAAACATTTTTACAGCCCACTCTAGTGAATAAGTTCAGTATAATCTGATAATTATGTCATCCAGTACTGAAAAACTGCTAAGCCTTTAATTATTATGGGACCACAAATTGGACTTTTATTTGTCTACAGGGTGTATATCCAAAAACTCAACCGATTGATAATGGAAAAACTATAACTGGGAAAAATATGAAAATCAAATTTAAATTGTTAATGTGAAAACTTCCCGCCCTTAATATATCGTTTCAAATAAATAATTAAAAGTGAGAAGACACGTGAATGTTATTGTAAAGGGAGACTATTTGCAGCTTTCGTGGTTTAACCCTCTGGAAAGCGTAGATGTCACCCTTAAAATCTTAAATGGGTAAGTGGTACACCATTTTAGAAGTCGTTTAAATCTCTCTACAATTATTAGTATTTTTTGAGTAGTAGTTTCCAAGAAATCAAGTTCCAAAAATAGATTTATTTATGTAATGCTTTAGTCGATGAGTTTGCTGGTAAAGACTTGGAAAGGGTGTAGTAACTACCTACGTACCCCCAAATCATCCTGCTAAAAGAGGAATGAACATAATAATGTTTTTTAAATAATAACTTATACCCATAAATCTCAGTGGAGGCCGTTCTACTTACGTCCAATTTTGTAACGCGATTTCTAGAAAACTACTACTCAAAGAATAACAAATTATTGTTATTACTGGATACAGATATAACTACCTTTAAAATGGTGTGCCACATGACCCTGCTTCCTATTTAAGAACCTTAGGGTAACATCTACCCGGTCCCAGAGACTTAAACCCCGAAAGTTGAAAATATTATTTAACAGCGTACTCGTTCTTAAAGAAATTGACGTGTCTTTCCAATTTTTAATATTATTTACTGGAAACTAGATATTAAGGGTCGGAGTTTTCAATGTCCTCTATTACCTAAAAATGTCGCGTGCAGTCCGGAAACTAAATATGAGTTTTTTTTTCAGAACAGCCGTTGTTATTTAATTTGGGCTGATTTCTCTGTAGAAAGGGGTATACTTGACCAGACTTCGTTTAATTATTAGATTTTAATACAGAACTCTCTAATGGAAAAACTAAAAATGGAATTTTAAAAAGTGTCACAAGTAATTTTTTTCAAATAGTACCTAAGCCAAATTTATCTAGTTAGTGAGGATGGCTTTACAAAGCAACAAATCATACTCGCAATATAGTATCACTTGTTCTTGATTTATTTAGCACTTGATTGTTTACTAACCCCCTAACCAACAGAAAAATGTTAAATTGTCAATATGTATTTTGAAAACTACAAATTTTCGAAATATATGACTATAAGAAGTTAACCGTGTTTTAAATAAATTTAATCATAGTTACTATAAAATTATAAAAATACACAGACTCTCACAGTTTTCTTAATTTAATTTTTATCTTCTATTTTGAGTACCGTGTAATAACAATGGTTCCTTTTTACAAATAAATTAGCTCGAATTAAACAATGAAGGAAAATTGATAATTATTTGCCGGCCTCCAAACGACATTTTTACATAAAATTTGAAATATGTCAAAAACGGTTAAACTTAGTTATAGGTAGGATATTAAATGTATTTAGAATTGTAAAATAAGCAACTTGACATTTACTTGATTGTTGAAAATATTTTAGCCGCCCTATCGACCTTAGCATACGACGAAATATCCAAAATTGTACTAATTATAGTTTACCGATAATCGACCGTAGGAATTCCTAGGGGGCACTATATATTATATCACACTATTTAAAATATTTCATTATAATGTCACACAGCGTCTGAATAATCTTCCATTCGTCTTGATATTCACCTGCATCTAGATATTAAATTATTAATTGTTAATGTTTAACAACTCAATTATTAATTTGTAATATCCTTGCCATTACAATCTAAACATCCTTTCATTCTATATTTTTTTATTGTTTTCATGTTTCAGATTTACATTCACATTTGACACCGCGCCTTTCAGTCTGCCAAAAATATGGTAGAAACTGTCCGCCTATATAAATATTTATATTAAAAACCCAGCATGCGGATACAGAGGTGTCTATATGACCTCCGACAATGTGGCAACACTGTCGGAGGTAATAACGGCACCAGGATATACGCGCATATACAATCTTCGGAGGCCACATAGTACTTTCTGTGTTCCCCATATATGACCAGTTAAAAATTAAAAAATCTTTTCCCCTCTCAAGGAATCTGGATTGGTTGTCATTTCAACACCCCATATATAATTTTTTTTTCGATGTAAACCCCTGGGAACACCCGGAGGCCAGGTCGCCTCTTCTGTATACCGGAGGCGACAACATACCGTGCACCAATATATATATATATACCGCTGCGATTAATTAGTAGGTATAGTAATTATATAAATTAATATTTTATCGATATCTCCGGTTAGAAAAAAAGTAGAAACTTGCGGTTTTCACCGTTTGCTCTGGCATTTACTCCTTTCTTTGTGACGGTGTAATTTGCCAACGCATTTAAGGTTTTCGAGAAAAAAACACAAATTATTATTATTATTTTTTTCCGGAACTATACGGTGAACGGTTTCCGAGATACTGCCGCGTACCTGGCTTAGTTGGCCTCCCTGTACAAGAAAGTCCTTTTATCTTAATTTCATTTCATTTACGAGAAGGAAATTAAAAATCGTGGAATTAACCAGTGTTTCAATTTTCTCGATATTAGAAATGATATTGGTACTTTTTTATTAAAACATTTTCTATTCGCAATACGATTTTTAATTAAAACCAGCTATTTTATTGACTTAAGCATCGCAATTAAAGGATTCTAATAAAATGCGTATGAATATAAAGTAAACTTCTCTCTAATATTTAAAACTTCAAAAACATTTAAATTCCCAACAATGTAAATAATTAACTAGACAAGCAGAATTAAAACTACGGGAAACATTTTAATGTTATATTTAAAAAAATAATATGAGAGAGCTGCCTAATCCACAATGTACACGTACAGGGTTATCAATTTCTCCCACTTTTAAGAGCCTGTAACTTTTTTGTATTTTGAGTTAGCGCGCGTTCATTAAAAAAATAAGATGTGCATTTTTAGCCAAGTTTTTATGAGTGTTGTAAAAAACGACAGTAGGTGTCATATCTCACACCGAAAAGCAATTATTGTTTTTTTTAAATGGGACACTCTATATATTAGAAGCGCATTAGATGGCGCCTTTTCTTGCGATCTCAAAAATATCACACATATGCATTCTTTTCTTCAAGTGAGTAGTAGAAAAACAATTTTATTAATATTGGCATAACTAGAAAATAACAAAAGTTTATAACATTAATTTAAAAACTAGAATTATATAATAGTTATTTCATAATCTATATTGCTCTACATGACCACCTCCACAATGTGACTATTAATTTTTAATATAACTTCTCTATTAGTTTGAATCTGAAGGATGGCGTTTTCAATTATTCTAATATACAGTTCATTCCACGAATAATATGGTGTATTATAAACAATATTTTTAATATAACCCCAAGAGAAGAAATCACAAGGTGTTAGGTCTGGGCTGTTCGGCGGCTATTTTATAGTACCGGATATTCCAATCCATTGGACATATATACAATATCAAACATTAAACACCTTTCCCCAATTGAATAATAATATCTCATATTGGTTGGTTCTTACATATAAAATAACTTTTCTACACAATTCTGAGAATGACAGACTGAAATATAAATAAAGATAAAATCTATAGCAACCATTACAATTGCATAGCTATCTTGATGCTTTTTAACAATAATATATTTTTACATATTTTTGTCAATGTTTGGTGGAATGAAGAAAAGAATGCATATGTGTGTTATATTTGTGAGATCGGAAGAAAAGGCGCCATCTAATGTGCTTCTAATATAGGGGGTGAGTTTTTTAAAGTGTTACAAGGCGATATCTCGCAAGCGGTTTAAAATATTTTCTTGAAATTTTAATGAGGTAATAGTGAGATGGGGGGACACAAAACTACGTATTTGTACAAAAAAAATTTTTTTTAGCTCCACTGGTTACCGAATTATAATTAATTAGGTTATAAAAATTTAAAAAATATTATTTACCCTTTATCGCCTGTCATGTTTCAGAAGATGTTCGAAATGTCTCCCTTCAACTTCCAAACACTTTCTCACTCTTTTTTTAAACGAATTTCGTACCCGCTCTAACATTTCAGGTGTCACTAATAAGCAGGCAAAGCGGATTCGGTCTTTCATATTGTCTATAGTTGTAGGTGCAGTCGCCATCACTTTGTCTTTTATAAATCCCCAGAAGAAAAAGTCAAGAGGGGTCAAATCCGGAGACCTAGCAGGCCAATTGACCGGACCGGCTCGACCAATCCACCTGTTTTCAAACAATTCGTTTAAATGATTACGGGCCTGTATTGCATAATGCGGTGGAGCTCCATCCTGTTGAAACCACATGTCAGGATTTATGTTTTGGTTTAATAATAGTGGTAATTCGTTCCTTAAAAAATCTGTATACATTTCTCCATTTAAATGGCGTTCAAAGAAATGCGGACCAATAACCCTATCTCCAATTATACCACACCAGACATTAACTGACCAAGGATGTTGATTTGGCACAGTTCTCATCCAGTGGGGATTTTCCGATGCCCAATAGTGCATATTGTGTCTATTTACCCCGACAAGGGATAACTTAAAATCCTACCTGGCCACAATTCTGGAAACTAGCTTCATCAGAAAAAACAACATTCTTTAGAAACCTGTTATTTCCTTGCATTTGCCCTGTTACCCAATTGCAAAATGTAACGCGATTTTTAAAGTCTTGCCCATAAAGCTCTTGGTGGAGTGTAATGTGGTATGGATGAAATTTGTACATATGCAATATGGTCACAACCGATTTTTGGCTTATTCCAGCATCTTCAGCAAGCCGTCTGGAACCTACATGCGGGTTAATAGCTACCATTCCTAAAACTCCAACTGCCCTATCTGCATCTGTTTTAGTTCGCTTCCGAAATCGTGGTTTTGACTTCAGGCTGCCAGTAGTGCGACATCTAGTTTCCAGCCTTTTAAATGCCATGTGAGATTTCAGGTTGTTAGGAAACCTTTCCGCCCACCTTAGTGAAGCTTGTCTGTAGTTTCTTCTGCACTCCCCCAGCATTAACAACATATCAACTTGCACACTAAAATTCGCTTCCATGTCCAATTGACCAAACTGAGAAATAATCGTTGATATGTAAAAATTCTCAACTGACTGAAGTCAAAACAACGCATTTCCATGTAAACGAATAATAATTTTGAAATAAGTGAACTTGATTTATTTTAAATTTAGTTATTTTTTAAATCCAATAGAAATTTAATAATAAATTAATTATAATTCGGTAACCAGTGGAGCTAACCAAAAATTTTTTTTGTACAAATACGTAGATCCGAATTTAATAAACAAAAGTACATATTCCCATTTAAATTTCAAAGTTACCCCCCACCCCTCAAAAAGGGGGTAGATAACAAAAATATGTTTAAATATGTCCCCCCATCTCACTATTACTTCATTAAAATTTCAAGAAAATATTTTAAACCGTTTGCGAGTTTGCCTTGTAACACTTTAAAAAACTCACCCTGTATAGTGTCTTATTAAAAAAAAATAATAATTGCTTTTCGGTGTGACATATGACACCTACTGTCATTTTTGACAACAGTCATAAAAACTTGGCTAAAAATGCTTCATCTTGTTTTTTGAATGAACGGGCTTACTCAAAATACAAAAAAGTTACAGGCTCTTAAAAGTGGGACAAACTAAATTGATAACCTTGTACAATCTGTGACAGAAGAAAGGAAACAAGTTTTTTGAAATAGAAAAGACATATTTATGTTTGCTTTTCGATGGGTGGTTGTCCCACCAGAGGGCTACAACATTAGAGGTAATTTATAGAATCCCTAATTGAAATAATATTAAATTAGAAATTCAAACATAAAGTAATAACTGAAAATATATATCAACAAAATGATATTCTCGAAATATTAAAGAATTTACCTCCACTGAAATTTATGGTCTTTCGGTTATTATTCTAAAAAACATATTGGGTTGACTTCTCTTTTAGTAGAATGATTAGGGGTCCAGAAATAGTCACTCCGGGTGACATCCTTTCCCATTTTTTACCAGGAGCAAAGTCACCACCTAAAAATATATATGAATAAGTCCATATTTTGAATAAATCAAATGAACAAGTTTGTTTGCTTTTCAGGTGCTATTAATATCAAATACCAATATGTGGAAACAGATACGTGGCTAGGAAATAATTTTTCCATAATTCCATATCCATCCATATTTAGAACGCGTTTTCTTGGAAACTACTACTCAACAAATAATGGTGCCGGTTTAGTATGCGGTCTACCTAAGGTTATTTGGTTTAGTATGTGGTCTACCCAAGCTTAGAAAAACAACCAAATAAGTGCTCAAAAAGAATTTATTCGTTATATATTTACAAGTTAAATACGATATCCAGATAGCATGTTTTTTATAAAAATTTAATGAATGGTCATTTGCATTATGGTTTTTAGTAATGACTTTCCAAGTGATGTAATCTAAGTGAGACTGGAAATGGTTTATTGGCACACCTCTCATTTTCTTCATAATTTTAATCTTAGCGTCCAACCAGTATCGATCCTTACCTTGAGCGTGTGCTCCTGTATCGGGATCGACATAGTTCTGTTGATGGTTTACACACCCAAGTTGACGCTATAGGCCCAACATTCAGAGTGAATATGCGAACGGCCCTGATTTCTCTCTGGATAAGCGGTATGAGTGTGTGTGAATCTAGCCTAAGTACATAAACATATCTGGAATTTCGTTCGCAGGCCACACACCCATGGCCCATCAGCTCTGTGATTCCTATTATTTTCAATGTCTTCGTCCGAATCTTCGGATTCAGGCAGACCATCCCCTTGCAACATTCTACCTCTGTTGTATTTTCTTCAGCAAGCAAAATGTGCCTGGTCGATTTACACGGGATGGAGTTCCTGCCATTTGGACACGACTGTGTGAGATACCATTGCTATACAAACTTCAAGGCACATATCGAACCAATCAATCGCCGTAGACTTGGAACGTTCAAGGAGCGAGATAACAGGTTCTAGAGGAAGTTCTAGTATAAACATAAACACTAATTCAACTATCTGAACTATGGTCAATTATCATTATTATTTTAGGCACAGAAAATAATTCCGGCGGTAAGAACCGGTGAGTCCTAAAATTGCTAATGCAACTAATTTGTATTAAGTTGTTTATGACTTCCGTATATAAAATATCCAAGCTACTTAATGTCAAAGTATTTGTCCCGTGAACCTCATCACAAACATGCCGCTTCACGATTTTTATGTCAACATTGCCGCCTGCGAAGAAGCTGCAGTTGCCTTTCTTATGCACCATCTACCACTAGACACTGCAAACGAGAATGGGGAAGCGAAATGCTACAAAAAAGATTAAGCGATCGTGGAGGCGAATTTGAACCAGTTTTCCGATGTCTGCCAGACATGGAGGTCAGTTCCTACTAGCAACAGTCAATTTGCGGTTTTTTCTTTCATTGAGATCAGTGTAATGGAAAAATCGGTTGTTAATATGAACTGACCTCGATGTCTAGCAGACTTTTCTCGGATATTGGAAATCTGGTCTAAATTCACCTCCACGATCCCTTCTTCTTTTTTCTTGCATTTCGCTTCACATTCTGGTTTGTAGTGCGGTATGTTTCTGAGGTACACGTGACAAGCACTATGATTTTAAATAGTTTGGACATTTTATATATGGAACTCATAAACACCTTAATTCAAATTAGCAGTATTAGCAATTTTATGACTCACCGGTTCTTACTGCCGGGATTGATTTTTGTGCCTAAAAGTAATAATGGTAAGTGACCTTTTATTGATAATTACTGTAGGTAGACCGCATAATATTAGGCAGATCGCAAAAACAGATAGTGGATAGATACTAAATCGGCATCCAAATAATAAATTACGGTATTATTGGAAAGAGATTTAAACTAGTATTGGGAAAACCCGATGATTTTAATAATCGAGTACTTGATACTCGAGCGATTTTCATAATCGAGTGAACCGCTCGAGCGATTAATCACGTGAATCAATTTTATGACTAAGAAGAATGTGTTGATAAAACAACAGGGGTTGCTCTTGTAAGTTTTAGAATTTAGTCTAGAGTTCTTATGAAGGAAGAACTGTTGATTCTGATTTTAAAAAAAAATATATTCTTTAATTTTTTTTAAATTTACAATCGCCGCTGTCTAGCCAGTCAAAACAAAACCCATGTCGCGATGAATCCACCAAGTGATTTGGCATACTTTTTTGTATGTACCTTCCGTTTATGTGCCTTTAACAAGGACGTGTGTCGTGTCAGCCTTCTGAGCGTCAAACTCAATCGTGGCCAACCGGCACATTTCGGGTGGCGTGCGGCGTCTCGCGATGATCGGGTATCAAGTAAAAGGCGACGATTTTCGATATTTCGCTTGAATTTATAACTCGAGCTAAAAACTGCTGCAGTTTTTCACTCGAGCGATCATACTACCACATTTCGGTCGGCGTCAAGCGAAGCTCAGGTATCGAATGAAAGGTAATAAGTAACAAGCGACGATTTTCGCTTGAATTTATAACTCGAGTAGTTTTTTAATAATCGAGCAATGTCGATTATTTCAATAATCGAGTACTCGAGCGGTTTTTCGCTCTAGCAATCATAAGACTAATTTAAGCGACATTATGATGTGCCACTTGACCCCCATTCCTATTTAACATTTTAAGGGTAACATCTACACCTCCCAGGGGATTTAACCACAAAGACTGCAAATATTCTTTATTAACTTCCCCTTCGCAATAGAATTAATGCCTCTTTCCGATTTTGAATATTATTTACTAGAGGCGAAATATTAACGATGGGAAGTTTTCAAATTGAAGTATTATCATGAACTAAACTGTAGGATAATTCAACACTAAAATAAATGCGAATATGATCCAGATATTTGATAACTAAAAACATTTAAACAGTAATTAGATACTTGGTATTTATTTCTAATAGATAATTTACCTAATTAAAAACTTAAGGTAAATTTAATTAAATATTGGAAACTAAAAATGAAATTTTAGACCATTACAGTAACGCTAATTTCCATTAATTAATACGATACTATTTTGTTGGTGTATAAATAAAATTATATTAAATTTAATTTTTAATTATTTGATTGGCTCTTTGGGAGTTTATATTCCATCAGGGATTTTGATAATGAAATGTGATGCAGTTTTAATTAATATATTATGGACAAAAACGCATATGGGGCATATTAAGAGGATAGACTGATATTATTTTACTTAAGAGGATTCCGTAGCGACCCGCATTTATAGTTTTGCAGCTGGCGCTGGCTCCGGGGGTAGTGTATTGACAAGAGGAGAGCATCAATGGGCGACTGAGATGGATTATTAATTGCTCTTAGAAAAAAATTAAGCTTTCGGTACAAAAAAACTGTAATTTTCTTTGGAAATATTTTTTCACAAAAATTGTTAGAATTATTTATAGAATATTGGAAAGTCAATATATTGTTGCTAAATTAAAAATTTTTATAATTTAAATATACAGGATATCCGCTAATTAATGATACATGGAAAAACCACAGATTCCTTACGTAAAAATATTAGAATTTAATTATACTTACCTATATCCGAAAGTTGGTATTAACTGAGATATAGGGTGTTAACGTTAAAACTTTTGTATTTCTCGAATAACTTTGAGAGAAACCAACGTTTATTTACAAAATTAGACAATTATGGTTTTTTTAGGACGAGAAAGTTTTTTTGTGAAGTTTTAATGTGTAATGTAGGGGCGGTGTCTGTTGTATTTTTAGCCCATTTATTAGGTGGTAACTTTTTTTTGCCTCAGTGTATTTATGTTTTTAATGAAAATAATACTTTTCTCATATTTATTACGTGAAAAAGGTATACTAAGTTGAGGTCGCCCAGAGTTACCGTTTCGGAGATATTTGCATTTAAATTGTTTAGTACACCCTGCCCAATACTATTAATTTGCAAACAAAAATTTTTCTTAATGTAACCTATGAGAAAACAAATGAAATTTAGAGATGCAGTTGCTATAAACTATACATAATATTAATTGTCTGTGGAGTATTGTGCGATAGCTGTGTGAATTATTTTGAATTCCGTTTGGGAGGAATGATACCTGTTTCGCCTAATCGGTCGTAAATATTTTTGAAGATCTTAAAATCAGGTTTTAGGATAGAGTTCCGAATATCGTTTCTGGGCATCTCGTCCATTAAAATTTTCCTGCGCGTATACACACAACATTTCCCGCATTTCTGCGTTTGAAACCAAATTGTGTCTCGGCATTCTTACTTAGCTTACGATAAACTCAAAAATGAAACATTTTCTAACACAGCTATCTTACAATAACCAACAAACAACTAACAACATGGAGATTTCATAGCAACTACATCTCTAAATTTCATTTGTTTTCTCATAGGTTACATAAGGAAAAAAATTAGTTTGCAAATTAATAGTAATTGGGCAGGGTGCACTAAACAATTTAAATGAAAATATCTCTGGGCGACCTCAACTTACTATACCTTTTTTACGGAATAAATATGAAGAAAGTATTATTTTCATTAAAAACATAAATTCACTGAGGCACAAAAAAGTTATGACCTAATAAATGTGCTAAAAATACCACAGACAGAATATTGAAACTCAAAAAAATCAATTTGTCGCCCTAAAAAACCATAATTGCCAAATTTTGTAAAAAAACGTTGGTTTCTCTCAAAGTTATTAGAGGAAACAAAAAAGTTTTAACTCTAACAGCCTGTATCTCAGTTAATATCAACTTTCGGATATAGGTAAGTATGTGGTTTTTTCATGTACCGTTAATTAGCGGACACCCTGTATACTATCGATTTAAAAAGGACTTTTCAATATTCTTTGTTTAATTTCTACAAACTTTTATATACATTTTTCTCTTAATCGATTAATAAATCCGAGCAAATCCGCGGAAAACATTTCATTTTAAAGGTGTACGGAGTCCTCTGAATGCGTAAATTGATAGAAGAGAAGAAAATATTATATATATATACAAGGGAACGATTCTTGTTAAGAAATACGAGCGTAGCGTGATTTTCTGACCAAATGTTTCTAAGCCGTTAATAACGGAATATCACTTTTTTTAGTCAGTTGAAAATGGAAAGAATTTTATAAAATGAAACAGAATTGATATTTGAATGAAAGATATGTATTTCATCTTTAATATGTTAAAAGATATGTGAAATATATCAAAAATAACTTACTAGTAATAATAATCTACCAAAGAAAATTATTTCGAAAATTTATTCAGTGGCACAATTAATGGATGGAAAAAGACTTATTTAGAAATGCCTTGAACAAACCGGAGGTCATATTGAATAATTTTTCAAAAATTTTTTTTGATAGCTAGTAAACAATTCTTTAATGTTAATAATGTTTTTCACATATTTTTTTAACACATTAAAGATGAAATACATTTGTTTCATCCTAATATCAATTCTGTTCCATTTTATAAGCATTTTACGACAACTTATTCTTTTGTAAATATTTCTTGCAAATTTTATTTAAAAATGATTTGTGAATTCAAAAATTTTGGCTAATTCGAGTTGTGCTACATCCAATTTCTTTTATGATATATTGAACTTATAATTATATTTTTTATAAAAGTCATTATTATATTTACCTAGTTCGATATGTGGCCATGAAACAAACTAATAAGGAGCTGAATTCGGAGGAGTAAGATTGTTTTATATATTGCAGGTCATTTCCGCAATGATAAGTAAATTGTGAATGTATTTAATAAAGAAGACAGTTATTTTATGTCTTTTTAACAAAAAATATCCTTCTTCTGATTATATTATTATATTTTTCAGTTATTATTCTGTTGTTTTATCGATTTACCGTGTTGCAGGAAGGGACACAAATGTTGCTGAAATGACACCAAATGTTGCTGAAATGACACAATTTTATGAAATTAATCAAAATCAAAAAAAAAACAACACGGTATATAGTGTACGTAAAGCAATTTATTTGGGTTCAATCGCATGTTTGTCGGGTTCGCGTTCATCTGTGAGTATATTTATGGTATTTTATGTCATTTCTGCAACGTCATTTCCGGTCCGATGTTGCAGAAATGACCGTTGCAGAAATGACAACATCCGAATATAAAACACATAACAATTAACTACTTCAAAATAATAACAAAAATTTGAGTTTAGAATATAAGACCTGACTTAAACCACTTGACACAACCCGCTTTTATAGTTTATAGTAAAACAGTCTTCCTTATCTTATGTTGCAGAACTGACACACACTTCAAATTTACAACTTTAAAATATAATTATAAAAACATGTAAATTTATAACCAATGGTCTAAGTCGCCACGAGTTTCAGACCAGAAATCATATTAGACTGCGCCAAAATCGCATCACATCGTAAACTATTCATAGACAACCACACATACTGATTAGGGGCCTGCTGCTGAAATTACTTTTTCCCAAGGACAAAATTTACTTTGGGTTTATTATGCTAAGAAAAATAGTTGAATAATTTTATTTATTATGACATAATAAATGCAGACATTGACTTGACAATTTGTCTATGAAAATAGATATAAGATCTTAATTAGGTAAGTTATACTTTATTAAATATGAATTATTTCATTGGGGATATGTTGCGGAAATGACATTCGTAGCGTACAAATAATTCTAGAAGTCTTTCCTTGGTAAATATGAGCAATATAAGATTTTTTCATAGTAGGTAGTATACGTTCTTATTTATATCTTTCATTCAAATCCAATGGTATAGTTGTTGCAGAATTATACCGTTGATTCTTACTGCCATAAACTACCTGATTAAACCCTATTGTATACGCCTGAACCTCTTCAAAGCTCAATAAATGGGATCAGGGCCGGCTTGAAATGTATACCACACCACATGATTTATTTTTATAATTTAAAATAAATAGATAGGTATTTTTAGTTTTAGGTACCTATAATAAATGTAAAATAATGATAACAATTAATGATAATTGAAAATAATATAATTTAAAAGTATAACTATTAGGATATCAATCAAGTACAATAAAAATTAATTAAATTCTAAGAAACTATTGATAATTTATTCAAAATTTAACTCTGTATCACTATCACTATCTTCATCTAAGCGTAAACTTATAATTAAGGGTTGAACATTTGTAATCATGTTGTAAGAATTTTCCACCTTAAGTACATGCTGTACACAGTTTTTCCAGCTGTCTGCAGAAATTTTTCTTACTTCGTTTTTAATTAATTCTACTACAGATGCATTTAATGTAGGAGAAATATTATTTCTCCTAATATTGGATTTTAATTGGTGCCATATTAGCTCAATATGATTGAATATACAATAGTACGGAGGAAGATGCAACACTGTATGTCCATTTTCTGCTGCAAGTTTGTCACACTCGTATTCCTTATTTATTTTAAAAGCTTTTAATACTTCTAGCAGTTCTCGTTTTTTGTAAGTTCCTTCAAAATATAAATCATTTTCAATCATAAAATTTTGAATTTCTGCTTTTGTATTATTAGAATTGGGAATGAATTTTGCTTGCCGACTATGATAACTAGCATTGTCCATTACAATGACGCTATTTTCAGGTATATTTTTAATGAGTTTATGTTTAAACCAATCTTCAAAAAGTTGTGCGTCGGTATCTTGATGGTA
The DNA here is from genome assembly GCA_963991005.1 of Barypeithes pellucidus. Taxonomy (NCBI): domain Eukaryota; kingdom Metazoa; phylum Arthropoda; class Insecta; order Coleoptera; family Curculionidae; genus Barypeithes; species Barypeithes pellucidus. Next base: position 29,066,162 of record OZ022556.1, on the reverse strand, counting down.
ATCTAAAGAAGAATCTGCTATGTTTTAGCTGAAAGCAACAGACAATTTGGAACAAACCCGTTCTCTGAATCAGCATATTATAATATTGTGATTCTTTTGCCTTTATTTGATGGTGCCTTGGTTTGACATTTTTAGGAAGAATCATCCCAACCTTTTCTTGGAATGTCATGGAGATCGCACCATGTTTCGTCAAGGTAAATAATTGGACGATTTTCTTCTCTAAATTGTTTAACAGCTGTTAAATATTTAAGTCTCCATTCTCGACATTTGAAGATGCCCCCCTATCAGCACAATTCCAAGGACGCCACATTCTACCAATAATAAACCTAACTAAAAGTTACTCGCCGGAAAACCACCAAAGATTAAAATTATTAAAAATCACTTTGTATTTATATATGCATAGGTATAAATTGAATTTGTATACCTGGTCCGGCTCTGCTCGAAAAGGTTTTAAAATTTGAGATTTCCTTATTTATTTTACGGTCGAATGGATAATGCGGTTTTATTTCAGTCGAAAAATCAACGATATAATTCTGCAAAAACTATACTTGAACAAACCCGAATGCGGATAAGAAGCTAGGGCCAAAATTCTTGAAACTATCCTTAAAACAATAATGTTATTCAGGAAAGAATAATGTGGTCACTTTTTTGGCCTAGCGTGTACTTTACATTCTGTTCAGAATTGCCTCAAGAAATATTAAAGTTGAGAAATCAGAACCATTCAATAATTGTTTTGGGACTTTTAGATGAAACGTAGTTAATTTAATATTGTACAGATTGTAAACCTTTATGTATATTTTATAATGCTTTTAAAATCAAAGAGGGAAAGGAAATTTAATCATTTTAATGGACTTTCATAGTGTCGTACATTGTCTTTTAATGGCTAACTCTAACAAATTAATTAACTATAATGGATTAAGTAATCAATGGCATTATTAGGAATTAGAACAATAATTAGCACTCTTCTAATGTGTTTTTATAATTTTACAGTAGATACGTGAGGTGTACTTTGGATAACTAATAGCAAAGTTGTTTTTTTGGATGGGGTCGAGTTGGCTTCAGTTAACGAATGAGTGCTTGGTTGGAAAACAGGTCCGGGTCGAATTTGGTCCCAGAAGCCGCTTACCTCGTTCTAAAAATTGTACATACCTACAAGGTGTCCCACCGGTAAGCGCCGCGATCGATATATGGGAAACTATACATAGGAAATTTTTGAAAACTATACAGAATCCTAATGTTGATGGGGGCCACTCGGCTAAAATAATTTCAATATGGTGACACTTCCGGTTATATCAGAAGTCGGTGTCAACTTGTTATTTTAAATGGAACATCCTATACAGGGCGATTGATGGTGGATGGCCTATTAGACGTTTATGGAGAACTAGTCATCGGATCACTTCGAAAACTTGGGAGCTTTTATAGAAGCGGACATAATCTCTCTTTTAAAAATATTTTTAGCAATACAGTGTTGCCGCTTCTACTTGAAAGTATTAGCAACTTTGATCATTTAAACGGAACACCCTGAGTATTATTTTTTATTTCAGAATCCTTATCATCTTCTTAATAACTTTCCTTAATATTTTCCTATACCTATTTGTTATAGTTCTCGAGATAATAATTAATTTCACTTTTTTTTTTCGGAAAACCTGTCCTAAAAAAAGTGATGATATTTTTAAACTCTGACAAATTAAATCACTGAAATTTGGTATGGAGTCAGGTTATATCCAAAGGTCTCTTTCCAAATATTAGTTATAATAGTACAGGGTGTTTCAAAATACAAATATTTTGATGGTTTGGAAAATTGGTAAATAGTACGTTTTTTTAAATGAAATATATTTTATCTGTTGTCCTAAAAGCTATTGAAATTGTCTATCTTCCTATGTATAATGTTACTATACCTATCTTGAACAATTTTTGACTTATGAGCATTTATTTAACAAAATTAATTTTTACAGATAATAATCACAATGCCTATTAATAGGCACAAGTTCATTTTCAATCTAAAATCGTACATTTAGAGATAAAATAAATTAGTAAAATTGATGTACCAGCGATCTCTTAACAAACTGAATGCTGCAAATTGCAGTAAAAATAGTACCTACTATATTATTTAACTAGTTAATGATAGTTTTAAACAACCAACCTATCATTCCTCTGTGCATAATTACTAGTTAACATCGTAGGTTCAGTACGCCACCATAAAGATGGGAAGAAGACATTTTTTATATATAACAACATAAATACAGGGCGTGGAAATGACGTATTATATTTAAACCGGCAATTCCTGAGATGAAAACAAATTGAATGACCTGCTATAAAACCAAAAATTAGCACGTGGTGTCACTGGGAGAACGGTAAACAAAGCAACATGAAAAAAAAGTCAGTGAATTTTGAGCAGTGTTGTCACATTTTCATGGTAAACTCTTTAGAAAGTCAATAACTGTTTCGCATATTTGAAGTTGTTTATTTTTCAGGGACATTATTGAAACTTTTACTGTCAGTTCTGTTCGCTGGGAAACAATCTCTGATTTATAAACTTGAACTGACTCAAACGAACCGCCGCGGAGTTTAAATTTTACAGGTAATTAGTGTCTAAATTGGTGTGCAATTTATTTGCACACTGGAAAATTGAGGCAAAGTTGCCATATATCAAAACAACATATATGTTTAGAGATATTTGGGCTTGTAGAGAAGGACTAATAAATAAGCATGTGTATTACATTATCAGGTATTACAGGTACATGTCAAATTACCTAACATTATAATATTGGACATATTATTTATAATATGTATAGTATGTATATAATAAGTAATGTATATTTCTCATTATCTCTAATAATTGTTCAAAGTCTCTAATATTCTTTGGAATCGACGTTGTGGTGTAATAACCGCTTTTTCTTGCTCTGGAATATCATAAATTGATACAGTGGCGGCTCGTGACCTATGATAGAGGGGGTTCACAAGTATGGTGAAATTATTTTTAAAATTTTATTTTTGTGTAACGACCAAACAATTACTTTCTAGGCGTTTTAAATGTAGAAAGAAAAAAAGTAATAAGAAAATGCATTAGGTAAAACATATTTTTGTTTATTTTTTAATTTTACACAAGGAAATACAACTTTTAGAAAATAAGAAAGGTTTTCTTAGTGTGTATAGCTGTCGGATCTTAACGTCGTCGCATGCAACCCCCGTATGATGTTTAACACCACTACGCCGTCTACGGCTACGTCATTAGGCTCAACCAAGACGAGAATAATAGTTAACTGTTTTATGACGAGAACGAATCGAGCCACGAGACTGACAAGTTGGCAATATTCATATTTTAGGTGTTTTTTAGTTTAAATCCTTAAATAAAATGGTTTAAAATCATATCGAGTATCATTTATCGAAATACACAACATTTATCGACGATACACAATAGTGCTTAAACGTAAAGTCCCTTCTTCTGTTCTTAATTGTAGAAAATTGACCAATAACAGCCTCATTAAGTTTGGAATACCCTCTATAAATTTCTTTTTCATATATTTCATTTTTAAACTTTCTAATAAAGTCCTTAGATTTACCCTTTGTGGTCTGCGTTAAATTAATTTCGGGTTTAGGTGTTCCCGCATTCTTCACTTCAATTTTTTGCTCCAAACTCAAAGAGCTAAAGTTATTTCTTAAATAGTTCACCGGCAACTATTCATTTTAACTTAATAAATATATAATATTAAAACATACACGGTACGATAAAACATTAGGGAGGGTCGGACGATAAATAATATTCAATGAATATAAATTAATATTTTTTATTCGATTTGTTTTGGGGGTGCACGTGCGCATGTGCTCCTGTGGAAGAACCACCACTGCGTTGATATGGTCTCTATGTCGGCTTTTTGCAGTTAATGACGAATAATCTTTATTGGTTTCTCTATGGGGTGTTCAATTGCAACTAAATTCGACAGTAGTTACCGATTAAGAACAAACCCGAACAAACCCGATTTGTTCTCATGGTTATGTTCTTGTGTGGTCGAAATAACGTCTCTTATCTAAGTGTCTTTTGTACCAAAGCTTTGTACCAAGTTTTTTCGAAGAACATATCCACTTCTTTACACTTCCACTTAATGTGTTATTTTGAAACGAAAACTTGTACCCATCAATAAGTAGCAGAAGTTTTAGTTTCTCACTGGTAATTACAGATAGATACTTCCATTTCACTATTTGGTTTTGTTTCCAGATTTCCCGTATGATTAATACATAACACGAAATGCTATGTTATACATGGCATACATACCTCTTACCTATATGTGTACCTAATCTTCTCGTTCTAGCCAAAGTTCATTAATTATTAAGAATGTTGAGCCGGCAACGCTGCTGCGTGGAAGTGGTAAATTTAATCAGAAATTTAATATTATTAGATTATTGCAGTTCTAATTAGAGATGGGACTCACAAACAATACTGCGACTAACTACTTTTCGCTTTTAACTCCGATACTCTCGATCGATTCGATTTTTACCTGCAAAACCATGGAGAAACAACAGACTCATTACGTAAAAATATTAGGATTTAATTATACTTACCTATATCCGAAAGTTGATATTAACTGAGATATAGGGGTTAAAGTTAAAACTTCATTTTTGTTTCTCTCTAATAACTTTGAGAGAAACTAACATTTTTTTACAAAATTTGGCAGTTGTGGATTTTTTAAGACGAGAAATTAATTTCTTTGTGTACAATGTACAATGTAGGGGGCGCTGTCTGCGGCATTATTTGCACATTCATAAGGTTATAACTTTTTTGTGCCTCAATGTATAAGTTTTTAATAAAATCATAATTATTACGTAAAAAAGGTAGTAAGTTCAGGTCTCCCAGCGTTGCCGTTTCGGAGATATTTGCATTTAAAGTGTTTAATGCGTTAGCTCAGGCAAGCAAGTAATACTTTGTTACTTCTTACCAATTAACTTTTACATGATCATTAATGTTCTACTAATGGTAATATGAAATACAACAATTATATTGCTCTTTAACTTATTTTAATTAAAATAACTTTGACCCTAGAAAATATAGCGTCGAAAGAAACCAACAGCAGTGAAACCATAAACTTAAGATAAACTCAGAATTTAACATTTTCTGACAAGCTAATTATATTAAATATTACAATAATCAAAAAACAAATAACAACACGGAGATTTCATAGCATCATCATCTCTAAATTTTATTTGTTTTCTAATAGGTTACTTTAAGAAAATAAATTTGTTTGCAAATTAATAATAATTGGGCAGGGTGCACTAAACAATGCAAATATCTCCGAAACGGTAACTCTGGGCGACCTGAACTTAGTACAACATTTTTACGTAAACAGTATGAGAAAAATATTATTTTCATTAAAAACTTAAATACACTGAAGCACAAAAAAGTTATGACCCAATAAATGTGCAAATAATGCCGCAGACAGCGCCCTCTACATTGTACATAAAAATTTCATATACGTCAAAATATATTTATTAAAAACCAATATTTCAAAGAACTATCTTGAGTAGTTTCCGAGATATTTTAATAGGCGACTCACCTATATATTAGGTGATATTATTATGACAGGCGCCTCTTAAAATATTAATATACAAGGCGGCCGGAAATGACGAGCAAAAATTTAGGAGATAATTGTAGACCGAAAATAAACGCCACCTCTTTCTATAACATTTTAACATAATATGAGGCTTTTCGGGGTCAGGAATTTTTTTTTTATGATCAAACACAAGCACTATAGGAAACATCCTTTAGGGCACTCGGGGAGTGGTGCGCAAAAAGCGATTTGGTTTTGAATCGTTGGAAGTAATATTCGTTGGGAAAAAACGACCTCGGGAAGGTCGTTACATAAAGATGTAGTCCTTAAGATGAAAGAATTCTTAAATATAGAAGTTCGACGAGTACTAAGCTTAACTACATATGGATGGGCGGCAGTGGTTCGTCGTGTATTTCAGCTATTCGCCGCTCTGGGCGAAATTAAGAGGGCAAAATCAGCCGAGCACTTTCCATGAAAATATCTGTAAAAGAGAGTCAAATCCCCAACCTGTCTTCGATGTTCTAGGCTGTCGAGGTGCTTCTTCAGCTCGTGGTCTTTAATCCTTTGCAGAGCTCCAGACATGAGAGCAGTACTCTCGTACTCTAGTCTAGTAGTAGCGAATCTGGGCTTTGTATAGTGTCAAAAGTTGTTGAGGTGTGTACAGCTTTCTGGTTCGGAAGAGTACACGAAGTTTCTGAGAAGCTATCTTGGCCTTTGCCACAACGTGGTTATGCCAAGACATATTTCCTCCTAGATTGACGCCCAGCAAATTAATAGATAAAGCCAGTGGGATTGAGTGTCCATCCATGACTATATCCGGTTCTGTAATGTTAACCTTTTTAGAGAAAATTGCTGCCTGGTTTTTTAAGCGTTAAATTCGACTTGGTTACTGTCACCCCAAGCCAAGATTTCTTCCAGGTCAGGCAGCCGATATTTGTGCATTCAAAGAGAAAGTGTGCTATCGTCAGCAAAACTAAATATCGGATTTTTCGTTTTCACTAGAAGGTCGTTAATGTAGAGTAAGAAATGAGTGAGAGACAGGAATACAAATTTGTACAACGTTTTTTTTGCATTTTGTAGAGGACGCCACATACGAATCTATACTTTAATTTGAAAGGTCCCTACACTGTATGCGCATTTTGACTGAATATTTTTGTTCTCTTACCTTTTGGAAATAAAAAAGGTATACAACTTTTGTTTCGATAAATCTAACCATTTTCGAGAAAAACGCTAAAATTGCTTGCATGTAATTTTTTTTTCATAATTTCCAGATACCGAAATGTACATGTGGATTAAAGTAGTTTAGGAATTTAGACGATACACCCTGAAAATTATACATAAATGGAAAAATCAACTTTCGAATGAGGAATATTATCAATTTTTTTAGTACTGCTAGAGAATAGATGAATGTTCAAATAAATTGAGATGGTTCCTAAGAGCCCATTGAATATAATTAGAATCGTCATAATATTTATAATACTTATTTATATACAATAACAAAAAATATATTTATAATATTAAATATAATATTAATAACATGCTAATATTTAAGAAGGTTATTGGGTCTATTTTCAGAAACAACTTCATATGAATATATGTCCTAAACGTCTTAACTTTTGAGACATAAGGTGTTCAAGATTATCAAAAAATCTCCTTTTCTAGTAATATTTGTGACACTGCTCTAGATATTTTTGTGAAATTTGGTACACACTTTTCTATTCATCAAGAGGCATTTAAGAACTAAACTATACCAACAACCAGAATAATCATAACTCTTATATGGAATCAAATATAGAACATTACATCATCATTTATTTTAATGCTGGCAACAATAGTCCCTCGGATTTTGGTAAAATGATTAACTGTTCCTGACTGACCCAACCCCAAATCCAAACTTGAGCCGAAGATAATACGGGGTAAAATTGCCCCCATGTCAGCCGAATCCAAAAACATCTGTTAATCGCTCGCTACTCTAATAATGATTACCATATTATTACCTAAAGGAAAGGGTTCAACCGTCGAGAAGGGTTGTTTAGCGAGCATTATTAAATTATAAACAAATTATTAGTAGCTACATTATATGAAGATTATTATGTTTTAGCGGATGAGACGGAACTAACAATGTTTTGTTGGGGAATAGTTTAACTTCAATGTTTGTTAGAGAAGAAAGAATTATTTTACAATTGACAGTTCAACGTAGCTTGAAAGTACGATTAGTTCTTGATTTTCATTCGATAGGACAACTTAAAACTTGTCCGATAAAATTACAATAAAGTTTGTAGTAATAATTATGGATCATTAGCATTAGTTAAATTCACAATTTTGTGTGTAAATTCACAAAATTATGTAAAATTATATTAGTTTAATATTATAACATACAATAGAATAACACATGTACACTCCCTGATAGAGAGATAAAATATGTATATGTTTATGTTAATGTTTATGTTTATGTTTAATAAATTCCGGACAAAGAAAATGTTAGTCAGATTTATAGTCCTCTAACATTTTAAATTGTACTTCTTCTACAGAAAAATTGAAAATCTGGCTGAATTAAATAATTTATTATGTGAACCTTCAAACCTGGTAAGAGAGGTAATCGTAGAGGTGTATAATATCATAGCCAACAACTAAATAGATTATTTTTAGGGCTACGTAAGATATACAGTCGCCGGCACAAAATTCCGCCACCCTGAAATTTTGGTCAAGTTTGATATTTTATATAACTTTTTTATTTTTTATGTGATTTTCATGATTTTCTCATCAGTTTGTAGATCCCTTTATTGTTTTCTTCCTTAATTATTTTATAAAGTGACATTTTTCGATTAGGCTATATTATACGGGAGTAAATCAAACGGTGCTTTTTATCGTAATTTCAAAATACCCTGTAGGAAATTTGAGGTGGCTAATTTTATTTACATACTGTTTCTTGTAATCTTTGACGTATTCTAAACATTCGATTTTTGATTCATTCCATTATTTCATTTCTACTGCGAGCTGCAAAATTTTAAATAAAACGCCGATTTGAAGCCTATTTTTTATTAAGAAAAACAAACACTAGGTATATCATAAAGTTAATTAACCAAAACAATTTTAATATCGTGTATTTCCTCCTCTCGTAGCAATAACAGCTTGCAGCCTTCGTGGCATCGAATGAATAAGGTTACTTATCCTTTCTTGAGGGATAGCCTGAGATTCGTAAGTCAGCGCCAGTCGTAAGTCTTGCAAGGTTTGTGGTTGTACAGGACGACGACGAACGGTTCATTTACGTTTATCCCAAAGGTGTTCGATTGGGTTGAGATCAGGGCTACATGCGGGTCATTCCAATCTTGGAAGTCCAACTTCATCCAGATATTCGCTCACTACATGTGCAACGTGGTTCCCAATGAATGGAGCAATTGGAACAACATCTTCTTGGAGGATTTCCTCAATGTAACGGTGGGCGGTTAGGGTTCAACAAATACAAGATTGGTGCGTGCTTCGGTAGAAATACATAATGACATACATTTTCTAAAAATAACATCGTTGCATTTCAAATTTTGCAGCTCGCAGCAGAAATGAGTTAATAGAATGAATCAAGAAACGAAATGTTTAGAATACATCAAAGATGACAAAAAATAGTACATAAATAAAATTATGCACCTCAATTTTCCTACAGGGTGTTTTGAAATTACGATAAAAAACAACAGTTTGATTTACTCCTGTATAATATAGCCTAATCGAAAATTTTTACTTTATAAAATAATTAAGGAAAACACAATAAATTGATCTACAAACATAACAAAATCGTGAAAATAAAAAAGTTATAAAATATCAAACTTGCCCAAAATTTCAGGGTGGCAGAATTTTATGCCGGCGAATATATAAGTGAAATATGAAAACAAACAAACTGATAAAAATAGTCCGTATTACAAATTTATTTACATAAATGCATAATGTGAGTAGTTTAGCTATAGTATTATAGTATACATGTTCTTCAAACTTGAACAATTATAATGAAAACAGCAGTGTAAGTGAGCCGATACCGTGATTGCTGTATATTGGTTTCACCTGAAATAATGAGCAAACAATAATTATTCATAATTAAAGTCTAAAATGTAGAAAAACAAAAGTTTATAACCTCAAATATTTTTTCGAAAATGAATTTTACTTAATTTAGTAGATAATAATATAACAAAATATTCAAAATTAAAGATTACGGGCTCGCACAGAACTATAAAAGTCCACCTCTTTACAGACCTGGGGAATTTCGAAAATTGTTTATCAGCTGTTCGATCTGTCATGTCGGTTTGTCAAATGTCGAAAATCCGAGCTCTAGGATTATGATTGTAGACTATAGTCGCCTAATTTCTGAGACTGTCGTACTGTAGCAGTAAATCATTTCACCATCTTATATTTATGTCGGCTATGTTATGTAGGGCATGCTATTGCCTTTGATTAAAGCTCTGAACGAACCACATTTTTATAATTTTAAATTTAATCTTATTTTTTGTTTATTCTTCGTGTAAAGGTATGCATCTTCGATTTTTTTAAATGTAATTTGTTATCAGCTTACTATGGGATAAACAAATATTACATTATTAATGACTATTGTCATAAAAATATGAAAACATTTTACAATCATTATCGATTAAAATATGTCCCGCCTATTAAATGCCATCGAGTTTCATCACTTTTATACATTAAAATAGCACTTATACACATAAAATTCTTCTTTATGGAGGCCATAAATGACAGACATAATAATAGAAGTCTATAATAAAATAACCGAATGCTTTATTACATAAAATGGCAAAATTTTAACGCTCGAACATAGACAATGAAACTATTTAATTAATAAAGCACCTTTGCTGATCGATAAAATCCTTTGCTGATGAATAAAAAAATCCGACTGTACACATTTGTCGCTCTGTCCATTTGAACAGGATGTTGTATAGAATGTATAGTTTAGTAAATCGTTATTTCCAATATTGGCATATGAATTAAATGAAATTGGCTTATTATATCGTAATAGTTAAATTATGTCAAGTTTTATGATCGTTCGATACAGTTTAAACATGACAGTTGACATATAGGATGTCCTAAAAGATATGGCCAATAATGAGGAATTAAGTATATTGGGCCATACCAAAGTTATAGTTATAGATAATGTTGTCTTTTGTCCCCACTGAATATTTTCGAAATTATCAAGATAACAATATGAAATTTGGAATTTATGTAAACCTTGTAGGGGAGAATGGGAAATGGCGGTCACTTAAGCTAGATTATGTATAATTGATAAAATATTAGTATTCTGATATAAGTAAATAGAGTAGAAGATAGCCTAACTCATCCACTAGATCATGGTTTTCCATTCAAATTAAAATAATTGACCTTAATAGATGTCAGGACCTGAGAAATGAGGTGTCATTGACCAGTATTCCTCCACCCTGCGGATAATTCCAGTCATGTAATCTTTAATGCTTTTTATACAGCAAAAAATTACTTTAGGATTTTTTTTTGAAAATAAGAAAGAAATAAAGCACATACATTATAATAACGTAATATATCATTAAGCCTTTTACTAAGTTCATCTAAATGATAATAAACTGAAAAAAAATAGAAAAAGGAGGGAACAGTAAGAGTCCTACTATCTTAAACAAATATCGCATTTATAGTTTCCAGGAGTGTCCCACCCACTGCATAATTAATGAATCCAATGGCCACACATCGTAGTATAGCGATACCAAAGTTCACCCCATTTTCCTTATTCTTCGCAAATAAAACATGACTGGTATTGTCCCAATGTTTTGACCGGCATTACCCGAAGGTCCTTGCAATAAAAAACTTAATCCTAAAATTATTCTTCGTGGTTTAGATATCTACAAACGCAGAAATCCTTAAATCCATGCAATACTACCAAATCCATAAAGTACTTCCGAGAAAGTACGAAATAAGGGCATGCAAAAACATTAATTATTTTTGTACTTATGTTTGTTTCGATTCACCTGAAAGTTATACCAAAAGAGATCAAACACGTTGAGATTAAATTATGGCCATTACAATGGGGAATCACAGCGAAATCACATACATTTAACTTTGGACGTTGATTGTTAGATGGTAGCACGATCCTGAACAAACTGAGTAGATTTACACTGTAACATTTCAAGTGAACGGAATTACGCACCTGACTGCGATTCCCCCACTTTCCTCTACGCTGATACGATCTACTATCTTAAAAATATCAATTTTATTTCAAATCCTATTTTTTAAAGGCAATTCCTTTTTATCAATTTGTTTGATCAAGACATTTTATTGTAAATTATTAGTCAAAACGCCTATGTTATTTAAACAATATAATTTCTGAAATTTGGAATTATTACGAAAACAGCTGGAAATAACTTATATGTTTGTATACGAAAAAAAATTGCATAAGAATTCTACATTCAATACCTAAATAATATACAGGGTGTTTCATTTGAAAATCTTGAGAAAAATGATTTCATTTTCGGAATCGTATTAAGAACACCCTGTATAAAATACATAAACACTATTAGATTCGTAGTATCTCTAGACCCTTTGTTTTTAAAGTTCACCCAGTTCCGTGGTTAAAAAATAATTTTGGAATGCATTTTGATTTTTATTTCCAGGACTACAAAACTTTTTTTTTTAGTTTTTAATTTATTGCTCAAAGCATTCGAGCAATATTTTAGATAATTATAGAGCATACTAATATGAACCTAAATATGCAATAAAATACTGGGTGTCCCATTTAAAAAATACAACTTTATGTTACACTCTATGATACATTATAAATCAGCATATGAATGAAATTCCTAACAATTCGTATAGGAGCTATGGAAGCTTGACGTACTATTGCAGGTCCCTGTATATTATAAAACTATCAGAACAAAATGCCTAATAAATCGTTCGGCATGATACAATCCTTCGCTAAACGGAAGGTGAACAGACCAATAAGTATTTATGCTGGTGTGTTATGCATGCATAATATAAAAGATCGATTGAATAATTGATTGAAAAGATTCGATCTTTTTTAAAACCGGTCAGTGACTGATTCGATATCCGATTGATTTATACAATTGACTGAACTGCTATGGCTTATATGCCTTGTAAAAAGTTCTGTAACTTCCACTGCAGGAAGTATCGGAAAGGTGGTATCAGGTGCGTACCCTCTAATTATTTCTGGTGCTCGGGATATTTTACTTAATTATTATATTAATTTATATTTATGACAGCAAAAATAAAAATGCCATCATAATGGGGCTGAGATAAGACTAAGCAACGAAGCGTTTGGGGAATAATATGAAGACACGTAAAGGGAAAAAATGCCGCCATTATCAGAAATAGCATCGTTTGTTGCATTAAACATGAGCCATTACTTTATTTTACTTTTTATAAAGGGCAACTTTCGACATGTTTGGTTCACTTCCAATACATACATATTTTCAGATATTACATAGACGCATATTTTTATTAAAAATATACAATTTTGGTTGAGATACTAAAAGATTCTAATCTTTATACAAGGTGCTTTAAAATTGACTTATTATGTCTCGATTCAATATTGTTCCTAAATGATTATGCCCTCTTAATTCCGCCCAGAGCGGCGAATATCAGAAATACACGACGAACCACTGCCGCCCATACATATGTGATTAAGCTTAGTAGTCCTCGAACTTCATTATTTAAGAACTCTTTCATCTGGAGGACTTCATCCTTGTGGAACGAACGTGAAATTAATGACATTGGCAGAAATGATTCTCTCTCAGATCAATTTCACTTTAGAAATTCTTTGATTAGTCAATTATTAGCTGACTGGGATTTTTAGATTGTAAGAAAATCATTTCTTTCATTTAATATCAGTTATATTACAATACAAAGTTTTCTGATTATTTAAATTTATTTATTTATTTGTTTTTAACATTTAATATTGAATATAATATGTCTGCCAGCCACATAGTATGTATAAATAAAATGGAATTTATAGTACAGGTCAACCAGTTTATCTGTAGCTATGAAAGTAATGCGGCCAAAAAAAAATTATTAGGTTAACAAGGCTGCCACTTATATTAAATTTTAATTTAATAATCTCTCGATCGATCGAGTAAAACATAAAATTACATTTACGCATTTAAAATAAATTAGGTATATAAGAAACCAATATTCGTAAAACTTTCTTTTCATACTATTTATTTTAATATTTAAATGCAAAATAATATATTTTTTTGATTAAGACACTTTAAGGCCCGGTTGTATAAACAATTTGAACTGTAGTTCACTCTTGAACTCCAGTTCAAAGTAAAAAAGTTGTTGTACAAACAGTATTTTACACTGATCTCAGTTCAAGTCAGGAGTTCACGTGAACGTCCACTTTTGGCGGTTCAGAAGTTGAACCAACGAATACTTATAAACAGGAAGAAGACAAATAGCCGTGTTAACAAATCGCAGCAAGTATGAACAAACGAACAAACCCGGCATCCATTACGTCTGGCATCACCTGACAAACGCACGTGCTTTTCAAATGTCACTTTTGTCCAAATATTTATTACTGTCAATATTTTAAAGAGACATTTAACCAACAAAAAAACATTCAAAACCCTTTAATTTGATTTACTAAGTGGTGAAAATCAATATTAGGATTCTGACATGTTTTAAGCTGTAAATATCACTTTAAAATAATCCTTACACATTCTTATATCATTTTTTGAACTAGTAACGTAATTACAAATGAAAAATTAAACTTCAGAAATAAGCTTGTAAATAGTTTTATTAAAAAATAGGAAGTAAATCATAATTTATATAAAATATTTTACCATCTTCAACTGGGCTCTAGGTCCTAGTAAATATTTCAGGCTTCAAGTCCGAGCATAGTTTTGGGCCCCATATGATTTAGGAAAAGAAATTATTATTGATGCTTACTCTCAGTAAAGATGAGTAAATGAATATTTTAATTACAAATAACTCACTTGCACCAAAACGGAAACGACGTTTTTCGTGAAAAGATTAGAAAATTAAAAATTATTTTAAAATTTAAAGATGCTGCCTGCGTCGTGTCCACCATTTTAAATCACATCAGATGTTGCTTGATTTTCATTCCCGTCAGACGAAGAAAGTTAGCTTGTTTAACAATTCGTGCTGTTCGCATTCTATGCCTGTCTCTGTCTGCAGTAACCTTCCCTAATTCAGTAAAGTGAGACAAATATGACCAGGATCAAGTCGCCTGCATAAACAATTACTTTTTGGCATTTCATATTCATAAGTCTGATATTGACGCTTGACGCCGAGTGAAACAGATAGATAAAAGTAGGTTACTTGTGAACGTATGGAGCAGAGTAGGCTTAGCATCACTTCCAAGGCCTTCTTACGTGTTTCGATCCCCCCCATAAGCAGTCTCACCGGACTGAGTTGAACTGTCGATCCAAGTCACTTTCTGACCTTAAATATATTTTTTGTGTCAGGTCAGTGTCATATTATACAATAAAGTACATTATCGTTATTTTATTGTTTGTTAAAGTATAGAAATTTAATGAAATTATAACTGTTGATGAAGATTTTGGGTGTTGTGGATACTGTCAATGCTGTGAACACGGACATACCGGAAAAATCCTGACCAATTTAATAAATGAAAAGACAATGAATATTTGCAAAGATTCCGCTTAACAAAAAACACAGCTGTTTGTTTTTAATTGTTTTAACGTATCTAATAATATAGATATTTTTTTTATGGAACCAATAAGCTTTTTAACCACTTTTGAAATATATCACTTTACACCTTTGAAATGTATCACCAGTTGCAAATAAATTTGGAATATTTTAATTGTTATTTCTAATAATATTTTATAAGTACACCGAGTAGAAAAGACTGGAAAGCAAGCCCGCCAAACGCCAAATCAAATAGAAGGTTATATTTTATGTCAAAAATGTAAAAAAAATAAAAGTAACTAACTAACAGTAATGCCAACCTAAACTGATCTTAGTTCAACTGAACTAAAGTTCAGTTTATTTATATTGAACAACGTAATATTGAATGAAAGTAGTTCATCGTGGTTGATCGGCGTTCCGTTGAACCTAAGGTCAGGATTGTTTTATACAACCGGCCCTTAATCTAAAAATATTGCAAAATAGTGCATTGTCAATGGTTGCGGGTAGTTAGAGCTAATTTGATAGGTTGTATCCCAGACAGTTGATAGCGCATGCGTCTCGTGAGACACCCGATGGGCCCACGGGTTTGTTCGGCGATGTCCGATATTTGAGGGACCCTGGTAAGAACCTTATATTTAAATTGCCACTTAAGCGAAAGCTAGAAAGGGATATTAATAGAACCAAAACTGAAAAATCAGCATTAATCAATTAGCTGTTTATTTCCATGTTGAAAAATTTACATCTTGTAGTAATTTTTTAAACTTTGATAAAAAAAATAGTTACCGAAGAATTTTCTATTTTTATTCCATTATTTAAAATAATAATAGTACGCCCGTGACTAGACCATGTTTTAAACGATATTGCCTTCCCCTTATCGATACGTCGGAGACCCAGATCCACTTGTCGACCTATTAGACCCTATTATCAAATTTTTTTAAAAACCTAAATAATACAGACATATTAAAAACACGCTCTCAATCATAACAAAATATCAGAAAAATATACGAAGAAAAAGTTTTTATCGCCACATGCCGTTAACAATCAATCAATATGCCACTTCACGAATTTCTTGGTGCCCATCTTGCCAAATAAAATAAATTGCCTCGGCACTTTTCGATAAACTTTGATACACCCGTTTTGTATAAAGCTTTATTCCTTAGTATATTTTGATCTATCGATTTTGAAAAACCTTTTATTATTGGAAAAAGATATTTTTCTACAAGCTCACAGTGTTCCCTAACTACATGGTGTTCTATTTTAGACACTCTCTGGAGTTATTAGATTTATTATTGTTTTCTGCTTTTTAACGAAACCAAAGATTCCTGTGTAAAATTTGACATGGCTCTCTTAGTGTTTAATCTACAGGGTGATTTTGAAAATCTTCACTTTTTAGATACCCCTCGTATTTCCGTTATGCGTAAATCCATCAAAAGGGTAATAACTGAACTTGTTAGAGATGTTCACTTCCAGTGGCGTATCCGGTTTTTTTAAGTTTCGTTTTTGAGATATTACAAAAATAACATTTTTTAGATAGAACACCCTTTATTTTATTTTTGTAATTAATTAAACGTACTTTGGGCTTTAAAAAAATGTCTAGTTGTTTGTAACTATATTCAAAAAAAAAGACTGTAAAAATGCGATAGTTTTAATAATTTACATTACTTATAACAGTAGGCCATGATCAATTTATTAGAAAAAGAATGCAAAAGGCCAAAACTTGCATATTTCTCTAATTTTTTATATTTGCTACATACCTATTATGTAAGATTTTTTATATATACTTTTTATTTAATTATTCTTAACAATGCCCGTTTATGATAATAATTATGAAAGGTATGATACCTATGTTGACATGTTTTATATAATCCAATTTAATACTTAGAATAGCTGTCAAAATTTTGAATTTGTTTCTAACAAATTGACCATGGCCTACAACTGCTGTAGATTATCAAAAATATCGCATTTTTAGGTTCTCTGTGAGTATAAATACAAACAACTATCTTCTTCTTCTTCTGGTGCATAATATCCACTAATGGATGTTCGCGATAACATGTTCCATTGCTTCCCTGTCTTTTGCGGTATGTACCTATCAGCGACTGAACATCGTGTATCCCTGTCCATTGACTGATGTTTCTCAGCCAAGACATCTTCTTCCTTCCGATCCCTCTTTTGCCTTCAATCTTGCCCTCGATCATCAGCTGCAAGAATCGGTATTTTTCACTCCTCATGATATGTCCCAGGTATGCTGTTTCCTCCTCTTAATTGTCTCAAACAGTTCGCGTTCCCCGTTGACTTATCTAAGAACTTCCTCATTTGTCACTCGCGCCGTCCAGGATATCCTAAGTGTTCTGTAATATAGCCACATCTCGATAGTTTTTAATTTGTTAATTGTATTCGCTTTCAGCGTCCAACCCTCCATACCATAAAGAAGTACCGACCAAACGTTGCACTTGACGAACCTCAGTCTCAAGTCAAGGTCGATTCGGAGCAGGTAAGCACCCTTCCAAACTTTAAAAATGCCAGTCGAGCTTGTTCAATGCGACATTTCACTTCGTTGTCCGATGTCCAGTCTTCGAACAGCCAGGTGCCAAGATACTTGAACTTCTCCACCCTTTCTATGGGTATTGCGTTAAAAGTCATGCTGGAGTTTTCAAATGTATTCAGGTTTCTGGAGATAATCATGAATTTTGTCTTCTTGGTGTTGATATTTAAACCCATTGATTTACTCTGTTCTCCTACCATATTGACCAGTTGTTGTAGGTCGTGTATATTATCAGCAATTAAGACAAACAACTATACCTTTTTGTAAAGCCCAAAGAATGTTGATTAAAAAAATAATATATAGTGTATCCCATTTAAAAAATTTTTCTGTTGTTAATATCTCAAAAAAGAAATTTTTCAATTAGTTTAATAGTATTTTTCGTTTCTCAAGAAGAAAAGAATCCTATTAGTTCGCCTAGCAGGGCCATTCTCGAGGGGATATGCAGCTACATTGGCTACGAACCACTATTCGGTTTCCCCAAATGCGATCCGGTTTTCATATATCCGCATTTTTTTACTTAAAACTATCCGGCTTTTTAAAAACATTGTCTTTATCTTGATTTTCTTGCAGGTCCCGATTTAATTCGCCGACAAAAACCGATTTAGGAGTTTTAGATTATTTTCAGCAAATTAATTTACGAGTAATATATTGTTGACATGTCAATCAACGCTCTATATAGACAATAAAATAACCCTAGAACAATCAATGACCGATTTTTTAACTCGCTCCTAAGACGGCATCAAAACAATAGGTATGTTATAATTACGTCGACAACCTTAGGCCTTGCACACAGAGCTTATCGTCATCGACTCGTATGAGATGGGACATAAGGAAAGTGTACACTTTGGTGTTGCTCCTTTGGGTTTCAATAGCGACACATTGTATACGAGGCGTAAGCTACACGATCTCGTCAAAGCAGCCGCTGTAACGATACATTGAAAAAAGTGTAATGTAGATATACAGGGTGCCTCACTAAGACCTTCTGCACACTCGTAATAGACTCGTATTAGATAGGACATACGGAAGGTGTACGCTTTGGTGCTGCTCCTTTATGTTTTAATAGCGAACTGCATACGAGGCGTAAGAGACGCGGTTCGTCAATGCAGCCGCGTCGCTTACGCCTAGTATGCAGTTCGCTATTGAAACCCAAAGGAGCAACACCAAAGCGTACACCGCTTATTGTCATAGACTCGTATTAGATGGGACATACGGAAGGTGTACCTACGCTTTATTGCTGCTCCTTTATGTTTCAATAGCGAACTGCATACGAAGTGTAAGCGACACGGGTTCGTCAAAGCAGCCGCTATAACGATAAGTTCAAAAAAATATATTGTAGCCCGGCGCCCCACTAAGGCCTTCTGCACACGAAGCTTATAGTCATAGACTCGTATTAGATGGGACATACGGAAGGTGTACGCTTTGGTGCTGCTCCTTTACGTTTTAATAGCGAACTGCATACGAGGCGTAAGAGACACGGGTTCGTTCACTTACGCCTTGTATACAGTTCGCTATTGAAATCCATAGGAGCAGCACCAAAGCGTACACCTTCCGTATGTCCCATCTAATACGAGTCTAGATAATAAGTATCCGTAATCCGTATGTAGAAGGTATTAGTGGGGCATCCTGTACAGTACAGTACATTTTTTGAACGTATCGTTATAGCAATGAAAATTGCTGTTCTGTAGCAATCAACCAAAAATCTCAAATCGTACAATCAGGTACCAGAACGTATTCCGAGACGAACTATACGAGAGCGCGAGGGTCTCCACGATGGGTTTCGAAGCCCGTTGCTTATGATTTGTTGGCCTGAAGTAACAGATGATCTCCAATCGGTTTACTTCAAAACTTACACTGGAGTGCCATACCAACCTAAAAGTACTGGCGGCCAGGGGGAACAAGATAGAGCTCGTGTGGGTCCCTGGTCACACTGGGATATTATTAAATGAAAAAGCGGATGAACTAGCGAGAGCCGGATCCACTCAAAATCACAGGGGCCCCGAACCAGCCTTTGGAATATCAAAACAGGCAACAAAAACAACATTAGATAGATGGTCGAAAAAACAACACCTATCTCGATGGCAAGGGTTACTTGGTCAAATACACGCACGGGCCGTAATTGGAACAAACCATCGAAAATACTATCGAATGGGATGCTAGCCCTAACACGGCCACAGTTGAACCAAGTGATGGGTCTTCTAACAGGCCACTCCCACTTGCGTAAACACCTTCAACAGATAGGTATAAACAACGGATCCATTGAATGCAGACTCTGCGGCGAAGAGGATGAAACCGCCTCACACATAATATACCGCTGCGTAGCACTGTCTCGTAGAAGACAAAATATCTTCGGGAACATACAACGTGGTGACAACCTCCCACATGACAAGCTTGGTAGAAGGTTACTGGACCTCATAGAAGGAACAAACATCGTCTAACAAGATCGGGATACACAATAAGCCGAAAGGCTGCAGTGATAGAAGTTCGGTCCTTTAAACCAACCCCCGCCTTTAACCAACCAACCAACAGATGATTTGAAAATAAACGCGCATACGTATGAAGATCGTTTGTAAGCCTAATAATTAAGAATTAAGGGTTAAGCAATTTAAATAGTACTGTGCAAGTCAATGCTTCTATCTTCTTAACTTTTACGAATAATGAATTAGCGATCAAGAAGTTAAATAAACCTGGCCTTAGTAGAACTAGTTAACAAATGGTAAAATAACATCGAAGACGGGACTCTTAAATAAATTAGAATTAGCAAAACCTAAAGCATTCTAACCTGAACATGAAAACAAACACTAAATCGTTATATATGTAGATACGCCACATGAGGAACATTTAGTCAATATGTCACTTTATGATATTTTTGGTACCCATCTTCTCAAATAAAATAAATTGCTTCGTCACTTTTCGACAGCTTTAATACATCCTTTTTGTATGCCTTTGTAACAGTATATCGTTCTCAGGAATCGATTTTCTCGAAGTCCTTTATCTATCAGAAAATTTTGATATAAGACGATATAGGGTATCTATTTTTAAAGGAAAACGATGGGTGGTAAAGAAGTTGAATCGTGAAATTGCTTACATGGAAAGTTATTTAAAAAAAAAAAATTTCTTAATTTTAGATTTAAAAGAATATAGTTAATAAAATAAATAAAGATACATTTTATAGTGTCCTAAATAAGTGTTTTGGTTCAGAAGTAGGTACTTTACAAGAAAATAAAAATTATTTTTATATACGAGTCCAAGGAAATTCTACACAAATGGGAAACTTTGTTATTATGCGTTTTATGAAAAAAAGTGTCTCTTCCTCAGAAGCTCTGCTTGGCAAAGAATCTGTGTTGATGAAAAGAATGCCACAAGAAATTTGCTGATTAATGAGACATTGCCATGTTTTCATCCTGATAAATCGTGATTTAATTTATACTTTATTTTTTTTAATTTACAGATTCAACAAATCAAACCGTAAACTAAATTAACAATCTCTAATGAAACGTTGAGATTTTAATTTCATTAGAATTATTTTATATTACGGTATGTTTATGATATTTCGTCCGGCAAATTAGAATTAACTATTCATATCCAATTAATTTTCTATCGCCGGCATCAATGTTTAGTCATCTATCGCTGTGATGATTTGGCAGGAGGATGTCAATACACTGACCCTGATTTGTTCTGGGGTTTGTTCTGAAGCATTACTTCTTTCTTCAACGGGATTAGCGCAAGCGTAACAACTGTTTAGCGTAGTAAAAATATATATTAAATAAATTTTTATTTATTATCAAAATTTATTATTCACACTTGCAAAATAGTTGTCATTTTAATTACCTGATTAATTTATTCGTCTATAAAAATTGTAATTACTTGGTGTAGGCCTCGGTGTTTTTGCTTAGGACGGCAGTATACGAGTACTGCAGTTATAATGTGTATAGAGTGTGAGGAAGTAAAAGACACACATTTAAACTGCATTTAAGAGGAAAATTGATCGGATCAATTGGAATTTCTCAGGATTATGTAAGAAAAATTCATAGGGACCTTGAGGAATGAATGAAGAAGGGAACATGTTTTCCTTAAATTCAACTATATACTATACGCTCATAATAATATTTTTTGTCCATATGTCTCCTTTGCCACTGGAGGCGTTGCCAAGATAGTCCCGTGAGGCCAACTGTAGGTATATTTAATTATAACTATTTGTGTAGAGAGCAAAAGTATTTACTCAATAATAGATTAAATGCACAAGCAGCGTACAAGCAATGGAATTCAAAATTATAGAGGTTGTAAAGGCCAAACAAGTGACAGCATTTTTGTTCCCTCTGATGTTACAGCTGTATTCATGGAAAACTGGGACACTAGATTTATTATAATGTAAATCGGTCTTAACTTTTGACGTTTTCAAAATTGTAAGGTTGACAACACTTGTCACTGCCAAAATTTTCACAATGCCTCGTCATTTAACGGAAGTTGAAAAAGCTCAAATAGTAGCGAGAATTGAAGATGGGTGGTCAATACGGGCACTAGCAATTTTCTACGGAAAAAGCAAGAATACGATTTTAAGTATTAAAAAACGTTGGGAACGAGAGGGGTCTCTGAAAAGAAAAATTGGTACTGGTCCGGCTCGCATTTCCAACCCCGAACAAGATGGCGTATTTCTGGGATATCTAAGGATAAAACCTTTTGGAACTGCAAGAGACGCTGTTATTGATACAGGATTTCCTGGGTCTCAACCTACCGCCATCAGAAGAGTACAAGAATCTGAGCTTAAAAATCGTGTAGCTGCGAAAAAAATCATGCTCACAGATGAGCGTAGACAGTCTCGGGTTATTTTCGCCCTAAATTATATATACCGCGACCCTCAGTTAGGGTCAGTCAGAACAGGGTAGTGTTTACTGATGAAAAGGTATTTCAGTCTACATATAATGGACAAATTCGGGTATACCGCCCAGACAACACAAGATTCGACGAAAGGTACACGAGCGATCTTAGTTTTAGATCTGGACGTTTTTCTGTGAATGTGTGAGGTTGGATTTGTGTTTATGGGTCCGGTGTCTTATGGCGATTGGAAGGAAGGTTTAACGGCGAACATTGGAACATATAATGCTCCCATCTGTTGGACAAATATATCCAAATAACTCCTTCGTCTTTCAGCAGGATAATTGCCCGGTCCATACCCCAAATGCAGTAAGGGGGTGGTTTGAACTTAATAATGTGGAAGTCTTGCCATGGCCTGCTTATACTCCCGATATTAATCCCATAGAGAACGTCTGGGGTCTGATTGTAAAAGAAATATACAAGAGAAATTTTAGACCTCGCAATTCTAATAACTTACTCGAAATAATCCACGAGTGCTGGGAAGGGCTTGATCAAAAATTTATTGTAAATTGCATTCGTTCGATTCCAGACAGACTGACTGAAATAGTCGGAAAACAAGGTCATATGACCAAGTTTGTATAATTATTATTGGTATTTTTATACTCTTTGTTTTTATAGTTGTTATTAGTTATGTTACGTTAATTTAAAAATGTTTGGTAATTACACAAATATTTTTTTTACATTAAACTCGTTTATCACATTTAATTAGAATTTATTTTATTTAGCGCCGTCCATGCTTTTAACCTAAAAAACAATCAGGAAAGCCTGATTTACGTAATTATGGCAAAAACTAGTCATAAGACTTGTCCCAGTTTTCAACGAATACAACTGTACATTATTTAGTAACCTATTTTAAACAGGTCTGTTTTTAGGATTACAGTACCTAGACGTACTACGAACTGAATTTTTCCGATGGTTCCTTATAGTTGTAACTTATAAATAACACAATTGTATGTTAAATATGGACACGTAATCGCATAAACTTTCCAACGAATTTGGGGGAAAAACTTTTTATAGGCATATGCCGTTAACACTCAATCAATATACCACTCCACGTATTTCATGATGCCCATCTTGCCAAATAAAATAAATTGCTTCGTCATTTTTCGATAACTTGACACACCCTTCGTGTATGTATTTTACCACGGTAACTTCCTTACAAATCGATTTTGTCACAGACCCTTATATGTGCCATAAAACTTAGATTTATACAAGAAATCAAAATGTTTGTAATGTTTAAAGTAATACTGTAAAGTAGTACATTATGTAATGAGTGTTATAAATTATGAATTGAAAATTGGACTATGTAAAGGTCGCTAGAGTTATTTTCATTCCAATAACATAAATATTTCATGTGTACATTACCAGTCGGAAAAAATATGCTTCGTCACTCATGAACAGGTATATTTCTATATATTGATGATTTTCCAGCAAATTCATAAAATTGCGACAAAATTGAAGGCTTATTATGATAATTATACAGGGTGGCCCATCGAAAACAATCCAGCAAGGTTTACGGCTGTGTACGTGAAAATTAAAAATAACATTCATTAGTAATGCGGTTCCATAAATCTTCTAAGGATTCGGGTTGGGTGGCATCAATTTTGGATTTGAGATGTCCCCACAAAAAGAAATCAAGGGGAGATAAATTGGGCGATCTCGCGGGCCATTCAATAGCACCCCTCTTCCCAATCCATCTACCAGGAAACGTTTCATCCCGAAAGTGGCGTACGGGTAATGCATAATGGGGGGGGGGAGCCCCCATCTGGTTAAAATATTGGATTTTCTTCCTGGTGACGTTGGTCGTTTTCCATAATTTCCATCAGCGCTGGGTTGACAGCATTCTCCAACAAGTCTAATAAGTATGTCCATTTAAATTTCCCGTAAGTAAAATGGTCCAATTATGTGATTCTGGTACTTAATATTGGATTCATACTAACTTGACCCAGAACAACTACTTCTACTGCTTCATTTCTTACCGGATTTTCAATGATCCTTTTTTTATTTGCCACTGAACCAGTTTGCCGAAATTTTGCCACTAATTCTAGGATATAACCATGATGTACGTGTCTATCTGGATGTCTATCATTAAACAAAGTTGCCGTTACTCTTGCACATTGATTGTTTATGAAATACAATTCAATAATTTCTACTCTCTCCTCAATAGAATAAACCATTTTTTATGTCGCGATCAATTCAAAATAAAATAATTGCGCAGAAATAACGTATGTAGATCTGGATCGACCACTTTAATGAAGATAAAGTTGAATTGACTGATACTTATTACTTAAAACAAAATTATTTACGCACAAACCTGTGTACTTGATAAGAGGTGCAGTGAAATGTTTCAAATTCCGTTGCTCAGCGGTGCGTAGCTCAAATTTACAAAACGATGCGCCATTTTAAAGAGAATTTAATGCCCTTTAAAAAGATGTATCACAACATACCAATTCCCATTTGAAAAAACAAAGGCAGTAGCCGCCCCCGCTAGGGGGGTTGAGATCATAGGGAAGAAATTAATAGTGAAACGTGTCCCCCTGAAAACACAAGTTTACGGGTCCGAGGTTTTTTTTCATTTTCACGTACACAGCCGTAAACCTTGCTGGACTGTTTGCGATGAGCCACCCTGTATATTGCGTTTGAAGAATCTCTTGAGGTTGGTTTCGACATGTTCGAGCAACTATGTTGGGCATCTATTTCATTCGTTCTCATTTGTTGAATAACAAGCATATGGTGTTCCTCTTCCATTTGTCGATATGACAAAATTGATTTTCTGTTCGAATGTCCCGTGATTTTTATAAGCTTCTGCTCGCCAACTCCCTTCTCGGCTAGTTTTTGAAACAGCTGTTGCGCGTAAAGAATGGTTGGTTATTTTTACGCTTTTGTAGCTATACTCATTTTCTTGGCCTGGCTGGAGGTCCATCGACCTATAGTATTTTTTCTAACTGGAGTGTTCCTATACCAGTTTTCTGATGTTACCAGAATGGAGGTTAAAAATAATCGTTAATGATTAAGCTTCCTTCTTTTTTGTATAAATTTGTCAAAAAGACGTATAAGACAAATATCAGAATTCCTCGTGTTTGAAATTAACCATTTAGAGCTTGTACAGGGTTTATCTCCTCCCTGTGCGGTTTTCGAAAAAATAGGATTGTACTCTATACGCCCTGTGTTGTTCGCACAACTGTTAGTTTCTCTTCTAAAATATCTATTGATGATTTTCCAGCATATTCATAAAATTGCGACAAAATTCAAGCGTATTAATCTTATCTTATTGACTTAATTCCTGAACTATGGCAATTATATATTGCGTTAATATATGGGTGAAACTTAATTCTTTTTCGACATTTTTCTCATGCTCCTATCTGCCAAATTAAGGGCTGCAACACATCTTGTTGGGCTATAGTTGTAATAGCTGTTCTTACTCTTTCCCGGTTACGCTCATTACAACCAGGCCATGGTCATCCACTTGAATGACATAATGGCTTTACATTGAGAGCACCGGCGAACGTCAAAATTGTGACCAAATCTCTTTGAACAACAACAACTGAGCTAAACTAAATAGTTTTTCAACAAAGAATATACTGACAGGTTCCACTGAACAGCTTTCCATTCTGATAACTATGGAAATACACTCACAGGCAAAATAATTTATCGACGCAAGATTTGTATGGTTCTTGATCGTAAATAATTGTCTGATTTTAATTCCTATTTTTATCATTCTTGTTTTATAGTGTAGGTAAATTTATCGAAAATCTGAGAAAGTAAGAATATATCCATAATATACCGGTACAAAAACTGTTTTTTGTCTCAAACTTTAAAACACTCTGTAGAGTGATGGAAATGTCAAACTTGTTATTTTGTCAGTTAATTATCAAGTGACATATATTCTTAACATTTTCGTACTTGGTTCATTTCAATACTTTAATTTTTGTATCAGATACGATTTTTTTGGTAACATTACAATTTCCTCGGTCGGTAATGGTCAATGGAGAGGTACACTAGAGATGTTTTAGAGCCACATGTTGTTCCTTCCACTCTTATTTACCGGAGCAAATTTTATGCTAATGCTAGAGCTCATATTCCGAGAATTGTTAACGACTATTTAGATGAGGTCGAAATTCAAAAAATGAATTGGTCCCCCCCGCAGTCCCGACTTAAACCCAATAGAACATGTATTGGACACACTGGGCAAATTTACTTGAGCTTAGTGCAGCTCGTGTTGAAGAATTTTTCTATTGAATTGAATGTATTCCAAGGCGTATTACAGCTATAATTCGTGCTCGTGGGGGAAACACCTTACTGAAGTTTTAGGTTATTTTTAAAGTAGGTTTCATTTAATTCGCGCCATTTTCGTAAATTTAGTTTACAGTTTTTGTTATGTTTGGAAATTAATACAATACAATAAAATGCAAAAAAAAATCGTATCCGCTACAAAAATTAAAGTACTGAAATGAACCAAAAACGAAAAGGTTAAGAATATATGTCACCTGATAATTAACTGGCATAATAACAAGTTTCATATCTCCATCACTCTATAGAGTAGAGTTTAAGTCAAAAAGTTCCTGTTTCTACCTGCACATTATGGACATGGTCTTAACTTTCTTAAAATCTCACACATACGTTATATTTTCAATAAATTTACCTGCAATAGAAAAAAAGATTAATAAAATTAATGAATTAAATAAAAAAATTATTCACGATCAAAACCCATTACAAATTCTGGATTCCTTTTATAATCACGTTACAACCTACTGAAAATATAAAACCACCATCATTGTGTTTTTAGGAAAGACAATAAATTTTGTTACTTTCTGTAAATTGTGTATATTTCTGTTAAGTTAGAATATATTTTGATCCATTTAAAGTTCAAAAAGTACTATAATAGTATTATCTAAATTTACAACTAAGTTTGCAGCACGAAGATATTAAAAAACTTTATATTGCGGTTTTTATCTCTCATACCGATAAAATACAGGAAGAAAATTGAATTCATGACTGTGTGAAGCTTATTCCATATATGACTTAACATCCAACAATAAGGGGTTGCTAGATTTTTACTGGGCTTTAAGTTTGTAATGAGAAAAATAATTCAAATCTCTGGTTATATGGGATTCGTCCTGAATTAATAAAAACATTCAAACTATGATGGCACCGGTAACTCTGGTGTCCTTGAGTGTATGATTTCTGTGAATTTTTTTGTTTTCGTGTGCATGTGTGTGAAAATTCTTTCAAATTAGTGTAGTGTAGATTTTTCGCTGTAATTTTTGTGGAAACAATTGTTGAGGTAAAAATTTGAGCACAGTTCCATTTATTGTTATTTTTCTGCAATTTGTTTTCATCTTAGGATTGCGGATACAGGGACCGGCAAAAACTTGGCCATATTGGGAAACTTTTTATTACTGAAATATTAAAAAAACTTTTTATGCCAGTTGCCTCTGCATTATTGGTAACTGGAAATCTTAATTTGGCATTTGTCACGTGACTACCCGTTTTGCATCGAAAACTGGTGTTAGATGGCGAGATATCCAAAAAATATATACACTCACCGGCACAAAATTCAACCGCCCTGAAATTTTGGTCAAGTTTGATATTTTATAACTTATTTATTTTTTATGCGATTTTCATGATTTTGTTATCGGTTTGTAGATCCATTTATTGTGTTTTTCCTGAATTATTTTATAAAGTAACATTTTTTGATTAGGCTATATTATACAGGAGCAAATCAAACTGTTGTTTCTTGTCGTAATGTCAAAACACCCTGTAGGAAAATTGAGGTGGATAATTTTATTTACATACCATTTCTGGTAATTTTTGATGTATTCTAAACCTTTCGTTTTTTTTATTCATTCCATTATCTCATTTCTGCTGCGACCTGCAAAATTTTAAATGAAACGCTGATTTTAAGCCTATTTTTATTAAGAAAAATAAACACTAGGTATATCATAAAGTCAATAAACAAAAAACAATATTAATATCGTGTATTTCCTCCTCCCACAGTAATGACAGCTTGCAGTCTTCCTGGCATCGAATGATCCTTTCTTGAGGGATAGTCTGTCAATATATATATAGTCTTGCAAGGTTTGCGGTTGTACAGGACGACGACGAACGGTTCTTTTAAGTTGATCCCAAAGATGTTCGATTGGGTTGAGATCTGGGCTACATGCGGGCCATTCCAATCTTGGAAGTCAAACTTCATACAGATATTGGCTCACTAGATGTGCATTAACATTATCATGCATTAATGTAAATTGGTTTTCAATGAAAAGAGCACATGGAACAACAACAATGTTGTGAAACAGTACCCGTATCCCACTAACAACACGCTTAATAATTCGCTTATTATATTCAAGAACTTACAAAACATGTCCATGCAATTTATAACACGTCAGAATAGGCACGGATCGGTAATAGCCAAATAATCTATCAGTTTAACCATTAACAATAACTCCTTTCATGTAATTTGCGCTATATACCAAGCCCAAACATACTTTCAGAGCCTAATATTTGCATAATCAAGGAATATTTAATATATAAATGCCCAAATCAACATAAAACCATATTTGCATGTTTTGACACAACTGTACAACATTCCGACAACTTCAGACATAATAAGCAAACATCTCCCGTCGTGTTGAATACTGCATGTACCGAAGTGACACACAATATATTCGTTCTTTGTCACACCTGCTAGCGAAGAATATTTAACTGCATTTTAAAAACACTAAAAATGAATTATCGATTATTCTCAACCACGTGGTCCAGTCGACCTGTCTATTTTTCACCTACATTCGACATATTGCTAATGATTGTTTAGCGTTCCATCTATAATACCAACGCCCGGCAACCGACGGGTCCCGACGGAAATCTCGTCTTTCTATTGGCCAACGAATGCTTACGTGCAAACCCTTTCGGTACGAGGCGCGCTTTTTATTACCATTGTATATCGGGAACCCAAACAAAGTGCTACGGAACGACAGGTTCGAAAAGGGCGATAGTTTAGGGGATTGCAGTCATTAAAGTTAAATACTTTTCTTATCTAACGACATTGAGGTCAAATACTTTTATCTACCCCCGACTTTGAGGTCAACTACAGTTCTTATCTACCCCCGACTTTGAGGTCAATTACAGTTCTGATCTACCCCCGACTTTGAGGTCAACTACCAGTTTACTACCATTTAACTACCAGTTTAACGTCTAAGTACTGAGTCATAACAGGTCGTCTCACACAACAGATTAGTGAACAATGTGTTAAAGATAATTAGTACTAAGACTACCATGTAAGTAAGCCTAACATCACAGTTTGTATACACAGTAGAAATTGTACTTTCTGTATTCATTACTTACCCGAAGATAATAGATATATTTTAACCTACAAATTGTTTAACCTTACATTTTACCCTAAAACGAATCAGCGACCAATACCTAAGGAAATACAGTAGTAACCCAGTGAGTCTGAGGATTGAACCACCCGGACACATCAAACTTCTTGGATTTCCTTAATGTAACGGTAGAAATACCCGCTTCATTCGTTCTGATATGATGCAGTCAGCATTTATACGTATGTATACCCGCTCACGACCATTCGGCGATTTTAAACAAACCCTGGATTCATCTGTGATTAGTACGTAAGAATATTGTCACTGTCAAATATTCTGTCACAATAATCGCGTACTTTGCCAACAACGATAATAATTTTTAACCGAAAGCTTGCCATACATTTTCTAAAAATAACATCGTTTCATTTAAAATTTTGCAGCTCGCAGCAGAAATGAGATAATGAAATGAATCAAGAAACAAAATGTTTAGAATACATCAAAGATTACAAGAAACAGTATGTAAATAAAATTATCCGCCTCAATTTTCCCACCGGGTGTTTTGAAATTGAGACAAAAAACAACAGTTTGATGTATTCCTATATAATATAGCCTAATCGAAAAATGGTACTTTATAAAATAATTAAGGAAAAACACAATTAATGGATCTATAAACTGATAATAATTATGAAAATCGCATTTTAATATTGTGCCCTTCTGCAACATATGACAAAATATATTTGTTTCAATTTTACAGCCAAACGAGTAGTTGACAAATGTGAATTTAATATTTCAATAATAAAAAATTTTCCCATTTTGTTGCCGGTCATTGCATACTAAGTAATTTCCATAATACCCTGTATATCAACAAAATAGAGATAATAGAGATATAGTCATAAGTCAAACTTAAACAATAAACAGTGGAAGGCTTGACTCATTCCAGCATATCTAGAAAGCCGCCTGGTACCTACAGGTGCAACAACAAAGCAGATGTTGGATTTGATTCCATCAGGGTCCGTTATAGAATATCATCATGCAAAAAATTAGTTCAAGTACTAGTGATATGTAAGTCAATCATTTAGAGGCGATCAAATCAATCACTGACCGATTTCAAAAACGATCAAATCTTTCAGTCTCTCATTCGATCGATCTTCTGTATTTGTATGGGCAGCTCACCGGCCTTAATACTGATCGGTCTGTTCAGTTGTGTTTATCGAATGAACGAAAGATTGATGATTAATTCCGATATAATTTAATGATGATTGGTTGGGTTTATTTTAAAATATAGTCGTCCTTATTTAATATCAAATTCATCCATTCCATACTTTCTACTGATACAATCTTTGTGATCGAATCATTCACACGTCTCACAAGTACCAATAACTGCATGACGAACATTGTCTATGCGAAATTAACTTAATTTATTTTATTCGTGTCAGAAGCATCATAATTTAACAATAAATAACAACAATAATAATAATGATAATAATATACATATACAAATACAAATGTCTATCGTCACTTCAGACGTGAGCTAAACACTTTTTGCCCAGAAGCGGGCGACGTCAATTGTGTTCGGCTTCGTTGCCATAAGGTCCTCTATGGTGCATCTAGCGGGGCACAGTGGGCAAGTGTACATATGTTGCGTGGTTTGCAGTTCTCCACAGTCGCAGAGATTGGAGTCTACGGGGTAGCCCCACTTATTTAGGGTATCTCTCGATCTCGCCGTGTCCGTCCGCAGTCTGTTTAGCGCCTTCCATGGTGAAAATGCGTTATTGTAATTCGACTCCATCCATATAAATGATAAGTAATAATTTATGCAGAGCGAATCAAGGTTAAAATATTTTTTCGTTAAATAAATATCAGAAACTTTAATTAAATTTTGATAACCGTATCTAGTCGATTGTTTGATCATGAAAGTAGATAACTAGAATATTTTATAAAGCACACATTTCAGTTTATCATTAAACTATATATTTGCTAAAAAGTTTTTAGGTTTTCCATTACCATAAAATTTTTTAACTTGGGTCAATATACCTCGTAAACTCTATATCGCTATAAAACTGTATTTGGGGTAGCACGTCGTAATTTTTATAAAGTTTCTAGGGTTAGAGCTATCGTCAATACAAGAGTTTAAAGTAAATCGCAGTTTATGGACACTTAATCAGGTGTAAACGGGAAACCGGTTTTATGAGTTTAACAGCTAAAGCGGGAGCTGACATTTTTTGAAGGGAAAATAAAACTTAGGACTGTACGGGCCCCGTTTTATTTTCGAGTTAATAGGAGCTGCAGCCTATCAAAGTGTAAGAAATATAATATTTTAAATAATATTTATTTACGATTTTATGAATTATTGATAAAAATTATTTATATAACTATGTAAACAAATAAGAATAGCAGCTGAGTCTAGTGCATCTATAATGTATAAACAAAAATTTTATACAGTAAATACTTAGGTAAAGAACCCTTAAATTACTCGACGTGCTTCCAGCACTTGCAACGCCATACACATCTGTTTTCAGTTAAGAAGTGTATGCAGATCAGTAGACCAGTGATGCCAGATCACAACTCATGCTTCTATACCATGTTGGATGGAAATCGTTGCTCAAACTCCTTAAGGTGCAGCTTCCGCTGAGCGGCCTACATAGGCGATCGTCGATCGCGAACCACTCAGCAAGGGCAAATCAATGTAAGGGTCTTTCTCCACTCTGCTACGTTGAGCGACCTTTCTTTGAGCAGTAGTTCACGATCATCGCCGAGCTACGATCGCTCTGAAAAAATCGCACCTTTACGGTTCCGGATTGGGATCCGGCCAAAAATATTGACGCTGGTTCCGGTATCCGGTATTTTCACAAAGTGGAGCAGGTGGCATCACTAGCATTAATTACATGGAGGAATTTCTTTCGTTTGGTCAAATTATGAGACTATTATCTTGTATGCAAATGATACTACCATCTGTTTGTCTGTAGAGTCTCTAAGTGTTCTTAAACTGAAAGCACAAATTCTTATTAATGCATCTTTTGCATGGTGTTCAACTAATAAACTATTGGTTAATCTAGCCAAAACTCCTTGCATTTTATATAAGGCGCATTGTCCCGGACATGGAACTTCGTCTGGATGGCCAAGTAATAGAGCGGGTAAACAGGTGTAAATTCCTTGGATTGTTTATTGATGAGCGATTGACCTGGAGCTTTCACGTGGACCATGTTACTGGAAAGCTTAACTCTGCGTTCTTTGCCATTGTCAACTTAAAGAACTTATTGACAGTTTCTCAACTATTATCGGTCTATTATGCATTGCCATACTCACACCTTCATTTCATGATTCTGTTCTGGGGTCAGTCTGTCGAACTTCAGTGACTGTTTGTTGCACAGAAGAGGATTATTCCAAAAATATTTCAATTGCTGCCTTTGGAGTCTTATAGACCAACCTTTATAAAACATGGAATTCTCTCAGTTCCATGTGTACATCTTCTTGAAGCTGTTATGTTTGTGAGATGTAATCGGAAAAAAAAATTCCGCGTTGTCTGTCAGTCTCATTCACATCGCACGACGAGTAGCATGTATGATGTTGTGCTTCCCGGATGTCGACTGTCAATGTTTGGTAAAAGTTCTCTTTATTTCTGTGGCAAGGTGCACAATCATTTGCCTAATTTTTTAAAGGAAATTAAAACCATCCCAAAGATTAAAAGGGAATGTAAAACGTTTTTAACTGAAAATTGTGCTATTATTCCCTTCCGGAATTCTTCAAGAACTAAGTTCTCGTTTGATTGCTGTTCTGCTCTGAGCTAACTTCTCGAGTGTTTGCTATATTGTCTATCGGTGTGTGTACGTTTTAGTTCCATATCGTTTATATTTTAGTTTTATAACACTTTATATTTAGTATTTATTTTGTAAGATAACGAACCTGATATCATTTATGATCTATAGTAAATAAATAAATGAATATTAATTTTTTTTTAATATAGTTATTGTTGTATCATCTACGCGATGGTGTTGCATATTTTGTGTTTTTTCGTGTTGTTGTGTTATTCATTGTTCGAAGTTTTAAATGAAAATTTTAGCTCTGATGATGCCCAGTTGAACGAAACACCTAATCTTCTAGTTTGAAAATGTAATTCTAAAGCGAGAGATTGTGACTTGGAGTTTACTTTCTCGATATATACCTATCAACTTCTCTATAAAACTTTATACCGTACTTATAACTACATTAAAGTTATTTAGTTGCGACTAGAAATTTATAGCGTTTTAAAATTTATTTTTCAATTCCCCCAAGATAATTTCCTCAGACAGGAATCATAAACTATGAAAACGTAATGCTGGCGGCTTGTAGTCATTTTTATATTGTGCCCGGATTTCGAGGTCTATCTTGAATCTGAAACTCGGCTCTGAAGCAATTTATGGTATATAAACACGCCGTAAACATTTGTTCGTGCCGCATTTAATGCATTCGGACCAGATGGTCCCCGTCGTCTTTTCAATCTACGATTCTGCTTAAATAAGAAAGTTTCTTGTCAGATGCTAACGGCAGTTCTAGTTCTTTCCCGCAGAAATAGATTTCTATGGCAAGGTAATAAATAGAAACTTTTTTAAATTTCAAAATCGGAACATTTTTGAACACATTTGTATTCTAAATATTATTCATTAATGATTATTACTGAATATCAAATACCAATATATGGAAAAATTATTATTTTCCCAGACCACCCGATGATACTTTATACAGTATGTTATGGAAATTACGTATTATATATAAACCGGCAAATCCTGAGATGAAAATAAATTGAAGAAAAATAACCACAAATGGCGCTTTTAAATATTAAGCGAGATTATACACTTTATATGAAATCTGAAGATTTACATGGCCGCTACTGACGACGGTCACAATCAATAAAATAAAAGGTCTGCAGTGTGAAAAGACCTCAGCGCATTTAGGTCGGTGTTGACATATCTACACCGCAAACTCTTTAAAAAAAATATATAATTTTAACAATTTTTCATTCTATCATTTATGAACAAATATGATTCCAGAAAACCGACGGCGAAAAACGTTTTGTAAAACAAATAATAGTAATATCACACAAAAATTTCAAATTCATCACAAGCACAGGAAAGTAATTAGATCAAACGTCATGACCTTTCAAACTTTTTAAATATGGAGATTCAATGGAAAAAAGAATTTTAAAGATAAGGTAAAAAATGGCCGATTGTTCTTAATCTATAGGCAGCATTCGGCTATCATAAGGAGATGATTCAGCCAAATAATGTAGCTGGTAAATTTACAAAGCTAAACAAAAAATAAATAAAAATAAAATTTAAAATTAATAAATAGATTGTTTAACGTTATATCTTCATTTCGAATTAACACAAACAAAATATAACAATTGCCAAACTGACTAAACTCATTTGTTAGGTACTTGGGCTTAGTTAACAATAACAGTATCACGCCTCAACAAAGACCTGGAAGAAATTTTGGCTTTGGGTGACAGTAACCAAGTCGAATTTAACGCTAAAAAAACCCAGGCAGCAGTTTTCTCTAAAAAGGTTAACATTACATGGACGGACACGCAATCCCACTGGCTTCATCTATTAATTTGCTGGGCGTCAATCTAGGAGGAAACATGTCTTGGCATAACCACGTTGTGGCAATCGCAAAGATAGCTTCTCAGAAACTTGGTGTACTCTTCCGAACCAGAAAGTTGTATACACCTCAACAACTTTTGACACTATACAAAGCCCAGATTCGACCATCAGTACAGTACTGCTCTCATGTCTTGAACTCTGCACCCAAACATACTCTTCGGCTACTGGATTGCATCGAAAGGAGGGCCATTCGTCTGATTGGAGACCACGAGCTGACGAAGAACCTCGACAGCCTAGAACATCGGAGACAGGTTGGCGATTTGACTCTCTTTTACAGATATTTTCATGGAAAGTGCTCGGCTGACCTTGCCATCTTAATTCCGCCCAGAGCGGCGAATATCAGAAATACACGACGAACCACTGCCGCCCATCTATATGTGGTTAAGCTTAGTAGTCCTCGAACTTCACTATTTAAGAATACTTTCATCTGAAGGACTTCATCCTTATGGCACGACCTTCCCGAAGTCGTTTTTCCCAACGAATATAACCTCCAACGATTCAAAACCAACGTGAATCGCTTTATCCGCACACGCACCACTCCCAGAGTGCCCTAAAGGATTTTTCCTATAGTGCTTGTGTTTGATCATAAAAAATCCCTTTTTTTTATGATCAAACACACGCACTATAGGAAAAATCCGTGGGCGGCAGTGGTTCATTGTGTATTTCTACAATTCGCCGCTCTGGGCGGAATTAAGAGGGCAAGATCAGCCGAGCACTTGAAAATATCTGTAACAGAGAGTCAAATCCCCAACCTGTCTTCAATGTTCTAGGCTGTCGAGGTTCTCCGTTAGCTCGTGGTCTCCGATCAGACGAATGGCCCTATTTTCGATGGAATCCAGTAGCCAAAGAGTATGTTTGGGTGCAGAGCTCCAGACATGAGAGCAGTACTCTTAGTGATGGTCGAATATGGGCTTTGTATAGAATGAAAAGTTGTGGAGGTGCGTACAACTTTTTTGTTCGGAAGAGTACCATAAGCTTCTGAGAAGCTATCTTGGTGATTGCCACAACGTGGTTATGCCAAGACATATTTCCTCACAGATTGACGCCCAACAAATTAATACATGAAGCCAGCGGAATTGCGTGTCCGTCCATGACTATATCCGGTTCTGTAATGTTAACCTTTTTAGAGAAAACTGCTCCTGCCATGACTATATCCGGTTCTGTAATGTTAACCGTTTTGACAATGAGTCTCGTTTTGGACACTTTACTTTTCCTGCTCGACTTTCTCTAATCTGTTCTTTTCTAATGTGTCAGTTTAAACTCTTGGTAGATTCCAGATAGGTTCTTGACTACTGGCCACTGGCCGAATGTTCACCAGATCTATATGGACGAATGTTCCCCAGCGACCAAAATATTTTAAAACATAATATTAACTAATATTTATAACTTATAAAATAATTCAAGAATAGAAACGACAATACACGGTGTTGAAAAAACGTCGGTACCCCAGAATAACTCCGGTGCATCGCATTGCAGCGGAAAATATCTAGGGAAAAAGTTGTTTGGTTTTGAAGGAGGAATAGTTTACAATTTAAACCACCCCCACCCCCTCAACCCTCGGGCGCGGGTGGGGGTAAATTAAGATTTTCAAATGGAACCCCATATTTTTTATTGGCGTATCGTGTTCTCCGACCAAAAATAAACATGCAAAATCAGGGCCGTGCGAAAATCAAGTTTTATTCAGGAAATACTCTTTTCCTCTGTCTTGTACTAAAAAATGCCCGTGGAAAAAGTTGTTCATTTTTTAGTACATGACAGAGAAAAAGAGTATTTCCGGGATAAAACTCGATTTTGGCACGGTTCTGATTTTGTCTTTCTCATTTTGATTATTGGTGAAGGATGGGCCCGAATAAAAACAAAAAGATGTTTATTTTTGGTCGGAGAACACGACACGCCAATTAAAAATATGGGGTTCCATTTGAAAATCTTAACTTACTCCAACCGCGCCCGGTGGTTGAGGGGTGGGGGGTGGTTTAGCACTATAGGAAAAATCCTTTAGGGCACTCTGGGAGTGGTGCGTGTGCGCAAAAAGCGATTCGCGTTGATTTTGAATCGTTGGAGGTTATATTCGTTGGGAAAACGACCTCGGGAAGGTCGTTCCACAAGGATGAAGTCCTCCAGATGAAAGAATTCTTAAATAATGAAGTTCGAGGAGTACTAAGCTTAACCACATATGGATGGGCGGCAGTGGTTCGTCGTGTATTTCTGCTATTCGTCGTTCTGGGCGGAATTAAGAGGGCAAGGTCAGGCGAGCACTTTTAATGAAAATATCTGTAAAAGAGAGTCAAATCCCCAACCTGTCCTCGATGTTCTAGGCTGTTGAGGTTCTTCGTCAACTCGTGGTCTCCGATCAGACGAATAGCCCTCCTTTCGATGGAATCCAGTAGCCGAAGAGTATGTTTGGGTGCAGAGCTCCAGACATGAGAGCAGTACTCTAGTAATGGTCGAATCTGGGCTTTGTATAGTGTCAAAAGTTGTTGAGGTGTATACAACTTTCTGGCTCGGAAGAGTACCATAAGCTTCTGAGAAGCTATCTTGGCGCTTGGCGATTGTCACAACGTGGTTATGCCAAGGCATATTTCCTCCCAGATTGACGCCCAACAAATTAATAGATGAAGCCAGTGGGATTGCGTGTCCGTCCATGTAATGTTAACCTTTTTAGAGAAAACTGCTGCCTGGGTTTTTTTAGCATTAAATTCGACTTGGTTACTGCCACCCCAAGCCAAAATTTCTTCCAGGTTTTTGTTGAGGCGTGATACTTCATGCTGTCTGCGAAGATGTGCGTCGGCAGCCGATGTTTGCGCATTCAAAGAGATAGATGAGATAAGCATGCTATCATCAGCAAAACTAAATATCGGATTTTTAGTTTTCACTAGAAGATCGTTAATGTAGAGTAAGAAGAGAGTGGGAGACAATATGGGCCCTTGAGGAACACCGGCAGATAAATCCGTCAATCACCACTTGCAGAGAGCGGTCCCTAAGAAAGCTAGACAACCATGCACAGAATCGACTGGGCATATCATAGGATCGCAGTTTACTTAGAAGCCCGTCATGCCAAACACGATCAAAAGCTTTAGAAATATCCAGTACAACAGCCCGAGACTCCCCATGATGTTCGATTGCGTTGTTCCAAATATGGGTGACATAGGCTAGAAGACCTTCCGAAAACCATATTAATGATCGCTGATAATGTTGAAGCCTTCCAGGTACTTTAGAAGATGTTGGTTAATAGCTTTCTCCATTACTTTTGATATAACTGAAAGCAACGCGACTGGTCGATAGTTGTTAGGCAGAGTTCTCTTAACTTTCTTTGGAAGAGACTGGACTCGCGCCGTCTTCCAGCAAGATGGAAATATTCCTTTTTTGTAGGATAAGTTGAAAAGGCTACAAAATACTGGTAATTGTTCATCGGCGCATCTCTTGAGAACTATAATAGTAATTTCGTCTGGACCTGTAGCTTTTTTGACGTCGAGTCCTTTCAGGATTCGTTTGACGGGACGCTGACGGAACACGATTTCGGTCATTTCGGATTGAACTGCAGGAATGTCGGGTGGTGTTCTTCCCTGGAAATCTATAGTGGAATGCCAAGAAAATACCTCAGCAAGTAAGTTGGCTTTGTCTCCGGCTGTAGATGCTATTGTACCATCGGGACGTGTTAGAAGTGGAATAATTGATTTGTGAAATTTTCGCTGAGGGCCTTAGCGACTGACCAAAAGGACCTTGATCCGTTTGGACTGTCAAGAAGTTTGTTTTGATCCTCACGTTATGGGCTTCTTTGCTTTGATCTATTGTTAGCTTACATTGATTTCAAGCGGTAATAAAGATGGTACGATTCTCAGTGGTAGGGTTTTTACGCCACTGTCGGTAAGCCAGATTTTTTGATCTGACAGCACACTCACAATCCTTGCTAAACCAGGGCTTGTCGTTGGAAGGGCGCTTTTGGGAGGAGGGGATGAATGCTTCCATGCCAAATTGCAAACTATTCCTTCTTCAAAACCAAACAACTTTTTCCCCAGGCATTTTCCGCTGCAATGCGATGCACCGGAGTTATTCCGGGGTACCGACCATTTTTCAACACCCTAAATCGCAAAAAATAAAATTAAATAAATACCTTTGTTTTTAAAGGATGGGGAAAATATCCACAGAAAAAATCTTACCTGAAAGTCTGTTTCTATACTTTTCTTGTTAAAACTAGTCTGATGCACCAATAATGTGTTTATTATAATTCAGGTTGTGTACCAGAAGGTTGGAAAAATTATCTTCCTTGATAAATGTGGGGGATTTAAATAGATTTTAAAATAACTTAGGTTGCTGAATGCTCCCTGTGGCCGTGTTAGAGTAAGCAAATAGTAGAATAGCTATTTTTATGTACAACCAGGTAAGTATACTAAAATGTTCAAATAACTGGGAATTATATTTATGTCGTAGGATAAATTGTGTGCTACATTACTCGTGTGAAAGTGACTTTTTCAAACTAGGCGGATTTCAGCACTCGGCTTATGTATATTACGTCATATTTCATGAACATTAAATATGCAGTATCTCGCAAATAAAACGTCAAAAGAATAATCTCTTGGTATTTTGTATTGCATGAGTTGCTTTTCGAGTATGGTGCATTTAGCCTGAATCGGGAAAAATTGGAATAAATGAAAACCGTTCTCATATTTAAGTTAATAAAGAAGAAATGTAAATATTAAAAGCATGTTGAAAATATTTGCTTAAGAGGAACGCAAGGTATTATATACTTTCAGGTATATTAAATATCTTCCCAAATGAATGAATGTATTAATAGTAGAGGCATTTATATGATATAAATTAATTATACAGGGTGACTCGGGAGGAACGAATCAAACTCCAGAATCGTAATGTATACGTGAAAATAATGTATAAAAACTCCTAATATGTCCTTATCCCATTTTCATTTGTTGTTTTTTAATTTATTTTTTTTTATTTCAAAGACATAAACCAATCAGGCGAGCAACAGACCAGACCCTCTTCGTAAACAAAGCAGAAAATGTTTAGAGGTGAATAGCGGTATTTTTGAACATTTATTAAAATAGCGCTAAAATTAAAATTTTTTTAACTTTTTTTATTTCGTAATTACACTATAACCTGAAAACAAATAAAAATCGGGTAAGCACTGATGAGTTATTTCATATTAGCACCGGGTGGCCCACTAAGAGCGGACGCCGGCTTTATCTCGCAAACCGTTAATTGCACAGCTTTTAAAAATGTCGCCAAGAGAAAGACTTAACGCTTGAGGCTACCTCAGCTAAGGTAGCTTTAACGTTATGGTAAATCAAAGAACTATGTTTTAAATTAATTTGAGGGTCAACTGACGCGTTAAGTCTAAGATTGTCATGCCATTGTCAAACTTGTGTTAAGGATGACTTATTCTACACAGAGTTATATTCTAACAGTGTTGCTACAGAGCCCTACATATTGTTTATTATGTTGTGACTTTTGGTGAATCGTCTTTATTATAAACAATCATGCTGAATTCATGTGTAGTTTGTAAAAGAGTGGATCATTTAAATGAGGATTTATCTTTTCATCGGTAAGTATATGGTTATGTTCTGATATAACCATTGACGTTTAAAAGAATATGGACAACTCCGTGGAGCTAGTTCGGGTAAAAAGAACCCCATTTGCCGGTGAATTCTGTGTTGGGGTAGTTTTGATGCCGCAGTATTTTTATTACTTATTTGATATTCTGACGTGTTTGGTGATTTAATTTCAGTTCAGTTGGTTTATTTCTCAATATAAATTTTGCATTTGCAAGATGGTTGAGTCTTGTGAGGCCATAAAATGCTTCACTAGGAGATTCAAGGGTGTAAAATACTGTTCTGTACGGGTTCTGTACCTTAAGGTGACTTTGAAATATCGGCCCTAAGAATTATTCAACGACAATGACAAAATAAGTAGGCTTTGAAAAAAATTTGAAATTTATTTTATACCAGTAGGATTTGGTTAAAAAGAAAAGAACAACGTCAAAGTTTAAGTGGTATCAAAATATTACTGCATTTCTATTATTACTGCATTGTTCATTCGGTTTCTCTGATTGGTTTTGATTTCACCTAAACTTGACGTTGCTAATTTTTTTCCAAAAACTACTGGTTTAAAATTAGATTTAAATATTCAGTTTTTTCCAAAGCCAACTTATTTTGTTGAATAATTCTCAGTAACCTATTTAGTTTATACCCGCCGCCGTTGTGACTTTATTTAAAAAATGGCTAATAAATTGCGATAATTTTACTAATTTTTTTTCAAAGTTCAGTTAGTTCAGGTTAGCATAACTTTGATGAGTGCCATCAACATTGGATACCAACTTATTAGTATCCTAACTATTTTGTTTACATAGTTATATGTAAATATGTTCGCGTAGAGATAAGATATGCACTTGCGGTTTTAATTGTATTCTTTTTAACCATGTCAAAATAAATACACCATTTCATTTCAAATTTTTAAGGAAACCAACAAAATATGTTGGCATTATGACTAGCGCCCTCTATCTTCCACTGCAAAAACTTAAACAACCTGACATAATACAAATCATAAAAGAACAAAAGCTCTTTACAACGAGACTAAATTCGGTTAATTTTATTAACCCAAACCACTAATATTACTAGTTTGTTGATTTAAATAATTTTGTAGGTACAATTAATGATTTACAAAGTTATCACTGATGGACGCTTAATTTGGATCTCGATATACCTACTTTATTTAAAATCGATTGAGTGAATAGATTCGCTCAGTCCACAATAATATTTTGGTGGTCATTTCACTATTTTTTCAGGTTGCGTCTTTCATCTCTTATACAGCTAAAAGGC
Source organism: Barypeithes pellucidus (assembly GCA_963991005.1). Taxonomy (NCBI): domain Eukaryota; kingdom Metazoa; phylum Arthropoda; class Insecta; order Coleoptera; family Curculionidae; genus Barypeithes; species Barypeithes pellucidus. The sequence continues at coordinate 29,023,778 of OZ022556.1, read as the reverse complement.
AGCTGAAAGGCAGGGGGAAGTAATTAACGAATACAAAATCCTTATTTATTTTATTAATATTACAAATACTATTTCAAAAAGTAACTAATTAAGAGAACAGAGATAAAAGCAATACCTTTACTAATTGAGGGAAATACCTAATTAAAACCATGATGTTATTTTTTAATAAAACAAGGTATGTTATGTTTATGTTTCTCAAAAATGCCAATTAAAAATAAATTGTAGTAAGGAAAGTTAATTTATCAAAACGTGAAAACTTTAGATTAAATGGATTATCTATATGTAAAAATTAATAATCTGAGAGCTTGTGCCCATCAAGTATACAAGTATATTAAGAGCAATTTCGTGTAGAAATCACAGGTAAAATGTAATACAAGTGATCTGTCTGTGAATCTGTGTGTGTCTCGTAGAATATATGTATATATTACCGTTAAAACCCATTCAGTGACAACCCGATTTTCCTAGGAAAAACTAGTTTTAACTCGCCGTCCTCCATTCTAGATTTAACTAAGCAAAACTAGATTTCAAATATTCTCAGTTAATTCTGGTTTGACTAAACATATTTTAATCAAAATTAGTTTTTACTACTCCGGTAAAAACTCGAGCCAGCACTTCTCTTCTTTCGAGCAAGTGAGATTGAATCTTTTCTACATGGAGCGAAGATTTTTACTACTGTTATAAGAATTTTTAATACGGATGCAAAACTACGTACTTACATAGGGGAGAATAAAAAGAAAAGCTGTGACAGTAAAATTGATTTTGCTGGGTATATCATTGCTTTAGTGGTAAAGTTGCTTTATAAATATTATCCTGCAGTTACAGCAAAGGAAAATTCGTATGCTTGCAAAGCCACTTACCACCGATTGAAAAGAACCTTTGCTGGAACAATAGATATTTTTTAACTCCCAGAGAAACGCCAGGTTATGCTTGGTAACTTTTGTAAGTGTTTTATTCAAAAAATTTAAAATTCAGCACACGGTATATTCCATGTTTAAAGTTATTTATCTTTACATTTAAACCTTTCAAAATAAATTTATGAGAAATTAAGCACTATAGACGAAAATTATATAAGCGATGGTAAATTAAGTGGTAAATACAATTAATGTAAATCATAAATTACAAATACATACATACATAAATCATAGATTCAATCAATGTCGTAGGTTGGTTGTAGTTTATATATCACATATCAAGGCGATGTTTTGGCTAACATTTTTCTCAGTGTAGGACGGTTTTAAATGATTTAACTTGGTTAAAACTGGTTTTTACTAATAAAACCCGTTATTATTTAAACGCGTATGAAACTTTTAGTTTCAACTAAAATTATAAGACTATTCTAGTTTTAACTAATTAATTCTAGAATTGACTAGGGACGTTTTTTATAGGAGTATCGAGTTTTAACTTAAATAATTTAATTTGCTTGTATAACTTTAAAATATTAGAAGTTTCGGCGCCTTATCTTATATCGTTGTTGAAAATAGAAAAATATTAGATGATTAGATTATATTTATACCACGTTTACAGGTCGACAAGTTGATCTGTGTCTCCGACGTATCGGTAATGGGGAAGCAATATCGTTTAAAACATTGTCTAGTCATGGGCGTCAGATGAATGGAAAAAACTTAAAATATGTCCAATTTTTAAAAAAGGGGATAATAGGGATATACAAAATTATAGACCTATCGCTATATTATCTGCTATTGCTAAAAATTTTGAATCAATTGTTTACAAATACATTTACAATTTAGTGGCACAAAAAATATCGATCAACATGGGTTTATGAAGAATAAATCAACAGTTAGTAATTTATGCAATATAACTCAATATATTGCAGAAAGTTTAGATGAAAAATGCCAAGTTGATGTCATTTACACGGACTTTGCTAAGGCTTGTGACAAAGTCTCGCATCAGATATTACTTGACAAGTTGAAACATAAATTTGGCTTACATCCCAATCTTGTAAAATTTTTTGCATCATACCTACAAGATAGAAAACAAACAGTTGTCGTCGGAGGTTACTCTTGACACCCGTTCATTGCTAGCTCAGGGATTCCGCAAGGCTCTAACCTGGGACCATTGCTGTTTTTATTTTTTGTAAATATCCTGCCGAATTCAATTAATTTCAGTAAAAAATTAATATTTGCCGGTGATTTAAAATTGTATTATATTATAAGAAATATGTTAGACTGTATGAGGTTACAGGAAGATATTGATAAAATCTTACAATGGTCCAAAACAAACAACCTTACATTTAATATAGCTAAATACTGTCTGCTTAGTTTTAGCAGAAAAAATAATATTTTAGTCTTTGACTACAATATGGATGATGTTGTTCTAACGCGGGTCGAGGAAATACGAGATTTTGGTGTAACCCTCGATTCTCAATTGTCATTTAAACCGCATATTTTAAATATAACAAAAAAACCGTCCAGCATGTACGGGCTTATTGTAAGAAATTGTAAAAGTTTTAAAAATTTGAATTGTATAAGAAATTTATATGTAGCTTATGTTCGTAGTATATTGGAGTATGCTAGTATAATATGGAACCCATGTTATCAAATACACAAACATAGAAAAGTTACCAACCAAATTTTTAAGGTATATGTATTATAGGGAGGTGTATATGATCTAAATGTACCAAAGGCAGAATTAATGTGTAGATATGGATTGGATCGTCTGCAAAAACGAAGAAATGTAGCATCCGTTATGTACCTATAAAAAATAATAAACAACAGGGTCGACGATGAAAACCTTTTGTTCAAAATAAATTTTATCGTACCGCTATACAGGAGTAGAAATCCATTAACGTTCTACTTAAAAAGTCCTCGCACTAATAATAATTGTAACAATGCTCCAGTTAACGTTATGTGTAGACTAGCCAATGATATACAACTAGGACTGAATATCTGTAATGCTAATCAAAAAGTTAGTTTAATAATATTAAAACTATAGTCGAATATTGGTTCTTATATAACTTTTACTATTTATTTTAAATGCGTAAATGTATATAAAATTTAAGATATGTGACAACATTGTTAACCACACAATTTTTTTGCCCCCATTGCTTTCGTAGCTTCCGACCTGTACTTAATGATTTCGTATTCTGCAACTAATAATAAAATTCCAATTTGTTGTACATTTAATGGATCGCACTGTATAGAAAATGAGGATTATATTAGATACTAGAAATGAGTAATACCTATTTTTGTTCACGGAGGTTCTTCTGCAGAAACAGAAAAACAGATCTAGGAACAGGAAAACAGCGTCAGAAACAGCTACAAAAATAGAAAAACCTCGACCTGTACATTATTAATTTCTTAAATAAAGACATTCGACTGTGACATTTTTGTAAGACGATATTTACGCATGTCGGCGCGATATTTAAGCCTATCGACTATTTTTCCTTTTTATCCTTGGGACGTTTTGAGAGGAGAGCGTTTGTCGTGGATAGGCCTCAAATTACATTATTCCAGAAAAAAAATCACTATTGGTACTTTGATTTGGTGTATATTTACTTTTTATTTACATTTTTAAATATTATTCTGTTATGGACCACGATTAATTAAAAAAACGTGAAATTCTGTTTTAACAGAATATTACTATAGAAACCAATAAGAAGAAAAAATTTACCTAACTGATGAATCATTATCTTAAGATGTTGTTTTAAGTCATTCTTAAATGAATTAAGATTTCGTGCACTCTTAATATCCGGTGGTAGACAGTGGTGGCTCGTGACCTAAGATTGAGAAGGTTCACTAGAAGCGTGAAATTTTAAAGAAAAAACGTAGAGAGAAAAAAAGGTAATAAGAAAAAGCGTCAGGTAAAACATATTCCTATTTATTTTTTAATTTTACATAAGTTCATTTCTCTGTTCTTATTTGTAAAATGTATCAATAATAGAATTTTTTACTTCTATATTTTACTCCAAACTCAAAAGAGCTAGTTATTTTTTAAATATCCATCAAGCCATCAAATTAATCATTTTAACGAAATAACTTAAAATATTTGGACAAACAAATGACGAGCAAAGGAGCCCTCCAAAACTGTGCGCGTTTTCCATTCAAGATCGCAATATACCCGCTGTCCCCCGCCGCCGGATAACAAAGGGAAACTTCATTACAACCCGTCTACATGAGCGCATATGCCACGCGTATGATAAAATATTAAGGTTCGGGCTTTATACGATAAATAATATTAAAAGAAAATAAATTAATATTTTATTAATTGTTCTATTATTTTTGGGGGTGCACGTGCTCATGTGCTCTTATGGACGAACCGCCACTGGGTGGTAATTAATTAAAACCTATTAAGCCCTTATGGTACCCTGATTTTTCGGAGCTGCTTTTATTCTTCCTTGTCACGCAAAAGTTAACTTTTTTTCTTAGTTGTGTATGGATAAACAGACTCGTTAGTTAGAAGCCGTTCCAATAAATATCGTCATCATTCCATAGTTCCTATGAACATGGGTACACAGATGCTTTGTCAGAAAGATACAGGATGTTAAAAATTTTTCGGTGTTTTTAAGATATTTCCGAAAAAATTTTAAGTTCTGAAAATTATATTAGTAATAAAAATGTGTGAAGAGGTTTGCCCGGGGCATAATGGGGGGCAATAATGTCAGAGTTCGGCAAAATCCTCATAATTGTGTCAGAATGAGAAGATCTTCACGTAGAAGTTTGAATGCTTGTAATGAAGCTGATGGTAGCAATTTTCAACATTTACTGTATTTAGGAAGCTATCTTTGCATAACAATGTAACGTTCACAGTTACATGTTTTCCGGTTCGGTAATTCAGTACCTAATTTGATGATTTCCATTTCTACGGTCTATGCTCAACATCGTAGACCGTGCTGATTTTCGGCATTTACTTCAGTTTTCTTCGATTAGTTTTAGTACCGGAGTATCGAATAAAGGTTAGGTATGTGGGATTTATTGATTTTTCGAAGCAGCTAGCGATGCGGGCATTCGCATACAGTATTCTATTTTCATTGTTTTGGTGTCGGTTGTTAACGAAGCCATTTTCGAGATCATCTTTGACCGTGAGCAAGCAAATTAGTTTCTTTTCTGCATGGGCCCTTAAGGACATTCTAAAAGTGGAAAACGTTTGGCATTGGTGCCTATGCCACCACCGCAAAGTCCGTTTTGTTGTTATCGTTTTGCTGGATCACAAGGTTGAAATTTGTCACACAGTCAAAAATAGCCAAGCTGTATACAACCAAGCTTAGAAATAGCCATGCATAAAATTAGCCAAGCTGAAAAATAGCTAAGCTAACGGCTATCATCCAGCTATGCCTTTCCACTCCTGTCTTTTTATCTTAAGCCTCTTGACGGTTGGTATGGCGGCCATTTTCAGGGTGATGAGCCTAGAACGTATCTTGAGCTTGGGGGCCACCTGAGTATGTATGTTGTGCCTTACAACTAAAGGGCTCCGCTCCTGCTGTCCCGGGAGTTTCGGAATGTATTGCATTCTAGCAAAAGTAGAACTGTAAATACTGTAATACCTTTTAAAGCCTTAATTGCAATATTACAGGAAATTTGTTTATGATATCTATAAAGCCAAGGAATATGTTACCCTCAAAGCTATTCTTGAAAAGATAAAGAAGAAAGAACTTTGCGATATTGGAACTACCAGTTTGTCCATCATTTTAAAAGATCTGGGCTTCAAATACAAAACAACGAACAACAGAAAAGTGCTTTGCGAGCTGTCCAATAATGTTTCAAAAAGATGGTAATTTTTAAGGGAATATTTAAGAAACAAAAAATCGGAATTGTCAAGGAAAGTTGTTTTTCTTGACGAAACATGGATATATGCCAACGGAACTTCAACAAAATCGTCTTGGCAGGATGATTCGAAACATTGCTATTCCAGTACCCGTGCCAGTAATGGAAAAATGTATATAATAATACATGCTGGCAATGAAGAAGGGTTTGTTTCAAATGCCAGTTCCATATTTTCATAAACAAAAATTCGTAAAACTAATTTGACTAAATACTATAAAAGCTAAAAAATTATTATTTTTCTTTACCTAAACTAATTTTTTATTTACTTTAAATTATTTTAATTAGAAAATACCTAAAATATAATTTATTGTTTGAGAGCCACCAACTACCCTGCTTGAGAGGTTTTATTGCTTATCGGACTTCATACACCGTACGTACCGACTTTATGACCCTTATTTTTTCGATTAATCCTAAGGTTCATTAATATTTAGTTATTTATAGCGGTGTAAGGAAATTGCAATTTTTATGCGCATTTGTTTTATGAGACGTATTTTTCAGCATACTTATATTTTTATCGAATTGCCCCGTTGTTTTGATATTTATTATATTATATTTATTATATTTATTTAATTATTTTATTAAATTAACGTTAATCAATTACAATATTTTATTTATCACCGGGAATGCTATCTCTCTAGGTTCAGGCACACCCCCTTACATTATACATTATAATGCATGAACAATAAAAGAATAAAAACTTCTTAACCATTAGATATTACTGGAAATCTCCCCTAACCCTTTAATTTTGCAAACAACCAGAGGACTTACAGTTCAACTCAAAATTAAGCGTATCTTTTATCCTTCGAGAATAAAGATACGGAAGGGAGTTGTTCCTGCTCCGAAGTGGAGCTGGCGTTCGACTTCCGGTACACGCAGAGATCCGCAATACCGATATTCATTATTTTCCCTCAGTGGGGTATTTGGAAGAGTAATTGTAAATGACATACGAAAAGGTAAAATGAGTAGATTACTTTTGTCCATTGTTTACTTTATCAATACACTGTACATTTTTAAATACAAGGGATTTTGCGGTATTTGTAAAGCTATTTAACGATGATAAAAAACGATGATTTCGACTATGCAATTTTAAAATAAATTACAAAACAAATATAGATGCATGGACTAAGGACATATCATTCAGGTGATATACCTACAATTAATGTTATGACTTTATGTAAAACGAGCAAAAAATATAAATAGGGTCTTGTCTCTTTATTTTGTTAACGTAAATATACATGGTGGGCCAAAAAAGATGACATCATTCTTTTCAGGATACCTTTATTATTTAAAATCAGTTTTAAACAAAATTGGGAAGAAATATTTACAAAAGTATAAATTCTCGTGAAATTAGTTTAAAATTAATAAGATTAGAATATCATACAGGGAAAGTTAAAATAAAAAGTTAATTTAAACAAGTCGCAAAAATAAGTTCTTCCTTTTTTCAAATAATTGGGACTTAAGCGGCGTCCACACATAAGGTTTTACCTGCCGTCTTACGTGACGTTTTACCTGACGTTTTGCCTGACGTCTTACTTAATGTTCTACCTGACCTTTTAGGTATTCAAGTTAGACTGCAGTGTTGTCAGGTGAAAAAATAGAAATCACCAGAAATTATGAAGAAAAAAAGATATTATTAAATATCAATATTACCCAAAAAGAGGGTAAAGGTCAGCGTACCAAAATATGTTTCGATGACCAAAAAAAAATGCGCCTAAAGTATATTTTATGTCCTACTGTTAACAAAAAATATGAAATGAACTAGAAAATCGCCAGAATTCGCCAAAAACCAATAAATCACCAAGAATCGGGCTTTTTAAACAATTTTTCACCAATCACCAAATTATTCATAAAATTACCAAATCTCAGTACAGACTTGGCATCATTGATTCATGTTTAAAACTTTGTATAATTCTGATAGAATATAAACAATCCTGTTTCGTTATTATATTAAATTTTTCTGTTTTAAACAATGAAATACTTATCTACCAACATTTTGTAGTATTAAGCTGCAAACACACTATTATCACGTTACGTGAGATCACATGTTATTACGCAATGTCACGGCATACTCGAAATATCTGCAAGGCAATTTATGCGTGCTTATAAATAGGTTTAAGCTGCAAACACGATATTATCACGTCACGTGAGATCACATGTTGTTACGCAATGTCACGACATACCCGAAATATCTGCAAGGGAGTTTATGTGTGCTTATAAATAGGTTTAAGCTGCAAACACACTATTATCACGTCACGTGAGATCACATCCTATCACGCAATGTCACGGCATACCCGAAATATCTGCAAGGCGGTTTATACGTGCTTATAAATAGGTTTGGAAGTACACTATAGTCACCTCATGCAGCACAATTTTATTTCTGAAAATTTACATATTCAGCACGCGTGATAACACTGTGTCAGAGTTTAACGCTAGAAGGCTACAAGATTCATTTGCGATCTTGACAACACACAAAATATGCAATAAAAATTATCTGCAGTGTACGTAACCTGTTTCTAAGCCATGACAGCATGTGCTATTTTGCCGATATGACAACACGTTAATTCACGTGACTTGATAATAGTGTGTTTGCGGCTTTAGAAGTACACTATAGTCACCTCATGCAGCTCACGGCAAGTCATACTTGACAGCACAATTTTATTTCTGAAAATTTACATATTCGGCACGAGTGATAATACTGTGTTAGAGTTTAACGCCAGAAGGCTACAAGATTCACTTACGATCTTGACAAACACAAAATATGCAAAAAAAATTATCTGCAGTGTACGTAGTCTGTTTCTAAGCCGTGACAGCATGTGCTATTTTGCCGATATGACAACACGTGAATTCACGTGACGTGATAATAGTGTGTTTGCGGCTTTAGTGTCGCGTTGCGTCGCCGAGCTGAGTGCAGCGCAAGTGAGAATCAACATTTAAAATGTAAGTCCCAATTATTTGAAAAAAAATGCAACTTGTTTAAAGTAGCTTCTTATTTTAACCTACCCTGTATAATATTCTAATTTGATCGTATTACTTTTAAATTAATTTTAGCAGAACTTAAACTTTTGTCAATATTTCCTGCTGATTTAGTTTAAAAATGATTTTAAACAAAAAAAGCTTGTAGTAAATAGGTTGCAGTGGCGGTTCTTCCACAGGAGCACATGCGCACGTGCACCCCCAAAAAAGTCCGACCCTCCCTAATATTTTATCGTACCGTTAACCAAACTGTATATTATAGGCTCCCGATCCGGCAACCGTGCCTCGGACGAGGTTAATGACGATTAGACGAGACTTGCTTGCATGTGCGATTAAGTAGGCGGGGCATAATGCAGTTTCTCTCTAGTAACAGGTGGCGGGAGACAGCGGGGGATAGCGGGGCTATGGCGATCCTAACATGGGAAAGGCGCACAATTTTAGTGTGCACCGCGCCGTTGTCAGTTCGTGCATCTAGTTAGAAATTCGAGCGTGTATGTTTTAATATTTTAATACTATATATTTATTAAGTTAAAATAAATAGTTTGACGGTGGACTATTTAAAAAATAACTTTAGCTCTTTGAGTTTGGAGCAAAAAAGTGAAGAGAAGAATGTGGGAAGACCTAAACCCGAAATTAATTTAACGCAGATCACAAAGGGTAAATCTAGGGAAGTTTAAAAATTAAATATATGAAAAAAAAATGTATAGAGGGTATTCTTGATCTGGCTGTTATTGATCAATTTTCTACAATTAAGAACTGAAGAACGGACATTACGTTTAAGCACTAAAGAAACCCTTTCTTATTTTCCAACAGTTGTATTTCCTTGTGTAAAATTTAAAAATAAATTGAAATATGTCTTACCTAACGCATTTTCTTATTAGTTATTTTCTTTCTACATTTAAAACGCCTAGAAAGTAATTGTTTGGTCGTTACACAAAAATAAAATTTTAAAAATAATTTCACCATACTTGTGAACCTCCTCTATCATAGGTCACGAGCCGCCACTTAACAGTAACTGTTGAATCATAGTTAGACGAATTAACTTTATATCTTTTCTTCTTCTTTTTCTTCTACTACGTATTGATAAGTCCGATATCCGTCCTTGGCTTGTAGAAGTTCTAAGATAATTTTTCAGTAAGTTTTAGCTTGAGATGAAGATAGTGTTATAACCTCTTGAAAAATGGAGACAAGGTTACAATTTATCCACAATAATTGTGCGAGTTCCTTATTGGTATGATTTCTTTAAATTTCAGATTTCGTACAGCTTCTCAAATCAATTAGTTAATCAAAGAGATCAACTGTTATGTCATTATCATATTGACTAGTCAGTTTTGCTCATTACTTGGTTTGAACGGGATAGGAGTTTATTCGGTTGTAAGATATCGATTTCATTCTCTTATCAATATGACTGTGGATAATACTTTATGTCTTTTTCGTTCATACACCTGCTACAGCAGTAGCTATGAAGCTATGTCCCTGGAGAAGTATATTGCGTATATGATTTACATTACATTGAGAAACTAATTTTCTAATTGTCCAGGAACCAAAGTGTATTAGTTGGTTGAACGAAACCACCTGCCTATTATTCCTTTATGGTCTTGCTTTATAACATTATTTTATAGTATATTACGAACATATTAGTAAAATACAGAAATATCTATTAACAATACAATTTTTATGACTATCGCCCTTTAAAACATTAAAGCGGGATGAATAATGGCGAACTTTATCAACATCGCCCCTAATCGTGACTTATTGCACATCATATAAAACCCCAATTTGGTAAATAGGCCGAAAATAATGACCCTATAAGCAGGTCGTAAAAGTTAGAAGGCGCAAAAAATTGCTCAAAGTTCTTTTCCTGTTACTTATACGAGTTTTTCATAATTTCAGTTAAGTCGAGGCCGGCGTTGGTGTACTTCGTTCCAAATCTCAAGAAAGGGACAAAGTGATTTATAGTCGAGCAACATCTGGAGACAAATGAAGAAATGTAGTGGAAAGATTACAGCAAAGGAACACGCAGGTTTGTAGGTTACAACCGGATAACAAACAAATAAAGCAGATTTAACACAACGCTACCTTGATACTGTGTTCTGTATATTGCGTTTGAGAATTTATTGGTTAAACTTTTTAGTGTTTCCTTTGATTGTGGACAATAAATCTTACAGATTTTTTAAAGAAATACAGTAATGCTTAGACTTGTAACAAAATGCACAAATTTTAAATTTTCCAGTGGTCTTTCACAAATTTTCTTTGATGTGATAAATCGGTGCTGAACGAAATTCTGCAACGAGATAAAATGGTTAGTGAAAAATTTAAAAACGTTAGATGATAAAAGTTAAAATTTTGTTTACTATAAATATGTATGGAATAATATTTCCTAACAACCACCTGATGACGATCCTTATACAGGGTGTTACGGAATTGCATCATACAATATGCTAATTAATTATCAAATATTAAAAAACTCACGTCCTATTTAATAAGCTGTTATTTTGATGATAATAATAATTAACCAATTCTAATAATTTTTGATTTAACTAATAGAATACAGATTCTAAAGCTTGCACGGGGTAGTGCTTATCATCTACACTCGCCGGCACAAAATCCCGCCACCTTGATATTTTGGTCAAGTTTGATATTATTTATATAACTTTTTTATTTTTTATGCGATTTTCATTCATGATTTTGTTATCAGATTTTAGATCCGTTTATTCTGTTTTTCCTTAATTATTTCATAAAGTAACATTTTTCGATTAGGCTATATTATACAGGAGTAACTCAAACTGTTGTTTTTTTATTGTAATTTCAAAATACCCTGTAGGAAAATTGAGGAGGATAATTTTATTTACATACTTTTTCTTGTAATCTTTGATGTATTCTAAACATTTCGATTTTTGATTCACTCCATTATCTCATTTCTGCTGCGAGCTGCAAAATTTTAAATGAACTATTTTCATTAAGAAAAACAAACACTACGTATAGCATAAAGTTAATTAATAAAAACAATTTTAATATCGTGTATTTCCTCCTCTCGCAGCAATGACAGCTTGCAGTCTTCGTGATATCGAATGATTAAGGTTACTTATCTTTTCTTGAGGGATAGCCTGATATTCTTCGGTCAGCGCCAGTCATAAGTCTTGCAAGGTTTATAGTTGTACAGGACGACGATGAACTAACCTTTTAAAAGATATTCGATTACATGCGGGCCATTCCAATTTTGGAAATCCAAGAGGTCCAGCATTATCATGCAATAATGTAAATGGATTCCCAAGAGCAAATGGAGGCTTCTTGAAGGATTTCCTCAATGTGACGGTGGGCGATTAGAGCTCAACAAAAACAAGATTGGTGCGTGTTTCGGTAGAAATACCAATGACATACATTTTCTAAAAATAACATCGTTTTATTTAAAATTTTACGGCTCGCAGCAGAAATGAGGTAATGGAATCAAGAAACGAAATGTTTAGAATACATCAAAGATGACAAGAAACAGTATGTAAATAAAATTATCCACCTCAATTTTCCTACAGGGTGTTTTGAAATTACGACAAAAAACAACAGTTTAATTTACTCCTGTATAATGTAGCCTAAGCGAAAAATGGTACTTTATAATATAATTAAGGAAAAACACAATAAATTTATCTACAGACTATGAAAATCGCATAAAAAATAAAAAAGTTATAAAATATCAAGCTTGACCAAAATTTCAGGGTGGCGGAATTTTGTGCCTGTGAGTATAGATGCATGTAAATTTCCGAAAATTTAAGTTTGATGTATTTTACATTAAAATTGAATTTAATTCAATTAGATATATATCTGGGTTAGACACTTACACAATGGTATCACCATAACACTCAAGATAACAACAAGAATATGTGGGTGTTTCAGAATAAGATGCTGATCCTTAACGTTGTGAATCCTTAGGTGATTTTAAGAAGAAAAGTTCAAATTAACATATGTCCTTAACCAATCAACTTTCAAACTACAGTGCGTTAAAGTTTTAAGAAAAAAATCGTTTTTCTATCATAACTTTAACAACTTTCTAGCTATTTTTATAAAGTTTTCACACATGCCCTCTAAGCATCAATAGCCTTTTTTGGTGTAGAACATTTAAAAAAAAAATTAACCAGTGGCGTCCTGAAAGGGTTTGGACTAGACATTTTGGAAAAATATTATGTACGTCACTGCTTTTTCTCAAGATAAAAATTATTTTTAAAATACTCGTTCATTTTAGGCCACATTTAATATCTTGCCTTTTTATCGTCCGACAAACAGTTTCCGACAAAAAAAATAAAAAGCATTAAATGCACATTCGCTATGTGCCTATGGTTTATTTTTAAAAATTAAATTAAAACAACAAACCTGCAAGAATGCATGCTTCGGCTCTTCTCCTCATTGAGTCTCGTACTCTTTGAAAAATTCCTGGAGTATTCCTTATAGTGTCGAAACAAGCTATTATGCGGTTTCTCTACTCCTCTTCAGTATTTATTGGGATGCTGTAAACCAACGTTTTCAGTATATTGTCGAAAACGTTTCATAAACAATTAATAAGGCATTTAATCCCTTTTGGCTTGTACTAAATTAAAAATAATTTCAACACATATAGTGTACAATACAGAGTGCTATGCAATTATCTATTCATTTAGTTCATTTATTTAACATTCTAAATACGAAATCATAAGATACACAAGCCATACCTAGTTTTTATTCTGCTATGTAAATTAATTTAACCAATAGATAATTGCGTAGCACTCTGTATTATAGACTTAATTTGTTGAAATTATTTTTATTTTTAAATTAGCAAAAGGCGAGTAATATACTGTCGCATGGATTGTTTACAAACCGATTTTTTTTCGACAAGATAACTGGTTGAGAAGAAATGGTAAGTTTTTTTGTTACCTCGAGAGGCATGACGATTCCTTTGGTCCGGGATCTAATCCAGATATAGATAAACTCCTTCAAACAAATCTAAAGCATATATGCAAAATTATTTCACAGAACTTTATTATAGTGGTTAGGATGATATAGTTAGATTTTGTATCGACGTAATTGCAACAATAACAACTTAGGAATCAATCTTGATGTAGATTGTTTGGAGAGTTTAATTAAAAAAGAAAACAATAGGCGAGTTTGTTCCATTTTTTACGGAGAAGACTCACTCTTAACCATACCACTGGTGCCAAATAAAAATTTACATTACACTACAAATGCCGGCTTTTGCTAACGTAAAGAAAATGCCAAATTTTGATAACCTAGCAATAAGTGTTGAAAATTTATTTGGAATTATATTATTTTTTTCATTGTGAACACGTCGGAATTTAAACGTTCCCGAATACATGCTTATCTATTTTTTTTAAATTAAAATATCGAATTAAGAAAGGAATTACAAGTTTCGGATAGTAATTAGGAAATAACCTGTATTTGTTCAGGTTTACTTAGGCAAACCAAATCGATTACTGATTAAGAGGTTAATGTTTTCCTTTCGTTCCCTTCCTTTTACAATAATAGTGACATACAATATAAAAACACTTGCGTACAAATGTTGAATCAGCCAGTAAGAGGCCGTTAAACGAAAACGGAAAAACATGGCGAATTCTATACGACCTGAGATAGGAAAAGATCTACTTTTATTTTAAATTATAATAATTACGACTTGATCATAAAATACAAATATAGGTGTGTGTACTGCCTTTGGATTAAAGTATACAAGGAAAGCCAAACTAATCGACATATCTGGGACAATGACGAAACCATTTGGTCCTTATCAGGACTCTACGAACTGATATTACTATTTCGGTCTGAAATGGCGAAGCTTATAATATTGTCTCCTATGCTACGTGTTTGGTGTAGCATCCACTTTTCTAATGAATTGTCTCTTGCAGTGGAATAAATTTCTACTATATTTCGCTATTGCATATCCTGTACTTTCTTTTCAAATATTTATTATATCTAGAGGGGTTTTGGATAAGATAACTGCTTCTTTGAATTTCCTTTCTCGCCAATGTTCTTCTTTAAGTGTAATTTTTGCCTCTTCCCATTGCAAATGGTAACCGTGCACCAGGTCTGTTTAGGTTCTCCCTTGCGTGTGTGGTTCCCACATTCATTGATCCTTGTTTCAAGAGGTCATATGGCTTCACTCACATAGGATTAATCGCTTTCGAATGGTATTTCATATACACAACCGACTGGTTGTTTTATCTTCATCAGGTGACTTCTGAAGGAATGTTTGGAGCTAAATACTTTCCCATGTTGCATTGTTGCCCTATCCTTCTTTCTATGTCTATGATTTTGACGCTTTTTGATGGTTTGGTTTACTAGTCTCATGGGGTAACCATTGATACCAAGGCCCTTCCTGATATTATTAACTTCTTGCATCAGAACCCATGTGAACTGAAAAGATTTGCAATTGGAAAAGAAACTTTACAATCGGCGAGTGGAGATGTTCACCAGTTGAAACGTCATGTTGTGATAAAAATAAATGAAGACAATAGAAATCTAAAAAATACATCCAATATTTTGATACAATTTGTATCAAATATATATTTTTTTTTTATGATCAAACACAAGCACTACAGGAAAAATCCTTTACGGCACTCTGGGAGTGGTGCGTGTGCGCAAAAAGCGATTTATGTTGGTTTTGAATCGTTGGGAAAAACGACCTCGGTAAGATCGTTCCATAAGGATTAAGTCCTCCAGATGAAAGAGTTCTTAAATAATGAAGTTCGAGGAGTACTAAGCTTAACCACATATGGATGGGCGGCAGTGGTTCGTCGTGTATTTCTGATATTCACCGCTCTGGGCGGAATTAAGAGGGCAAGGTCAGCCGAGCACTTGAAAATATCTGTAAAAGAGAGTCAAATCACCAACTTGCCTTCGATGTTCTAGGCTGTCGAGGTTCTTCGTCAGCTCGTGGTCTCCAATCAGACGAATGGCCCTCCTTTCGATGGAATCCAGTAGCCGAAGAGTATGTTTGGGTGCAGAGCTCCAGACATGAGAGCAGTACTCTAGTGATGGTCGAATCTGGGCTTTGTATAGTGTCAAAAGTTGTTGAGGTGTGTACAACTTTCTGGTTCGGAAGAGTACACCAAGCTTCTGAGAGGCTATCTTATATCCTTCGAATAAACACTAAATAATATGTATTTAAAAATATCCTTAAACATTTTCTTGAAATTAAAGAAAGCTGATCAATATACATGTACATTCATACGCGATAACTCAATGTCGACAGTGAATTTCTAAAACATCCGTTCAAACATTTTAGGATCATACGAAGACATGTTGTCACTTCCATTTAGCAAATCAACCCCGTAAATCGCAACTGTTTCTTTTAAAATGGCACGAATAACTTAAGCGGAAGATCGAATAGCTGTCAGGTCATATAAAATTTTAGACTTTATAACTTTACTTATTTTAGAAGCCATTTGCACTCCACTTTACTTTCATCTGAAAAGTGCAGAGGAAAAGGGGGTATTTTCTTAAAAATTGATAAATTTCAGGGAAGCAAGTGTTCCAAAAAGGTTGAATATTTTTGTTTTCTTCAGAAACATAACTAGATTAGATTATACGTGGCCAATAAAACGATAATTTTAATAACATAATCTTCTCTTCAAGTTCAAGGCATTTGTACCACCTATACTGTAATGACCTTATTCCATTAGAAAATAATAATTTCAGTTAGCTTTCCAAATAGGCATGAATATCTTCTTTCAATCGCTCATATGATGTTACTTTTATATGTCAACGAGATTAAATAACATATAAAAATAATGCTGCTGATGATATAACGGTGACGGTCTCAGCATCGAGTCCGTACGAGCTCAGATTGAAAAATAGCCCTGTATTTTAACAGCTCAGCGCATGGTTTGCATCAAAAAATTTAATTTAAATGTCAACAAGATATTCTTCCTAAATCTTTGTAGTTCAGTTCTAAAACAAAGGTGGATGTGGAGACTCTCAAATGCGCAAACATTACCAAGTTCTTAGTTTTTTACGTAGGTAGTTTAATAAGCTGGACTGCGCAGATTGGTCATAGTTGCAGTAAAGTTAATAAATAAATGCACTGCATATATCGGTTAAAGTATACCGTAAACCAGGATACACTTATCACGAAGTATGTCTCTTTTATTATACACGGAAAGAAGAACTTAGTAAAATTTATTAAATTAGTAGACGCCATTTCCTATCTTTATTATGATCAAAATGTTACGAAGAAAAACATTTTTTCGAAAAATTCAAAATAAAAAAGTGTTTCCACTTTAACTCAATCCATGGACATACTGTATAATAACTATGGACTAAGAACGAACCAACCGGTTTTCTCTCCTAAAATGAAAATTGACTTATAGTAGCCGGAGACCCACTTTTTTGCCTAAACTTTAAACTTAAAAAAAGTGACATCGTACAAGCTCCATTTCGAAATTACCTTCTAAACTGCAACCATTTCTTTCCAGAAGGCACGAATATCTTAGACAGAAGATCGAATAGCTGTCACTGACGTGTAAAATGTGAGACTTCATAACTTGACGCGTTCCGTAAGCCATTCGCTGCTACTTCGCCTTATTGTATTAACCTCACATGGAACCTTTTTGATAAAACTTATTGCGCCCTTTCCTTTATCGTTTTACATAACTAGTCGGGTAGAGTGGGGCAGCAAGTTCGGGCAGATTTGGCCGATCCAAAATTACTGACAGAATTTTACAAAAATAAGTAACAAGTAGAAATCGACATTTGTCCGGAAGAACCCCATGGTGGGGCAGTTACGTACATGCACTGGGGAACTTTCGGACATACATGCACATTAGGGTGGTCCATCTTTTTCAACTTTAAATTTTTTGCTGTCTCACCCCCTAAGATTGTTCCATTTCATGAAATTTTAATATTTGTAAAATTTTAGCTCAA
Organism: Barypeithes pellucidus; assembly: GCA_963991005.1. Classification (NCBI taxonomy): domain Eukaryota; kingdom Metazoa; phylum Arthropoda; class Insecta; order Coleoptera; family Curculionidae; genus Barypeithes; species Barypeithes pellucidus. The sequence goes on along the minus strand of OZ022556.1, from coordinate 29,006,127 downwards.
TCAGGCCATTCTAAATGGACGCGCCAAGGACATATAGGGTGATAAAAATACTCGACTGATTCCGCGGTTGGTTCTTTATGAAACATCTTTTAAATAATTTAATGTAAAATAGAAGAAATTTACTTTTAAATGTTTCAATATGTTTCGGCTTTTTAGGCCTTTTTCAAGAGCATTGCAGATGAATACTAATCAATAATAAACTATTTTATTGCTTAGAATTAGGGTTTTTCCCCCGATTAGTGTAGGTATACTTGAGAAAGCTGTCTATCACTGGCGTGTTTACGAAATTTTGTTGTTTTACTTTTTATAGACTTTTTAATTTCGTACTGTTCTAGAATATCTAAACGTTGGCCCTTTCTTTCGTTATGTAATAGTTTAATGTTGTCCGTATCTATAAAATGATTGGTTTCTATACAATGTGTTATTCAAAATAGAATTGCGATGTTCTTTTACTCTTGTCTTGATGTTTCTACCGGTTTGCCCAACATAGACAGCTTCACAATTTTTACACTTAATCTTATATACCCCAGATTTGTTAAGTTTACCTATTTTGTCTTTATTGTTCACCAACATAGATCCTAGACTACATTTATTCAACACCACTGTATTGCAACCTAGGCTATTGAGTTTTTTTGAGACTTTATTACTTAATGTAGGTACATAATTTATAAATCTATGCTGTTTTGGTGTTTGGTCATTAACACTATTAATCATGTTATCTATTATAGTTAACTATAGCCGTTATTTTTAGCTATCTGTTTGATCGTATATAATTCCTGTTTATAGTCTTTTGAGTTTATAGGGAAATTTAAAAGCCTGTGTGTGAGGCTATACAATGCTCTTGAAAAAGGCCTAAAAAGCCGAAACATCTAGAGTAATCTTCTAAATATATTGAAACATTTAAAATCAAATTTCTTCTTTTTTACATTAAATTGTGATAAAAATATGTTGAAAAAATACGAAAAATACTTAATTACTTATTGTTATAGCAATTAAACTTCAATAAAATTATGATGAACTCTATTTATCCTAATAGTCATTTATTTATTTGTCCAGCATTTTAAAAAACTAATAATAACTATAACCTAATATTTATAACAAAACTAATGGAATGATCTTATTACCGTTGATTTTTTACCGGTGGTTAAGCTTTCAATAAATATTGATTTTATTCGTCGTCTTGTGTTAAAATACTGATATATTTACTAATAAACTTAATTTCTCGTTCGGCTAAATCATTGACAACTTTGGGATTATTAGTAATTTCAAAAGCTTCGATATAATATCTATTATCAGATTTCCAAGTGTCAGAATTATTGTTCAAAAAATCTAAATCGATATTAAATCATTGAAAAAAGGATTTGATACAACAAGACACGAAATCAGATATAAGTTTATTCAAAAATATTGTAAATCTCTTTTCTTAAGCACTTCAGTATCAGTTAATGATGATGTTAATTGAACATATCTATTTTTACCTTATTTGATATGTTCTCATCGAAAGGGTGCAACCTTTTTCTAGACATGATGATGATCATACTATAGGTCAATTTATTGATAACGTTGTTGATGCATTTGGTAAGCAGTCCAGAAGGATTACTTACATTCTTGTTTAATCGTCTTGGTTGAAAGCAGAGGTACGTCTAACACTAGTGTTTTTGTTCGGATTTGTTCAGGATTTTCAGAGAAATAATCTCTGATGTCTTCGTCATAAATGATTCATCCATTGCTGTCGAAATGACTTACTCAATTGCGTATTCGTATGCCATACATAGCTGTAAGAATTTGAGAAGAGAATTTTAAGTATATTGCTCTAATTCAATTTCTTCTTATTTTGAGGAAACTTGTGGTACTCATTTCCAGAATCAGATGCAGCTCCGTGTTGCTTACATTTTTGTACTTATGTAGATTTTAATTCCAAACGTTCGTGCGCCAATTCTTATAGATATGACTTTTCTACGTACATTATAAACGGTAGCTTCCTTTACTTTTCTGGCCATTCAGGAAACAAATATCGCAATTAAAAAGATAGTAATAATCGAATAAACTAATAAGTACCTGTCTGTCCGGAACTGTTCTTTACATGTTCAAGAATGGTTCAAAGTAATTTTATAAGAACTTGTCCAATTCTCCAGTTAAATCATTATAAGTTATTACATGCACAAAAATGTGTTCTTTAATGTAGAATCATCAAATAGTGGAATACGTTGCGAAATCAGCGTGTAAATTGCTAATAATATCAACTGGTAATACTTACTTAGGAATTATCTCACCTTTTTCACAAATAACTTAAAAAAAATTACATGATAAAATCACCCACAACTTTGTGTATCACCATTAAATTAGCACTGCTGCCAACTAAAGTCTGTTTCGTTGCCGTTGATAGCTCGATACCCTCATTAAAGATTCAAAACAAGGGCCCGGTGGCCTAAAATATTTTACCTATAAAATGGTCTTTTTACGTACATCTAGCATAAAGATGAAGAAATTTTGACCTATTCCACCGGGTAACAGATAAAGTAACAATAGAGCCATAAAATGAAATGAAAGGATAATGATTAAAACGACCCATCATGGTCGGAGAGTTGGGTTTTTAATGTAACCGCTTATTATTTTATTTAAATGTAATAGATTTTATGATTTTATGAATTTATTTACAAGAAAACTAATTTATTTACAGATCAAAAAATATTGACAATTTCAATAATTATAACTCGATAAAATGGTCCTCAGAAGAATCTGAAGAGTCATCATGTCCTACGCTTATTACTAAAGGCTCAATTTCCATAGTTGTGTCAATTACGTTGTCAAGTTCCCACATTTTTTGTTCCTCTACTATAGCATGTTTTATGGCGTTTTGCCAATTTTCTGATGACACATTTGCTAAAGAATGAAGCAAGAGGTGTCGCACTTCTTGCATTTTAAAAGTTTTGTTATTTCTAGCAACATATCCTTTTACTTGAGCCCATATTAATTCGATAGGATTTAGCTCACAATGGTAAGGTGGTAAACGGAGCACTATAATACCTCGATCTCTTGCCATCTCGTCAATAACATACTTTTTATACTGTGATTTATGTAGCCTAACAATATCCAAAAGTTCTTTTTTTACCATGGTATTATCGTAACTCAATTCCTTTCGTTGTAACCAGTTTACGATTTCCGCCTTTTTCCATGAAGTTGTGGGAAGATTCTCTTTTAGCCTAGAGTGATAGCTGGCATTATCCATCACTATTACAGAATTAGCGGGAATGTATTCTATCATTTGCTTAAAATATTCCTCGAAAACATCAGCAGTCATTTCTTCATGATAGTCTTTAGTAGAATTCGACTGGAATTGTAATAATCCTTGATCCAAAAAGCCATTTGAACTTCCTATATGAGTTATAATAAGTCTGCGTCCCTTTCCAGATGGTGGTCTAAGTGCTGTTGACCAGCCTTCCATGACAGCTTGTCGAGAACTTAGGACATTTTTATCTTGCCAAACTTTAGATACGGTGTGCCCTTCGTTCAGCCAAGTTTCATCCAAATAGAAAATGTTTTTGCCTTCGCTGCGGTATTTTCGGATGGACCTTAAGTATTGACGTCTCCAGCAAATAATATCTGCTCTATCAATAAGAAAAGATTTTCTGTTTTGCTTCTCCCATCGAAAGTTCATATCATGAAGTATTTTCCATAGTTTCGTTCGTGATAGCTGTGGTAAGTCCTCGTCGTAGTTAATGGCTTGTAAAATTTTGTCTATAGTTGGTATTTCCTTGGCAAAATAAAAACTATGTACTTTTCTTCTAATACCATTTTTAATGAAATTGTCAATTTCTAACGGTTTCTTTCCTGGGAGTGGTTTTGGCTCACTGAGGTTCTTAGATTTTCTTTCACGCAAGAAACTATATATAGTAGCCTCTCCAACTCCTACCATATTGGCACACTCTGCAATGATGCTACGAACATCACTTGCAGGTTTCTGGTACACTAGAGCATCATGCACGTTTAATATTAATGTCTTTTCTCGGAGAGAATATGCACTCTTGCTAATTTGACGAAGACACGTTGGCGAAAAACTTGAAGCCATTGTTACAAGTATAGGAAATAATTCAACTTTGAGATAATGCAGTATCTAAATACAACTAAATACATAGTTTGACAAACGCACATCAAATGGCGTAATAACATCCTAAAGCAGGCAAAAATAGGTAAATTAATTACCCCTGTTGTACCTACTTTAACCCTAATCCTACTTAACAATGGACAGAGGCCAATTTTCTTATTAAATAAGGTAATTACTATTGGCAACGCCTATGGTTTACGGTTGTTTTATGGCTTCAACCCTCGATATGAGCTATCAACTGCAACAAAACGGACTTTACCATAATATGGACTCGATGTAAAATTTAAAAGGCGTTAAATTTGAAATGCCTGGAGGTGCCCTATGTCCGAACCTGCTCCACTCTACCCTATATCACGGAATCTCATCAATTCTGAGGGTATGAAGTTTTTTAAAAAGATTATAAAGAAAAATGGAAGCGGCTTCAAAAATGCACTAAGAAGTGTATAGTATAGAGAAATATTTCGCCGGCATGTGTCACTTCTAACAAAGATATCGGATCGCATCCCATTATAACTTTTAAAACCCCTGTATATTTTAGTAAAATTTTGAAACTTTTAACAGCCCAGTGGGACCAAGAATCTCAATCATTACTATATCAGGATAAATAGGCTCGATTAACTTCATTTAAAATTAAAAATTTCATTTTCGTAAAAACGTCGATTTTAATTTTTAGAATTGCCTTGTTTAAACTTATTTTAATTTATACAGGATGACAAAAAAAAAATTTCATATCAACACTTCAATTTTTTAAATTAATATATAAATTTTATTTTCGGAATCTAGGGCAAATTTTGATCATATTTCATATGTCATAACCTATGTCTAAATTAAATTGTTCAAATCAATTTTATTTCAAAAGAAATAGACTGATAGGAACTCAAATAATGCACAATCTTTTGCAAGAATTTGAATATCGCCTAAAATATTATCAGGATATTTCTGGTCGTCAACTATATGTATAGTCAGGGAAGCCATTAATGGACTTGGCATCATATTCATAGGGTCAAATTTTGATAGGTATCAATTTTGGAAAACTAAAAAATATGTCTTAAATACTTTTAATATTAATATAGTCTGAATACGACCGCTATTGTTAAAAAAATAAACCATTTACGCTTTACACAATTAGCAGCGATTTATTAGAAAATTTTCAAAATTAATTTATTTACTGTAAGTTTATAAAAACGCAACAATAACTAATTATCGTCACGAACTAATTATTACTCGTTATTATTCGCGAATGATCCACTATATATATATAACATCTCACAGGAAGGAAACACTTTCCACCTCGATGTGTAATGAACTTCGTCGTATTCTTTAACGACGGGGTCAGCGAATTTCTTATCTTCTCAGCGAGAGGGTTCAAATTGAACGAAATTATCTTGTTATTTATAATATAAATACACATTCCGGCAGTTACTATAAAGAAGAATTTAAATAAATTAAAGTTAGAATTTTGTTCCTAATTAAATGTTTTAAAGGTATTTCAGATTATCTGCTGTAATATTATATTAAGATACAAGTTTCATAAGACATTATCTTAGAGCACGCGTTTAATTTAGAAAACGAGCCGCGAAGCGGGGAGTTTTTTAAAGTACATGTGCTCTAATTGTCTTATGAACCGTGTATTTTATAATACTTTTTTTTCTATTTGGGTCTGAAAAATTTTTTAAAATATAGTGGATTTTTTTGATTTGAATTAATATTTTCTTTGTGGGTTGGTAATACTTTTACAATTTAATAAAATGCTACAAGTATCTCAAATATGCCATGATAGAAACAATTGAATACAACAATAAAGCTTCTTCCCATCAGAAATACGAGAAATTGCAGAAAATAATCTAGAAAAACTTTTAAAAGGAATATGCAAAACTTTGAGTTATGGTGCGAGCAGAACAAAGTTCAAAATATTGAACAAAATAATAAATAATACTATTGAACAAAATATTGTGTCGACACAGAATCTGACAGGAATAACAATTAATGCCCAGGAAATGTATACAGTAACTATAAATATGTGTATATAAAGTAATATGCATAATACTATATTCAATTAAAAATAAAAATAGTACTTTATTGAATAAAACTTTAGAAATAGAGCATAAACTGGAAGATATTTCTATTATTTTTAGGTTATGTTGTTTTGTAATTGTTAATATAAATTAGTTGACGGATAACGTCATCATATTATATATTTCCGAGTATAGGTATTTCAGATAAATATCTAGTAAAAATGATCTATTTGCAAAGTTAAAGGTTAGTATTTTAAAGTTTTCTATAAAAAATTTCTGTCGAATCTATAATGCGCCTAGAAAACTAATTTCAACGATATTGGAGTAGGCCTAAATTTCGAACCCTAGTTGTTGCCAACATGAAAAAAATAAAATTTGAGTTTCATAAAGTGGCAGGTTATTCAATTTTCTTGCATTTCATAATGTAGCCATTATGAAACCCAAATAGAAAAAAGAGTTTAAATAAGAACAATGTGTCTATTTTATAGCAGTAATAAAAAAATTAATAACTTTAAACTTTTGCAACTTTTATTTAAGAATTTATTGCCAAATCAAATAATTTTTAAATAAAATAAAATATATGTTACAAATATTTTATAAAAAAAAATTAGATAAAAAGAAGTACTTAATAAAGCACAAAAATATTAAACAAAAAGTGTTAAAAAAGCACAAAATTTATCAAATAGCATGAAATAAGCAAATTAAGTAAGTAAAAATTTAATTTAAAGCTAATGAAAAAAAAATTAATATAAGTCGTAATGATAATGATTTAAAAATACATATTGGCATTTATTATTTATTTGCTGCTATTTTTATTAATTCTAAAAGAATGTATAACAGTTATATAATATAACTAAATGTTTCTCGAAATTATCCGTGGTAAGCACGAAGGGAGAAAAAATTCATAAACATCTCAATATACTTAGTTTCGCATAATGTGTGCCTACATTACATAATCTCATTCAGCAATAAGCATAATGCTTAAAATCGGATCTCTACTTATAATCGAAGTGGGAAATCTAACGGGGAAGGTGGTTGGTTGGTTAAAGGCGGGGGTCGATTTAAAGGCCCGAACTTCTATCACTGCAGCCTACCGGCTTATTGTGTGCCCCGATCTTAGAAGATGTTTGTTCCTTCTATGAGGTCCAGTAAACTTCTACCAAGCTTGTCACGTGGGAGGTTATCACCACGTTGTATGTTCCCGAAGATATTTTGTCTTCTACGCGCTACGCAGCGGTATATTATGTGTGAGTCGGTTTCATCCGCTTCGCCGCAGAGTCTGCTCCGTTGTTTATACCTATTCGTTGAAGGTGTTTTCGCATGTGATAGTGGCCTGTTAGCAGACCCATCACCTGTTTCAACTGGGGTCGCGTCAGGGTTAGCATCCCATTCGATAGTGTTTTCGATGGTTTTCCAATTATTATCAATTATCCGTGTATTTGACCAGGTAACCCTTGCCATCGATATAAGTGTTGTTTTCTCGACCATCTATCTAATGTTGATTTTGTTGGCTGTTTTGATTTTTCAAACTCCGCTTCGGTGCCCCTGAGACATTGAGCAGATCCGGCTCTCGCTAGTTCACCCGCTTTCTCATTACCTAATATCCCAGAGTGACCAGGAACCCACAAGAGCTCTACCTTGTTCCCCCTGGCCGCCAGTTCTTTCAGGTTGGTCTGGCACTCCAGTGTAAGTTTTGAAGTAAACCGATTGGAGTTCAGAGCCTAAGGGCAGCTTGGCTGTCCGACAGGATGAAGGGGAAGGTGAAATGCAATTAAGATTTTAGGTAGTTCTTTATTCATTGTTAAGGTAAAACTATTGAATATTTCCAGGTAGACATTTATTGATTCATATAAATCGTTATTCGTCATATTTAAAATGAGAAGCGCGTCCATTTCCCGATGTTCAATCTTAACCATCGAAAAACTTTGTTATATCATATGGAATAACTTCAGTTGGGGGAGATAAGGAATGAAAAACTTATTTTTTTCCCCAATAGAGATGGACCACCCTACTGTCCTGTAATAGAGCTAAAAATATAGAGCATTGACATCCTACCAATAGAAAATGCTTCCTGTTCAGAGTCATTCAATCTGATTACTATTTTGATATTTCACCGTGTTAGAGAAAATACGTTTCTTTTAACTCAGCGTTCGACGGGGTCTAAGCTCGAAGTAAAGATGTTTAGCCTTATTTTATTATTATTCTATTGTATAAAACATCTTCAGGTCGTTAGGAAATGATTTTTCTGATGATTTATTAGATATAGTAATAAAGATTTTTAAATTTTTTGTTTACAATTTCATTTATTTAACGAAAGAATACCTTTTGACAAACATCAAAAAGTTACAACACGGTGACAATTTAACGAATTTAAAATCATAAAAATTGATCATGTTATATTACACCTTACGGCAAAAATATATTTTTTATCTTGAACAAATGTCCCAAATTACAGAGTTCGCAAGCAGAGGTGAAAATTGTCATCAAATTTCAGAAAATTAGTTTAGAGAAGTTGCGAAAGTTAATTTTGGCAAGGAAATAAACGAATTTGAAATGTTAAAATGGTTATTTTTGCTACTAAATTACTTGGTAAATTCAAATTGCATTTTAAATAAATAAATAAAATTTATTTAGTATATTTTAGTCTGTTTTAGCTACTTCCTCGACTGAACAGTGTTTATTCGGGTTGGTTCGAAGGTGGGGAATATACAGGGTGTAATACATTCGTTCTGCACCATTGGAATTTCGGGAACGCTGAGAGATACCAAGTCGGTTATATTGGGGTAAAGTTGCGTAATTATGGGACAAATAATATTTTAAAAAATAAAAAATACAGAGGTTTTCAAGATATTTGAAAAAATCTAAAATTTTCCTTTGCGCTTTTTAATTCTTCCTAACCTTGCTCCAAGAGATGTCCAAACATTAATGCTACGTCGTCTCTAGGAGGAATGGCCTGCATATCTATTAGTATTAAAATTACACGGGAAGAAAAATTAAATTTACTATAAAAATTAACTAACTAAATTAATTAACTAAACTACTAAAAAACTAACCATATATGACTGAACTTTTATTAAGAAATGCCATTAAATTATATCAAAATTTTAACCTAAATCTTTAGCAGCAGTTTTCTCTAAAAGATTAACATTACAGAACCAGATATAGTCATGGCAGAATACGGAATTCCACTGTTTCATCTATTAACTTGATGGCCGTCAATCTGGGAGGAAATATGATGAGATAGCTTCGCAGAAACTTGTTGTACTCTTGCAAACCAGAAAGTTGTACACACCTCAACAACTTTTGACACTATACAAAGCCCAGATTCCACCATCACTAGAGTATTACTCTCATGTCTGGAGCTCTGCACCCAAGCATACTCTTCGGCTACTGGATTCCATCGAAAGGAGGGAGATCGGAGACCACGAGCTGACGAAGTGCCTCGACAGCCTAGAACATCGAAGGCAAGTTGGTGATTTGACTCTTTTACAAATATTTCCATGGAAAATGCTGACTTTGTCCGCTTAATTCCAGCGGCGAATAGCATATATACAAGACGAACCACTGCCGCCCATCCATATGTGGTTTAGCTTAGTACTCCTCGAACTTCATTATTTAAGAATTGTTTCATCTGAAGGACTTCATCATTATGGAACGACCTTCCGAGGTCGTGTTTCCCAACGAATATAATCTCCGACGATTCAAATCCAACGTGAATCGCTTTATTCGCACACGCACCTCTCCCAGACTGCCTTAAAGGATTTCTCCTATGGTGCTTGTGTCCCACCTTCAAGAAAATTTAAAAAAAGTAACAATACAAAAATATTTAGTAAATTATTTATATGAAAAGCTGTTGTAAATGTTACTAAAATCTTTTGTAAAATTTACTAAAATCTTTTGTAAAAATATTAACACACGCGGTTCCCCAATCGGTCACCCATTCAATGGTTAAAGTCGCGTCGCATCGCTTGAGTTCCTCGATCGATAGTATGTTCCCTGTATAAGTTCTCCAACCATTATTTGTCATGAAGATCGAAATCCCAGGAATACGTTGTATCTGATTTAAGGCTATTTACACTTCATTTAATCTTGATCATTTTTACATAAAGTACAATAATAGTCATCGGTAAAATGTACAGTTGTATTCATTGAAAATGGGGACACTAAATTTGTTATAATGTAATTCGGTCTTCATTGATTTTGACTTCTTCAAAAGTTTATGGTTGACAATGCTGTCACTGTCAGAAATGCCTCGTCGTTTAACAGAACTTGAAAAAGTTCAAATAGTAATCAGAAAAACTGGTACTGGTCGGGCCTGCATTTCCAATCCAAAAGAATCGGAGCAAAAAACTGGGTAGCTGCGTAAAAGAATAAAGATCACTGATGAACGTAGACAGTATCGGATAGTTTTCACCTTAAATTATATATTCCGCGACTGTAAGTTATGGAATGCGGCAGTGTTCACTGAGGAAAAGGTTTTTCAATCTAAATATAGGTAATAAATTCGGGCACCTATACCGTTATTAGTTATGTTAGGTTTAGTAAAAATTGTGTGTTATTACAGAAATATTTTTATACATTTTTCACATTTAATTAGATTATTTTATCTTGTTTAGCGACGCCAATGCTTATTGCTCATTACCTTAAAAACAATAAATCAATTAGATAAGCCTGATTTACGTAAATATGGCAAAACTAGTCATAAGACTTGTTCCTATTTTCAATGAATACAACTGTACATTCGTTGCAAAATTTAAAATATATTTCAGTATTTACTTGATTGTACCAAATGTATTAGAAATACTAATTACATTATTTTATAAATTATGTGTATCTAATAATATTTTAGTACGGATTACTAGTGAAATATGTAATTAATATTTACGTTATAGGAAATCGTACAGGGTGTCCGTTTTTGGGTAGTTTTACGGGGTATCTCCGTTATTAGTAGAGATAGAAGGATGTGGTTGTCACAGCACCATACTGCTTTTTTGTCAAACAGAAGATGAAGTAATCAGAATTTTTCTAGGCCGCCTTGTTTGTGATATACGAGATGTTTTTGAGAATTGTGCATTTTGGGACACCCCCATATCTCGGTTACCCCGTAACGTATCAAAAAGAAATAAACTGTTCTTTTTGTAGTTTTTTACGTAGAATCCAGTGACGTACTCAGATTTTTTCTACATTCCATAGTTTTCAAGGAAAATAAACAAATTTGCTTCTTTAAAATGGGTCACCCCATTTTAATAATATAATTTACTTTGTAACAAGCTTCTCAAAAATATATAACACTTTATTTTTAGTCTCAGTATTAGGCCCGAAATATACGTTTTTCAAAAATATACAATTTTTTTATATGACGGATATTAAAAAAAATACTGGTGTGATTAAATATTAGACACAGAAATTGAAAATTTATTGAACTCCCTCATAAATATTGCTCAAATTGTTCTCCATTATGTCTTAGACATGTTTCACACATGGACATGAACAAACCCGAACCTTCAACTTTTCTGCAAGAACTACTTGAATTTGTTTCAGTTGCAGCTAACACATTTATTTCATCAGTTTCGCGATTATCCTTGTGGTAGATTTTAGGGCGAGGTTTAGAAATTTGATTTTGTTCTTGAAAGAATTCGTTTTTCCGGTTGTCGTCTTTCGGGATATCTACAAGTAATTTAAGAAAATTTATAAATTTCATAGAATTACTACATAAGGGCTTAGGTATATTTACCTATTCAAATACACTTCTAATGCTCCATCTGCATTTTCGTTACACTGGATATAACAAACGAGCATGTTGTACTTCTCAAAGTTTACATGCTCTACCATAATTAGGACAAACTGATTTTTCACTATTAATTAGAAATTTTAAAACAACTTAGAGAACCTGAATGCTCTGACAGAATTAGAAGATTTTATTATTATGACACATAGAGGACTGTGTTCTTTTGTTTGTTTTTAATATCCGTCATGGCCTACTAAAAAAATGGTATATTTTTGAAAAACGTATATTTCGGGTCTAATACTAAGACTAAAAATAAAGTGTTATATAATTTTGAGAAGCTAAATTATATGATTAAAAAATATATAGGGTGACCCATTTAAAAAAAGAAATTTGTTTATTTTCCTTGAAAACTATTGAATGTAGTACGTCACTGGATTCTACGTACAAAACTATAAAAATAACATTTTATTTGTTTTTGATACGTTACGGGGTAACCGAGATATGGGAGGGGGGTCCCAAAATGCACAATTCTCAAAAATATCCCGTATATCAGAAACAAGACGGCCTAGAAAAATTCCGATTACGGCATCTTCTGTTTGACAAAAAAGTAGCAAAGTGCTGCGAAAACCGCATCCTTCTATCTTTACTAACAACGGAGATACCCCGTAAAACTACCCAAAAATGAACACCCATACAATAAAATAATAATTAATTAATTAAATTACTATAGACTTGTTTCCTTAAGAAGTAATGTAAGTTAGACGTTCTCTTTTTTTGTACACCCTGAGTTCTGATCTGCTCAAAAAAACGTATCCTGGCAGACATCATCATTCCCGGCAAGCCGAACTAATTCTTCCATGGCCGAAATGGGAAGACGCAGCTTTAATGTTAAAAGCCACAGCGGTATAAGAAACCGTTGTGAAAAGCACGGGCCAGTAAACTTTCCGCGCAAACAATTCGGGTGTGTAGCTTCAGGATAAAATGCATAAATTAGATTTTATAAACATGAATAAATTCCCTCCGCACGGTTGTGGTTTTTACTTCCTAATGTTGTTTACGCAATTTTAACTTTGTTTGCTTTTAAATGCGAATCTCTAGATATATAGGCGGGTTTAGATTATTGTTTGTTGGTTTATGTTTTAAATATTTAAAACTTCTAAAATGATGACACTTAAGGTCTTAAGAGTGGCCTATGTTTTATTACATGCAAACTAAGAACATTTCGTTGGGTTCCGCACGTAGTGGCGTAACTAACATTTTATAAATTGTTCAGGAGAGTGGAAAAACAAAAGCTGCAGCAAATTAATTAGTTGTCCAGTAAAATATATTCTAGTTGTGGTAAAGATGTTTTGGTAGGTAATTGCTCAGTAGTTCAGATTTATACAGGGTGTTATGGAAATGACGTATTATATTTAAATGGGTGACTCCTTGGTTTTCCTAGAGAAGCGCTACATATTTTATTTTTTTCAATCGACCGTTTTAAAAGTGGGGTAATAAACACTCTTACTCACAGGTTAGTCCGCAACTTGTTACCCAGTGCCAATGGCAATGTTGCCAAACTTAATGTAAAACTGAAATTCCATATAAAATTATAAAAATAAATTATTTTCTGTATTTATCCTTATACCCAAAGAGCGAGGAAATCCAGGCACAAACACAATCAGTTTTTTTTTCTTTTCATGGGAACACTCCTGGAAACACTTTATATACACACAGTAATAGTGAAACAGAACCGATAGTTGGTCTTCAGCTAACAGCCCGCAAGCGTGCGGCGCTATATGAAACTACTTCGCTTAGCCGACAGCTGACGTACGTGGCTATTACTATTTCATATGTTTTTTCGGGTTGTTTAAAACATAGTCCGTCGTAAATGTTCTTCAATTAATTGTACGAAAAGCTATTACAGAATGGAATAGTGTTTAAATTATTTTAGTTTGTCTAAAGAGTTTAAAGTGTACATATGACACCGGCCAGAATTCCTTGATTGCTTACATGTATCGCAGTGCCACACAGGTGTTTTTCTGGTTTGACGTCAGGTCACTTTTACCGCTGAATGAATTGAAAGCGCCATTTATGGCTATTTTTCTTCATCTTTATCTCAGAAATTGCCGGTTTAAATATAATACATCATTTCCATAACACCCTGTATAGGCACTGTTAAGAATGTGTAATTTTATTCAGTTACGCCGCTATCTGACAATATTTTTTTGGAGATTTTCTGTCACGTTAAAATAGATTTTTCAAAAATATTTGGTAAAAACGTAATTATGTGAACAAAAATAATTGCTTTTATTTGAACAGTGACAATTTACACTCTTAATACAAAAATAATAGGTACAAAAATATAATAAGAATTAACCAAATTTGAAAAAGTCTTAAAAGCTAAAATAAAAATCATTGGTGAACCTAATTTTCATGAGGTAAAGACAAAAAGGTGGTTCCTCTTTTATAACTCCGTTATATCCGTCCATTTCATAGGTTTATGGGAGTCGCTTTCTCTAACCGATAAAATCCTCAACTCTCTGGAAAATGATTTGAAATCTAAAAAGTCTCTAAAACTCATCGGTATTAAATCATGAGGTTTTTTGGTTCTAGAGCATCTTATGACAGGGTATTGTTGCGATGGAATATAAAGATGTCCTGTATGCTTCAAGTTATAACCTATGGCACTATGAGTGCTATCGCCCTCGTTCTGAACGTGGTTAGTTTCAAAAAAATTTAACGTAATTTCTTTAATACTTTTGTGTTTTTCCAAAGAGTAAAGTAACATAGATGCCAGTCATTTTTGTTTTGGTCATAACAGCCATCAGCATAAGAGAAACTTTTTCTATTCCTTTTTCATCATATTCCGAAATAACTTTAAATAGCTATATACAGCTTTTTGAGGAAACGAATAGCTAACCATAGTTCGAAAGAAGCTAAACCAATCTGTATAAAATTTTCGGATTTTTAAACATAGTTTTATACGAATTCAGTGGCGGAGAACGCTTTTGCCGAAGGACGCCTTTTGAATATTATACAGGGCGAGAAAGGAAGGTATGTAAAAATACAAAAAGTTTGACTCGTTGGCATTTTGTTAAAGAAAATATTTCACATGAATGTCGAACAGCTTCTTAAAGCTTAGGTATCTTATACTCAAAAGAAGTTAGGCATCTTTTGGTTTGAAAATATTTCACTTGAAAGTCGAACAGCTTCTTAAAGCTTAGGTATGTTATACTCAAAACAAGTTAGGCATCTTTTGGTTGCATTGTGGCAAAAGTTATCGATTTACAAAATAATGGCAGATTTTTTAAAGTTCAAAATCAGAAAGTAACAATCTATGGTACAGGGTTATTAATTTAGTTTGTCCCACTTTTAAGAGCCTGTAACTTTTTTGTATTTTGAGTTTGAGCGCGTTCATTCAAAAAACGAGATGTAGCATTTTTAGCCATTTTTATGAGTGTTGTAAAAAATGACAGTAGGTGTCATATGTCACACCGAAAAGCAATTATTATTTTGTTTAAATGGGACACTCTATATATCAGAAGCGCAATGGATTGCGCATATTCTTCCGATCTCAAAAATATATTACACATACGCATTCTATTCTTCAAGTGAGTAGTAGAAAAACAATTTTATTAATATTGGCATAACTAGAAAATATCAAAAGTTTATAACATTAATTTAATAACTAGAATGATATAATAATTATTTCATAATCTATATTATTCTACATGACCACTTCCTGCATTTTCGATACATTAACGAAACACTTTTACAATGTGACTACTAATTTTTAATAAAACTTCTCTATTAGTTTGAATCTGAATGATGACGTTTTCATTTCTAATATACAGTTCATTCAACGAATAACACCGTGTAGTTTTTAATATAATCCCAAAATAAAAAAAATTACAGGGTGTTAGGTCTGGGCTATTCGGCGGCCATTTTATAGTATCCGATTTTCCAATCCTTTTGGACTTATTTTGCGTTTAAATATGCAGTTAATGGAGCAACACTGTGTGGCCGCGCTCCATCTTGAATTTCTTAGGGTTAGAATGGGTAAATTATCTAAGCGATCTTCAATTTTCTCCTGCAGCATATTCAAATACCGTGGGCCAGTTCAGGAACCTTCGAAAATTATTATAATTGGAAGGAACCCGTCTGGGTTCTGGGTTCTGGGAAACCGAATCCTATACCTCCTAAGTGCTAGGGTTGCACTGTCCTTTTGCCGAAAAATATCAAACATAAAACACTTTTCCCCCACTGAATAATAATATCTCATATTATTTGGTTTTTACATACAAAATAACTTTTGTACAAAATTCAAAATGACTAATAATGCTGAGAATGATAGACTGAAATATAAATAAAGAAAAAATCCATAGCAACCAAAATAGTTGCACAGCTATCTTGATGCTTTTTAATAATAATATCTATATTTTTGTCAATGTTTGATGGAATGAAGAAAAAAATGCATATGTGTGATATATTTTTGAGATCGAATAATATGCGCAATCTAATGCGCTTCTGATATATAGAGTGTCCCATCTAAAAAAAATAATAATTGCTTTTCGGTGTGACACCTACTGTCATTTTTGACAACACTCATAAAAACTTGGCTAAAAATGCTACATCTTGTTTTTTGAATGAACGCGCTAACTCAAAATAGAAAAAAGTTACAGGCTCTTGAAAGTGGGACAAACGAAATTGATAACCCTGTACATACAGTCACATTTGTATTCTAAACATTATTAATGGTTTATTATTATAAATCCTCTCACGTAATAAAATGTCTATTTCAATATGTACTTTTTGTTACTTTGACAACGTATGTATTATTTAAAAAACAAGACTCCTCTTCATTAGTTAAATCTTTAGTTATGTTTACTTCAGAAATGGCAACATTTTTAATCTGCGATTTAACTTTTCAAGGAAACGAATATTTTGATAGAATTTTTGGTATAAAGAATGACTTTAGATGATGAGTATTGTATAAATAATAGTATATTACGTACCGAGGTGGAATGTCGAGAGGGTCGGTAGTTAACTTAAATCTCGAGAAAGTAATGAAACTTTTCCCCGAGGTTTGTATACTATTTTATTTACAACCACATCTACCATCCACTTCTTATTATTTTCAATTTAAAATTATTAATACAAGATAAATGTAATTTGAACTTTTCCATTGAAAAATTAGACAGAAATTTCATATAACCGCAGGTGGTAAAATAAGGTAGGTAATAATACACACCAAGATGGCAAATATCATTTTTTGAATATAATTTCCATGTCACTAAACAATATATTATTTTAACAGCTATTAGATGAGGAATTTGATTTTGCTGCTACTCCACCAGAAATTCGAGAAGCAGCAAAAATAATGGAAGAAGATCTTCTGCAAAAACAGCAATTCATTGTCGTTAAATTTGTGTAATGAGTTGTATGTTGGTATGTTCGTATATTATTTTGAGATATCGATTTTTAAGAAAATTACAAAAAATAATTTACTTTCCACCCGGCTGGAAAGTAAAAGTAAAAATACGTCAACTTTCAACCTTTCAAAGATAGATTAAATTTCATTATTACATGCATGGTTGTAAATAAATAGATTTACGGTACAAATATTATCATATAAAATGATTCAAATTTGGCGTGTGCGCATAAAATTATGATACAAACAACTTTTCCAAATAAAAGACCCCGCACGGAACATATGGGAATCGGTCCTCGGTTAAAAACTTTGATACTCGGGGATATTATCCAAAAATCGATGCTAATCAAAGGTCTCCATGGGCCCGAGGTCCAAAAATGCGATCCCAGGGAGTTACCTTCATCGCAATCCAAATAGTAAAAATGAGCAAATGCACTTGCAATAGTGTGTCAGGCTTCCATATCTCCTATACTAATTAACTTAGGAATTTCATTCATATGCCGATTTATACTGTATTATATGGTGCATTTCAGGAAAATATTTTCCAATATACAGGGTGGCCCAAAAAAGTGAGGTAACATGATGCGGATTATGCCTAAAAAACATGGTAGGCTTTGAAATAAAATAAGAATTCATATAATAAACAAATGAATTCTTATTTTATTTCAAAGCCTACCATGGTTTTTAGGCATAACCATCACTAATGACCGTCTTGCTAGTATTTCATCTGAAATGTTGAGGAACGTAAATAGATCATTTGAAGAGCGTATCAATTTGTGCTCAGATCAACATGATAGGAATTTTGAACACTTACTGTAGTTTATAATTATAAATCTAGTCGCCTATGCTTAATTTTCATAATAAAAACTGTATTTAAACAAGATAATTTATGAAAGCAATTATTTCGAGAACGACTAGAAATAATTTATATGCTTGCATTACAAAAAAAGGAATGCTTATGGATTCTACATCCAATAGCCAAATAGCAATTTGAAAATCTGGAGAAAAAATATTTTGAAATGTGTCGTGTTTGAAACCTAACTATGAACACCCTGTATACATAAACATTATTATATTCACAGTATCTCAAGACCTCTTGTCTTAAATTCTACTCAATGCCTTGGTTGAAAAAGTTATTTTAGGTAGTTTTTTTGAATTTTTTTCTAAGACTCAAAACTTTTTTTTAAATTTTTAAGTTATTACTCTTAAACTACATAACCAAATTAAATTTAGGCAATTATAAAGGACACTAATACGAACTAAATATGCAATAAAATACTGGGTGTCCCATTTAACAAACGACATCATTATGTTGCCACAATAAGGTACTAGTGTAACACATTATCTCAGGTATGTACTTACACCCAGTTACAATTATTTTCATAAAACTTTGAAAAGTTTTGTTGTATTTCTAAGTAAATATAATAAAGCTTAAACGAATTTAAAACTTAACTCTGAGATAATAAATAATTCAAAGATTCCTAAAAGCTGTTTACTGCCATACATCGTTTATAAAAAAAAAACTTCCTCGAGCAAGTTGTAAGCAGTTTGGTGTACATGAGAGGCTTAAGGGCTGGATTAAAATATATTAAGGGTCGATATTTGAATGTTACCTTAAGTTATACCTTAGTTAAGGTAGCCTTAACGTTAAATTAATCATTAAAAAACTATGTTTTAAATTAATTTGAGAGTCAATTTACGCCTTAAGTCTAAGATTACCACGCCCGTAAAGATTAGATAAGAGATAAATGGAACTTTAATATAGGTACTGTCAAATTTGTGTTAAGGATGATTTATCTCATTTCTTAGTCACCTTAAGGTACAGAATGACATACGTCATCCTTAAGACAAGTTTGAGTGTATATTAAAGTTATTTTTATTCTCATCTAAAGGAATAGATATGTAAGAACGTAAGTAATCTTCCATTAAACGGGTCAATTGACCCTCCAATTAATTTAAAAAGCTATTCTTTAAAGTTTATCGTAACGATAAGGTTACCTTAGCTAAAGTTTAACTTAAGGTAACATTTGAATATCGACCCTAAAACTTAGAAAAACAACTAAAGGCAGCATAGTCTAATTTCTTGCTCGCATTTCTTACGATGTTCAAAAACGGCTGGCAAATATTTTTTCTTCCTTTATGATCAAACACAAGCACTATAGGAAAAATCCTCTATTGCACTATGGGAGTGGTGCGCGTGCGCATAAAGAGATTCACGTTGGTTTTGAATCGTTGGAGGTTATATTCGTTGGGAAAAACGATCTTGGGAAGGTCGTTCCATAGGGATGAACTACTCCGGATGAAAAATTCTTAAAGTTCGAGGAGTACTAAGCTTAACCACATATGGATGGGCGGCAGTGGTTCGTCATGTATTTCTGCTATTCGCCGATCTGGGCGGAATTAAGAGGGCAAGGTCAGCCGAGCACCGTCCATGAAAATATCTGTAAAAGAGAGTCAAATCCCCAACCTGTCTTCGTAGTCCAGTCCAGTAGCCGAAGAGTAGATATGTTTGGGTTCAGAGCTCCAGACATGAGAGCAGTACTCTAGTGATGGTTGAATCTGGGCTTTGTATAGTGTCAAATGTTGTTCTACATGAAAACGGTCTCTTGAGTTTTTCTCGTCAGACGTCCTTGATTGAAACCACTAAATTCATATTAAAACTCATTATTTTTAACATGATAAAATAATTACATTTTCTTTTATAAAAATTGTTGGAGTGGACAATTCGATGCGAAGACATTGACATTGACACCTTGTGTCATTATGAAAAAATGTCCATTCTTCCATATAGAATTGACCGGGCTAATCAGAAAAAATATCTACATGGAAAAATATCAGTGGCGTACCATCTTTCTTGTAAAAAATATCAAAGGGCATGTTTGCAGGGACGCCACTGTTGGAAAAATTGAATAACTTTTCTAACTAAAATTTGTGGTTGTATATCCTATTAACACATATCAAAATTTAAAATAATATCTAAAGTATTTTCGGAGATAAAAAGTGGCCATGTCTTGTATGCCGCGCCAAGCGCGCATTTGGAAAAATAAAAATATTTCGCCAATCCCCCCTCGTAGCTGATAAAAAAAATTAACAAATTGAATCCAGCCTGATTCCCGTAGCTAGATTAATAAACTACTTATTAACATTTATGTAATATCCCCCCCCCCCCTCATTACTCCCTTCCTAATTGTCCCGCCAATCCCAGCCTCCGGCCCATCAAAGTACTCGGTGTCACCCGTTGATTCGAGAGAAATTGATGCCCCAACTCCGCCCCTTCTCGAGATATAATTAATTAAATTTTATTGTTTCTTGCAGTTGAAAATCGCGATAATTTGCGAACTGATTGAGATATCGGGATCAGGTTTATTCGAGCTTACGCGCTCTGTCAAGCCCATCACATTTATTTTTGTAGCATCAAAACCGGCAGAGTTATTTTCCATTTCCCGTTGTAGGTTAGATTTACGGGACGTACCCCCCTCCCCCCGCATACGGTGCCCCCTACAAATCATATCAGAATGTCGAGGGGATCCTACTGTATCGATTGGAAAAAAAATTACTCGATTTCGTCAAGAGATTTTCGAGCCCTTGATTTCGCCAGAACGACTCCACTATTATGTAATTTTTGGACTTTATGGAGCAAAAACCTATTGTAAATATAAATTTTACCTAAATCGAAAAATACAGTTTTCCCTATATGGTTGTTCCAACTTCAATGGTTACACTGTATAGTTAAATTAGGTGACTATTAACGATTATAAGTTTCTGTCGGCTAATCGGGTATTAGAGGGCGTATAAAAAAATATGCATCCCCTGACTGCATCTAGAGATTTATATTAAATTAAATACGACTATTCTATTCTCTTTGGTTAGAATAGCCTTAAAGAAACCGAGCCCCGAAACTTTTATATAAATTAATTTTGAAAGATTGTCCTTTTATTTGTTCACCCAACTAGCAGCTTTCCGTTCTCGTAATAAAGTCGTCTGTGGACCGTATAAGCAGCAGTAGAGTCGGCATGCTTAGAATTCCACTGCTCTTCTTATTATTGCACCATGTATATTTCAGGACATAAAATGAAAAGAAATGGACAGATATTGTGGTTTGTGATATGACGAAGTGCGCGCCCTTACTCCATTGAATTTAAATGAACAAATTTGGAACTGGATTACGAAGCCGAAGCTAAAAAGTCCCTTTGTTAAATGGGGATATACGGCCACTATATCTTTCTAACAAGACAATACCCGGTAAAATATGTTTAAATTGCATATTTTAAGGAAATATATACAGCGTGTGCGTAAAGTTGTTTGACAATTCCAAAACTTTTTTTTACTTTTTATTTAACTATTATATCTATTGAAGTAACTTAATTATACAATAGTATAGCGATTTCTTCTTTCATACAGGGTTAAATAATAAATAACAGTGTGTTGTAATATTAATTTACTGGGGGTCAGTCTGGGAGAAAATATGTCTTGACATAACCACGTGGTGGCAATGGCCAAGATAACTTCTCAGAAGCTTGGTGTACTCTTCCGAACCAAAGAGTTGTACACACCTCAACAACTTTGACACTATACAAAGCCCAGATTCGACCATTACTAGAGTACTACTCTCATGTCTGGAGCTCTGCACCCAAACATACTCTTCGGCTACTGGATTCTATCGAAAGGAGGGCAATTCGTCTGATCGAAGACCACGAGCTGACGAAGAACCTCGACAGCCTAGAACATCGAAGACAGGTTGGGGGATTCGACTCTCTTTTACAGATATTTTCATGGAAAGTGCTCGGCTGACCTTGCCTTTTTAATTCCGCCCAGAGCGGCGAATAGCAGAAATACACGACGAACCACTGCCGCCCATCCATATGTGGTTAAGCTTAGTATTCCTCGAACTTCATTATTTAAGAATTCTTTCATCTGGAGGACTTCATCCTTATGGAGCGACCTTCCCGACATCGTTTTTCCCAACGAATATAACCTCCAACGATTCAGAACCAACGTGAATCGTTTTATTCGCACACGCACCACTCCCAGAGTGCCGTAAAGGATTTTTCCTATAGTGTTTGTGTTTGAACATAAAAAAAATACCAAATTTGGAAATAATATGTTGAAACAAATTAAAATCAAGAAATTTCTAAGGGAAGGAAATACGACTATTGAAAGTGTGAAGGAAAAGAACAGTTGTTCACGGGAAAAAATGGAGTATTCAAAATTAAAATTAATCTCACATCTGAACACAAAACATATATCTATTGTTTGACTAGTTTTATTTGAACGTTTTCGTATGAAGAGCGAGAGGAGAAAAATGTATAAAAACCATGCTAGAAAAAAATCGTCTTTCTTACTATAGGCGTGCTCAAATAATGATGTATTAAGTGGAAAATAAATAAATACACTGTGTTGATTCCGCAGTTGTATTCTTCCCGAAAATCCGAAACTATTTTTTTGTCTCAAAATGCTGTGCTGACGAGTATTATTACTTTAAATATGTTATAAATATTTGCGACGATTTATTTTGCTTGACTCTACAAATATGTATTTCTAATTATTGTCTCATCCATCACATAATTGATAGAAATAAAAATATAGGCAAAACGCCAACCCCACGCCGGTATAATAAACAAACACAAAATTTCCTCCCCGCATTTCACGCCACTGAAGAAACAAATTTATGTGCGTTTTAACGGCGCTACGAAGAGCGAAATAACATAAGAAATAAAATTAAAGTAAAGTTTTTATTTTAGTATACGATGTTAAATTTGATAAAACACATTTAATGATATATTTTATGCATCCTATAATGAGTCGGTATAACAAAATTATCTTGAATTTATTTACATTTTAGTCAATTTTGAGCTAATTATTTCTTGTTAGCTTAATGAAGGGCTATGTATGGAGAAGTCTTGGATGGTTTTGACTCTTAGCAAAAAAACAGACCGCAGTTACAGCATTGCCATATATCTGAAAAATAGAATAGAATGAATAGAAATTTATTTTATTTATTTAAATCTACAAGGTGTTACAAATTCGGCCTTCACCATTGAGATTTCGGAACCGGTAAGAGATACGAAGTCGGATAAATTGGGGCAAAGTTGCGTAAATATGGGCCGCAAAAAAAAATAAATACAGGAACCTTCAAAACATTTGGAAAAATCTAAAATTTTGCGTTTCGGTTTTCAGATTTTCCTGACTTTGTTCGAAAAGATGTGCAAAAACAAATTTCACTTCCTACTTTTTATTCTCCACAACATGGCGATATCAGAACTTTCATGCGACGTTTCGCCTTTGGGTCACCATCATCAATTTAATTTTTTTAAATACGTGTCTGGATATTTTTATTTAAATTATGAAAGAGGATCGAAATCTACGTTCAGTAGTATACAACACTTAGTGGTTTTCCGACGTTTTGTTTCTTAAATTAACCATCTTCATTAAAATACACCTAGTAACTTTTTGTTTAAATTCGGTAGAATTCGAAAATGTAAAACTTAATGCCTCTTTTAAAAGTCGTAAGAAATTGCTGGCTTTAAGAGTTAAATTTTATTACTATTACTGTTAATAACAGTGATCTCGAATCAGTTAATGAAATACGCGATTTGGGTATTATAATGGACACTAGTTCTCACATTGAACAGATTATCAATAAGTGTAATCGATTTTTAGGATTTATTATAAGAAATAGTTTAATTTTTAATAATCCTCAAACAGTTCTAAACTTGTATTATGCGTTTATATTTAGTAAACTTAGTTTTGCATCGGTTGTTCAGTACTGCTGGTATACCACTAGCGAAGGCTGGAAAGTATTCAAAAGACATTCTTATGGTTCTTATCACGAAAAACAGAAATAGCTATAGTCAATAGCAACTATAAGCCTATAATGGACAAATTTTTAGTAATGCTACTTACTAAAAGACGAATGGTTTCCGATGTAGTTATGATCTACAAGTTTGTGAACTGTCTTGTTGATTCGCCAACGCTGAGGTCAAAGTTAAGCTTTAATGTATCGGTTAGGGACTTAATGCTTCAAAATACTTTTAATATTCTATTAAGAAATACAAATTATGGAAAAAATTATCCTCTCTGTAGAGCGACTAGGGCATGTAATAGGCTTTCTTTAAGAATAGAAATGTTCGATATGTCTATAATTAGAATTAAAAAATGTGTAAAATCAATGCTATATATATTTTAAGTTAACATAATTTAATGTATACTTAATTTAAGCATTAATAACTCCCACTAGCCAATACCACAATGTGGATGCTATATTGGGCTTGCCTGTTGTATCCCTATTTTTGTAAATAAATAAATAAAGTTACTTATACTTACGCTAAGTAGAAATTTGATACAACTATTAGTTTGAAATAAACAAAAACACCAGTAGTACGTAATAACAATTAAAGACAGAAACAGCAATAATAATTTTAAAATCTTTAGTTTCTTCGAAACAAAAGTAAATTACAGGAACGTACTAGGGGTATTTTAATGAAGATGGTTGGTTTAAGGAACAAAATGTCGAAAAACCAGTAAGTTTTATATACTACTAAACGTAAATTTCGGTCCTCTTTCATAATTTTGTTTAGTTTAAATCCAGGCCCCCTATTACAAAAAAAATAAGTTGATGATGGTGACCTAAAGACCAAACGTCGCATTAAAGAAGTGATGTTGCCATCTTATGGAGAATAGAAAGTATCAATAAGGAAGTGAAATTTATTTTTGGACATCTCCTCGAACAAAGCCAGGAAAGATTAAAACCGAAACGCAAAATTTTAGATTTTTGCAAATATTTTGAAAGCCGCAAATTTGCCCCAATTTCACCGTATCTATTACCGTTTCCGAAATCCCAATGGTAAAGGCCAAATTTCGAACACCCTTTATACAGGGTGTTATGGAAATGACGTATTATATTTAAACCGGCAATTCCTGAGATGAAAACAAATTGAAGAAAAATATTAAAAATTTAGCGCTTTAATTTAATATGCCCTGTACATGACTTTATGTCAAACCAAAAATGACCACGTGGTGCCCCTGCAAGGAAGGTAAACAAAGCAACATATGGCGAAAAACGTCAATGAATCTTGAACAATGTTGTCATATCTTCAGGATAAACTCTTTAGAAAGTCTAACCGTTTGACAGATTCCAAGTTGTTTATTTTTCAGGATACATTATTATTAACTTTTACCTTCAGTTCAGTTCACTGGGAAACAATCTCTGATTTATAAACTTGAACTGACTCGAATAAACTGCCGCGGAGTTTAAGGTCAGGTATGTTCTCACTTGTTCAATTCAAACGACACCCGTCGGATGATCTGAACAACTGAAATGCCACTTTACCCTTTAGAAGAAAAAAATGCAAATTTATTTACCTTTTCGGTCTTGTTTAAAACCAACTTAATTTATAAAAAAATACCAGGTAACCTGAACAAAAACCGTCAGAAAACACCAAAACAAAGTCACATAAATTCACATTAGTTATCGCGGATCTCATGAACACATCTAAGTACCATTCAATCTTAGAAAAAAATACGCCCTTATTGTAGAAGATTTCATCATTTATTTGACATCTAAAAATGTTGAAACTAAATAACACCTTTGAGCCTGTTCGTGTCTTGACGTTGTCTGTTAGGGTTTATTATATTACGCTCATCGGTAAAAATAGAGCGTTGACACTTTCGATGTTTTATAAGCTTATATTCATAAATTGCGGAATTTCCTTCTATAATATTACTTTTCTATATAATTATAGTCTCGGAAATGGCAATCCCGCTAGCAGTTTTCGGAGAAAGAAAGCACCTTGGACTCGACCATTTATTTCAAAGGGTAGTTCCTATGTCCACATAATTGTTTCATTTTATGTTTAGTAAAGGGTTAATGGCCCATAGAAATTAGCGTTTTTATTATTTCTATTGAGAAATAATTAAGTGCTATTGTTCTATGCGTGCGATAGTGTTATTGTAAACTGTAATTATGCGTTAGTGTTTAGTGCGCTCATGTAATCTGATAATAAGTGCATATCTTCAAAAAAACTAATTTCAAACTGGTGGGTGGCTGTGTGTTTCTTTAAGTGATTTAGTGCAATTTGTTGTGTTTCACTATGTGTTTCTTTCTCTCGACGATATGCCGGTTATGTTCCGAGCGATTGGAAAGAATAGGCCGAATGGGGTTTAGTGGGTATAAGCTTATTATGCAGTTCCACACTATCATCAGGGCCTGCTTCTCCCATAGAAAAAAGAACTGAAAATGTCTGGATTTCTTACTAATGTCAGCGTGGATTTACTTTCTAAGTAAGCTAAATATTTATTTTTATAAGAAACTAAAGTTTTACATTTTTACACAGTTTGGCAACATTGCACGTAACACCTGTTTTCTGATATGCCACTACAGGGTGACATGACGAACAAACCCGAACAAACGCCGGATGACGTGTGGGTTTATGGGGCTGGACCACACTTTTAAAAACAAAATATGTAGCGTTTCTCTAGGACACCCAAAGAGTCGCCCATTTAAATATAATACGTCATTTCCATAACACCCTGTATATTAATTTAATAACACCATGCATAACATTATATTAAAATTTATTATATTACAGATACATTTAGTTGTTCTAATTGGAAGTAACATGTTTCGCTTTTTTTATTACGATTTACAACACAACTAACGACAGGAAAGTCTATTTTTTTGCCCGCATTTCTTCCGATATTCAGAAACGGCTGGGCACACAATACCATAGGACATGCTCAAACGTATGAGAAATATTTAATTACATTTAATTAATTTAACAAACACAATGCACCGCACACAAGTGTTTAGGCATAAATGAAGGCCGGGGATGCCGCAACGTTGGTAAGGGCTCTTCGAATTCCTGAAATATTCTACAGCGATCTGTAAAGCTGCTCCATCTATCCCGGGTTTACCCTAGATTAACCAAAAAAAGCGTGGAAAGAAGATGCAATTTTCTAATTATAACTGTCTTTAAATATTACAAAAATTTAGTCATTCACGATTTATCCAACTGGAAAAACTTCCGACCGATTTTTCTCTAATTAATAATGGCTAGAGAGAATATTCTCCTGGAATGATAGATTTCTATTCCCAATAAAACCCGGTAATAGATTTACTTAATTAAAATATTGACTAGACGTGCCGGATAAAAACTTTCTAAAGCTTACTCGCAAAAACAACTGCAGGAACATTTTCGGAGTTATAAATTATAAATTTTTTCAACGCTAATCTTTGACAGAGATGAACGAGTAAAATTATTTGACGAGCAGAAAGAGAGGAAGAGGATTGGAAATGAAAAATATAATCCCGAAAAGTCAGCCTGAATTAGCTACCATCAAAGAGGTCCTTTACCCCACCTGAAGCTGTTCCTTTGTAATTAGAGGGTCTTCGCGCTATTTTCGTTTTTTGTTTTACATTACATCGTTTTTTTTTAAGTAAAAGGAATTCATTAAAAGTTTTATTTTAAAATAACAAAAGTGTGTCAATTGTTACAGAACATGGATTAAAAAAAAAACGATAAAATTGAAATATGCATCGACTTGAAACAAACATAGGCCCGGTATCTTTATCTGCATTGTACACGCCAATATGACGTTTGTTATTATGAAAATAAACACAACAAAAAAGAGACGCGGATTTTATCTGTATCCATCCCCATCTCCTTTTATCTTCTGTCTGGTTCTGTTTCCATTCTAACAGGTAAACGGTTTTATGTATTGGTTAGGAAAAACAAACAATCGACGGTCGTGACTCAACAGTCTATATTTTCATCCTGTTTACGTCAGACTTGACACAGTCTCGCCATATTGAGTTAAGAAATACTATTTTTTCTACAAACAATACTTAAATTTAACATACAAACACGGAAAAACTATAAAGAATTTTATTTAACGACAAATATGACAGTTGTTAATCCGATAGTATCAAACGTGAAAGCAGGTATGAAAGACGGCCGTTCCAATAAGGGCTTTATAAAAAGTACGTTCCGAACGCTCGAGGGCGACGTAATGTCTTTGTCTAATTAATAGAAAACTGCGAAGAAAAATTATACTAATTTTCAGTGCGCCCCGATTGTTTTTCTGGAAAGTTATTTAAAACCTACCTAAGAACATGAATTACAACCTACCTAAGAATGTGAATTGTTTATTCTTCAAAGACTGTGAACCAGAGCCGCATCCTCCTTGATGCAAGATATTTGAGATAATAAGACATTTTAATGGCGAAATAAGTGGGTCAGTAGAAAATAGTTCTCTCTGACAACACAACTGACACTGAGTGACTACCAGAAGACCCCTAATCATTTTAATAAAAAATAGTCAAAACAATAAGATTTTTTAAAAAATAATATGCTTAAAAACCATAAATCTTAGTCCAGGTAATTTCTAATCAAGCTCATTCTTAGATCGCGATTTCTTGGAAACTACTGCTCAAAAATAATAAACTATGGTATTTTTATAAAGGATCTTAAAAATGATGTGTCACTTCATCCCCTTCCCATTTAAGATTTTAAGAGTAACATATACCCGTCAAGCCACAATCACAGCTGACATTGACATCGCCGAGGAAATCAAAGGCAGAATTCAATCTGCAAATCGTTGCCTATTCGCACTCGATAGCCTCATGAAGTCAAGGAATCTAACGAGGACATCAAAAATCAAAATGTGTGAAACCATTATCAGGCCTATAATAACATACGGAGGTGAAACGTGGACAATGACCGAAGCAAATGAGGAAAAACTTAGACGTTTCGAAAGAAAAATCCTCAGAAAAATTTTCGGGCCCCATCATGATCCGACGACGGACCAATATCGCATCAGAACTAATGCCGAAATCCAAGAACTATACAAGGACAGCGATATCGTATAAGAGATTAAATCCAAACGACTAAGATGGGCAGGACACGTATAAAGGCTTCACGAGGACAGACTGGTCAGACCAGCATGGGAAGAGGTCCCAACAGACGTCTCAGAATGGGCTGGAGAGATAACATCAAGTCAGACCTACAGAAAATGAATATTCTCTTTGAGCCCCGAATGATGGAAGACCGCGCCGTGTGGAAAAAAGTTGTGCAGTCAGCCAAGACCCACCCAGGGTTGTAGCGCTAACGATGATGATGATGATACTATCCGTCTCCAGGAAGTTAAATCACGAAGGCTGTAAATATTATTTAAAAGCGTCCCCCCTTCACAATAAAATTGACGTCTCTTTCTGATTTTTAACATTATTTACTGGAACCCTGTAGGTATCTTTTTGTATAATTTCTCAACAATTTCATAATTTTAAAGCTCAATGAGATCACATTCTATTTACCTTTATGACATTTATCTTTAGAAAAATACGAATCAGTTACATACTTTTCTCATTTACTAATTTAACGTAAGAAATAGAACTGAACCATTTCTTACTTCTTACTGTTTAATTTTTATGCATTATGAATTGTCCTATTGCAAGTCACATATTTATTTTCCTTATGGTTTAACATTACGCTTACGTTACAGTAACTGGATTCAGACGGGTATCAAATATTTTAATTAATGACGTTTAAGCGATATAATACGGTGAATAAAATCTAGAAAAAATACGGATATACATATATTATGGAAACAAAATTACATTTTCTGCCTCACTAGTTAACAGGTTTCAGATAATGACCATCCCCAAAGTCAGAATGACCAGTCACAAAGCAAACGCTGCAAAGCCTGCTATACTACCATTCACCAAACGAAGACAAATAGGGAACTACAACGAACTAAAAATCTTTGGTGATCGGATCGAATGAGAGCAACATACGATTTCACAAAGTCTTTCAAGATTGACTGGAACTTTGATAAATGGACGAACAGTGCACCCCCGTCGTTTGACAAGGGTCTAGTTTGGTACACCGATGGATCACAAACCGCCAACGGTGTGGGCGTAGGTATATTGGGGGAAAGGCCCAGGATGGATAGAAGTATTCCTCTGGGGACCTACGTCACAGTATACCAAGCGGAAGTTCATGCCATACAAGCATGCGTACTACAAAATCTTGAAAAGCGCTACCATAACAAAAAGATATACATCCTGTCGGATAGCCAAGCTGCTCTTAAGGCTCTGAACTACAATCAGTTTAGTTCAAAACTTACAATGGAGTGCCATACCAACTTTAAAGAACTGGCGGCAAGGGGAACAAGGTGGAGCTCTTGTGGGTCCCTGGTCACTCTGGGATATTAGGTAATGAAAAATCGGATGAACTAGCGAGAGCCGGATCCGCTCAATGTCTCAGGGGCCCCGAACCGGCCTTTGGGATATCAAAACAGGCAACAAAATCAACATTAGATAGATGGTCGAACGGGCCGTAATTGGACAACCATCGAAAATACTATCGAATGGGATGCTAACCCTGACACGGCCCCAGCTGAAACAGATGATGAGTCTGCTAACAGGTCACTGCCACCTGCGAAAACACCTTCAACGGATAGGTATAAACAACGGATCCATTGAATGCAGACTCTGTGGCGAAGAGGATGAAATCATCCCACACATAATATACCGCTGCGTAGCGCTGTCTCGTAAAAGACAAAATATCTTCGGGAACATACAACGTGGTGATAACCTCCCACATTACTAGCTTGGTTGAAGGTTACTGGACCTCATAGAAGGAACAATCATCTTCTAACAAGATTCGGGGTACACAATAAGCCGGTGGGCTGCAGTGATAGAAGTTCGGGTTTTTTAACCGACCCCGGCCTTTAACCAACCAACCAACCAACCATCCCCCAGTGGTTAGTAAAACGACTATGAAATTTATTTTAAAACATCATGTAAGAATGAGCAATACCAAAACAATAACGTATATGCCCTCTTTTAGAATATGGGTATTTATATACACAGCACGAAAAACTGATTATGACATAGGTACTCACTGCTTAAAACAAGCTATTTATCATAATTCCATTAGGGACTATGTTATTTAAGTACCTAATATTATTAAAATGAATACCATCTAGCTTAATACAAAATATTTAAAATTTCTTGTGTCAAGTAGAATTTTAGGCTTCCATGGAAAATAGAAATGCTTAATTCAAGTATAAAAAAAAACTTGTTTCAAGCATGCTATTTTAGAAACTATCTTAATAATTATTATTATTTTTCTAAAATAAACTAAGGTAATATGTAAACTAAGTACTAAGTATTGGCAAGAAAATCTATGTTCTTAAAACATTAACATTCTTTTTGTTGTGCATAAAAAATATTTTAGCTCTAATGCTCACGGAAATAGTATCATAGACTTGCCCGTCCAACTTGCCGTATTATTAGTCAATATAACGGTATATTGTTCCCCAAGTAGGTAGGGCAACACTGCAAATATTTACTTCCTTATTTTGCAAACAGTAATTTCTTACCTGCCGGCTACGAGACCAACCTTTATTAAGGTATATTAAGTTAATTGGGCTATAGAGATACGAGTTGAGTGTACTTATTATATCAAGGGCTATACGGTCATTACATAGCTATAATAATATGGTTGTTATAGTCTGATGGTGCAATAAAATTAAGCAGATAGGTTTATTATTTTAATTCAAAATTTTTAAAATACATTTTTTTAGGTCGCAGTTTAAATTGTATTTTTAAAGGTGTGCAGAGTGTTATGGAAATAACCAAGGATCTTACATCAAGGAGGATACGGCTTTGGGTGACGGTCTTTGAAGAATAAATAATTTACATTCTTAGGTACAGGGTGTCCCATTTTCGACACTTTTATTGGGTTTATTCGTCTCCGTAATTGTTAGTGGTATCAAAAAAGTAATGTAGGTGTCATGTGCTCTTTTTGGGTCAAACTTAAAATGGTAAAATCAAAATTTGAAAATTTTGTCTCGCTTAAGAGATACGGGGGAAAATCAAAAAATTGACAATTTCAAAAATACCCTATATTTTCTTAGTTAAAAGAGATACAGAAAAATGTATATATACTCGATTAAAATCTTTGATACTGACCCATAAGCTCAGAGCGCATTGACAACGCTGCAAGCATATCAACCAGTGTGTGTGTCTCAAAACAGATGTTAATTGTAATATTGTAAAACTTAATGGAAAACTGAAATTTCATATAAAAATTATAAAAATAAATATTTAGCTTACCTATAATTAGTCGTATTTATCAAGCACTAGCAACGAAATCCAGGGCATCATTTTTCTTATTTTTCAATGAGAAAAGCCCTTGTTATAGTGACTGAACTGCCTAAGCTTACCCACTAAAACTCATTTAGCCTCGTATTTTCAACCTCGGAACTTGACCAGGATCGTCAAGAGAGGCATAGAACACATAGTGAAACACAGAACAAATTACACTAGCCCGAACACAAGCCCCTATGAGTTTCAAATTTGCTGTTTTGAAGTACCTAGGCACTTATCAGATTAAACAAAATCAGTAAACACTAAAGCATAATTACACTAAATCACTCTAAAAATCACACACATAGAACAAATGCACATAGGTAGTAAGTAAGACTCAAATTATTTCAACGCGAGGTTTCACAATAGTACACAAAATTCACAAATAATAAAAATGCTGATTTCTAATGGGATGCTGATTTCTAATGGGCCTCACCTCAAATTTAAGTAAAAAATTACCTAATTCTGCTTTAATACAAGAGTTGGTCTCTGCTCTATTTATATGATTTTCTGTCACTGTACTCTCAAGTAGAGGTTAGTCAAGTATGCTGCCAAGGCAAGAGCAGCCTAGGTCGAGTGTAACCAAAATTTTCTGACTTAGAAAATGAATCATCGTCCAGTAGACTACGCGTCACTCGTCCGTACGAATGTAACTATATCTTGGCATTGAAGAGGAACCTGCTCCTGAACAGATTCTGGAAAAGCGAAACTTATGATCCATTTATCCTAACAGAAGAAGAAGAATGACGAAATATCTTTGTCATTCATGCAATAAGCCAATTTGTCTCCAGTGTGTGAAGAAAATATGTCTTCGGTGTGCCGAAGACCTGTGAAAACTCGAACTTTTCGCAATTGTAATTCTTCTTTCTTTAGAATGTTATATGTTTTTTTGCAGTTCATTTGTTGGAATAGAGCCTTCGTAGCCATTTAAAGGATAATTAATATGGAAATGGTATTAGTTGTGTTTCAGTTCCGCGAAGTTTGAAAATATAATTTTTTTTGTTTTTTTAGCTATATACCTAATAAAAATGTAATTTCCGAAACAATGTTTTTTAAATTTTATTTCGTTCAGAGGATTTTTTCAATCTCAACATCTATAATCAATAAAAATATAACAAATTTTTAAAGTATTTTACGTATTTTGCTAAAAAACATTCCCAATTTATGGCGTCGTCTCACAGACGACATGTCAGTGACTACGTCATAGAACTTGTACGTCAGTACTTAGTGGTTATAGTGAACTTAAAACCTACTCTTATTATTTAGTTGAATAATTGAAACGGCCAATAATAATAATAATACCTTTTATATTCTATATAAAATAAATTCATTTATCATTTCCTCTTGTGAATATTAAATAATTTAACAGTAAAGTTAATAAGACCTTAGGAATAAAGCAATCTTTTTGAAGCTCCGGTTTCCAGTCAAGTTAAAAAAAGTGAAATAGCTAAGGATGAAAATTTAGGACACGGATTTTATAATTTATGTTTTTCTTTCCTTCGTAATAAAATAAAAAATATTTTTAGCTAAAACAAGGTTTTATGTCGAAATGAGTTTGTACTTACTTTATCTTGACGCTGTAAAGTCTAGAAGATGCGAAGCATTTATTTAAAGGCATATTTGTTTAGACGCAAGGTTTCAAATAAGTCAAAATAAAAATTTAAAAGTATAGAATATGCAAAGAACAAATTCAACATTTTATTTCATTTAAAAAATCACTTACGGTATCTGCGATGCACAAATAGATTTCGAAAGTATGTTTAAATGTATTCAAACCGTGAGCACTATTCATATTCTTAGGTAATTGACATTTTAGAATCGAATAGAAATTTTTTTTACAGCATATACATACAATTAGTCGACACGTATATCAGGAGTTTGATGAAAAAAAATCGCAAATTTCCACACATGAATTTTTGATAATTTGCTGGATCGATGCTTTAAACTTAATATCTCCAGTTATACTGATCGTATGAATGACGGTCTTTCTTTAATTACAACTTGTTATGTTAGCTTTCGAAATATATTTTAAATAAATTGTCATTGTGACCAAATGCAAAATAATATCAATTTAATTGTTTCAATAGTTTCATGCTCGCCCCCATCTGAAATTAATTTGTAAAAAATACCCATTTTACCTGCAAAACCCATTTTACGAAGAAGTGGCACCTCTATTACACCGGTAGTTATTAAATATTTTCGATCGGAAAACCAGTAATTATTGTATACCGCTGAATGTAGATTTGTATCCTCTTTCATAATTGAATCAAAAAAATCCTGGTCCGTATTTAAAAAAATTAAATTGATGATGGTGACCCAAAGACCAAACGTCGCATTAAAGATCTAATGATGACATCTTGTGGAGAATAGGAAGTGAAATTTATTTTTGGACATCTCTTGGAACAAAGTCAGGAAAAAATAAGAACCGAAACGCAAAATTTTTAGATTTTTCCAAATATTTTGAAAGCCCCTGTATTTATTTTTGATTCTTGTGCCGCATATTATTGGGCCAATAATTACGCAACTGTGCCTCAATTTAACCTACTTCGTAAGTAGTTAGTCATAAGTATACCATCAGATTTCTCACCGCCTACTGTAGAAGCCCTGAGTATGCACAAATAACTGAGAACATAGTAGACGTCAGCTCACTAGGATCTATCACATGTCAAAACATGACAGGTGTCACTATGTTCTCAGTTCCTTTGTACACACTTTTAGGACTTGCGCAGTAGGGGTGAAAAATCTGATGGTAAAAGAATCATCTATAACTACTTTTATATCTCTTACCATTCCCGAACAAACCCGAACAAATCCCAATTGTGATGGACGAATTTGTTACAGCCTGTATAACTCTAAAATGCTTATATTTAAAATTATTCGATATCTCCAGGGGTGTATAGATGCAGGTTGTACTTTAGCCATAAACCGTGTAAAACCGGTCGTAAAACTACATAATATTCAGAATATAGACACGTTCTAGAAAAAGCCTTTTAAACATCATAAATAGAAACAACTGTTCCGCTTATCTAAATATCTTTTTAAACCCTAATCTCTGACAAAGATAAACAAAATTATTTGTGGAGTAGGAAGAGAGAAAGAAGAAACTTTAAAATATAATCCCGAAAGTCAGCCCGAATTAGATACGATCAAAGAAATTCTCTACCCATCTGGCGTTTGCCTAGCGCTGAAATTTATTTTTGTTATTACTTTACCTCAAACAAATTATTTTTTACTTTGTGTTAAGAATTGCATTGTAAAGAGCGGGCGCCGAAAACAACCAGAGGGAATGCAGCCATTTCCTCCTGGCAATACTTTCTTCAATATTACCATACTCTGATATAAGTCGTTATAATGGCATGGCGTTTCCTATTTTTTTAATTGAAAATGATAGAAAAGGCAGTAATGACTACTTTACATGAGGTTTGTAAGTTTTGAGAAAGAATGTCAAAATGGCGGATGGGCGCCATCTTGGTAAAGATAATTTAACAGGAAGAAGTAGTTTGCGATATATCAGTTTGAAGGTACTATCGAGTACTTTACGATGCCAGAATATTACTTCTCGATTCGCAACGAAAACAGAATGGCGGCGTTTTAAAAATATATGCATACTTATTATTTTTAATTATTCCTTACGTCATTTACCGTCTTAGAAAATATAACTTGGCATAGTGTAGTAGCAGGAATGAGAGAGCTATACTTTCTTGCATAATTCATGGTGCTCAAATTCAAAATGGCGGATGGGCGCCAGCTTCATAAAAAAATTGAATAGGAAGTTAGCTCTTGTGATACATCATTTTAAAGATGCTATCGAGTACTTTAGATCACAGAAAATTGTCTCCCTATTCGAGCCACAAAATAAAATGGCGGCGCTTTAAAAAATAATAATAACTTTTTTTTTCATTTTGGTATTTTAGTTCAGATTTTACAACTTTGTAGATAATCAATTTATTAGCTGGCTGATACTCACTGCCAAGTTGTAAAATATAAACTAATATTTAAAAAAAAATAGTAAATATTATTTTTTTTAAAAAACCGCCAGTTTGTTTTGGGTACGAATAGGGACACAATATTCTGAGACCGCAAAGTACTAGTTCCTTCAAATTGATATATCGCAAGGCATTCCTTCCTTTTTAATTTTTTTATGAAGATGTATCCAGATGTCACCCATCCACCATTTTGAATTTGAGCACCATGAAAATATGCAAGAAAGTATAGCTCTCTAATTTCTACTACACTATGAAAACTAGTATTTATTTTTCTAAGACAGTAAATGAAATTATAGATATAATGAAATAACGATAATACCTTCAAAATTATGTGTCGCAAGATCCCTCTTCCTATTTCATTTTCTTTACCAAGATGGGGCCCATCCGCCATTTTGACAGTTAGTACTGTCATTCGTCCGTCAAAAAGTAGTTTATCTTCCCCTATAAGGCACATCCATATTTCGTAAAAAAAAATAGGTTGTTAAAGTTATTAAGCCGTTTCCAGACTATATACATATACTGTATGATTAGTTGTTGAGTGTAGACTGGATCTCCTCAGATTTGTCTACATCAGATCTTATTGTGACTAATAGTTTATATATTAAATTATATGAAACGATAAGTAAATATATTATAGCAAACAAACTTGATTTTCGAGCAACATAATGAATATAATCATAAGCTAATCAATCAGGAAAATCTGGAAAAGTAAACTTAATTAATTTAAATTATTAAATAAAAAACACATATTGAACAAAATTTCCCTAAAATATATCAATGCCTGACAACATTTTTTTAAGCGTTACAATACTTGAAGATATGACATGCTACTTCTAAACCACAACAATAGTTTTGAATATGACACACAGTTTTTTAATAGTTCTAAAGTACTCATTTAGGTAATGGAGTCAAAATTTTGGATTAAGACGTATCTCTTCAACCCCAATAACTTTTATTAATTACTTCGTATCCTATGTGTACACATAAGGGTACCTTGTTCTTAGCTTTTTTCATATTTTTCTGAATTCTGAACATACGGTATATAAATTAGGGTTTGTTCGGGTTTGTTAATATGCTTTTTGTCGTTTGAGCACAAGCAGGAGCTTTTATGAAGAATAATTTTTTTATTAACCAACAAATAAAAAAGGTTTCTCTCTTTTGGAGTCAATCCGTGGCAGTATCTAATTATAGTGTAATTACACGATTTGCGTGTATTTTCATTGCTTTGTGTGTAATTTGGTGCAGTCACATCGTGTGTGTAATTTGCGTTTAATCAGAAATTAACCACCTAAGTGTTACTCTCAGGTTTGTTGATTCTTCACTCCTGTACACTTGCTTCTTACAAAATATGAATGGTGTGTAAAAATCGCGTATTTGTGTGACTAAGAGTGTGCAAGAGCGTGTAATTTTTCCAGCTAATTGTATAATTTCACAAATTTAGATTGGCAACAACGATCCGTGGACATACTGTATATCTTGAAGCCCTAAATATTTCCTGTAAGAATATTCTTACAACCTTCATGAAGGACGAAATGTTGGTTAAACTATGGGTACCTGAGCGGATCCCTAAACATTTATAATTTTTAAAATGCTCTGATTGTAAATAATAATTTATTAATGATAAATATAAAATATTTACAACCTCATTCTAACAGAGGAAGTTCCATTAAACAGACCGAATGATACAACTACATAAATTAATAGAGCACGACGCAAATGTAAATAAACTGTGCTTGTGTTATTCTAAATAAAACACATTATTAAATTAAGGAAACTACGAGTCAGTGCTTCAAAAATACATTAATATTAAATGGTTTTTAGTTGCGAATGTTAAGCAGTAAACATTTTATATAATATACAGAGAAAATATGTTGTACTTCTAAGTTAAACAAATTTTATTCTTTAAGTTACTTTGAGCAATAACCCAACGTCCTACGTTTCATTTTTAATTTCATTTTACTTTTAAACTAGATCCTTTCTAGTAGTAGGTATCCTAAAAACTACTCACACGTGTTTGTAATTTCAAATAGTAAGTTATTAATTAAATATGATTTTAAATCATTTACTAACTCGTTTTAATAACCTAATCTACATTTAACAAACCGAATACCACGTTTATTGAAATTAATAAATCACGACATAAAGGTACATAAAAGGTGCTTGCGTTATACTGAACAGAACAAGTTGTTAAGTTAATGAAACTGCTAAGTGCTTCAACATTACGTTAATATTAAATAGACTTTACTTTCTAAACATTTTATATAATAGAGCAAGAAAAAGTTGTGTATGTTGCTCGCTTTTATTTAACAAGGTTGATTATTTTAGGCATTTTAAACCTTTTATTAGTTTCATTTTAATTCGGAACCGTTTAATTTGTATCAGTTGTTTTTGAAGTATTAAACTTTTCTTTGCAAAATTTATTTATGTCATCGCTCGTGTGACTATTCATTAACAAAAAGTAAGATAAATAGTTCCTAGGTTCGCAAATGGTTTGAAATTTTTTAATTTGTTCGGCTTTTTCTTAGAGTCAGGTAAGTAAGGTAGCATACAGTTTTAACAAATTAGGTAGTTATGACTATTGGGATATCAAAACATGCAACAAAATCAACATTAGATAGATGGTCGAAAAACAACACCTATATCGATGGCAAGAGTTACCTGGTCAAAAACACGCACGGGCCGTAGCGCTGTCTCGTAGAAGGCAAAATATCTTCGGGAAAATACAACGTGGTGACAACCTCCCACATGTCAAGCTTGGTAGAAGGTTACTGGACCTCATAGAAGGAACAAACATCTTCTAACAAGATCGGGGTATACAATAAGCCGGTAGGCTGCAGTGATAAAAGTTCGGGCCTTTAAACCGACCCACGTCTTTATCCAACCAACCAACTATATGAAAACTCCTTAAAGGCACTCGTTAAGTGATGCATGTGCGAATAAAGCGATTCACGTTGGTTTTGAATCATGGGCGGGTATATTCGTTGAAAAACGCGACCTCATGAAGGTGGTTCCACAAGGATGAAGTCCTCCAGATGAAGGAATTCTTAAACATTGTTTCGTTCGAGGAGTAGTAGGTGGAATTGTGTGCAATGTCAGTCGAACATGGAAAGATCTGAACCTATCCTCGATGTTCTAGACCAAGGATGCAATGGCAAACGGCCATTGATCTACATACGTGCCAGAAATGATATTCCGGTCATATTGTCCGCCATTATATTAATGCGATTCTACACTATAACGCATCACACCATCTCGTACCAACAACCATCATGGTTTTCAACCATTTCCATATGAACTGACACAGCTATCCTACGATCTAGTCAACGCAATTGTCAAATTCCTCATTAACTATATACGTTCATAGCGAACAGTGTTGTAATTTTCGTTAAAGAATTGACCAAAAATGTACTTAAGCTCATAGCGCTATGAAACCGATTACAGCATACTAATAACGCGTTAATTTTTCAAGACCGAAATATTAAATTTATTTATTAGCACGATAAAACTTTTACTATTGCTCCTCATGAGCCTAAATTTAATCAGGTGAGAAAACATGGAAGACCCTAAATAGTCCTGTATATCGCAGCTGGAACGTGACAATTGCAAACATATTCCGTTACTTCACGAATCGATGCCCCAACTAGACGTGCACCCATATTAAAGCCCAATTTTCTTCTCGTAATTTGATTTTATGAGGTCGCGCGCCGCACTGTGGGTCAGTTTTATTTATAACGCGACAAAATTGCCAGTGAGTTACATTTAAATATAAATGGAAATGTGTACAGAATCTTCAAATCTAATTGAAATGAATAAGTATGGTTTGGTTACTGGTATTATTTATTTTAGACACATAACTATTATTTCATCCTGTGCAGTAAAACTACTTATACTGTACCTACTCATTGGCAACAATTTTTTGATTTTAGAAACAATGACTTTTTATTTTCGATTTTTGACAGTCTCTTAAAATTACAAGGAACAAAATATTTAAATAATAATAAATATTTAAATTATAATTTTCCTGTTGCTTCCACAGCCTAATTTAAAATCTTATCCGAGACCTCCATAATTTCCGACCCAAATATTATGATTTTATCTATGTAGTTGACAGTGACAAACAACAATCATATTTAACTATCAATATAATTTAATATTGCTAATTTATTTTTATATCAATAACCATACTTATTTATTTATTGTTTTTAAGAAGACTTTTTGAAATAATAGTATATTACCTATTATGAGTGATATATAGACTATTACACACAATTTCGAAACTTACTTCGTACTTCGAAACAGTGTGAAAATATGCTTACCACTCGAGTTGTGTACTATACTTTTTCTACGACGTCATATTTACTTCTATGTTAAATAATCGAAATATTTAATGAAACATTAATAAAATACATAAGTCGGTACTCACATGGTTATTAGTACGCAACTCAATAAATTTTTGATACAGTTTTTCATTCCGCTCCATAGATTTTTCTAGTAATAAATTATTTTCTGCGGATGCAGCATATAATGTAATTTTCCGCGGCGTTCCTTCAGTCTGATAATCTTAGTTATTTATTTTACTAATACATCCAAAAATAATCAAAATTACAAATGACGTTTAAAAGTGCCTGACATTTACGTTGTCAAGGCGACGCGATGGAGTTCACAGCCAACTTTGTATAAAATCTATTGGAAACATTCACGGTTTTCGGATATCACGGGTTATGTGATTTGTGGAGCTGTTACGTAATATATACAGGGTGTTCATTTGAAAACTTCCCACCATGGATTTATCGAAAACCACTTATTAGAAGAAAAAACGCCGAGACACGTCAAATGATTTGCCAAAGGGGAAAACTTTTTAACCAAAAACTACTTCACCCCTTTTGCCCTCTGCCCCCGGGGTCATCCCCTT
This sequence comes from Barypeithes pellucidus, assembly GCA_963991005.1. NCBI lineage: Eukaryota > Metazoa > Arthropoda > Insecta > Coleoptera > Curculionidae > Barypeithes > Barypeithes pellucidus. The sequence goes on along the minus strand of OZ022556.1, from coordinate 28,964,817 downwards.
AACAATTTTAAATGACAAGGGGTAGCAAGTAGCTTGTTTGAAAGGTTTTTCAAAGTGCTTTATTTTGACGTTTGATTTTTTAAAATCGGTCGATTCGCTTTCGAGAAAATTAGGAAAATCTTTATTTATCTTAGTTTGTTCAGATAGAAAAAAAAGCACACGAAAATATCACTTTTTATTTCAATAAGTGTTCAAAATGTTGCCCGTTATTGGTCAAACAATGATATAGGCGATTTTCAAATTCCTGACGGACAAAAACATGTTGTGGGAGATCATGGCAGCTTTCGGTGATGCGTTGGCGAAATTCATCCAAACTGTTAGGTTGGGGAGTGAACACAATAGTTTTCAAATGACCCATAGAAAAAAGTCTAATGGCGTCAAGTCAGGAGATCTAGCAGGCCATTCTATAGGCCCTCTTCGCCGTATCCATTTATCTGGAAACTCGTCGTCTAGCCATTGCCGAACCGGAAGAACATAGTGAGGAGGAGCGCCGTCTTGCTGGAAATATATTTCAGCCTCATCAAGTATAGGGTTTCCATCGTCTTCGATTTGGTTTCAATGGTTTCAGTGATAAGCGAATTGATGGTATTTTCCAACATATCTAAATAAATGCCTCCATTTAAATTCCCATTAATAAACAATGGCCCAATCACTTTGTTTCCTAAAATGCCTGCCCATACATTAATTTTTTGGGGGTACTGAGTATGCCCTTCTACAAAAGCATGAGGATTTTCATTGCTCCAATACCTGCAGTTATGCTTATTAATAAATCCATTTAGATAAAATGTGCATTCATCACTGAAGCAGATATTCTTTACATGAATGGTATTATCATTAATCGCTGCAGTCATTTGTTCACAAAACTCGACTCGCCTATCGAAATCATCTTCGGTTAACTCTTGCAATATTTTTATTTTGAATGGATGAAATTTATGTAATTTAGTAACTGTATATACAGAGCCTAATGAAATACCAGTCGCATCAACAATTTTGCGTAATGAAGTATTAGGATTTATGGCAAAATGACCCAAAACTTCAACTTGAGCGGCTTCATCCAAAACTCTACGATGATTACGTTTTTTATTTGTAACAGATCCAGTTTGAGTAAATTTAGTAACAAGGTCCAAAACATACCTATGCGAAGTTATCTTTTCCGGTTTTGATTGATTTTGGGCACCATAAATTAGAATCATCTCCACTCTTTCCGCTAGTGTGTAAACCATTTTGGAAGCAAAATCTGAATCAATAAATTAATTTTCACTATCCCAAGATTGTCACAATGGTAACTGACAGCAAATTAAATTGTTTCTTTCCCTTAGCAACCATAAAAACTAAACATGTATAAAAAACTAAACAGGTATAAGAATAAAAACAGTTCGCCCATGTTATCTGTGTTGATAAAAAGAAGGCGGTAAAAAATTTTCTAATTTTCTCGAAAACCAATCGACCGATCAATCAAACGTCAAAATAAAGCACTTTGAAAGACCTTTCAAACAAGCTATTACTTGCTACTCCTGGTCATTTAAAATTTTTAAGGGGATGACCCCGGGGGCCAGAGGGTAAAAGGGGCTGAAGTAGTTTTTTGTTAAAAAGTTGTCCCCTTTGGCAAATCTTTTGACGTGTCTCGGCGTTTTTTCTTTTAATCAGTGGTTTTCGATAAATCCGTGGTGGGAAGTTTTCAAATGAACACCCTGTATATTACGTCACAGTCATTACATAACAATAGATAGTGCGTAAGTAGGTTCTTACTGATATAATAGAGAAAAATACTTTTTTCTATTCCCACATGTAGATTTTCTATTTCCTTAATCGATAGAACTGAGATGAAGGCTATTTCAGTTAATTGAAATAAACATAACTGATATATTCCATTCAGTTTCATATACAGTCACCCTTGTTAGAATATTGACCAATCACAGTTAGCGTTAGGTACCCATTCATTCTTAACCGTCAATTTTACTGCATAATCCTACCAAATTAACTATCGTCAGTTCATAAATTATTGCAAAATTTAGATATTTCTGAATGCCCATTAGCTCAGTGGTGTAGCTCTCAGTTTTCGCGAACAAGATCCATGGTTTGTTCGGGTTTGTTCCCAATGGTTTGAAACCCAATGGAGGCAAACTTTTTTTAATTTCGTTGTTTTTTGTATTTAAATAAAGGTTAAAATAATTTTTTGTCGTTGTAAAGTTTCTTTCATTTGTCGAAGAAAAAGTTGTACGAACTACTTTTACCTACCATGTTTTTCATTTATTTCTGTAACTGTAAAAGACAAAACTTTTTCTAACAAAAATGTCAGACAAATGGAGGGTGTGTACTTGGTAAATATTTGTTATTGGTGTATACTTGCTCCGTGATATGAATGGTTTACTTGTACATTAATTGACAATTTTACCATTCACACGATACTTGCCAAATATACGCCATTACAAATATTGGTCAAGTACACCAATCGTCTGAACTCGGCTTTAGAATAGTGTTATCGTAACAAATAATATATACAAAAAATAATGGCATAAGTATTCTACTTGAGTGTTCATTCGTTTGACAAACGCCACTGGTCTGGATATGAACACAAAGTTAATTCATTATTGGATGGATTGGAACGATGACGAAGTCGCCCGTGTTTTGCTGGTTACCTATTTTAGTGCTTCCAGGTAATTCAGGTAGGGAAATACCGAATTTTTTTTCCGCTGTTATAAATATTCAATAGTACATTATACACCTAGGGACTAAAGTGGTATTTTAAATCCCGAGACAAAAAGTTAATTTGTCAAGGGATTTAAAAACACTTTGGTCCTGAGGTGTATATACTATTTTATGTACTTTAGGATAGGTAAAACGTTAAAAAAAATGAAATGCCATCATCGAAGCGGCTGATGTTACCATATCAACGACCAAATGACAAGTTATGACAAGTAACTAAGTAAAACAAAAGTCACTCGATAAATATTAGTCAAACACGCTACATCCACTGAAAGACGTTTATCGCGATGGAACAAATCGAAAAGGCAGCTCAAGAGGCTGTAGGCCAATTATTACAAAGAAAATCTGGAGAACAATATAAAAAACAGTTGTCTGAGTTTATCAAATGGTGCAAAGAACGGAACGTAGAAGAATTTACAGAAGAAAAGGTACTATTATCATATTTCTTAGAAAAGTCAAAAAAGCTTAAAGCATCGTCACTGTGGAGTGTATATTCGATGATAATGATGATTGCAATAGACATGGGCGTCGATATTAGCAAATTCTGCAAACTAACCGTTTTTTTGAAACGACAAAATTTATATTTTTTTGCAAAGAAATTTATTTTAAATCCCTAGGGATTTAAAGTACCACTTTTTTCCCTGAAAATAGGGATTTAAAGGGTATTTTAAATCCCTAAAGTACATAAAATTATGAATTATGAATGTTATGTCATTCTTATCCTAGAACCAGTCAATAAATTCAAATATTCCATGGTAACAAGGGGATTCTGACAAGGGTTGTCAGTGACTCTTTATTTTGAAATTAGGAAAATAGAGATATATTTCCAATTAATTCCAGACTGTCGAATTTACAATAACACCAATAGTTTTATTTCAAGACGCTCAGATGGAAACCGGTGAGTAAAATAAAACCGAAAAAGTAGTTACAAGAGCAACGATTGTGTTGAGCCTGAAGTATTGCGTTAATTTTGTTTCATTATTTAGATAGAATTTCTTTTCTGGTTAATTAATAATAAAAAGCACGATCGTTGATATTGGTTAATGATAAATTCCTTAGATATAAATTTATGTCATTTTCAATCCTTTGGAAGAAAGGACAGTAATTTGGGTAGAACCAGCAAAACCCGTAACAAAGACGATTGTTGTCTCATGAACCTCAACCAAGCACTTCGTTTCATATAAAAATTAATATCCTTAAAGAAATATTAATGCACTCTTTACCACGAGTCTCAAAGTAAAGGAAGTATTTGTGGTGAGGTGAACCTAATTGAAGAAGAAGCACCACAAGTCAAGATACTCCAAAAAATATTTTTTATTTGTTTTTTTAATATTTAAAAATAAAATTGTTCTACTTTTATTTTATTTTTATTACAAAAAGGCATAAGAGCAGTTATTTGTTGTTTTCAAATACAAATGAACTTTTACCTTCCTTTAATATTTTTCCAAAATATTGCCTTGAAATAATAAAAGCGATAAATGAGACCATTTAAATGATTTCTTTACTATGTTCCACGCCAATAGATGGTGGTAGTGAATGCAAGAAGAATCTATGTCTCTTTATAATTATTCACCTATGGACATAACATTGATTATCATTTATTTGGCACTGATTGGGTAGGACGAAAATGAATTTCCTTTTTAGAGCCTGGATTTATCGTCAATAACGGACTATTACAGTAAATATTTAATAATTGTTGTATTATTTTTTCAAACGGATGATTTTCAAAACTCAACTCATAGAAATACGCGAATATTAAGGATTGGCTTTATCTTGGGTCTGTTTATTGCAGCATAATATGTGGTGTACTTTATGTCAGGCTGACAAATTAAATTTAATGAAGGAGAAATGGGTTTTGTTTATACTATAGTATTTTTCGGCTAACATTTTAGTGGCGCTTAACAGTGCAATTTCTAATAATATTCTATTTACACAACATAAACTTTGGTCAGGACCGGACTTTTCTTTATTAAAATGTATGTCTTTGAATAGTAATACAAAATTTATGTCTATGGAAGAGTAATAAAGAGGAACAGAGGCCTAACAGAACCTATAAAAATATAATAATTAAAAAGGAATATTTTAAGTATTATAAGCTTTTCCGTATTTTTTTGTTTATAATAAGGTATAAGGGAAAAATGGCAACAACGTTGGACTAACTATGGGAAACCGACCAACATAAGTCTATTTCGTATAAGTCCACACATTCCAATAGTACTCTGGCATGATAGTTTTAATGTTAAGTAAATAAAATATGTTTCCGGAATACTTTTAATAGAAATAAAAATACTTTACAGATACACAAAGTCGAATACTACCCAAACATCTAATAAACACAAAATAATTGAAAAATACGTCTTAAAAATACCAAAAACCACAAAAACATTCCTAAAAAACAACTTTGATACCATACGCGATAAATTAAAATGACGGTCAGATACGGTTCTAGGAATCAGCTGTGAATATCCATTGGGCTTCAGGCGAACAAATCCAAACACAGAACCGGAAAGAGATTTAGACGTATGGGTAAAAATTGGTTTTGCATTCGTTGGTGATATCTGTGACGTTGCCAGACATACCGCTTGTCAGATATTGACACAGTGTTTTGATTTTGTTATGAAACACCATGTATTTTTAATTGTTGTCGGATTTTTTGCGGAATTAAAAGTATGTTTTGTTGAAAAAATAATGTTTTGAACGCAGCAAACCTTACTAGAAGACCCCAGTAAATTTTATATAATACATGGTAAAATGCCAGCGTTGACAGTGTATGTTATGTTACCCTACCTTACTAAAAGTCACCAGTAATTTTTAAATAATACAAGATATGTCATAATGTCAATATCCACAGTGTCAGTTAATTCGAACCAAAAATAATATTAACCAGGATTTAGAATAACGCTGTTATTGCACGATCGTCGATCCAAAATCACCAGGCGTTAAGTTCCGAAGGATTTAAGACCTGATGATAATAATAGCTTCCTAAACCGTGGTTAGTCTAATATTTTTTCCATTATTAAGCCATTTATAAAATCTTAGTTTTTAATATATTGTCTTACTCACTTGCATTCTATTAGTTATTTTAGTCAAGTTACATATGATTTAAAGTTTCGCAAAATATTGTTCTTTCCTGTTTTTCTGTTACATTATTATAATTTGCAATAATTATTGTAAATTCTTCTCTATTTTTTCGAAATTTATCTTTTCTATAAAATAACGACCACTTATGAAAATAAAGAAAAAACATGGCTAACTTGTCTAGAAGTGTCGTATATCACACGCGTGTTGAAAAAAAATCATTTCAACTCTAGAGTTGACATTTCAATGTATATGATATGATAAACCAGGAACAACCTCTCGAAGTCAATTGGGATATTGGATGGGGTAAAATGCACTAGAGCAACATTGAACATTAAAGAAATTACATATATTTTATCTTATTTTTTGTGAGAATACTTATGGTTTTTCTACGATAGATGAAGAAACGTAACAGAGAATTGTTAGGTAACCTATTAAACATAAAAAGTGCTTGGGTAAGCAGTAAAAAAGTTCTTATGATTAAACAATCCACTATGTTCAAGAAGTGAAACAATTTAATTAACAATACATAGTAATTAGCATCAGCAAATAGGATAATAGCTATTATTTTTATTTACAACCAAGTAAGTAAATGTTCGAATAATTGGGAACTGTATTTGTGCTGGTAGGAAAAACTATGTACATTACTTGTGTGAAACCGACTTTCTTAAATTCGGCGGATTTCAACATGTAATATACTATTTTTTCATTACTAACCATTTAATCACGAATTACTAACCAATTTTCAGCTTGAGAAATTATTTTTCTGAACCTCCTATCAGAAATCATTATTATTTACTTCCATTCTTTATCATGGTCAAAAATAGAGCCATCTGGCAAAACAAACTATCAAACTTTTGAAAGTAGGCAACCCTGCAAATTATAATAAAGTGACAGCAAAAATTCTGTGAAACTTCAAATCATAGGTAACTTGACTAAATTGATTAATAGAGCCGATAATTCAAGTGTGTAAAATTAATAAATTAATTACTACCGATTTTTTGTTGTAAATGGCTAGTAGTAGAAAGAATAGTATATTAACCATGGTGTAGGAAGCTATTATTGAATCATGAGGCGCGAACGCATTATCGCGTACTTCTAAACCTTGCATGATAATAATATACTATTATTTTATGAATATCTGCTAGCCGTTTACAGATTTCTATCGTTTATTCAAACCACATTCAAATAACCATAATCTTCAAAATTCAAAACAGGTTTCTTTCAAAAGTTTAATGTTGGTTTTGCCAGATGCCTCTATTATTGACCTAGGTAAATAATTGTGGTAAATAATAATGATTTCTAGCAGGAGGTTAAGAAAAATTATTTCTCAAGCTGAAATTAGGTTAATAATTCCTGATAAAATGGTCAGCAGTGGAAAAAATTAATTACAATACAAATCCTGATTTATTGACATGTTTTTTGTAAATCGTTGTTTCCTAATATCTACAAACGTACTACAGATATTATTTTCAATTTTAATATGTGTCAATAGGATATAAAACGACATATTTTTTCCACATGGAAAAATGTCAGTGGAGTATCATTTTTGTTGTAAAAAATATCAAAGGACAAATTTGCAGGGGCGCCACTGGTGAATCGATAGAATACATTGGCTGCATTCAGCATATCCCAGCGATATTTAATTAGTGATAGTCAGTTTTTTGTTTGGTTAGGAATCCTCCTAAATATTTTCATCAAATATTACGTTTTTATCTCTACGAAATGGATAATTTTATTTATAATGCTCCTCTTCACTAGACAAGATCGTGTATAATATGTTTTTATAATAATTCACTTCTTTCGTCATTTTTTATAAATTTGTCAATCTGGCAAATCACAAATCGAAATCGAAATTAAATTCGATGGAAAAAATGGTTTCGTGAAATCGATATTTTGTGCATTCAGGAGGTGATTACTGATCGCTTACAAATCGATGGGTTCTGCTGAATGCGCCCATTTTTTTACTAAAATAAGTTATTTTATAACCTATTAACACATACATAAAATATGTTCAAAAATAAATTACGATTCAAAAAAAATGTCAAAATTTAAGACGTTACGGACTTCATATGACTTTTTTTCATAAAATGACCTAGGAAATCATACTCTGAAATATTAGCGCGTTATTAACACCCTGTAGTGGTTGCGTGCATAATGTATGTTCACGCGTTTTTCTAATCTAACTATTTTAATTTAAATAGTTTAAAATAGAATTATAATTACAACTTACCTGTTGTTTCTTAGATTATTATTTTAAAAAACATTATTGTGTTGATTCCCCTTTTAGTAGAATAATTAGGAGTCGATAAGTAGTTACTCCGGGTGATATCCATTCCAAATCTTTACAACGGAAATGTCAACGCCTAAAAATGTCAAATTACAAATTACTGTTTATTTTCACTTTTTGAGGGTCGTAGTTACAAAATCAACCGTGCAGTAACACAGGTTTTACCATACTTGCGTGATACAATCCGTCGCCTTCGGCCCGTTATGTTCTATAAATATCACGCAAAATCCGATATTATATAGGGTGTCCCATATCTTATGGGCTATAGAGCAACTGGAGATACTAAATATCAAACTAGACCGATTAAGGCATGCAGGGTGTTATGGAAATGACGTATTATATTTAAATAGGTGACCCTTTAGGTGTAAACACCCTTACTCACAGGTCAGTCCACGCTACTGTACAATATTTCACACAGAGCCAATGGCAATGTTGCCAAAGTTAATGTAAAACTGAAATTCCATATAAAATTATAAAAATAAATTATTTTCTACCTACTTGTATTTATCCTTATACCTAAAGAGCGAGGAAATCCAGGCACAAACCCAATCAGTTTTTTTTCTTTTTCATGGGAACACTCCTGGAAACACTTTATGTACACACAGTAATAGTGAAACAGAACCGATAGTTAGCTTTTGAAAATACAATAATACAGATTATACTACAGATTATTAGATTTTACTACACGCGAGAAATTTGACGTCCAGAAGAAACACGTAAAAAAAAACAATATTCAAAGATTATTTATGTACCGGCCAGAATTCCTTGATTGCTTACATGTATCGCAGTGCTACACATGTGTTTTTCTGGTTGACGTCAGGTCACTTTTACCGCTGAATGAATTGAAAGCGCCATTTATGGCTATTTTTCTTCAATTTGTCTTTATCTCAGGAATTGTCGGTTTAAATATAATACGTCATTTCCATAACACCCTGTATAAGTTTTTTCGAAATGTTTCTCGTTGTATAAATACAGGGTGTTGAAAGTGAACGTTTATTTGCGATAATTAGCCATAATTTGAAAACGGTTCAATCTATCGGATTGAAAGTTAGCTGTATGATGTTTTAATGAGTAAGAAATAAGAATTTGTAGATTAGAAATTTTTAGCTTTACGTTAGAGTACACTGGGTTTAATAAATCTATGATTTTTTTTTACCTGTTATTAAGTATTTTTAATCCATGATTCTCAAAGAAGAGCAATTTCTAAACTAAACAGGTATACTTGGTCGATCTTAAATCTCTAACCGTTTACGAGATATTTCAAGTTTCACTTTAATTTTTTTGGTGCATTGTGATGTTTAAATCGAAATATCTCGAAAACGGTTAGAGCCATTAAGATCGAATTAAGTTTACTACTTTAGTCTAGAAATTGACCTCCTTTGAGATCCCTGGATTATAAATACTTAATAACAGGTAAGAAAAAAATCATAGATTTATTAAACCTATTGTATGTAACTAGCGCCCTCTAATGTGAAACTTAAAAATTTCTACAAATTCTCATTTCTTACTCATAAACACATCATACCGCCAAATTTTAATCCGATATATTGAACCGTTTTCAAATTATGTCTTACTTTCCAAAATATCCTTTCCCGTTCAACACCCTGTATTTCTAGAACGAAAAACATTTCGAAAAATCTTATATGACTTAATCGCTCTAGTTTCTTATTTTGTATCTCCAGTTGTTCCATGGCTCATATGTTATGGGACACCCTGTATAATACAAAATTGAACTAGTTTAATTTGCTGTTTGTTAGTAATATAATTTTGCCACACTTGAATGGAAAACTGCCCCATAATGCGCCGACCGAGACCTCCCCCCATCTCGGCGCCCTGTGGAAATTTGGGGAAGGGAGATTCCGAACCCCCCACTGCCGGATTTTCCTGATGCTGAAAAACACACCCCGCAAACTCAGTTGTTTACTCCTTGTGAATGGGGTAACATCATACTGTGTCACATACTTTTAAAAAATCGTCTCTCTCGGGGGTGACAGACCTATAGAGTTCAGTTCTGTGACAAGTGAGAAGGTGTGTATTATTTTAAAATGGGCTAATGCCGCTCTTTTTAGACAAACATCAGTGTTAAAGCTTGTCGTAGTTGCTTTTAAATGTGCTTTAATAATAAGATGGTTCAAAGCAAGTATTAGTGCTGCAATACAATAAAATGTACGTACTCGTTGCCTTAAAATAAGCTTCTATTCTAATAATTTTATATACATAAGTAGTTTTTAGGATAATAGTTGCATTTCCTCAGGTTCTTTTAATGAAGGCCATTATTTAGGCTTTTAACATTTTTCACGTTAATTGAAGCAATAATAATATAATTACTTTTTTGTTTTTGCTCACCGTTTTTCAAATTGAGGGGCGTTTTTCCAGAACTCGACATCTACAAAAAAAAATTTTTGACAGGAAAAGCATTTAATTATTTAAGGACCTTTGATGGTATAAATTCTGTAAAAATTAAATATATCAATGTTATTTTTGTATATTCGAATAATGTCCCAGAAATTTAGGTACTTTCAACAACTCTTTGTATAAAAAAAATAAAATCATATATAACAAATTTTTGCAAAACTTGATAACTACGGTAGTTGGCAAGTTTTGAAAAAATATACATTTCTATAATATACAAACCAATATTTAAACTGCCAATATGTTTAGTTAATTAAGAATAAGCGGAATTAATATTCATTAATATAACTTCCGACTTCCGATAATGGATGAAAACGATCAATGAAACAAACACTTTTTTTAAATTTTAGGTAGATTAAATGAATGAATGAAAGTATGAATAAATGAAGCAGTTGTGGCTAACATTTTACAACAAAAATGCATAACTATTCACGCCCAGATTCTTCGTCAGGATATTCGGATTGAATGTTATCCTTATCTCGAGTTTGACAGTTTTCAAATATACTTCGGTAAAAAGTTTGTGCTTCTTCCGAAGAAGCATCAAAGTATTCCATTAATTTTTTTAACATCTTGGGCATTCTTTTCACTCGCGTGATTTTTTAATGGAAGTTTTTCAGTTTTGTCTAGAAGGGACACGCTTAATTTTTTAAGGACTTGGTTTTTTTTTTCTCCTCGCTCTCCGACCACCATCCACTTTTCGAACCGCGGTTTCATAATCACCCATATTTATACAAACAAATACCGCACAAACCTAAACTCGTTAGCGACAGGATGCAGGTCAGCCAGCTAAGGTCAGAAAATAATGAAGTAAAAATAAAATAAAATTATTAAATTAAAATTTTTGGTCTGGATTTTTTCATATTATGAAACGACACTGAACGTAGTTGACAAGTTTTGCAAAACCGCACGGTGAGTAGTTGTAGAGTTTTGTAAAAGTTCCTATATTTCGCCATTAAATTACTAGGGCAGATGTTCAGTTTTGTTAAGTTTTCTTAACATTTTTCGATGTACCGCTAAATGTACTATAGAAATCGATTAAAAAGTCAATTTGGGACAAATTGTAGATGTCTAGTTTTGTAAAAACGCCCCTCAATTATAGTTAGTACATTTTTGGTTTGTTCGGTGACTTTAAAATGAAATTCAAGTACATACAGTTTTTTGAACTAAACCATTGTCACAACTACTCATTAGAGGTAAAAAAAGCATATAGATAAAATAGAAAGGAACAACATTCCTGAAAGTGTTAGTGACAAATTTCTTATTTTATGTTAGTATTAATTATGTATAACAATGAAAAAATATATGAAAGAGCAGACCTTGTCAAGTCTGACTCGCACTAATTTTGGTAACATTTTATTTTTTTGCTTGATGTTGAGTTTTGAACTGATTTAGTTGTACCATTTAGTAGGTAGGTTACACATTAAATATAATAAAAGGAGAGGTATGCATATTTAGTATTATTTACATTTTCGGGGACTTGGTTTGATTATTATAGTTTTACCGCCGGTGGTCAATTGCATCCCGGTTAGCTCGGGTCATTTTTTGCTGTCCGAATTACATTCGCCTAACATCCGAATTGCATCCCAGGAACGAATTTTAGTTTAGGTATACATTTACCATAATGAACAACAATGTTACCAAGTGTATACTTTTAAAAAAGGTTGGTAATACAGGGTGTCCGCTAATTAATGGGACATGGAACAACCACAGACTCCTTACGTAAAAATATTAGGATTTCATTATTATACTTAGCTATATCGGAAAGTTGATATTATCTGCGATACATGGTGTTAAAGTTAAAATTTTATTTTTGTTTTTCTCTAATAACTTTGACAGAAACCAACGGTTTTTTACAAAATTTGGCAATTATGGTTTTTTCAGGACGAGAAATATATTTTTTGATGAAATTTTAATATACACTGTAGGGGGCGCTGTCTGCGGCATATTTTGCACATTTATAGGTCATAACCTTCTTGTGCCTCGGTGTATTTAAGTTTTTAATGAAAATAATACTTTTCTCATATATATTACGTAAAAAAAGGTATACCAATTTCAGGTCTGGGTCTTAATAACAAGCTAATATTTAAGGAGGTTATTGTTGGGTCCATTTTCAGAAAATAACTTCATATGAACATATGTTCTGAACGTCTTAACTTTTGAAATACATTGTGTTAAAGAGACTTTTTATCCGTCAAGAGGCATTGATATTCTTGAAGAAAAGAATGCCACTTCTTTTTATTTAAATAAAAATTATTTTTGAAATTCTCATTCCTTGTTGAGCAAATGTCGTCTGTTGATTTTTTGTCGTTTGACGTACAGTTTCCGTGTAAAAAAATGAAATATGTTCTTTTGCGCAGTTATGAAGTTATGCATTAACAAAGATTAAAAAAGATCTAGTAGGTAAGAAGCAGATTCTGTTTTGTAAACATAAACAGCTGTCTACCTAGTCTAAGTTGTCACGTATTTAAGTCATTAACCTTAACAAATTATTATAAAAACAGGAAAATCTTTAACACCCTCTTCTCAAGAGTTTTTAGAGCATTTGTTCATATGAAGTTTTTTTCTGAAAATGGACCCAAGAATAACCTCATTAAATATTAGCATGTTATTAAGAAACCCCTGTATATATAGATATATAACTTAAAATTAATAATCACGTTAAAACGTTAAAATTATCAGCATATAAATTGTACCTAAAATTGGATTCACAAATCTTACATAAACACCATTTTTATTGTCGAAAGGAAACTGAAGGAGTTGGAAAATAATAAAATAGATAAATTTACATTTGTAAAAGCGGGTTTACATAGATTTAAGACTCATGGATATTAAATATATAAATTATCGTTAGTGGATTCAACCGCATTGCTAATAACATTTATTTGTATATTATTACTAAATTTAATAATTTTTACAACCTACATATATGTACCGGGTGTCCCACTAAGAATGGCTCTCGGCCATATCTCTGAAAGTGTTAGTCGTATGGCTCGCGGAAAACTTTTTTAATAGGAAAAGTGATCATAAGAAATTGCTGGAAATTATTTTCAAGTTTCTCAGTCGAGCGCTAGAGGGCGCAACCGTAACGGTAAATCCTTAAAGCTCAGTTTTTCAAAAGTTACCGCCTTAAGGTATGTTGAAAATAGCATTTATAGCAAATTTACTTGTGACATATTTTTGTCACTTTTAAAATAAAGTGGTGGGGGAAGGTTCAACATTATTTTAAATAAATGCCTACAACTCCGGGTTGGCTAAACAGAATTTAGTGAACTTTGTTTTGTTAAAAAGAGGTTCCCTTACTCTATACTTTACTCTATAAACTATGACAATATGACTTTTAAAGTAGGCGCTAGAGGGAGCTATTTTACAACTTAACAAACATTGCGCATTTTTTCAAAAATTTTAAATACAGCAGTATGTTTAATTTCAGTTCATCACAAAGATTAATAAAAGCCTAAAAAACTGGCGGAAACCACAACTTGATATCTTTATTCAAACCGGAGATATTAACAAGAACAAAAATAAACACGGAAAGTTTCAACGGTACGGTCAAAGCCTGATGGAGCACAACATGGTAGGGATGTAGCCTAAAGAAAAACAAAATACCCATTATTTTGACTTGAGAGCTACTAGTATAAGCTATATTGGCATTTTTCTAAATTATTTGAAAGTTAATACCTAGTTATTACTTACTTTTCTTCTAGTAAAATCCTATTCACAGTAGTGCGAGTAACTCCCAATTCTCGGACAATTCCCCTAATACTAATTTGTCGATTAAGTTCCACATATGCCAAAACGTTAATTATGTTCTCTTCGGTTCGACCTCGACTTCGTCTGCGATATATAGGGCGAAGAATACTTCCCGTAGTACGAAAACGTTGGGCTAAACGATTAAACATTCTACTGTCATATCGTCGCCTTTGGGGGTATCGCATTGCATAAACCCTTGCAGCAATACTTGAATTGCTTCAAGTAAAATAGGCATTTTCAAAAATTAATACAACGGCACAACAATAAATACAACGGCACAATACTTTGGACACGATGAAAATTTTGACGTAATAAAAACCTTGACGTGAAAGCACCTATTTTAAATTATATTTTGTTTTTCCAAGGCCTATTTGACTTTTGAAAAAACCTGTACCGTTGAAACTTAAATATAATCATATTTTTCCGTGTTTATATTTGTTCTTGTTAATATCTCCGGTTTGAAAAAAGATATCAAGTTGTGGTTTTCGCCAGTTTTTTAAACTTTTATTAATCTTTGTGATGAAGTAAAATTAAATATACTGTTGTATTTAAAATTTTTGAAAAAATGCGCAATGTTTGTTAAGTTGTAAAATAGCTCCCTCTAGCGCCTAGTTTAAAAGTCATATTGTCATAGTTTATACAGTAAAGTATAGGGTAGGGGAACCTCTTTTTAACAAAATAAAGTTCACTAAATTCTGTTTAGCCACCCCGGAGTTGTAGGCATTTATTTAAAACAATGTTCAACCTTCCCCCACCACTTTATTTTAAAAGTGACAAAAATATGTCATAAGTAAATTTTCTTCATAAAATCTTAAAGTATACGAAAATGCTATTTTCAATATACCTTAACGCGGCAACTTTTGAAAAAACTGAGCTTTACGGATTTACCGTTACGGTTGCGCCCTCTAGCGCTCGACTGAGAAACTTGAAAATAATTTCCAGCAATTTCTTATGATCACTTTTCCTATTAAAAAAATTTTCCGCGAGCCATACGACTAACACTTTCAGAGATATGGCCGAGAGCCATTCTTAGTGGGACACCCGGTACATAGTTTAATTATTACAAATGAACAAGAAATTTAGAAATAGGATGCAACGTTACAGCAAAATTTGCATGTCTTCGACTCAAAGGAGGTGACTTTCAGAGTTGGATGCTTGCCGAATACAATACCTTTTTCAGGATAGATATAAGTGATTATTTTGGGATGCAATTATGTCCCTGCCGGTTTACAATGGTGATTAAAGAAAGGGTTTGGGAATTCCTTATATTGACTTATTTGGTGCTCTAACAATGTTTATTTTTATGATGGTAAAAAGTTGCATTTAGTTTAAGGATTAGAATATTATTATAAATATTTCTAATGAATTAATCGTATTATTATTCTCTTTAATGTGAATCAAAGTGACCGAAATCCAAGACGTACTAACTATAATAATAATATAGGTATTTCTTGAGGAAGAAGTTACAGAGAACCATTGGTTGAGAAGAGAGTTAAAAATCATATTTCTAAACCGAACTTTGATATACAGTGTGTCCCGGAAACCCTCAACAAAAGAAAATTTTAAAAACTTTTTGACATTAGGGAAAAGCGTCTTCTGCATAAAGGAAATCCTGCTTATTGAGAAAATAACACATAATGTAAAAATGTAAAAATATATAAATTTGACTTCCACATCAGATTTTGCTTCAATAAAGACCAAAAATGTCGCAATTAGATGGGACCATGTGGTTTTTGCTAACTGTAAAATTTTACATTTTCTCCACAAACTGTCGAAAAATTGCATTTATTGATCGAATGTTAAAACATTTAATTTTGAAAAGTTGTTTGTATTTTAATTTTATGCCCACATACTAAATGATAATTTTTGTTTTCTATCTATTTTCATTCATAACGGAGTTTGGTCGGGTTTGTTGAACTCCTTAAGGTAATATGAGATAAAATAAAGACTTAATTATAAACATCGACGGGATTATTCTAATATGTCCATTTTTTTAAACGAATTTATTGTTTAAAAAATAATACTGACTCTTCTTGGTTAAATCTTTGCAATCGTGAGGAGACTTTTTGGTATAAGGAATGAATTTAAATAATGAGTATTGTATAAATGAATAGATTTATTAAGCCGCTAGGGTGGACCGATTTGAATAAAAATAGATATTGGCCAAAAATAGATAGGAAACTTAAATTATCATAAGTGATTCACCGTATTTGCATTTTGGCATATTATAATTACAATGAGAACACCTTTTCCAAATATATTTTTTTTAAATTCGGTCATAAAATTATATTTTTCGACATTTTCTGAAGGTAATTTCAAATTTGACTGTTATCAAAAGCCGCATGGCCCCATTTAATTATGTAATGGAAAAAGAGCGCAGGTTTCGCAGTAAATGGTTTTTTTCACTGGAGGAACCATTTGGTCTTTATTAAAGTAAAAACTTTCAATACAGACTTTCAATACGAGCACTTTTCACTTATTGACAATCCTTCATTATGTTATTGAACTTTGCAATTAAAATTTAATATAGTTTTGAATCTAAGGCATTTTTTTTCTCGTATTACTCATATGTTAAGATGTTTTCTGGACACACTGTATAGCTTTACAACATTAATGAATTAATTGCGGCACACTTTGAAGCCATGTATTTGTATTAAAATTTTAATGATTCATATTTGTGAAAAAATACATTAAAGTTGGAATCAAATATGGAAAAAATGTATTATTCGATTTAGGTAAAATTCACTTCACCATAAGTTCTTGTTCCAATAAAGTCAACAAATGAATGGCATTTGTTAACTATCAAATTTGACATTTGCTTCACAAAATGTCGATAAATGTCATTTATTAATCGAATTCAAAAAAATTAATTTGAAAAAGTTGTTTGTATTATAATTTTATGCCCACATGCCAAATTTGTATCACTTGACAGTTAACAAAAGCCGCAAGGTTCCATTTAATTATGTAATTTTTGGTATTTATTGAAGCAAGAACAATGGTAAATTTAAATTTTATCTAAATCGACATGGTGATACTGTATATTCCGCAATATCAAATTTTAACGATAAAATTGCATACCTAAATTATTTATCATAAAAATATATATACTAAAATAGTAAAATATGTAGAGCAATTTTGTAATAATTAAAATCAATCATTGGAAACAATAAGTTTTAGCAGGGACTTTCAAATATTCCGGTATGAATCATGTTACGTAAATAATATCAACCGTAAAATTAGATCAAGCAGGAGCACAATATAATGTTACATTTTTAAAGAAATTTTTCGAAATACCAAAAGTATGCAAATAATATGCAATGCAATCCGAATTTCATTCATTATACAGGTTCCTGCAATAGTCAGGTTTACATAGGTCCTATACGAATTAAGTTAGGAATGTCATTCATATGCTAATTTATACTGTGGCATAGGGTGAATTTCAAGAAAATATTTTTCCATATACACGGTGGCCAAAAAGTGTGATAACATAAAGTTGTATTTTATTAAATTAGACACCCAGTATTTTATTACATATTTAGATTCGTATTACTGTCGTCTATAATTGCCTAAAGTATTATTTCATTTGCTTGGGTAGGTAAAGAACAATAAATTAGGAACTGAAAAAAAGTTTTGTAGTCCTGGAGGAAAGAAAAATCAAAAAAATATTCTCAAACTATTTTTTTTAACACGGGATTACGTGAGCTTTATTACAAAACTCATGGTACTATGAATCTAATAGTGTTTATCTATTTTATACAGAGTGTTCATAATAAGGTTCCAAAAACGACACATTTCAAAATCATTTTTCTCAAGATATTCAAATGGAACACACTATATATTATTTGGCTATTAGATGTAGAATTCATAAACATTTTTGTTATAATACAAACATAATTATGTTAATTCCAGCCGTCTTCGAGATAATTCTAAATTTCTAAAATTATCTTGTTTAAATAACATAGGCATATTGACTAAAGATTGTAAACTACAGTAAATGTTCAAAATGTCTTCCGATTTGATCAGGCTAGGCAAAGCAAAGGGTCACGTTTTCGTCGGATATCGAAACTAATTAGTATAATCGTGTAATTTTTATAAGATCGCCTCAATCTCGCCTACCTATAAAGTTGTTAAATTTTCTTCGTGGAAAAAGTTCCTTATTGTAAGTGACGCCTTAGCAATTATTCTTCATTGTGATTGTTCTAGTGAGCGAATCTATTTTAAAAAATTAAAAAATTTGTATTCAAAACGCCGCCGGCAGCGTACTCGAGGATTAGCATAATCTACATTTTGTATTTTTTCTATTAACGAGAGAGATTAGCGTTTGTATAGTCTTTAGCTAGAACAGCAAGGATTTTGAATACATTTTTTCTATTGTTCTAAAACCATAATATCGTTAAAACGTATTCACCGTTTATAATCTTCTGGTCTATCGCTGCCTACACAAAAATCAGTTATTGGCTAGGCAGAGTTTTTTTTAAATGGTGGGTATATGGATGATTATGATTATCAATATAAAACCACAACCATATTTTATATTAAACATTAAATAATACTGATACAAATAACTAATCTTTGTTTGCAAATTTATAAATATTCATGGCTGGGAAAAATACAAATTGCATCAGGTAAATGCTAGATAGGTTTTGACATGTTTTTAGACATCTTTTAATTTTTGAAATGGGAATGCCCGGCAGTGATACCATATTAAAAATAAACCTTCGCTAACTCGTTTTAAACTTTTTTTTAGTTTTTATTTTGCAAATAAAATTGGGATAATATTAAATCCACGTTTCGTAAGGCTAATTATCACACTCGTTCACAATTTGCACTCGTGTGACAATCAGAGCTTTATGATACTAGTATAATAATATAATATTGTTATTATCCGCGGAAATAAAAAAACTTAAGGCAGAAAAGTCGGTTGTACGCCGTTTTATCAATTAAATAGAAGGTCTTATTTTTTTCTCTTCTTTCTCTTTTTTATTCAGCGTAATTCAAGGTCACCATCGCTCTAACGCGCTTTCGGACTATTAGAAGGCCATCTTCAGGGATAAGACTCTACAAAAAATTGTAAGTTAACAAAGATATTCAAAAATGGTAAAAATTGTCACGATTGTTGGCAATAAACAAATAAAAATTAAACAATTAAAATTAAATGGGTATACCGTCAAAACGGAGAACCATGGAGATCGAGGACGGTCACGATCGGATGCTGGATAGAGAAGGATGGAGACGTGTGGTTGAGTCGGCAAAAATCCACCCAGGGTTGTAAAGCCACTGATGATGATGATGATACCGTCAAAACTATACTCAGGCACCAAGAAACGTATGGACGTATGTAAATGTACTCTCAACAGTATGCATGTTTCATGGTGTCTGGGTGTAGTTTTGACTAGTGAGTATAATACTCATTTAATTTTAATTGTTTAATTTTTATTTGTTTATTGCCAACAATCGTAACAATTTTTACCATTTTTGAATATCTTTGTTAATTTTTACTATTTCTTGTAGAGCCTCAACCCTGACGATGGACTGTTAATAGGCCGAAAGCGCTATGCGATGGTGACATTAAATTACGCTGAATACAACTTAGACGTTTCTTATTTAATTAAAAAAATTGGATTTTAGACGAATTGGAAGCTATTAGAATATATTAATTAAAAATGTAGTGGCAACAGTGCCACTTGGGTTGGGGCACATAGCTGGATACTGTAGCTATATTGAGTGAGGTACCAGTTGTATTCATTGAAAATGGGGACAAGTCTTATGACTAGTTTTGCCATATTTGCGTAAATCAGGCCTTTCTAATTGATTTATTGTCTTTAAGGTTATGAGCAATAAGCATTGGCGTCGCTAAATAAAATAAAATAATCTAATTAAATGTATAAAAATGTTTCTGTAATAACACATATTTTTTACTCAACATAGTATAAGTAATAGCGGTTTACCCGAATTAATTACCTATATTTGGATTGAAAACCCTTTTCGTCAGTGAATACTGCCGCATTCCACTGACAGTCGCGGAATATATATTCAAGGTGAAAACTGTCCGAGACTGTCTACGTTCAACTGTGAGCATTAATTTTTTTACGAAGCTACCCTGTTGTTTAGCTCCGATTCTTTTTGAGTCGGAAATGCGGGCCTGACCAGTGCCAGTTTTTCTTTGCAGAGGCCCCTCTTGCCCCCAAAGTTGCTTAACTGTTAAAATTGTGTTCCTACCATTTCAGTATAAAAGTGCTAGTGCCCGTATTGACCACCCATCTTCAATTCTGGCTAATATTTTAACTTTTTCAAGTTCTGTTAAATGGCGCGGCATTTTGTGAATTCTGACAGTGACAGCGTTGTCAACCCTAAACTTTTGAAGAAGTCAAAATCAATGAAGACCGATTTACATTATAACAAATTTAGTGTATCTACCCATTTTCAATGAATACAATGGTAATGCTGCTAGCTTGGAGGATTTGATACATAATTTTTAATGTATTAATTAATGATTCACAACAAATATTTGGGAAATCAGCTTCCGACATAAGACGAGTTTTTGCATAAAATTTCTTTTCTACAACTAAAGATGTTTTTTAAATATTAGGATACTTTTTCAATGAAAATACAATAAGAACAATAACAATACTCTCTCTTATTTTCGTTTTTTAAATTTATAGAAATTATGTGAATTATATGACAATTATATATATGGCCTGAACCGCTTATTTAATTTCCCAAAAATTACACTACCCCAATTAATTATCGAATATTAAAGTATACACGTCCAAATTAATAAGTTGTCATTTCGCTAATTATGAACTAATTTTAATAATGTAAAACATATTCTAGAGTTTATGACAGAGTAGTTTACGTAATGATACATCTAATTGTACGGGGTTTGTTCGTATATCTATCTATCGTATATATCTGACATATAAATTGAATTTAATTTATTTTTTAAACTAAATCAATTAGAAATATCTCTGTGTTAGATACTGGCCCAAAAGTATCGCCGCCATGCTACTCGAGGTAACAAATACATTCCATTTCTTATAATTAAAAGATTGAATGGTTGTTCATGAAACATTTTTCGACAATATAACGTATTTAGAAGAAATGGTAATTTTTTTGTTACCTCGAGTTTATTCGGGTTTGTTCGGCTTGCTCGACAGATAATCTTTACAGTCGTCCGGGAATGTTCAGCTTTTCTTACTAGGTATAAAATGAACAGGGTCTCCCATTTTCGACACTTTTATAAGGTATCTCCGTAATTGTTAGTGCTATAAAAAAAGTAATATAGGTGTCATGTGCTCCTTTTGGGAACAAACCCGAACAAACTTAAAATGGTAATCAAAATTTGAAAATTTTTGCTCGCTTAGGAGATACGGGGGAAAATCAAAAAATTGACAATTTCAAAATTACCGTATATTTTCTTAGTTAAAAGAGATACGGGAAAATGTTTTATACAGAAGTTTCTTTATAATGATTGTTCAATAATCTACCGTTTTCAGAATAGGCATACGGGGTCAGATAAAAAAGTTATCGGACCTAACCTCATTTTTTTAAAAGGAACACCCTGTATATTTTAATCTAAAAAGATACTATTTGAAATTCTCTCACACCATGGATGATATTGGTTTCCTAGGCGATTTATTTAAACTTAATTACTTTGAAACGAAATAAAATATTCAGATTAAGGTAAAAAATAACTGGAATCATAGCAAATGTTCGGAATATGCCCTTAAATGGTTACCGTCTTTCCGGATAGCGAACAAAATATACATTTTGCGCCATTTCTTCGTTTTTTCCACTTTCAATATAAACTGATATCATATCAAATTTTCAAAATGTTGATAGGTCATTTTCGCAAATGAATATGTAAAAATGAAATTGACGTTAAATGATAATAGTCAACAAAGTTGTTTCTAGGATATTAGCTTTTGTTTCATGGTCGAAAGTGGTGTGTTATATATTTCAAGGGAGAATTTAAAATACAATATTTTTAGATTAAAACAGGATGTTCCATTTAAAAAAAATGAGGTTAGGTCCGATAACTTTTTTACCTGACCCCGTATACTTATTCTGAAAACGGCAAATTATTCAACAATCAATATAAAGAAACTTCTCTATAAAACATTTTTCTATATCCCTTTAACTAAGAAAATATAGGGTCATTTTGAAATTGTCAATTTTTTTATTTTCCCCCGGATCTCTTGCGAGCGAAAATTTTCAAATTTTGATTTTACCATTTTAAGTTTGACCCAAAAAGAGCACATGACACCTACATTACTTTTTTTATAGCACTAACCATTACCGAGATACCCTATAAATATGTCGAAAACGGGACAACCTGTACTATTTTGTGGAAACGAAAAATGAAGTCTTGTAGAAATACTATCTGATTTCCTCCTTGGTAGGGAGACGTATTTCTCGTGTTCCTCGTTTTATTCAAAAATCATGAGGTCGAAATCAGTTTAACTTTAATATGTTAATTAATTATCCATTTCGAATGGATGTACTAATAATATTAATGCTCTAATTAGAAGCACTGTAAAGTTCGAATAACTATAAATAACTTTAACAAATATCTTGCATTATCTACTACAGCAATTAATATAAACAATTTGTCGTAAATAATGCTTTAGGAATCATCAACTCATTAGTCAGTAGACGAAGGAAAAGAAAATAGGTAGTTTTTATTACTAATGACTAGTGTTGTGATCGCTCGAGCGAAAAACCGCTTGATTACTCGATTATTGAAATAACCGACATCGCTCGATTCGTAAAAAATCCGCTCGAGTTATCTATTCAGGCGCAAACCGTCGCTCGTCACTTATTATCTTTCACTCGATACCAGCGCTTCGCTTGACGCCGACGGAAATGTACCGCTGTAGTGTGATCGAGTTAAAAAACTGCTCGTATATTCGAACAGTTTTTCGCTCGATAGGAAATACTCTAGTTATAAATTCAGGCGAAAACCGGAAAAATATCGCTTGTCACTTGATACACGACCTTCGTGTTTGACGCTGAGCAGGTAACACGACATACGTCTTTCTTAAAGGCACATAAATGAGAAAGTGCATGTAAAAAACTATGCCAAATCCCTTAGCGGAGACATTGCGACATGGGTTTTGTAAAGTTTTGTTTTAACTGGCTAGCCAGCAGCATAGTTTAGGTATCTGATTGTAAAATTAAAGGATATAGTTTTAAAATTTTTATTTACTATAAACTCGAGAAAACTTCTTAAAAATAACATAATAATACGAATTGTTAATGAAAAATAACAAAACGAACAAAATGGTTAATAAAATATATAGAAAAATTCGTTGGTAATTTTATAGTAAACATTTTTAAATCTATACAGGAACTTTTTATTATTAAACTCAAGAAGACTTAAAAATAACATACATTATAGAAAATGTTAATGGAAAATAAGAAAACGAGCAAAATAGTTAACAAAACATAGGTATCGACAAATTTTTTGGTAACCAAAATAAACATTCTTAAATTTAAACAGGAACTTTTCAGTGACTATAGACATGAATTTTTAAAAATAATTACCTATTTTCTTATTTTGCCAGTCGCGTAACTTAGCCTACATTTTTGAAGGACACACAGTGGCCACCTGATAATTTAAAGTGAAAGAATTTGACAACCATTTTAAATATCTACTTATATTATGCTCGTAGATTGAGAAAGATGTGAAGAAAAATAACTCTTGGTAATACTTTTTGTTTTAAAAAAGCATAAGAATAAACCCGAACAATAAATACATATTTGGGTGATATTTGCAGTTTTCTTTGTTCGGTATCGAGACACGTGGTAAAAATTCATTATTCACAAATAAATAAATTTCTGGAATATTTTTGGTGGCTACTACAATTGTGCAAACCCGTAATTACGTGCCTGATACGGTCGAGTAGTCGGTGGCGTCATCGCTTGGTGAATTGCAATTTCAAGCGATTCACTCGAGCGATTGACTCGATTATTAAAATCGCTCGAGTATCAAGTACTCGATTATTAAAATCATCGGTTCTTTCCCAACACTACTAATGACTGTAAAAGAAAACTTTTCACATTAATTTGAGTGTGAAAAGTTTCACTTGAAAGCACTAAATGCGAAACGTAATTGATTTTTCGCACTACTGCGAAAATAAGATATTGTTTTTAGTAGCAAGCAAAGTAATAATTAGAATAAAGATCCACGTCGATTTTATTAAATTTTTCAACAATTCCTTTATTGAACAATACAAAACTTTTTAAATTTTATTTTTATATTAATAAAAACTTTGAAAATCAATTTTTGTTGGAAATATTAATATATTTCCAGGAAGATGCTCTACCCTTTTTTTATTGAACACTTTTTCAAAGCGAATGAAGGCTGCTTCATATTGACCTTCTGTTCAACGCGAGAATTGCAGACTCTTCTATATTGTTTGCCCGGTGGTATTTGAGCGTTTCTATATGTAAAATGTATAGAAACCATGCTGGAAAACGTCTTACCATCGCGCGTCTAAACAGTAATTTATTAAGTGGAAATAAATAAGTACAGGATGTCCCATTTTCGACCCTTTTATATTTTATCTCCGTAATTGTTAGTGCTATCAAAAAAGTGTAGGTGTCATGTGCTCTATTTGAGTCAAACTTAAAATAGTAAAATCAACACTTGAAAATTTTTGCTCGCTAAGAGATACGGGGGAAAATTAAAAAATTGACAATTTGAAAATTACCCTATATTTTCTTAGTTAAAAGAAATACAGAAAAATGTTTTATACAGAAGTTTCTTTATATTAATTGCTGAATAATCTGCCGTTTTCAGAATAAGAATACGGGGTCAGGTAAAAAGTTATCGGACCTAACCTCCTTTTTTTAAATGGAACACCCTGTATTTTTTAATCTAAAAATATACTATTTTAAATTTTCCTTTCACATATATAACATATCTTGGATTGTATTGGTTTCCTAGCTGATTTATTATACTTTATTACTTTAGTAGTAGACCAAGAAACCAAAGCTAATATCCTAGAAACAACTATGTTGACTATTAACATTTACCGTCAATTTCATTTTTACATATTCATTTGCGAAAATGACCTATCAACATTTTGAAAAATTTGATATGATATGAGTTTATATTGAAAGTGGAAAAAAAAGAAGAAATGGCTCAATATGTATATTTTGTTCGCTATCCGGAAAGACGGTAACCATTTAAGGGCATATTCCGAACATTTGCTATGATTCCAGTTATTTTTTACCTTAATCTGAATCTTTTATTTCGTTTCAAAGTAATAAAGTTTAAATAAATCGCCTAGGAAACCAATATCATCCATGGTGTCTTATGTATTTGAAAGAAGAATTTAAAATAGTATCTTTTTAGATTAAAATATACAGGGTGTTCAATTTAAAAAATTAGGTTAGGTCCGATAACTTTTTTCCTGGTCCCGTTTACTTATTCTGAAAATGGCCGATTATTCAACAATCAATATGAAGAACTTCTGTATAAATCATTTTTCTGTATCTCTTTTAACTAAGAAAATATAGGGTAATTTTGAAATTGTAAATTTTTTTAATTTTCCCGCGTATCTCTTAAGCGAACGAAAATGTTCAAATATTTGATTTTACCATGCGATTACCCTGCCCAATTAATATTAATTTGCAAACATTTTTTTTTCTTAAAGTGAGCTATGAGAAAAATAAATGAAATTAAGAGACCTCCATGTGTTATTTCTTTGTTGATTATTGTAAGATAGGTGTGTAAGAAAATGTTTCATACACACATCACAATTTTTTTTTAAATGCAGAAATGCGGGATATGTTGTATACAGAGACGATATTCGGAACTCTATCCAAATCGAAGACAATATCTTCAAAAATATTTACGGCCGATTAGGCGAAACAGGTATCTTTCGTCCTAAACAGGATTCCATAGGGCGCGGACCAGAATTTCTTCTTCTTGTTCTAGAGTTAAAGTCTTTGGAAATCTGTTTAAGGCGAAAGGTACCTGTTCCGCCTAATCGGTCGTAAATATTTTTAAAGATATTAAAATCAGCGTTGTCTTTGGTTTGGATAGAGTTCCGAATATCGTCTCTGGGCACTTCGGCCATTAACATTTTCCTGCGCGTATACACAAAACATATCCCGCATTTCTGCGTTTGAAAACAAATTGTGTCTCGGCATTGTTACTTAACTTACGATAAACTAAAAAAATGAAACATTTTCTCACAAAGCTATCTTACAATAATCAACACACAAATAACAACATGGAAGTTTCATAGCAACTGCATCTCTAAATTTAATTTGTTTTCTCATTGGTTACTTTAAGAATAAAATTGTGTTTGCAACTTAATAGTAATTGGGCAGGGTGCACTAAACAATTTAAATCCAAATTTCTACGAACTGGGCAACCTGAACTTAGTTTTTTACGTAATAAATATAAGAAAAGTATTAGTTTTATTAAAAACTTAAATACACTGAAGCACAAAAATTTGTGACCTAATAAATATTCGAAAAATGCCGCAAACAGCGCCCCACATTGTATATGATAATTTCACAAAAAAATCGTCTTAAAAGAACCAAAATTGCCAAATTTTGTAAAAAAATGTTGATTTCTCTCAAAGTTATTAGAGAGAAACAGAAATGAAGTTTCAATTTTAACACCCTGTATCTCATTTAGGATCAACTTTCGGATATATAGGTAAGTATAATTAAATTCTAATATTTTTACGTAAAGAGTCTGTGGTATTTCCATGTACCTACCATTAAACAGGGGACACCCGTATAAATAGTTATATTTTCAGGCCGAGTCTGCACTCATTTTTGCGGTTTGAAGATGTTGGGACCTACACTACAATGGGATTTATTAAAGAGTTCCTATTAATCGAAAAATTTTATTTACCCTCTGAGTATCATCATATTGATAGAGTTGATTCTAAACCTAAATCTACCACGACAAAAACGAATTGTAAT
The DNA here is from genome assembly GCA_963991005.1 of Barypeithes pellucidus. NCBI lineage: Eukaryota > Metazoa > Arthropoda > Insecta > Coleoptera > Curculionidae > Barypeithes > Barypeithes pellucidus. Next base: position 28,937,630 of record OZ022556.1, on the reverse strand, counting down.
TAAAAAAATTGACTAAATGCCGTTTTACCAGTATTATACAAAGTTCCATCTAACACCAAGTCACAGTTTAAGCTCCAATTAAGCAGATTCTTTATCATAATGTTGCTTAGACTGTCAGTTGAAGCAATTTACTTTTGGTCGCTCTAGTACCCTACTAAAATTAATTTTGTCAATAATTGAATAATAACTGACCTTTATAATAATTATTACTTTAGCGATAGCGCTCCATGATTTCTCGATTGAACATTATATTTTTCGAATGGCTTTAAAAGCAAAGCTTATTTTACAAACAAATTTACTATTTACTAAATCAAATAAATTAATAATTAGGCATTCGCAAATTCATCAATTACAAACAAATAACACAAGCTTTTAATTGGGAAAATAAACTGAAAAGTAATAAAGGTTATATCGAAATGCAGTAAAATTTTCAATTAAAATGCAATGAATGAAATTAAGCGAAAAACGGTAGAGGCTTTGAAAAGTTAATTAACCGGTAGATATATAACAGAAATTGACTCTATAGAGTTTTCTAAAGAAATTTAATAAATTATATAAAATTTTGTAAAATGGACATCGTTCAGCAAGTTACTTAAATAAATTTAAGCAATTCTTTCTTATTAAATATGACTGGTTAATGTCTGATGGTCTTAAAACTGAACTATCTTGTCAAGTACTTTTTCATTAGATATTAAATTAACATTTACTATTAAACTTAACTTAGTTATTTACGATTTGGGGTAATGACAGATTCTAGACCTAAAAACGCACCCAACAATAGCGTTAGTAGACCAATAATAAGCTAAATCCTAAAAACTAAAATTTATGTACTGTTAAACATATTATTTGTCACTATTGTTATATACCAGAGCGCCATGCAAAACCAAATAAAATTTAATAAATTATGAAATCTAATATACTATACACCTGCACCCTAAACTTATCCTAAAGAAATTGTTAAAGACTTTACATACCACAATGCGGCACAATCACTATCACTATGCTCACTGTATAAACAATGATTAACGTTATCCTTCACTCACGATGCTCACTGGTTCCCTGTCTCACCATGACTGACTTCGTTCAGTACTTACGTAACTCCTCGAAACAGTGTATTCGTCATCTTTGTTTATACTCGCTTATTATTTATTTGAAGTAGTATACTACCAAAGATATTGTAAACTACAGATCCCATGATCCATTCAGAAAATTCTTGGAAAGTGATACTGTGATTGAGTGAGAAATGTTATTGAAATTCAGTAATGGGTAGAAGAGACAACTTATATGTTTGTTGGCTGAATAGCAGAATAGAATTTTTATAATTTTGTGATATAAGGGATGTTTTTGAGAATTTTACATTTTGGGAGACCCCCATATTTAGGTTAATCTGTAACTTGTCAAAAGGAATAAAATGTTATTTTTGTAGTTTCTTACATAAAATCCTGTGACGTACTGAGAAAAAAATATTTGTAATGAATATTTTTTAATAAGAATTCAGTTTTTAACAAGCTTCTCAAAAATATATAATACTTTATTTTTCGTCTTGGTATTGGGCCCGAAACTTACGTTTTTTAAAAAATAAACAATTGTTTTGAGTAGGTAGGTCATGACGAATATTTAAGAAACAAACAAAAGAACACAGTCAGTAAAATATTCTAGGTTCTCTAAGTTGTTTTATAATATAATATAAGCCTTTTTATAGTATGTAATTGTATGAAATTTATATAATTTTTAAATTACTTGCAGATATCTCGAAAGACGACAGCAGATAAAATATTTTTTCCAATGATAACATCAAATTTAATTGGACAAGGTTATTTTTCTAAACTTTAGCCTAAAATCTACCATAAGGAAAATCGATGATAAAATAAATGTGCTTTTGCTTTAATGGAAACAAATCCTATTAAAACAATAAATAATAACTATGTCTGAAACATATCTAGGGCATAATGGAGAACCATTTGGGAAATATATAAAAAAAAGTGAAATATATTTTTTGACATTTTTTCGAAAAAAGTCAGGAAAAAATAAAAACCGAAACGCAAAATTTCTTGATTTTTGCAAATATTTTGAAAGCCACTGTATTTATTTTTAATTTTTTTACGGTATATTATTGGCCCCATTACGCAATTGTGTCCTAATCTAAACGACTTCATAGCTCTTACCGTTTCCGAACTCCCAATGGCGACGGCCGAATTTGTAACACCTTGTAATTTTATGTGAAAAAATGTTTCTCAAATTCATTAAGATGGGACATACGGAAGGTGTAGAATTTGGTGCTGCTCCTTTGGGTTTCAAGCTCTAATAGGGGAAAATAACACGTTTTCTTTGTAGTATGGCCGATGATGCTGTAAAATTTTGTAAAATGTCTGGAATTTAGAGTCATCTTCTGATCTCTTTCTCGGCAATAAATTATCTTTTACTACCATTTTTGTTCTTATGGTTATGAAGCTAATTTAACAAAAGTATGTCCTCTTCCTCACTTGACATCTTCACAGTGTAATCACCAAGGTCACACTACTAATAAAATAGAAGAAAATCTACTCATTTGTGGATTTTTAAAGGTGAGACTAATCGTCGCTGCAGTACAAATCCTACGCGTCTATGACAATAAGCTCCGTGAGCAGAATTTAAGGCGTAGACGAATCGTTGCAGCAAGACGAGTCTTTTATGCGTTTATGACGATAAGCTCCGTGTGCAGAAGTCCTAAATTTCAGACATTTTACAGTTTGATCGGCCATTCTACAAAGAAAACATGTTCTTCTCCGTCAAGCGTACTGAAAGCGACTGGCACCGCTGTACGACCGGCGCATTACAGCTTGACTGCTTTGACTAACCCGCATCGCTCACCCAAAGGAGCAGCACGAACCTATGACGATAAGCCCGTGTGCAGAAGGTCTACGTTGTATGATATCAAGATATATAAGTTGCATAAATAGTTAAAAAGACGTTATTACATTTATGATATACAGGGTGTTCCTTAATGACGTGCTACTATTTCAGGGTGTGATTCCTTAGGTCGTTTTATAAATAAAAGTTCATATGAACATATGTCTGTTGCATTTTTATTTTTTAAATGGTTATTTTTTAATATCTCCGAAGGTACTTTAGATATTATTTTCAATTTTGGTATGTGCTAATAGGATATGGAACCACAAATTATAGTTAGACAAGTTATTTAATTGTTCCGCCAGTGGCGTCCCTGCAAACATGTCATCTGATATTTTTTACAAAAAAGATGATACGCCACTGATATTTTGCATTGTGGATATATTTTCTGATTAGCCTGGTCAATTCTGCATGAAAACGGTCTCTTGAGTTTTTCTCATCAGGTGCACCGTTCTTGATTAAAACTACTAACTTCATATTGAAACTCATTATTATTAACATTGATAAAATAATTAATGATAAATTTTGTTTCATAAAAATTTTATTATATAACTTTTTGCATAAATTGTATAAATAGTTAAAAATACGTTATTATATTTTTGATATATACCTCTAGCTCATGTAAGTGTATACCTACAAAGAAGTTCGATGCCTAATTTTCCAGAAGTTTTAGACCAGAAGCATTTTCCTACACTTAAGTAACTTGGTTGGTCACGTGTATTCTTGGGTAATTAACACATATTAAGGGTTGTTATTGCTTGAGAATACACGTAGCTGACAAGTGACATCATCAACGAAGCATCGTGGGACAAACATGTAGACATATGTAGTGAATATCGTGAATAAATTAAGTTTAATTATTTAGGTAAATGTGATGACCGCATGTTTGTAATGTCTTAAAAAAATAAGTTTTATACATAAAAATAGATAAAAGTTATGGCCCTCTTTTCTCAAAGTTTAAATTTTCTTTTCGCTAAATATTAATTATAAGCAAAAAAAGTATTATATAAAAGTTATAGATCTATAAAAAATACATATAATATCATCAGAATGGTGGTTCGTCCATAGGAGCACGTGCACTCCCAAAAAACAGTTAAAAATAATATAATGTTAATTTATTTTCATTTAATATTATTTATCGTACCGTCAAACCAAACTTATACGTAGTAGCTCTCACCGTAGTGTGATCAGCGCGTCGGTTATTAGATTGATGACGAGGAATGGTCGCATATGCGCTCATGTAGACGAGGCGTAATGCAATTTCCCTTTACTATCAGGAGGAGGGGAATAGCAGGGATATCGCGATTTTGAATGGAAAATACCAACACTTTTAGAATGCGCCTTTGCCCGTTTGCACGTGTATATACAGGGTTGCCATCAGGAACTTTTCTTTCTTAATAAATTGGATTGAAATTTCGTAATAGATTAAGGTTCTTCGGAATACATTCTTTAAGATCAGCCATACTTATAATATTGTACTCAGCATAAAGTAAATGACCTGTTGTTTTTTGTAATTTTGTCTGTCGGGTCTTATCTGGTAAGGGGCCTGACTCAAAAGTGATTCAGTGCTTGACCTTTCTTATTTTTTAGAAGTCAACTGTTACATTTATAAATTTATCGATAGTTACAAAAACGTAATAGATTCGTAAGCGGCGTAATAACATAATAAATCATCCGAAACAAATCTATTATAAACGTAACGATACTAGGGACGTTGTGTATATATGCAGTAATTCGAGGTGCGTTTGTTTGTACCAATATTTTAATAAGTTATTTCGTTAAAATGAATAGTTTGATGGTGGAATTTAAAAAATAACTTTAGCTCTTTTGAGTTTAGAGCAAAATATTGAAATAAAAAAACTATTACTGATACATTTTCGACAAATAAAAACAGAAAAATGACCTTACACACTAAAAAAACCTTTCTGATTTTCTAAAACTTTTTCTTATGTATCATTAAAAAATAAATTAAAAATGTTTTACCTGGCGCTTTTTCTTATTACTTTTTTTTCTTTATACGTGAGTGATCTTCCTCTATCATAGGTCACGTGCGTCCACTGTATCATCAATCGGTTTTTATGTCCAACTAACGGTTTCCCGGAGAATTATGAAAATCTATGTTTTTACTACAAATTAGGTTAGATTAGAATGAATATAGCAGGCAAATAAATTTATCAAATATAATTTACCAACGTTTCCTTCAGGGGTCTAAAAAGAAAGGAAATACACATAAATCAAAAATAACAGCTATAAACTATAGTACCGTCACAAGCTAGTTTGAGCAATAAACCCCTAATTTAATACACCAATGTCATAACCTTGAACATTCACAAAAAATTTTCTTATTGTTTATTTAACTCAAAATTTTATGACAGAATCACTAAAACAAGTTCTTACCAATTAGCAGAGTACTTCCAGGCCACAATTTATTATTTTGGTTTTTTGAGAAATACGCACACTTCTGTTCTGTGCTGTTCGACATTCCAATGACCTCCTGCTTTCCAGCATCCAGCCAAATATTTCCATATTTATTATTGGTTTACAGCCGAGAATCAGTGCACACTAACCATGCGTCGAGCTTTATTTCTCTACCAATCCTCCAAATATATCTTCTTATTTGATCTTCTACAAAGAACGAACTGCCAAATGATACCAATAATGAATAATGTGAATTTATCAATAAATCAATAGATATCCATCGATAGTACTACTTGTGATCGGAAGTAAAATTGTTTATCGGTATTCCACATTGGATACATTACGAAACTTATTTAAAATAACGGAGTAGCAAGCCCTCCAGTTATTGGTATCAGCACTGAAATTAATAGAATTATTTAAATTAATATAAATCATCTCACTGATACTTTTCTTCATATGGTTACATTCTTTGTCAAATATTCGTGGATGAGAAAAATCAAATTCGTGGCCTGTTCGCTGTTGCAGGCTAAGTACCGTTGCATCAGATGTATTCTATTTTTATTTTTGCTGCTCTAATCTGCACCGAGCGAAATTTCGAGTTCAAATAACTCAAATATGAGTTGTCCTAGACCGAAGCGTGTTGCTAATAGGGGACAGCCCAGACCTCTGAATTACGGCAACCAAATCGAAGAAATTGCATCAACTCACTATTCATAAGTTATGATAGCACAGAAGATGGGATATTTTATGCGTTGGAATAGCTCACGCCCCATCGTGTTCAATTATTGATAGGCTACCGTAGCCACCAGTATGTGAATTGTGATGCATTACTAGTCGGGCTAGATTAATTCATGATTCGAGCATTCAAAACTTGACTTTTAAGTTGTTCTAGCTTACGATGGTAGGTGGAATAACTCACTCTTTAAGCTACCAGACTCCAAATTTTGGACTACCAGTACCTAAGTTATGGACTATCGGAACTCAAAATATTTCTTTGATTTAACGCCTCAATATTGTGGACTTCAATTGCCTTTTGTTTTTTCAAGATATGACATTTTTTTTGTATATTTAAAAAAAAAATAATCAAATGAATTATAGACAGGAAAGCATACTACGGCTACGAAACCATGCGGACGAAGTGATGACGATGGCTTATAAATAATAAGGCTCCATTCCAATAATAACAATTTGTATGCATCTCCCTCCTGTCCAACTGACCAAAATTATGCACAACAAAAATTTTCACGCACAGAGAACAAAGATGAATAATCCCGCAAACGGCTCAACGGCCAACAGGTGTCTATACGCGCGATCGAAGGAGAATTGATGAATAACAATGGAATGAGCCGCGCCAAACCTGCACGAGCATGAATTCGGAACTTTTCGTGACCTAACGATCTTTCGATTTACCCTCGATATGGGGTTTTGGAGCACGTTTCCTGAATTATTCCAACTCAAAATAATTTACACATGGTAATGAGTTAAAATAATGCACGTCCGGGTTAAAACCACACTTTATAATCAATTAGTAAGTTTTCCCAACCCAGAAACTGAGTTCAGGTAACTCATAAAATAGTTACAAGATTAGGAATTGTGGTGATCCCAAATATGTTTAAAATGTTGATAAAAAATCTCTTTCTGAGTTGAGGCGAACAAAAAGAACCTGAATTACTGTAGCATTTTTAAATAATTTAAGATAATTCGTAGGCTCAGTTAGAACAACATAGAGAGGTGGGTTGAGGTAGCTCCAATTTTATAACCCATGACAATGCATTTTTGTCAGTGTGTCTTTTAATAATTGTTGGGTTTGACCAACATAATAATTATATATAAATTCTTTACAAGGGATTCCATATACTCCGTTCGAGTCACATTCAATCGATAGTCGACCCTTAATTTAGTAAACATACTATTAACTGTCTTGGTATTGTAGGAAGCTATATCACAATACTCCGTCCGCACATATTATTCCTGTTATTATTTTTTTAAGCAATTTATTATAATCTTCCATAAGCGTAACCCCTATCTCAGCCTGTACTGATGAATTTATTCAGTAATTCCAGACTTATTACAAAACTTTCATTTTTATGCCACATCGACGGATGTCTCATAAGGAATTCTTTTCAAGTCAAACTTTTTGAAAAAATTTTCTAGTTTCAGAGAAACGAATTGTTCAATTCCGTCGTTAACAATAGCTGGAATTTCATATTTCCTTGATTAGTATTTATATTCGCTTTTAATTATTGGTTGACAATTGAAGGGCTCGGTGCAAGAACCGGTCAAGTCCATTTTTTATAATTTGTGGGAAATCAATAAAAACTTTCCAACATGGTCATTTATCGGAATTTTCTGTCGAAAAAAATTACAAAGTATAAGTATTGGTATTGGAAAATGATTTAATATCAAACTGATAACAAACTATTATTTAAACAATTTATAAAAATTGTTTATAAGTCTTGGAGTTGACTGTTTCTTGCACCGAACCTTTAAAAAGTACACAAATAGAGCAACATTTCGTTCGACATTTATTTATTGTGAAATAAAAAACTTAACTCTATATTTTAAATTAAAGCAACACTAGAAACAATAGAGATGACAGAAAAGAAAACAAATAATGTGGTAAAAATATAAAAAAAAACATTTTTAGTAAAAAAACGTAATATAAACATATTAATACTAGAAATCTTCAGTTTCAACTTCGTCACTGTCACTGTGACGTTGTTCTTCTTGATGTTCATTATTATTTGCGATTCGTATTTGCTCGTAATACCACTTATGTATTGGTGGTACATATTGATCTGCCAAAGACATCACATTTGCTACTTTTTTTGGGTTTATTTTAAGTGGAAATGTATTGTAGAGTTTAGTATTTGGCCACACTAAAGTTTTGTTCGGTTTCTTAATGGCAAATGATGAATATAGTACAAGACCTGCTGTTATACTACACTCTATTATGTTTTTTCTTTGATATTTAATCAGACGATACTTGGAGACAGTAAATTTATCCTTTTGTTGGTTACTTATGACTTTTTTAAAAATAGGTTTAAAAGTATTCGAAAAATCAATAATCATATCCTGGGTAACGTCTATTACGCGGAACTTTTTTGATGTTTTCTTGACCAAATTCCTCCAGTCAGAAGGTAAGTATGCTATTTCTTTTTTTCGTTTTTCTTTTTCAATCAGGCCGAAGCAACGGTCGCACGGCAGAAAGCTGTGACCGGGTTCTGGAAAGCATTGAAAGCATTTAAGAATGTGTGAAAGTACTGCACTATGGTTTGATTTTTGTTTTGGGAAAAACAGTTGTCAGAATATAAATAGAGGGTTGTAACAGTTTCCGGGACAAAGTTTGTTAAATAATGATGTAAAAAACTTACCACTTCGTTACAACCCTTTTTGGCAGTAAGCTCATCATACATATAAAATGTTGCCTCTTTTTTCTTGGCAGAATGTATACAGAAGTTGTATTCCCATAACTGTCTTTTATAGAATACATCGCCTGAAGGAATGTGCGGCAGTGGCAAGTTTTGTTGATAATCGAAACATAACACTTCAATCGATTCATCTTCGCATGCAAGTTTTGTATGTTCCCGTAATCTGGTATAAAATATTTCGGCCTTCTGTAAGTGTATACGCTTTTCAGATTCCAAGAGAGTTTTAGTTTCTGCATCTTGTTCTGCGGTAATTGCGTTGGTCAGACGATCACATTTCTGGCAGGTATCTGACCTAGGATGTCCAAAACTAATATTATGATTAGAATTAAAGTGTCGGTTATAAAAATCATATGACACTATTGGTTTAATGTCATTTAAACTTTTCCCATCGTCTAGGAGAGCGTACTTTTCCGGCTCATATTTTTCAAGGTACAAACGATACATTTTTGCAATATTTAATTCAGGAGATAAAAAATATCTTTTCTGGTTATCTTCTCTACTGTAATGAGATTTTCTTCGGGGAAAACTCCGAATGTGTTCGTCTATTTGCGTTATTATTTCTTCATTGATTTTATTCGGCCTATTGGAATGCTGCCCACGCTTATCGGGAGGTGACATAATCCTACCCTGCATCAAATTTTTAGCAATCTGAGATACTCTATGTTTTGATACGCCATGCAAAGAACCGAACGCCTTTTTGCACACTATGGTTTCCTGGCTCCCTACACGCACCTAAAAAAAAAAACAAAAATTTAAAGCCAACTACTATAATTTGCGACCAAACTGTATTACCTTATAACCATAGGAACTATTTTTTTCTTTCCCCTCTCCTGTAGTTGGGCGTTTCCTCTGCACATTTGCCACACTGATTAACCCTCCTAGATAAATGTCTTGTTTAGTTTTATCTCCCGTATTATAAAACTGCTCAAGTATGTTCTGTTTTTGGATATCGTCTATTTTATTGAAACATTTTTTCCTGCAGTGGCAATTTGGTCCAATGGTTACCTTTTGAATTAGTTTATTTGCCGTATTTATATATTCTTCACCTCTAGTCTTCTTACTTTTCATAACGTTTCGTTTCCATTTGCTTTCAATCCTTACCCGTTTCTTGCCTTTTTTCTTAACGGTTTGAATGTTTGAAGTTCCTGTATTATTACGCACCAATCTTTCTTGTTGCTCATTACTTTCACGGATACCTTTTTTAGTAATAAGGGAATGCTTTGATCGTCGTCGACTAGGACCCGGAACATCACAATCAGAGGAAGAAGAACCCGATAATACGTAGTCCGTTCCAGAATCTGCATATTGGTCTTCCTCGCTTAACTCACTGCTTGAACTACTACTCATAATGAAACAGTACTTCTTTACACCTTATTCGTAAACGACCGCACAACTGCAATGTTGAAAATAAACTAAAAAGCTATTCCGCTCCGCTCGCCAATCCACCATGTCGCCGTCTGATGCGTTCCGATGTTGCCAGTGTTGTTGGTGGCAAGAAACAGTCATCTCCTGGAGTTGACTGATTCTTGCACCCAAGTATTCATGCAGTCAACTCCTTCGCCTATTTATTAACCTGAGTATTTATTGGAGATGGCCGATTCTTACACCAAAAGATGCGTATTTTTTTTTTCTATAAGATGCGTATTTTAACTCAATTTGGGTAAAAAGTGGAGTTGACCGGTTCTTGCACCGAACCCTTCAATTATTTTCGAACAAACCATGCATCGATAAATAAATAAAAATACAAATATCACAAATTATATTCTATTCTTTTTGTGATAATACAAATTCATCAGGGGACAGAAAGATTTTCAGCAATTTTGCCAGTCACCTCGCGTAATCGGAGGCCTCGAGAACATAAAAAATATTCCACGAAGATGGTGTTTTACCAAGAAAAAAAGCTGTTAATTTTCAAAGTTCTCCATAATCCTCTCGAGGCTGCTGTTCGCTCAAAGTATTTCTAACAAAGTCAAGAATTCGAGACATTCGCTCTGACAAGTGTACCCAATCTCGGATCGAAAATTATTAGCATTGATTTAGGTCAAGCATTTTGAAATTTATTAAACATTAAGACAGTCGGATCTATACTTTTATCCATCTTTTTGTCGCTTCTAAGAATAATTTCATATATTTAACGTCTATAAGCAAAATAAAACAGACTTTTTCTAAAATATCAAAATGCATGCACCTCTAAAACTTCCAGTATTCGTTGTAGTCGTATCGAAAACGAATTCTTTAACATAATTCTGGAGACCCCATTCAACGAGAGTTTCACAAACTCTTTTCCAGTTCCAGATTGCAATACAGACACTACAAGAAGTTGCTCCGTATTACCATTTGAAAGAATTACAGGTAGCCTATCCGCGATCTCTGTACCTGTTAACGCTGGAAGTAATTTACCATCCCAAGGCACGACACCAACTTGTAATTTAGTATCCTTAAACTTAAACTAGTCTGGCACGTCTGGTGCTTTCATATAAAGTTAGCTTGGCCATACGAAGATTAAAAAATAATACACTGAATACTTGCTTATTGCTTAAAAGGGAATGTAAAAGGTTTTTGACTGAAAAGTGCTGTTATTCCCTTCAGGAATGCTTCAAGCACTAAGTTCTCCATTGATTGCTGTTCTGGTCTGTACTAATTTATCGAGTGTTTGCTATATTGTCTATCGGTGTGTGTACGTTTTAATTTCATATCGTTTATGCTTTAGTTTTATAACAATTTATATTTTGTATTATGTATTAGTGAATAGTTAGTTATATTATTTTGTAAGATGACGAACAACGATATCTTTTGTGATCTATAGTGAATAAATAAATATTTGATGGTAATTTACCTCCAATTACTATGCGAGTAATGTCCGAGCAAATAAATTTTCTCACGTAAACGACTAGAGCACATCGTGACTTGAAAACTTGCACACAGCTTGTTATCTCCTCTTTTCTATTTGGTTAGGCCAGCACAGAGGAACTCGAAATATAGGTAATAAGGAAAGGAAGTGATTTTCACGTTCTCCTCGAAAGTCGTTAGTCGTACGAGAAAAAGTGATAGATGATAATATATGCATTTTTTATAGATCTACAACTTTTATATAACACTTTTTTTGCATATAATTAACATTTCGCAAGTTAAAAAAATAAAATACATATGCTGTGATTTTTCCGATTGTCAAGACTCTTGGGGCACCCTTTCCCTTTATCCGATTGAGCTGAAAATGAAACTAAGGCCTAACATAGTTATAGCGTATAAGGTCGATATTTTTCCACTTAATATGATTTAAGAATAAATAAAAATTACGAAATATAAAATAGCCAAATTATTCCCATTTTCCTAAAAATTCCATCACTTAAAAAAATATCGACTTTAAATCGCAATTAGTTAATAGTTATTTGTGTACTTGTGCAGAAAATGTGCAGTAGTGTAAAAATGATGTGTGTAACATCAGTATGATGATGACTCCTACATCATCCAACAAATATACTTTTTGCACATGTTGCACAGAACCTGTTTTCTACGGTCGTATTAAATTTGTTTTTATTAACTAATTTAATTGAAGAGTATTTTACAATATATCAAATATTCCTAATTATTAGAATAGTTCTAACAATAACATGAACAGTAGTTATTACTTTTTTTTCGATTTTAGTATTGCAGTTAGAGCAATCTACTATGGTAACTGATGGACAAACTTCATTTCTAGTAAATTTTTCAATTTTGTTTTCATTTACCATGGTTATATGTAGACTCAAAGTACAGGAAAAAGATTAAACTCGTTAATACCAGAGTATCAGAGCATTTTTTGCACTAGTACAAAAAGTTACACTTTTTGCTCGCTCGTAGAAAAATGTATGTTACTATTGACTAAACAGAGTTTGCGGTAGGACTGACCCACAGCTGCAAAGATAAAATAAGGATTTACTTAACAGACATTAGAGTGGGCTTTGGATTATTCCTGCCAAATTTTAATGTCCCTTAAGGTTTATCACAAGCACGAGAACATCTTATAATTAACACAAGAAACAAATGCCAAATAGAAAATTTACCACAAATAATTAAATTTGTTTAATTTGATGTTTGATGTACACTTCCCTGTATATTGTATAAAATAAGATTGTATTATTAATAATTATATTGATTGATGATTGACCGATTTTTAACACATTATAGGTGGTTTGTTCCTGGGTCTCGGTCACTTTTGAAATGAAAATTCAATTTTCAGTCAACGTTTCGGTTCATTTTATTGAAACCATCGTCAGAACTATTTGAACATAAATATAAAAGGCGTATAAAAAAATTAGAAAGAAGCAACATTTTTTATGGTGTTAAAAGCAAAATTCCTATTTTATGTTAGAGTTAGTCATGTTTAAAATGAAAACAAGAAAATATATAAATGACAGAATGGACATACCTTTTTGCAAAAAACGCAACATCAAAGAAATGATTCATATAAAAAAAAAACAATAATACGATTAATTTTAGATGATACAGATAACCTTCGTAATATTTACAATAATTTAATTACATCAAACTAATAGCAAATTTTTACCAAGGAACTGATGGCACCAAATACATTTGATATAGGAATTCCCAAACCCTATCGTAATGGTATAAACAGGCCCAAAACCCAAAATGTAAATTATTTAAATATGCATACCTTCTATTTTATTGTAGCGAAATATTAACCTGCCTTACTCCTAAAATAGTTCAGGTCACATCCATTAAACAACGTGACAAAATGTTTCTTGTTTTCATTCTAAACATGACTAACTCTAACATAAAATAGGAATTTTGCTTTTAACACCATCAAAAAATGTTGCTTCTTTCTAATTTTGTTTATACGCCTTTTTTATTTATGTTCAAATAGTTCTAACGATGGTTTAAATAAACCGAAACGTTGACTGAAAATTTGATTTTCATTTCGAAAGTAACCGAGACCCAGGAACAAACTACCTATAAATTATTAATAATAATAATTTAATTTAATTAACATGGTGGGCATGGTAGCTTCCTTCTTCTTCTTCTTGTTCTTCTTCTATATACCTTACTTTGAGGTAATATAATAGTGTAAAAAGCTTCAACCGACTATACCGGGTGGAGCTTCCGGTCAGGACACATAGGATTTCGCTCGTAAGTTGTAAGATGAATATTAGCTCCCCTATTTATTTTAGCCCAATAATGTACTTAAACTACATTAGAAAAATGTCCTTGTTCACTTTAGAATGTATGTAGTATTATTAATTTAAGAGTTATTTAATGAAATGTATATTTGAAACTAGGAAATACGAATTTGCTATATTTCTGTCAATGTAGGTACAGTTGTATTCATTGAAAATGGGGCCAAGTCTTATGATTAGTTTCGCCATATCAGGCTTTTCTAATTGATTTATTGTTTTTAAGGTTATGAGTAGTAAGCGTTGGTCTCGCTAAACAAAATAAAATAATCTTATTAAATGTGTAAATAATTTAAAATATTTCTGTAATAACAGATATCTTTTACTCAACGTAATATAAGTAATAACGATATAGGTACCCCAATTTATTACCTATATTTAGATTGAAAAACTTTTTCTTCAGTGAACACTGCCGCATCCACAACTGACAGTCGCTGAATATATAATTTAAGATGAAAACTATCCGACTGTCTACAGGTCGACAACTTTATCCGTAGCTACAAATGGAATGCGGGCAAGAAAATTTCTTTTGTTTTACAATATTCTCACATATATTAAATTCTAATTTACAACATGTTACCAAGTAAACCCTAAAATTAAATTTACCCATTTAAAGTAAATTGTCATAAGTATATACGAAACTAATATTCTATTATAGTTTCAATGTTCTTAAAACAACACACAAACCCGGTGGCTAGAGCTAATTTGATAGGTTATATTCTAGACAGAGTATGACGACACGCGTCTGGTGACACGCCAATTGTGCCAGCGTGCTTGTTCGGCGATGTCCAATATGCTTCATCCAGTTGCGTAGTGATAGGGTTTGTTTCAAAACTGTGATAATGAATGAATATACCCTGGTAAAACCCTTCATAGTCAAACCCGTGAAGTGATTGCCAATGTGTACGGGGTATGTGAAGAGGAATTACAAATTAATACATTTAAATTGCCACTTAAGCGAAAGCTAGAAATAGTCGCAATGTATACGGGAGTAAGCGTGGGTGCAGTAAAAAACATTCACAAAGAAGATACTGAAAGGAAAGAAAATAACCCGGATGAATTATTGTCATCTCCTGTCAAAAAAGGGCCCGTCTCTCTGCTGTCGAAAAAATCGAATGCTTCGACTTTGCCATTGATAGGAGAACAATACAAAAGTATTATTTGAAACTACAAGTGGTTCCAACCTTAAAAAAGTTGCTACAACAGCTGAGAAGTGACATAAACTTTCCATATTCCCGTGAAACTTTGAAGTGCATGTTGAAATCAAATGGATTTTATTGGCGAAAATGCCAAAATAAGCGAAGAATATTAATGCAAAGGCCTAATATATTGCATATATATTGATACAAATATATTCATGCCATGAAAAAATATATATTATTACATTATTAAGATAATAATAGCACGCCCATGACTCGGCCATGTTTTAAAAGATTTTGCTTCGCCCTTACCGATACCGTGTAGCTATAGACTCGCTTGTCGAGCTGTACGTTCATCTGTGAGCATTATTTTTTACGCAGTTTTTTAGCTACGATTCTTTTGGGTCGGAAATGCGGGCCTGGCCAATACCAGTTTTTCTTCTCAAATACCCCTCTTGTCCTCAAAGGTACTTAACTGTGAAAATTGTGTTCTTTCCCTTTCCGCATAAATTTGCTAGTGCCCCTATTTACCACCCATCTCCAATTCTGGGTACTATTTGAATTTTTTCAAGTTCTGTTAAATGGCGAGGCATTTTGAAAGTCAAATCAAGAAGACCGATCTATATTATAATAAATTTAGTGTCCCCATTTTCAATGAATACAACTGTACCTCATCAAATAAATGATTAAAAATTTGTCAAAATCATTTTATATCAATGATAATATTATTTTGTGTTATAGATACATACTATTTCCACCTTAGTACCATTTAATCATTGTAACTGTGTCCTCAACAAAATAGCTCATGGTGATTAGGAATCTTCAACGAGAAAATTATTTAAAAAAATTAAAAACGTTGTCAACTATGTACAAGTGTAAACCTTATTATAAAGGTGATTACTGCTTTCATTTTAACCCGATAAAATTAAACAGAATCGTACTACAGATGCCAAATTATCAAAATTGGTTCGAAATTACAGCTTATTAATTTGAACATGCATTCTGGAATATTCGATAATTAATGGGAGTAGTCTCTAAATCAGCATTCCTCAAAGTTTTTTCACCACACGGACCCCTTTTGATTTTAAAATTTTGTTGTGGGCCCCCAGTCGCTAGCTACATTAGTACAGAATTAATTCTAGGACAGGATGTCGTCATGCCTAATTAATTACCTTTAATTAAAAATAATTCTTATTCAAATGTTATTGTTTTTAACAAATCAGCCTATTATTTCAACCCTATTCATTCGTGGTTCGAGATTGTACTGTTATATTGTACTTAATGCGACCCTGTGTGCTGTTTACGGGATCGTCGCGTGTATTCTTCTGAATTTTCAAATTTAATAAACGGACACCACAAACCGCGGTCCTGCTCTTCAAATTTTAGTGCCTTAGGATGCGCCTCAAAATGCTTAGTAGTTTTATCGACCTAAAACTCTGGACACACTACTTTCGATGATTCCGGTTAAGAATCATTCCCATATTTTTTGATTTTGGCGCGTATAATATTTGTTATTACCCTCGTAAATAATATAATATGACCTAGTGGCAATCATTAATATTTAATTAGGCACATGTTATTTATGACTTTGTTATTAAAAATTACATTTACCTTTATATTATTCTCTTCTCTTCCGCATTAATATTTCCTAAAATAATACGACTCATTAGTCAAACTAAACATTTACAACAGTGTTCATTAAATTTTCGTATTCAGAGATACCTTACCGTAAAATTAAGCCAGTACGTTAAATAAACAACATTTGCTAGCATTAATACAGGATGGCTGTTCATTTAAAAATGTCCACTTTATCTTTTAAACCTGTAAAACTGGTTTTATTGGCTTCAGAGTCAAATAGTAAGTTATACAGGGTGTTAAAAATTCGGCCTTCGCCATTGGGATTTCGAGAACGGTAAGAGATATGAGGTCGGTTAAAATGGGGCAAAGTTGTGTAATTATAGGCCCAATAATATGCCGCAAGAAAATCAAAAATAAATACAGGGGCTTTCAAAATATTTGGAAGAATCTAAATAATTGCGTTTCGGTTCTTAGTCTTTCCTGACTTTATTCGAAGAGATGTCCAAAAATAAATTTCACTTCCTCATTTTATTCTCCACAAGATAGCATCATCAGGTTTTTAATGCGACATTTCGTCTTTATGTCACCATCATAACTTATTTTTTTTATATACTGGACTGGATATTTTTTTGTGTAAATTATGAAAGAGGACCGAAATCTACTTTCAGTGGCATACTACACTTACTGGTTTTCCGACGTTTTGTTCCTTAAATTGACCATCTTCATTAAAATACCCCTAGTAGGTTCCTGTAATTTACATTTGTTTCGAAGGAACTGAAGATTTTAAAATTGTTATTGCTATTTCTGTCTTTAATTGTTATTGTTATTACGTACTACTACTGTTTTTTTTTATTTCAACCTAATAGTTGTATCAAATTTCTACTTAGCGTCAGAACAAGTAATTTATTTTATTAATACAAATAAAATTTGACTCTTAAAGTCAGCACTTTTGTAAGAATCTTAAAAGAGGCATTGAGTTAAATATATTTCGAATTATACCGAATTTAAAAAAAAAGTAAATTACAGGAACGTATCTACTAGGGGCATTTTAATGAAGATGGTCAATTTAAGGAAAAAACCGTCGGAAAACTAGTAAGTATTGTATACCACTGAACGTAGATTTCGATCCTCTTTAATAATTTAGACAAAAAAATCCAGGTTCGTATTTAAAAAAATTAAGTTGATGATGGTGACCTAAAGACCTAACGTCGCATGAAAGATCTTATAACGTCATCTTGTGGAGATTAAAAAGTAGCAATGAGAAAGTGAAATTTATTTTTAGACATCTCTTCGAACAATGTAAGGAAAAACTAAAAACCGAAACGCAAAATTTTAGATTTTTCTAAATATTTTGAGAGCCCCTTTATTTATTTTTGATTTTTTTGCAACATATTATTGGGCCCATAATTAAGCAACTTTGCCTTAATTTAACCGACTTCGTATCTCTTACCGTTTCCGAAATCCCTGTATAGGGGGTAACATATTCGTCCACCATTGGGATTTCGAGAACGGTAAGAGATAAGAATTCAGTTAAATTGGGGCAAAATTGCGTAATTATGCGTCCAAAAATATGTCCTAAAAGAATCAAGAATAAATACAGAGGCTTTCAAAATATTTGGAAAAATCTACAACTACAGCGTTCCGGTTTTTATTTTTTCCTGACTTTGTTCGAAGAGATTAGTCTTTTAATCACCAACATCAACTTATTTTTTTTTAAACACTGCCCTGGATTTTTTGTTTAGATTACGACAGAGGAATTAAATCTACGTTCAAAAGTATCCAACGTTTCGTTCCTTAAATTGAGCATCTTCATTAAAATAACTCTAGTACGTTTCTGTCATTTACTTTTGTTTTAAAAGATTCGGTTTAATTCGAAACTGAAAACTGAAAGCCTTTTTTAAAAAGTTTTAAAAAAGTGAGTCAAATTTGATATGTACTAATAAAGTAAAGTACTTATAGGTACTTACACTAGGTAGAAAGATAAAATTATTTAAAACTATTAGTTGGAAATAAAAAAAACTGTAGTAGTACGTAATAATAATAATTAAGGACATAAATAAGAATAATAATTTAAAAATCTTAAGTTTCCTCGAAACAAAACCAAATTACAGGAACGTACTTGGAGTATTTTAATGAATATGGTCAATTTAAGGAACAAAACGTCGGAAAACCATTAAGCGTTGTACGCCGCTGAACGTAGATTTAGTTCCTACCTCATAATTTAAACAAAAAGAACCAGGCCAATATTTAAAAAAATTAGATTGATGATGCTGACTCAAGGACGAAACGTCGCATTAAAGAGCTGATGATGTCATTTTGTGAAGAATGAAAAGTAGCAATGAGAGAGTGAAATTCATTGTTGGACATCTTTTCGAACAAAGGTAGCAAAAAATAAAAACCGGAGCACCAAACTTTAGATTTCTTTGAGTCATATTATTGTGGCCATAATTAGGCAACTTTGCCCCAATTTAACCGACTTCGTATCCCTTACTGTTCCAGGAATCCCAATGGTCAAGGACGAATTTGTTACACCCTGTATTTATCAGGATACTCAGAGAGGTGATTGATTCTATATGTTAATATAAAGGTAGTAAGTCATATAAAGTCGGTTCGTTTTATGAAGTCCGATATCGGATTAAATAAGTAAGACGCACTTGATCGTACCGAACATTCCACTGGTCCACTGTATTCGGCTAAATTTTACTGGGCGAAATTAGCGGTTCCAAAACAAAATTATCTTAGAAAGACCGCGATACATATTTTATTTTTCATTCATATTAAAAATTATGTTTGAATCTTATGAGACAGAACAGGTTATATACGTATCTACAAGTAGGTACGTTCTGTCGTAAGACTACAACATCGGTTCTTTTTGGAACCAAAACTTTATAAAAAAAAGAATTCGTAAAACTAATTTGACTAAATACTATAAAAGCTGAAAAAATATATCAAACACACAAGCACAAGCACTATAGGAAAAATCCTTTAGGGCACTCTGGGAATGGTTCGTGTGCGCAAAAAGCGATTCACGTTGGAGGTTATATTCGTTGGGAAAAACGACCTCGGGAAGGTCGTTCCATAAGAATGAAGTCCTCCAGATGAAAGAATTCTTAAATAATGAAGTTCGAGGAGTATTAAGCTTAACCACAGATGGATGGGCGGCAGTGGTTCGTCGTGTATTTCTGCTGTTCGCTGCTCTGGGCGGAATTAAGAGGGCAAGGTGAGCCGAGCACGTTCCATGAAAATATCTGTAAAAGATAGTCAAATCCCCAACCTGTCATCGATGTTCTAGGCTGTCGAGCTTCTTCATCAGCTCGTGGTCTCCAATCAGACGAATGGCCCTGCTTTAGATGGAATCCAGTAGCCGAAGGGCATGTTTGGGTGCAGAGCTCCAGACATTAGAGCAATACTCTAGTGATGGTCGAATCTGGGCTTTGTATAGTGTCAAAAGTTGTTGAGGTGTGTACTTTCTGGTTCGGAAGAGTACACCAAGTTTCTGAGAAGCTATCTTGGCGATTGCCACAACGTGGTTATGCCAAGACATATTTCCTTCCAGATTGACGCCCAGCAAATTAATAGATGAAGCCAGTGGGATTTCGTGTCCGTCCATGAATATATCCGGTTCTGTAATGTTAACCTTTTTAGAGAATACTGCTGCCTGGGTTTTTAGCGTTAAATTCGACTTGGTTACGGTCACCCCAAGCCAAAATTTCTTCCAGGTCTTTGTTGAGGCGTGATACTGTCTGCGAAGATGTGCGTCGGCAGCCGATATTTGTGCATTCAAAGAGAAAGATGAGATAAGTGTGCTATCGTCAGCAAAACTAAATATCGGATTTTTCGTTTTCACTAGAAGGTCGTTAATGTAGAGTAAGAAGAGTGTGGGAGACAATATGGACCCTTGAGGAACACCGGCATTGATGGTGAAGGTGTCTGAGAGAAATCCATCAATCGCAACTTGCAGAGAGCGGTCCTTAAGAAAGCTAGACAACCATGCACAGAATCGACTTCGCATACCATATGATCGCAGTTTACTTAGAAGTCCCTCATGCCAAACAAATATCCAGTGCAACAGCCCGAGACTCCCCATGATGTTCGATTGCGTTATTTCAAAGATGGGTGATATAGGCTAGAAGATCTCCAGTTGATCTGGACTTCCGAAAACCATATTGATGATCGCTGGTAATGTTGAAGCCTTCCAGGTTCTTTAGTTACCTAAACTATAATTTATTGTTTGAGAGCCACCGACTACCCTGCTCAAGAGGTTTTATTCCTTAGCGGACTTCATATACCGTACCGACTTTAACAAAAAGTCGAAAACTCAATATTATTACGGTGTGATTTATCGACTCAAATATTACATTTTCTATTACGTACTCTTTTGCCTTTAAAAGGACATTTTCTAATAACTGTCAAAAGGAAAACGATATGCCAAAAATTAAATTTATATTTTAGGTAAAATGGTCTCCGGTGACATAGTAGAGAAACATTTTTAGAGCAGAGTGATAAAGATCGTTAAATGTAGTCCATGTGTCAAACATAAACTTGATAGTTTAAAAACTAACCGCAAGATGTTAAAAATAAGGAGAAGAAATTTTAAGTTCGACAGGCTGTAACTCGAAAAGTATTTATTTTCGACCTTTTATTATATGACTTATAGTCCGGCAGCCCATTACCAGAATGTCTGTTATCACGCATTCATCTAGTCAATGGCTAATCGCTAGATTAATAGAAAATAAGAAAGTTTTACTCAAGCGAAAAAGTTCGGCGCTTATACCGGTCAGAGTGATTTCTGTCCGTAAGAAAGCTAATCTTCTTTTTGTTAATACGCCTTGTCCGTTCTTGATGAAATCATATTAAAAATTTAAAAAAGAAACGTGAATTCATCGACAACGGACGTTTTGAGTGTTGCAAAAATTCCTTTAAAATAAAAGATGTCAAGAAAAGGTGTATAAAAAGTTACAGCGCCCGGATAATTTTTTTTTGTTGATAACACACAAAAATAGTAAATCGAGTCGAACGGACATTTTCCGTGTTGCGCAGCTGCAGGGAGGGCAGCGGAGTCGGATCTCGTATCTATATAATTCATGATCGCGACACACGGCGCGCGCATTGGACGGCTTGTTGTGTGGCTTGGTTGTCTATAACAACTCGGCATCAGCTATGTTCCCATATTGCTATATTATTGATACACATTTTTTCTTGACGGTTTTGCTAAAAAATACGTGTGTAAAAATGTCAGTTGATATTTTTCCCCCATTTTCCGAGCCACAATACACGATTTCTGCTTGAAAACGGACGAGGCGCGATAACTCGAGCACCGTTAAAAAATGACATACCTAAGATCCAATACTTCGGTTGCTCGTCGATGAAAATGTCCGTTCTATTCACCGTACGGAAAATGTCAGTTACTATTTTCATCTCATCAAAAACATCACTCTGAGTCAAAAAATAAAAAGAACGGGCGAGGCGCGATAACTATTACTTACGACCACTTTTTTTTACATATGTAAAGATGATTCTGAATGATTTCGCAACGTTGCCAATGTCCGTTCTTGTTAATTTCCTTCTCAAGTCCTTATTAAATCACAAAAAAAAACAAAAAATTTTAGGTCGTGATCAATCTGAAATCCTGCTAACGGGCTGTCGTACCATTACTACCATCTACTTGGAACAAAAGTGGACCCGGTATTTCTATCTGCTTTGTAAACATCAATGTGACGCCTGTTATTATGACAATATGCCCAACAAAATTCTATAGCTGGAACCTCCGCTTTTAATCTTCAGTCTGTTCCTGTTTTCGTCCTAACAGCAAATCGGATTCATATGTTTTGGTGAGCAAAAACAAACAATCTACGTTCGGGACTCAAAAGTCTAAATTTTTATCCAGTTTACTGCAGAATAATGACGCCGTCTTACTATATTGAGTTAATAATTACTGTTATTTCGACAAGCAATACTTAAATTTAACACATAAATACTGAAACAACAATGACAAATACGACAGTCGTATGTTCATGAAAGACGGCCGTTCCAATAAGGGCATTATAAAAAGTAGTACCAAGTACCAAGTTTACCAAAATTTCCAAGTTTCATATTTTTATCTTTGATAGTTTCGAAAACCGGCAGCCAAGTTGCCCCTTCAGGGGGTTTGTTCGGTAGCTCGGTAACGAGGGGACGAAAGACAAAAGTTTATTTGGAGTTCTAACCTTGTTTAAGAGGATGCCGGAGTCAGTCGAAATCTCCGAGTTGACCCCTGTTCGTTTCATGCTTTGAAGGCACGAGGCGAATTGGATCTTCCCTTGCAGTGAGAAGAGACTGCGCGTGATCGGGGTCTATACTTCAATTTTCTACGCTGAAAAACAGAGTTTTCGCTTCCTATGAAAACATTTTCCAAAAATTTTTTTAAAGAAAGATGTCTAAATTTTGTTAACAACTCGAGGAAAGTCCATCATTTTTTTCTATATGGAGCAGTAAAAAAATTAAATCTAAAAATCTTCCGAAACAAAAAATATAGACTTTCCGCGAGTTCTAGTTCTATTACAAACTATTTTATCCTTTGATATTTTTTTCCTAAAACAGGAATAAACGCTTGGGAAGAAAACTCGTTTACAGGTACTCCGGAATCCTGTTAACCCAATATAATTAAATCCTAATTATTGGCCACATCATTTAAGGGCAACCTGTATAATGTCGAATTTTGAATAATATTGTAACGAGTCATGATGCGCTGTTTCGAAGAATTTCAACATATTTCCTCCAACTTCAATTTTCATCTATATTTAAGCCTAAGAACTTTACGGACTTTGCATATAATTTCGTTTTCATTAAAAATTATTGATGAAATATTGCTTCCAATTGCATATTTAGATATAAATGTGAAAGATGACTTTTGAACGTTTAATCAAAGTTTATAGGTTGCAGCCATGAAAGTATCATTTTCAAATCCTAAGTAATATCGGTGTGAATATTTGAAAAAGGGTCGCCAAAATATAAAATTATAGTGTCATTCGCAAACAATTTGGCATTACCATTTAGTTTTAACTTGGAAATTGAATTTATGAAATATTGAAATACATACAACGTGTCCAAGGAAGTTCTGCACAAATAGGAAACTTTTTGTTATGTGATTCGTGGAAAAATGTTTGTTCCTAAGAAGCTCTGCTTGGCAAGAAACTAAGATTTATGAAGAAAAAATTTATTATATTATACAGTACAAGAACGTAGAAGATCTAACTAAGTGTCTGTTCTTACCAAAGCAACTACAACGCGACCGCACGTCAGTTGAGTTGCTCTTGTGTTCCACTGAAATCAACTGGTTTGAAGTCTATTTTGACATGGGCAAAATGTCGTCTTCGTCAGATAAAGATATAGCCGCAACATACTTGCTCGATAAAAAGCTGAAAAAAAACTGAGAGACAATTTTGGGTTAACCCTTTTTATACCATAAATTTGAGACATAGTTCGTATATAGTGGCGCAGGAATTAAATAATGATCCGGTTAAATTCCATAGGTTCTACCGAATGAGCCACAAAAGTTAAATATATTGCTATCTCGTTCGCCATGCCAGTTGCTTTAGTGAGAATAGGCACTTAGGGAGGACTACCACTATGTTTAACTGAAACGACAATAAAAAAAAGTTGCTTCAAATCTTGTTGGGAGTACAAATACATAATTTGAATTAAATATTATTATTTTTACAAACACTTTCACGGACGGAATTTACCCATGACATACATGGGATTTCAAAATTCTAATTATTATTTCACCTCATTTTAAATGTACTTAAAATGTAAATCGTTTTCCTGCCGTCGCAAACACACACGATTTCGAAACTTACACGTACAGTTGTATTCATTGAAAAGGGGGACAAGTCTTATGACTAGTTTTTCAATAATTGCGTAAATCAGGCTTTTCTGATTGATTTATTATATTTAAGGTTATCAGCAATAAGCATTGGCGTCGCTAACAAAATAAAATAATCTGATTAAATGTGATAAATGAGTTAAATTTATAAAAATATTACACACACTCAACGTCACATAACTAATAACGGTATAGGTACCCGAATTTATTGCCTATATTTAGATTGAAAAACCTTTTCGTCAGTGAACACTGCCGCGTTCCACAACTGATAGTCGCGGAATATATAGTTTAAGGTGAGAACTGTCCGAGACTGTCTACGTTCACCTGTAAACATTATTTTTTTAAGCAGCTACCCAGTTTCTTAGCTCCGAACCCCCGAACAAACCCGAAAATGCCGACCTGATCCGTACCAGTATTTCTTTTCAAATAGCCCTCTTGCCCCCAAAGTTGCTTAACTCTTAAAATTGTGTTCTTGCCTTTTCTGTATAAATTTGCTAGTGCCCGTATTAACCACCCAACAACAACATACAACTGTACTTCGGAAAAGTAGATAATGGCTTACCACTCGAGTTGTGTACTATACTTTCTTTACCACTTCATATTTACTTTTATGTTAAATTATCGAAATATGCTGATAAAACATTGTCAGTACTCACATGGTTATCAGTACAGCAGTCAATACATTTTTGATACACTTTTGCATACCACTCCCTGGATTTTTCTAGTAATAAATTATTTGCTGCCGAAGCAGCTTGTGATGTAATTTCCTGTGGCGTTCCCTCAAATTGAATATCGTAGTCACTCATACTTTACCCAAAAATATCGAAAATAAAAATGTTGACGTTTAAAAATTCTTGACATTTACATTGTCAAAGCGACCCGATGGAATTCACAGCCAACTTTACATGAAATCTATTGGAAACATTGACGGTTTTGGATATCACGGGTAATGTGATTTGTTGAACTGTTACGTAATATATATTAGGTAACATTCATTACATAACAGTAGACAGGACGTTCTTACTAATATAGGAGGAGAAAAAGATATTTTTGTGATATAAAGGGTGGGGTATAATATAATTGCCAAGAAGATATTTTGAGGAAGAAATACATTTTTTCATGAAACGCATAATAAAAAACTTCCTAGTTGTGTAGAACTTCTTTGGACACGTTGTAAATAAGAAATAAAGTAGGTCCTAAAATTGATCCTTGAGGAACAGATAAGTAATATTGTTTCGTCTATTAGATTGACGCTTATATATTTTCTATAGTAAAATATAGTATATTACGTACCGAGGTGGAAAGTGTTTCATTCCTGTCGAGAGAGAGAGTCGGTAGTTAACCGAGGCGCGAAGCCCATCTAACATCCACTTCTTATTATTTTGAATTAAAATTATTAATTAAAGATAAATGTTATTTTGACTTTTTAGACAAAAATTTCAAATAACCGCTAGTGGTAAAATAACGTAGGTAATAATACACATCAAGATGGCAAATATCATTTTTTGAGTATGGTTTCCATGTCCCTATACAATATATTATTTTAACAACAGAAAAATGCGATCAGATGAGGAATTTGATTTTGCTGCTACTCCATCAGAAATTCGAGAAGCAGCAACAATAGTAGAAGAAGATCTTCTGCCAACTAAAAGCCGCCCGAGATATGACAATGCATATAACTATTTCAAAGAATGGTGTACGGGAAACAAAGTTCAAAACCCTGGATCCCAGCTTATTTCGGTGAAAATGCCAAGACAAAGAAGATATCAACGATTTGGTCATAATATTCAATGCTTTAACATATCAGTGACTGCCTACAATAATGCCAATGTATAAAAAAGTAAAACAGAAATCATGTTAATTTTTTATTTTTTATAAATGTCATTAGGTTTATTTTAAAAAACTTTTCCATTTTAAACGTTATCATTGTTAAAAATCTTTTTTTTTTTGTTATATTTTACGTGTAAATCAGCATAAAAAAAATTTCGTAAAAAAATAAAATAAAATATTGTTAAACATTCCTGCACTTTTATTATTCAGAGTGCGGAATGTTTATGTTATGCATCTTTACCCATCTTTACCTAATACTTCTACAAAAAGAAAAATTGCAAATATCCGGAAAAATCTCGGAATAGCAAGACTCGCCATCAATAATGCACATGAAAAATATTCAACATCAAAATGTGGTGGAACCTGAAAGGGCGCTTCTAAAAATCTAAAAGATTTTCTGTGAAATCCGAGATCGGCCAGCGCGATGTCAGTCTAAGAAGTTTGGGGTGGTTTTAGGGGCTTAGGGGGGCAAAGCAGGACGTGTGAAGGGTTTAAGAATGCAAGGGCATTGCGGAATTTGGATTATATCCGGGTCTTTGTATTCTATTCTGAAGTAGGCATCTTCTATACATATACATATATGAGACAAGCCATGAAAGCCGTTTGTTACATCGGTTGTGTCGTTTATAAAAAAAAATAATACGCTTCAGTTATGTGTCGCATAAATATGGGGCACAAATGACGCTTATCCTAAAATATTATATTATGTTTGGTTCTCGGGTGGCAGAAATATTTTTAAAATCTAAGACGTATTCATTTGAATGAAAAAGTAATTCTAAATAAATTATCGCAATGTGTAGGGATTTTTAATAATTTAAAATATTTATTGTTTCGTTATATATATAGGGTGTTGTGAACAGACAAACATGGTTAGCGAGTTAAAATATCTAGGACTAACCCTGGACGCCAAACTGACATGGAACCAACAATTAAATAAAAACCCAAACCAAGCAAAAATGTGCCAAATGCGGTGCAGGAGCTTGGTTGGGAATGTCACAGTCATCAGACACCTGATATCATATGGGTCTGTTAGTCTGGTGGACAAAAACACAAGACAATGAAACCATGAATGCAGGAAACAACAGCAACATTTTAGAATCGTCCGAAAATTCTTTTACAAATTATACATATCATTAGTTGACAACTATTCCTGGATTTTGCTGAAAACAATTTATTATTTAAAATATCCATACATATCACTCCCACTCCCAGAGTGCCCTAAAGGATTTTTCCTATAGTGCTTGTGTTTGATCATAAAAAAAAGTTTTTGGTCATTTGGATTTCTCCAATCTTCTCATACTTGAAATTCAATATTTCCAGTTGTACTGATCATATCAATGTCTGCCTTTTTTTATTTAACACTTTGTTATATTAGCTTTCGAAGTATATTAAAAAAAAATTGACATTGTTAACAAATGCAAAATAATAACAATTAATTGGTTAAATAGTTTAAGCTCGCCCCCATCATTAAATTAATTTAAAAAAATACCGTTTTGTTCTTTATTTTCTTATCTGCAAAACCCAATTTATAATAAAGAGGTCTATTAGATCGGAAGTTATTAAATATTGTCAAAAATGTAATCTATCGGGCACAAAGAAGGAAAAGTAGAAATGATTGTAAATATTATACAAACTTCGGTTTCTGGAGAATTGCCAGTAATGAAAAACTTCGAATCTGGTATGTGATACTACACACAAGAAGGAAATGCTTAGTTTAAAAATATAATTCGCAATTTTTTATAGAAACATGTATTCTCAGTTTCAAATTTAGTAAAAATTTCTGAGGGGAACAAAATAGGTACAAAGAGTATTTATTTTGTTATATGTAGCTGCCTCGAAAGTGTGCAGAATGTAAACCCGGCATTGTATATTTTTTTAGTGTAGAATTATTAGGCAAAATATTTTTTGACAGGTATAATTTTGGAAGTAGAAATGACGATGATGATGATGGGCAAACCTCATTTTATATAAAAAAAAATTCTTATCGAATCTGAAGTAGGGTTTCATCATGCAAGTCTAGAAGCTAAAACAAATAAGTATGTATTTCCCTGTTCATCCTAAAATGGAAACACACAAAAAATGTAACTCTGCACACGTCAACAAAAATATCTGAAAGTAAATTAATATCTAATACCGAAAAAGATATTGCTTCCAAAAATAAGAACTCATCATTTACAAATATCGTTGTTTTATATTGCCTTAAGTTATATAAGTAAGTAATACTACCTAAAATAAAAATCTTTCCTTACCTCATTGGAAGGATCAAGTGGACGTGTAATTTCCACTTTAATTTCCTTTAGGCTTTAAATAAACTAAGAAAAGTGGAAACCTGAACCAAATTGCAGTAACCGGAGACACTTCTTTGTAATTCATGGGATTTTCTGGTTTATTTGTCATTCATTCCGGCCCTCTTTCCTTGTTTATTCTTCTTTTTTACTCCTACAGTCTACCCATTTATCTATCCTTATCTGTGCTTTTGCCGTATTTAATCTCTCTCTGCTCCATTTGTCTCAATCTCAGAAACAATGTATTATTTAAAGACGGCCTCTTTGTTGGTTTTCCAACTATCTGGAATTTCGGTTTACTTTTACAACAAAGTTTATTTTGTGATGTCGTTAGAAAATCAGTAAATATTCTTAGTAAAATTAGGCTAGAACAGGAGCGGATCCAGGAAGTAGTTAGTGGGGAGCGCAAAATCTAACAAAGGTTATTTGGCATCAACTTATTAGCGGTATTTTGTTTAAATCTGTATATATTCGGCTAGAGATAAGATCTACTGACAGTTTTCACTGAATTATCTTGTTCTTGACACTATTATTAACCCTTCGGGACGGTATTTATTAAATTTGCAAACTCATCACTAAAAGTGGGTGTCGGTTGGCGTGCGCTCGAAATTTTTTTTCAAATTAAAATACAATAGCAAATCGTCTCCAAAAGGTGTATCGAGGCGGGTTTGCACTTGTTTCCCCAGGGAACTGTTTAAAAATAAGATTACAAATTAATTTCTTGGGGATAAATTATAATACCTGTAGTGGTCAGTGACTGGTTAGTTTTCATAATTCATACTACTCAATAAAATTATTATTGACAATTTTTCTTTTTACAAAATTAAAATTTTAATGAATTTTCGGTTTTTTGATAAGATACATGGTGTTATGGAAATGACGTACTATATTATATTTAAATGGGTGACTCCTTGGGTGTCCTAGAGAAGCGCTTCATATTTTCTTTTTTTAAAATCGATCATTTTAAAAGTGAGGTAACCCTCTTACTAACAGGTCAGTCCGCGCTACTGTTAACATATATCACCCAGGCCCAATGACAATGTTGCCAAACTTAATGTTAAACTCAAATTCCATATAAAATTATAAAAATAAATTATTTGTCTACCTACTTGTATTTATCTTTATACCTAAAGAGCGAGGAAATCCAGGCACAAACACAATCAGTTTTTCTTCTTTTTCATGGGAACACTCCTGGAAACACTTTATGTACACACAGTAATAGTGAAACAGAACCGATAGTTAGCTGTTGAAAATACAATAATACAGATTATATTACAGATTATTAGATTTTATCACACGCGACGAAATTTGACATCCAGAAGAAACAACTGTCTTAAACTGAGCAATTTAGTTTCGTCAATAAAAACAATATTCAAAAAATATTTATTGACTGGCAAGATACATGCGTAAACCGAAATAACAGAGCGGATTGCTGCCAGTGTGTTGGTTATCGACGAAATACAACGTATCCTGCCACTGGTTGGTCTTCAACTAATAGCCCGCAAGCGTGCGGTGCTATACGAACACTTCGACTGAGCCGTTGTAAGCAGTCAGGAGGTCATTGGCATTTGACCTAGTGACGTACGTGCCTATTTCAAACTTATTTAATACTATTGTTTATGTTTGTTCTGGTTGTTTAAAACAATTTTTGTCGTAAAGTTTCTTAAATTAATTGGACAATAAGGTATCACAACACCGGACAGATTTGTTTACATGTATCGCAGTGCCCCACAGGGGTTTTTCTGGTTTCACGTCAGGTCACTTTTACCGCTGAATGAATTGAAAGCGCCATTTATGGGTATAACCATTATTTTCGGGCGATTTTTTGTAAGGGTTTTTTTCTTCAAGGAATTTGTTTCCTGGGGTTCTATTTTCCGGATTTCCTTTTCCGAGGTTTTTTCCAGGGGATTTTTTCCCTAGATTCCTAGATATCATACTTGTGTTTATTGTATCATGATATCAGCCTTGACAGTCGAAGAATATTTATATATACTGTATACTGTATAGTGGCGTATACCTCTCCCCGAAATTTCGTTTGGGGGGGGGGGGGGGGGGTTGTTCGGGTTTGTTCGGGTACGGGCAAGATACACGCGTAAACCGAAAAACAGAGCGGATTGCTGAGAGTGTGTTGGTGATCAACGAGACACAACGTATCCGGCCGCTGGTTGATCTTCAACTAACAGACGCAAGCGTGCGGCGATATATGAAACTACTTCGGTCAGCCGATGTAAGTCATTGGCATTTGACCTAGTGACGTACCAGGCTATTACTATTCCATATGTTTTTTCGGGTTGTATAAAACATAGTCCGTCGTAAATGTTCTTCAATTAATTATACAAAAAGGTATTACAGAATGGAAAAGTGTTTAAATTATTTTCTTTTGTCTAAAGAGTTTAAGGTGTACATATGACAACACCGGCCAGAATTCCTTGATTGCTTACATGTATCGCAGTGCCACCCAGGTGTTTCTCTGGTTTGACGTCAGGTCACTTTTACCGCTGAATGAATTGAAAGCGTAATTTATGGCAATATTTCTTCAATTTGTCTTTATCTCAGAAATTGTCGGTTTAAATATAATATTATCATTTCCATAACACCCTGTATATTTTCAATTTTACAACGAATGACAATAATTTATTTATAACTCTAGTAGTTAATTAGTTTTAATGTATATTACATTTTATTGAGGATATTATTGTACTTTAAGTATTTTTTATTGTAATAATGACACCCTACTAAACACGACACAATGAACAATTATTTATAAAACACAATTTAACACAATACAATAACTATTGCTCTTTCTATCACTATACACTGGGTGGGTACATCCATCACATATCGGACACCGCCGAACAAGCCCGATGGCCCATCGAGTGTCTCACGAGTCGCATGCGTGTGGGATATAACCTATCAAATTAGCTCTAGCTAACTGTAACTATTAACAACGCACTATGTTGCCATATTTTTAGATTAAAAGTACTTTAATTAAAAAAATATATTATTTTGCATTTAAATATCAAAATAAATAGTATGAAAAGAAAGTTTTAATAATATTGAAACTATAACAGAATATTGGTTCCTTATATACCTATTATATTTACTATTTTAAATGCGTAAATGTAATTTCAGGTTTTTCTCGGCAGATTAGGGGAGACTATTAAATTAAAATTTAATATATGTGACAACATTATTAACCCCAGAAACTTTTTTTTGACCGCATTCCTTTCGTAGCTACAGATTAACTTATCGACCTCTACATGCTTGCTCTATAATACCTGTTTCTTAAAAAATCTATGCCTATATAAACTTTTATTTGATATTGTACATTTTTACCGGAATTTTGAAAGAACATTTCAGAAAGGTAGATATTACGAATTTTATAGGTGAAAGAACCACTGAATATTAGCTGAAAATTTGCTTTCCTTTAAAATCCATCAAAAATAAAATGTGGCATTTCTTGGTTCGTTTAACATTCGCAGGTTAAACAGAAATCTCCATCATAAGTCGTATTAAAATTCCCCCAATTGATAAGTCGCCCACTGAGCTCCATTTAGTGGCAATGTGTGAAGTTTGGCATGCGAATTATGTGGCAGAGGAGCTCGAAAGCCGGCGGGACGCGCGGGGATGTTGCGGCATCGTCAATCAGTAATTCTGCTAGTTCGTTGACTGGAAGCCGCCCAGTGAGCCGGAAGGTCTGCATTTGCCGATAATGCACACATCAGTTCGCTGTTCTCATATTTTTGGTACAAAATAAAATTTATGGGCGTTTATTTTTCCTATCTGCGAAATATTGTACCTAATAAAACGAGTTAGAACACACTTACTGGAAATTTTAATTGGCGGTAGTCATGGGTAACAGTTTTCTGGTATCTAACACCGCTTATTGTATCAACACAGTGTATCAGCACATCGCTCCAAATTGTGCAGGTTCGGTTTCACCGTCCTAACACCCTAAAATGATACTGACACTGCTTTGTACAATTGTGCCATATGGTACAGTGTCTTATGGTATCATCAGTCGCTTTTGAGAATCTGAATACAGACACCTTGCAGACGCGGCTGCAAGGTAGTGTCGGGTTTAGCAATTTGCGGGGATTATCCACCCCTGCAACATCATCCTCTCTGAGGGAAAGGATCAGCCTCAAGAGAGGTGGGCCAACCGACTAAACTCACCGCTTGAGTTAGGTATGATATCTGTAATCTCCTTTCTACTTGGTGTGGTATTTTCATTTATCATCAGTATGATATTTTTTTAGGTTAAGCCTTGAGCGTTGCTTGGTGTGTTTCGGTTACAGCTTTTAACCCTCTCTTATTTGAATTTAATCGAATAAGCAAGTTTTAAGAGCTCCGTTAACATGCTGGTTGTATGGGTAGAGGGGTAGTTATTGTAATTGTTTACAGAGGCGTATAGTGTGCGCGTAGTGTGCGTGTACCCTTATTTTATACAGAACAAGTTCTTAAATAATTTGGAGTGTGGATTTAGCGAGTGATCCAGTCTTTGGGCATTCTGTGTTTGTGATGCGGCAGTCGTGTATGTGTGGTGAGGCTATCTTGTCGTTGTTGGCCAAGTTAGCCTTGGTGTGATATTTCGCGATTATTTTATCGAGAAACTCCGTAATTGTGTCAATTTGGAGGTCTCGATGTATGACGTGAGTTCTGGTATGTCTTGGTGTATTCAGTATTATTTTAAGTGCCTTGTTCTGTATTACCTGTAGTCTTTGTAAGTCCTGCTTACCCAGTGTGCACCATGTCGGTGCTGCGTATGTGAGCATCGCCTGATGAGCACTTTGTACAAAGTTTCGGTGTCACGTTTTCTGATACAGGAACTGGACAGATGATGTGAAGCACTTCGCACGGTATTTTTCAGCGGTGGATCCAGTCAGATAAATAGTAAATAGCGACCATGACCCTCATAAACAAATATAAAAATAATGAAATCTTAGTCCAACCATAGGTAACCCACAATACGTGTGTATTGTGTATCATGAGTTGTATAATATTAAATATGGAAAAAGGCAACAGTGTTATAAGAACAAGATTTTGTATAATGACTACATTGGGCGTTCTATGCGAAAGAATATTTTCAAAAGCGGGACAGATAGCTACTGCAATCCGGGAGCGCCTAAAAACAGATAAAACGTCTGAAGTGATTTTTTAAAATTATAATTTAAACAATAAAGATTAGTTTGCCTTTTTCGCGTATGACATTTTTCGTTTTGTTATATATGTTAAAATATAATCAATCTTCCTAAAGTTTATAATTTTGCTAAAAACCGAAACAAAACATGAAGGTTGTTGTAAATTGTTGGAAAACATTGTGTTGCTGTTTCGTTTTTATTTTGTTGGTTTGGTGTGAACACGGCAATAAATAGCCAAGAAAAAAATGCCAATAAATTCTGTAAATTTTAGCCTCGAATGGCGAGATACTTAGTAATAGCCCAGAAAAAAATGCCAGTCAATTTTGTAAATTTTCGTATAATATTATATTACCAACCTTTTTTGAAAGTATATCCAGGGTGTTATTGAAATGACTTATTACATATAATTAAACCCGCAAATCCTGAGATGAAAATAAATTAGAAGAAAAATTACCATAAATAGGGCTTTGATTTATTAAGCGAAATATACACTTTATATGAAATCTCAAAATTTACGTGGCCGCTACTGATGACGTTCGCAATTAATAGTTTATTGAGGCAGTGTTGTCATATATGCAGAATTATAAACGCACGTGTTCAGGTTTTGGCAACAAGACGTCTTTGACCCGTGTTATCACTTCTTTTTCAAACTTTTTAGAAAAAGAAACTACAATTTTAAGGTACATAATCTCTTACCTTCGATCTTATTTAAAATAATCCATTTTATAATTAAATTCCATAAAAAAATAACACAACACAGAAAGTATGTTTTGCAACAGAACCAACAGTAGATAATATCACAGAAATTTGAAATCACATCACAACATTTGTTATTATGAATTATTTCACAACAGAAAAAAAACGGGTAATGCTACAACTAACAAAACGTTTAAAATTCGTTTACATCAAGCACATGGAACCCTCGACATTCCATCCCCGTATCTCCAAACATACAGAATAACGATAGTCGCGTGCAGCGGGTACCTAAGCAAGGGCGAGACATGCGGTGTGATCTGACATCACCATTAGTATACTCTAGTGACTCACATTGTTGCTAACTGAATCCAGATGGAACGGCGCGACAGTATGTGGGTAAAAAGGGTTTTTACCTTAGTATTAGATTTTAAAAAAAAGTATGTAGACTTTCTCTAGGACACCCTAGGAGTCACCCATTTAAATACAATAAGTCATTTCCATAACACCCTGTATTTGGCAATATTTTTGTTCATCATGTCTTTGAATATCGAAGCTTAAAGAAAAACGGATCAATGCAAAAATCTAACAAATTATATTGGGGAACAAACGCATGGTTTCTATGGATTTCGATCTCTCAGTAAAAAAATGGCCTGAGCTAACAGGGCGGGGGCGCCCGTTTTAAATATTATTTACTGGAAGCGAGATATATTCATTGACGTAACTAGAAGTATTTTATAGGGGGGGGTCCTGGCCCCTAGTCCCACCATTAGGATTTTAATGAAATATATATGTAAAAAGTATGTATGCCTTCGAACTTCGGAAATACTGGGGTGAGCACCAGAGCAATCTGCGGTGGGCATGGACCAAAACTCCCCCCCCCCCCCCCCCCTTGTTACGCCTACGGATATATTAAGACTGGGAAGTTTTCAAATTAACACCCTGTATAATAAATTGTAGGTAGTTCATTTCACCACAAAAACGTAATGTTGCGAATTTTTAATTAAATTGAAACAATCCACAAATTGACATCTAATGAAATGCAACCGCGATCAATATCTCACGGCAGCTGATTAAATGGCGACATTACCCGGATATTGCCGTTCGAAATTTCAATGGCAAGACGCCGGCCACGAACATTTAGCTCGAAATACGGCACCTGAGCATGTAAAACTGTCGTTAAACTATGTTGGTTTACTCAGGTTATTTGATCCGGGTAAGAACCTATTTCGTTCTTCTATACTTAAACTGTCCCTTGTTGGTTTTTTACCTTAAGAGCAATATGAAGATACTCATTAAAACAACAGTTTTATTTTCGTTTTAAAAAAGCGACAGGCAGGCTTTAAAAAATATTTTTATTTACAACCATGCATGTAATAATGACATTTCATCTATCTTTGAAAGGTGGAAAGTTGACTTTTTTACTTTTACTTTCCACCCGGATGGAAAGTAAATTATTTCTTTATTTAAAAAAAAATCGATATCTCAAAATAATATACGAACACACTTTTTTAAAAATGCTAATAGCTTTGCGTGTTTAGATATGCTCACTTTTTCCCTAATTGTTGATAGAGTGGCCCTAAATCGTGGATATCTTCTTTGTCTTGGCATTTCTGAAATAAGCTAGTAGCGCCGACTCAGAATCAGGATAGTATAGTATAATAAAGGATGTCCGGAAAAGGAGGTCAATCCGTTAACCATATACAGGGGCGAATAAACCCGAAAACCCACGTCGTAGGTCAAGTCTCAAAATACGTCAATGAATGTGGTGTTGTCATATTTATATGTTAAACATTTTAGAAAAAATACTATGAAGAGATGAAAAAGCGATATCAGGGGCGCTGGGACACAAAAATGATGGCCGATTAATGTTCGACATTGAGAAGAGATCTTCCTTTATGACAGAAAAACAACCCAAATAAGCTTTTCTGAAAAAGGAAGAAGCGTGAAGAATACATTTTTTTCTTTAATATACATGGTGTTATGGAAATGACGTATTATATTTAAACCGGCAAATCCCGAGATGAAAATAAATTGAAGATAAATAACCATAAATGGCGCTTTGAATTATTAAACGAAATATACACTTTATATGAAATCTCAAAATTTACGTGGCCGCTTCTGAGGCCCGTCGCAATCAATATTTTATTGAGGCAGTCTCCAGATTCAAAAGAGGATTTATCGCATTATATGCGATGTTGTCACATTGCAACACATAATTCTGAACTCATGTGTTCAGTTTTTGACAACAAGACGTCTTTGACGCGCGCTATCACTTCTTTTTCAAACTTTTTAGACAAAGAAAACTACAATTTTAAGGTACATACTCTCTTAACTTCGATCTTATTTTAAAATAATCCGTTTTATAATTAAATTCCATAAAAAAATAAACACAAAAAGTATGATTTTCAACAGAACCAACAGTAGATAATATCACAGAAATTTGAAATCACATCACAACATTTATTATTATGAATTATTTCACAACAAAAAAAAATCGGGCAATACAACTAACAAAACGTTTAAAATTCGTATACGTCAAGCACGTGGCACCCTCGACGTCGTGGAACCAACGTCGGTCCACTCCGAGTCTCAAAACATATTGAAGTATGAAGCGGGGCGCGGCTGGTAACACTGGGGAACAGCAAAAATGTTTCCGAGACCAAAATAGCAAAATCTTACTTATTTTATTATACTAATTAACAATCTGTCTTGCAAAAGGCTCAGTTGGCTCCGGTTTTATAGATCCATCCCAATTATGATAATTTACCTACCTGCCCTTAATATATGGGAAAATTTCACCATTAAATGAGAAATACCTGGATTTATTATAACAGGTGTACTTTATAAGGGGTTTAAATACATATAATATAAATCCTAAATTGTTAGTTAGTTGTATTTCAACCACCAGTTGATCGAGAGCTGTTCGTATTTGAGAAATTAGAGAGTTTTGAGCAACATGTCGCGAGTTTGTGTAAATAAGCCGGATCATTTTTGTTATATATGTGGTGAAATGACTTTTGTGAAACAAAAACGTACGCTTAGCCCTTTAATAAAAAAGGCTTACCACTTGTATTTTGGCTGCAAAGTTGGAGACCAGGATAAAAATTGGGCTCCCCATATCTGCTGCTACAAATGTGCGTCCAACATTCGCGGCTGGCTAAGTGGAAAAAACCGTAAGATGCCCTTCGCTGTTCCTATGATCTGGCGAGAACCGAAAGACCACGTTACTGACTGTTACTTTTGTTTGACACCTCCCATCAAAAAAGGCTTTTCAGAGAAAAAAAGGTCTGCGATACAGTATCCAAATTTACAATCCGCCATACGCCCGGTGCCTCATAGTGACGAGTTGCCTATACCTAATCCACCTCAGGAATATACCCTTCATTCTGATGATGATCAAGAGGATTCAAACGGTAGTGTACCGGAAAATGTCGCCGGCCCATCAACCTCGCAAGACTCCGATTTTGTCTGTGAACTTCCAAGTAAAAAGCCTCACAAAATAAGTCAAAGTGAATTAAGTGACCTTATAAGGGATTTGGAACTGCCCAAGACAAAAGCAGAACTATTGGCCTCTAGATTGCAACAATGGAATTTACTTGAAGATGAAGTAAAAGTTTCTGTGTACCGAAGCCGTCAGAAAAACCTAACACCATTTTTTAACATGGATAACAATTTGGTAGCCTGTAGGGACATTGAGGGATTAATGGCAGCTTTAAATCTGGACTATGATCCAAAAGACTGGAGACTTTTCATTGATTCCTCAAAAGTAAGTCTTAAAGCTGTGTTACTCCATAATGGAAACAAATTGCCTTCAGTCCCAATTGGTCATGCAGTCCATATGAAAGAAACATATAGCAATTTGAAATTGTTACTTGAGACCATACAATATGAAAGATATAAATGGCAAATTTGTGGGGATTTAAAAGTTGTGGCGATCTTGCTTGGAATGCAGCTAGGTTATACCAAATACTGCTGCTTCCTCTGCGAATGGGACAGTCGAGCACGATCGGATCACTACAGAAAGAAAATTTGGCCACCGAGAGAGTCTTTTGAGCCAGGAAAGAAAAATGTGACCAGCGCGCCATTAGTTGCCCCAGAAAAGATTTTACTACCGCCACTTCATATAAAATTGGGACTTATGAAAAATTTTGTGAAGGCCGTGCTTTTAGTTATTTAAAAGAAAAGTTCCCTAGAATCAGTGACGCTAAAATTAAAGAGGGAATATTTGTGGGTCCCCAGATTAGGAAACTTTTCGGAGATGCGCAATTCGATTCCATACTTAAAGGCAAGGAAAAAGACGCTTGGGATGCCTTTAAAATGGTTGCAAAAAATTTCTTGGGAAACATAAAAGCAGAAAATTATAAAGACCTGGTTGCCCAACTTCTTTTGTGTTACCAAAACCTAGGGTGTAATATGTCGTTGAAAATTCATTTCCTGGATTCTCATCTGGATTACTTTCCGGAAAATTGTGGTGCTGTAAGTGACGAACACGGTGAGAGGTTCCACCAGGATATTTCGAACATGGAAAGAAGATATCAGGGAAAATGGAACTGTGAGATGTTAGCCGACTACTGCTGGACTATTACGAGAGATGCCCCAGAGGCTGCTTTCAAAAGGCAAGCTAAGAAGCGCAAAATGAGTGTCTAAACTTTGGATTCAATGATAAAAATGTGCTATTTAGTTGCTTTTGTTGAACCAACAATATATTGTTATCTGTATTTTGTATGTCCATTGTATATGCCTATGAATTAAAATTTTGTAACAAATAATTGAGATTTTTTTTTTGCGAGCCAACTAAAATCTTTAATAGGTATTTTTTAGTTACTTGGGTACAGTTGAATCCAAAAAAATAGGTTTTGTTCAGGAAACAAAAAAAAAGTTGAAATTTGTTTCCCAGTGTAATCAAGCTACGGCGAGACACGCGGTGTGATCTGACAACACTGTTAGTATACTCTAGTGACCCACATTGTTGCTAAGTGAATCCAGATGGAACGAGGCGACAGTATATAGGTAAAAAGGGTTTTTACCTTAGTATTTAGATATTCGATTAAAAAAAAAAAAGTATGTAGACTTTCTCTAGTACACCCATTTAAATATAATAAGTCATTTCCATAACACCCTGTATTATAAAACTAGCTTATAAATGAAATAAATCGTCTATATTTTACTGGTTTGAAAAATAACCTTACGTGATACGAAAAAACTAAAAAAAATCAGATTTGAAATCAGCGCTACCCAATTACTAGAAAACAGTTAAAATATGAAATCAACTTGCAAAGTGTTAAAAAATGCAGGCCTGTGTAATCCATAATGTAACAAGTTTTATACGAGACGGAACGAAACGTTTCTTCGACAATTATTTATTAGCTGCTAACCTTAACTTGAGGTTTCCTAATGGAGCCTTTTAGGTTCTCTTCATTTTTTGAAATGCTTAAGCCCAAGGTAAAGATATTTCCGGGCTGTGAGTGCCGCTTCCGATTTCAGGGATCAATTACATGATCCGCTTGTTTGTTCTGCCATTACTTGATGAAATCTATGCCAACGGACAGGGAGGAAGCGTTGGCCCCCTCCAGCCTTTCAGGAAATTTCTCCTGCTCTCTGTTGCTTGTTGCTGCCATTCGTCGAAAAAAGGAAACATTTATTTTTAAAATCAATAAGAGCACGCTGTTTGTTTTAGATACGAAATTGTTTGTTTTTCAATACCTAAAAACAAAAACGCAATTTCTTGGCAAGAAAAGATTTCTAATTAATTATTTATTTCCCATCCACTTCTTTCGCTCGAAGGTTATTGCAGTAATGAGATTTTGTTAGTAGACATTAGATACTTTGTCGTTAAATAAGAAAGTTAGGAAAAAAGTTACAAAAATGAAAATTGAGCTTAAAGACAAATTATAACTCAGCGATTCTTCTATTTCATACAAATCAAAATTGAATTTATTTAGGGGAAAATGGCCCAAAAATACATACTCGGGTAAAACAACACATCAAACAATTTTATAAACTTAATTTTTTACATCTTAACAAAGTACGTGAGTACGGAAGTCATTGTAAAGGAAAACGCGCGCATATTTCTTGGGTGTAACATAATATGTTCGACGAAAAACTATGTGTTACATACTGACGATTTCTTTGATTTTTTTAGGTACGAATTTTTTTTTTTTTTTTTTTTTATGATCAAACACAAGCACTATAGGAAAAATCCTTTAGGGCACTCTGGGAGTGGTGCGTGTGCGCAAAAGCGATTCACGTTGGTTTTGAATCGTTGGAGGTTATATTCGTTGGGAAAAACGACCTCAGGAAGGTCGTTCCACAAGGATGTAGTCCTCCAGATGAAAGAATTCTTAAATAATGAAGTTCGAGGAGTACTAAGCTTAACCACATATGGATGGGCGGCAGTGGTTCGTCGTGTACTTCTGATATTCGTCGCTCTGGGCGGAATTAAGAGGGCAAGGTCAGCCGAGCACCTTCCATGAAAATATCTGTAAAAGAGAGTCAAATCCCCAACCTGTCTTCGATGCTCTAGGCTGCCGAGGTTCTTCGTCAGCTCGCGGTCTCCGATCAGACGAACTTTTCGACCTTTCGATGGAATCTAGCAGCCGAAGAGTATGTCTGGATGCAGAGCTTCAGACATGAGAGCAGTATTCTAGTGATGGTCGAATCTGGGCTTTGTATAGTGTCAAAAGTTGTTGAGGTGTGTACAACTTTCTGGTTCGGAAGAGTACCCCAAGCTTCTGAGAAGCTATCTTGGCGATTGCCACAACGTGGTTATGCCAAGACATATTTCCTCCCAGATTGACGCCCAGCAAACTAATAGATGAAGCCAGTGGGATTGCGTGTCCGGCCATGACTATTTCCGGTTCTGTAATGTTAACCTTTTTAGAGAAAACTGCTGCCTGGGTATTTTTAGCGTTAAATTCGACTTGGTTACTGTCACCCCAAGCCAAAATTTCTTCCAGGTCTTTGTTGAGGCGTGATACTTCATGCTGTCTGCGAAGATGTGCGTCGGCAGCCGATGTTTGCGCATTCAAAGAGAGAGATGAGATAAGTGTGCTATCGTCAGCAAAACTAAATATCGGATTTTTAGTTTTCACTAGAAGGTCGTTAATGTAGAGTAAGAAGAGAGTGGGAGACAATATGGACGCTTGAGGAACACCGGCATTGATGGTGAAGGTGTCTGAGAGAAATCCGTCAATCGCCACTTGTAGAGAGCGGTCCTTAAGAAAGCTAGACAACCATGCACATTAATAATTAGTTAGCGCATGTTGACATGCCTCTCTATCTCTATATCTCTATACTATCTTTTCGCTATATTTAACTATACAGGGTGTTATGGAAATGACGTATTATATTTAAACCGGCAAATCCCGAGATGAAAATAAATTGAAGAAAAATAACCATAAATGGCGCTTTGAATTATTAAGCGAAATATACACTTTATATGAAATCTCAAAATATACGTGGCCGCTACTGAGGCCCTTCGCAATCAATATTTTATTGAGGCAGTCTCCATGTTCAAAAGAGGTTAGCGCATTATAGGCGGTGTTGTAATATTGCAGCACATAATTCTAAATGCACGTGTTCAGTTTTTGACAACAAGACGTCTTTGACGCGCGCGATCACTTCTTTTTCAAACTTTTTAGAACCAAAAAAACTACAATTTTAAGGTACATACTCTCTTACCTTCGATCTTATTTTAAATAATCCGTTTTATAATTAAATTCCATAAAAAACACAAACACAAAAAGTCTGTTTTCCAACAGAACCAACAGTAGATAATATCACACAA
This sequence comes from Barypeithes pellucidus, assembly GCA_963991005.1. Lineage (NCBI taxonomy): Eukaryota > Metazoa > Arthropoda > Insecta > Coleoptera > Curculionidae > Barypeithes > Barypeithes pellucidus. The sequence goes on along the minus strand of OZ022556.1, from coordinate 28,895,402 downwards.
ATTTGAAATCACATCACAACATTTATTATTATGAATTATTTCACAACAAAAAAGAATCAGGCAATACAACTAACAAAACGTTTAAAATTCGTATACGTCAAGCACGTGGAACCGTCGACGTCGTGGAACCTACGTCGTTCCACTCCCGAATCTCGAAACATACTGAAGTATGAAGCGGCGCGCGGCCGGTATTCAAGCTACGGCGAGACACGCGGTGTGAGCTGACAAAACTGTTAGTATACTCTAGTAACCCACATTGTTGCTAAGTGAATCCAGATGGAACGAGGCGACAGTATGTTGGTAAAAAGGGTTTTACCTTAGTATTTAGATAATCGATTTAAAAAAAAATATGTAGACTTTCTCTAGGACACCCAAGGAGTCACCCATTTAAATATATTAAGTAATTTCCATAACACCCTGTATACTGAGAGAAGATTTTACTACCGTTATAAAAATGTTAACTACGAAAATAGCTCTGACAGTTAAATTTGCTGGGTATATCATGGCTGTGTTAGTAAAGTCGCTTTATAAATATTTTCCTGCAGTTGCAGCAAAGGAAACTTATTATGCTTACAAAGCCACTTACCAGCGATTGAAAGATACTTTGCTGGGACAATAAAGACATTTTCTTAAGCCACGTCCAAAAACATGCCATGTTATTTTGGTAATGTGTTCTACAATATACATATACAAGAAATTCAGCACAATATACCATTTTTCATGTTTAGTGTTATTTACATCTTGACACAATAGTATATTAAGATACAAGTTTCATAAGGCATTATCTTAGAGCACGCGTTTAATTTAGAAAACTTAAAAAAATATAGTAGATTTTTTCCATATGAATTAATATTTTCTTTTTGGGTTGGCAATACTTTTACAATTTCATAAAATGTTACAAATATCAAATGTGCCATGATAGAAACAATTGAACACAACCAAGCTTCTTCCCATCCGTCATAATTAAAAATAAATATATTATTAAAGTTAATAAAAATGAGTCAGGAAAAAAGTTGTACTCCGTCAGAAATACGAGAAATTGCAGAAAATAATCTAGAAAAACTTTTAAAAAGAATATGCAAAACTTTGAGTTGTGGTGCGAGCAGAACAAAGTTCAAAATATTGAACAAAATAATAAATAATTCTATTGAACAAAATATTGTGTCGACACAGAATCTGACAGGAATAACAATTAGTGCGAGGAAATGTCTACAGTAACTATAAATATGTATACAGGGTACACTAAGTAAAGTGGCCTATTAGAAGTATCTCGAGAACTAAATGAGATATTATTTTGAAAATTTGGCTGTGGCTATATAAGAGATGGTTTTCTACGTTTATAAAATATTTTGGTGTTGCCGGATCATACCGAAAGTGGTAGCAACTTCGGAATTTTAAATGAATTACCCTATATATTATATTTTCTAGGTAAAAATCTAGAACATATTCTGTATAATATCATATACCTATCTTTAAGAGTTTTTGAATTATAAATAATTTAGAAATTTTTTAACGCCGTATCAGGACCTGAAAAGAAAATCATATCTTTTAGCGGTTACAGCTAGCAAGCTGAAAACTTGACAATAGTTTCACACGACCATCGAAATTTTATAATTTTGAACAGTATTTAATTAGTTTTATACAGGGCGTCTCCATAACAATATTTATTAGGGCCATGAATTACTGCAAAAATCTTCATTTTTTTAAATGGAAAACCCTTGATATGTTTTGTTAATGGAGAATCGAATTTTCTATCTAATGATATTTAAGTGTTCCTATATCTATCTTCAATATTTTCGGACTTATAGCGAAATTTAAAAATTATCTTATAAAAATATATTTTTTGGTAGTTGGCTGTGGATACTCCACTTTACTTGGTGGACCCTGTATATAAAGTAATATGTATAATACTATATTGAATTAAAAATAAAAATAGTACTTTATTGAATATACTGGAAGATATTTCTATTAGTTTTAGGTTATGTTGTTTTATAGTTGTGACTAGAAATTAGTTGACGGACACCGTCAGCATGTTATATGTTTCCGAGTATAGGTATTTCAAATAAATGTCTAGTAAAAAGGATCTATTTGTTAAAGGTTAGTATTTTAAAGTTTTCTATAAAAAATTTTTGTCGAATCCATAATGCCTAGAAAACTAATTTCCACGAAATCGAAGCAAGCCTAAAATTCGAACCCTACTTGCTGCCAACATATAAAAATAAAATTTCATTTCATAAAGTGACAGGTTAATCAATTTTTTTGCATTTCATAATGTAGTCATTATAAAACCCAAATAGAAAAAATTATATGAACGAAGTGTAAATTAAGTGGTATTAAGGTTGGCTATAGTTCTGAAGGTCCATTTATAAGCATTTTTACTTTCACGTTCAGTTTAGTTGCGCTGTGCTCGCAGTTGCAGTTCGCCGACGTTCGATGGGAAACAATTTATGATTTATAAAATTCGTTGATCGTTCGCGGTCGTTGGGCATTTCATTGGCCAACCTGTTACGAACGATAACGTTTTGGAGTTTTTAACTTCAAATGACATATTGTCAGTCTATATTTCAAAATAAAACACAGCAATTATTAAATTAGCACAAAATCAACTGTACTCTATGCACGAGGAAGGTAAACAAGGTTGACGTCCAACCTGTCAACCTGTCAACGATCACGTGATTCACCTTTTATATTGTATTGGTTAGAAGTCTAACTGCCCATGGGCAAGGCGAAAAACTTGTGTGTGAAGTGACCGAAAGTAGCCGAAGGTTGCTTTTCAATCAAAATATTTTATCATACCAGTAAATAAAATTTATAAAGCTTTTCTTTAACCACAATAAAGTGCATTCCTTCCCCAGCTTATACAGGGTAGGGTGTCTTGTTAAAACCCGAACACCCTTTTTTCTCGCTCAGATTGAATTTTTTTGATTTCGACCTCCTCAGATGATTTTCGTAGTTTTGAGGGGGAAATCGAATGGCGCAGGTTTTTTCACCTGTGGTGTTCAGGTGGTGCCCTGCGCAGAGCAACTTTTTTTTTTAAATGGGAACCCTTTTTTTTTTGTCGCAGGTTCCGAACCTTCATTAAAAAACAAGCAACTATCGTCCCAAACATTTTGTATTCGAAACTTTTCAACCATGAATTGTTACACTACCAACAAGATGGAGCCCCGGCTCATTCCACGGTACCTGTTCGCCAATGGTTAAACGATCATTTTCCTGGACACTTCGACTTAACACCGATGGATTTCTTTTTCTGGGGGTTCATCAAGTCGATTGTGAGTCGTACGAGGACGTAGAATCTTAAGGAGTTGAGACAAAAAATCACCGCTGCCTGTAGAGAAAATGTGACTCCCGAAATTTTAGAACGAGTGCAAGAAGGGTTCGTTTGTACTTTTGTATGGAAAGAAACGGGGAGCATTTTGAACATTTATTAAAATAAGAAAATTAGTTTCAACCTCAAAATTGTTTCTGATTTCATTTTGCCACTTACTTTGTCTGAGTTCAGGATCGATTCGAATAAAAAAATGTTTGGGATGAAAGTGGCTTGTTTTTTAATGAAGGTTCGGAACCTGCGAGAAAAAAAACGTGTTCCCTGCGCACCACCTGAACACCGCAGGTGAAAAAAACCTGCGCAATTCGATTTCCCCCTCAAAATTACGAAAATCATCCGAGGAGGTCGAAATCAAAAAAATGCAATCTGAGCGAGAAAAATGGTGTTCGGGTTTTAAAAAGACACCCTGTATATGGTGTTATGGAAATGACTTATTATATTTAAATGGGTGACTCCTTGTGTGTCCTAGAGAAGCGCTACATATATTTTTTTAAATTTAAAGCGCCATTTATGGATATTTTCTTCAATTTGTCTTCATCTCAGGAATTGTCGGTTTAAATATAATAAGTCACTTCCATAACACCCAGTATAATGACTAATGACAGGAAATTTTTAAAGAGTTATTTAATTGCCACTCTAAAGTAAATATCTCTAAAACAGCAAAGTTTCCTAACAAGAATAAAGAATATCCAGGAAAATGGTTTTTACTGTCACAAGAAATCAATTTTGTTGTTACATGTAGAAAATATTTTATCCCAGCTAAAATAATCCTAGTAAAGATTTTTTAACTGGAGCTTTCCTCAGTGTACTAACTGGTAATTAATCAATTCTGGTTTTAAGAAATTCATACCTTACGGTCCTCTCAAATACATTCATAAGAAGTTGGAAGAATTAAAGCTGAGCAAAACGCGGTATTTTGGAACATTTATGCTAAACGTCAAAAAGTAACAAAAAAATCAATGAGACCTGAAATATAAGAAAACATCCCAGAAATAAGCGATGCCGAAGATCCCTATTCCAATGGTGATGACGACTCTGCAATCATCTATTGCAATTAACGCACTCACAAAACTTGGTTTCGATGTTAACACTGCAAAAAATGAACCCATGCAGAATGTGCCGGTATTTCACCAAGAACAGAAAATTTTATTTGTGAACTGTGTTGCTAATAATGTATAAACTAATAAAGAACTTTAAGGTGTTTCCTGACTTGCTGCGGTTTTTATTTCTGTGATATGTTATATCATTTTACTCAAAGTCAATAATATGTAATTTTATCCTAGTACATGCCTAAAATGACACAATAGCATGTATTTGTTTATAATAGACATAACTTTTTTTAAATTTTAAATTATCCACCATAGGAACTCTACTATTAAACTAGAATAATCAAGGAATACCTTAATGTATTTGAGATTCCAAATCCAATTCTAGAAATATATGACAAATTTTATCAAAACTATGCCATTTTAGACAATTTTCCCCTACAAACCGGAGTTTATTCAATTTATATTTATCTAATTTGAATGGCTGTAGACTACTGAACTGGAACTCTGAAATTGTACCTGATCACTACCGTAAATAAGTAACAGAAAGTTAAATTTTACGTACTGTCCCTAAAGTAAATCACACAGATATAATTAAGTTAACATTTGATGTATGTAAAGTAAATCGCACTGACATAAGTAAAATTTTTCGTATTTTAAAGTAAATTGCACAGATATAAGTAAGTTAAATTTTACGCACTGTAGAGTAAACCGCACAGAACGCAACAAGACCGCCTTGTTTATCTCCAACAAAAGTACATATTGCGTAGCAACGCTCTCCTTTCAATATGAGTAGTTGAGTTTATTAAAGAATAGCAAGAGAGTAGCAGTATATATTATCTTTTTTGTTTTAATAAATATAATCGTAGGTATGCCTCTACGCGGCTCCATGCGTTATTTTTCCGTTCGGGCGCAACTTTTTCATTCGTGAGTAATATGTACCATCGTGCCGGTAAAAAACTAGGACAGCAAAATTTCTTATTTTCTCCTTGACTATTACAAATTTTACATGTCAACATAGATTGTCACTTTATAATTAACTTGTCAAGCAAATTTTTCTTTAAAAAATATGCCACAATTAACAGCCCAGCAAAAGGCTATAATCTACAGTCGGTTGCGAGATGGTGCCTTTATTAGGGATATTGCAGACGAACTGGGAGTAAACAAAAATACCGTGTTGTTGGCAAAACAAAAAATAGCAAGGCATGGGACTATTATTAGGAAAGCAGGTTCAGGTCCCCCTAGAATTTCTATTGAAGATGAAGACTAGTTAATTATCCAAGGGATCATCCATTCGCAACTGCAATAAAGGCGAAAGAAGAGACGAACTTTCCAGGTTCTGCAAATACTGCTAGAGACAGGGTTCGAATTTCCGATATACGAAGTCGTTGTGCTACTAATAATATATTTTTAATGGAAAGAAATAAACAAGGCAGGTTAGAATTTGCACATGAATGTTTAAATCGGAATATTTTCTGGGAAACAGTTATATTTTCTGACGAGAAAACTTTTCAATCGTGTAATAATGGAACATTTCGAGTGTATATGCCTTCCGGTATGCGGTATGATGAGATATACATTCACAAAAGAAACCAAAGCGGGCGTTCCTCTATAAATGTCTGTGGTTCGATTATCGCTAGAGGTCCAGGAATTTGCCAAATCCTGGAAGGAAGACTAACTGCACCTATATACGTTAATATCCTAAATGCAGTGATCGATAAACGCTGTATATGGTCAAAATTATACATTTCAGCATGATAATGCTCCAATACACACAGCACGCATTGTTCAAAATTTTCTCCTAGAAAATAATATAGCAGTTCTTCCCTGGCCTTCGAAGAGTCCCGATCTGAACCCGATCGAAAACATTTGGGGTAAAATGGTGAAATCAATGTATCAACATGATTTTCGGCCACGAAACAGAGATGAATTACGCTACAGGATAAATGAAGCGTGGGATGAAGTAACAGGCGAATTATGCTAGTTTTAAGTATGCCGCAAAAGGCTTCAAGAAGGAATAAACTAATTGCTTCGACAAATTTTGCGTTTGCATTTTTGTAACCTTCTATTAAATTTCTTTTATTATTTAGTTTCGTTTTCATTTTTAGGCGACGTTATATATACCTACTTTAAATAAGGTATTAGACTTTTTCTTAATAAAAATGCCCAATATATTTACTGCCGCTCAAGTTTATAAAAGAAATTAGATATTTTGATGCCACCTCGTATCGAAAAATATAAAACGTTAAATTATGTAACATAGGTTACTCCCTAAAAGTTATGTGTATTTACCTTTACAGCTGTCGAGCACCTTTTATAGTCTATGAGATATGTATATCCGTTCCCAGTTCTGTGATTTTGTTGTCCTAGTTTTTTATCGGCACGATAGTACGTAATGTACTATAAAGAATTAGAAAAAGCGCTTACCACCTAAAAGGCGGTAATTATTGTTATTCTGAACGGGAGGCCCTAGAATAGTATATTTCAGTCCGGAAATAAAGAGTTTCTGTAGACGTGCAATGAACGACATTTTTTATGATACCTGAAAACGATATAATCAAAAAATGAAGGAATTTTCATTATTTTTAAAACAGTGAAAAATTATAATTAATTAATTAAATTTGCACTCACTTCTACTAATTTATTTAGAAGAATATCAGGAATATCGGGACTTTCCTCTATCTCCCAAACAAGTTTTTAAAATTAGCGTAAATTTCACTGACATAAAATAAGTCAATACTTAATAGATCAATCGTTGTATGGAAACATTAATCGTTTCTTGTTTTCCGAGTGCATTCATAATGAGATCTCTTTGTTTAGTTTATAATAAATGACGAGGACGCAATATGGATTGACGTATAATCTGAACGTAATGTACTATTATTTGCCGCATGGGAAAAAGATATATCATGGGCTGTTTTAAAAAGTCACCATTACTGTCTTGTAAAGACTGGTGGAAACGTGTCTTTTTCAGGTTGGTTGGTTGGCGAACTTGATTTTTCTGTATATACTAAACATTTTCACACTTTCTCGCACGTTATTACAGTTGATTAAATATCTCGAAAAAAACGCTTTTAAAATATCACGCTGTGAAATGATCGATTTAATTTTTTTAAACTTCTCGAATGAAAAAGAGCAGCAGAGCAGTGATTATCAAGTTTCTATATCTTTATTGGTACCTACAGCAGTGAAGGAAAAAATAATGAGTTGTGTTAGTACTGTAAATTATTATTTATTTTAATCTTTTTGATGAATGCGCGGGAAATTACAGGTCAAATCGCAGTCCCTTTTAATGTATGCGAAGAAAGACAGGCACTTAAGTGACATTTGTTCGTCCCGTATCGCCAAGCTTCCAATAGCGTGATCCGAACAAATATAAAACGCCAAACGGCGACTCGGTGGAATCCCAGGTTGTTCTTTCAGTATGGAAAAATCACCGACTGTGAAATATTGCTCATCTCTAGTTCCAAGTGTTGACAACTCGTTGTTTTGAACATATGGCAGAATGGAAAAGTGTTTAAATTATTTTATTTTGTCTAAAGAGTTTAAGGTGTAAATATGACAACACCGATCAGAATTCGATGATGGTATTTTGCATTATTTATACCAATGTTGATTGTTTACATGTGTCGCAGTGTCCCACATGTGTTTTTATGGTTTGACGTCAGGTCACTTTTACCGCTGAATGAATTGAACGCGCCATTTATGGATATTTTTCTTCAATTGTCTTCAATATGGATTGACGTCTAATCTGAACGTAATGTACTATTATTTGCCGCTTGGGGAAAAGAAATATCATGGGCTGTTTTAAAAATGTCACCATTACTGTCTTGTAAAGACCGGTGAAAACGTGTCTTTTTCAGGTAAGTTAAATAAAAAAGTTTCCTCCCTAACAATGTAGACTTTTTAGGGCCGATATTTGAATGTTACCTTGAGTTAGAGACAATTGACACGTTAAGTGGAAGATTACCACGTCCTTAAAGATCTATTCCTTTAGATGACAGTTAAAAAGAACTTTAATATACTGTCAAACTTGTGTTAAGGATGACTTAGGGCCGATATTTCAAAGTCACCTTGAGGTACAGAATGACATCCTTAACACAAGTTTGACAGTATATTAACGTTCATTTTAACTCTCATCTAAAGGAATAGATCTTTAAGGACGTGGTAATCTTAATTTTAACGCGTCAATTGATCCTCTAATTAATTTAAAATATAGTTATTAAGGTTTACCATAACGTTAAGGCTACCTCAGCTAAGGTATAACTTAAGGTAACATTCAAATATCGACCTTAAAGGTGACTTTGAAATATCGGCCCTTATAATTTTATTCTTCAACATATCCCTTAACTTTTACGCACTTGTATCACCTGGGCAACAACCATCAAAAAAACATTTCTGTTTGTCTTTAAAATAGGCATTTTGTTAAGGTATTACCATTGGTAAATGTTGTTATTTAATTTAAATCAATGTAGAATTTCGGGAGGAATTTATACATTCCCTTACATGATATAGGATAGTCAGTCTTACAATGAATAAGAAAATGTAAAAAAATGTAATATAGTTAGTATCAAAACCCTTTTCCTAACACAATTAATAAACAGGTCTAATACTGACCTTTAACGTTTCCTTCCTTTAATCATAAATAATAGAAGGACAGGCGCTATCTTGTAGATTTATGCCATAAATATTTGACTAAACAGAAAGGTGATTCGGGTCAGAATATATTTGCGTTATTTTGAAATTTCTGGTGTGCTTGAGGGAGGTGTGCAGCTCCTTAGCCAGTGACGAATCATGATCAAGGCCGTGGCCGCAACGGAGCTGCGATACTAGCTAAGCGTCGGTCAAAATGGCGGATGGGCGCCATCTTCGTAAAAAAAATAAATAGCAGGAGCGGTCTTGCGATACATCGTTTTGAAGGTTCTATTGAATACTTTAAGATGCCAGAATATTACTTCTCTATTCGCACACAAAATGGAAATGGCGGCGTTTTAAAAATTGAATAGTTATTAGTTACTTTTTTATTATCTTCTATTTCATTTACGGTCTTAGAAAAATAAATACAACGTGGCATAGTGTAGTAGGAATCACTCACTTCCTTGGATATTTCATGGCGATCAAATTCAAAATAGCGGCTAGGCGCTATCTTGAAAAAAAAATTAACAGGGAGTAGGGTCTTGCGATACATAATTTTAAAGATCCTATCGAGTATTTACGATCGCAGCATATTGTGGCCATATTCGTACCAAAAACAAAATGGTGGCTTTTTAAAAAAATATATTTACTATGAGTGTCAGCCAGCTGTTTAAAGGTACGGTTCCTCCTAGCCGCGGCCCGCGGCTGCGGCTCCTGCAATACGGCCGATGCAACCTACTGCTGCTCATGTTTCTTTACGTATTTGTTTACCTCCACGCGGCGGGGATATGCGTCTGGCATGCACCATGGTATAACTACTATAGGTATGATTGCACGTCGATGATGGCGTGGCTTGTGACGTCATCTGGCGAGCAAGTTTTAAATCTCTTATGGAGGTTTACATTGCTGTCATCGTTTTTAACTCTTTTTTTAATGTATTAAAAGGTTTTATGCATGTAATGGTATATGAAATCAAAAAATAATATATGACGAGTATTTACGTATATTAATTTCATAGAAATATAACACACAAATACCACTAAAAAAAGAAAATATATCAGACAAATTTTTCGCGCCATTTGAGCCGGCGACGATAGCCGAAGCATGCCGAAAGCTGCTCGCCAACCACTGCTGGTATTGAAACAGTGTTGCCAGACTTTTACAATTGTAATAGATCCATTACTATTTTAACATTCTTGTTGTGGGGCTACCCATATGAAATTTATGTTCAATCTGGAGGTGGCCCCCATCTAATAGGAAAGTAACGACCTTTTTTTTTCGTACTATTTTTACTCTGACACCGTTTTTTACTATTCCTATTAGGTTTCGAACTGGTAACCAATTTCTTTCGATCGCGGATTTCTGGCAACACTGCTGCATGGTTGCCGTAGTTTTCGGTGGATATTTTGTAAGTTTACCAGAACGTTTTCTTATTTAGTCTTTCTGAGGTGCGCTGTGTTCGGTTGTGATATGGATAACCAGGCAAAGTACCGAAACATCTGTTATGGTTCCATCTTATATAAAAAGTTAAAATCTAAAACATACGTTGTTTTATTTATTTTGTAAACATTTACTTCTTAATTATTTTCCACTGAAGCTGATGAGGGTATATGCCTTCGACACATGCATGGAAATTAAAATATTGTTTATGTAACTACTGAAGCAGACTATGATTTTCTTTACCTCTTTATAATTTCACTCCACTGAGAGATGGACTAGTTAAAAAAATAATTTAAATTTGTTTATAATTAGGTCGTATTTTAGCTTTAATCTTTGTTGTATGTTCATGAAATAAATATTCCTAAATACCATGATATTATTCTTTCATTTCACATACCTCTAAATGCGTAAAAACTTTTAATTAAAATGGCGTCAGAGTAAAAATAGTATGAAAAAAGGTCGTTACTTTCCTATTAGATGGGGGCCACCTCCTGATTGAACATAAATTTCATATGGGGAGCCCCACAACAAGAATGTTAAAATAGTAATGGATCTATTATAATTGTAAAAGTCTGGCAACACTGTTTCAAAACCAGCAGTGGTCGGCGAGCAGCTTTCGGCATACTTCGGCTATCGTCGCCGGCTCAAATGGCGCGAAAAATTTATCTGATATCTTTTCTTTTTTTAATGGTATTTTTGTGTTATATTTCTATGAAATTAATATACGTAAATACTCGTCATATATTATTCTTTCATTTCATATACCATTACATGCATAAAACCTTTTAATACATTCAAAAAAGAGTTAAAAACGACGACAGCAATGTCAACCTCCATAAGAGATTTAAAACTTGCTCGCCAGATGACCTCACTGCGCACGGCAGACGAAATTGGGACGGTTAGATATCTTACCTCTAGTTTATTGTATCATGGCAGTGCACCACCGGGATCCGTGACGATCGTGCTCTCGAGGCATTCCAGTCGCAGCCGCAGCAGGTATGGATGAGCTGCGAGGACTACAAAGTATTATCTTCTTTATTAGATGATGAGTTATTAGTCGAAATGGTTTCAACACATCCTTCTCTGTACGACTAAAGGATGATTCTCACTATCGTGCAAGGTACATGCTCGGCAAGGCAAAATAGGTCAATCCTTGCGTGTTATGAATTTTGACGGGCCGTCGTTTGCCGAGAATTTGCGCGCATAGTGTGAATTAATATCAACAAAATACATAGGATTCAATGATAAATATGTATTGCCGACTTCCCTACATATCCTATAATAATTTCTGGACACCCTGTTTAAATAAACAATAAAGGTTACAAATAAAATATTAAACAACAACTATTATAATAAAGTGTTTTATTTTATGGTTCAATCCACATCAATGTCAAAAACAAAAACAATAACAGTTTAAATAATAACAATCGGTTGCTGTACAGCCTATAAATTTTTACTGTAGGGTATTGTTGGTACAACTGTATTATGCAGTGGCGGCTCGTGGCGCGGTGTCCCTGACCTGACCCCTGAATAAGTTTTAAAAATATTGAAAATGCTGTACACAATGCTTTGGGTAATTCAAAATAGGTAACATTATGTAAGTAGTAAGTTCCTAATAGTGCAAAGTTCTTAATAGAGCAAAGTTCTTAATAGAGCAATTGATTATTTTGCTATTTCTTTGCTGGTTTAGGTTAGAATAGTCAGTTTGATAACAGAAAAAAGGTAAAAGGGGCCGACCTCTTAACAGGGTCATCACGTATTTTTTTAAGAATTCTTAAATTTTTTTTTATTGAAAATATTCTATTTGTATCAGTATTTAAATGTCAGTAACTTTCTTTAAAAGCTAGTTTGAAATGTAATTTGAACCAAGAAGTTTCAAGTGTCAATGATAGAAAATTACAAATCATTCATTAAAAGAATAATTTTCTAATCCTTAAGAAATATTATTTATTATTATCTATTTAGGTCATCAAATTGAGAGGTAAAAAATAAAAATATGGAAATGGGTTTACTTACCCACAATATACGGTTGTAGAATAGGAAAAGTATTACATGCCCAGTAAAGTCCTCTTTGTGTGATAGGAAACCTGTTAATACTATCAAAATTCTACTACTATAGTCTATTCTCATTTTCCCAATTCAGTATATCAAAACAAATACACGCTACGAGCACGTGACCAGCACACAGGGCCGCATTAAGAACAATATAAGAGTACAATCTCGAACCACGCATGAAAGACCTGAAATAATAGCCTACATACACTGTACAACCAGGGTGGTCTCGCCGGCATCGAAAGTTTGACCAATAGCAATGAGTTTAAGCATCGAGCATGCGGCTATCACGCGCTAATGTCTGTTTGTGCTCCTGAATTGGTCAAATGAATAGAGTATAATTCAGAACACTGATCTAATGGTTTGAACGATTGACTGCAATTTGTAGTTTTAAAAATGTTTAGCAATTAATATTTTCCAATAATAGGAAATATCGTACGATCCTTGTATGGTTAAAACAATCGTTAATATTTTACTGGACTATAAGCTTCATGTTATTCAGTAGGAGCCGCCATTGCCCTCCACGACTAAAAAAAATCACTGAAAACGCTTCAGGCATCATAAATAAGTTCAAAAAATATATTATAATTATTATATACAAACGTTTTGTAAAACATTAAATTAAAAGAGTAGGTATGCGTTAAGAATGGATTCTTCTAGATTGGATAAACATGCCATGATACGTTTATAACAGAAACGTTAGACATGTATTGTTTGTATCGTAGCTGCAGATACCGTAAATGTCACGAAGTGTTTTTCCAAGAATTGCCTACTGTATTTTTAACAGATAGGAGAGGTGGGCCTAAAACGGGATATGTAGGTAAAACGGGAAAAGCTATTTTCACAACACGGCAACGTAGCCGTTTAGTTCCGGTAGGATTAGTATATCAATGGCGAATATTGTTTTCGAACCAATTTTCCAAGAAAAACGTAAGTATACACCGTCTCCAAGATAAGGAGGGCCAGTACAGGGATCTCGGAAACCGTAAGAGATACGAAGTCGGTTAAATGGAGGTAAAGTAGCGCAATTACGTGCATAATAATATGCTGTTTAGAAAGTTTTAAAATTCCGAGTAGTTCCGGAGATATCCGGAAAAAACCGAAATTCTGAAAAAACGTTTTTTATTCCTGGGTTTTTTGAGATCGAATTCTAAAGTAAATTGCACTTTTACTTTGCTTTTCCGCTCTTCTAACAGCGTTAATTGTTTTCTAATCCGACGAGTCGTCGTCGAAGGGCCATTATCAATTTTCTTTTTTAAATACGGTCCTGTTTTCCTGATATTGGAATTTGAGAGTTTTTTTCTTCCGAATGCAATAATGTATAACACATTGTGGTTTAATGACGTTTCGAGGAGTTTTTTAACAACATCAGGAAATTTTCGGATACGGTCCTGTATTTCTCCTAATTTTATAAATAATATCTCATAAGTAAGCTCTAAATTTTTACTTATGTTGGACTAGTTCAATAAATAATAAATAATTTAATAATAAACCACAAATAAGTGAACAAAAAATAATTCAATAATAAACACCAATAAGTGAACAAAAGCATACCAAAACAGTAATAAAACGAACAACGAAAAAACTAAGGACTACATAATCAGGTGTTCAAAATGATTTCCGTTATTTTCTAAGCACAAATAACACCTTTTAACTATCGATTCTAAAACATTTGACATTTCTGGCGTAATACTTTAAAATGCTTCAAGCACCAACCTCCTAAGTTCGTCTTATGAAGTTGTGTTTATAAACATAATTTTCGACATACCCCCAGAGGCAAAAATCTAACGGTATCATATCAGGCCAGGATGTTTCAGAACACCTGATTAAGTAGTTCCTTACCTTTTTCGTTGTTCGTTTTATTTCTGTTTTGGTATGTTTTTTTGTTCACTTATTTGTGTTTTTTTTTTGGCTTTGGCAGGTCTGCCATACTATTTGTGGTTTATTATTAAATTATTAGTTATTTATTGAACTAGTCCAACATAAGTAAAAATTTAGAGCTTACCCGTACCGTATCCCAAAATTTCCTGATGTTGTTCAAAAAACCCTCGAAACGTCATTAAATCACAATGTGTCATACATCGTTGCATTCGGAAGAAAAAAAGCTCTCAAATTACAATATCAGGAAAACAAAACCGTATTTAAAAAAAGAAAGCTGATAATGACCCTTCGAAGACAACTCGTCAGATTACAAAACAATTAACGCTGTTAGATCGAGCGGAAAAAGTGGCAATGTAAAAGTGCAATTTACTTTAGAATTCGATCTCAAAAAACCCAGGAAAAAAATAGAACGATTTTTAAAACTTTCTAAACGGTATATTATTAGGCACGTAAATGCGCAACTTTACCTCGATTTAACCGACTTCGTATCTCTTACGGTTTCGGAGATCCCTGTACTGGCCCTCTTTATCTTTGACACGGTGAATATTCTCGTTTTTACGATTTATGTAAAGTGTGGAATTAAAATTTGTGATTAACAGCCGAATTCCTACCATGTGTAAAACGAATGAAATTCAGTCATGGCTGTGTTTAGCAGCAACTTGATGAGGTTAGGTTAGATTCCATGCATGAACCATTGTTGCCAGATCGGCACAGTTTTTACGCGCCTAATTTAAATAGAGTGCAGATAGTTTTTATACTTATTATAATAACAACCGAGATCTTAATGGCAAGCATCGGATTTTCGACACACTACATTAAAATGCAGTACGTTGGAATAACACAGAAATGTAACAGAGGTATTTTTTACTCTCAGCAGCATATCATTAAAATACTTCCTATAAGTTATCTATGAATGAGCCCATTCTCAACGCAATCCGTTTCAAAAAAAAAACCTATAATAAAATGGCATTTAATGAGATTTACGGCTGATCTGGACCACCAAATGGAGGTCGCGTTCCTTCATCGTTCGTCTGCATTGCGACAGGTATGGGATCTCCTCGTTCCGAAGTTTGTGACTCCGAAGTGTCTACATTAGGTGAAACTGTTTGGATTGACTGGCTTGTGCTCATCTATTAATAAAAAGCTCTGCGTAAAAGTCATGTCTAAGGTGTGTTCACAATATGCTGCCGACCTACGTAGGTGCGCAACGAGGCTTTCCACTTTTGGTGTATTAACATTTTTGGTGTATTAACATTTTTGGTGTATTAACGTTTAGGCAGCGTCGTCCCGACGAGTTTGTTCAATTCATCAATCACTGGAGCAATCGGCAATAAGCAATGAGAAATAATATTGTGCGTTTGTCTCACATCAAAGAAACCCAAAACAGGTAACAGTGACCATATTTTAGTGAATATGTAGGACAGTGACAGTGAGGATGATGTTATAATATTTTGATCGTATCTACGTTTAAAAACGAAGCCATTGGATTCACACTTCATTATTGGAACTGAGGTGTTAAAGTGCAACAATACGGATAAAGGAATTCGAGGAACATCCACTGAAATTTCGAAATTATTACAGGATGAATCCAGACTGTAGTAATTGAAACCTCTACCAATGTTGCGTCACAAATGACACCATCAAGATGCAGGTTATTGCAGGAAATACATATCGCCAAAATGAATCAAATTCTTATGACAGGCAATATAGCATTGCGTCAGTGTGCAAGATCACCTCTGATTTTTAGTATTATGTCAATGGGTTTTTTTTTATGATCAAACACAAGCACTATAGGAAAAATCCTTTAAGGCACTTTGGGAGTGGTACGTGTGCGAATAAAGCCATTCACGTTGGTTTTGAATCGTTGGAGGTTATATTCAGCATCGTCAGCAAAGCTAAATATCGGATTTTCAGTTTTCACTTCTTCTTCTTCACGTGTCATCTCCGCGACGAAGGTTGACAATCATCATGGGTATTCTGATTTTGGAGGCGGCTGCTCTGAACAGTTCATTTGATGTGCATCCGTACCATTCTCTCAGGTTGCGCAGTCATGAAATTCTTCTCCTTCCCTGGATCTTTCCCTGCATAATCAACTGCAGCATGGATATCTCTCACCTCGTGTGACATGTCCCAGGTATTGCAGTTTCCTGGTTTTGACAGTCTCTATGATTTCTCTTTCTTTGCCCATTCTTCTCATAACTTCGTTGTTCGTGACATGAGCTGTCCATGATATCTTTAGTATTCTTCTGTATACCCATAATTCGAATGATTCAAGTTTTTTGATAGTTGCCGCATTCAAGGTCCAGGCCTCTACACCGTATAGAAGAGTGGATAAGATATAGCACCTCGTCAGTCGAATCCTCAAGCTCAACTTTAAATCCATAGTGCAAAGTACTTTTCTGAGTTTGTTGAAATTTGTTCTAGCCTTTTCTATCCGAATTCTAATTTCCTTGCAGTAGTCACCAGCAGAGTTGATTGTTGTACCTAGGTATGCGTAGGTCTGGACGCGCTCGATGTTGATGCCATTAATTGTTAAAACCTCGTTGTCTCTCTGAGTTTTTGAGATCTTCATAAATTCAGTTTTTTTGTATTCATGGTTAGTTCGTATTCTTGGCTACATTCGACTATTCTGTTCATCAGTCTCTGCAGATCTACTACATTTTCTGCCAATATAGCAGTGTCGTCTGCGTACCTAATATTGTTGATAAGTTTTCCATTGCCCTTTATACCGACTATTTCTCCCTCGAGGGCCTAGAATTTCTTCAGAATATGCATTGAAGAGTAGTAGAAACAATATACACCCCTGTCGTACGCCTCGCCTAATTAAGATCTCTTCCGACAGTTGATCGTCTATGCGTACTTTTGCACTCTGTCCATAATATAGATTCGACACAATGATTTAAGAACATCCATTAGTTGTTCGTGGCGCACTTTGTCGAAAGCCTAATTATAATCAACGAAACATACGTACGTGTATATCCTGATTGACATCTAGACATCTCTGCGTCAATACATTGAGCGAGAAGAGAGCCTCGCGCGTGCCCTTACGAAATCCGAACTGTGTTTCATCTATATCCATGTCCAGTTTTTGATATATTCTGTTATGTATGATTTTTAGGAAAAATTTTTTAATGTATGACATCAAACTAATAGTTCGATGATCACTGCATTCTTTGGCGTTTGTTTTCTTGGGGAGACAGATAAAAACTGAGAGTAACCAATCTTTAGATATGATTCCTGATTGGTAAATTTGGTTGAAGACTATCACTAAGATGTTCATGTGTTTTTCGTCTACTATTTTGAGTATGTCAATAGGAAGTTCATCAGGACCAGGACTTTTAAAACTTTTTATTGAGCTTAACGCATATAGGATTTCTTCCTTCGTGATTTTTAGATATGCGTTCTAGGTCCCCTCTTTCATCTTCAAACAGTTCTTCAATGTATTCTCTCCATCTTTGTAGTTCTTCGTCGGCCTGAATTAGTGTATCTCCGTTGCTATCTAAGTGTACATTAGTGTGGTTTTTTCTTTGAAAGCCGGCCAGCTCTTTAACCTTCTTGTATGGATTGAACAAATCGTATTTGTCTTGAGGGCTTCGATCTCTTTGCATTTCTCTTCAAGGTATATTTCCTTGGCCTTTCTAATCTCTTTTCTGATTTTATGATTAAACTCTCTGTATTTGTTAGTATCGTGATTATTATGTTTTCACTAGAAGATCGTTAATGTAGAGTAAGAAGAGGGCGGGAGACAATATCGACCCTTGAGGAACACCGGCATTGATGGGAAAGTGTCTGAGAGAAACCCGTCAATAGTCCCTTGCAAAGAACGGTCCTTGAGGCAGCTAGATAACCATGCACAGAATCGACTGGCCATACCATAGGATCGCAGTTTACTTAGAAGCTCCTCATGCCAAACACGATCAAAGGCTTTAGAAATATCCAGTGCAACAGTCCGAGATTCCCATGATGTTCGATTGAGTTGTTCCAAAGATGAGTGACATAGGCTAGAAGATCTCCCGTTGATATGGATTTCCGAAAACCATATTGATCGCTGATAATGTTGAAGCCTTCCAGGTACTTTAGAAGTTGTTGTAGCTTCCTCCATTACTTTTGATATCACTGAAAGCAATGCGACTGGTCGATAGTTGTTACGCAGGGTTCTCTTGCCTTTCTTTGGTATAGGTTGGTATAGGTGACAAAATCGCGTATCGCTAGTTGCGTATTGCCCTGCCCGTTGCTCCAGTGTGCGACCCGACTTATGCCGCGGATTCATTCTAACAGGGCGGCGCACGGACCCCAAGGTCGGCGGCATAATGTATAAAGCATGAACTACATAACTAACGAAACGACAGACACGCACTGTGTTACTCTTTGCTTGTTAATAAAACATTTAAAATTATATCACATGGAATGAAACGCAAGAAAACAATGAAATAGTTTAGACTTACCGGATGAGCGATAGTGCCCACTGTAGATGTTGCCGTCGTTGTTGTGGAAGTAGACGTAGCAGCAGTAGAGACACGACTGACGGCTATCGTCGATGTCTGAGTGGTCGCCGAGGGCCTCACAGCTGATAAAAGTTGGGTAAAACGGCCCCTGTAACAATAGCATAGAAGATAGTATTTAAATTAAAAACAAACCCGAACAAACCTCCCCCCCATAATTCGGTTCTCTTTGTTTTTTTTTACATATAATCCAGTAACGTATTCAGATTTTTTCTACATTCAACTAAAATTAAATAAATT
Source organism: Barypeithes pellucidus (assembly GCA_963991005.1). NCBI lineage: Eukaryota > Metazoa > Arthropoda > Insecta > Coleoptera > Curculionidae > Barypeithes > Barypeithes pellucidus. The sequence continues at coordinate 28,876,278 of OZ022556.1, read as the reverse complement.
ACCTTACAAACACAAACTTGTCGAGATGAGTCAGTAAAAAATCGATTTGTTGAATTTTTGGATATAGTCTTGACTTTCAAAAATTTTTAGGGTACAACTAGACACTTCATATGCAACCATAATTCGTCAAAACATCGACTGTTTAACTTATTGTTATACGGCCTTAAATATTCTAGTCTAACAGCTCAATATTTATAATTAAATCAACCAACCAGACATCAACAATACTGAAGAAAGTCGTCTGCCACAAAAACGGTAATACTCTGATTCAAGTTAAACCGAAATAGTATAGTTGTTGCAGAATTATACCGTTGACTCTTACTGTCATAAATAAACTACCTGAATAAACCCTAACGCCTGAACCTCTTCAAAGCTCAATAAATGGGATCAGGGCCGGCTTGAAAATGTATACCACACCACATGATTTATTTTTATAATTTAAAATAAATAGATAGGTATTTTTAGTTTTAGGTACCTATAATAAATGTAAAATAATGATAACAATTAATGATAATTGAAAATAATATAATTTAAAAGTATAACTATTAGGATAACAAGTACAATAAAAATTAATTAAATTCTAAGAAACTATTGATATTTTATTCAAAATTTAACTCTGTATCACTATGACTATCTTCATCTAAGCCTAAACTTATAATTAAGGGTTGAACATTTGTAATAATACAATGTAAGAATTTTCCACCTTAAGTACATGCTGTACACAGTTTTTCCAGCTGTATGCAGACATTTTTCTTACTTCGTTTTTAATTAATTCTACTACAGATGCATTTAATGTAGGAGAAATATTATTTCATTTTCAATCATAAAATTTTGAATTTCTGCTTTTGTATTATTAGAATTGGGAATGATTTTTGCTTGCCGACTAAGATAACTAGAATTGTCCATTACAATGACGCTATTTTCAGGTATATTTTTAAGGAGTTTATGTTTAAACCAATCTTCAAAAAGTTGTGCGTCGGTATCTATGCCCCCCTATCAGCACAATTCCAAGGACGCCACATTCTACCACTAATAAGCCTAACTAAAAATTACTCGCCGGAAAACCCCTAAAGATTAAAATTATTAAAAATCACTTTGTATTTATATATGCATCAGGCATAGGTATAAATTGAATTTGTATACCTGGTCCGGCTCTGCTTGAAAAGGTTTTAAAATTTGGGATTTCCTTATTTCTTTTATGGTCGAAGGGATAATGAGGTTTTATTGCAGTCCAAAGATCAACGGTATAATTCTGCAAATACTATACGCAGATGTTGAAAGATCGCATAACAAATATTATTTGCCTCTAAGAAAAACTAATGCTGACGAAATTACGAAAAATATTTAAAAATTCAAAGTTAGTAAAGTTAATAAACTTTACACTCTACACACATAAAATATTGATTAAACAGATTTTATTAAAAAATAACTATAATAGGGATATTTTGCTTACCTAATCAGTGGAAATCCGTTCGCAATCGGAGACGGCAAAATGTCTGTGGTGGGTGTTATGGCTTGCTGCTGAGTTGACCGTAATAGTAAAAAATGCTGGAATTGAGCCTGTTGAAGAATCACCGGTAGCTCGTAATGGTGGAAGAAATATATCATCGAATGCTGAAACAAAGAAGCTTTGTAATAATCTTTCATTAAACAGGGATTATATTGTACTTGTACAATGCCCGTACATGAGAAAACGTGAGAAAATGCTCTCATGCAGAGGACCAACCAAACATCGTTATATTATGTATTATTGTATTCTAAAATATTAGGGGCTGTCACCTTGACATAAAACCCCACTGACAACTAATAATTAATAAACTTTTGAAAAACTGGAGGTAACGGTGGGTATTTTAAGGAATTATACCTTTAAGGTAAGTTTTTTTCGGATTGAGTACAAAAAAACCTAAAGTTACCATTAGTAATTGTACGGTTGAGACACGCTGTATACTTAAATGTACTCCCCGTTTTGTCAAAAAGATCATGTCACGATGTCATGGTCTGCGAACTTCAAATGCGGGGTTTTGACCCATATATTTGCTCAACATTAGTTTTGCCGTCTGCATAAATAGCGCTCCGATCACTCTTTTGTCTTTTTACAGCAGGAATTTATTACCATCATCTCATAGACTGACTACGCTTAACTACTTTGACGCTAGATGGAGCATGACTTTTTCATTGGTGATCCATCATACGTACGGATATTTGAATTTTGCTGCCGTCGCTAATTATGTCAGTTTTGAGTAGCGCACGCAATTCGTATTTTTTGCAAAAAGATTCTAAGGTTTAGACTGTCACATAGTGACATAGTGCTTGTGATATTGTATTTGACTAGACTGACCCAGGAGCTTTGACTCACTCCAGATTAAACAATAGTATATTACGTACCGAGGTGGAAATTGTTTCATTCCTGTCGAGAGAGTCGGTAGTTAACTAAATCTCGAGACAGTAATGAAACTTTTCACCGAGGTTTGTATACTATTTTATTTACATCCATATCTAACATCCACTTCATATTATTTTGAATTAAAATTATTAATAAAAGATAAATGTCATTTTGACTTTTCCATTGAAAATTAGACAGCAAAGCTGCTATTCCACCAGAAATTCGAGAAGCAGCAAAAATGGTAGAAGAAGATCTTCTGCCAACTAAAAGCCGCCCGAGATATGACAAGGCATATAACTGTTTCAATGAATGGTGTACGGGAAACAAAGTTCAAAATCCTGGTTATGAGTCGCCGCTACTAGCTTATTTCAGTGAAAATGCCAAGACAAAGAAGATATCAACGATTTGGTCACAATATTCAATGCTGAGGACCACTCTATCAATTAGGGAAAAAGTAGACATATCTAAGCACGCAAAGCTATTAGCATTTTAAAAAAAGCAAAACAAGATACAAGCCGAAAAAATCGATTTTAAAAAAAATGACAAAACAATAATTTACTTTCCACCCGGGTGGAAAGTAAAAGTAAAAAACCGTCAACTTTCCACCGTTCAAAGATAGATGAAATGTCATTATTACATGCATGGTTGTAAATAAAATTGAGAGTTTGTGTGAAGAACGGTTCACCACATTTGCAGTACTGGAAGGAAGCAATTAAAAAGTTAAAAAAAAAATTCATTTTATTAAAAAACATTTTTTGCCTCATAAGCTTGAAGAAGTTAATAAAAATAAAAACTTCATACGTTTAACAAACTTTCTTGTAATTCAAGTGAAAAAAAATTCAATTTTATATTTTATTTTAGGTAGAACACTCAATGTATTACGTTGTGCATTTTTGCAGTAATTTTAGTCAGTTATTTTTCATTTGAATTTAAGCATTGAATATACTTGTCTGTTATTTGACACTGAAAAAAAAATTAGATTATTTCTCCAATTTTTTATCAAGTTTGTTTTTGAAGCTCTTTATACTTCCAGATATAGCTGTAACACATGTCACATACAAGTTCTTTACAGGGAAAATCTAATTTTTTTGGTGTAGTTTCTTTGTTAATCTATATGGTGTAATCATCTTTCTATACAGAGTGTTTCCTAACGTCTCTGAAAAAATGAAGTAGGTGAATCCTCGCCTTATTTTAAGACGAAAATGTGGTATAAAAGTTTTTCGCATGTCGCCTCGTTTTCGAAATACAGGGAGTTAAAAAAATATTATGGCATGATGCTAAAGAATATTCTAAAAATAATAGTGTAACCAACAAGCTGTGGACAAAAGTTGGACTTGCTTGTGCTGGAGAATAATTCGCCGCGTTCATGACAGAAGCATGATGGAAACTAATATCGCGTGCTATATTTATCGCTTTTACAGTGGCCAGCTTGTCGTTTGTCGCCCGTTACTTTGTCATTCACGATTTTTCTCCCGCGTAAAATCGCTCGCAAGCGTGGCGGCACAAAGGGAGGTTGAAAAGTAAAATCATCAAATAAAGTCCTTCCTTAAGTTAGGAAGAAACAATTTCCAATTTCCCTCGTAATTTGAAATATGCCGTTGAACTAGCTAACAAGATGTCGAAGAATGACACACTAAAGTATCTTATGATAACGAAATTTTGTTTTTTCCATTTGCTCGGTAAATGTTGTTGCCAGGCTGCAATACCGAAAAACAAGGCCCTGTAAAAGCAAGGGCGTTCCTCGTCCCCGTTTTGGCGACAAGGCAATTTTGAGAAGAAAGTTCCGTCGTCCGTACACCAGGCTATTGCCGCCCCGGGTGGCCCCGCCGGCCGTGATGGCGACGAGAAAAATAACTTAGATATCCCGAAGGGGGTGGTAATTTAGCCAATCCTTCGGCCCGACCGAGGGGGTTGTTGTTCCTGTCGTCGACAATTCTAAGATGAAAATGCTTTCACGTTACTAATACTGGCGCTATTTGAAAAAATGGCTCGGTAATCTAGGTAAGGCAAGCCGTTTTCGAGAAATTTGCGATTATACTACAGAACTGCTTAGCGTGTTTGCCAAACGTTTCGAATGATATGGACAAATATTCCAAATGTTTGGAACCATTTGTTCTTTGAGATCGTCCGAACCAATTTTTCGTTTATCGTTTGACCAATAGATCATATTTGCTGCAGCTTCAAAAATTTTTATAACGTTCACGGTAGCTGCTGTTTTTAATGAAAGCCAAATTGCGTGCAAGTTCAGGTATTTCTAAAGCTTCCTGATTGATTTGCTTCCTGTATATTAAAATTGTGTCAAGCTTCTAAATTCTCTAAATTTATCGGCATAGTAGCATTTAGCCAATTTCCCCATCTTAAAATAGATTCTGGGGGTCGATGGAGCTTTTATAAATGTTTTCTTGTTGCATTTTATTAATTTATTGACCAACGGATAAATGCAACCTTATATAACTTGATAACAGAACACCTCGTAACTAATTAAACATTAGTATAGGCATTAGCTAGGAGTATACATATTCTTCGGATCCGGATTTTTATGATCAAACACAAGCACTATAGGAAAAATCCTTTAGGGCACTCTGGAAGTGGTGCATGTGTGCAAAAAGCGATTCACGTTGGTTTTGAATCGTTGGAGGTTATATTCGTTGGGAAAACGACCTCGGGAAGGTCGTTCCATAAGGATGAAGTTCTTCAGATGAAAGAATTCTCAAATAATGAAGTTCGAGGTGTACTACGCTTAACCACATATGGATGGGCGGCAGTGGTTCGTCGTATATTTCTGATATTCGCCGCTCTGGGCGAAATTAAGAGGGCAAGGTCAGCCGAGCACGTTCCATGAAAATATCTGTAAAAGAGATTCAAATCCCCAACCTGTCTTCGATGTTCTAGGCTGTCGAGGTTCTTCGTCAGCTCGTGGTCTCCAATCAGACGAATGGCCCTCCTTCCGATGGAATCCAGTAGCCGAAGAATATGTTTGGGTGCAGAGCTCCAGACATGAGAGCAGTACTCTATAGTGATAGTCGAATCTGGGCTTTGTATAGTGTCAAAAGTTGTTGAGGTGTGTACAACTTTCTGGTTCGGAAGAGTATACCAAGTTTCTGAGAAGCTATCTTGGCGATAAGACCGAAGTAAATACGAACGCGAATAAGTACGAAGGGAGGAAAAAGGCATAAAACGTCAATAAAACATAAAAACAATTATCTCAATATACTTTGTTTTGCGTAGGTAATTCGTGTAGAAATGAAATAATCTCATGGTTGCTTATAAAATTCAGGAATAATCATAACGCTTAAAATCCGGTCTCTAATAATGAACACAAAATATATTGCTGTCGTTTCTTAACTACATAATATTTTCAAACTTTTATTGAGCAAAACAAAAGTTTAGAGCTTAATCGATTAATAAAAATTTAAGAAAAGTTTAACGAATTTTACCCTGAAAATACCTTATACAATGAGGAATAAATAAATAATGCTAAACAGCTATTCGTCGAGTTGGGGGTACCGTCGAGTGCTGAATTATAAGCAAAAACTTGTGTAAACACCGATATCAAAATACTAAAAAATTGATACTATCAATAAAATGAAGCTTTTTCTATTGGTAGGATGTCACCATCTAGATAAGTGTTGGAAAAAAACGATGATTTTAATAATCGAGTAATTGATACTCGAGCGATTTTAATAATCGAGTGAATTGCTCGAAAAAAAAAATTTTTTTGTTCGTTTAAGAGATACGAGGGAAAATCACAAAATTGACAATTTCAAAATTACCCTATATTTTCTTAGTTAAAAGAGATACAGAAAAATGTTTTATGCAGAAGTTTCTTTATAATGATTGTTGAATAATCTGCTGTTTTCAGAATAAGTATACGGGGTCAGGTAAAAAAGTTATCGGACATAACCAAATTTTTTAAAATGGAACACCCTGTATATTTTAATCTAAGAAGATAGCATTTTAAATTTTATTTTATTAATATGTATATACGCACCATGGATGATTTTGGTTTCCTAGGCGATTCATTTAAACTTTATTACTTTAAACCACAGTAGACCATGAAACAAAAGCTAATATCTTAGTAACAACTATGTTGACATTCTAGTTGTTATTAACATTTAACGTCAATTTCATTTTTACATATTCATTTATGAAAATAACTTATCAACATTTTGAAAAATTTGATATGATATCAGTTTATATTGAAAATGGAAAAAACGACAAAATGTCACAAAATTTATATTTTGTTCGCTATCCGGAAAGATGGCAACCATTTAAGGACATATTCCGACTACTGGAACATAATTTTAAAATATACGGCTCTCTTAATATGCCGCGATCAAAAACTTATAATAAAGAAAACAAGGAAAATGAAGAAAAGTTTAAATAAATCGCCTAGGAAACCAATATCATCCATCGTGTGTCATATATTTGAAAAGAGAATTGAAGATGATTTCCTTTTAGATTACAATATACAGGGTGTTTAATTTAAAAAAGTGAGGTTAGGTCCGATAACTTTTTTACCCGACCCCGTATACTAATTTTGAAAACGGCAGATTATTCAACAAACATTATAAAGAAACTTTTGTATAAAACATTTTTCTGTATCTCTTTTAACTAAGAAAATATAGGGCAATTTAGAAATTGTCAATTTTTTGATTTTACCCCGTATCTCTTAAGCGAGCGAAAGTTTTCAAATTTTAATTTTACCATTTTAAGTTTGACCCAAAAGAGCACATGACACCTACATTACTCTTTTGATAGCACCAATTACGGAGATACCCTATAAAAGTGTCGAAAATGGGACACCCTGTACAGGAAGCAAATCAATCAGGAAGTTTTAGAAATACCCGGACTTGCACGCAATTTGACTTTCATTAAAGGTTATTCAATTAGTATTCAATTTTTAGAAAAACAGCAGCTACCGTGAATGTTTTTGAAAAATTTTGAAGCTCCAGCAAATAGGATCTATTGGTCAAACGATGAAAGAAAAATTGGTTCGGACTATCTCAAAGAACAAAGGGTTCCAATTTTGAGTGGTGGACAAGATTCCGATTTTGAAATACATCCAGTAGTTATACCGAAATTTAAACACCAATAACGAGTGTCGATCTAGAACGTAGTTTGTCTTCGTACAAAATTATTCTACAGCAACATATAAATAATAAATAACAATAATATTAAATTATTATCATTACAACTTATTTTAATTTTTTTTTAATTGGCTAAATTTAATTTTTGCTAATTTCCTAGATGCTTTTTTGGCAAATTCCGTGCTTTTTAGTCCTTTTTGTTTAATATTTTTATGCTTCTCTAAGTACTTTTTCAATTTACCAGTAAAAAGGCTGTGTTTCTGCATTATACAGGGTGTTTTAGGAAGCATTGCAAATTTCAAAAATCTGAAAATGTGCTACCAAATTTATTAATATGATTTCTGTATTATTCTAGAATATTTGTTGGAAAGCTTAATAGGTTCTAACGAAACGTTCTTGGAAACGTCACTTTATATCGTAAAGTCAGGAAGATATTGATTTTTAAATTAAACCATACAATTTTTCAGCTGTTGTGCCTTAACATGTTAAACAATTGGCACTCCCACAGAAATAAATTAACAACATTTACCATTACCACCATATTCTCCAGACTTCAACCCGATTGAAAATCAAGTATGCCTTGGAAATTTACAAAAAGGTTTTTTCACAGTAGTAAAGTGTTTCTTTTTAATGATAAATTAGGGTCCTTTCAAGTTGTTTAAAGTAATTTCTTATTTTAACTTGCCCTGTATGATATTCGAATTCGATCTTATTACTTTTAAATTTATTTTACTGGAACTTATACTTTGGTAACTAATTCCTGCAAACTTGGTTTAAAAATGATTTTAAACAACAAAGTTATTCAGAAAAGAATAATGTGTTTTTTTGGTCCACCGTGTATATTAGCTATAGAATTGCCTTCTTGAATATTTTTTACTACTGCGGAAATACCCTGTATAATTTCTTGATGGCGTTCAATTTATCTTGTCTTGCTTTCTTGCTCCCTAAACATAAAAAACTTAAAAAATAATTTAGGAACTCATTTTAAAATTTTGATTAATAACGGTATAAATTAAATTGCGCATTCTAAAAAATTAATAGCAAGATATTAGGATGTACAGGGGGTGGATGCTTGAAAGCAGGTACAATACTTTAACAATATGTAAGGTCTGTATTCTGCTATTGTACAGGGTGTCCCATTTTCGACACTTTTATAGGGTATCTCCGTTATTGTTAGTGCTATCAAAAAAGTAATGTGCTCTTTTTGGGTCAAACTTAAAATGGTAAAATTAAGATTTTCGCTCGCTTAAGAGATACGGGGGAAAATGAAAAAATTGACAATTTCAAAATTACCATATATTTTCTAAAAGAGATACAGAAAAATGTGTTATACAGAAGTTTCTTTATAGTGATTGTTGAATAATCTTCTGCTTCCCGAATAAGTATACGGGGTCAGGCCAGAAAGTTATCGGACCTAACTTCATTTTTTTAAATGGAACTTGAAATGGAAATATTTTAATCTAAAAAGATACTATTTTAAATTCTCCTTTCAAATATATAACACACCATGGATGATATTGGTTTCCTAGGCGATTTATTAAACTTTATTACTTTAAACCACAGTAGACCTTGAAACAAAAGCTAATATTCTAGAAACAACTGTTGACTATTAACATTTAACGTCAATTTCATATTTACATATTTATTTGCAAAAATGACCTATCAACATTTTGAAAAATTTGATATGTTTATATTGAAAGTGGAAAAACGAAGAAATGGGGCAAAATGTATATTTTGTTCGCTATGCGGAAAGACAGTAACCATTTAAGGACATAATAGTCCGAACATGGGTTATTTTTTACCTTAATCTGAATCTTTTATTTCGTTTCAAAGTAATAAAGTTTAAATAAATCGCCTAGGAAACCAATATCATCCATGGTGTGTTATATATTTGAAAACAGAATTTAAAATGCTATCTTTTCAGATTAAAATATACAGGGTGTTCCATTTTAAAAAAATGAGGTTAGGTCCGATAACTTTTTTACCTGACCCCGTATACTTATTCTGAAAACGGCAGATTATTCAACAATCATTATAAAGAAACTTCTGTATAAAACATTTTCCTCTATCTCTTTTAACTAAGAAAATATAGGGTAATTTAGAAATTGTCCATTTGTTGATTTTCCCCTGGATCTCTTAAGCGGGCGAAAATTTTCGAATTTTGATTTTACCATTTTAAGTTTGACCCGATAAGAGCACATGACACCTACATTACTTTTTTGATAGCACTAACAATTACGGAGAGACCCTATAGAAGTGTCGAAAATGGGACACCCTGTACATAATGTACGAGTTTCGTCGTTACATCCAGTGTAACCATTAAAGATGGAACCATATGGGGAAAAAATTTAACTTCATCATAAGTTTCTGCTTCAATAAAGACTAAAAACTATATAATTAAATGGGACCATGCGACTTTTCTTAACTGTCAAATTTGACATTTTATCCACAAAATGTCGAAAAATTACATTTATTGGTTGAATTTAAAGAATTTTATTTTGAAAAGTTGTTTGTATTCATATTTTATGTCCACACACCTAATTTCAATCGCTTGTGATAATTTTTGTTTCCCATCTATTTTTGGCCAATATCTATTTTCATTGAAAACGGAAGTCGACCTTACCACCGTAAATCTATTTACTTATACAATACTCGTCGTCTAAATTCATTCTTTGTACCAACAATTCTTCCGTTTTCAATGAAAATAGATATTGGCCAAAAATAGAAAGGAAACAAAAATAATCATAATTGATTCAAATTTGGTACGTGGGCATAAAATTACAATAAAAACAACTTTTCCAAATAAATGTTTTTAGAATTCTATCCATAAATGTAATTTTTCGACATTTTGTGTAGAACATATCAAATTTGACAGTTAACAAAAGCCGCATGGTCCCGTTAAATTGTGTAATTTTTGGCCTAAATCGAAAAATAAATATTTTCCCCACATGGTTCCAACTATAATTGTGACACTGTATTGACAGGGTGAGTGTTACAACGCGATATTTCGAAAACGATTTAAAATATTTCCATGAGATTTTTCTGACATAATAGGGACATATTTAAGCACATTTTTGACAGTGATCCCCATCTCTGTATATTTTTAAGGGGAGTAACTTTAGAATTTTAAATAGAATAAAACATTTTTTGTTCCTCTCTTTTAATTTCTGGTGGGTTCATTTGTTTATTAATGTTTACAAAATATGTAAAAATAGATTGATCCTTACAAGTGCTTTTAATTTACCCCTTAATTATTATATCTAAATATAGCATATTTTCTAATAATTTCAAAAGACCATCACAATTTTATAATTTTGAACAGTATTTAATTAGTTTTATACAGGGCGTCTCCAAAACAATATTTCTGAGGGAGATGAATTATTGCAAAAATCTTCCTTTTTTTAAATGGGAACAAACCCTATATTTGATATGTTTTGCGGATGGAGGATCCAATTTGCTATCTAATGATATTAAGTGTTCCTATACCTATCTTCAATATTTTCGGACGAAATTTAAAAATTATCTTATAAAAATATATTTTTTGGTAGTTGGCTGTGGAATGGATTCATAAAAACAAAATAATGAAAAATTCATTTGACATGTCTGTATTGTTGTAAAAAAAATGGTTAACAAAAGCAATTCATTAATAAATAAAAAACAAAATTAAAATTACGAAACAACACGAATGAAATAACTAATAACTAAATTGTTTAAAATGCCCTCCGTGGGCTCTTAAACATTAAAGAATTGTGGTGATAACATGTTCATTTGTCACCTTTTTCATTTCTTTCCTTTCTAGAGACCCCAAAGCTGTTCGTACTCGATTTTCTAAATCTTCTCTTGTTGTGACGGGTGTCTTGTATACTATTTCTTTAATCCTACCCCATAGATAAAAATCTAGGGGGGTAAGATCCGGAGACCTTGGGGGCCATTTCCAAGGACCTCCTCGGCCAATCCATCGGTCCTCAAACATACTAAATAGCTCTGCAGAAACTCCATGTGAGCAGTGTGCTGGTGCTCCATCTAATTGGTAAACGCAATTTCGAAGGATTTCCAAAGGTAGATCATCCAGAAAGTCTGACACTATTGACCTTAATATTTCCAAGTATTTTGCACCAGTCAGGTTCTCGTCATATAAGCAGAAAGCAATTTTGTTGTGCATTAGCAAACAGAATACATTAAAACTGAACTTATGTTGAAAACTTCTTTCTCTCACGAAATGAGGGTTTTCGCTAGCCCAAAAATGAGAATTTCTTCTGTTAAATATTCCTTCTTTTGAAAACTTGCATTCGTCTGTCCAAATAATATTTTTTAAAAAGTTTGGGTTTTCTTGCGTGCGAATCAAAACCATCTCACAGAATTCAAGACGTTTCGGAGGATCGCTTGAAGCGTAATCAGTTTGTAATTATGCATATTATATTTATGCAAAATTCTATTAATTGACATGTATGCTAGATCCAAATCGTTTTCTGCGCAATAAATTGAAGCGTGTGGAAATGCATAAAAGTACGCCAACACGTTTATCTCATTTTCTTCATTACCTGTAACGTATTTATTCACCATTCTGGGTGCTCGTATATTATTGAAATGTAAAAAGTTTGCTTCTACTCTTTTAAACTTTTTGGGAGTCATAGGAGCTGTATCAGGTTGAAGTTCATTAAATTTTCTGCAAGGTCTAGATAAAACTCTACCACACTCCCCATGAATATAAAATAAACTTAAAATATCTCGAATAATGTGAATTAGCCATTTTGACTACAGTAATACAGACATAACGTCAAATGGACTTTTCATTATTTTGTTTCTATGAATCCACAGCCAACTACCAAAAAATATATTTTTATAAGATAATTTTGAAATTTCGCTATAAGTCCGAAAATACTGAAGATAGGTATAGGAACAATTAGATAGCAAATTCGATCATCCATTCGCAAAACATATCAAATATAGGGTGTCCCATTTAAAAAAAAAGAATATTTTTGCAATAATTCATCTGCCTCAGAAATATTGTTATGGAGACGCCCTGTATAAAACTAATTAAATACTGTTCAAAATTATAAAATTGTGATGGTCTTGTGAAATTATTGTCAAATTTTCAGCTTTCTAGCTGTAACCGCTAAAATCACAAAATTATTTATAATTCAAAAACTCTTAAAGATAGTTATATGATGTTATACAGAAAACTGTTCTAGATTTTTACCTAGATTCCAAAAAATATAATATATAGGGTAATTCATTTAAAATTAATAAGTTGCTACCACTTTCGGTATGATCCGGCAACACCGCGCCATCGAAAATATTTTGAAAACGTAGAAAACCATCTCTTATAGCCACAGCCAAATTTTCAAAATAAAATCTCATTTAGTTCTCGAGATACTTCTAATAGGCCACTTTACTTGGGGCACCCTGTATATTAATTACTAATTTATTATATTTAAATATACTATATTTTTCTGATGATGTTTTCTGATTACCAATATTTACAAAATACTTATGTAAAAATAGATTGTTTCTTACAATTGTTTTTAATTTATTGCTTAAAATAACGTATGTCCCATAAGTTTTGGCACAAATTTCCATGTCATAAAATTGCTAATAAGAAGAAAATATCAAGTTGCCCTGGTAACAAAAACTTGTTTGACACCTTCACTTAACGTTGACAGTTCAGTTTTTAAATTGATAAAGTCGATATGGCTTACAAATTAGAAATTCGGAAAAGTATTTATAATAGTAAGATGAGAAAAACTTGTAAGAAGGGCGAAAAACACACGTGGTACATCAACAAGAAAACTAGCACGACAATATCGAACATCTAAGAACACATCTAAGAATATCGAAAAAGAAGTAAGTCTCCGAAATATACAGCCAACCAACTAGCCAGAATCCCGAGATGCTGCCGTGCATTAAGAAGAGTATACAGTGTGTACATAAAGTAAGGAACAAATTCATTATCTAGGAATCTAAAAATATTTCGGAAAAATCCTCGGACACGTGTATAATAATTTTTAATGGCGCATTTTTTCCCATACAAACTTAATATACAAGGTGGCTCATGTAGTAGATATGACATTATCAACGATTTTTTTAAATGGGAACCCCTATATTTTAGTTCAGATCTGTAATCTCCAAGAACAGCTGATTTCAAAAACATAACACACTTAGGGCCTAAAATTCATAGTTTCGTTACTACAGGGTAAAACAAATAATTTTATTTAAGATATTTTTTTTTGGCTTGGGAGGCATCAATTGTTGAATGAAGATGATCCAGATCGTAGGATAGAGTTTTGTCAAATATTAATGGAAAGATGTAACTTAGATCCTTTGTTTGTTGAAAATATCCTATTTTCGGATGAATCTAGCTTTAAATTAAATGGAGAAGTGAACCGGCAAAACTGTAGATACTGGGCAAAAGAAAATCCCAGGTGGATGCGTGAGCACCATACTCAATATCCTCAAAAAAGTAATGTTTGGGCTGGTATTGTGAAAAACAAAATTATTAGGACATATTTTTTTGACAACAATGTAAACGGGCTAAATTATCTTCATTTTCTTCAGAACTTTCTTATCCCTACGCTAGTTAACTTATACCCTAGTAGAAATAATCCAGGAATTCTAGATGAAAATTTGTGGTACCAACAAGACGGCGCACCTCCACATTATGCAGCAGTAGTGCGCCATTACATAAACCAAGTTTTTCCGAACAAGTGGATTGGAAGACGTGGGCCTATTGAATGGCCGCCTAGGTCTCCAGACCTTACACCACTGGACTTTTTCTTGTGGGGTCACCTGAAAAATGTTGTTTATAAAGTCAGACCTGCCAATATTGAAGATTTAAATAATCGAATAACAACAGAATGCAGGAACATTTCAGAAGAAACCATAAGAAAAGTCCAACAAGAATTTATTGATCGCTTGGGGTACTGTCAGGCAGCAGAAGGAGGACAATTTCAACACTTAATTAAATAGCTTATTTAATTTTTTTACATTTGTTTAAATTAAAAAAATCTTAAATAAAATTATTTGTTTTACCCTGTAGTAACGAAACTATGAATTTTAGGCCCTAAGTGTGTTATGTTTTTGAAATCAGCTGTTCTTGGAGATTACAGATCTGAACTAAAATATAGGGGTTCCCATTTAAAAAAATCGTCGATAATGTCATATCTACTATATGAGCCACCTTGTATATTAAGTTTGTATGGGAAAAAATGCGCCATTAAAAATTATTATACACGTATCCGAGGATTTTTCCGAAATATTTTTAGATTCCTAGATAATGAATTTGTTCCTTACTTTATGTACACACTGTATTTTGCTAACAACCGGGTGATAATAGTGGATGACGAAAAGTATTTCACACTAAGCAACTCCGAAATGAAGGGAAATGATGGTTTTTATATTAAAAAAAATAGCAGAGGTCCCTGATAATATAAAATTTTAACAAAAAGCCAAATTCGCTGATAAGGTGTTAGTATGGTGCACTATTTCCACCAGGGGTGCAACCAGGCCTTATGTGGGTCGAGTAAGAGGTGAAGCCCTGGATAGTCAAAGGTATATCGATAATTGTCTTACGAAACTAGTTAATTTTATTGAAGAAGGAACATGCTGAAGACGGTATTATTTTCTGGCCAGACCTTGCGTCCTGTCACTATGCAAGACAAACCCAAAATTGGTTAGCAGACCAAAACGTGCCATTTGTTCAGCGAAACGACCTTCCCCAGGCTCGGCCCATAGAAGATTTTTGGGTTCTTTTATCTCGAAAAGTTTCCGATGGAGGATGGGACGCCATCCAAAAACCTAATGCTATATGTATCTATATTTAATTTAAGGTCATAATGTTGTTGCTTATCAAACAATTAATTACTATGTATTACAAAACTTTATTTAAATATATTTTATTATAAAAAAACAATTGGTAGAAATTTGTGCCAAAAACTTATGGGACATACGTTATTTTTTCTTCTTTACTCCTTTATTTCCTGGTGGGTTTATTTGTTTATCAATGTTTATGTAAAAATAGACTGATCCTTAATTTAATTTATCATATTTTTAAATACAGAATATTTTTTGTTCCTTACTCCTTTATTTGAAGGAGGGTTTATTTATTTATCAATATTTTCAAAATAATTATGTAAAAATAGATTGTTCCTGAAAATAGTTTTTTATTTATAACTGAATTACATTTAAATATAGCTTATTTTTTGCTTAAAATATTTTTTTTCTTATTCAATTATCTCCTGGCAGGTGTTTTGTTTATCAATGTTTACAAAAAACTTCTGCAAAAATAGATTGTTCCTTAATTTAATTTATCATATTTTTAAATATAGCATATTTTTTGTTCCTTACTCCTTTATTTCCAGGTGGATTTATTTATTTACCAATATTTACAAAATACTTATGTAAAATAGATTGTTCCTTCATTATTTTATTATTATATTTCACATAGCATATTTTTTGCTTAAAATACTTTTTCACACACTGCTTTTAATTTATTGCTTAAAATATTTTTCTTTCTTACTCCTTTATTTCCTGTTTTTTGTTTATCAATGTTTACAAAAAACTTCGGTAAAAGAACTTGTTCCTTAATTTACTTTATCATATTTTTAAATACAGCATATTTTTTTGTTCCTTACTCCTTTATTCCCAGGTAGGTTTACTTATTTATTAATATTTACAAAATACTTATGTAAAAATAGATTGTTCCTGCATTATTTTATTATTAAATTTCACATATCATATTTTTTGCTTAAAATACTTTTTCAGACACTGCTTTTAATTTATTGCTTAAAATATTTTTTCTTTGTTACTCCTTTATTTCCTGTTTTTTGTTTATCAATGTTTACAAAAAACTTCGGTAAAAACAACTTGTTCCTTAATTTACTTTATCATATTTTTAAATACAGCATATTTTTTTGTTCCTTACTCCTTTATTCCCAGGTAGGTTTACTTATTTATTAATATTTACAAAATACTTATGTAAAAATAGATTGTTCCTGCATTATTTTATTATTAAATTTCACATATCATATTTTTTGCTTAAAATACTTTTTCACACACTGCTTTTAATTTATTGCTTAAAATATTTTTCTTTCTTACTCCTTTATTTCCTGTTTTTTGTTTATCAATGTTTACAAAAAACTTCGGTAAAAACAACTTGTTCCTTAATTTACTTTATCATATTTTTAAATACAGCATATTTTTTTGTTCCTTACTCCTTTATTCCCAGGTAGGTTTACTTATTTATTAATATTTACAAAATACTTATGTAAAAATAGATTGTTCCTGCATTATTTTATTATTAAATTTCACATATCATATTTTTTGCTTAAAATACTTTTTCACACACTGCTTTTAATTTATTGCTTAAAATATTTTTCTTTCTTACTCCTTTATTTCCTGTTTTTTGTTTATCAATGTTTACAAAAAACTTCGGTAAAAGAACTTGTTCCTTAATTTACTTTATCATATTTTTAAATACAGCATATTTTTTTGTTCCTTACTCCTTTATTCCCAGGTAGGTTTACTTATTTATTAATATTTACAAAATACTTATGTAAAAATAGATTGTTCCTGCATTATTTTATTATTAAATTTCACATATCATATTTTTTGCTTAAAATACTTTTTCAGACACTGCTTTTAATTTATTGCTTAAAATATTTTTTCTTTGTTACTCCTTTATTTCCTGTTTTTTGTTTATCAATGTTTACAAAAAACTTCGGTAAAAACAACTTGTTCCTTAATTTACTTTATCATATTTTTAAATACAGCATATTTTTTTGTTCCTTACTCCTTTATTCCCAGGTAGGTTTACTTATTTATTAATATTTACAAAATACTTATGTAAAAATAGATTTTTCCTGCATTATTTTATTATTATATTTCACATAGCATATTTTTTGCTTAAAATTCTTTTTCTTTCGTACTCCTTTATTTCCTGGTAGGTTTCTTGTTTTTCAATGCTTATAAAATATTTATGTAAAAATAGATTGTTCCTTATAATCAAAATGTGTTTATTTTTTAAAAAAGCATAGTTTAATAACTAAAATTAAAAGAACAAATAGCACAAAAAAGATTGGGCAACATTTTGTACCCGACTTGGTCGTCTTTAGTGCAAGATTCTTACACCGGGTTTATAACGGTTAATGCATTAATTACAAAATATGAAAAATTTGCTGGCGACTGCTTGCTTGAAGCCCGACACCGCTAGGCCGGCATCGGTTCAATTAGTTCATGAGGCGCCATCGTCTCGTTATATGTGATCGCAAAAATTAATATAAAATATTAAGAGAGAGTATTTATTTGTATCTATCAACTGTACCGAATTCAAATAATTTGCCAATATTAAGCATATGCTAACATTTTTTAAAAGTAAGGTACGTTAAAACGAGTGATTTTTAATGATTTTTCCGTCCCCTTTCTGATCAGAGTGTATCTACCACTGCTATTAGCTAAAATTTAAATTTGTTTCTTCAGTATTCAAGTTTTAACTTCCCTCTATACATCAGTTAGCATTTAAACACTGGGGATAAGGGCTGCTTATAAAAAACAAATTTCTTTTTACCTCGTCAGCGAAAACCACCAACTGCAGAAAATGTCGCAATGTTTTATATTTATTGTGCTGCATAATATTTTGCCAAGGAAAGAAACAGAGCGAACAAATTAAACTGACAAATAAGAGAAAAGAAGCCGGAGCTGAAGCAAAATAACTTGGAAACTTTCTTAGGCTTTATTTCAATGCAATGCCGGCTTTCGGCTTTTAGAGTTTTTAATTTATATTATATAAATAGCGTTTCAACTTAACCAAATAAAAAAATACAGGCTTTCCATAGTTTCGCAGAGTTTTGAGACATACCTGTTTAGTATTTCAAATGGTCGACAACTTTATCTGTAGCTACAAAAGGAATGTGGGCAAAAAAATTTCTTGGGATAACAATGTTGTCACATATATTAAATTTTAATTTAATAACATGTTACCAAGTAAATCCTTAAATTAAATTTACCCATTTAAAGAAAATTGTCATAAGTATATAAGAAACTAATATGCTATTATAGTTTCAATGTTCTTAAAACTTTATTTTCATACTATTTATTTTAATATTTAAATGCAAAAAAAATATTTTTTCATTAAAGTACTTCTAATCTAAAAATAGGGCAACATGGTACAATATCAACGGTAACCATGGGTAACTGGTGGCTAGAGCGCTAATTTGATAGGTTATATCCCAGACAGAGGATGACGTCACGCGTCTGGTGACACGCCTATAGTGCCAGCGTGCTTGTTCGGCGATATCCAATATGCTTCATCCAGTTGCGTAGTGATAGGGTTTGTTTTAAAACTGTGATAATGAATGAATATACCCTGGTAAAACCCTTCATAGTCAAACCCGCGAAGTGATTGCCAATGTGTACAGGGTGTGTGAAGAGGAATCACAAATTAATACATTTAAATTGCCACTTAAGCGAAAGCTAGGAAGGGTCGCAATGTATACGGGAGTAAGCGTGGGTGCAATAAAAAACACGCACAAAGAAGATACTGAAAGGAAGAAAATATCCCGAATCAATTGTTGTAATCTCCTGTCAAAAAAGGAACCGTCTCTCTGCTGTCGAAAAAATCGAAGGCTTTTTTGACATTGTTAGGAGAACAATACAAAAGTTTTATTTGGAACTAAAAGTATTTCCAACCTTAAAAAAGTTGCTACAAGAGCTGAGAAGTGACATAAACTTTCCATTTTCTCGTGAAACTTTGAGGTGCATGTTGAAATCAAATGGATTTTATTGGCGAAAATGCCAAAATAAGCGAGGAATATTAATGAAAAGGCCTAATATATTGCATTGGTGAAATATATTCATGCTATGAAAAAATATATATTATTACATTATTAAGATAATAATAGCACGCCCATGACGCGGCCATGTTTTAAAAGATATTGCTTCCCCCTTACCGATACCGCGTAGCTATAGACTCGCTTGTCGAACTGTAAAACGGTCTATTTTACTAATCGAATTTAAAAAAGTAACAGTTAATTTTATTGTATCTTATTATTTACAAAAATATATGCTCATCCTATATTTTTGTACCCTACCTTGATATCTAAAAATTCTATCCAAAATACATTTTTTTTAAAACCTTGTATTTATATGAAGATGGCATAGTCAAAATCAGTCTCATCGTGCGGGTCTTACGATTTATCAAAGATTCTTTCGTTCTTTTCCATTGCATTTAATCATACTCTCTAAATAAAATTCGTAAAATAAATAAGATAGATTTGTGCCATTTTAACATGAAAAGAGGGTACCAAGGATCTTAAATCAAGGATGATGCGGCTTTGGTTCACAGTCTTTGAAGAATAAACAATTCACATTTTTAGGTAGGTTGTAAACAATCTTCAAGAAAACAATCGGAGAGCTCTGAACATTAGTATATTTTTTCTTTGTCGTTTTCTGTTAATCAGACAAAGACATTACGTCGCCTTTGAGCGTTCGAAACGTACTTTTTATAAAGCCCTTATTGGAACGGCCGTCTTTCATATCTGCTTTCACGTGTGACACGGATTAACAACTGTTGGAAAACCAGTTTCCAACAATCGTGTTCTTTTTACTTTATATTTTTAATTATTACTTTCTCGTTTTCCCCGGTATAAATAAAACACTTTCTCCCTCGTATAAGAAATGAAAGAAAGATAGATAGATAGTATTTTACGTAAAAAAGGTACCCTTAGTTCATATTGATAGGATTTACAGTATTTTGTATACGGATATTGTAATATACGTTCCTCCTTCGCTGCGGTACAGGAATATCCGAGACGGTTTCTTCCTGGGCGAAAAGTATTTGAGAGAATTCATAGAAATTTGGTGGAGAGAATGGTTTCGTTTTTTTCCGTGGGCAAGGACGACCTATGGGGGATTATAATTTGGAAGATGCACTTCAGCAAATAGAAGATATCCTCAAGTCGGAATCAGACCATTGGCTAGAGACGTCAATATTCCAAAATCAATTGTAATACGTTTTAATGTACCATATTGCTGTTCATAATAATTATGATAACGAATATTTATTTTAGATAGGAAGAATGATTCAGATGCAGGGCCTTCATCCATATTATTACCAGAGAGTTCAAGAGCTATTGCCTAGAGTTATGTCGATGGATTTTAGATCATCAAAATTTGTTAAACAAAATTTTGTGGTCCGATGAGGCAACATTTACTAGGACTAAAGTGTTTAATATCCATAACACTCACTTTTGGCACGATGAAAATCCGAGAGCAGTGCGACGAACTAATTGTCAATAGAGGTCATCCGCCAATTTATGGGCGGGGATAATTGGAAATCAGTTGATTGGTCCAATTGAAATACCAAATAATTTGAACAGTGAGAGATATTTGGACTTTTTTCAAAATCAGTTAGTAGGACATAAATTGGACGAAGTAACGTTGACGTCCATGTTAGGGATGTATTTCCAACACGACAGTGCCCCTGCTCATTTTGGATGGCCAGTTCGAAACTGGTTAGATGAGAATTATCCTGAAAGGTGTATAGGCAGAGGCAGTATCCTGGCCAGCGAGATCGCCGGTCTTAACTCCACTCGATTATTATTTTTGGGGCCATATGTGTAACATAGTTTTGAAACGGAGGTACCCGTGAGGATGTTTCAGCGAATTTTTCAAGCTGGAAATGAATTAAGACGCAATCGTTTTCAAATTCTTCGGGCATCTCACAACATTTGCCGTAGAGCTAGACTTTGTATCAGAGAAAATGGAGGTAATACTTTGATATTTCATAATTTTTAAGAAAATTAAAAAAAGAATGACTAATTAAAAAAACTGGGATTATTTTAACCCTTAACCTCCCCTCAACGTTTATATTAAAATTTTGATATTCTGAATACACGAACTGATTTAGCGTCAAAAGTGTATACACCATATCTAATTTGAAAATTTAATTATTAACGGTTTCGAAAATATTTAGACAAAAAGTCTTCAGAGTTCCCCATTCTAAGGGCCATATCCCCCTTAGCATGCATTTCTGCACTTATGCCCATATGACAAAATTCTATTATTTTTAGCCCGAGTGGTAGTGGTAAAGTATTGCCCCTTAACTTCGGGACACCCTGTATACTACACAGCCACAAGGAAACCCCGAATATACTAACTGAAATATCGTTATCATAATCATTTCAACATTTTCATAGTTCCATTTTGCTAAATGACCGCCATACATTAAAATTTCACATGCAACTAACTTACCTGTGTGAATAACCAGGATGTTAACAACGTTAAACCGCTGTATTGGCCATTAAATCGATAATGATATGCGTAGAACATAAAGTGGTACATGTAAAAGAATCTGAAACAAATAAAATACGATATAAAATACAGTTTCTTATCCTAAAATAGAAATATTTAATAAAAATCACAATGTTAAGAAACTACAACAAATAAGTAATAATAAGACGTGTAGATAAAATAATGGAACTAGGTTTAGTCAAAATCGGTCTCATGCTCATCGCTCTATTAAGTGATCATCATTTAACATGAGTTTAGACTGTGAGTAATATTGACCTATGTATTTTGTACCAAAGTCCTGTCCACTGTAGGTTTTACTTGTTTAAGTACTTGTTCAAGTATAACGTATCAGTTAAAACATTATGTATGGACATCATAACGGACGTTCTATTTGAATGAAGACGGACGGTCAGTGAGAAAACTGAAGGGCACGGGCAATCATGTGGAGACCGGGCTTATTAAAACAGTGTTGCCTTACTTGAAGACCTAAAACCAGCCCGGTGAGACTGCTTATAGGGGGGGATGGAAACACGTAAGAAGGCCATGCAACTGACGCCACACCATGCCTATCGCCGCTAAGACCTACTTTTCCAGGTGTGTCAAACATCCCTATGTGTCAATATCAGACTTACGTAGTTATATCTGCAAACCATAAAGTGGGCGTGTTTAATGAAGGCGATTTGATCTTGGCCATATTTGTCTCACTTTACCGAATCCGGAAAGGTTGATGCAGACAGAGACATACATAAAATGCGAACAGACCGAATTGTTAAATAATTTTACAAGTTAATTTCCTTCGTCTGGCATGGAATATAATCAAGCAACATATGAATGATAGTGAATGAAAATGGCGAAAGCGAAGCGTCCTTAAATTATAAAAGAATTTTTAATTTTCTAATCTCTTCACGAGATAGTTCGTTTCCTTGTTGTTGCAGGTAAGTAATTTTAAATTGAAATATTTATTTAGTCACCTTTATTTGTTATTTTATATTATAAAATGGCCCCAGTTAAAAAAATTGTTGCGTATTTCTTTTTTAAAGAATATTTCGTAAATTTTAGTTAATAATTTATCAATCTAGATATGAAAAACTAAACATGCAACATATTTACAGCTTTATCATATTAACTTGTGGTCAGAATTCTTTTAAATATTTTTAAAATAATATTTTAGGTCCTCTTTTTGATTATTGGACGAGTATCTAAAATAATTTTACACCGTAAAGTCAGAGACTTTAGAACGAAATTTAAATTACAAAAATGATATTTTTAACCAAAAATTGAATAAAGTGTACTGAGAATAAGCATCAATCATAATTTCTTTTCAGAAATCATATGGGGCCCAAGAATATGCTCGGATTGGGGGCCTGAAATATTTGCTAGGGCCTAGAGCCCAGTTGAAGATGGTAAAATATTTTATGTAAATTATGATTTACGTATGAAACTACTTACAAGCTTATTTCTGAAGTTTAATTTTTCATTTGTAGTTATGTTAGTTCAATAAATGATATAAAAGGATTATTTTAAAGTGATATTTACAGCTTAAAACATGTCAGAATCCTAATATTTGATTTTCACTACTTACTAAATCAAATAAAAGGGTTTTCAATGTTTTATTTTTGCTTAATGTCACTTTAAAATAATGACAGTAATAAAAATTTGGACAAAAGCTACCTTTGAAAAGCACGTGCGCTTTGTCAGCTGATGCCATACTTAATGGATGCCATAACTTTTATGCCTGTTTCGATTTTTTAACTCGGCTGTTTGTCTTCTTCCTGGTTATAAGTATTCGTTGCCTAAAACGTCAGGTAAACCATCATGTCTAGACCAGGCTTATTAAAACAGTTTTGCCTAAAACGTCAGATAAAATCTGACGTTTGACAGTAATAAAAATTTGGACAAAAGCTACCTTTGAAACGCACGTGCGCTTTGTCAACCGATGCCATACTTAATGGATGCCATAACTTTTATGCCTGTTTCGATTTTTTAACTCGGCTGTTTGTCTTCTTCCTGGTTATAAGTATTCGTTGCCTAAAACGTCAGGTAAACCATCACGTGTAGACCGGGCTTATTAAAACAGTTTTGCCTAAAACGTCAGATAAAATCTGACGTGTGGACAGGACTTTTCAGTGGCTCTCAACAATGTAAACATAAAAATTACGTGTTATTTTATTTAATGGTTGTCAATTTTGGTTTGACATTTCCAATTTAAAAAATGGAAAATAAGAAAAAGTTTTCTGGGCTTTTACATTCACAAGCTAAAAAGATGATATTAAATCTCTTAAATTATTTTGGGAATTGAAAAGATAATCAAAAACAAATAAAAACGCAGCCTCACGCACAAATTTTTCGTAAAATTACATTTGTAGATAAGAGGATAAAGAACATGGTATCTTGGCAAATAATTTAAGGAAGGGAGAGAGCATGTTATGTGTGTTATTATCTTTCATTCATTTTTTTTTTAATACACTTCGAAAGCCAACGTAACAAAGTGTAAAATAAAAAAAAACCGAGATTAATCCGATCAGAACAACTGGAGATATTAAATTTTAAGTATGAGAAGATTGGAGAAAATCCAGTAAATTATCAAAAATTCATGTGTGGATACTTCCGAAAATAATTTTTTTTTTCGGAAAAATTCTGAAATCCGTGTCAATAATAATAATTGGATATAAGTTGTAAAAAAATTTCGGACGATTTTAAAATGCCAAGGTTCAAAGGTGTGCGGCTTGTTAAAGAATTACCTAAGTATACGTCAAAAAAGGACGTTACAATATTATTTGTTTAATTTCTACAAACTTTTATATACAACATTTTTTCCTTAATCGAGTAATAAATTCGTGGGAGGAAATCTCGTTTCAAAGGTGTACGGAGTCCTCTTAGGGTAATACTTTTACAAGCCGCACAGTTTTCAACCTTGAAATTTTAGAATTGTCCTAAATTTTTTTTACAACTTATATATACAGAGTGCTATGGAATGACTTATTATATTTAAACCGGCAAATCCTGAGATGAAAATAAATTGAAGAAAAATATGTCGCTTTGAATTATTAAGCGAAATATACACTTTATATGAAATCTGAAAATTTACGTGGCCGCTACTGTAAACGTTCGCAATCAATATTTTATTGAGGCGGTGTTGTTATATTTTGCACCACAGAATTGTAAACGCACGTGTTCAGTTTTTGACATCAAGACGCATTTGACCCGCGTTATCACTTCTTTTTCACACTTTTTAGAAAAAAAAATACTACAATTTTAAGGTACATGCACTCTTTTACCTTCGATCTTATAATCCGTTTTATAATTAAATTCCATAAAAAAATAAAACACAAAAAATATGTTTTGCAACAGAACCAACAATAGGTAATATAGAGTTGTATAATCTAAAGTAATATCACACAAATTTGAAATCACATAACAATATTTCTTATTATGAATTATTTCACAACAGAAAAAAAATCGGGTAATGCGACAACTAACAAAACGTTTAAAATTCGTATAAATCAAGCACGTGGAACCCTCGATAGCGTCATTCCATTCCCGAGTCTCGAAACATACTGAAGCAACGATAGTCGCGCGCGGCAGGTATCCAAGCAAGGGCGAAACATGCGGTGTGATCTGACAACACTGTTCGTATACTATAGTGACCCACATTGTTGCTAAATGAATCCAGCTACCTTAGTATTTAGATATTCGATTAAAAAAAAGTATGTAGACTTTCTCTAGGACACCCTAGGAGTCGCCCATTTAAATATATAATAAGTCATTTACATAACACCCTGTATAATATTAGTTGAAACGTTTTTCAGGATTTTCGTAAAAAAATTTTTTAGAAAATATCCACACATAAATTTTTTGATAATTTGCTGGAATTTCTTCAATTTTCTCATATTTGATGTTTAATAACTGTACTGATCGGATCTTTATCGGTCTTTCCTTATTTACACTTTGTTAAGTTAGCTTTCGATCTGTATTAAAAAAAACTTGTAATTGTGAACAAATGAAAAATAATAACAATTTAATTGTTTAAATTGTTTTAACATGCTCTTAACCCATCTTAAAATTATCATTCTTTTATCTACAAAATTCATCTTACGAAAAAGTGGTACCTCTTTTACTTCGGAAGTTATTAAATATTCCGATCGAGAGTCACCCAGCGCGCGACTAGTCGAAGTGTGACAGAACTTCGAAAGTATGCAAATATTAATGATTCACACTGCACCGAGCTCGATTGTAGAGGGATCGACACATCGCGTCGCGCTGGTGCATTCTCCGCGATCTGCGATTGAAAATATTTAGTAACTTCCGAACTAAAAGAGGTACCACTTTTTGGTAAAATGGGTTTTGTAAATAAGAGAACAAAATGGTATTTTTTAAAATTAATTATTTATTTGTCATTTCCTTACAACTTCGCAAGCTAACACAAGAAAGTGTAAAATAAAAAAAGACCGAAATTGATCCGTCAGTACAATTGGAGCTACTAAATTTGAAATATGAGAAGATTGGAGAAAATCCAGCAAATTATCAAAAATTTATGTGTGGATATTTTCAAAAAAAAAAAATTTTTCAGCAAAATCCTGAAATACGTGTAAACTAATATTATGTGTAATATAAGTGTAAACAAATTTCGGACGATTCTAAAATGTCAAGGTTAAAAAGCGTGAGGTTCGTAAAAGAATGACCCATTAGCAAGTAAGCTACTAAATTAAAGAGATGTAGCTATAAAAATATCGAAGTAATCTATTGCAACTCTATTTTAAATCATAACATTTATGCAGTGATAATTTAAATATTTTTATTTACAACCATGCATGTAATAATGACATTTCATATATCTTTGAAAGGCGGAAAGTTGACGTTTTCTTACTTTTACTATCCACCCGGATGGAAAGTAATATATTTTTTTGTAATTTTTTTGAAAATCGATATCTAAAAATAAAATACGAACACACTTTTTAAAAAATGCTAATAGCTTTGCGTGTTTAGATATATCTACTTTTTCCCTAATTGATAGAGTGGTCCTCAGCATTGAATATTGTGACCAAATCGTTGATAGCTTCTCTGTCTTGGCATTTTCACTGAAATAAGCAAGAAGTGCCGACTCAGAACCAGGATATTGAACTTTGTTTCCCGTACACCATCCTTTGAAACAGTTATATGCCTTGTCATATCTCGGGCGGCTTTTAGTTGGCAGAAGATCTTCTTCTACTATTTTTGCTGCTTCTCGAATTTCTGGTGGAGTAGCAGCAAAATCAAATTCCTCATCCGATAGCATTTTTCTGTTGTTAAAATAATATAGTGTTTAGTGACATGGAAACTATATTCAAAAAATTATATTTGCCATCTTGATGTGTATTATTACCTACGTTATTTTACCACCTGTGGTTAATTTGAAATATCTGTACTAATTTTCCAATGGAAAAGTCAAAATGACATTTATCATTTATTAATCATTTTAATTTAAAATAATAAGAAGCGGATGTTAGATGTGGTTGTAAATAAAATAGTATACAAACCTCGGTGAAAATGTCATTACTGTATCGAGATTTAGTTAACCTCGCTGCTTCGCGCCTCGGTTAACCACCGACTCTCTCGACAGGAATGAAACACTTTCCACCTCGGTACGTAATATACTATTAAACAAGTCCTTCAAAATTATATATCGATAAATGCAAGTTTCTTTAAAAAGGGACATAGACCCTTTGAAAGTTTTCGTTGGTGGATAATAAAAAATAAAAACATTAGGAAAGCAAGTCGACGTACAAAAGCCAACGGCATTTCTCGAGGAACATGAAGGGAAAAGATTTCTTCCGTCGCTTAGGCAATCCCATTAGCTCATTTAATGTCGTTTTTATGTTTTTCTGCTTTGTTTTTGTGACTCGCAAAACTCGCCCACGTAAATATAATATCATCTTTCTGGTCAAAAGAAACTCGAAACTTAAGGGACAAGGGGCATATTGGACACAAAAGTAATAAAGCCACGTCTTTGGTTTAAAAAGCTGACTTTTATTTTTATTATCTATTTAGGAATATAAAGGAACAGGTCAGCGGGGGCCTTTTCATGGAAAGTACAAGGTAAAATAATTCCTTTCTAATAATAATATAATATCTTACAAAAGTCTCGATGCAAAACAACATCGTTAGGAAAAATACTTACGGATTCGGTTTTTTCTTGTTATAGCACAGAATAAAAACCCATTCAAAAAAATTAAGAGTATTACATTTTTTTTTCAGCCTAATCCACATATGTATATACACGGTGTTGCTTAATGACGTGCTAATATTTCAGTGTGTGATTCCTTAGATCATTTTATAAAGAAAAGTTCATATGAATATATGTCCGCAACGGCTTAAATTTTTTTGGTACAGGGTATTGAATTTTTATTTTTTAATATCTTCGAAAGTACTTTAGATATCATTTTCAATTTTGGTATGTATTAATATGATATAGAACCACAAATTTTAGTTAGAAAAGTTATTCCATTGTTCCACCAGTGGCGTCCCTGCAAACATGTTCTCTGATATTTTTAACAAAAAGGATGGTACGCCACTGACATTTTTCCATTTTTTTTTGATTAGCCCGGTTAATTCTACATGAAAACGGTCTCCTGAGTTTTTCTCGTTAGACGCACCCGTTCTTGATTAAAACCACTAAATTCATATTGAAACCTATTATTAGTAACATTGATAAAATAATTAATGATAATTTTTGTTATATAAAAATTGTTGGAAATGGCCGCCTTCACCTAAAAGGCATACTTCCGTCCGTCCTCGCGTCGAATTGCCCACTCCAACAATTTTTATAAAACAAAGTTTATCATTAATTATTTTATCAATGTTAATAATAATGAGTTTCAATATGAATTTAGTGATTTTAATCAAGAAACTCAATAGACCGTTGTCATGTAGAATTGACCGGGCTAATCAGAAAAAAATATCCACATGGAAAAATGCCAGTGGCGTACCATCTTTT
This sequence comes from Barypeithes pellucidus, assembly GCA_963991005.1. Classification (NCBI taxonomy): domain Eukaryota; kingdom Metazoa; phylum Arthropoda; class Insecta; order Coleoptera; family Curculionidae; genus Barypeithes; species Barypeithes pellucidus. The sequence goes on along the minus strand of OZ022556.1, from coordinate 28,847,549 downwards.
TTATAAAAAAATATCAGAGAACATGTTTGCAGGTACGCCACTGGTGGACCAATTGAATAACTTTTTTAACTAAAATTTGTGGTTCTATATCCTAATAATTCTATATCCTATTAATGCATACCAAAACTGAAAATGATATCTAAAGTACTTTCGGAGATATTAAAAAATAACCATTTAAAAAATAAAAATTCAACACCCTGTAGCAAAAAATTTAAGCCGTTGCGGATATATGTTCATATGAACTTTTCTTTATAAAATGACCTAAGGAACACCCCGTATAAACAGTATATTGCTAATACCATCTGCAATTATGTCACCGCTATTTGCATCGAAGGGGGCGTTGTGAGTTTGCGCAGTTCGGAAATTTCCTTGTGAAAGTAAACATTGCACAGGACCGGATTTCAACTTTTTTAATGTAAATTTCACGGGTTGGTTAGGAAAAATATTGCAAAATTTCGATTAGATCGATTTAAGACAGCGTTCCATGCATACCATTCTGACGAAATGATGATCCGACGGTGCCCTGATTGGTGTAAACTTTTAGTGCCAAATTCCTTCCGAATATTTGTAACAATTGACACGATGAAGTTTATTTTAACTTTCATCCGACATCGTCTGTTTCTTAACCTCACTTTTTTCTAAACCAAAAATTAAGAATGAATGACTATTTTGAATATTTTGGAAATACAATGTAACAAATTAAAAATACATTATTTCTAAGGTTCGGTAGTGACCATATATATATTATATTGTATACGAGTGACACTCTCTTCTTCTTTTACAAGCTTTAAGCAAAATATTTTTGTATATATGTACATATCTGAAATACTTTATACCTGGTATTGATCCACGACTTTTGCAAAAAAGCACCATGCACTTGTGTCCTCTCATCTTAACCTACCAAACAGCGAATTGAATTACGAACAAACTAGTTTGTTTACAAAAATTTTTGTTAGGTAATGAAAGTTTATAAGCACTAATATACTGAAAACTGTAATTTGAAAAAGGATCCAGAACCAAAGATGGCGACGAATAACAAGAAACAAATAATGTGGGGCCGACTCTGACGCGATCGATAAAATTTTCACCCTACTGTGCCAACTCAATAGTACCACGCCATTTCCCATAGCGGGGACACTTTCTGTATTTTGGAACGTTTGTATTGGCAATATACTGTTTATATACAGGGTGGTCCATCGAAAACAGTCCAGCAAGGTTTATGGCTGTGTACGTGAAAATTAAAAAAAACCTCGGACCCGTAAACTTGTGTTTTCAGGGGGGACACGTTTCACTATTAATTTCATCCCTGTAAACTCAACCCCCTAGCGGAGGCGGCTACTGCCCCTGCTTTTTCAAATGGGAATGGGTATGTTGTGATACATCTTTTTAAAGGGCATTAAATTCTCTTTAAAATGGCGCTTTGTTTTGTAAACTTGAGCTATGCGCCGCCGAGAAATTGCGTTTTAAAAAAAGTAATTTATTGAGTATTAAATGTTGAAAATGTCCGCCATTCACTTTCCATTAATTCTAGGATATAACCATGATGTACGTGTCTATCTGGATGTCTATAATTAAACAAAGTTGCCGTTACTCTTGCACATTGATTGTTTATAAAATACATTTCAATAATTTCCACTCTCGCCTCAATAGAATAAACCATTTTTTATGTCACGATCAAATCAAAAGAAAATAATAGCGCAGAAATAACGTATGTAGATCTGGATCAACCACTTTACTGAAGATAAAGTTGAATTGACTGACACTTATTACTTTAAAAAAAATTGTTTACGCACAAACCTGTGTACTTGATAAGAGGTGCAGTGAAATGATTCAAATTCCGTTGCTCGGCGGCGCGTAGCTGAAATTTACTGTAAGATTTTGCCAAGTTGCCGTAAACTCGATAAAAATATAGACTTTTGAGTCACGTCCGTCGATTGCTTGGTTTTCCTAACAAAGACATATCAAACCGATCAACTGTCACGATGAAAACAGAAACAGATGGGGGTTCTACAGATAGAATCCATTTCATTTTGGTTGTGTTTATTTTCAGAATAACAGGCGTCACATACCGGGTCCATATTTATTTCAAGGCATGTTAAGATAATTTCAGTAGTGAATTTGTTTTTCTATATTTTTATTATGTTTATCAGTTGAAACGATACCATTTTTTGTAGCAAAAATATTATCAAGACATTTGTTTAAAATAACATTTTCAGTGTTGTATTTTGTTGCCGCTGGCCAGTTAAAGTTTTCGGTTCAGTGTGTAAAAATGAATCGCCGAGTAATATCTGAAATTGATCGGGCAAGAATAGTAGCTTTAGTTGAAGAAGGTAATTTCCAAAGATTTGTTGCTGAAGAATAGGGGTTTTTCAAAATGATGTCTATCGCATAATGGAATCGCTATCTAAAGACCAATTCTGTGCGAGACTGACCACGAAGTGGTAGAAGGCGTGTTACTAACGAACAGCAGAACCGCTATTTTATGCTAACAATTCGGAGAAATCATACTATGCCAGTCCCACAACTTCAGAGAGATGCCATGCCAAAGTCAATCGAAAAACCTTTCTTTATATTATACAATATAATTTTAACAATTTCGATAAACTCTAATAGAAAAATTTGTTTACAAACGGTATTTCTGTCAATAAAATACAAGCTTTAGCGAAGAAAGACAAGTTTTACTGTCATTAAAAAGGGATATACATGTTATTTATACTTTTTGTTAGTGAATACTGAACAGGCTTTAACATATATATACACAATATGCGGGTTTCGTAAATGCAACTATTGAAAGATCAAGAAAAACGCTGGGAATTTCTGCAATTTTAACTTCTCTTTTTTTAATAATATGATACACATACAGGAATTTAATATGGCCGATTACATGAAGGACTTTTTGGCTTCGTCGTTATGAAAAGATGGAATTTGTACAATAATGTCAAGTACGTTCTAAGCAGTTTCGATAAAATGCTAATTACCTCAATAAATACAACAGATTCAAAAGTTTTGCATCACTCTGATTCTCGAATAGTAATTATGTCATGGTGAAAATAGACTAAATATTATTTCATTGATAAGTTTAAAATAAAAATCAATGAGTTTTAAAATTTTCTATTTTACTACAACATTTTAAACCTAAAAAAAATTAACAAAAGTAAAATTTATTTATATTGTATAATTTGTGAAATTAAAAAAAATATAGCTTCTAATAAAGTGAATTTCCTTCTCTGGTCTCAATGCAAGCTTGAAGACGACGCAGCATGCTGTGCGTAAGGTTAGCAATCCGTTCTTGTGGAATAGCCTGCCATTATTCTGTAGTAACGACGGCAAGTTCCAAGAGAGTTCTAGGGAGATTTGTTCTAACGCGAACTGGCCTAGAGAGCATGTCACAAGCATGTTCAATAGGGTTCATGTCAGGGGACAAAGCAGGCTACTCCAAACGATTGATTCCCTCCCTTTCCAGGTATTCATCCACAGCTCTAGTACGATAGGCCGGGCATTGTCGTCCATAAACACAAAATTGTTACCAACAACCCCTCTCCACGTTCTAACATAAGGATGTAGAAGATCACTAATGTACCTGTCGCCAGCCATTGTGCCTTGAACGTGGAACTCAGTACGTCCGTCAGAAATAATACCTGCCCAAAACATGGCGCTTCCTCCCGCGAATGGAGGCAAGGGGGCGAGCATGGGCAAGTTAAGCTGCTCTAGTTGGTTCTCTCCAAACACGAATCCGGCGACTATCGTTTACCAGGCAAATCCTGGTCTCGTCGGAACATAGGACATAATTATAAAATTCTTCGGGTAAGCGATCGTGCGTTTCAGCCCACTGCAGTCGACGAACTCGGTGGTCATATTGTAGTAGGGAAACTCTTACTGGTCGCCGACATTTTAAACCGGATTCAAGAATTCGTCTTCTTAGTGTAGAGACGAATACGCGAACTCCAATTGCATGCATAACATCTCTCTGAAGTTGTGGGACTGGCATAGTATGATTTCTCTGAATTGTTAGTAATACGCCTTCTACCACTTCGTGGTCTGTCTCGCACAGAATTGGTCTTTAGATAGCGATTCCATATGCGATAGACATCATTTTGAAAAACCCCTATTCTTCAGCAACAAATCTTTGGAAATGACCTTCTTCAACTAAAGCTACTATTCTTGCACGATCAATTTCAGATATTACTCGGCGATTCATTTTTACACACTGAACCGAAAACTTTAACTGGCCAGCGGCAACAAAATACAGCACTGAAAATGTTATTTTAAACAAATGTCTTGATAATATTTTTGTTACAAAAAATGGTATCGTTTCAACTGATAAACATAATAAAAATATAGAAAAACAAATTCATTACTGAAATTATCTTAACATGCCAAAATCAGAGTGATGCAAAACTTTTGAATCTATGTGTATAAATATTCCAAGATTCTTAAAAGACGCCATAGGAGTGTTCTTACACTTGTTACAGTCTCTTGTACCACTGTTCCTCTATAACTGACCGACACAATTTTATTGTAATTAGATTTAGCATATTGCATTTAGTGGGCAAAATGCGTTACATAAGAGAGAAAAATAAGAGACTAAACTGGCGATTTGAGAAAATGCGTCTTTTAGAGTTTCAATACACCTTTACAACAATCTATGTTATGTACCGTGATTGCAATCACTAGACTTACATAATTTCTTCAATTAATATACAGGGTGTTCAGAAATTTGGGTGGTGGTAGTAAGTCCTATAGCAATACAACTTTTGTTATTAAAATTTTGATATCTTCTATTATACATGTACGATCGAAAATAAACTTTAAAATTTATATAATTTTTCCAGTGTTGTTTTCTTTTGACATAATTTGTTTTAGTCGATATAATTTACCATTTTCGAGATAAATATATTTTAGTCTTATAGTTTCAAGAACACACTGCTGTAATAGGTGTAATGGGGGTAATTTTTATTTCAACGTCGGATGTCAAAAAATCTAGACCTGGTTAAGGAATATACAAAAATTAATAATAAAACTGAAATGATCTTAAAAATTATCCTATTTTTCACGACAACAAAGGAATTCGTCCACTGATTAAGCAAGGCCATTAGATCATTTCATGTCAGCTTTTGTGTTTGTCCTATTTCTGTATCTGCTAAAAACAACCTACCTAAAATATAATATAATTTTTCTGGTCAAAAGAAACTATGGCAACGGAAAACACTGGACACAAAGGCGTAATAACGCCATGTCATTGCATTGATCTAAAAGGTCGACTTCAAATCTTACTGTCTGCTACCATGTAGATTTATATTAGAATAAACAAGGAGTCGACAGGAGTAACTGAAGTAAGTGGGTTTCTTACCAATTATTTGTCCTACGAGAGGGCTTTCTTGCGATTTGTGCCTTAAAAAGCATTTTATTTTATATCAATACAGGCAAGACTTCAAAAAACATTAGTCATCGCTCATGCGGTGTTTCCTTTTCCAAAAATAAGACAAATGGTTCTTATGGGGTCCTCAGATGCTTTGTTTGAAAGATACATGGTGTTAAAAAAATTTATTTAATTTTAGTGATTCTTTGAAGGTTAGAGACAATGCTGTATCATGAGTGACTACGTGTTTTGGACTTCCATTGTCTTTATTTCGTTTAAATCACAACGTTTCAACTGGTAAGTATCTCCAGTCGTCTTCAGGTGGACCCTTGGGGAACACCGGCATTGATGGTGAAGGCGTCTCAGAGAAATCCGTCAACCGCCACTTGCAGAGAGCGGTCCTTAAGAAAGCTAGATAACCATGCACAGAATCAACTGTTCATACCATAGGATGGCAGTTTACTCAGAAGTCCCCCATGTCAAACACGAGCAAAGGCTTTAGAAATATCCAGTGCAACAGACCGAGACTACCCATGATGTTCGATTGCCCTGTTCCAAAGATGGGTGACATAGGCTAGAAGATCTCCAGTTGATCTAGACTTCCGAAAGCCGTATTGATGATCGCTGATAATGTTGAAGCCTTCCAGGTACTTTATAAGGTGTTGGTTAATGGCTTTCTCCATTACTTATAACTGAAAGCAATGCGACTGGTCGATAGTTGTTAGACAGGGCTCTCTTACCTTGCTGGCCTTGGTATAGGCTGGCCTCGCGCCGTCTTCCAGCACGATGGATATATTCCTTGTTTGTAGGATAAGTTAAAAAGGCTACAAAATACTGGTGTTAGTTCATCGGCGCATCTCTTGAGGACTATAACAGGAATTTCGTCTGGACCAGAAGCTTTCTTGACGTCGAGCGCCCTTTCAGGATTCGTTTGACGGGACGCTGACGGAATACGAGTTCGGTCATTTCGGATTGAACTGCAGGAATGTTGGGTGGTGTGCTTCCTTGGAAATCTACAGTGGAATGCGAATAAAATAGTTCAGCAAGTAAGTTTGCTTTGTCTCCGGCTGTGGGTGCTATTGTACCATCGGAACGTGTTAGAGGTGGAATAGTTGATTTGGTAAAATTTTGGTTGACGGCCTTAGCGACTGACCAAAAGGATCCGTTTGGACAGTCAAGAAGTTTGTTTTTAATCCTCACGTTATGGGCTTGTTTGCTTTGATCCATTGTTAGCTTACATTGGTTTCGAGCGGTAATAAAGATGGTACGATTCTCAGTGGTAGGGTTTTTACGCAACTGTCGGTAAGCCAGATTTTTTGATCTGACAGTCCGATCACAATCCTTGCTAAACCAGGGCTTGCCGTTGGACGGGCGTTTTGGAAAAGGGGATAAATGTTTCCATGCTAGTTAGAATGACGTCGGAGACCTCCCCACCACAGATGGATGGATCATCAGAAGAGAAGCATACGCTCATCCAAGGAAAAGTGCGAAAATGGTCTTTCAGGTCTTCCCACTTGGCCGATGTTTAATGCCATATCTTGCGAGGGTTAGGAGGTTCTTCCGAAATAATTGGTAGTTCGCTTAGAGTGGAAATAAGATTGTGATCGGAAGATCCTAACGGAGGATGTACGGTGACGGTATATAGATCTGGATTTGATGTCAAGAAAAGATCCAAAAGACTAGGAAAATTTCCAGCTCGGTCTGGAATCCTCGTTGGTTCTTCTACGAGTTGAGTTAGACCAGAACTGATCGCAAAGGATTCGGCCTCGCGGCCTTGCTCATCATCTGTATTTGAATATTTAAGCCAGTTGACATTGTGGACGTTAAAGTCGCCAAAGATAGCGATCTCGGCATTTGGATGGTTTGGTTTGCAAGAAGTCGATTGTATTGGCTAGTGATGAGAAAAGGGCTCTGTAATGGGTATCACTTGGAGGACGGTAAAGGCAGCAGATAAACTTGACGATTTTCTGCGTTGATATTTTAAACCGCATTACATCAAAATCTTTCGGTTCAAGTCCAATCCATGTAATGGGTATCACTTGGAGGACGGTAAGGACTTGACGATTTTCTGCGTTGATATAGCGGTGTTACCTCTCTGGTAACGGGAAACATCAGCGACGAAACGTTAACTCAATGAGCAAACTCAAGGAGCACACTTCACGCCACCTAAACCGATGCAATGGTATATCGCCCGGTGGGCCAACATCTTCCATTTGTCAATATCAATATCATATACAGGGTCCGCAAACGAAGCGTGGACGGAAGATTAAATCGTTATCGAAGAACTTATCAACAATACTGAAACAGCTTGAGATATTGGATTAAAAGCGGCATGTTTTAAAAATATTTTACATTATACAGGGTGGCCCAAAAAAGTGTGACAGCATAAAGTTATATTTTTTTAAATGGGACACCCAGTATTTTATTGCATGTTTAGGTTCGTATTACTTTTGTTTATAAGTGCCTCAAATTTTATTTAATTTGGTTCTGTAGTTTCGGAGAAATAAATTAAAAACTAAAAAAAAAAAGTTTTGCAGTCCTGAATAAAAAAATCAGGAAAAACAATCCACAACTATTTTTTTAACCTCGGCATTGAGTGAAATTTATGACAAGAGGTCTAGCGATACTATAAATGTAATTGCGTTTATTTATTTTATACAAGGTGTTCATAATAAGATTTCAAAAACCCCACATTTTAAAATAATTTTTCTCAAGTTTTTCAAATGGAACACCCTGTATATTATTTAGCTATTTGACGTAGAATTCATAGACAATTTTTTTTTGTAATACAAGCATATAAGTTATATCCAGCCGCTTTTGAAATAATTGTAAATATCATAAATATTGTTGTTTAAATAGAGTTTCTATTGGGAAATATTGTTATAGGCGACTAGACCAATAATTGTAAACTAAAGTACATGTTCAAAATAGCTTCCTTCTGCCAACAGAACTCTTAATTCATTTTCTTCATTAATAACGGGTTTATTGATTATCATCCTTTTTGTGTACGCAGTGCTTCCTGTTGCTACAAATCATTGCAACAACTTCTCGAAGGTTTTTGGCCTCGGCTTTCTCTCAATATCTGGATATCTTTCAGCATACACTCGGCTCGCGAGGAGGCAATTGCTTGCACATTCACCCAGTATAAAAATCATATTTACCATTTTTAAAGTTGTAAAATTCGACATTTTGTGTAAGTTAGTACTTAATTTCGACGACTAAATAAATGTAAATAATTTTATTTGGCTGTCATAGTGACAATCTAAACAAAAAGAAATCATGGCAACTCGATTAAGAATAAAAAATAAAATTAAATAATAAAAGTAGCAAAAATGTATGCTTTTAAAATTTATATCGAAATAACTAAAATACGGTAAACTCAAAGGTTAGAAGGAAGCTATTTTGAATATTTACTTTAGTTTACAACTATTAGTCTAGTCACCTATAACAAAATTTCCCAATAAAAACCCTATTTAAACAACATAATTTATGATATTTATAATTATTTCGAAAACGGCTGGATATAACTTATATGCTTGTATTACAAAAAAAATTGTCTATGAATTCTACGTCAAATAGCCAAATAATATACAGGGTGTTCCATTTGAAAAACTTGAGAAAAATTATTTTAAAATGTGGGGTTTTTGAAAGCTTATTATGAACACCCTGTATAAAATAAATAAACGCAATTACATTCATAGTATCTCTAGACCTCTTGTCATAAATTTCACTCAATGCCGAGTTTAAAAAATAGTTCTGGATTGTTTTTTTTTGATTTTTTTATTCAGGACTGCAAAAACTTTTTTTTTAGTTTTTAATTTATTTCTCCGAAACTACAAACCCAAATTAAATATAATTTGAGGCACTTATAAACGATAGTAATACGAACCTAAATATGCAATAAAATATTTGGTGTCCCATTTTAAAAAATATAACTTTATGCTGTCACACTTTTTTGGGCAACCCTGTATAATGTAAAATATTTTTAAAACATATCGCTTTTAATCCAATATCTTAAGCTGTTTTAGTATTGTTGATAAGTTCTTCGATAACGATTTAATTTTCCGTCCACGCTTCGTTTGCGGACCCTGTATGTGTCAATATCCTTATATGCCACCAGAAAGTTACTTCTTTTAGCTTTTTACCGTTTACAGTTAGCCATTCAGGGCCCCATAAATTCTCATTAATCTAATTTATAAAGGGGCTGTCGACGAAATAATCTAGGAAAGGATTGGGCTCAAAATCTCTAATGATAAATATACTCGGAGGCATTACCGGCCGCATGCGAAACTGCATATCATTGGCTTTAATCCATTAACAGAGGGCAATTGTTACCCAAATTATGTTATTGCGTGTTGGGCTCGTGCAAAATAATTTACTTTTAAATCGAGTCATTCTGGACTTTATATTACTATCCTAAAACGAGTATTTATTCTCACAATAGTTATCTTTTACTTTCGGAATTAGACTAAAGTGAGAAATAATGGTAATTTTTAGTGTCGAGCCAAAAAACCGCTCGAGTACTCGATTATTGAAATAATCGACATCGCTCAATTATTAAAAAAACTGCTCGAGTTATAAATTCAAGCGAAAATCGTCGTTTGTGACTTATTACCTTTCACTCGATACCCGAGCTTCGCTTGACGTCGACCGAAATGCGCTGCTTGGTAGTGTGATCGGTCGAGGTAAAAACTGCTCGTACATTCGAGCAGTTTTTCGCTCGATAGGAAATACTACTCTAGTTATAAATTCAAGCGAAAAATCGAAAATCACTGCCTTTCACTTGATGCCCGATCTTCGTTCAACGCCGCGCGCCACCCGAAATATGCCGATTGGCGACGTTCGGGTTTGACGCTTAGAAGGCTCACACGATAGACGTCTTTGTTAAAGGCACATAAACGAGAAGGTGCATACAAAACAGTATGCCAACTCTCTTAGTGGATTCATCGCGACATGGGTTTTGTTTTGACTGGGACTGGCTAGCCAGCGGCGATTGTAAATTTTTAAAAATAAAGGATTCACTCGATTATTAAAATCGCTCGAGCAACAAGTACTAGGATTAGTAATTTTATATAGATCGGCAAAAAGTTGGCTACAAATGGAAAACCTTTTTATTATTGAAATATTAAAAAAAAAGTTGCCGATTGCCTCTGCATGATGGGTAACCCAAAAACTTATTTTGACATTTGTCATATGACTACTCGTTTGGCTGGAAAATTGAAAATTTCACCTTGCCAGCTAGCTTCCATCTTATTCTTCTTCATATATTTGCAATGGCCTTTCGCTTCTCAGCATTCAACCAAAAGTAGTTTCTTCATATGCTATATTTCTCTGGAGGTAGGCGCCCAGTGGCTGAGCGACGCAACTTTTATTAATTCTTCCTTTCACCATATATTTCGCATAGATTCTGGGAAGTCCCATCCCTCCTGCCTGCTGCCTTGGGTTGTACATTATGTTTGATGGGAATGTACATTATAGTTTGATGTTACTTTGTATCAGAAATTGGATTATAAGGTTAGCTATATTAGACTATTTAGATTAGCTAGTACATGCTGGGCGTTGACTGGTCCTTTGATCCTCTGTACCAGAGCGTTGTACAGTTGATGGATGGTATTCCCTCATTCTGTTGTGGGAGTTGATATGCGAAACAGATCCTCTTGCTTCACACTCACATCGGTTATCCTCATACCTTAACTCAACTAAATGTTCATGAAAATCTTCGAAAGATGGAAACAATGGCAACAATGGAAATAAAATTTCACTTTTATTTTCGTCCAAATAAGATAGCGTCCTTGACTGCAGAATCCTCTTATATACTGGGTGGTCCAAGGTGAGTGGAGCTTAATAGCATATCACTGGATTATTTAGAAAACATGTTTTCACGTTTCTGTCACTTATGGTTCCGATGGCACAACAGCAACCATAGCCGAGGATAAAGCGAACTTAGTGGCTGCACTATTTTCTGCGCATTTCACTGTAGACTTTTAGGGAAAAACACCACCAAACATTCCTGCAGTTCAATCCTGCACTGACCGAAAGTGTTCCGTCAGTTCCGTTGAACGAATCCAGAGAGGGCTCGACGTCAAATAAGCTTCTGTCCAGACGAAATTCCTATTATAGTTCTCAAGAGCTGAGCACGTGAAATCACAGGCACCAGTATATTGTAGACCTTTTCAATAATAATTTCCGCATTCTACAATGATATTTTTATTGTCTGTTCTCAAAACAACCTACAATTACATTAATTTTTTAATTCATGTACCAAATCATTGACATTGACACGATATTTCTATCTACTTTATACACCTCAATGTGACGCCTGTTATTACGAAAATAAACACAACAAAAAAGAGATAGGGATTCTATTTGTAGAATTCCCATCTCTTTTGATCTTCTGTCTGTTTCTGTTTCCATTCTAACAGCTGATCGGTTTGATGTGTATTGGTTAGGAAAAGCAAACAATCCACGGACGTGACTGAAAAGCCTATAATTTTTAACCAGTTTACAGCAGACCAAGACACAGTCTTACCATAATGTTCGTAAGAAATACAATTAATTTTAGAACTGATACAGATAACCTTAGTAATATTTACAATAATATAATTACGTCAAACTAAATGCAAATTTTTACCGTCATAAAAATAAACATTAATAGCACCAAATAATTTCCCAAACCCTTTCTTTAACGACCATTGTAAAAATATAAACAATATAACAAACCCGAACAAATCCAGTATATACCTACCCAGAATGTAAATAATGTTAAATATGCATATATACCTTTTACTTTATTATATTTAAATAATAACCTACCTTACGCTGCATCAAAGCCAAACGTGTAAATGTAGTTGTTTATTTTTAAGTTATACCACCAGTTTATTTTCCACAAATATAGGAGACCTTCCAATGGACACGTTTCCGAGCCATGTGACTTCTTTGCTCACGTGCCTTTATCGTATCTATGTTAGTAAGCATAGACGTTTCATTGGGGTTCCACGATTATGTTTAAAAAATCTATAAACACTTTGGTGCTATAAATAAGGTTTCCCTACGATCGTTATAAAAACTATTTTTTAAGCAAATCAATGCTTAAAATGACTAATTTTTTAACTGAGTTAAAAAAAAGTAATTTAGCATAAAAAAAAGTGCCGTGACGTGTAATTTTTTCACTTCTCTCTGAATGCTTATAATACGAGCATCCGCGTCGTTCATTGCCTGGGCGCCGCATTGTTATTGTTACCTTACAAATGTCAATAATATTTGAAAAAATCAAAAATGGACAGAAATAATTCCGATTCCGACGAAGAAAACTCGTTTCAATGCGCTCCAGACGAAATAATTAATAAAGCCAATGAATTTTCTGACTGAAAAGGAATATAATACGTTTATTAAATGGCATTGCACAAAAAACAAGTGAAAAGTTTCAGCAAACGGGTATTGTTAAGGTATTTTCAAGAAAGGTAAAATATTTTATTTACAACCATGCATGTAATAATGACATTTCATGTATCTTTGAAAGGTGGAAAATTGAGTTTTTTTTTACTTTTACTTTCCACCTGGGTGGAAAGTAAATTATTTTTTTTGGATTTTTTTTTAAAATCGATATCTCAAAATAATATACGAACACACTTTTTTAAAAATGCTAATAGCTTTACGTGTTTAGATAGTAGTGGTCCTCAGCATTGAATATTGTGACCAAATCATTGATATCTTCTTTGTCTTGGCATTTTTACTGAAATAAGCTAGTACCGTCGACTCAGAACCAGGATATTGAACTTTGTTTCCCGTACACCATTCTTTGAAACAGTTATATGCCTTGTCATATCTCGGGCGGCCTTTAGTTGGCAGAAGATCTTCTTCTACTATTTTTGCTGCTTCTCGAATTTCTGGTGGAGTAGCAGCAAAATCAAATTTCTCATCTGATTTTTCTGTTGTTAAAATAATATACTGTTTAGTGACATGGAAACCAGAACAAACCCGAACAAACCATATTCAAAAAATGATATTTGCCTTCTGGATGTGTATTATTACCTACGTTATTTTACCACCTGCGGTTATTTGAAAAATTCTGTCTAATTTTTCAATGGAAAAGTCAAAATTATCATTAATAATTTTAATTCAAAATAATAAGACGTGGATGATAGATGTGGTTGTAAATAAAATAGTATACAAACCTAGGTGAAAAGTTTCATTACTGTCTCGAGATTTAGTTAACTACCGACTCTCTCGACAGAAATGAAACACTTTCCAACTCGGTAAGTAATATATAGTACTATTTCACTCTTTGATTTTCTTCTTCAGTGCATCGATTAAAAAAACCGATTAATAATTGGCTGATATTTAACGTATCTTTATTTTTTTGTAAATGTTTGGATATGTCTTTGTTAACACTACCTGTCATTAAAACTAATTTAGATAGATCACCTTCGACTTAATCAGAAAATGACCTTGGAAATGGATCACATCATAAACGATTGAAACTGTAGTAGATATAATATTTATTAAAGAAATTCCAAACAGTAATTTTTTGTCGTCGTTGTTCTTTAAAAGGACAACAATTTGATAGTGTCAATATCAGAAATATCATAGTTTCATATTTATTTTAAATATAAATATGTAGCAAAACTGCTCGGTACAGGGTTATCCAACCTATACTGAACAGGGGTATATTGTTGAGTTTCCCTTATATTTTTCATTAAAAAAGATAGCTTGTTTAAGTTCCCGTAGCATATGATATTGCCATTTTAAAGAAATGTGATGTGGTTGGTTATTTCGTCTATAGTAACTCAAACCGTTTTTATAATACTTAAATTAGTAAAGTAAACCTCTATTCATTGTCTTCTGATAAATGACATCGCTGTAGTAACGGTCTGCTTTTTGCTATAAGGGTCATCAAACCATCGACTTGAAACAAACATGGACCCGGTATTTCTAACTTCTTTGTTCCCGTCAATCTGACGCCTGTTATTACGAACATAAACACAACAAAAAAGAGATGGGGATTTTATCTGTAGAATCCCCATCTCTTTCTATCTTGTGCCTGTCTATGATTTCACTGTAACAGCTGATCGGTTCGATTAGGAAAAACAAATAATCTACGGACGTGACTCATAAGTCTATATTTTTATCCAGTTTACGGCAGTTTTACAATATTGCGTTAAGAATTATTACTTTAGTCAGAAACAATACTTAAAAATGACAGTTGTTGACGGTAATGTCAAACGTGAAAGCAAGTATGAAAGACGGCCGCTCCAATAAGGGCTTTATAAAAAGAATGTTCCCAACGCTCGATGGTGAAGTAATGTCTTTTGTCTAATTAACGGAAAACGACAAAGAAAAAATACTATTTTTCAGAGTATCCCGATTGTTTTTCAGGGAAGTTGTTTACAATTTACCTAAGAATGTGAAAAAAAGTTTATCCTTCCAAGACTGTGAAAAAAGCCGTATCTTCCTTGATTTAAAATCCTTGGTCCTTGGAGAGAATGTTTTGTGTTGGTTTATTATACGCGGCGTTTTGCTAATATATTTTTTTTAATTATGTGAGAGATAAACATGTGAAGGATCAAGCCAAAGAAATTCTGACAAATACACTTAGCAGCAAAAATAACGCACAACCAAAAAATATGCTCAATTTCAAACTTGAACTTCTCGCGAACCGATCAATCGATTTCTCTAATTTTTCTTTTGAACTGTAGTTTTGTTCTTTGGTAATAGCACTGTGATTTTTTATTCATATTTTAGTTTTAGGCTTATACAGGGTGCAAAAATGTGAATAGTTTTATTACGTTAAATTTGAGACACCCCGTAGGGTGCATTAGCAGCAACGACTGTATGATGAAATCATACTGTAGCTTCATGTTTTCTAAACATTTTGTTTCTTTAATTTCTCTGATATCTGTAATATCAAAGAAAATACACAGTTTTATATCAGAACAAGTTTTTTTTTTAATTAAAATAGAATAACTAACACTAATTAACAACAATTAACAAAAAAAGGAAACATTAGTAGCGCGTTTTAATGGATATTTTATTTTGGTCAAGTCTATTCCAAATATCGGTAACCATTATTTGGACATTTTGCAGGTTGGCAGGAGGGGGTTGATGCTGTCTCAGTGCCCTACCAATAATATCCCATAAGTGCTCTATAGGATTCAAATCGGGACTGCGCCGTGGCCAATTTATTACTTCATGTAAATATTCATTCACGATGCGCGCAACATGAGGTCTTGCGTTATCGTGCATTAGGAAAATCCCAATGTACAGAGTGACAGGTACAACGTGCTCAGATAAAATGTCACTGATATACAGTTCGACAACCAAGTCTATAGCTACGCGGTATCGGTAAGGGGGAAGAAATATCTTTTAAAACATGGCCGAGTCATGGGCGTGCTATTATTATCTTAATAATGTAATAATATATATTTTTTCATAGCATGAATATATTTGTATCACCAGTGCAATATATTAGGCCTTTTCATTAATATTCCTCGCTTATTTTGGCATTTTCGCCAATAAAATCCATTTGATTTCAACATGCACCTCAAAGTTTCAAGGGAAAATGGAAAGTTTATGTCACTTCTCAGCTGTTGTAGCAACTTTTTTAAGGTTGGAAATACTTTTAGTTCCAAATAAAACTTTTGTATTGTTCTCCTAACAATGCCAAAGTCGAAGCCTTCGATTTTTTCGACAGCAGAGAGACGGTCCCTTTTTTGACAGGAGATTACAACAATTGATTCGGGTTATTTTCTTCTTTTCAGTATCTTCTTTGTGCATGTTTTTTACTGCACCCACGCTTACTCCCGTATACATTGCGAGCCTTTCTAGCTTCCGCTTAAGTGGCAATTTAAATGTATTAATTTGTGATTCCTCTTCACACACCCTGTACACATTGGCACTCACTTCGCGGGTTTGACTATGAAGGGTTTTACCAGGGTATATTCATTCATTATCACAGTTTTAAAACAAACCCTATCACTACGCAACTGGATGAAGCATATTGGACATCGCCGACCAAGCACGCTGGCACTATAG
Source organism: Barypeithes pellucidus (assembly GCA_963991005.1). Lineage (NCBI taxonomy): Eukaryota > Metazoa > Arthropoda > Insecta > Coleoptera > Curculionidae > Barypeithes > Barypeithes pellucidus. The sequence goes on along the minus strand of OZ022556.1, from coordinate 28,831,159 downwards.
GCGTGTCACCAGGCGCGTGACGTCATCCTCTGTCTGGGATATAACCTATCAAATTAGCTCTAGCCACCAGTTACCCATGGTTACCGTTGATATTGTGCCATGTTGCCCTATTTTTAGATTAGAAGTACTTTAATGAAAAAAATATTTTATTTTGCATTTAAATATTAAAATAAATAGTATGAAAAGAAAGTTTTAAGAACATTGAAACTATAATAGAATATTAGTTTCTTATATACTTATGACAATTTACTTTAAATGGGTAAATTTAATTTTAGGGTTTACTAGGTAACATGTTATTAAATTAATATTTAATATATGTGACAACATTGTTCATCCAAGAAATTTTTTTGCCCGCATTCCTTTTGTAGCTACAGTTAAAGTTGTCGACCTGTAGCTCTCGCTATTTAAAGAACCCCAACGTGAAGGTACGATATCCGTCCGTGCTATTAAGGAAATTCCAGCTCAAAACATGACAGAGCCTCCATTACATAAAGTTGTTTCAAGTATGTTGCACTGTGTATAACATGTTCTGGTATAAAACTGTGCATTTTCTGCGATATTACAGATATCAGAGAACTTAAAGAAACAAAATGTTTAGGAAACATGAGGCTACAGTATGATTTCATCATACACCCGTTGTTGTTGCTAATGCTACCTACAGGGTGTCTCAAATATAACGTAAAAAAACTAATCTCATTTTTGCACCCTGTATAAGACTAAAACTGAAATCTGAATAAGAAATTCTATCACAGTGCAATTACCAAAAAACAAAGCTACAGTTCAAAAAAAAATTTGCGAATTCGATTTATCGGTTCGCGAGAAAATCAAGTTTGAAATTGAGCATAATTTTTGGTTGTGCGTTATTTTTGCTGGTAAGTGTATTTACAACGTATGTAAAGAAGAGAGGACTAATAAATAGATAATATAATTAATTACCCGTCAGAAGGACATTTGAGAAAAAAACTAGTTTTGAATATTCCGGAAGATTCCTGGGGAATCTTATTTTTTATTTTCTACTTACCTAGTCATTTTTTCGAGCACGCCTATGGTCAGGCACTTTCAAGCATGTTCCTTTTTAGCCCCCCTCGCACCTCATTCGGAAACGTTCAGAATTCGCTGGGCGAACTATAGTAGCGCCATTTAAACTGAAGGTACGAAAATATTACAAGAAATTTTATGCTTCGAGGTTAAAGTTATGTCACCAGTGACCCTACAGAATTCGCTTCCTCCGCTTAACATAAAAATTATTTCAAATTATTTCTGCTATCCTGAATTTATTCCTGCGTTAAAAACCGGCTTAAAAGGCAAAGGACAATTACGCGGCTTTTATTTACCCACCTGACTTCTGAGTAGCAAACGACTTGCGTCTTTTTATGTTATAATGTAATGAGTTTGAAGTGATCAGCTGATACTGGTGTACTCGTTTATTTTTTTGTTTGTGTTCTAATAAAGAATAAATTAAATTGTCTTGAAGTTTCTTTATAAGGCGACATAGTAGGGTGGCTCTTGTTTGCAACTTTTGAATTTTGTTCGCGACACGCAACCAAAAATTCCAGTAAAAATTATATTTAAAAAGGAGCTCTATTTAATTATAATTCAAAATATTGACAATATCGGAAAATATCAGGTAAAAAATGAGGTATTTATGCAATGTAGATACTTATTATGTAATCTCAATTTTCTCGTGAAACCAACTATATGAATGAATACATAGTATGTAAGAAAATACGTACATACGAAAACACGTTGTTACAACACTTAACGCTGATTATAACCAGGGAATTGTCGACAGTAGTCGGTTACAACGTCATCATTTATGACCAAATATGATTCCAGAAAACCGACGGTGAAAAATGTTTTGCAAAACAAATAATAATAATATCACACACAGATTTCAAATTCGTCACAAGCACAGGAAAGTAAATAGGTCAAACGTCATTGACCTTTTGAATGATCATCTTTTAAACTCTTTAAAAAAAATGCAATTTTATGACACATGTCTCTTACCTTTACTTATTTAAACACATTATTAGTTTCATAATTTCTATAAAAAAAAATTACACAAAATATAAGATTTAGAAAAAACCTCTCACATAACCTCACAAATAGCAGCTATTCACATGAAAAGAATACACGGGAACGTTGTTAATTTTGGTCCTTTTTTCTCTCGCTTAGATTTATTTGTTTAACTAATTAAAAACACACATTTTAAATACGATGCCTTCAATTTAAAAATGACACGACGAACGAACTAACGAACGAAACGTTCAAACAGCGCTGTTCCAAAGCTTTAAATTTTTGTACAGGCTGGATCGGCAAAATTGTACCGAATTTTATAAAAATGTACCAGCACGGTGCCTAAAAAAAAGCGTTGCCAGCGTTATTACGTTCATAATAGATATATTACGAAAGACGATGATTTATTACGTTATTACGCCGCTCACGAATCTATTACGTTTTTGTAATTATCGATAGATTTATAAATTTAACAGTTTACTTCTAAAAAATAAAAAAAGATCAATCATTCAATCACTTTGATCCAAGTCCTTCATCAGACAAGACCTAAGGACAAATTTACAAAAAAAAAAACAGGTCATTTACTTTATGCTAAGTACAATATTATAAGTAAAAAATTATTACGAAGAACCTGAATCTATTAAGAAATTTGAACCAAATTTATTATGGAAAAAAAGTTCCTTCTGGCAATCCTGTATACAGGGTGTTATGGAAATGACGTATTATAATTAAACCGGCAATCCCTGAGATGAAGACAATTTGAAGAAAATACCCATAAATGGCGCTTTCAATTCATTCAGGGGTAAAAGTGATCTGACGTCAAACCAAAAAAACACCTGCGGGGCACTGCGAGACATGTAAATAATCAACGAATTTTGGCCGATGTTGTCATATTTACACCTTAAACTCATTAGACAAAATAAAAATAATTTAGACATTTTTCCATTCTGTTATACCTTTTTGTACAATTAATTTAAGAAAGATCACAACAGCTTGAACAAACCCGAACAAACACAAGGTATAGTATTAAATAAGTTTGAAATACGCACGTACGTAACTAGGTCAAATGCCAATGACCTTTTGAGTGTTGTTTATTATTTACTCTAAAAAAAAATGCAATTTTATTTAAGTTACACACACACAATTGTCGCTCTTATTTAAAAATTAGTGTCACAATGCCTATAAATTATACACCAAAACCTATTTTTAGTAACTAAACTAAATTTTAGTAACAAAACCGGCACATAACCTACATAATCGCAAAAACACTGGCCGCGCTCAAAAAATTGAGATGTCGACGTCGTTTGTATTAATATTGGCTGGTATCTTTTTTCTCGCGTAGATTTGTATGCATTTTGTTCTTAACTGACTTAAAGACACGTTTTTTATAGAATTTCTTAGAATTAAAAATTACATGAGATCTGAACGAACGAACGAGTTGTCAAATCGTGGAATAGAGATGAGCAATATTTCGCAATATTAGTCGATACCAACGAAGGTGTTTTTCCTGCCTTTTGACCTGTCACCCGCGCATTCCCCAAAAAGTTGAAATAAGTAATAATCTACAGCATAGAAAAATAAATAAAATAAATAAATAAAATACAATTTATTATTTTCTTTCACTGCTGTAGGTACCACCTAATAAATGTTAAAAACTCGTTAGTCGCTGCTATGTTGCTCTTTTTCATTCGAGAAGCTTAAAATAAATGGACAGCGTGATTTTGCCTCATCTCTACTCGACAAACGAAGAAGAAAGGTTAGAAGTTGACGTTTGGCTTGACAATAAATAAGATATTCATCCGCGTCGTCGCGTGATTTCGAATTTAGAAGCATTTTTTCGGGATATTTAAACAACTTTAAAAGAAAAAATGTGCGAAAAAGTGTGAACATGTTTAGTACTTACAGAAAAATCAGTCGGAGGCATATTAGAAAATCTTCCTTTAGTAAGAGACAATGGCAAGGTCACCCTGCATTTTTTTCTATGGGGTACAATGAATAAAGAAATAGTTTATAAAGAGTCAATCAAAGATATGGATCAGTTGCGAAATAAGATATTGGATGCAGCAGTGAATCAGTCGGATAATTTCAATATATTCCATTCTAAAAGTGTTCTGTGTCTCTGACGATATGTTCGGAGATTGGCAGAGAAACGCCGAAGGGGTTTTAGTGGGTATAAGCTTTACCCACTAAAACCAAAAAAAACTGAAGACGTCTGTGACCTGTGTTACTTGCTAGTGTACTTGCACCTGGATTCACTTCTATTTGAATACTAGGTAAGCTAAATATTTATTTTTATAAGAATCTAAAGTTTTACCCTTTTACACAGTTTGGCAACATTGCGCCGGCACATGTGTTTATTATACAGCTGGGCACTGTAATATAATTCATTACCTGTGAGTAAGAGGGTGTGTTACCCCACTTTTTAAACGTTCGATTTAAAAAAAATATATGTAGCGCTTCTCTAGGACACCCCAGGAATACGTCATTTTCATAACACCCTGTATACACGAGCAACGGGCAAAGGCGCACTTCAAAAGTGTGCGCTTTTTCCATTCAAAATCGCGATATCCCCGCTATCCCCCGCCGCCTGATAGTAAAGGGAAACTGCATTTCAACAAACCCGAATAAACCCGTCAACATGACCGTATATGCGACTATTCCTCGTCATCAATCTAACGACCGGCGCGCGGATCTCGCAAAGGTGAGAGCTACTACATATAACTTTGGTTTGACGGTACGATAAAATATTAAGAAGGTTCGGACTTTATACGATAAATAATATTAAATGAAAGTATATTACTATTTTTTTTTTTTTTATTATTTTTGGGGGTGCACGAGCTTATGTGCCCCTATGGATGAGAGGCATTCGTCTGATCGGAGACCACGAGCTGACAAAGACTCTCGACAGCCTGGAACAGCGAAGACAGATTGGTGATTTGACTCTCTTTTATAGATATTTTCATGGAAAATGCTCGGCTGACATTGCCCTCTTAATTCCGCCCAGAGCGGTGAATAGCAGAAATCCACGATGAACCACTGCCGCCCATCCATATGTGGTTAAGTTTAGTACTCCTCGAACTTCATTATTTAAGAATTCTTTCATCTGGAGGACGTCATCCTTATGGAACGACCCTCCCGAGGTCGTGTTTCCCAACGAGTATAACCTCCAACGATTCAAAACCAACATGAATCGCTTTATCCGCACACGCACCACTCCTATAGTGCCTTAAAGGATTTTCCTATAGTGCTTGTTTGATCATAAAAAAAAGTTTCATAAACTACATTTTTTTAGGAGTTTTAACGGCCAAAGAGTTTAAAATATTAGGGAAGTTAAAAATATTCACGAAACATCGTCATGGCATCATTTCCAAAACATTCTTTAAATATGTTCCTCCTTATTGCACAAAGTAAATTTGTGTTCGTTATAAAATAATAATAAAAGATCCTTATATAAGAACGACTGTTTGTCAAAGAACATCAACGATGCTTCCGGTTTATTTTTATGTACCTACCTAAAAAGAGAAACGATACGTTTTTATAAATCAGTTGCCGACATATTGAAGGATAATATAAAAGTATATTTTATATTGAAATAAAGGGTAGGAGATATAGATAGGTGCTTTGCAGGTTTCAGGCTGGGAGAATTACAGTTTCATGGGCTGTTTCACTGCTTTCGGGTCGCGTCGTAAGTACTAAGAATCGTTATTTTTATTATTATTAAAGAACGGATAATCTGTAATTGCATTTTAATCACCGTTGACAATCTGAATAAGTGAAATTACACAATTAGCTGAAAAAATTACACGTTTTGCACATTGTTGGTCACACAAGTACACGATTTTTACACACCATTCATATTTTATGAAAAGCAAGTGTAAAGGGTTATCTATTTAGTTTGTCCCACTTTTAAGAGCCTGTAACTTTTTGTATTTTGAGTTAGCGCGTTCATTCAAAAAACAAGATGTAGCATTTTTAGCCAAGTTTTTATGAGTGTTGTCAAAAATGACAGTAGGTATCATATGTCACACCGAAAAGCAATTATTATTTTTTTTTAAATAGGACACTCTATATATCAGAAGCACATTAGATGGCGCGTTTTCTCCCCATCTCAAAAATATAACACACATATGCATTATTTTCTTTAATCCATCAAACATTGAGAAAAATATGTAAAAATATATTATTGTTAAAAAGCATCAAGATAGCTATACAATTGTTTTGTTTGCTATGGATTTTTATCTTTATTTTATCAGTCTGTCATTCTCAGAATTTTGTAGAAAAGTTATTTTGTATGTAAAAACCAACCAATATGAGATATTATTATTCAGTGGGGGAAAGGTGTTTTATGTTTGATAATGTATATACATATGTCCAATGGATTGGAAAATCCGGTACTATAAAATGCCGACGAACAGCCCATACCTAACACCCTGTGATTTTTTGTTGTGGGGTATATTAAAAATATTGTTTATAATACACCGTGTTATTCGTTGAATGAACTGTATATTAGAATTGAAAAAGCCATCCTTCAGATTCACACTATAGAGAAGTTTTATTAAATATTAATAGTCACATTGTAAAAATGTTTCGTAAATGTATCGAAAATGGAGGTGGTCATGTAGAGCAATATAGATTATGAAATAATTATTATACAGGGTGTTATGGAAGTGAAGTATTATATTTAAACCGGCAATTCCTGAGATGAAAAGAAATTGAAAAAAAATAACCAAAAATGGCGCTTTCAATTAATAACCGAATTATAACACCTTATGTAAAACCAGATAAACACACCTGTTACTACTGACCAAACGTAAACAAACTGTAGCCATATGTAAACAAAGCAATATTGAGATAGGCTATGGCCAAAAACGTCACTGAAATTTTAGCAATGTTGTCGTTAAATTTCTTTAGAAGGTCAATAACCGGTTGACAGAAGATGTTTATTTTTCAAGGTACATTTCTAAACTTTTACGTTCAGTTGTTCACTGGGATTTTTTTTTTATTTAAGCTCTGTTACCTTTTCAGCATTATTTAAAACAACACATAAATGCACATTAATTAACGCACACACAACACTTTTGCTGATTAGAAAACGCTCCCATCAAAGTTTTTTACATGGATGATGGATTTATGAACATAAAATTCTTTACAACTACATATTGTTCTAATGGTAAATAACAGATATACAAGTTGATGAAGGTAATATGTACTGATGACCGTGCCAGACAAAACAACTTTAAACTCAATTTTCTCTAAATTATTAATAAACAAACAGACCCTTCAACCACTTCGTTCGGGCAGTTTGGTTTGACATTTTCGTTCTTCTTCTTGTTTTCTGTATGGCATCACCTACACAACAACACTATAATGTCGCCACTTGCTGGCGTCTTTTTTATAAGATGATTATATTCATAAATCATGTCATTTGCTTTTGAATATTACTTCTCCGTATAATTTTCATTCGTGCTTTAGGACAAAATTAATATTTTTTAATCGAATTTTCAATTAAATGTTTTGGCGCGAAAAATTTCGACGTTCCAGTTTCAAAACTGGCAACAGCGCAATAGTTCTGGTATTTTCCGAAATGTGCGTGCGATAGAGAGATATAAATTATTTTCTAATATTATAAATTTGCTATTCTAACTCAAAATGCCAAGAACTTCAATCGAACTAACGGACATGGTCTTGTGCTATGGAGCAGCACAGGAAAATACCCTATACATGGAGCTTGGCTTTACCCGAGATGAATATTTAATCAGCGAGTTATAGAGGAGAGAGAAACCCAAACACGTTAGCCGCTGTACTACAAAAGTTAAAAAGTTGAAACTACAAGACTTCCTTTCACTTTACAAGAAGGTTACAACAGTGGTACATACAGTCAAGTCGAAGTACCTGACTAATTCCGAAGGATAGTTCACAGATGAGATTGGCTTTACCCGAGATGGAATATTTAATTAGCGAGACCAATAGCCAGATAAGGTTTTTCTTGAACATATCGGCAGGTATTATTGATAATCACCTAATAGGACCACATATCCTGCAAAACGACATGCCAGAACTTTTAGAAAATGTTCCTTTAGGTCGGATAAGGGATATGTGGCTTCTGCAAGCATAGTTTACGGATTGTCACTGAAATTTGGACATCCTATGTGCGTTTATTCTAGCGTAAAAATACGTCATTTCCATAACACCCTGTATAATTCTAGTTATTAAATTTTGTTATTATCTAGTTATGCCAATATTAATAAAATTGTTTTTCTACTACTCACTTGAAGAAAAGAATGCATATGTGTGTTATATTTTTGAGATCGGAAGAAAAGGCGCCATCTAATGCGCTTCTAATATATAGAGTGTCCCATTAAAAAAAATAATAATTGCTTTTCATTGTGACATATGACACCCACTGTCATTTTTTACAACACTGATAAAAACTTGGCGAAAAATGCTACATCTTGGTTTTTGAATGAACTCAAAATACAAAAAAGTTACAGGCTCTTAAAAGTGAGACAAACTAAATAGATAACCCTGTACAGGATTCATTGGGCTCTGATTTCTAAAAACCAAAAAAAAAGGTCAACAACTGAAATTATTTCGGGGTCTAACTAGTGATACACTAGATGATCAAAGAAGGTACTCCATTTCGGTATCTATACAAAAGGATCTATACCCGGGTATAGATAGGGAGTTAACTAGATTAGTTGGTAGGTTTAGTTTCAAAAAACGTCCAAACGTAAAATTTGCTTCATATAAAATGCTTAAAGTGACGTGTAATCCAACGTGGATCAAACCGTATTGTATCCAGAGCTTAGAATAAATGTTGAACATGTTCTCTTGAACAGCGTGCTCAAAAATGGTAACGTATTTTTATATAAAAAATGTTTTTTTGATATCGGGGTTTTTTCCACTAAAGTATAAAATAACATGTTGGTGATTGACTATTAGACGTTCATGAAGAACTAGTCAACGGATCATCTTGAAAATTTGGTTGCTTATACAATGTGTCTATTTAAGTTGGAACCATATGGAAAACTTTTTTATTGTTGGTTTTATAAAAAAAATTATTATTGATAAAAAGTTGTGCATGGTCCAAAACTTAAAATGCAACCATCAGATATCAATTTTTTAAAGCCGTATACGAGGATTGTCAAAAAATATCAATTTTACTCAAGAGTAAAGTACGCTTATTTTTTACAATACAGAAGAATGTTATAAAGTAAAGTTATTTTGAATTATAAGTTACATTAGGTTTGGTGATTATTTACTAATCATTCCGTATTAATTATTCTGGCTTGATACAATTTAACGTAATCTAGAATGTACTGACTGCCAAATTTGTTACACTGAATCTTCTACCAGAAAAATCCAGACGGCTGTATGAAGGGCAGTATGAACAATTTAAACAAGAGAGTTTGTTTGAGAAAAAACGTGAAAAAAGTGTCCGAAAATATAGGGTGTTATGGAAATGACGTATTATATTTAATCCGGCAAATCCTGAGATGAAAATAAATTGAAGAAAAATACCCATAAATGGCGCTTTCAATTAATGACCGGATTATATCACCTTATGTCAAATCAAACAAACACATGTGGGGCACTGGCGTAATATGTAAACAATCAACACTGAGGTCTGCAGGGCCAAAAGACGTCAGCGCATTTCGGCCGGTGTTGTCATATCTACACGGCAAACTCTTTAGAAAAAAATTTATAATTTTAACAAATAATCATTTATGAATAAATATGATTCCAGAAAATCGATGGCGAAAGATGTTTTGCAAAACAAATAATGGTAATATCACACACAAATTTAAATTTCGTTAAGCACAGGAAAGTAAATAGGTCAAACGTCATTGACCTTTTAAATAATAATTATCGTTCAAACTATTTTAAAAAATGCAATTTTATTTAAGACACGTGCTTTCTTACCTTCACTTATTTAAATGCAATTGTTAGTTTCATAATTTCACACAAACCACACAGAATCAAAGTTTTCCAGTAACATTTAGTTCAAAAGGGGATAATAATAATAATTCAATCTTTAGCCTTCGAGCAGACTCCTCAGGAATAAATATTACATCTTGCAGGGGTTGCACAATTAACGTTAATATTATAAATAATAATTGAAATAACTGTAAAAAAATATTTAACTACTTTCAGATTATTTGATAAAACAATAAATATTTTCAAATTTCTTGTTTAATTTTTGTGATGTGCAAAATACTTTGCATACTATTTTGCGCACGGGGTCATGGTAACGCAAAAAAAAGTAATGCAATGAAAAATGTCGTATTTTGACACTGACGTTAAGCAACATTGTAATTTTTTGACGGTTGTAGAAAAACATATTTCAATGTTTGTACTGATTTAACCAAACAAAATTACTCCATACGTTATGATGTATGGGGGTGATTATCTTTGTCGTATTGTATCGTTGACAGCTTCAATTTTAATTAGTAATTATTACCTTTGTCCGTTTATACTATTAGCTTAATTATCCTATAATTATTTTACTGTTTAAACTTTAGATATAGAAAACTTTTGAAGTTTTCTTCCATTATTGTATATATTTCTCTTTTTTACAGTTAAATTGAAGAAATAAATGAATTATTATTATTATTATTATTATTTGATCCCTTTAGAATATTTTACAGGAATTATAGTAGTAATCATTTCTAGTCAATAATTATTATGGTAATTTCCGGCTTTGCAAAGTACTAAATTTTTGCTGTGATTATCAACTAACTTTGCAATTTTACCCGAAAATCTGGAAAATTAAAAATAATAGGGTCATTTAAATGGTTAGCAAAATATTCTTATTTTTGCGAAGAGAAAAATGTAATCGGTCAGCCAAAATGGCTAGTTGGTCAGCAACTTATGGACAGCAAACATTTCTGAATCGTGACAGTGCCCTGGGAAAACAAGTAAAAACCCGCCCCCGCTACACCTTTTGTAGCCGATTTCCTTCTGTATTCGGCAGAAGAAAACACAAGAAAGTTACATAAATTGACAGTGCCCTGGGACCTCTGAGGTAAACTGCTTCTAGACATGTTTGTTTCTACTGACCAATTGTAAACTCTTGCTGACCAAGTAATAATTTCGCAGCTCGACTGTTAATAACGGCAAACCATTTAATTTGTTCTAAAAATAATATAGTAGGTACTTCATTTTTAATAGTAATTATTATCAGTTCTTTCGTATCTTTATATTCTACTGTTTAAACATATAACTTACGTTAATATTCCTGTAATGAACTTTATGTAGGTTGGTAGGAAAAAAATGAATAACTCAAAACAAGAAAAAAATATATAATGTTGAAGCAAAAACCACGGTAATTGGCATTAAAATTTTGCCAATTTACCTGATCGGGACGATGTTTCTTTTGTGGATGACTGACTGAATCAAAAAAAAATGCTTATGAATTCTACATCAAATAGCCAAATAATATAGTACAGGGTATTACATTTGAGAATCTTGAGAAAAAAATTATTTTTAAATGTTGATTTTCAAACCATATAGACACCACCCTCTATAAAATAAATAACCTCTATTATATTCAAAGTATTTATAGACCCCTTATCATAAATATCACCCAATGGCGTGGTTACAAAAATAAATTTGACTCTCTTTTACAGATATTTTCATGGAAAGTGCTCGGCTGACCTAGCATGGAGGACTTTATCCTCATGGAACGACCTTCCCGAGGTCGTTTTTCCCAACGAATATAACCTCCATCGATTCAAAACCAACGTGAATCGCTTTTTGCGCAAACGCACCACTGCTAGAGGGCCCTAAAGGATTTTTCCTATATGCTTGTGTTTGATCATAACAAAAAATTTATAGTGTTTATTTAATTTTTCTTCCTTCCGAAGGAAATTGAATACGATTTTAGCCAGTTATAAAGGAAACTGTAACCTAAATATGCAATAAAATACAGGGTGTCCCATTACACAAAATACATACACCTTTATGTTATACACTTATTTGTGGCACGCTGTATATGGATGGTATATGATATTTCTTATGTAGTTCCGCTCTTCGTAGCGCCGTTAAAACACTCATAAATTTGTCTCTACAGTAGCGTGAAACGCGGGGAGGAAATGTTGCGCATGTTTTAGTATACCGGCGTTGGCGTTTTGTTAATATAAGGTGATGGGTCAGACAAAGACGGAAAGTCAAGCAAAATAAATCGTGGAAATATTTATAACATATGTAAAGAAGAGCGGACCAATAATTAAATAATAATACCAGTCAGAAGGCTATTTTGAGAAAAAAACTGTAGTTTTGAATTTTCATGAAGAATATATTTATTTATTTTCCACTTAATAAATTATTGTTACTGTTCAACTATTCTAATGTTCATCTTTCCTACAACTCGAGTGTATTCGGGTGATGTTTGGTTAAGCTCGTATGACCTAATTCGTTGGGAACGCCTTTTTACATACATTTTTACTGACGTGCTGTAAATTATTTTTGTATAGACTTAAAATGTTGTTCTTAGCATCGAACGATTGAATGGTTATGTCATTTTCATTTTCATATTAGAACTGTACTATTTTTGATATTTCCTGCTCCCTACTTGACTACGCCATTAGTAGTAGTTATTTTATTATCGAAATTTTATTCTTACATAAGAATAACATTAATGTGTAATAATATTTATAGATGCCCTGGGGAAACAAGTGCAAATCCGCCCCGATACACCATTTGGAGACGATATCCTATTATATTTTAATTTGAAATAAAAAAATTCGAGCGCAAACCGACCGACAGCTACTCTACATATAAATAAATTAGAGAACTATAACAAGTATTTATTATTTCTATCCTAATGTTCATCTGTCCTACACTCATTGGCCAACATGTCTATTCCAAAGAACAAATTTCGAATCATGCTCGAACCCGAAACTTACACACTATACCAAATAATTTTTCCATAACGAAACACACACGAAACAACAAAGAAAGTATGCATATTCCATCCTTGTTTGTCGACTTTCGCTCCCTACGCGTCGTAAGGGTGGGCAGAGCAATTGCAGAAACGAAGATTAGCGGTTCAACACGAAGTGACGTTCGAGTAGTAGGAAGTTGTGGCTTCCCCATCGTGTTAGCGATACGACGGACCGTCGGCACAGGCATACGTTCGTTCGTGGCTTCGAACATTACCTACTGTTGATTGTTCTTAATAATTACTACAACATTTTTGTTTAACTTAACCGGACGATTTTGCCGAGTATAATCGGCCCACGCGCCACTCTGTATAAACTTACAAAATAAGTATTTTATCGGAGCATTTATTTAAAAAAAAAGTATATTGAAAAAGCACTTTTAATATCAAAGCGTTCCGTATTGAAAGCAACTCGTTAATTGTGGTTTTTAAGGATTTTATAACTTGAGAGGCTAAAAGAGGAACAGGTATACTACAAAAGAGTAACATAAAGAGCTTAAATAAAAATTGTCGTCGCTTGTTTGCACGTCGTTATTCTTTTGCACACGATATTGCTTTTGTTACTTTCAAAATGTTTGATCTATACGAAAAACAGAATTATTTATTAAATTAAGAGTTAAATCGTATATTTTTCAGTCATAATTAGGGATACTGATATAAAAAAAATATAAAATCTATAAAAAAACGTGGTATGTCATACATCGTAAAAATTTTATATTAAGAACTAGACGTAAATAGACGTGGACTCCTAACCATGATCCTCACACGGAAAAACGAATATAGTAAAGTTATTATAATAAAGATTTTATGGTACGATTTCCTATAAAATATCGTATTAATTACATTTTTTCATTAATAATCCGTAACAAAATAATATTGTAGATACACAGAATTTATAAAAAGTATAGTTAGTTTTTCTAATAAATTTAGTAAAATCAAGTAAATATTAAAATAGATTTTCATTTATAACTCCAGTAGTTTAATATTTTCAAAAGTATGATATACTTCACTGACGACTATTATTGTACTCTAAAGTATTTGTAAAAATCACCAAGTTTTAATGAAGTGTTGTAAAAATCGTCTTTTACCAGAATAAAAGGCTTAAATCAGATGAAACTACAACAAAAATTTTAGTAAATTTTACAAGAGATTTTAGTAAATTTTACGAAAGAGTTTAGTAAATTTTACAAGAGATTTTAGTAAATTTTACAAGAGATTTTAGTAAATTTTACAAGAGATTTTAGTAAATTTTACGAAAGATTTTAGTAAATTTTACGAACGATTTTAGTAAATTTTACTAAAGATTTTAGTAAATTGTACAAGATTTTAGTAAATTTTACAAGAGATTCTAGTAAATTTTACGAAAGATTTTAGTAAATTTTACAAAAGATTTTAGTAAACTTTACAAGAGATTTTAGTACATTTTACAAAAACTTTTCATATAAATGGTTTACTAAATATTTTTGTAATTATTACTAAAAATGCTGCTTAAAATCTGTTGCTTATACAACCCTCGGGGTCTCGCATTGTGGTATGACCTACCGATTCGGGAGTGCGTACCGTCCCCCGCACCCCACGAAATCCGATGTCATCCGGCCTGGTTACCGACTTGAATGGGGTAGGGATGGGGGATGACATTTTTCACTCTTCCCTATTTTGGCATGACGCCCGACAGCAACGCCACGACTTATACCACTAAAATCCACCTAGTGCGAATCAGTTTACCGGCGGTGGGGTTTGAACCTACCAACTCTCATTAAACTTACCTACTTCTTTAAAAATCTATATCAAGCTGGGACACTTACCTGAAACAAAATATAATTTTTAGTATTAATAATCAAAGATCGCAGATTTGAAACTGCAAGACGTTATTAATTTGTTTTCCTATGATCATCTTATGAAAAAAAAACACGGCTAACTTGCCTAGAAAGTATCCAATAACACACGCGTGTTGAAAAAATACATTTCAACGCGTATAATACCAGCTCCCCCAACTCACGGAGTGAATTGGGATTTTGGAAGGGGTAATGGCAAAATAATTACATATACAGGGTGTCCCACAGGGTATGGCCGCGATCGATATTTCGAGTACTATACATAGGAAATTTTTGAAAATTGGTTGCTAAACTAATGTTGGTAGTGGCAACTCGGCTAAAATATTTTCAATATGGCGGCACTTCCGGTTATACCGGAAGCAGGACTCAACTTGCTTATTTTAAACGGAACACCCTGTATATTAATAGATTTGTGGATTATACGCAAGATTCTAGGCAAATTTCATAATTCATGGCCTATACCTAAGTCTAAGCGTATTTGACATATTTAAGTTTTTATGTCAAAAATTACGTTTGTAGCCTTAAAATAATTATTAATTTTTCATATCAGGAAGCTCTTATTATTTAATTTGGGTTATATTTCCAATGCTTTAATAGATTTTTATCGTTTGTAGCCTTAAAATAATTATTAATTTTTCATATCAGGAAGCTCTTATTATTTAATTTGGGTTATATTTCCAATGCTTTAATAGATTTTTATAATATTTTGATAACAATTAATACAGGGTGTTGAAAAAATAAGATTATTACAATTCCGAAAATTTGTAGTTTTCGAAATATTGCCAATTTAATATACTTATATGGCCATTTTGATTCGGATTTTAAGTTTAGTTAATTCTAGTTAGCTATGACGGCGTTGACGAGAAAAACTCAAGAGACCGTTTAGAATTGACCAGGCTAATCAGAAAAAATATCCACATGGATAAATGTCAGTGGCGTACCTACCATATTTTTTATAAAAAATATCAGAAGACATGTTTGCAGGGACGCCACTGGTGGAACAAGTGAATAACTTTTCTAACTGAAATATGTGGTTTTATATCCTATTAAGACATGCCAAAATTGAACATAATATCCAATATCTAAAAATCGGAGATATTAAAAAGAAGCCATTTCTTGTATGCCGCGACAAGAGCGCATTTGAGAAAATAAAAATTTTCGCCAACTCCCTCTCGTAGCTGATAAAAAAATGAACAAATTGAATCCGGCCTGATCCCCGTAGCTCGATTAATAAAGTACTTATTAGCATTTATGTAATCCCCCCCCATAACTCCCCTCCTAATTGCCCCACCACCCCAGCCTCCGGCCCATCAAAGTACTCGGTGTCACCCGTTGATTCGCGAAAAATTGATGCCCCAACTCCGCCCCTTCTCGAGATATGATTAATTAAATTTTATTGCTTTTGCAGTTAAAAATCGCGATAATTCGCGAACTAATTCAGATATCGGGATCAGGTTTGTTCGAGCTTGCGCGCTCGATCAAGCTCTTCAATTTTAATTTTGTTTGTAGCATCAGAACCGGCCGACTTATTTAGGAAAATTCGTTGTCGGTTAGATTTACGGGACGTGCCCCCTTCCCCCTCCATGCGGCGCCCCCTACAAATCATGTCACAATGTCGAGGGGATCCTACTGTATCGATTGGGAAAAAAAATTACTTAATTTCGTCAAGGGATTTTCGAAAACCGGATCGACTCCACTATTAAGATAGTTCGAAAAATAAATTCGGCCTAAGGGTTAAAAAGTTAATAATGGTGACAAAGGAGTTATACGCAATATTACAAAGAAAATAAAATACCGACATTAGAAATGATTCAGGATAAATTACGAGATTATCCATATTGGGAACACTAAAGTCGACTAGTGAGAACCCGCCTTAAGATTTACTTATATCGTTTCAATTTCCGCATTTATTTATAAAAAAATGTTGAGCGTCTGACCCACTCAATCCGGGCCATCCATAAACATTCTCTGCCGCATTATTCTTTTTCATTAATTTACTGAGCAAATTATTTCTCTTGTAAAATAAGGAATTTAAAAAAAAAATTCTTGTCTTTGCTTATAAGAATGTTTCTTCGACAACAATTTAATATTTTTCCTTTATTAGAAAAATAAAATACAGCGGCATTAGCGGATTATTTACTGCCGCCTTGAAAAATGAAAGCTTCTATCTACTCAGAAACGCTAATAACAACGTTAAAGTTGGTCCCTTCCTTTTGAATTCAACTTGCAAGGCGGAAAATCAATTCGAGACGGCAACTTAAAATTTCAATAAGAAATTATATTTTTAACTTTATACCGGGTGACAAGTGACAGTTACCTTAGGGAGAGCTTTCATGTACAATACTGTCGAGTTATCTCAATGAATCTTGGAGCAAAGAGCTGATGCGAAGATTTGTTCACATTCTTTGAAGTCACAACCAATTATAACTTAAAATTCAGCTTTACATAGTGTAGTAGGAATCAGAGCTACAATTTCTTTCATATACAGGGCGTTTCCTAACCTCTCTGAAAAAATGAAGGAGGTGATTCCTCACCTTATTTTAAGACGGAAATGTACAGGGTGTAAAAAAATATTGTATTTTTCATTTTATTAATTAATACCAAACGATATTCTAATGATATTTGTTAAACATAAAGGATTAGAGCACTTTACTTTGGGTCAATTTTAAATTTTAAAATTAATTCATTTCTGGGTAAAAGAGGACCTACCTTAATTTTTTAGTTATTTTCGTATTTATATCGTCAAATTATACGAGTAGGCTTTGCCTCGTTCCATGGCAACCACATTTGTTTTATCCGTTTTTTTTATTGATACGATCGCGCCAGTCCCGAAATTTTCCAACACGTTAGAAATAATCTAGTACATCTTGTACATGGGTGTTTACGGGTTCATGGAGGACATTTGCAGCAATTTCTTTGACTTTTGTTCATATGAGTTCATTATATAAAGTTTTTAAATCATATGCATTATTAAATCACTGGCATTAATTAATAAAATGAAAAATACAATATTTTTTAACACCCTGTATTTCGAAAACGAAGCGACATGCGAAAAACTTTTATACCACATTTTCGTCTTAAAATAAGGTGAGGCTTCACGTCCTTAATTTTTTCAGAAAGGTTAGGAAACACCCAGTATAATGCTCAAAACTAAAATTGTGGATGGGCGCCATCTTGATAAAAAAATTGAATAGGAAGCGGAGTCTTGCAATCCATCGTTTTAAAGGTCCCCTCGAGTATTTTACGATCCCAGAATATTGAGTCTATTCGTACCCAAAACAAAATGGCGGCAGTTAAAAAACTAATATTCACTATTTTTTCTTTTCTTATTTTAGTTCAGATTTTAAAACTAGCTAGCAAAAAATGCTATCGATACTCACTGCTTTATGCCAAGTTGTAAAATCTAAACTAAAATAACAAAAAAAAAAATAGTAAATATTATTTTTTAAAAAGCCGCCATTTTGTTTTGGGTATGAATAGCCACACAATATTCTGGGAGCACTCGATAGGACCTTTAAAATGATGTATCGCAACACTCCACTTCCTATTCAATTTTTTTTTGGTTCGGGTTTGTTCGGGTTTAATTCGGGAAAAATAACGGGTAAAACTGACAATATCGCTGACCAGTGACGTCTTGCCTAATCATATGGATTTGATTACAAAATTTCACGCGGCATACGGCATTTCTCGCTTATGAAAACGCTATTTAAGGTTATTTGCATGGTTGTCTAGCTTTCTTAAGGACCGCTCTCTGCAAGTGGCGATTGACGGATTTCTCTCAGACACCTTCACCATCAATGCCGGTGTTCCTCAAGGGTCCATATTGTCTCCCACTCTCTTCTTACTCTACATTAACGACCTTCTAGTGAAAGCCGATATTTAGTTTTGCTGACGATAGCACACTTATCTCATCTTTCTCTTTGAATGCGCAAACATCGGCTGCCGACGCACATCTTCGCAGACAGCATGAAGTATCACGCCTCAACAAAGACCTGCTTGGGGTACTCTTCCGAACCAGAAAGTTGTACACACCTTAACAACTTTTGATGGAGCTCTGCACCCAAACATACTCTTCGGCTGCTGGATTCCATCGAAAGGAGGGCTATTCGTCTGATCGGAGACCACGAGCTGACGAACGAAGAACCTCGACAGCCTAGAACATCGCAGACAGGTTGGGGATTTGACTCTCTTCTACAGATATTTTCATGGAAGGTGCTCGGCTGACCTTGCCCTCTTAATTCCGCCCAGAGCGACGATTAGCAGAAATACACGACGAACCACTGCCGCCCATCCATATGTGGTTAAGCTTAGTACTCCTCGAACTTCATTATTTAAGAATTCTTTCATGTGGAGGACTACATCTTTGTGGAACGACCTTCCCGAGGTCGTTTTTCCCAACGAATATAACCTCCAACGATTCAAAACCAACGTGAATTGCTTTTTGCGCACACGCACCACTCCCAGAGTGCCCTAAAGGATTTTTCCTATAGTGCTTGTGTTTGATCATAAAAAAAAATATATTTTCTGCAATTTGTTTTCGTTTCAGGATTTAGGGGACAAGGCTATTCCATAACGCCCTATATAAGCCTATGTACCTAATTGCTTGTAATAACATTGAACCTCAATATTCAACAATCCGGAAAAATCTGCATCTAGATCATGGATCCACAAAGTCTTTGGACGACGCTTCCTATCATAAAAAATAATGATAAGTATACGATACTCATCGCAATCCACAACAATCACCTCTACTTTATCATTACAAAATTATAATGAATATGACTCTAATTTAGCCGCTAGATATTTACGCGACAGTAAAAGAAACCTAGTCATTATAATTTGTTCGATTTTGTCCTGCGCTCGATTGAAAGGCCCCCATACACGTTCAAATAAAACCGCGGAAATGATGATTACTGAACACTCAATGTGACCATTATGGCAGTGCAAACACACGAGGGCATGGCCGCTGCTTTAAGAGGACAGGAAAATTGGCAAGCAGGATTTCTCATTATCTACGCTCTGCTGTAGGAAAAATGGATGGGACATTTACGAAGGAAATTTAAATTTCAAAGCAGTCAAGTAAGAGTAATACACTTTTTAAACTGCATCTAAAAACGCAATGTCGCGTCTGTTAAGGCAAAGTATTGTAAGCGGCATTCGTCTTAAAAAAATATTTTTAAAAATATTTTAAATTTATTTTTAAAATTAATCAAAGAATAAACATTAAATTTTAACTAATCCTAAAGATTTCCACTATAGTGGAAAAATTCATACTTTTAAGTTCATAACATGTTTTAATCAAGTTGATGAATATACAGGGTGTGATTACATAGCTCATTTTATAAAGAAAAATTCATATTATGAACATGCCCGCAATAGTGGAGTCGATCCGGTTTACGAAAATCCCTGGACGAAATCGAGTAATTTTTTTTCCCAATCGATACAGTGTGATTCTCTCGACATTCTGACATGATTTGTAGGGGGCGCTACATTGGGTTTGTTCGAAGGGGGGCACGCCACGTAAATCTAAACCGACAACGGATTTTCCTAGATAACTCAGCCGGTTCTGATGCTACAAAAAAAAACGTGAAGGGCAAAATTGAAGAGCTGGACAGAACGCGTAAGCTCGAACAAATCTGATCCCGATATCTCAATGAGTTCGCGAATTATCACGATTTTTAACTGGAAAAACAATAAAATTTAATTAATTATATCTCGAGAAGAGGCGGAGTTGGGACATCAATTTTTTGCGAATCAACGGGTGACACCGAGTACTTTAATGGGCCGGAGGCTGGGTGTGGTGAGGCAATGAGGAGGAGAGTTATGGGGGGGGGGGATATTACATAAATGCTAATAAGTAGTTTATTAATCGAGCTTTGGGGATCAGGTCGGATTCAATTTGTTCATTTTTTTATCAGCTACGAGGGGGGATTGGCGAAAAATTTTTATTTTCGCAAATGCGCGCTTGTCGCGGCATACAAGAAATGGCCACTATTTAATATCTCCGAAAATACTTTAGATATTATGTTCAGTTTTGGTATGTGTTAATAGGATACACACATTTTAGTTAGAAAAGTTATTCAATTGTTCCACCAGTGGCGTTCCTGCAAACATGTTCTCTGATATTTTTTACAAAAAATATGGTACGCCACTGATATTTTCCATGTGTTTGGGACTACTGATTAGCCTGGTAAATTCTTCAGTCTCTTGAGTTTTTCTCGTCAGATGCACCGTTCTTGATTTAAACCACTAAATTCATATTGAAACTCATTATTATTTACATTGATAAAATAATTAATGATAAATTTTGTGTTATAAAAATTGTTGGAAATGGCCACCTTCACTTAAAAGGCATGTTTCCGCCCGTCTTCGCATCGAATTGCGTTGTTTAGTGGAACTACCGCCGTAGTTAAAGAACAAGAATTCAAAACATATTTTAGAAACCTACCTCACCATGATTTTCATAAATGATTTTTTGTATCCTATAATAATTATAATTAAGCATTATTATTGCATAATGATGCAAAATAAATCTTTTATTTTTTATTATTTTTACATACCGTTAAAAATGTATTTGTGCCGTTGCAATTTCTTCTATTTAGAAAATAAAAAATATTTTGCGAGCAATATGTATCTTTATGTAAATCGTAAACCTGAAATTTTACCCACCATCGACGCTTATGATTTTCCTATAGCAAGTCATTTTATTTGAAATATCAGCGTCTTAGCCAATGAAGTATCTAATGATCCTTTGTAAAAATGGATGACAAAACGTCGTATATGCAATTTTTTTCAAAAAATACAAAACTGGGAAGGTGTTTCATAAATCCAACTATTTCATTTGAACTATTGTGTTGCAAATTATTACCCCAAAATTATGAGCATATCAAAGTTGTTGTTGCAACGCTATGGCAAAATAAACCGTGGTCGATATCGTTTTTTCTCTCTCCTGTAAAATTAACAAATTGTCAGATACGCCGTTATGTCTTAAAGGGGACGACAATATGAATGAATATATTACGAATAAAAATTTAAACGCTCCAAAAAATAGACCATTGTACTGTGCAACAGAACATATACCAAAAAATCTTTTATTCACAAGAATTCTATATCCTTAAATATGTTTTCCATGTTTTGCACTATAAGTCTCTAGTCTCTATACGATTTCTAAAACTAATGCTGAGAACAGAAGCCAAAAATTCTTTTGTATATGAATAGAACAGACACTGAAAGGCCCAGATAAAGAAACCAAACGTGACGAAAATTCGCGCCTGTTGAATCCGTGGTATTTGTATGTAAAAGTATGGAAATTCTGTCGCAATGTTTTCCGTTGGCAGGCAGCCCAGTATGAATTATGTAGCAGGAATATATTAGCAGAAATAGTTTAGTTTATAGGTTTGAAATAATTTTACGTATTAAATTTATGTAATTTTTCAAATTATTGATTATTTTTATGTCCGGTTACAATTTCCGCGTTATTCAAACGCGAATCATCCATGTAGGTCTACAAGTTATTATGAAAATTCAATGAACTTTGGTATACAGAGTGTTAATAAGACATATAGTCCCTGTCAACATGTGTCCGCACATGCTTTGTCTGAAAGATACAGGATGTTTACATTTTTAAATTATTTCGGTGTTGTCAAGATATTTCCAAAACGACTTTAGTAATATTAGTAAAATTTGGGCTGCGAAAAGTGCCTAGAATAGTACACATTTTAGTAATAAAAATGTACAGGCTCACCAGGGAAGTGCGTGCAATTTTAACAAAAAATAGGTACGGTACTGACATCTTCACATTTTGATATCACAATTTGTTATAACCTGATGATTAAACAAAATAATATTTATTAATATTTATTGTATTAAATGCAATTTTATAGGTGGCGTATGTAGGCAGCGTAAAAAGATTTTAGTAAATTAAAAAGTATCTATTGCTATGAAAAGATATCTACCTAAATAAAATTACAGTAAATATTGTTAAAAATGTGCTTTTTATAACCCAAATTTCATTAAAATTACTAAAGCCATTTTGCAAATATATTGAAAACACCCTGTATGTTTCAAACAAAGCATCTGCGGACCCATGTTGATAGGAATTACTGCTTATTTTTGGGTAAGGAATCACCACACGAGCACATGAAACGCCCTGTATAATCAAAATTATGTATTTTGGTTATACAGGTTGATACCGCTCTTACCTTTAGTGCATAAGTGGTGACTTATAATATAAACTTAAAAAAATTCTCAACATTTGTCACATCAGATGTTAAATTTTTGTAGGTTACAGGGCCTTATTGGTTAAGAGTTACAGCCGTTTGATTGGTCAGTCCGAGAGATTAGTTAAGTACTTTTAATAGTAACTTTAGAATCTTTTTAAGGGAAAAATTGTAAGTATTAAATAAAATCAAATTGAAACTAGTTCTTGTAAAGGATCTACGAAACGACTAACTATAATTCAAAGTACTTTTTGTGATATCATATCGTTTGATTCGCTTAATGGATTTTGAACTTAACACAAAATTTTAGATTTTTCCAAATATTTTGTAAGCCCCCCTGTATTTATTTTAGATTTTTTTTCGGCATATTATTGGGTCCATAATTATGTAACTTTGCCCCAATTTAAGCGACTTCGTATCTCTTACTTTTCCCGAAATTCCAATGGCGACGGCCGAATTTGTTACACCCTGTATAAGGGACCAAATATTTGAAACGATCCTATTTCTTGTCGATAGACTGTGAATCTCCATGTATACTACTACATTTTAATTACAATGAAACCTCTCTTAGGCGGACCCCTACGGGACCGTCTAAATGTGTCCGCCTAATAGAGGTGTCCGCCCTTGGGAAATTTGTTATTAGGTAATATGTAAATGCAAAATTATTACTATGTATATGTATGTACAAATTAACATAATATAATAAAAATACACTAGTTTTAGTTAGGATGTAGTACTAAAAAAAATCTAATAACGTAGTTTGAAGTGTTTGCGTTTTATACTTGCAATCTAAAAAAATGTAGTTCCAAGTCTGATAACAATTCCATTGCTGTAGAGTCACCTCTATTCTTTGCATACTCTTAGAACTTCTTCATCAGAGTCGTCAGATCGTGATGAGGTTTCAGTTTGGACTACATAATCGGTAGGAATGGGGTCACTATCATCGTCTAATAGCACACTGCTATCAATGTTAATGAACTCGCCCAAATCATTGTTATCAAATTACAAACGTCCACAACATCAATATTCGCTTTCAGACTCAAAACGCGACATTCTTGTGCCATTGTTTACGATTTTAACCTTACAACTCACAAATAAACGGCGGACTGCTGTCGGGGAATCACACATACTCTCATTCGGCGAAGTCCTTTCGCTCTGCCGCGCATACGCGATTGGTTGCCGGTCTGTCTTCGGAGAGTTTTTGCACCGTACTTATTCGTCTCCCAAATACTTTTAAATTTTTTTTATCCGTTTAAAGGAGGGATTTTTCACTCTTTGTATGAAAACAGCCTGTCCGCGTCCGCCCAAAGGAGAGTCCGCCCAAGAGAGGTTGATTTTCATGGAATTTCATATAACTTGTTCCGGACTATGAAAAAATGTCCGATTAATAGAGATCCGTTCCGTCCGCTTATTAGAGGTTTCACTATAGTTAGATTTTTCGGAGTTTCGGTGATCTGACATTTTTATAAGTATTTGTATGACAGGTGCGGACAAAACAATACTTAGGTAATATCTAATTAACTTATTATAAGTATTTGTATGACAGGTGCGGACAAAACAATACTTAGGTAATATCTAATTAACTTATCATCGAGTGTAAATTTCCGGAGGAAGGAATATTATATATTATATCATTTAAAATAGAAACTGTATAATCCCACTCGTAAGTTTAGTTCCTACAAAGAACGGAAAACAGGGAAATTGCAGATTCATTTTAGTTAGGGTGAAAAATGACGGGAGTATAAAAGCTTTCGCCGCGGGATATCCGCCATGATTGAATTTTGACAAAACGTCAAGCAATTTATTGGAAACGTCAACAAGCGATAGAAAATAATAATATACTCGATAAATTAATAAGATTCGTATAATTCACCAAAAATATAAATAGTTGCCTTAAATAGGATCCACTGAAAATAAATTGTTCAGGTTTGTTCCAAAGTGAAGTAAAGTTCAATTTTTATTCGTCGATCGAATTTAAAATATAAAGAAGACCGAACGATAAAATATAAGGAAGCCGTCGTCGCCTCGTAAATGTATTATTCCACTACCAACCATTCAGCGGCGGATCGTCAGGTGAGGCAATTGAGGCGGCGCATCGCTACATATTTTATAAAATAAAATATTTAAATAATATAACATTTATTTTTTACTTTTCTAAAAAATAATTAATTATATCTTTTTTACAAAAAAAAAACATTAACATTAGCTCATTCAGAAAATTATTGCACATTCATATACTTGGATATGGTTATTAAAACGTTGTTTGAGTAATTAAGGTCGCAAGTGCAATGACACACTTCGGTGATAGCCATTTCGCATCCAAATGTCTTCTGCCGATGATGCGTTTTTAGACTGGGTGCGACGGTACATTTACATCTCTACAGAGGCGACGATAATTTCGCCTCTTAATTTGCACCGTTGTATATTCGGCAAGGTTAAATAATGAAATTATATTTTATGTCAATTTTTGCTTGGGTCGTAGGAAGAAGAAGGGTCAGTGATAGTAAAGTTAACAGTTCAGATGAGGTTAGTGTTTGATAGGGCAGTTAATTTTACAATATTATCGATTTTTCGCGATTTTTCTTTCGACGCTGATGAATCCGTTCAATGGCATTGTAAAGTCCCTTATGGAAAAGTATTTTTCAAGGAACAATGTAGAGGAAGAGCGGGAAGTTATTTGCTGCGGAAGGCTTACCCTTCAGATAAGTATGTACTCTTAAAAAAGATTTAAAAAAAGATTGATGAGAATACTCGCAGTTCTTGGTATGAAACTCATATCTGCACCTGAATTTGCGGTAGCATTTTTCAAAAACTCCTTAAACACACCCACAATGCTGATAAATGAAAAGGACAGAAATGAGGTTTCAAAGCGCTTTCATTGTATTTGTTTTTACCAAAGCCTACGGTGACAAGTTTCACATTACAAATCAAAATTTAAACGGGTTTGTTCGGGGCGCATTAGAAATTGTAATTGAAAATATCTCAAAAACGGTTAGTCGCAGCGACATTTACAAAGTATACCTTTTTTGCGTAAGAATGATGGGAAAACTGATATTTTTAACAAAAACATAATTATACTAAGGCCCAAAAAAGTTACACTTCTTTTTATGTACCCAGAGTACGGCAGAGAGCGCCCCTACAATCTACATCAAAATTATTAACAAATTCAAATTCCTTGCACCAAAAAAACCCTAGTCACAAAATTCAAATCAACATATTGATTCAGAAATAAATCAGGAAAATCGAAAATTAAATTATTACTTATTACTTACGTTATTACCAGCTATTGAACTAAACTAAGTAGGAATAGCCAGTTTTCCTGTGTACCATTAATTATGGATCACCCTGTATAATAATAATATTTTGAGACAATAAGGTGTCATGTGTCTCATAACGGACACCTCAAATAAGCGGACATCTCTATTAAGCGGACATTTTTTCATAGTCCGGAACTAGGTATATGAAATTCCTTGAAAATCAACCTCTCTTGGGCGGGCGCGGACAGGCTGTTTTCATACAAAGAGTGCGAATACCCTTCTTTAATCGGACAAAAAAATTTTAAAAGTATTTGAGAGACGAATAAGTACGGTGGAGAAACTCTCGAAAGGACTTCGCCGAATGAAAGTATTTGTGATTCCCCGACAGCAGTCCGCCGTTTATTTGTGAGTTGTAAGGTTAAAATCGTAAACAATGGCACAACAATGTCGCGTTTTGAGTCTGAAAGAGAATATTGATGTTGTGGAAGTTTGTAATTTGATAACAATGATTTGGGCGAGTTCATTAACATTGATAGCAATGTGCTATTAGAAGATGATAGTGATCCTACCGATTATGTAGTCTAAACTGAAACCACATCACTATCTGACTACTCTGATGAAGAAGTTGAATGCAGTAATCAAACAAATGTCACCAATTATCAAAAAGCCATTAGTACGGTAAAGCAATTACAAGAGTATGCAAAGAATAGATGTGACTCTACAGCAATGGAATTATTATCAGACTTGGAACTACATTTTCTAGATTGCAAGTTTTAAAACCCAAACAAATGTTATTAGATTTTTTTAGTACTACATCCTATCTGAAACTAGTGTATTTTTGTTATGTTATGTTTATTTGTACATAGTAATAATTTTGCATTTAGATATTGCCTAATAACAAATTTCCCATGGGCGGACACCTCTATTAGTATAGGACACATTTAGACGGTCCCGTAGGTGTCCGCCCAAGAGAGGTTTCACTGTATTAATATGGTACAATAAATAGGGAACAGGCAAATAAAATCTGTACTGTCCGAAAATATATACATTTGTGGCATTTTATGGTCAGAAGGGACATTAGGAGTTTATGGCAGTCAAATGCTCAACGATATAATGTAAACTTTACTATAATCTATAGTCTAAAAATAAAATGGGTGCGGCATTTCGTAATCAATAACGCTGTACATAAAAAGAAATCAAAAAATGCACCGCACCCTTAACTTGCTTCCATCATTTAAACACCATTTGTTACCCATGCAAACAAAGGGTCATAATTTATGGCGTTAACCCTACAATTACCGTATTGGATTGTCCTAATAAAATAGTACTCTACTTCAAATAATGAATGTTTATTGGCCTTATTTATGCGACTTGTTCTATAATAAAATGTGATAATAGTTTGCATTAAGAACGTTGCGACGACACAGGCACGTACAAGGAAAAACTTCTTCAATGTAGTAATTATCATTTTGTTAATACTTTAAAGGAGTGGTTCTGTAATTGAATGGTGAATATTGAAACGTCAAAATTGTAGGGTAAAAATAACATACCGCCGGAGAAAGAATGAATGTGTAATTCAAATCGAGATTATGTTGATCAACATAATCTACGGCAGCATCTTGTTGAACTTGAACTTAACTTTTTGGATAACGTACACACCTACGTTTTGCTGACGATATCGTGATGATCAAAGACCGTTTAGATGAGGCAAATGAAATGGTCGCAGAACTATCCGTAATCTCTCAAAAGGTAGGCTTAAAAATTAACATTGCCAAGACCCAAATTATGACAAACCTAGTCTCCAGCCAAAACCTAATGATGGAAGGAAAGGAAATTAAATACGTAACATCTTATAAATACCTAGGACATGAGCTACGAATGGGTAGAAATAATCAGACTTGCGAATTAAACAGAAGGATAGGACTGACCTGGGCTGCCTTCGGCAGGCTAAAACACGTAATAAAGGCAGATATACCGATGTGCCTCAAACGAAAGGTGTTAGAACCAATGCGTCCTCCCGGTGTTAACATATGGTTCGGAAACACTCACATTAACCCAGGAAACTGTAAACTCAACGAGCCATGGAGAGGTCCATTTAGGAGCTACACTACGAGACAAAATCAGAAACTACGCAGAAGAACAAAAGTTGAGGACGCAATTGAAAAAAATCACATACCTAAAATGGAACTGGGCCGGCCACGTCGGACAATAGATGGACGAGGAGAATACTGGAATGGCGTCTCAGAGATGATGCACACAGAAACAGGGGATGACCGCCGACCCGATGGACAGACGATCTAAAAAGGATTTCTTCGAACTGGATCCAAGATGCCCAGGATCGAGCTAAATGGTCTAGGTTGAGAGAGGCTTATGTCCAGCAGTGGACGAAACCAGCTGCTATATGATGATGATGAAACGGAACAGTCAGACACACTCAGCTGACTTTTGGCCAATCACATCGGTAATTTAGTTTCCGCTTGTCGGCGTTTTCCGTCCTTGCGGAGTTGGGATATTAGACACTCCCAGTTCCCGGCACTGGTTCTTATAGATTACTCAAACAAAATACAATTTTTTATAACCAAATACAGGGTGTTATGGAAATGACTTATTATATTTAAACAGGCAATTCCCGAGATGAAGACAAATTGAAGAAAAATATCCATAAATGGCGCTTTCAATTCATTCAGCGGTAAAAGTGACCTGACGTCAAACCAGAAAAACACCTGTGGGGCACTGCGACACATGTAAACAATCAACGAATTCTGACCGGTGTTGTCATATTTACACCTAGTTTGAAATACGTACGAACGTAACTCGATTAAATGCCAATGACCTTTTGAGTGATTCCTCATTGTGAATTTTTTACTCTAGAAAACAAAATGCAATTTTATTTACGCCACACACACACACACTTGCCTTGTCGGTCTTATTTAAACATAGTGTTACAATTTTTAAAAATTACACACCAAAACGTTTTAGTGAAAAACCGACACATAACCATACATAATCGCAAACATTCACATCAACACTGGCCACACTGCAAAAATTCACATGTCGACGTCGTTTTTATTAATCTTGGCTGGTCTCTGTTTTTCTCGCGTAGATTTGTATGCACTTTTGTTTTTAACTTCCAATTAAAAATTACATGACATTTGATCAAACGAACTATCGAACTAACGTTCAAAACGAGTTGTCATAACGTGGAACTAGAGATGAGCAATATTTTACAGAAGGTGTAGATCGACGTAGTTCGTATAGCGCCGCACGCTTGCGGGC
This sequence comes from Barypeithes pellucidus, assembly GCA_963991005.1. Lineage (NCBI taxonomy): Eukaryota > Metazoa > Arthropoda > Insecta > Coleoptera > Curculionidae > Barypeithes > Barypeithes pellucidus. The sequence continues at coordinate 28,801,614 of OZ022556.1, read as the reverse complement.
TGTTAGTTGAAGACTAACAGTGTCGGAATACGGTGTTGTAATAGTTTTTCGGTTTACGCGTGTATCTTGCCAGTCCATAAATAAACTTTGAATATTGTTTTTATTGACGAAATAGATAAATATTTTATTTTTATAATTTTATATGGAATTTCAGTTTTACATTATCCCACTTTTAAAACGGTCGATTTAAAAAAAAATATGTAGCGCTTCTTTAGGACACCCAAGGAGTCACCCATTTAAATATAATACGTCATTTCCATAACACCCTGTATACAATATTTAACACTACTTACAGATGAAACAAATGTCTAACTAATAGATCTAGTTTTGATAAGTAAATTCTATGTAGCAAAAAAAGTATTTTCGTTTAGAAACTTAGGAGAATTTGTAAACTACACAAAACAAAATATAAATGCCAATAATGACATGTCAATATTTAAATTTTGCCAGTTCCGTCTAATACCCTGGAATTGTATTTGGTTTGTAAAGAAAAAATAAAAACCTTGCGTGTTGTAGCATTTTTTTTAATTAATTTTTTTAATGAATACAAGCACTAAAGGAGAAATCCTTTAAGGCACTCTGGGAGTAGCGAATGTGCGAATAAAGCGATTCACGTTGGTTTGGAGGTTATATTCGTTGGGAAAAACGACCTTGGAAAGGAAGTTCCATAAGGATGAAGCCCTCCAGATGAAAGAATTCGGAAATGCGGAAAAAATTAAAACTAAATATTTATCAAAAATTCTTTTTATAATACAAAAATAAATCTAAAATATATGAAATAAAAACTCTTTGGCAAAGTATACAGATAAAATTTGTATCCACAGTATCAGTATTGTACAAATATTTATTTTAAAAAATGTATAGTATATTATCAGTCTCATAAAGAAAGATCGTGTGTTTTCTTCCAATATGTCTTTTTAAGTTTGTTATAGAAGATGTATATGACATTTGTAACTTTCATATATTACACTTTTTTTTATCTATTATTGTATAAAGTTCCAAAGCGGGTTACTTTTATGTCATGTTGATAAACTTCTTATTAATATAAAAATAGAACTGGGGAAAGTCCCTACAAGCTAACACTTCTGTTAATGAAACAACCGGCAACGCCGCTTTAACAGAAGAGCAGCGAACCTTTTGAAACAGTTTGGAACTGGAATAGGTTTCTTGAATATTTTAAAACCGAAACAGGTTGCAGTAATTTAAAATACCCTTTTTTATGATCAAACACAAGCACTATAGGAAAAATCCTTTAGGGCACTCTAGGAGTGGTGCGTGTGCGAATAAAGCGATTCACGTTTGATTTGAATCGTTGGAGATTATATTCGTTGGAAAACACGACCTCGGGAAGGTCGTTCCATAAGGATGAAGCCGTCCAGATGAAAGAATTCTTAAATAATGAAGTTCGAGGAGTACTAAGCTCAAGTACATATGGATGGGCAGCAGTGGTTCGTCGTGTATTTCTTTTATTCGCTGCTCTGGGCGGAATTAAGAGGGCAAGGTCAGCCGAGCACTTTCCATGAAAATATCTGTAAAATAGAGTCAAAGTCAGCTCGTGATCTCCGATCAGACGAATGGCCCTTCTTTCGATGGAATCCAGTAGCCGAAGAGTATGTTTGGGTGCAGAGCTGCTGATGGTCGAATCTAGGCTTTGCATTGTATCAAAAGTTGTTGAGGTGTGTTCAACCTTTTGGTCCGGAAGAGTACGCCAAGTTTCTGCGAAGCTATCTGGCGATTGCCACAACGTGGTTATGCCAAGACATATTTCCTCCAAGATTGACGCCCAGCAAATTAATAGATGAAGCCAGTGGGATTGCGTGTTCTGCCATGACTATATATCCGGTCCTGTAATGTTAACCTTTTTAGAGAAAACTGCTGCCTGGGTTTTCTTAGCGTTAAAGTCGGTTGGTTACCGTCGCACCAACCACACTGTTCCAACCATCCCTATTGCCGACCTTCCTGTATGTTTCCAACCATCCCTATTGCCGACCTTCCTGTATGTTCATGAACTTTTCTTCTTAAAATGACATAAAGTATTACACGTCTTCAAGGAACACTGTGTATTGCAACCTCCGAAATAAAAAAAAATGGTGTTACCCCAAGTAAATATTTCTGGTTTTCCAATTCCACTGAAGCTGGCAAAGCGTTTGTTTTAATCCGTGTGCGGGCGGGTACTTTATCAAATTAACATCATTCCAGTAAGATTTCAATTCCGACTAATTGGAAACTATTTTTCACTGCCGAAATAAAAAAAAAAATAGAACAGTTTAATGAGAAAACCTTTTTCGATTAGGAGAAAAGTAACAGAGAGGGTGTATATAAATACCTTCGGCGCCGCTCCCCGCGGTTTCGTAAACTGCAGTGCCATTTATCTTTATACAGAGTATTACACGGTATTTCGATTACCCGCAGCGATGCTAGAGGCCAGTGCCTTTAAGGGCGAATGTGTATTAGTCCTCGATCATATGGTTGGCTTTGGTGGGTTTCATAAAATTTTGGTGTGTGCTTACACTTTATATTGTTACTAAGAAAAGCACTATATTTCATATTCAAAATATCTTCCTTTCAACATAAAACAAAGAACACGAATACACCAGGAAACGACAGAGTAGATAGACATAGTTCTATGGCTTTCTGGACATTTGAAGACAGTGAGCGACAAAAAAAAAACAGGAAAAACTATCACTGGAGTAGCTTAAAAACTAACTCTTAAATTATCGTAAACAACAGGTGGCGAAAGCGATAACAAATATATATATATATGTATATTGAAGACGATGACAAACAATACCTGGGAGACGTCTTAGGGCCACAATATACAGGGTGTTATGGAAATGACTTATTATATTTAAACCGGCAAATCCTGAGATGAAAATAAATTGAAGAAAAATATCCTTAAATGGCGCTTTGAATTATTGTACGAAATATACACTTTATATGAAATCTGAAAATTTACGTGGCCGCTACTGAGGACGTTCGCAATCAATAGTTTATTGAGGAGGTGTTGTCATATATTGCAACACAGAATTGTAAACGCACGTGTTCAGTTTTTGACAACAAGACGTCTTTGACCAGCGTTATTACTTCTTTTTCAACTAAAATACTACAATTTTAAGGTACATACTCTCTTACCTTCGATCTTATAATCCGTTTTATAATTAAATTCCATAAAAAAAATAAAACACAAAAAGCATGTTTTGCAACAGAACCGACAATAGGTAATATCACACAAATTTGAAATCACGTCACAATATTTCTTATTATGAATTATCTCCCAACAGAAAAAAAATCGAGTAATGCTACAACTAACAAAACGTTTAAAATTCGTATACATCAAGCACGTGGAACCCTCGACAACGTCATTTCACCCCCGAGTCTCGAGACATACTGAAGCAACGAGTCGCGCGCGGTAGGTATCCAAGCGAGGGCGAAACATGCGGTGTGATCTGACAACACTGTTAGTATACTATAGTGGCCCACATTGTTGCTAACTGAATCCAGATCGAACGGCGCGAAAGTATGTGGGTAAAAAGGGTTTTTACCTTAATATTTAGATAATCGATTAAAAAAAAAGTATGTAAACTATCTCTAGAACACCCTAGGAGTCACCCATATAATAAGTCATAATACAACTGATTCGCAGAAGACTCATCAATCAACCATTATCTTGTGTCCACTGCTGGATATAGGTCTCCCTTATTCTTCTTCAAGTATCCCGATCTGGCGGCGACACCTGCATCCAGTACCCCTGGCAACGCTTTAGATGATCAGTCGATCCTGTCTTGATCTGCACTCCATTATTCATCTTGTCCATCTGTTATACGTCATTCAAGCGACATAACATGCCCAGTTCAACTTCAGTCATTCTTCTCTCTGTTGCATCTCTGTTCATCGGTGTATTCCCTGATTTCGACTCTATCTTTAAGGAACATGTAATACATAGTGGTGAAAGGCCTTTCTTTTACGGCATATCGGAGGGGATAATTTGAAAACATATTTTATCTTGCCGACGGCTACCGTCGAGAATTTATTGCTTAGTATTTTTCAAAGGTTAGCATTTTTTGCCTGACGTTCAATATATGAAGACCCAAAATACATCAAATTTTGAAAGAATTGATGCGTCTGTCAAGTGATTTTAATCAGTATATACGTATAAGCACATATAAACATGTCATAAAGTCGGCGGAATATCAGAAGTTTTAGTAAAAATGTTTTGAAAAACCTAATAACTTCCAGCCTTATAAATCAAATTACTACAAGCCAATGGAGAAGCCGTATCCTGTTATCATTACCGCCATATTGAATTGATTACCTCCCATATATCTAGTTTGATTGCTTCTGTCTTTACTAGGCAATCTGGCAAGGAAAAAATATCGTCAAACGCAGAAGAGCATGCCTCTTTAGGTAAAGAAACAGCGCCGACCTATAATCCCACTCGCGTCATGTCAAAATGCATAGTATATGTCCATCTAATTTACACCACAAGCCTACAGACTAAAAATGCGGCTATAGGTCGGCCAATACGAAACCAATATTATGCAGCCGATCATAAAAAGAAACCATTCAAGGCGTAAATTTCATTAATTAAAACAATAACCAGAATTGATGTCAATTGTTTTCGTAAAGCGGCCCGGATGAAATGAAGTCGTACGGATTCCTGTTTATTAAATTGAATTGACTGGAAACGTTTTAATTCGCTAAATAAATACGGTTTTACCGCCAGATAGTTTTGGTATAGTTTAAATTAGTTTACTGGCTGAAATCGTTCGCCATTTTGATTAATACTAGCAATTCTACTATCCGTATAAATTCAATTTCTCGCAAAGTTTCTTAATACTAATAGATTTGGTTAAGTTCATATAAAATAAAAATTCGTAATGTGTACGTTTGTATACGTTCAGTGGATCAATATAAAAATGAACCAATGTTAACTAGAGTAATTATCCCAATTCAACTAGCGTCGCCAGTAAATTACCCAAATTCAGCCAGCTTCGTCATTACCTTATTCTAATTCAACTAGCCTCGCCAGTAAATTACCCAAATTCAGCTAGCTTCGTCATTAACTTATTCTAATTCAACTAGCCTCGCCAGTAAATTACCCAAATTCAGCTAGCTTCGTCATTAACTTATCCCAATTCAACCAACCTCGCCAGTAAATTACGCAAAGTCAGCTAGCATCATCATTAACTTATCCCAATTCAACTAGCCTCGCCAGTAAATTACCAAAATTCAGCTAGCTTTGTCATTAACTTATCCCAATTCAACTAGCCTCGCCAGTAAATTACGCAAAGTAAGCTAGCATCATCATTAACTTATCCCAATTGAACTAGCCTCGCCAGTAAATTACCAAAATTCAGATAGCTTTGTCATTAACTTATCCCAATTCAACTAGCCTCGCCACTAAATTACCTAAATTCAGCTAGCTTTGTCATTAACTTATCCCAATTCAACTACCCTCGCCAGTAAATTACGCAAAGTCAGCTAGCATCATCATTAACTTATCCCAATTCAACTAGCCTCATAAGTAAATTACCCAAATTCAACTATCTTCGTCATTAACTTATCCCAATTCAACTAGCGTCGCAAGTAAATTACCAAAATTCAGCTAGCTTTGTCATTAACTTATCCCAATTCAACTAGCCTCGCCAGTAAATTACGCAAAGTCAGCTAGCATCATCATTAACTTATCCCAATTCAACTAGCCTCATCATTAACTTATCCCAGTTCAACTAGCCTCGCCAGTAAATTACCAAAATTCAGCTAGCTTTGTCATTAACTTATCCCAATTCAACTAGCCTCGCCCATAAATTACCCAATTTAGCTAGTTTGTTCAACTAATTAAAGATATCAAATTGTTAAAATGAACAAATCAGTAATTTTATTCATAAAACGCTAACCCAGTTAGCGCTTTCAAAAAGCAAGTAAAGAACTCTGAATGAGCTTTTAGAAGTGTCAATCGTAAAATTGTGGAACAAATTTTTAAAAAATTAAAAAATGTTCTTGTAGTCGGACAAATAGCACCATTTGGACACAAAATGTTTTGTTAATTGGTTATTGTTGTTACAATTATTTTGAGTTGTGGTACGCTCCTGTAAAAAGTAAAAGTCGTCTCCTTTCTTATTCGTGACTTAAACTTTCATTAATTTTTACATTTACATACATTGCATGTCGTTAATATCCTATTTTTATGGAAAATGCATAAAATTTAAACAATCAACAATTTTGCAGTTTATACATTTTCAAAAATTTAATAAGTTCCGGTCGACCCTTAATGCAATTCTGCACAAACATTCCGACTTTGATAGATCACGTGATAGTTGTATTGACGCCCTTCGTTGTTTCGTTGGATTTAGTATAGTGCAAAAGTGCATCGTTTTAAATGAATGTATTTTTTTGTAGAGCATATTATAAATCAGTTGAGAATAATTTTTTAATTTAAGTGTATGAAAATATTTGTATTTACTATTAAAGTCCTTAAAATGCCAACGTTTTAACAAAGTTCCTTAGCATTATTTCTTTTTTAGGTTTTTTTTAAATTTAAATAAGTACGAAGGAAAGCAATCGTCAAAAGAAGAAATAAATTAACGCCTCATTTATGCATTAAGTCTGTTCGATAATTTAATATTTCCGAGCAAAAGTGTAACAGATCAAAAAAAAAATATCAAAAAATCGCCCATAAATTGTTAAAGTATTGTTTTAAATTTGAAAACAGATTTGTAATACATTCCAGCCTCAAAGTCGCACTATATCTAAAATATATAAATAATTCTGTTAAAAACAAAACGAGAGGTCAGCAATTAAAGAATCAAAATAATTTACATTGATTGCTTGGTCATGTAATAGAATATTACGTACCGAGGTGGAAAGTGTTTCATTCCTGTCGAGAGAGTCGGTAGTTAACCGAGGCGCGCAGCGGCGATGAAACTTTTCACCGAGGTTTCTATACCATTTTATTTACAACCACATCTAACATCCACTTTTTATTATTTTGAATTAAAATTATTAATAATAATTTTGACTTTTCCATTGAAATATTAGACAGAAATTTCAAATAACCGCAGGTGGTAAGATAACGTAGGTAATAATACACAGATGGTAAATATCATTTTTTGAATATGGTTTTCATGTCACTAAACAATATATTATTTTAACAACAGAAAAATCAGATGAGGAATTTGATTTTGCTGCTAATCCACCAGAAATTAAAATTAAAATTAAAGCAGCGAAAATAGTAGAAGAAGGAAGATCTTCTGTCCACTAAAAGCCGCCCGAGATATGACAAGGCATATAACTGTTTCAAAGAATGGTGTAAGGGAAACAAAGTTCAAAATCCTGGTTCTTAGTCGGCGCTACTAGCTTATTTCAGTGAAAATGCCAAGACAAAGATGATATGAACGATTTGGTCACAATATTCAATGCTGAGGACCACTCTATCAATTAGGGAAAAAGTAGACACACACGCGAAGCTATTAGCATTTTTAAAAAGGCAAAACAAAGGATACCATGGTAATTTTTAATTTTTTATAAATGTATAATAATTTTGAAAATTAGCGTATAATTAATTTGATTTCAAAACATGATAACAATAAAATATGTGTAAAATATAATGTCATTAGGTTTATTTAAAAAAAATTCATTATCGTTAAATTTGTGTAATGAGTTGTATGTTAGTGGTTCGTATATTATTTGGAAAAAATTACGAAAAAATTATTTACCACCCGGGTGGAAAGTAAAAGTAAAAAAGTCAACTTTCCACCTTTCAAAGATAGATAAAATGTCATTATTACATGCATGGTTGTAAATAAAATTAACTTTCTATGAGTTAATAACACTTTTGTTCGCGATGTGCGATATGTACCTCAATTTTAATCCAGTTTCACAGAAAGTTCGTTTCATAAATTACTATTGTCATATTCTACGGCGACGAAACTACAATTTTTAAAATGCGCTAAACTTTCGAATAACCCCACGCTCGTAAATTATAACTTCATTTGCACGTATTTAAAGTTCACTTGAAACCCGGAGACGTTTTACCATGTTGCAATTGAATAAAATTTCGTAAATTGAGTCTTGTTTCCGCGTAATTTTCCAAGCTTTTATGGAACAAAGCTCGTTGTACATTTAATGTGAAAATATGGAGTCGTTTATTAAATCTACGAGTATGTTTCGGAGATATGTGTAAAAGAAACTTTTAACGATATGACGATTATATTATTAATATATATGTTATAGTAAAATTGTGCTGATATAGTTGCGCCAGTTTTCAACTATCGCTTGAGCCCGAACGATTCGTCGGAGAAAAAACTTCAATAATTAAATCTGAAGGATACTTTATGTACTTTCATTTTGAATAGCAAGATTACACTAGACAGCAAATTTTAGGTTATTGGTTGTATACTGTTCATTTTGGGATGCTGCAACTTAGTTGCCGTTTTCAAAAAAAAGTTTTTATTTTATTTTTAACAAATTAATAAAAACTAGATAATATTACACTTAGAGTAACTAAATGCGCCGTCGTTTGGCTATTCTTCTGTGAATTGTTTCTGGAGCATCTCTAACAAGAGTCCAACAGTAGTCGGCAATCATAGAAGTATTCCAGTTTCCCTGGTACTCCATTGTTTCTTTGAAGGTTAGAGACAATGCTGTATCATGAGTGATAGACGTGTTTTGGACTTCCATTATCTTTATTTCGTTTAAATCACAACGTTTCAACTGGTAAGTATCTCCAGTCGTCTTCAGGTGAATACTGAGCAAGTTACTAAACTACGAGAGTATTTATACTAATAAGGGGGGTGAGAAAGTTAGTCGAGTATGACCGAGGTGGGTGCAGTCATGCGTCAATACTAGAGGACGTACCTAAACTAAGATTACATTTGCTTAACAGGGGTTTCCAAATGTTCCTTATATCTAAAGAGGGTTTGCTAAAACAACCAGGATTCTGAGTGATGACAGCTGCTTCTTTGAATTTCCTCTTTCGCCAATGTTCTTCCTTAAGTATGATACTTGATTGTCCCCATTGTAAGTGGTGGCCGTGGGTCCAAGCGTGATCTGCTGCTCCGGATCTGTTTGTTTCTCCCTTTCCTGGGCGGCTCTGTAGTTCCTTGATCCTTGTTTCCTTGTGATTTAAACGAAATAAAGACAATGGAAGTCCAAAACACGTCTATCACTCATGTTCTCCATTGTTGATATATCCTTACAGCTTCGCAGTTGTCAGGAAAAAAGTCCAGGTGAGAGTGTAGGAAATGGATCTTTAGAGACATATTGCAACACATTTTTTGATATTATATTTTCAACAAGAGTAACGTAATTGTCAGCTTATTTATTTCCCAAGAAATTAGTGACGACGAGGCGAAAGTCATTCCAAGCGTTTTTTTCAATATCTGTTAGAGTGCTGTCAAAGTGTTCGTCTTTCAGAATATTTCTTGTGTGCCCAAAATAAAAATACCTTCTTTAATTTTTGCTTCACTTAGCCTCGGAAATTTCTGGCGTAGGTAATGAAATGTTGGCCCACCTCTATTCAGTGCCTTAACATTCATTCATTAGGCCCAATTTGATATGCAGAGGTGTAACAAAACCTTTTTGGAGTCTACCAATGATATATGTTGTATATTCTTTTGCCCTGGCTGTAATGATTGTCAAACGGGCCAGTAGTATTGTCTATTGTAATGAAGTGACCTTGCCCGACTGTCCCATTCACACAAATAACAGCAAAACTTGGTGTAGCCTAGCTGCAACCTAAGTAAAAGTGCAACAACCTTTAAGTCGCCACATATCTGCCATTGGCGCTTATCATATTTTATGGTTCTCAATAAGAACTTCATATTGTCGTATGCTTCTTTCATGTGAACTGCATATCCGACAGGAATAGACGGAAGAATATTGCCAATATGCAATAATACTGCCTTTAAACTCAATGTTGAACTGTCTATAAACAACTCCATTCCACTGCACTGGTTTGTAGTTTATGCAGTGAGTCCCAGAAGAAATGACTAAATTCATTTAAAATTCAGCGGTAAGTTTTTTCAAAAAACGCTCGTACTCGTCGATTTTGATTTTTTAATTTTTTTTTGTGGTAATTTCATGTATACAGGGTAGCTCAAAATTAAGTTACGACCATCAACTTCATTTTTTCAAATGAAAACATATATTTTTTATTTCATTTTTGAATTTTGCATTGAATTCTAAGCATGTTTCATGTATCATGTCCTATACATAAACTCAACAGTTATTGAAAAAATTAGGATTGAACATATCATTTAGGGAATCCAACGATCTATCAAATCTTCTGCCAATATGGCATTTTGGGCTCCATAATAAGTAAGAGTGTACTGTCTCACTGTCACCGTTTATTTCCATAGAAACTGTATGACAATTTTATTTCAAATAAGTATAATTATTGTCAAGCGTAGTTTCAAAGTTGCGGTTTTCACAATAATGGTGAAGTTAACGGAACGGGAAAAAATTTAAATTCTATGCATGGTTGGGTTTGCTGATAAAACACGTACTCAAATAGAAACAGCCCAATTATTTAATGAAATACATCCTGAACCTTCTTCCGTATGTCAAAAGATGGTGAGTAGAATAGAGGCTAAGTTTAGAGAATTCGGTCATGTTAGAGATTTGCCTAAATCTGGTGGTCCTACCCGAGATGAAAATGAACTTGACGTTTTGCTTTCCTTGGAAGAAAATCCATGTACTCCCCTATCGCACATTGGGGCCGATTTACACATGCCGAAATCTGTTGTTCACTGAGTAGTTCAAAAGCACAAATATCATCCATACAAAGTTATTCCAGTGCATGAGTTATTTGAAGATGATTTCGATAGGCGAAGTGAGTTTTGCGGACGCATGCAAAATATATGCAATCTAGATAATAATTTAGTAAAAAATATTATTTTTTCGGATGAAGCTACGTTCTATTTGAATGGTAATGTGAACAGACAAAATTGTCGATATTGGGCAACAGAAAATCCGCATTGGATGATAGAGGTTCACAGCTAGTACCCTAAGAAAATAAATGTTTGGTGTGGAATCGTACGCGAAAGAGTAATTGGTCCATTTTTCTTTGAACAGTCTTTAACTGGACAAGTATATCTCGAATTTCTCCAACTAGAATTAATTCCAGCATTAGTGGCTTTATTTCCGAATCCATTGGATCCAGACTCCCCTGACGAAGAACTGATATTCCAACAAGATGGTGCTCCTCCGCACTATGCGGCCACTGTGCGCACATTTCTGGATGAAACCTTTCCCGAATGGCCTGCTAGGTCGCCAGACCTAACTCCGCTTTTTTTTTGTGGGGCTACCTCAAATCAAAAGTATTTGTTAACAGGCCAAACAATATGTAGGAGTTGAAAGAAAGGATCCGAAGAGAAGTGCGTGTCATAACTCCGGAAATGGTTGGAAACGTGCAAAGAGAGTTTATTGATCGTCTTGGATATTGTCAAGCCGTAAATGGCGCACATTTTCAACATTTAATTTGATTTTGTTGTGTTTTTTTTTTAATAAACAGGTCTTACTTATAGATATGTTCAATCCTAATTTTTTCAATAACTGTTGAGTTTATATATAGGACATGGTACATGAAACATGCTTAGAATTCAATGCAAAATTCAAAAATGAAATAAAAAATATATGTTTTCATTTGAAAAAATGAAGTTGATGGTCGTAACTTATTTTTGAGCTACCCTGTATACATGAAATTATCAGAAAAAAAATTTAAAAAATCAAAATCGACGGGTACGAGCGTTTTTTGAAAAAACTTACCGCTGAATTTTAAATGAATTTAGACATTTCTTCTGGGACTCACTGTATTTAGCCACCAATATTATTGCAGAAAACCAAGTTATTCTCCATGTTAAAAAATGGTGCTAGGCCTTTATGGCGTTTATGAAAAACACTTACAGAGACATTGTCTTCTAACAGGTTCCACTGCTGCAATCTTGATCCTAGTAGACAATATCCCTATTTAGGTAAATTTAATTAAAACTCATTACGTCGCTCTCTTATATTTGTAAACAGATTTTTATTATACAGAGACCGTTCAGCACAAGGCAGACATGACAGTGGATTTAACTACATAGGTTTAAATGGCTATTGCTCTTATTTTAAGCAATATGTGGTTAGGACTTCGCATATAGGGGATCATCCCTGGCGACCACCATGCAGTGTTATCGTGGTAAATTTCCTTAAGTTGGTGAAAATGTAGATTTGGCAATGTAAGATCCATATATTGTTATTACAATACCAACATACCACGTCCGTTCTTGCGGTTACAGTGTTAATATATTAGGGGCACATGACGTCACATAAGATTTAGTTGATTTTATTTTATATACATTTTCGTTGTTGTCCAGTGTTATTTACGAAAAGTTAATGGTTTCCGAGTTATAAGCAAAAAATGGCCAAAAAGCGCGAGCGTTATGAACGTCCTTTTAATAAAGCTCTTATTGTAACTGCCGTCTTTTATACGTGGTTTTACGTTTGACAGTACCGGATTAATAACTGCCATTTGTTTCATTTTGTTGAATAAAATTCTTTGTGATTTTTCAGTGTTTATGTGTTAAATGTAAGTTTTTTTTTTTTTTTTTTTTTTTTTTTTATATGATCAAACACAAGCACTATAGGAAAAATCCTTTAGGGCACTCTGGGAGTGGTGCGTGTGCGCAAAAAGCGATTCACGTTGCTTTTGAATCGCTGGAGGTTATATTCGTTGGGAAAAACGACCTCGGGAAGGTCGTTCCACAAAGATGTAGTCCTCCAGATGAAATAATTCTTAAATAATGAAGTTCGAGGAGTACTAAGCTTAACCACATATGGATGGGCGGCAGTGGTTCGTCGTGTATTTCTGCCAATCGTCGCTCTGGGCGGAATTAAGAGGGCAAGGTCAGCCGAGCACCTTCCATGAAAATATCTGTAAAAGAGAGTCAAATCCCCAACCTGTCTTCGATGTTCTAGGCTGTCGAGGTTCTTCGTCAGCTCGTAGTCTCCGATCAGACGAATAGCCCTCCTTTCGATGGAATTCAGCAGCCGAAGAGTATATTTGGGTGCAGAGCTCCAGACATGAGAGCAGTATTCTAGTGATGGTCGAATCTGGGCTTTGTATAGTGTCAAAAGTTGTTGAGGTGTGTACAACTTTCTGGTTCGGAAGAGTACCCCAAGCTTCTGAGAAGCTACCTTGGCGATTGCCACAACGTGATTATGCCAAGACATATTTCCTCCGAGATTGACGCCCAGCAAATTGATAGATGAAGCCAGTGGGATTGCGTGTCCGGCCATGACTATTTCCGGTTCTGTAGTGTTAACCTTTTTAGAGAAAACTGCTGCCTGGGTTTTTTTAGCGTTAAATTCGACTTGGTTACTGTCACCCCAAGCCAAAATTTCTTCCAGGTCTTTGTTGAGGCGTGATACTTCATGCTGTCTGCGAAGATGTGCGTCGGCAGCCGATGTTTGCGCATTCAAAGAGAAAGATGAGATAAGTGTGCTATCGTCAGCAAAACTAAATATCGGATTTTGAGTTTTCACTAGAAGGTCGTTAATGTAGAGTAAGAAGAGAGTGGGAGACAATATGGACCCTTGAGGAACACCGGCATTGATGGTGAAGGTGTCTGAGAGAAATCCGTCAATCGCCACTTGCAAAGAGCGGTCCTTAAGAAAGCTAGACAACCATGCACAGAATCGACTGGGCATACCATAGGATCGCAGTTTACTTAGAAGCCCCTCATGCCAAACACGATCAAAAGCTTTAGAAATATCCAGTGCAACAACCCGAGACTCCCCATGATGTTCGATTGCGTTGTTCCAAATATGGGTGACATAGGCTAGAAGATCTCCAGTTGATCTGGACTTCCGAAAACCATATTGATGATCGCTGATAATGTTGAAGCCTTCCAGGTACTTTAGAAGATGTTGGTTAATAGCTTTCTCCATTACTTTTGATATAACTGAAGTACCAAGTGATTGTGCAAAATAGTAATTCTAAACTCAATATCGTAAGACCGTGCCAAGTCTACCGTAAACTGGATAAAAATATAGACTTTTGTTTTTCCTAACCAAGACATATCAAGCCGATCAGCTGCTAGAACGAAAACACGAACAGACAGAAGATTAAAAAGAAACGGAGATTCTAGCTATAGTTGTGTTTATTTTCGTAATAACAGGCATCACATTGACGTGTACAAAACAGATAGAAATACCGGGTCCACGTTTCAAGATGATGGTTAACGGATTGACGACCTTTTTACCGGACACCCTGTATACGGACAATCCTTAATTAAACGGGCACATACCTTGATGCACTTAAACCTGGTTAAATGCATACGGCACCCAATCTATTTCCCAGATTCAAATTAGCACGAGAGTCAGGTAAGTAAATTTTATCGGCGATTCGGACCCTCACGACGTGGTCATTGTTTGCCGCCAAGCTGAGCTGCAATCTAAGGGATGATTCCCGTGGGTATAGCAGAGATATCTTTCGCAATCTTGCCCATTTCGTCGTATGTCGTACGGTATCTTATTCAAGCATTATTGCAGTGTCATATTCTGGGAGATCACAATGAATGTAATTTATCACGCTAGGCGAGAAATAAATTTATAAATTGTGCAAATATGACAGCTCACGAGGACCGATAAAATATATTATATTTCTTAGATATTAAATTTTTTTAAATCAGGGCAAAACTCGTTTTAATGGGCATAAAATACAGGGTCCGCAAACGAAGCGTGGACGGAAGATTAAATCGTTATCGAAGAACTTATCAACAATACTAAAACAGCTTGAGATATTGGATTAAAAGCGGCATGTTTTAAAAATATTTTACATTATACAGGGTGGCCCAAAAAAGTGTGACAGCATAAAATTATATTTTTTTAAATGGGACACCCAGTATTTTATTGCATATTTAGGTTCGTATTACTATCGTTTATAAGTGCCTCAAATTTTATTTAATTTGGTTCTGTAGTTTCGGAGAAATAAATTAAAAACTAAAAAAAAAAGTTTTGCAGTCCTGAATAAAAAAATCAAAAAAAACAATCCAGAACAATTTTTCTAACCTCGGCATTGAGTGAAATTTATGACAAGAGGTCTAGAGATGCTATGAATGTAATTGCGTTTATTTATTTTATACAGGGTGTTCATAATAAGCTTTCAAAAACCCCACATTTTAAAACAATTTTTCTCAAGTTTTTCAAATGGAACACCCTGTATATTATTTGGCTATTTGACGTAGAATTCATAGACAATGTTTTTTTATAATACAAGCATATAAGTTATATCCAGCCGTTTTCGAAATAATTGTAAATATTATAAATTATGTTGTTTAAATAGAGTTTTTATTGGGAAATTTTGTTATAGGCGACTAGACTAATAATTGTAAACTAAAGTAAAAGTTCAAAATAGCTTCCTTTTACTCTTAGAGTTTACCGTATTTTAGTTATTTCGATATAAATTTTAAAAGCATACATTTTTGCTACTTTTATTATTTAATTTTATTTTTTATTCTTAATCGAGTTGCCATGATTTCTTTTTGTTTAGATTGTCACTATGACAGTTAAATAAAATTATTTACATTTGTTCAGTCGTCGAAATTAAGTACTAACTTACACAAAATGTCGAATTTTAGAAATGGTAAATATGATTTTTATACTGGGTGAATGTGCACGAAATTGCCTCCTCGCGAGCCGAGTGTATGCTGAAAGATATCCAGATATTGAGAGAAAGCCGAGACCAGAAACCTTTGAGAAGTTGTTGCAATGATTTGTAGCAACAGGAAGCACTGCGTACACAAAAAGGATGATATTCAATAAACCCGTTATTAATGAAGAAAATGAATTAAGAGTTCTGTTGGCCGTAGAGAAAAATCATTAAATTAACTAAAAGGAAGCTATTTTGAACATTAACTTTAGTTTACAATTATTAGTCTAGTCGCCTATAACAAAATTTCCCAATAAAAACTCTATTTAAACAACATAATTTATAATATTTACAATTATTTCGAAAACGGCTGGATATAACTTATATGCTTGTATAACAAAAAAAAATTGTCTATGAATTCTACGTCAAATAGCAAAATAATATACAGGGTGTTCCATTTGAAAAACTTGAGAAAAATTATTTTAAAATGTGGGGTTTTTGAAAGCTTATTATGAACACCCTGTATAAAATAAATAAACGCAATTACTTTCATAGTATCTCTAGACCTCTTGTCATAAATTTCACTCAATGCCGAGGTTAGAAAAATTGTTCTGGATTGTTGTTTTTGATTTTTTTATTCAGGACTGCAAAACTTTTTTTTTTAGTTTTTATTTTATTTCTCCGAAACTACAGAACCAAATTAAATAAAATTTGAGGCACTTATAAACGATAGTAATACGAATCTAAATATGCAATAAAATACTGGGTGTCCCATTTAAAAAAATATAACTTTATGCTGTCACCCTTTTTTGGGCCACCCTGTATAATGTAAAATATTTTTAAAACATGCCGCTTTTAATCCAATATCTCAAGCTGTTTCAATATTGTTGATAAGTTCTTCGATAACGATTTAATCTTCCGTCCACGCTTCGTTTGCGGACCCTGCATATACCATTAAAAAATGATTAGAACCTTGTGCAAACGATCAGAATTTATAGTTAATTCTTGTTTGGCTATATTCCTGGTGAAACCGTTTATTACTTTTTGGGAAAAGATAATTTTCTATTCAGTTACCAGTTAATTTTGTATCTAGTTATTCGATTTAAAAAAAATTAAAAATATACACTTTTGGTGTAGGTAGGTATGTGTGCTGACGTATTTTGTGATTGGACGGGCACAGATCGGCTACTATACCAAGTCCTTCTATGCTTCTCAGGTGGTAGTAATTAGGGAATCCAATCCCGCATCCAAACTATAATCCTGTAAACCTGCGGGATTAAGCCCATCGATCCCGCGGGTCCGCGGGATTTGCGGGATAGCAAACAATGAACTGCGGTATTTTTGGGGATTCCCCGCCATACTGGGCTATTGAAAATACGTTAAACAAAATAGTTTTCTTGCGTACGTCCGAAAGCAAGGGCATTATTCTATTAGTATCTAGTGACATTTATCAAGTGGTTGAATATAAAACATGGAATTTAAACAGCAATCACAAAAATGTGTCAGTGTAGTTTACAAAGACAATAAAGGTTCAAGTTTAGTTTGGAATTATTTTTTAAAGTCTGAAGATCGTCTTACACCTAAATGTAAGTTATGCCCTAGCATTATCAAAATCTCTGCTCGTTCCACCAAAGGTCTTCAACCTCAATTACAAACAAAGCATAACATTAATTTGAAAGTCCAGGCAGCAGCGGTAGTGTTGATATTGATAAAATAACACAGGAAATGAAAGCTAGTATCATCAGTTCGAGTAGTTCGTTTAGTTCTATTGCTAAGCGCTCAGATGTTTTTTGTGGTTCTTCTGTGCTACCTAAGAAAATTTCAAATTTCAAGTTTTTTTTTTTAACTGAAAAAAAAGTTTCGATGGAGGAAAGAGTGTCTCGAATGGTAGCTAAAGATGATATACCCTTTGGAATGTTTATCACATCGACCGATATGCGCCAACTATTCGAATCAGAGGGTCACAAATTGTGTAAAATCTATTCCGCCGACAAGTGTCGAAGCTGAACGTGCGTTTTCAGCCGCAGGATACATGCGCAATAAAATAAGATCAAATCTAAAAGATGAAACATTAAACAAACATGTTATCTTTCCTCCGAAAATACTTTCAAAATCAATATAACATGTAACCGTTAAACTAGTCGTACTATTGTATTGTACCTATTGCAATAAATATTCTCCTGCTACTCGACTCTGTTTCTAATTGCATAAAACAACTTTTTATTAACATACAGCACCCATATCAAGTCCCGCAAATCCCGCACGTTTAATCCCGCAATGTCAATCTCGCGAAATCACCGCGGGATCTCGCATTTGCGGGATCCATCATTTGAGGGATTGGATTCTCTAGTAATAATATCATATACCTAATTATATAAATATGTATATTTCATTTTTATTCTCTAATCGAATTCCAATAGAAATAACGATTTTAAATTATTATAAGAAATATTATTTTCTGCCAACAACATGAAAGAGTAGAAGCCGCCGTGCCTTTACAAAAGGTTTTAGTCAATACGTGCAGGGTAGGGCCGACTGATCTACAATGAAAATTAGACCAACTACAATGTAGGGTTTCCCATGTTCGACATTTTTATAGGGTATCTCCGTAATTGTTATTGCTATCAAAAAATAATGTAGGTGTCATGTGCTCTTTTGGGTCAAACTTAAAATGGTAAAATTAAAATTTCAAAATTTGCGCTTGCTTAAGAGATACGGGGGAAAATCAAAAAATTGACAATTTCAAAATTACCCTATATTTTCTTAGTTAAAAGAGATATAGAAAAATGCTTGATACAGAAGTTTCTTTATAATGATTGTTGAATAATCTGCAGTTTTCAGAATAAGTATACGGGGTCAGGTAAAAAAGTTATCGGGCCTAACCTCATTTTTTGTAAATAGAGCACGCTATATATTTTAATCTAAAAAGATAGCATTTTAAATTCTCCTTTCAAATATATAACACACCATGGATGATCTTGGTTTCCTAGGCGATTTATTTAAATTTTATGACTTTAAACCACAGTAGACCATGAAAACAAAATCTAATATCACAGAAACAACTATTCTAGTTGTTATTAACATTTATCGTCAATTTCATTTTGATAATATATTCATTTGTGAAAATGACTTATCAACATTTTGATATGAAGTTTATACTGAAAGTGGAAAAAACCGCTATCCGGAAAGGGCAACCATTCAAGGACATATCCCGAACATTTGCGATGATTCCCGTTATTTTTTACCTTAATCTGAATCTTTTATTTCGTTTCAAAGTAATAAAGTTAAAATAAATCGCCTAGGAAACCTTATCCATGGTGTGTTATATATTTGAATAGAGAATTTAAAATGCTATCTTCTTAGATTAAAATATATACGGTGTTTCATTTAAAATAGTAAGGTTAGGTCCAATAACTTTTTCCTGGACCCGTTAGACTTATTCTGAAAATAGCAGATTATTCAACAATCATTATAAGGAAACTTCTGTGCAAAACATTTTTCTGTATCTCTTTTAACTAAGAAAATATAGGGTATTTTGAAAATGACAATTTTTTATTTTCCCCCGTATCTCTTAAGCAAGCGAAAATTTTCAAATTTTAATTTGGCCCAAAAAGAACACATGACACCTACATACATAACTTTTATGATAGCACTAACAATTACGGAGATACCCTATAAAAGTGTCGAAAAGGACACCCTGTACAGATTTGAAATAATTTTATCATAGGTTAAATCACGAGAGCTTTGAGTTTTATCGGGTAAACTTCACGTAGGTAGTTTTTCTAAAACTTTTACATATAAAATATTCGAGACTTAATAATTTGACGATAAAAGTCCGAGTTTAAATTGCTAAAAAGCAATCTAGTTTGAGTTTATAAAATAAAAGTGTATCCGACCTTAAGAAAATGATCGAGTGATTTTTAGCAAGATAAATTCATGAATTCATTTATACAACGTGTCCAAGATAAGGAGGGCCAGTACAGGGATCTCGGAAACCATAAGAGATACGAAGTCGGTTAAATGGAGGTAAAGTTGCGCATTTACCTGCCTAATAATATGCCGTTTAGAAAGTTTTAAAATTCCGAGTAGTTCCGGAGATACCCGGGAAACCCCGAAAATCTGAAAAATCGTTTTATTGTTTTCCTGGGTATTTTTGAGATCGAATTCTAAAGTAAATTGCACTTTTGCATTGCCACTTTTTCCGCTCTATCTAACAGTGTTAATTGTTTTGTAATCCGACGAGTCGTCTTCGAAGAGCCATTATCAACAATTTTTTTAAATACGGTCCTATTTTCCTGATATTGGAATTTGAGACCTTTTTTCTTCCGAATGCAACGATGTATGACACATTGTGGTTTAATGACGTTTCGAGGGTTTTTTGACCAACATCAGGAAATTTTGGGATACGGTCCTGTATTTCTCCTAATTTTATAAATAATATGTCATAAGTAAGCTATAAATTTTTACTTATGTTGGACTAGTTCAATAAATAACAAATAATTTAATAATAAACCACAAATAAGTGAACAAAATACAGAAACATTATTTCAAACTTCTGTTGATTCGGGATTTTAAAGAAAAGTAGGCGCTTGAAACAAAAAAAATTAAGATGTTGACGTGTGATTTGTTTCACTCGACATTCCCATTGTGATCGTTTGAGAGCGTTTTAAGAGGTTTTCTATTTTCCAGAAAATATGGAACATAAATTTACAAATGCTGAAAAGTTTGATATTCTATCGCATTTTTTATTTTATCTCAAAAATGTGGCAGTTAGAAGATGTTATTTTGGCTTAGAGAATAACGGAAATCATTTTGAACACCTGATTATGTAGTTCCATACT
Organism: Barypeithes pellucidus; assembly: GCA_963991005.1. Lineage (NCBI taxonomy): Eukaryota > Metazoa > Arthropoda > Insecta > Coleoptera > Curculionidae > Barypeithes > Barypeithes pellucidus. The sequence continues at coordinate 28,781,142 of OZ022556.1, read as the reverse complement.
TTTTTCGTTGTTCGTTTTATTACTGTTTTGGAATGATTTTTGTTCACTTATTGGTTTATTATTAAATTATTTGTTATTTATTGAACTAGTTCAACATAAGTAAAAAAATTAGAGCTTGCTTATGAGATATTATTTATAAAATTAGGAGAAATACAGGACCGTATCCCAAAATTTTCTGATGTTGTTCACAAAATCCTCGAAACGTCATTAAACCGCAATGTGTCATACATCGTTGCACTCGGGAGAAAAAAAGCTCATAAATTCCAATATCAGGAACACAGGACCGTATTTAAAAAAAGAAAGTTGGTAATGGCCCTTCGAAGACGACTTGTCGGATTTGTTTTCAAAGCCAGACAATTAACGCTGTTAGATAGAGCGGAAAAAGTGGCAATGTAAAAGTGCAACTTATTTTAGAATTTGATTTCAAAAAACTCAGGAAAACAATAAAACAATTTTTCAGAATTTCGTTTTCCGGAACTATTGGAATTTTAAAACTTTCTAAACGGTATAGTATTAGGCACGTAAATGGGCAACTTTACCTCCATTTAACCGACTTCGTATCTCTTACGTACTGGCCCTCCGTATCTTGGACACGTTGTATAGTTAAGTTGATCATGAAACATGACATGAGATTTATTTGTAAGTATTTTCAATATACCTTGTCTAAGCAAATTGTAGAGAAATCAACTGTTAACAAATTACTATTAGTGTTACGCCCCCTAGCGGCCATTTGCAAATAATATCCAGCAATTTCTCTTGGCAACTTTCCTATAAATAATTTTTCTCCGGAAGCTGTACGGTGAACGGTCCCCGAGATACAGCCGCGTACCTCGCTTAGGCCACCCTGTACATAAAATGATTTATGGTCCATTATAGGTTAATTTTGTCGCCATTTATGTGCCGTCGTCTTTTTCTCCCAAAATATGGTGACTGGTTCATCAAGTCTATTTGATACAAATTCCAAAATCATGGAAGATACAGAATAGTTAGAAATCCCTTTCGTGGCGCCGTGTTTAACCCCATCCCGAAGGCAAACAACACACTTCATTAGTCCGGGGATGATATCCAGGTTATACTGTTTATGGGCAAATAGACCCGGCTGGTGTCACGTCCGTTGCTAGGGCCGTGATTGCCTCATGGCGGACGAAGAGACGCCAACGACGACACAGCGTCGCGGCGTTTGGCACGAATTTGTACCGGGTGGTTGAGTTTCACGAATGTGGGGTGTAAATTGGGAGGAATAATTTGTAAATTAAGTTGTAGTTGTAGAATTATTTGCAGTATAATTGATCAATCAACAAGGGGAAATAACATCAGTTGTTGTAGGAATCAAAGAATTTCTATTATCATTCGGCCAATTAAGATTTCCAAGAAGCATTATATTATGGAAAATATATACGGGGTGTTATGCGAATGACGTGTTATATATAAACCGGCAATTCCTGAGATAAAGACAAATTGAAGAAATATAGCCATAAATGGCGCTTTCAATTCATTCAGCGATAAAAGTGACCTGGCGTCAAACCAGAAAAACACTTGTGTGGCACTGCGATATATGTAAACAATCAAGAAATTCTGGCCAGTGTGGTCATATGTACACCTTAAACTCTTTAGACAAAATAAAATAATTTAAACACTTTTCCATTCTGTAATAACTTTTTGTACAATTAATTGAAGAACATTTACGACGGACTATGTTTTAAACAACCCGAAAAAAGATATGGAATAGTATTAAATTAGTTTGAAATAGGCACGTAGGTCAAATGCCAATAACCTATTGACGCCTTACATCGGCTGAGCGAAGTAGACTCATATAGCGCCGCACGCTTGCGTCTGTTAGTTGAAGACCAACCAGCGGCCGGATACGTTGTGTCTCGTCGATCACCAACACACTCTCAGCAATCCACTCTGTTTTTTCGGTTTACGCGTGTATCTTGCCCGTCCATAAATAATCTTTGAATATTGTTTTTATTGACGCGTTTCTTCTGGACGTCAAATTTCGTCGCGTGTAATAAAATCTAATAATCTGTAGTATAATCTGTATTATTGTATTTTCAAAAGCTAACCATCCGTTTCACTATTACTGTATGTACATAAAGTGTTTCCAGGAGTGTTCCCATGAAAAAGATAAAAAACTGATTGTGTTTGTGCCTGGATTTCCTCGCTCTTTAGGTATAAAGATAAATACAAGTAGGTAGAAAATAATTTATAATTTTATATGGAATTTCAGTTTGGCATTAACTTTGGCAACATTGCCATTGGGTCTGGGTGAAATGTTATACAGTAGCGCGGACTGACCTGTGAGTAAGAGTGATTGTTACCCCACTTTTAAAACGGTCGATTTAAAAATATAAAATATGTAGCGCTTCTCTAGGACACCCAAGGAGACACCCATTTAAATAAAATACGTCATTTCCAGAACACCCTTTAAAATTTATCAAGTTAAAAATGAATTTCGGCAATTTTTCGAATTGAAAAAAATAACAATTTCAGTCAAGGAAATAGAAAACATAGTTGAGTAAACTATTGATTGCGAACGTCCTCAGTAGCGGCCACGTAAATTTTCAGATTTCATATAAAGTGTGTATTTCGTACAATAATTCAAAGCGCCATTTAAGATTATTTTTCTTCACTTTATTTCCATCTCAGGATTTGCCGGTTTAAATAAAATAAGTCATTTCCATAACACCCTGTATGTGACAACCCCCCAATTCCTTTCATAGCTACAGATAAAATTGTCGACCTGTACGGTGTACGTACAGCGATGCCTCAATAAAATTGTAACCATAAAATATCGTCCGCCACTGATATTTGCTAAACCATTGTTTTATTATCAATTATTATTCAATTTTAAACAAAAAAGTCTCTTTCATCTTTCTCTTAAAACTTAACGTTTGGAAGAAAATGACGTGATAAATAATTAGTTATGGATCCCTTATTGTTATAATATTTTACAGAAATCTTTATTAAGCAAGGATCGTATAAATAAAATTAAGTTAGCAATGTTATCCTTACTAAGGAAACGTTTGTATTCTCTTTTTATGGACGCTTCTTGATCTCTAATGTTAGACACTTTATTTAAGATTAAAACGTTTAACACACTGTATATCGAAACAACGCATTTTAGGATACATACAAACTATTCGATTTAAAAATACTCCAGGAATCACCAATTAAAATAAATACGTATCATTAAGTAACACCCTGTATAAAGAAATAAATACATATCTGTATACAATTGACGTTTTTTGAGGAAAAAAGTTCATTAACAAAATTAATAAAGTAGACACTCGATAATGTGAACATCGCCTAACGGAAACCTCGCATAGAATGAACGAGATGTTAATTATACAAGACCACCGTATACCGTGAACAAACTAAACCTTCGCTAATGGAAACACAGTCGTTGTTCCGCGGTGCTGTAAATCCCCGATATATGCAGTACTTCCAGAACGCGATCGCTGTGTTAGCTATAGAAATGCATAAGTTTTGTGCCAGTTGTTCGATGTTAATGCGTATTTGGGTTACGTAATTCCGATAAATATCGGTGAAATGTCGCTTAAAAACCAAAGTGTCTTACTCTTTATGAATAATCGCTAGCGATCCAAGGATTAAATGAAGGGCAAAGTGTTACGTATTTAGCAAAAAAAATATAGTGTTGCAAAATCCACAATTTGTAAAATAAAACAAAAAAAGGAACTGATTTCTAAAGCTGTGAAGGATACATATGTGGGCCCAGGTAAAAGACAAACATTAAAGAGTTTGAGGTTTCCCAGAATGGAAAAAAAAATTATATAAGTGGCTCCTGCAGCAAAGAAGTAAACACCTTATTTTAAGTGGGATATGATCAAGCAAAAAGCAAAGCAAATCCATTTACAAATTAAAGAAAATGATAAGCAATTTACAGCCAGTGAGGGATGGCTACAACGCTTTAAAAAGAGATTTGGAATCTGCTTCTTGAAAATTTCTGGAGAGAAATTGTCCTCATAGCCAGAACTTCCACTATATAGAGTTATAGAGTATTTAAATGTAGTAAACCAGTGGACTGAGGAAAGTGACATTGATATTAATGATCTTGTAGTTATAAAAAAGCCAAAAGACAAAGACATTATGCAGAAAATTAATAATCCCCGAAAAGAAACAAAAATTTCTGACTTTTTTAATAAAAAATAATTCTTTATCCCTTTTTTAAATTTGTTACTGTTTGTTTTAATGAGTATTAATAATTTATATGTTTATTATGTTGGTATAACAAGTTCTAACATATTAAATATAACCTCCGTTAACGTGAATAAATCGATAATGTGAACGGACGTTGTTTTTCTTCGGTTCACACTATCGAGTGGCTACTGTAGTTCCTTAGCTAGGAAATAAATTAGTAACGTCAAAGGCAATTAACTAAAAATAAAAAATTCACTATAGCCCAAATTAGTAGATATTTTAACAAAATAATGCAATCTTTGAAAATAAAAATCATTTTGACCCTATTATTATTATTATTTAAATCTTAATAACCTTTATAAATTAAAAATAAGTACATCGCTCAATAAAAATTCAGGGGAAAATTTCAAATATTAAACTTATTCAAATTAATTCATCGCATCAACATGAAACTCGTAAAAATTAAGACTTTATATTAACAATTAAAAAAAAAGCAATTTTGGAAAAAAAACAATTTTACATAATGGAATATTAATATACAATAATTTGCCAAAATAATTAAGGAAATTAAATGCATAGATAATTTTAAATAAAGTCTCAAAAAGTTTTTTTCTGAAATTAAAAAAAAAATAATTAATTATCGGTTATTTTTTTCTTTTTGTAGGTAGTAAATATTACTAGTTCTTTGTTATTTAATTTCTTTAATGCCTAGGTTTACCGGGTGATGCCTTGTTGAGTTCAACATAGAAATCCACATGTAATTTTTGGCTTTCTGTATATTGGCTCTCTGGAATATTTTATATAATTGCTGCATTATAACTTCTTGAAGGAGCCGATATGGTAAACCCATCTGCCGAGTTTGATTACAATTTGGTGAGCTAATCCTAAGCTATTCAATTAAACGTGATGGCAAGACCACGAAACTCTCATAGTTCAGGTAATACACTGAGAATAATTAAACCATTAGAAAGTTTGTAAATCCCTAAATCGCATAGGCAGCAAAATTTTCGCTTATCACTATTAGAGTAATAATAATCATTATAAAAATATTTTCTATCGGTAACAATCTCGCTTATTTAAACATTTCTTATATTCGGAATTGGCCATGTTTAGACGTTTAGCAAATCAGTTCCTTGCGCTTATAATACAGGCATATTTAAAATTGAGCATAATACTCGCAGCGCTCTGTCGATAAGGTGTTATTAGAAATCTTATATTGCGGAATTAGCCGAATGACATTCTTTCTCCGAGCTAGTCCGAATCACGCCTACCATTTTAATCTCGAAGACTCCGCGCCATGGTCGCAAGTGTTTTTATTGATGTGTAATGAAAAAAGTGAGAATTAAGGACATTCAAGGCTCAGGCTGTGTATCATTCATAGTAAGTATGCATTCTATACACAATAATCTATAATAAAGTAGTATAATAAATACTGTATTATTTTAAATCATTTTAGTAGATCTCTGGGTTTCATTTCACCATCCATGCACACGACATATATTATTTTAAGTTTGACCCAAAAAGAACACATGACACCTACATTATTTTTTTGATAACACTAACAACTACGAAGATACCCTATAAAAGTGTAGAAAATGAGACCCTGTACATTGATCACATCAATAATCTAAGTAAGTTGCTTTCTCTGGGATTAGGTTTGTTCGGGTTTGTTCGGGTTTGTTCGATATTTATAATAAGTGAGAGAATTATGTATATTTTATACGTATCATTAAAAATATATACTGTTATAAGAGGCATTATGTTATTTTTTTAATTTAAGAAAAATATGGTTATATAAATGTTCTAAGCTTTAATAAAAAATGTTCGTAATATATAAATATATACAATATATAGTTTTTTTGTTATAATATAGAATATTAATATTAGTGTAAAAAGTACCCGATGCTTATATATGCAATATATTCTTGTTTAAGTGGACCACTTAGTATATCAGATATAGTGTAATATACACTATTAGAAGATTCTTGTTATAGGTATTAGAATCTTTCACATATTGTGTATAAGCTATCTTTTATGTGGAAAGAAACAGTATGATATTCAGTATTATTCTATATTATCACTGGTATTAGAAATTCTCATAAACGGTATACCGAGTGTATATTGGTCACTAGTATCAGTATTATAATACTTACAATCCAGCCACTAACTGTTATTAAAATATGTTTATATTGGGTATAAAATGAATAATCGCTGCTGTAATATAATTAGTACCTCCAACTATTATAGATTATAACTACTATTAGAAGTAAGTTATTGCCACAGTTTAGAAAAGCGAGATTATTATAGTAGCCAACTGTCGCGCTGTCCAAATACGTATGTGGAAATCCAATAACTGATATAATATTTTTTATACCAGGTATTGGAATTTTTTCTCAGTGTACAGCAAACACCAGAAAATAATTTCTATGACTCTAATTTTCTTCTCGTCAATTTACAAATTTATTTCCTGGTATTTGCTGTATTACCTGAACTATGAGAGTTTCGTCGTTTTGCCATCACGTTTAATTGAATAACTTATGGTTGGTTCACCAAAATGTTTTAAACTCGGCATATGGGTTTACCATGTCGGCATATTCAAGAAGTTATAATGCAGTTTCTCTATAAAATGTACAGGGAAGTCAATATTCAGCTACCTCAAAAATGACAAGGAATTTCTGATGTTCGACTCAACGATGTTGATGAACTGACGACCGTGAATATATTTTTATTAATAATGAACTTGATACTTGGTTGGGAATAATCAAATTAAAATTTTTTTTAAAACTTTTTTGATATTAAAAAAAAATTAAATTTGCTAGAATTCATTGATATAAACATTAGAGACTTTTGAGCAACAGATCGGGAGTTTGTTTCAATAAGGCGGATCATTTTTGTTACATATGCGGTGAAGTGACTTTGGTGAAACCAAAACATAAGCCCGTTAATAAATAGGCTTATAGTTCGGCAGCCCGTTACCATGATTTCAGACTGATCACGACCTAAATTTTTTTGAGTTTTTTGGGGATTTAATAAAGACTAGACAAGTAAATTAACACGAACGGACATTGGCAACGTTGCGAAATCATTGAGAATCATCTTTACATATGTAAAAAAAGTGGTCGTAATAGTTATCGCGCCTCGTCCGTTCTTTTTATTTTTAGACTCAGAGTGATGTGTTTGATGAGATGAAAACAGTAACTGACATTTTCCGTGCGGTGAATAGTTTTGGTTTGAAAAAAATCGAAATTTGTTTACAGCGGAGAATTAAACTTAACACGCCTCGTCCATTTTACTTATCAAATGTTATTTTTCGTTATTTGTGACCGGAAAAAAATGAGAACGGACATTTTCATCGACGCTCAACCGAAGTGTTGGCTGTTAGGTATGTCATTTTTTTAACGCTGTTCGAGTTATCGCCCCTCGTCTGTTTCAAGCAGAAATCGTGTATTGTGGCTCGGAAAATGGGGGAAAAATATGAAGTGATATTTTTACAAACGTATTTTTTAGCAAAATCGTTTTCAGTCAACACATCCGTGTATCAATAATAATGCAATATGGGGACATAGCTGATGCTGAGTTGTTATAGACAACCAAGCCACACAGCAAGCCGTCCCAGGCGCGCGCCGTGTACCGCGATCATGAATTATACAGATACGCTGCCTTCCCTGTAGCTGCGCAACACGGAAAATGTCCGTTCGACTCGATTTACTATTTTTTCGAGTGTTATCAAAAATTAAAAAAAAAAATTGATCCGGGCGCTGTAACTTTTTTATATTCCTTTTTTTACAACTATTATTTAAACTATGGAATTTTTGCAACACTCAAAACGTCGATGAATTCACGTTTTTTTTTATATTTTTAATATGATTTCATCAAGAACGGACAAGGCGTATTAACAAAAAGACGATTTGCTTTCTCACGGACTGAAATCACTCTGACCAGTAAGCGCAGCGTTGCAGAACATTTTCACTCGAGTAAAACTTTCTTATTTTTTTTAATAATCTAGCAATTAGTCATTGACTAGATGAAGGCGGGATAACAGGACATTTTGGTAAGGGACTGCCGGACTATTACCTCTTGTATTTTGGCTGAATAGTTGGAGACCAGAATAAAAATTGAGCTCCCATATATGCTGCTTCAAATGTGCGTCCAACATTCACGGCTTCCTAAGCGGAAAAAAGCGTAAGATGTCCTTCACTGTTTCTGATCGGGCGAGAACCGAAAGCCAACATTACTGACTGTTACTTTTGATTGACACCTCCCATTAAGAGAGGCTATTCGGAGAAAAAAGTTATGCGAGACCTGGTTGCCCAACTTCTTTTGTCTTACCAAAGCCTGACGTTGAAAATTGATTTCATCTGGATTATTTTCCGGAAAATTGTGTTGTGTGAGTGAGTGTTGTTGTTGTTGAGTCAACAATATACTGTTATCTGTATTTTATATGTTCATTGTACATGCCTATAAATTTAAATTTTGTAACAAATAACTCATCTATATCTACTTTAAGATATTACATGCCATTTCACTATTCGTTCAGATGTCTTAGCGACGTAGCCACTATAGTCTAAATTGTGAAAGAACTCGCAAGATCGTGGTCCAGTCATGTGACATTAATATCATGTCTGGTTATTTAAGTTTATAGGTTGGCATGAGTTTGATATAAATTCCGGGCCGGACTTAGACACTACAGCATGTTTAATTTGTAACGTTTATTTGAAACAATATACTTTAAGGCATTGATAATATAAAGGTCCCCACTGAACTATAATGGAAAAGGAAAAAACTGATAAAATGGGTGTTTCTTATACAGTAAAATTAAATATCTGGCTGAAATAAAGTATTTAACATTATATGAACCTACAAACGAGGGACAAACTTTCCTCCCAACTGTTCTTTTTATTTAAATCTCTGTTTTTAAAAACCTATGACACTCCATGGCAGCACGTTCGGATTTTTGCTTATTCATTTACTAGAATTTTTATGATCAGTTCCTACTCCAGTATTCCTCTTCCCTGTTACTAGCATTTCACTTTTTTCCCTCTTTGTTACATTTGTGGTACTTTTACCTGAATCTGTTAGCCTGTGACATTGGTTTTCTTTATCTGGCTCTTTAACCTAAGAATTGTTTAAAAAAATTTTTCTTTCATCTTTGAACCTCGTATCGAGATGAACCACCTTTACAAAATGAACAAATTTTATATAAAATTCAAAATTAAAAAATTTTAATCATGCATTCGATGTTTTAAGAAACCTTTAGTTTTTTTACTTATTTACTTTTATTCTTTATTTTTGCATAATCATAAAAGTTTTTCTTTTCCTGCTTTGTTAGGTAAGAAAGAGTTTTCATACTTTTTACTCCCCTTTAATTATATTACTCCATTGAGTCAATTCCATTTATTTCAATCATTTTTGCTTAAACTTAACTTATTTAAACTTCTTTCTTATTTACAGTTTAACAATGTCATAGGTTCCCTTTGATGTTGTATTTTTCACTGAGGATGAAGGCTTAAGCCTTCGAAACATGTATGTTTTTATTAACTGTTATTAAACTAGTGGAGCAGATTGTGAGTTTCTTTACCTCCGTATATGATAACGTTTTTAATACAATGGAAATTAATTTAAGTTAACCTTTACTTTTCAACGCATGATGTTTGTTATGGATTTCCACCGAGTATCGACTGATTCAATTAAACTATTCAATTAGTGCGGTACGTATACTGACAAGAATTCAATTAATTAATGTTTTGGGCACCTTCTTTAAGGTAATATAAATCATTATTAATTAAATTATTAACACTTCTATAAATAAAATTTCGAAAAGACACTGCGTCAAATTTTAAATCTCTATTTCTCGGGTTCGTATTATTCTGCACTGAGGAGTTTATAACTAATTAGCGTTAAAGGTAGATCCTAATTTTAAAAGCGTCAGCTACAAAGCTTAATAACTAATTAAGTTATTCGAGTCCGTAAAATTGTAACATTTAAGAGAATACCAAAAAGCTTACGGCCACGCCTCACTTCTATCTTATACACTTTGATCCGTGCGCAATCTTAAATTTAAAATGGCCCAAGTAATTATCGCCTAAATCCCCTGCTGATACCGGATAAAGCTAACATTAAAGATGATGCCATCGTAAAGGATAAGGGTTCGAAAACAGAACATCTAAACTTGATTGTAAGGATTTCGAGTGTGTTAATTAAATGAAGTTTTCGACTAAGCCATTTTACAGTTCAGGCCTATTTTAAACTACTCAAAAATTAAAATTTTGTGCATCATTTTGAGGATAAATATTTTATGATAGAAATCAGTGAGGTGAATCACCCGCTCTTCCAGGGTTGGAAAGAAAATTTTGTCGACTTTCATATCGCCCTAATTTATTATTAAAAAAGGCTATGTTTCTGTGTTATACAGGGTGTGTACTGGATTATTTTCCGAAAAAGTGTGTTGTGTGAGTGGTTCTACCAGGATATTTCAAAGATGGAAAAAATACATCAGGGAAAATGGAACTGTGGGATGTTAGCCGACTACTGCTAGACGAGATAGGCCCCAGAGGCTGCGTTCAAAAGACAGGCTAAGAAGCGCTAGAAAGCATTGCAAATTTCAAAAATCTTTTATGTGCTACAAAATTTGGAAATATGATTTATATTACTACTTCTACTTATTTACTCTTACTCTTTCTATTTCTACTTATTCTAGCTTACTAGGCTCTGCCAAAACGTTTTTAGAATTGTAGATTTATTCAGTAAAGTCAGGAAGATATTAATTTTTTTCTATTTGGGTTTCATAATGGCTACATTACTATATTACTTCAACTAAAAAATATTTTATTTTTCGGAATGTGTACTGCAACTATTATAAATATTTATGGTTACTGTATGGCATTAATTGTTATTCCTGGCAGATTCTGTGTCGACACAATATTTTGTTCAATATTATTTTCATTTACTAGGAGTTTTGCTGTTCCTCTCGTTAATGAAGATGGTATTGTCTGTTGAAATTCAGGGTTGCTGTATGATGCATTAGGAGAAATATAAGGTAAAGACAACATGTTTGCAACCACAGTCTTGTATTTCATTGAATCTTCAATATAGCCTTCAGCAACAGCCGAAGACTTCCAACCGCCATGTTTTTTTTTATTGTATTCAAGTGACCTCCGCTGTTTGCCAACTGCGTGACACTGGAACGTCTGAAGCAATGACCTGTGAATAGTTTTGGATTAGGCAGCTTCAAGTAAGTAGCTATAACATATGCGGCTTTTCCCAATGTGTTAATGCCGATACAGCTATTAATACAATATCCATTTCTATAAGTTAAAAAAAAAACCTTCGGTGAGTCACATGTTTGGTTCTTAGACAAAAATAGTACTTTACCAAGACTATCCAATTATTATTATTTATAATACATTTTCTTGGTTTATTGATTTTTGTCTTTGGGATAGAAATAATAATTCAATCATTTTTAAATTCCATGTCGTGTACTGATATATTTGTCATTTCCTCCCTGCCACAGGCTCCATTATATCTCATTATAAGGATAACTTAAAATATTTTCTTCGAGATTACAACATATTTTGTCTCTTTATACAAAATGATATGCTTACCTTAATTGCTAAATAGGTTTTATCATCAGCGTCTCTTATAAAACGATTGATATCCTCAATGTCTAAGATTTTTGATTTCATTGGCACATACCCTCGGAGAGTCGTTTTAAATATGCCAATAATTTAGGAAACTTTGATATATCAATATTTCTATAAATGTTTAGGCAGGATCGCAACATCGAATAAATTGACCATAAACTAGAGGCTTTTTTTAACTTACTCTCTTTGTCAAAATATGCAATAAGAACATTTTCTGAAATATTTTGAACTTTATTCTGCTCGCACCATAACTCAAAGTTTGCATATTCTTTTTGATAAACTTTTTTTATACGTGATTTTTGGGGTAAAAGTTTTTCTAGATTATTTTCTGCAATTTCTCGTATTTCTGGCGGAGTACAACTTTCTTCCCGGCTCATTTTTATTAACTTTAATAATATATCTATTTTCAATTATGACGGATGGGAAGAAGCTTCATTGTGTTCAATTGTTTCTATCATGGCATATTTATATTTGTAACGTTTTATTAAATTGTAAAAGTACGGTTCATAAGACAATTAGAGCACTTGTACTTTAGAAAACTCCCAGCTTCGCGGGTCGTTTTCTAAATTATATGCGTGCTTTAAGATAATGTCTTATGGAACTTGTATCTTAATATACTATTAAATCTAACCATAAAACTTTTCAGCAGTCGTGCCTTAAAGTGTTCTGCAATGGCCGTTGATACGGAAATGAATTAAAAACTCACAGTTAAATCATTTACCATTACCACCATATTGTCCAGACTTCAACCTGATTGAAAATCAAGTATGCCTTGGAAATTTACTAAAAAGATTCGATACTTTTAACCACGAACAATGCCATGTCCACTTAAAATTCCTAAAACAAAGAAATTTAATTTGAAGAAATAATGCGTCGTCTATGTAAATTAAAATTTAACCCTGAAATTGCGGTAAAATATACTTAGACGTTTAGAACTGTCACGGACAAAAGAAAAAAGCTCGTTAAATTAACCCTTTTTAGAAAGTCAAACTGATAGGGGAAGGACAAAGAAAAGTTTATTCAATGCTTATATAGTCGCCCCTAAAATTTATCTAAATATCAAAAATTTAAGACACAAAATTTCTTCTTAAAAATTTGAGGATTTGTTATAGCCTTACGGATTTACTTTTCACTAATACGTAAGTATCCCAGTCGGACAGCCATGCTGCTCTTAAGGCTCTACTTCAACACTGGAGTGCCTTACCAACCTAAAAGCACTGGCGGCCAGGGGAAACAAAGTAGAACTGTTGTGGGTCCCTGGTCACTCTGGGATATTAGGTAATGAAAAAGCGGATGAACTAGCGAGAGCCGGATCCGCCCAAAGTCTCAGGGGCTCCGAACCGGCCTTCAGAATATCAAAACAGACAACAAAAACAACATTAGATAGATGGTCGAAAAAACAACACCTATCTCGATGGCAAGGGTTACCTGGTCAAACACACGCACGGGCCGTAATTGGAAAACCATCGAAAATACTATCGAATGGGATGCTAACCCTGATGCGGCCCCAGTTGAAACAAGTGATGGGTTTGCTAACAGGCCACTCCCACTTGCGAAAACACCTTCAAGGGATAGGTATAAACAACGGATCCATTCAATGCAGACTCTGCGGCAAAGAGGATGAAACCGCCTCACATATAATATACCGCTGCGAATCACTGTCTCGTAGAAGACAAAATATCTTCGGGAACATACAACGTGGTGACAACCTCCCACATGATAAGCTTGGTAGAAGGTTACTGGACCTCATAGAAGGAACAAACATCTTCTAACAAGATCGGGGTACACAATAAGTCGAAACCCCCGACTTTAACCAACCAACAAACCAAGTATTCCAGGAGTGGAACCACGAACAATCGCTTTCATGTCGACCAATAAGGAGAAGTCGATTGCCTTTTCGTACTAGATTGCTACTAAAAAATGTACTAAAAAGTACTATATTTTATAAACTGGGACTAATTTTTTGCATATAGCAATTGGTAATATCTAAAACACAAAAAGTCCCGTCCCGTACTCAACTGAAAAAACTTAAAACAAAAGTTCGGTTCGGTCCCATAGAAAAAAGGGTAACACAGGGGTTGCCCATGCCTACCTCAAGTCAATATTTATTATTTACCCGTTGCCTCACAATATGTCGAGCATTTTGAAAAGGTACTAGATTTTAGTTTGAAGGTACTAAAGTACTAAATCTAGTACTGCTTAGCTCCGAAAAATATAATTCTGATATTTGAGGTTAGGTTTGAGGTTATTCATCGACAAGCTGTAGCGGGGTCTACTTGTCAGTCGATATGTTTCGTTTCGATTAAATCGATATATTTCGGAAAGACGTTGCAATTTTATCGAGTAACCTTGAGTTAAGGCGACACTGGAAGAGACGTAAGGGGAAACTGTCGATTGTCTGTGGTTCCCCTGCTGGACTTGTAGCATAATGTTAATCACGCCCAGAAGCTAATATTCTGTTTCATGATCTACTGTGGTTTAAAGTAATAAAGTTTAATAAATCGCCTAGGAAACCAATATCATCCATGGTGTGTTATATATAAGGATAATTTAAATTAGTATATATTTAGATTAAAATATACAGGGTGTTCCATTTTTAAAAAAATGAGGTTAGGTCCGATAACTTTTTACCTGACCCCGTATACTTATTCTCAAAACTGCAAATTATTCAACAATCAATATAAGTAAACTTCTGTATAAAATATTTTTCTGTATCTCTTTTAACTAAGAAAATATAGGGTAATTTTGAAATTGTCAATTTTTTGATTTTCCCCCCAAATGTCTTAAGCGAGCGAAAATTTTCAAATTTTGATTTTACGATTTTAAGTTTGACCCCAAATAGAGCACATGACACATTATTTTTTTGATAGGACTAACAATTACGGAGATAACCTATAAAAGTGTCGAAAGTGGGACACCCTGTACACATAATTTATAAAGCACTATAGTTAGTATTTTTAATCAATTTAGTGCAGTCAAGTAAATCGTAAAATATATTTTAAATTTTATAACAAATGTAAGTGCAAGGCACAAACACTATAGTAAAATTATTATAATATAGATTTTATTGTACGATTTCCTATAAAATATACTATTGGGTACATATTTCATTAATGTACCAAAAGGTAGATACACATAATTTTAAGAAAGTATAGTTAGTATTTATTTCCTTTGAATTTCGAATTATAACAAAGACGGATAGATATGACCAATTCATAATGCGATGAACTTCCAAATCGACTTCAGCGGGCGTTTCGATTTGTAGCGCACGGATTTCCAACGCGGTATGTCTGAGATAGATCGAAATCCGTGTAAACCAGGTCCTTGTCTCCCAATATAAGTTGTTAGATTTTTACAATGATCCGTTTTTCTTTAACCTTCGATATTCAAAGGTATTTCTAATAAATTTAGTACAATCAAGTAAATATTAAAATATATTTTAAATTTTACAACGAATAGTGAAAATAATTTATTTATCTCCGGTATATACAGGGTGTTATGGAAATGACGTACTATATTTAAACCGGCAATTCCTGAGATAAAGACAAATTGAAGAAAAATAGCCATAAATGGCGCTTTCAATTCATTCAGCGGTAAAAGTGACCTGACGTCAAACAAGAAAAACACCTGTGTGGTACTGCGATACATGTAAGCAATCTAGGAATTCTGGCCGGTGTTGTCATATATACACCTTAAACTCTTTAGACAAAATAAAATAATTTAAACACTTTCCATTCTGTAATACCTTTTTGTACAATTAATTGAATACCATTTACGACGGACTATGATTTAAACAACCCGAAAAAACATATGGAATAGTAATAGTCACGTACGTCACTAGGTCAAATGCCAATAACCTATTGACGCCTTACATCGGCTGAGCGAAGTAGTTTCATATAGCGCCGCACGCTTGCGTCTGTTAGTTGAAGACCAACTAGCGGTCGGATACATTGTGTCTCGTCGATCACCAACACACTCTCAGCAATCCGCTGTGTTTTTCGGTTTAGGAGTGTATTTTACCCGTTCATAAGTAATCTTTGAATATTGTTTTTATTGACGCGTTTCTTCTGGACGTCAAATTTCGTCGCGTGTAATAAAATCTAATAATCTGTAGTACAATCTGTATTATTGTATTTTCAAAAGGTAAATATCGGTTCTGTTTCACTATTACTGTGTACATAAAGTGTTTCCAGGAGTGTTCCCATGAAAAAGAAAAAAAACTGATTGTGTTTGTGACTGGATTTCCTCGCTCTTTAGGTATAAAGATAAATTCAAGTAGGTAGAAAATAATTTATTTTTATAATTTTATATGGAATTTCAGTTTTACATTAAGTTTGGCAACATTGCCATTGGCTCTGGGTGAAATGTATAGTAGCGCGGACTAACCTGTGAGTAAGAGTGTTTGTTACCCCACTTTTAAAACGGTCCATGTAAAAAAAATAAAATATGTAGCGCTTCTCTATGACACCCAAGGAGTCACCCATTTATATATAATACGTCATTTCCATAACACCCTGTAGTTAATTAAAAATGTATTTATGATTTTATTATTGTACTTTAAGTAATTCTTATTGTAAAAATGACCATGTGTAAATGAAGTGTTGTAAAAATGCTTTTTTACAAGAATAAAATGCCACGGATCCCTGGAATATACCATCGTTCGAAGAAGTCACGCTAGGCAAGGCCACTTGGATATGTGACTGCATGGGAATCCAACGTGTAAATTTTACAAAAGATTTGAGTAAATTTTACAAAAAAATTTAGCAAAATGTTTTTCTTTCCGTGTATATAATCTCGATTGGAATAATACTGTTCCAGGTTCATTCTTCTCCCCGTTTAACTGTAGATATTTTTACTAATTTCCTTAACATATTAAATAACTTCTAATTGAAAAGAAGCTTTAAAACTTCCAACAATCAACCTGCACAACTGATAATAAACTTACTTCGTTTGAACTGATAAAACCATAAAACAAAGGAATTTAATAAAAATAACACTGCCGTTTCTTAAATTAAAGTTGTGTAAGCTATTGTCAGACGGTAAAAAAATAAGAACATTAAACTGAAACCGGCAGGAGAGCATTTAGATTCCAATAAATAAAGTTTCTTAAGATTTTCCGTCGGCGCGGTATCTTTTTCTCTAAAAAGCAGCACAGTATTCCTGGCACGGAGCTTTGCCTTAATTAATTGGCATCGTTAAAGGATTCTGATAATCTCGAATATTTAAAATTTAATAGGTTTATACATAGACATATAATAAAGAACGGATACAGAATTGTTTACATTTTGTTCCGATCAAAGATCGTTTTTATTTTCAAGAATATAACATTGAATACATTTTAAATCGGAACAAGGAAGCTTTAAATATCTTTAGTCATCATGAACGGGAAATAATTTATTTCGTTTGAAATTATAATAACATAAAACCAAACATACGAGATTGTAAGAAAATATTATAAGAACTAAATGGTGATTCTATAAACATATACGGGGTGGGTGTTGCATTTAAAATAACAAAGTTGCTTCAATTTTTTGGTAGAAGTGGCAAAGCTGAAAATATTTTCTCAATGCAGGAGGCGCAGTTATACAGGGTGTTATGGAAATATGACTTATTATATTTAAACCGGCAAATCCTGAGATGAAAATAAATTAAAGAAAAATAACCATCATTTATGAACAAATAGGATTCCAGGAAACCGACGGCGAAAAACGGTTTGCAAAACAAATAGTAATGTCACACACAAATTTCAAATTCGTCACAAGCACATGAAAGTAAATAGATCAAACGTCATGACCTTTTGAATGGTTATCTTTTAAACTCTTTAAAAAAATGCAATTTTATTTAAGACACATGCTCTCTTACCTTTACTTATTTAAAAACAATTATTAGTTTCATAATTTCTATAAAAAAGAGAAAAACCTCTCACATAACCTCACAAATAGCAGCTATTCACATGGCCACATTACACGGGAACGTTGTTTTAATTAATTTTGGTCTTTTTTTCTCGCTTTTGTTTAACTTAATTAAAATAAATACGATTTCTTCAATTTAAAAATGACACACACGACGAACGAACTGAAGGAAACATTCAAAAATTGTACCGACTGGATCGGCAAAATTGTACACCGGTTATACTTAATATATTTGTATTGATGGTAGCCACATTAAGAAAAAATATATTTTGATGTGCAAGTTTCGTTTACAACTTAGGTAGATCAAAAATATGACTAATTTTCTTAGTATTTTAACATTCTATAAGGAACATTATAAAACTTTAAGCCAATATAAGACAGGGCTGTTATAAATAATAGGAAAATGGTTATAGTGACTGATTAAAATAACTCAGTTCCAAATATTGGCGTTATATGATTCAGAAGAGTAAAATTAGCAATGTGACAGGCGTTAAAAAATCGATGCTATATAATTATAACATATACAGGGTGTTCCCTAAGTAATGGGACAGACTCCTTACGTAAAAATATTAGGATTTAATTATAAATACCTATATCCGAAAGTTGATATTAACTGAGATACAGGGTGTTAAAGTTTTGTTTTTCTCTAATAACTTTGACAGAAACCAACAGTTTTTTACAAAATTTGGCAATTATATAGTTTTTTTAGGATGAGGAACTGATTTTTTGGTGAAATTTTAATGTACCATGTAGGGGGCACTGCCTGCGGCATTTTTTGCACATTTAGTAGGTCATAACTTTTTTGTGTCTCCGTGTATTTAAGTTTTTAATGAAAATAATAGATTTCTTATATTTATTACGTAAAAAAGGTACACTAATTTCAGGTAGCCCAAAGTTACCGTTTCGGAGATATATACAGTGTGTCCACTGATTGACTATCGAAGAGGGAAAACTTTTTTATTTGTGGGTTTATGAAAAAAAGTTATTTTTCATAAAAACTCCTGCTTGTTCTCCAACGACCAAAAAGTATATTATTTTTTCAAATTTATATACCGGGTGTTCAGAATTTAGAAAAATATGAAAAAAGCTAAGAACAAAGTACCCTTATGTGTAAAGATAGGATAAAAACTAATTAGTAAAAGTTGTTGTGGTTGAGAACCTACGTCTCATTACCAAGTTTTGACTTATTAGCTAAATGTACAGAGACAGGCAAAAAATTCCAACTCATAAAATATGATTTCCTTTAAATTAACGCATTTTACAAATTAGTTAATCTTTAGAACGTATTTCTTTGTAAAAACTTTATAGTATACGTTGCGATGACAATGGACGTACATTTTACCGACAAGACGGCGTTGAAAACACATCGCGGAGCGACGTATTTAACAAATGAACAAACAAATAAAAATGTTGTCAATGTCATATTGCTTAATTTATGACAGTGAAAAAAAATGCTAACGTTAGAACAAAAAGTATTTATTGTCCAATGTTATGGTTTAGGGGAAAATATCTCATACTCGTATGTCACAAGAATGTTTAACGAGAAATGGCCAAATATTACCGTTAACCGAATATCAGTTAAATCTATTGTTTCAAAATTTAGAAGAACAGGAAGCGTTTTAAATATTAAAAAGAAGAAGACTCCTATCAATGAAGAAGAAAATGTTGGGGCAACTCTTGCGCTGGATTCCGTTCGGCATTTTCCCAAAACATCGCTAAGGATTAGAGCATCCCATATTGGAAACATTAGTAAATCATATTTGCAAATAATTTTTAAAGCTAATAAAGTCAGGCCATATAAACCTAAATTTGTTCATACTCTAGAAGCAAATGATGATGCAAAAAGACTTGATTTTTGCTTATGGGTTGGTCAGAAATACTTACAAAATAGAAACTTTTTTCATAATATTATTTTTTCCGATGAAGCTACTTTCTCAACTAATGGAGTGGTTAGTTCCCAAAATGTACGTTACTGGTCAACTGAGAATCCTCATTTTCGAATTCATTGCAGAAGACAGTACTCCAAGAAAGTTAACGTTTGGTGTGCAGTTACGTACAACGGAATAATTGGACCGTACTTCTTTGAAGCAAATATGAATCAGCATAGTTATTTAGAAATGCTAAATTCAATTTTTTTTCATTATTTAAATAATATGCCACTTATTGACAGGCAAACTGCATATTTTCAACAAGATGGTCATCCTGCGCATTCCACTGTTATTGTGCGGGAATGGTTGAATCGACAATTTCCGGAGCGCTGGATTGGGAGATATGGACCAATCCCTTGGCCGCCAAGAAGTCCCGACCTTACAATAATGGATTTTTACTACTTTACCCAGAAAGTGTATGCATCTCATTTGGAACCTGATCTTGACAATTTAAAAATTAGAATTAGAGAAGCGATTCAGGCTATCCCTTTGCAAGAGATACGAAATGCATATAAAGCATTTATTAAGAAAGTCCAACGATGCGAGGAGGTTGGTGGAGAAACCTTTGAATAGTTTTTTTTTGCTGATAACCTGCCTTTTTTCACTTACATTTGTTATACTTGTTACAATTTTTTACTCTTCATTCGTTCTCTAATAAATTCGTTTAATTATGAATAGTGCACGGTTTTATTTTAAAACGTATTGATTTTTTAATAACATGGGTAGTTACTTAGCCGTTTTCGACAATTCCTCGTATAAAGATAAATATTATACAAAGAAATACGTTCTAAAGATTAACTAATTTGTAAAATGCGTTAATTTAAAGCAAATCATATTTTATGAGTTGGAATTTTTTGCCTGTCTCTGTACATTTAGCTAATAAGTCAAAACTTGGTAATGAGACGTAGGTTCTCAACCACAACAACTTTTACTAATTAGTTTTTATCCTATCTTTACACATAAGGGTACTTTGTTCTTAGCTTTTTTCATATTTTTCTAAATTCTGAACACCCGGTATATAAATTTGAAAAAATAATATACTTTTTGGTCGTTGGAGAACAAGCAGGAGTTTTTATGAAAAATAACTTTTTTTCATAAACCCACAAATAAAAAAGTTTTCCCTCTTCGATAGTCAATCAGTGGACACACTGTATATTGTTTAGTGCCTATTATTAATTTTCCAACAAATTTTTTTTTAAAGTAACCTAAGAGAAAACAAATGAAATTTAGAGATGCAGTTGCTATGAAACCTCTATGTTGTTATTTGTTTGTTGATTATTGTGTTTCGGCATTGTTACTTACTTAGGATAAACTCAAAAATGAAACATTTTTTACACAGCTATTTTACAATAATCAACAACATAGAGGTTTCATAGCAACTGCATCTCTAAATGTCATTTGTTTTCTCATAGGTTACTTTATAAAAAAAAAATTTTGTTTGCAAATTAATAATAGGTACTAAACAATATAAATGCATATATCTCCGAAACGGTAACTCCGGGCGACCCGAAATTAGTGTACCTTTTTTACGTAATAAATATGAGAAAAGTATTATTTTCATTAAAAACTTAAATACACGGAGGCACAAAAAGTGATGACCTAATAAATGTGCAAAAAATGATGCAGGCAGCGCCCGCTACATTGTACATTAAAATTTCATCGAAAAATCAGTTCCTCATCCTAAAAAAAACATAATTGCCAAATTTTGTAAAAAAAACCGTTGGTTTCTGTCAAAGTTATTAGAGAAAAACAAAAATGAAGTTTTAACTTTAACACCCTGTATCCTAATATTTTTACGTAAGAAGCATGTGATTTTTCCATGTCCCATGTCCCATTACTTAGCGGACACCCTGTATAATTCCTCTAATTAGATACTATAAGAAACCAATTAAAAAAATTAACAGGTGTTTTTGAGATTATTTATTTTTAAAATTCGTTTACTGAAAGTTGCCTGTAAAAAAAATTTGACCCTAGTACTTAATCACTTTAACAGTAAAGTTGTAAAAAAAATTGCAGACGATTCTAAAATGTCAAGGTTTAAATGTGTGAGATTTGTAACAGAATGATCATAAGATGTGGATTCAAGTAAAGTAAAATCCGAGTCAATTTGTATGTTCTTTATCGCTGAAAAGTAATTGATTAGTTAGTAAAAACACACTAATTAATAGTATAGATTTTAAACACGCAGCAGGTAGCGATCTATTTTTATGAAGACGATTATTTTGTAATTAGCTACGAAACTATATCAATTTTTATTATTTTCAGAAACATTAATTAACATAACATGCATTTTTAATTAATACATCGAAGCTTTAAATACTTTTAGCCCCCCCCCAACGTGAGCCGACAATATCGTATTTCTTTTGGAATTTTAAAAACGTAAAACAAAGGAATTTAATTTTAAAAAGACACGGTCGTCGTCCTTTTAAATTAAAATTTAACTGCCAATTGTGTAAAATATTGTCAGACGTTTAAAACTGTCACGGATAAAAGAAGAAAAAAAACTCGCTTAATTTACCCTTATTAGAACATCAAACTGAAACCGGTGGGGGATGAAGCAAAGTGGGCCACACTGCTTATAATCGCTTTTGGATTTCAATAATCGAGAATTCAGAAAATTTCTTAAGCTTCCGCGGGCTTTCCTGTCTCCCTGACTTGTTTTTCACTAAAAAGCACCCCCCTGGACTCCTGGCACGGAGGTTTAGCTTCAATTAATTAACTGTCAGTCGTACGACGAAATCATAGACAGTGCGGTTCTTAACCGGCAGGAGTTTCGTAACGGCTTTTACGAGGGTTCCATTAAAGTTATTATAACATATACCTATACGTCAATAAAATTATAAAAATAACGTTATAGTGGGTGTCCCGCTTTCGGGATAAAAAAATGTATTACAAAAGTGACCTCTAGAAGTATACTAATATTATTCTTAACTTGAAATTAGACCGCTAGATGGTGTATTTTTAATTCCACATCAAAAAATTATATCTCTTCAAATCAATAGTGAAGGTACAGGTCGACAACTTTAACTGTAGCTACAAAAGGAATGCGGGCAAAAAAATTTCTTGGGATAACAATGTTGTCACATATATTAAATTTTAATTTAATAACATGTTACCAAGTAAACCCTAAAATTAAATTTACCCATTTAAAGTAAATTGTCATAAGTATATAAGAAACTAATATTCTATTATAGTTTCAATGTTCTTAAAACTTTCTTTTCATACTATTTATTTTAATATTTAAATGCAAAATAAAATATTTTTTCATTAAAGTACTTCTAATGTAAAAATAGGGCAACATGGTACAATATCAACGGTAACCATGGGTAACTGGTGGCTAGAGCTAATTTGATAGGTTATAATATCCCAGACAGAGGATGACGTCACGCGCCTGGTGACAGGCCTATAGAGCCAGCGTGCTTGTTCGGCGATGTCCAATATGCTTCATCCAGTTGCGTAGTGATAGGGTTTGTTTTAAAACTGTGATAATGAATGAATATACCCTGGTAAAACCCTTCATAGTCAAACCCGCGAAGTGATTGCCAATGTGTACAGGGTGTGTGAAGAGGAATCACAAATTAATACATTTAAATTGCCACTTAAGCGAAAGCTAGAAAGGCTCGCAATGTATACGGGAGTAAGCGTGGGTGCAGTAAAAAACATGCACAAAGAAGATACTGAAAGGAAGAAAATAACCCGAATCAATTGTTGTCATCTCCTGTCAAAAAAGGGACCGTCTCTCTGCTGTCGAAAAAAATCGAAGGCTTCGACTTTGGCATTGTTAGGAGAACAATACAAAAGTATCTCCAACCTTAAAAAAGTTGCTACAACAGCTGAGAAGTGACATAATCTTTCCACTTTCCCGTGAAACTTTGTATGTTGAAATCAAATGGATTTTATTGGCGAAAATGCCAAAATAAACGAGGAATATTAATGAAAAGGCCTAATATATTATACTGGTGATACAAATATATTCATGCCATGAAAAAATATATATTATTACATTATTAAGATAATAATAGCACGCCCATGACTCGGCCATGTTATAAAAGATATTGCTTCCCCCTTACCGATACCGCGTAGCTATAGACTCGCTTGTCGAACGGTATATCACGTGGAACTGTTTTGGACTCTCCAATTAACATTCTACAAATTATGTATTTGACATTTTGGAATATCTCCTAAAATAACGGCTGGGGGAAAGTTTGATTCGTCTTGACGAAAAAGTTCGATGACTTCCGAATACATTAACCGATTTTATCGATCTTGTTTTAAAGCTATTTTACTTAATATTTAAGTTTTGGTTTAAGACTGAATAGCTAAATGGCGTTTCTTGATCGCCGTAGTAATTTCTCAATACTGTATTCACCTGAAGACGACGGAAGATGTTTACCAGTTAAAACATTGTGTTATACCTGAATAAAGACAATGGAAGTCCAAAATACGCCAAGCACTCATGATACAGCATTGTCTCTAACCTTCAAACAAACACAAGTATATTACTGGTGAAAACTCTCAGAACACCTTACAGCGTACTACTGACAGGCAGTGGCGGTTCTTCCACAGGAGCACATGCGCACGTGCACTCCCAAAATGAATAAAAAATATTAATTTATATTCATTGAATATTATTTATCGTATAAAGTCCGACCCTCCCTAATATTTTATCGTACCGTAAACCAAACTGTATATCGATCCGGCAACCGTGCCTCGGTCGAGGTTAATGACGATTATGATGAGACTTGCTCGCATGTGCGATTAAATAGGCGGGCATAATGCAGTTTCTCTGTACTAACAGGTGGCGGGAGACAGCGGGGGATAGCGAGGCTATGGCGATTTAACATGGGAAAGGGGCACAATTTTAGTGTGCGCCACGCCGTTGTCTGTTCGTGCATCTAGTTAGAAATTCGAGCGTGTATCTTTTAATATTATATATGTATTAAGTTAAAATGAATAGTTTGACGGCGGACTATTCAAAAAATAACTTTAGCTCTTTGAGTTTGGAGCAAAAAATTGAAGTGAAGAATGCGGGAAGACCTAAACCCGAAATTAATTTAACGCAGACCACAAAGGGCAAAGCTAGGGACTTTCTTAGAAAGTTTAAAAATTAAATATATGAAAAAAAAATGTATAGAGGGTATTCCAAACTTTAATGAGGCTGTTATTGATCAATTTTCTACAATTAAGAACCGAAGAACGGACGTGCACTATGCACACTAAGAGAACCTTTCTTATTTTCCAAAAGTTGTATTTCCTTGTGTAAAATTAAAAAATAATTAAAAGTTTGTTTTACCTATCGCATTTTCTTATTACTTCTTTCCTTTCTACATTTAAAATGCCTAGAAAGTAATTGTTTGGTCGTTAAACAAAAATAAAATTTTAAAAATAATTTCACCATACCTGTGAACCCCCTCAATCATAGGTCACGGGCCGCCACTGCTGACAGGCAACAACTGTATTGTGAAAACATTGAAAATATACGGCCAGTATGTCATCTGATTCAGAAAATAGAATAAAACAACTTTCAAATTATGTGTTTCGGCCTTCTCAGTACAAAGTCTTTGCACTCCTTTGAAAATGACCTGAGAAGGCCGAAATACGTGTCAGGAAACTGAATAAAAATTATGAAACATTACAAGTAGTTCTTCTTAATTTTTCCTACATAATGGAAATCCGAATACGAAATACGGTTGAAGATAGATATGGTTATCAAAAAGACAAAAAGAAGAAGAATTTTTTTGCAGTTTTCTTCATTTGATTTTTAATCTTATTGTTTAAACACCTGTATTAATAGTTCACAAATATTATAAAAATCTATTAAATCAGCTCCTGTTCAACAAGAAATCCAACCCTAATTAAATAATAAAGGCCTCATAGGAAAAATTAATGATTATTTTAAGTCAAACGTCATGTTAGACATAATGTACAAAATACAACATGATATACAAAATATGTCTAGAATCTGACGTATAATCCAAAAATGTCATAAAATATAGGGTATTCCATTTAAAATAAGCAAGTTGACACCGACTTCCGGTATAACGGGAAGTGACACCATATTGAAAATATTTTAGGCGAGTTGCCCCCATCAACATTAGTATATCGTCCAATTGTCAAAATTTTCATATGTATAGTTTTTCATATACCGGATCCTGCATTAGTGCGTCGGGCATCCATAGCATCCTTATTTACAACAGTAGAAAAAAAAGTTTAATACAAAAGTTGTAGGATGTGGGTCGATGCATATTTTAAAAATATTTGTAAATATACAGGGTGGTCCAAAAAGTGTGACGTCATAAAATATATTTTTTTAAATGACACACAATGTATTTTTTTCACATTTAGGTTTCTTTTGGTGTTCTCTCTTATGTGCAAAATTTTTTTTATTTGCTTCGATATTTTAGGAGCATTAAATAAAAAAAGATAAAAAGATCGTTTTGCACGCTTGGAAAAATTAGAATAAAAATCTTGTTAGATCTGTGTTGTTCCAGCTAAATAGTGTGAACAGTAATGCTAGAGGTCTAACAATAAACAGGTTTTTCTTATTTTATACAGGGTGTTCAAAATTTGGGTACAAAAATGGCAACTTTCAAATCAGTTTTTCTTAGTATTTTTAAATGGCACAATTTCATTATTTAATGCAGAATTTAATTACAAGCATATTTTGTTATAACGAATGTGTTAAAATTCTCACTGGTTTTAGAGAAATTTACTAAAAACCATAAATATCTAGTTATTCGTCAATTATTTGCTGCAAAGATCGAAATCCTAGGCATCCATGCATGTAATTTAAGCCTTGTAAAAAAGCATTTTTCCAACACTTCATTTAAACTAGGTCATTTTTAAAATAAAAGACACTTAAAGTACAATAATATTCATCAGTAAAATATATCATACTTTTAAAATTATTTAACTACATTTGTTGGAAAAGTTCAAATATATTTTAGCATTTATTTGATTGTACTAAATTGATTACTATAGTGTTTTATAAATTATGTGTAGAAGATTATTTTGGTACGGATTGTTAATAAAGAATGCAGGAATATAGGAAATCGTACAATAAAATCCGTTAATCCGTTAAAGACTATTTCGTTGGTTAGTAGCTTACCAAAATAACAAGAAAGACGAAGATTTTTTGCCGTTTTTTCAATTTCATTTTTAATCTTATTGTTTGAACACCTGTATTAATAGTTTACAAATACTATAAAAAATCTATTAAATCAGCTCGTGTCCAACAAGGAATCGAACCCTGATTAAATAATAAAGGCTTCCTCATAGGAAAAATTAGTAATTATTTTAAAGTCAAACGTTATTAGACGTAAAACCTTAAATAATTCGAACATGCTTAAACTTAGGTATAAGACATGATATACAAAATCTGTCTGGAATCTTACATAAATAATCCAAAAATGTCGTAACATACAGGGTATTCCATTTAAAATCAGCAAGTTGACATCGACTTCCGGTATAACCGGAAGTTCCACTATATTGAAAATATTTTAGGCGTGTTGTCCCCATCAACATTAGCATATCGTCCAATTGTCAAAATATTCCTATGTATAGTTTTTCATATATAGATCGAGGCGATACCAAAAAATTAATTAAAATAAAGGAAACACGGTAGTAAATGTTTTTGTACCGTCTCTGATTTCTTCCTAGTCTATTCAGTTACAAAGGGGAGCACAACGCGGGAAGGTGGAGCCAATTTGTCGTCATAGATCTTTTCGGTGAACTGAACGGGAGATAAATTAAGGATGCTTTTTCCGAAGTGGACAACAGCTGGATCGGTTTGCAGTGACGGTCTATTATTAGATTCGCTGAAAATTTAATTATTGTCGATTCTACTTTCGCGACAGATTTGCAATTACAGTGTCGTAATGATTTTTTTATAGGTTTGTTATTTTTTTGATAAATACCCCAAACTACAGGTAAAATTAAGTAATAAGTGTCCGAATTAAATGTGGAGGAACGAAATACTTGTAAAATATACAGGGTGTTCTGGAAATGACTTATTATATTTAAACCGGCAAATCCTGAGATGAAAATAAATTGAAGAAAAATAACCATAAATGACGCCTTGATTTATTAAGCGAAATATACACTTTATATTAAATCTCAAAATTTACGTGGCCGCTACTGAGGACGTTCGCATTCAATAGTTTATTGAGGCAGTGTTGTCATAGACGCAGAATTATAAATGCACAGGTTCAGTTTTTGACACCAAGACGTCTTTGACCCGCGTTATCACTTCTTTTTCAAACTTTTTAGAGAAAAAAACTACAATTTTAAGGTACATACTCTTTTACCTTCGATCTTATTTTAAAATAGTCCGTTTTATAATTAAATTCCATAACAAAATAACATAACACAAAAAGTATGTTTTGCAACAGACCGACAGTAGATAATATCACACAAATTTGAAATCACATCACAACATTTGTTATTATGAATTATTTCACAACAGAAAAAAAATCGTTCTATCAAATCTATCTAAATCTACAACTAACAAAACGTTTAAAATTCATATACATCAAGCACGTGGAACCCTCGACATTCCATCCCCGCATCTCCAACCATACTGAAGAAAGATAGTCGCGTGCGGCGGATATCTAAGTAAGGGAGAGACACGCGGTGTGATCTGACATCACCGCAAGTATACTCTAGTGACTACATTGTTGCTAACTGAATCCAGATGGAACGGCGCGACAGTATGTGGGTAAAAAGGGTTTTTATCTTAGTATTTAGATATTCGATTTTAAAAAAAAGTATGTAGACTTTTTCTAGGACACCCTAGGAGTCACCCATTTAAATGTAATAAGTCATTTCCATAACACCCTGTATTTAAACCGGCCTATGTGCATCCATAAATGGCTTTTCAATACATTCAGAGGTAAAAGTGACCTGATGTCAAACCAGAAAAACACCTGTGGGGCACTGCGACACATATAAACAATCAACGAATTCTGACCGGTGTTGTCATATTTACACCTTAAACTCTTTAGACAAAATACAATAATTTAAACACTTTTCCATTCTGTCGTAACTTTTTCTACAATTAACTTAAGAAAAATGACTATCGAAATAAGGAATAGTATTAAACAAGTACAACGTACGTAACTAGGCCAAATGCCAATGACCTTTTGAGTGATTTCTCATTGTGTATTTTTTATTATAGAAAATTTAACCCACATGCTCCCACCTTACCTTTTCGGTCAAAGTAGTGTCACAATTTCTATAAAAAATACACTAAAAATACGTTTTAGTAAAAAACCGGCACATAACCATACATAATCGCAAAAATTAACATGAAAACTGGCCGCACTGCAAAAATTCACATGGCCACGTCGTTTTCATTAATATTGACTGGTCACTTTTTTTCTCGCCTAGATTTGTACGCACTTTTGGTTTTAACTGATCCAGTCACATTTAAATAGGATTTCTTCAAATTGACATGAGATCTAATCAAACAAAAACGTTCAAAACGAGTTGTCAAAACGTGGCACTAGAGATGAGCAATATTTGAATGAAAGAACAACCTGTCCGCTGTTTGGCGTTTTATACTTGTTATTGTCAGGGTATTCGAAGCTTGAAGCACTTGAATGCGTGTTTTTCTTAGCATACATTAAACGGTACTGCATTCGTACCTGTAGATTCCCGTGCATTCACAAAAAGGTTGAAACAAATAATAATCTACAGCACGAACACAACTCATTGTTTAGTGTTTTCGTTCAATCCTGCAGGTACCAATAAAGTTTAAGAAACTTCTTAACCGCTGCTCTGCTGCTCTTTTTCATTCGAGAAGCTTAAAAAAACTAAATCGATAATTTCACCGCGCGATTTTAGCCCATCTCTACTCGATATCGAAGGGAGAATGGCGCTTGGATTGACAAAAAGATGACAGAAAGAGAAGAGAGAATTCCTCCGCGGCGTCGCGTCATTTCGAATTAAAAAGCGTTCTTTTCGGGATATTAATCAACTATAATAGCCAAGAACGTGCCAGAAACTGTGCAAATGTTTAGTACATACAGAAAAATCAAGTCAAAGGCATATTAGAAAATGTTCCTTTAGTAAGAGACAATGTGCAAGATCACCGGATCTTACAGGGTGCAATTTTTTTCTATGGGATACGATAAATACGAGAAATAGTTTATAAAGAGTAAATCGAAGATATGGATCATTTGCGAAATAAGATATTGGATGCAACAGATAAAATAATTGCTGAATATTTTTCAGAGAGTTCGAGGCGCCCAATTCACTACCAGTGAAGCAGTCGGTTATTTTCAATATCTTTCACTCTGAAAGAAAAGAGAAAAAGGGATAATAGTTTGGAATCTACAAATTTGCTGTAGAGATAGACAATTTACAAATTGGCCTGCGAGAGCATCAGATTTGATGCACCTAGATTAAAATAAATTCTCCCCAAATGCTGAAATTCTACAAGACAGAATAATGTAAACTTGCAATGAGTTGCCAAGAACACAAATAGGAAGAACAATAAAAAGAATAGAACGATATATCCAAAATGATGGTGGCCCAGCAGAAATTTGACAGTTGTTTTATACAGTTAGGACTTCTCGTTAAAACGTTAAATTATGTATTTATTTCTTAGGTAATATCTAACTAATTGTTTTTATGTTTCACAAAAAAAATTAAAAATTAATAAAATAAAATTTTATTTCGTTTTATAAAATTACCAAATTATATATCATAAGTGACTGTTTCCCATTTCGCGAGAGAATGTAATTCTAGAAAGAGCTTCAAAACGGCATTTAGAAATAAGGGTGTTTTATTCTTAGATCAATTTCACATTTTTATGGCCACTCTATACAATATTTCGGATAATCGACAATGGCTAAGGAGGTTTTCAACCAAGCAAAACTTTTTAACAAGAGTGACTTTTTTAAATTATTTTCATCATCTGTCAAAATTTACTGTTCCGACCAATCAAATTATTTCATTACACCAATTACACGAAATTATCGTGATAAAATTGTCATCTTCCTTACAAGTGATAAAACGGCCCCACATTTTTAAAAGGCGTTTCTCAGTAGGCCGAGTACTAGAGAATGTGTTTTAATAAATGTCAAGTTTGAATTACTTCTACTTTTAATATATGCATATTTTTTTAGATTTTCATTATTATTTACTCATGACAAACGGAAAACTACTTTAAAGGTAGAATTTCAGTAAACAAATACATACTTGTTGTTTATTTGCAATGTATTTTCTTATTTACCGACATTGTTGACATGTTTTCTTTTGAAATTTTAGTCACATAACCTTAAACTAACGAAACGTCAAAAGGTTTGAAGTCTAGAGTAGAGAGCATCAGCTAGTATCGACATCGACGAGTATCGATATTGTATATATTAAAAGTATTTCACGAATTATTATGATATTTAATTTAGGTCCTGGAAATAATCTTATCAAATATAACTAGAGCGTCGTTTTAATTATAGATTAAAATTTTCTTGTAACACTCAATGATCGTTTGGGCATTTCGTAAAATATCCAAAACCAAACTTTTCGTGAATATGAAAAGTTTTATCGATAGAAAACGAGCTCTAGTTATATTACCTTCAATAAAATGAAGGATAAGAAGTTTCTCATTTGTTATACTTTCTACCAACATACGCTGTATAATGTAGGGACAAATGAGCTAACCACCCGAAGAACATTATACAATAAAGACGTATCTTTGTCTAAAACAGTTGGATATTAAAATACTCAGATTGAATGATAGTACCAAGGACGGAAACCATTTTCTATTGGTAGAATGTCCATCGTCATCAAATGGAAAAGTGACACTTTCGGTCTAAACTTATACTAGTGGTAGAACTTTTTGAATAGAGGCCTAAGAAATATTATATTAAACATTATTTTGTGCATTTCATATACGCATATGAAAAAGCTCGAAGCGTGAGTATGCTTTTTCGTTTTATTTCATGTTCCTATTAAATTAACTAGATTCTCTCATACACAAACAAACGCAACATTGTCCGACAAGTTTTGGTTTAAAATCAGTGGGGCAATTTATTTTTTAAGCTTAGGTACTCAAACAAAAGGTTTATTTTGCTTTAGCAGAATATATTTGTACTCGAAACACTTTTAACGAAAAAACATGCTAAAATATAAATAACACTGAATTACAAAAATAATTTCATAAACCGACAGAAAATAGAAATTTTTAAATGATTATATCAATCATTTTTTTTAATGATATCTATGTTGCCAATATACTATAACAGCTAATACAAGCTATTTATTAAACCTTTTTAGACTGAAATGAGTATCGGTACTCAAGAGAATGACTTCGTGTAGTATTTGCCCTTAATTAAGACTACTAGGTCTGAGTTAACCCTGTGACCGGCATTACAACACAAAAACATACGCCTGGTAAAATGTAGGCAATGTTCTAGCCTATACCTAAATAAACATAATAAGAAACTTACGGAAACAGGAGCACGCTTTACGCAAATTCAAACACAAACCGTCATATTTGTAAAACTATTAGGCCGACCTCTAGTGGCATTATTTATAAGCAATTTCTGCCATAACCGGCGACATATGCAGCTGCGGGGACGGAACTTCTGATTAATAATTGCATTTGAGAAACTAAACTGCTTATCTTTAAACATTATATTTACCATACAAATTGTACTAGGAGTGTAAATTATTAATATAAAAAAGTAACTTTAGTAAAATGACGTGAAATATAAAAGGGTGAAGTAAGAAATTATTTACTGGGGAGACGCGACCGGCGTTACATTTTAAAATTCAAATTAGAATACTGCAGCTATAATCTAACAAAAATCTTTTAAAATTGATTTCCAATACAGGACGTAACATATGTTTCTCAAATTATAATCGTTTCTACAGGCAAATAGTTTATTTTAGTAAGTTATATACTAAGGACTGAAAGTTGCCTGTAAAAAAATTTTTACCCTAATATTGGCCACAACTAAAACAATCATTCCATGATAGCTCTTCTTATAATAACGCACAAATACATTCACCGCCAAAATAATCGATGCACTCAATATTTGGATGGGTTTTAATCTTAAATAATTGTCATATTTTAATTCCTATTTTTATCATCCTTTTTTTTATATTGTGGGTAAATTTATCGAAAATCTCGCACATCCGTGAGACCTCAAGAAAGTTACGAAGAATATGTTCATAATATACAGGTTGAAACAAGAACTGTTTTTGACTCAAACTTTAAAACAACCATTCATCACTCTACAGTGATGGAGACGACAAAATCTTAATTTTATTCAATTAATTACCAAGTGACATCTTTCGTTTATGGTAACGACATTGGAACGGCTAGAAATCTTACCTTGTGTTTATTGTACCCGGAAAAAGACTATAGTAAAATTATTATAGTAAAGATTTTATTGTACGATCTCCTATAAAATATAGCTAATATTTTTAATAAATTTGGTACTAACTATTTTCGGAACTTTTATGGCTAACCTAGAAAATTATAGTTTTGGCTGAAATAATCATCTACATAAGAATGTTTTTTATTGGAGCAGATATGTATGTAGACGATGTGCATCTGGGATAGCACAGAAAGGAATCTAGATCAATTTTTAAATTTTCTAAACTCAATAAATAAAAATATTCAATTCACAATGGAGAAAAGTAAAAATAACATGATTAATTCCTTAGCATCCGCATCGCGGTTAAGAAAATTAAAAGCCAATTAGAGTTTGATATGTACAGAAAACCCACCACTACAGATCATATATCAAACATCCAAACAGTCATGGAAGATTAAATTATCCTCATTTCACAGTTTCTTACACAAACTAATAACATTTCCTCTAAATAAAGAAAACTTCAACAAAGAAATATGTACAACAACGGCTACAAAGAAAGCCTAATTGATAAATTAATAAAAAGCAGAGGAAGGTATTAAGAAGACAATGTTATAGTGTTAATCCTCCAAAAAATAATAATTTTAAATTCATAAATTATACCTCCAAATTAAGCAACATGATAAGTACTAAATTGAATAACTTAGGATGTAGAACAACATGTGTAAATAAACAAAATTTAGGCAGAATACTAGTGAATAATAAAGACAAAACGGACATATTTGACAAATTAGGAGTTTACAAAATTAATTGTGCAGATTGTAATGCTATATATGTAGGTCAAAGCGGCAGAAGTATTAAGACAAGATTAAAAGAACACAAAACAGCTATTTTAAACAATATAAAAACTCAGGGATGTTCGTTCACTGTATAGAAAACCATCACTTTGTAAATTTAAGTAACATTCAATTGCTTCACGCTGAAAACAAAGGTAAAATATTGGATTTATTAGAACAACTTGAAATCAAAAAATCCATGAGAAATAACCTCATTCACTGTACTAATGACCAACAAAATTTCCACAACACCCCAATAATTGATATTTAGAATCTTTACAGCCCGGACTTCCCAAACCTTTAGTATAATATAAATTTAAATAAGGTTTATAATAGACTAGGTAATAAAACAGATATTACAAATATTGTAAACGAAATGCAAACTTTAGTATACCAACAATAGTCTTGAAAAGGCCCTAATAAGGCGAAACATATATGTAGAGATAACTCTAATATAACTTGAAGCATTAAAAAGCGATAAGTGTTTTAATTATAAAAACTAAAATATATTTGAAATTTTACAACGAAAGCAAGTGAAAATAATTTATTTATAACTTGAGTAGTGAAATATTTTAAAATAGTACATTTTACTGACAAGTACTATTGTACTTAAGTATTTTTTGTAAAAATGTTTTACAAGAAAAAAAGGCTTAAATCAGATGCAACGGAATCCTGGGATTTCGATCTTCTAACAAAAAATGGGTGGAGAACTTAACAGGGAAGATACCATCGATCGAAGAACTCAAGCGAGGTTACCATTTGGATGGGTGACCGCTTGGAAGGCATGTCTCAAAAGTTTTACAAAAGATTTTAGTAAATTTTATAAAAAATTTTAGTAAATTTTACAAAAGATTTCGAAAATGATGTGTTATATAAAACGTTTGATTTTATAATACACCTGCGAGATTCACGGTCTCTACAAAATACCATTTGAAGACATAAATACTCATTCATTGATATATTTCGATTCAATTATAGCGTTACCTTCTCCCTTTGATTTCGGTAAGCCGAACCGCTACTTCGCAGAGGGCCCTTTATTAATTCCACGGTCCGAAACCGATGACAATCATGTAAATGCGAATCGTTCCCAAATCATTAAACTCGGTGTAATCGGTTTTGCAATAGCATTTTCGCCCCTTCGAGTCGCTCAAACGCGATTCATGGCAGCATTTAAAATAAATCGGGGTTTTAAAGAAAATCGCTAGAATAAATTAAGTTTAATTAAATTATTCGCATGTTAAGACTTAATTAGTTTATTAATTAAAATGGAAACAATGGTTTCAACTGGGATATATAGGGTGTCCCTGGAGGGGGTTACCTATTTCACAAATAGACCTAATTTTTAATTTCTCGACGAAAATTGTTTGCAAAGAAATCAAGATTTATCATTAGAAAATTTAGTTTTTGTATACAGGGAGGTTAAAATCTAACAAAACATTGTTTTACCGTAATTTATCAGTTTTAAAAGAAATGCCATTAGTTAGGATTATCTTTTTCGTCACACGGTATAGTAAAATTATTATAGTACAGGTTTTATTGTAAAATTTCCTATAAAATATTAATTACATTTTTTATTAGTACTCCGTACCAAAATAATATTTTAAACATAATTTCCGGGTTCAGATAGAACACTTAAAAATAACAAAAGTTCTTATACATTTTTCTTCCTACGGCCTCCCCTGCGGAGATACGGACCCATAACGGACGACCCTGGAGATCGTTGTTTTTTAAATAATTTATTAAGTACTAGGTGTAATTTAATCATTTTTTAGTATAATGGTTAGTAGATGAGTATCCTTAAAATTCGTCCTTTTAAACACGACTAGATGTTTTTTTTTGTACACCTTGTATGACGAAGGAACGACAATAATATTTTTGGATACTCTAAATCTTAAGTTGAAAAAAAGGTACTCTTGATCAATGTCGATAAAGTGAACTATTTTCGAAAAAAAAATATTTTTGTTCAATATGGTTACTTGCATTAGTTGTTGTTTTATGTTCATAACATTCCCTCATTGTTGTTATGGTTTTCACATGTACCGATTTAAATAAGAATATTTATGCCAGTGTCAGTTCATGGTAGTGTCTTAAAATTTGCGGTTTTTCTCCTTTGTCTTATTAGTTACTAACTTAAATCATATTGAACAAAAATTTATTTTTTTTCGAAAACACCGTCCGCCGCACGCTTGCGGACTTGTCAGTGTAACATCGACAGCGTGGCGATACGGTTGATTTCGTTGATAAAACTAATACACACGCAACAATTCGCTGGGTTTTGCAGGTGGTACTTTTTAGTGTTGTAAAAATTTTAATTTAAAGTCAAATTTCGTCGCGTCGCGTGTATTAAAATCTAATAATCAGATTATTTATTGTGTATTTTCAAAAAACTAACTATCGGTTCTGTTTCACTATTATTGTGTTCTGTCTTGCTGTAAAAATCTAATCTTCGAGCATAAAGTGTTTATAGGAGTGTTCCCATGAAAAAGAAAAAACAACTGATTATGCATGTGCCTGGATGTCCCGCTCTTTAGTTATAAGATAAAGTAAGTAATTAATTTTTATAATGTATATGCAATTTCAGTGTTACGTTAAGTTTGGCAACATTGCCATTGGGTCTGGGTGAAATGTCAGGAGTCACCCATTTAAATATAATACGTCATTTCCATAACACCCTGTATTTTAAGCCGATTTTGAGATATGGCCTTGTAACACTTTAAAAATTCATCCAGTAAATGAACCCAGGTTTAAAATTGAGTAAACTTAATTTAAACTTTTCATATTGGATGCTTTCTTTTGGTATTTTTCTCTATCCTATAACCAATTTAATGGCTTGCCTTTGACATTTTAGCAAATCCGTATCGACCGCGATTAGCTAGCGCAATACGTCTTTCATTGCCAGAAATGGGACTTCTTCGGGTTTGCCATTTTAATTGCCTTTACGGCTGCAATTCGTCCCGGAAAGAAAAACTTAGTTAAATCTACGACAAAAATAATAAAAGTAACCGTCATTTATGGCTCTATATGTGACTGAAACATCTTTTAATAAAATATTACGAAATGCCATTAAATTATAGCAACATTTTAACATAAAGTTTTAGTAATAATTACTAAAATATTTACTCAACCATTTATATGAAAAGTTTTTGTTAAATTTACTAAAATGTTTTTGTAAAATTTACTAAAATGTTTTTGTAAAATTTACTAAAATCTTTTGTTGTTTGACTGTTTGACTGTTCTCCACCCATTATTTGCTAT
The DNA here is from genome assembly GCA_963991005.1 of Barypeithes pellucidus. Lineage (NCBI taxonomy): Eukaryota > Metazoa > Arthropoda > Insecta > Coleoptera > Curculionidae > Barypeithes > Barypeithes pellucidus. The sequence goes on along the minus strand of OZ022556.1, from coordinate 28,744,085 downwards.
GAAGATCGGAATCCCATTAATCTGTTGTATCTGATTTAAGCATTTTTTCCAAACTTCGGTTAAACTTGGTCATCTTTACGATTAAAAATACTTAAAGTACAATATGTACCATACATTTGAAAATATTAAACTGCTGGAGTTGTTTTCAACTACTAAAATTTAAAATATATTTTAGTATTTACTTGAATGTACTAAATTTATAAAAAATACTAACTATACTTTTTTATAAATTAAGTGTATCTACAATATTATGTTGGAACGGATTATTAATGAAAAATGTAATCAATACTATATTTTATAGGAAACACTTTAAACTTCGTTTGGAACTGTCAATAAAGACACGCTAATGGTCTGGTATGTACTATGTTATACCTATTTTCTCTAACAGACCTTTAATATCATTACAAAAACCATATTATCCTCCTGAGACAAAAATGGCAAAAGATTCTTTTCTCTGTTACGGTAGTACGTAATTTTGGTACCTGGATAAAGAAGATTCTTTGCATTTAGTCTGGAGGCAAGTAACTCGGCAGACTATTTTGGGAGGTTTAAATCTCTGACAAGGTCACTTAGCTTCTCCTGAGTAAAGCGTTTGGGACTTCTTGGTTAAATCTCTTGCAAAATCTCTGTCCTCTTTTTCAAATCGGTCACTCTGCAGCTCGTCAGATGACGTTTCGACTGGTAACGTAGGCAGACTGCTATATATTGGAATTTGTATTTCTTCAAAATGCTGAACAGGTTTTCTTGCTGACTCCAGGTTAGGACAGTTCCACTTATGCCGATTGTTACGCTTTATCTTCACAAGACAAAAATAAGAATCGGCAAAGTGGCTTTTTGTTCCCTCCATACCATCGGAACACCAAACTTTAAACACTTTCTTTGTCCTTTTGTCCATTGTCGCAGGTATGGACAGAGGTTTTGCATACAACATGTGGAGCCCAGGGTTTATCTTGGTCTCCTAAGTGAACAGCAAAATAGGCCAAATAAGCTTTTTTCACAAAGTCACAAATCACTCTTCTACTTTCTTTTAAAATATACTCGCCACATATGTAGCAAAAAACGTCCGGATGTTTTACGCAACTATGCCTACTTGTAGAAGCCATACTTAGATATGATTTTTCAAAAAACACACTCTTGCAATGCAACTCAAGATTCAACTAAACTTTGCAAATGCATGCAGGCAATATTCCGCATATGGGGATTATATAGGTACTAATACCCTAGGACAAGGCAAGTTAACGAATTAATTTATGAGGCTTACGGTATACAAGTTCATTCTCTTTTATTGCCTTCTAATGTATAATTTGTGCTAATTACAAATACGAAAATAAGAAATCTGCAGGTGCAAAAAATTCAAGGAAAAATTATTTCTCATCTGCAATAATTATATGGCCTTTTGCCAATATAAGATTAGGTATTTCCAGTGATTTATGAATAAATAGGTATAGTTAAGAAGTTAATAGTCTTTGAATTAGTTAAATTGTTGATAAAATTTATGACCATTATAATTTTATTGTCAAATATGTTAATATTATTAGTAGGCTCTATCTCAAAAACTAGAGCTGATATGAAGAAAAGATAAGTGTTTTTGGAATCACCGCGTTCAAAATAACTAAAATAAGTTGTTTTTTCTTCGGCACAAAGACAAGAATTTTTTTTGTTGGGCTGTGTTATATATAATTTTTTGTAGTTATTCCATGCATTGGTGGGCAACCCTTGTCTCAAATGTCAAATGAAATTAAACTGTAAAGTTTTGCTCAATTGTTAGCGCAATGAAAATTGCAATGACAATATCTATTGCTGGCAATGCTAACTGTAATACGACCTTAAATATTAGACCAACCGATGACATAAATTGAACAAAGCTGCTAAGCAGGGTCGGTTCTAGCGGTAAAGCAGAACGTGTCCGGAATGAAGAGTCCGAAAAGAAAAGTCGCAAAACTTCACCTCAAATCTAAGTATCTTTTTATTTCACAATTTAGAATCCGGCTCGACACTGGGGGGAGAATGAGAAGCGTACAATTTGGATAAATCGGGGATAACCTAATAAAATGAGACATATGGATTAGTTAGTTACACGACATAATTCTAGATTTTACGAATTATGTGTATTAGTATACGACGATGCACCTGACTTATATTTATGCGAAGTTTCATTGCAGCGAGTTAGGGATTAAAGGGATGTATACAGATTTGACAAACATCTATTACCATCAGACGCCCAACGGAAAACGTGATATACAGGGTGTTATGGAAATGACGTATTATATTTAAACCAGCAAATCCTGAGATGAAAATAAATGGAAGGAAAATAACCTTAAATGGCGCTTTGAATTATTGTACAAAATATAAACTTTATATGAAATCTGAAAATTTACGTGGCCGCTACTGAGGGCGTTCGTAATCAATAGTTTATTGAGGCGGTGTTGTCATATATTGCAACACAGAATTGTAAATGCACGTGTTCAGTTTTTGACAACAAGACGTCTTTGACCCGCGTTATCACTTCTTTTCAAGCTTTCTAGAAAAAAATACTACAATTTTAAGGTACATACTCTCTTACCTTCGATCTTATAATCCGTTTTATAATTAAATTTCATAAAAAAATAAAATACGGAAAGTATGGTTTGCAACAGAACCAACAATAATTTGTGTAATATCACAAATTTGAAATCACATCACAATATTTATTATTATGAATTATTTCACATCAGAAAAAAATGGGGTAATGCTATAACTAACAAAACGTTTAAAATTCGTATACATCAAGCACGTGGAACCCTCAACAGAGTCATTCCATCCCCGAGTCTCGAAACATACTGAAGCAACTAGTCACGCGCGGCAGGTATCCAAGCAAGGGCGAAACATGCGGTGTGATCTGACAACACTGTTAGTATACTCTAGTGACACACAAAGGGGTTTTTACCTTAGTATTTAGATATTCGATTAAGAAAAAAAGTATGTAGGCTTTCTCTAGGACACCCTAGAAGTCACCCATTTAAATATAATAAGTAATTTCCATAACACCCTGTATAAGCTATAAATTAAATAAGAAATAAAATTCTCAATCATATCTTAAAGCACATTGATTTCTCCTTCTACAAACTGCAATCAACCAATATGCGGCGACGCAGCCTTGTTATGCGCCACCTGGCTGGCTGAATCATGCTTATCGACGCAATATTTCTACACGGAAAGAAAAACTTAGCTAACTTTACTATAAAAATAGTAAAACTAACCATATTTTATGGCTCTATAATGTGACTGGAATAACTTTTGGTAAGAATACCAATAAAATTATAGCTAAATTTTAACAAAAATTTTTAGTATAAATTACCAAAATATTTAGTAATATTTTTTTTAAATTTACTAAAATCTCTCCTAAAATCTAATAAATTTTTTTGTAAGATTTCATATAATCCTTTGTAAAATTTACTAAAATATTTTGTAAAAATTTCGCGACACGGTATTCCAAAACGGTCACCCGTCCAAGTACTAACCGTGCCCAACATCGCTTGACTTCCAATGATCGACGAAACGCGTCCTCTTACTGTCCCCACTTGTTCTCCTAATTAAGAGAGACTTCTGATTGATCCATTGCATCTGATTTAAGTCTTCATTCTTGTAAAAAATAATTTTTATAACACTTTATTTAAACTTGGTCATTTTTACCATAAAATATACTTAAAGTACAATAATAGTCGTGAGTTTTTTTTCAAATTCGATAATTCGAAAAGGTAAAACTCAATGCATCTTTTAAAAGTCTTAAGAAAGTGCTCGGTTTAAGAATCAAATTGTATTTGTATTAATAAAATAAGAGACGTAATTAAATGGTTTGCCGTTATTAACAGTCGAGCTGCGAAATGATTACTTGGTCAGCAAGATTTTACAATTGGTCAGTAGAAGAAAACATGCCTAGACGCAGTTTACTTCAGAGGTCCCGGGCACTGTCAATTTATGTAACTTTCTTGTGTTTTCTTTTGCCGAATACAGAAGGAAATCGGCTAAAAAAGGTGTAGCGGGGGCGGGTTTTCACTTGTTTTCCCAGGGCACTGTCACGATTCAGAAATGTTTGCTGTCCATAAGTTGCTGACCAACTAGCCATTTTGGCCGACCGATTACATTTTTCTGTTCGCAAAAATAAGAATATTTTGCTAACCAGTTAAATGATACACATAAAATAAATTATTTGTACTTACGCTAAGTAGAAATTGATACAACTATTAGTTTGAAATAAAAAAAAACAACAGTAGTACAATTAAAGGCAGAAATAGTAATTTTAAAATCTTCAGTTTCTTCGAAACAAAAGTAAATTAAAGGAACGTACTAGGGGTATTTCAATGAAGATGGTAAATTTAAGAACCAAACCGTCGGAAAACCAGTTAAGTGTCGTATACCACTGAACGTAGATTTCGGTCCTTTTTGATAATTTAAATAAAAAAATCCAGGCCCGTATTTAAAAAACTTAAGTTGATGTTGGTGACCAAAAGACGAAACGTCGCATGAAAGATCTGATGATGCCATCTCGCGTAGAATAAAAAGTAGTAATGAGAAAGTGAAATCTATTTTTGGACTTCCCTTCGAACAAAGTCAGGAAAAAATAAAAACCGAAACGCAAAATTTTAGATTTTTTCAAATATTTTGTGAGCCCCTGTATTAATATTTGATTCTTTTGCGGCATATTATTGTCCCCATAATTACGCAACTTTGCCCTAATTTAACCGACTTCATATCTCTCACGGTTTCCGAAATCCCAATGATGAAGGCCGAATTGGTAACACCCTGTATGTTCGTCTATTTTCAACGAACCAACATTGACACCGCTGGGTGGATCTTCCGTCCGCAATTAATCAATTAAAAGACCTATTGTTCAATATGATCCCGCTGTTCCCTGTCGGGGACTCGAAATTATAGGATGGATAAAGATCAGGCGACAATAATTAGGGTTATATTATATACCGAACGGGCTTCCATACTCCCACATTGTTGATGTAAATAAACCTAATTATAGAGCTTCTGATCAATGAACTCTATTACATAACTTTTTAATAAAGCCTTAGGAGTAATTGAGATATATGTCCAATCGTTCGCTCTTGTTAAAGATGAAGATCAGCCGATGATGACGAACAACTTAACGCAACAAAGGTAGGTAATTATTGATTCAATGTGTGGTAAGTTTAAATTTCTCCCTATAGAAAGTTGATGCAAACATAGACCAAATTCGTCCTTCACCATTGGGATTTCGGAAACGGTAATTATGTGCCCAAAAATATGCAGTAAAAGAATCAAAAATAAATACAGGGGCTTTCAAAATATTTGGAAAAATCTCAAATTTTGCGTGCCCCAGAAAAGCAGAGCGGCAAAAGAGTATGTTTTATTAAATGGCAACCCACATTTTTAGTGCGGAATTAAATTCGGCATACAATTCTACGTATGTTGCCGTATTATAATTTGATATACAGGGTTTTCATTTCAAAAGTAGCCACCCCGGTTTTAGGTAGAAATAACTACTTTGAAACGAAATGTCAAAACATGTCAACTTTTGTTTTAAGGGGGTAAATTTTTCATAATAATTTTATTTATACAGGGTGCGTCAAAAAAGCTGGACGTATGTCATTTTGTATTTTTTCAATGGAAACCCATATTTTTTTTCGTATTTCTGGATTCCCCTACAAATAATAAACACTTTTTGTATTACACATCCTATTGCCAAATCTAACAGTTTTTCAAATATCGACGACTTTATATTCAGAATTCGTATTATTACATTTTCAAACTTTAATTGCATTACGGTCGTAGACGGCTTATACCCGTCCTCATAGAAACAAAACAATCACAATTTAATTTATAAATGTGACTTTTCACCTACCACTGACAAGTTATTTATTTATGGTTTAACAAAAAATTGGTTTAATATTCAGTTTGAAATGGTGTATACTCTCCAAGAAAGGACAAAAATAATTTTCATGTATGGCGCTGAAAATCGTTGTGCTCGCAGAACATCTCGAAGATTTAACGACATACATCCTAACAAACATGTAGGTCACAGGTATGTGATAGAGCTGGTAAGGAAGTTTGAAGAAACCGGCTCCGTATGCAACCGAGTTAATGAGCAAGCAAGGGTTCTAGATGAAGGTACGCAAATTGAAATACTAGGTCATTTCGCTATGAATCCATCTACTTCAATTCCAAAAGTATCGCAATTGACACACGTTTCAGTAGGTTCCATTCACAAAACTTTAAAACTAAATAAGTTTTTTCGTTATAAAATACAAATCCTTCAACAACTCAGCGAAGACGATTATGACAGAAGAATTGAATTTTGCGAAACAATGACTCAGATGATTCAAGCCGACCGGAATTTTGTTAAAAATGTATGTTTCAGTGATGAATCAACTTTCTTCTTGAATGGATTCGTGAATAAACATAATTGCAGATATTGGGATAATGAAAATCCACATTTATTTAGGGAAGATCATACCCATTATCCTCAAAAGATAAATGTGTGGGCAGGTATTCTTGGAAATGAGATCATTGGGCTCATTTGGGATCATTGGGATCATTTTATGGAAGAAAACTTGACAGGTGTACTATACGTAAATCTGTTGGAAAATGTCATAGATCTTCTTATTACCCAATCTTTGGAAAATCAAGCTGATCAAGAGGGGGATATGGAACTTGATGAACAAAATTTGTATTTCCAGCAAGATGGAGCCCCGCCGCATTATGCGCTACCTGTTAGGGCATGGTTGAATGATCGATATCCCGGAAAATGGATAGGTAGGAGAGGTCCTGTGGAATGGCCGGAAAGGTCCCCAGACCTCACACCTCTTGATTTTTTTCTGTGAGGATATTTGAAGTCCATAGTTTACAAAACTGCGCCCGAGAGTATTCCCGAATTGAGAAACAGAATTACTGAAGGATGTAGGCAAATTAACCGGCAGACTTTTCAAAATGTTCGCGAAGATTTCGAGAATAGGCTCTATTATTTTTTAGCCAATAACGGGGCACATTTTGAAAACTTAATAAAATTAATTCTGAACATAAAGTCGTATTATTACCACACATAGTAAAACATTTAAATGTGTCGATATTTGAAAAACTGTTAGATTTGGCAATATGATGTGTAATACAAAAAGTGTTTATTACTTGTAGGGGAATCCAGAAATACGAAAAAAATTATGGGTTTCCATTGAAAAAATACAAAATGACATACGTCCAGCTTTTTTGACGCACCCTGTATAAATAAAATTATTATGAAAAATTTACCCCCTTAAAACAAAAGTTGACATGTTTTGACATTTCGTTTCAAAGTAGTTATTTCTACCTAAAACCGGGGTGGCTACTTTTGAAATGAAAACCCTGTATGTGGCCACGGTATTGGCACGGATATGGCCTTGCACGAGGTTACAGATTACATTGTTAATTGATCCAATGATAATTGTAAGCCACTTGCCATTTTTCTGGAGATCTCCAAGGCATTTGATACTGTGGATCATCAGATTCTATTACACAAATTGGAACTGATTGGGAAAAGAGGAAAAGTTCTTCAATTGTTAAAGTCATATTTGAATAATAGAACTCAAAACGTATAACTTAATTCAGCATGTAAAGTCGGTTCGTTTTATGAAGTCCGATATCGGATTAAATAATTAAAGCTTGTTAAACAGTAAGAAGTTAACAATACCTTCGCTATACTTGATCGTACCGAACATTCCACTGGTTCACTGTAGTCGGCTGGGCAAAATCAGCAGTTCCAAAACAAAATTATCTTAGAATTATGTACCGCGATAAATATTTTTATCTTGTTTATTTTTCACTTATAAGTTAAAGATATTCGCAGGTACTTTTCCTAGAATTTAGTTATTTTGGGATCATTATAGTTAAATCTATATAATAATCACTAATTTCCAAGAAATAATGAAAATTTGCTAAAGTGCAGGATGGTATGTTCTATTTTAAATAAGTAGTTACACTTTAGTTTGTTTCTCATTGTGTGTGAATTAAAAGCAGTTATAAAGCAAAGTTATGGAAAATGTTCAGCAAGGTGACACAACGCCTAGAAGGTGTTGATCTTCAGGTGAACGCCGTTTGGTATTACAAGTGGAACGTTATTTTAAAAAATAACTCGGACCCGTTATTGTCTGTTTTGGCAGTGCAAAAACGAACGTCTGATATTTGCGGCATTTCAGATAAGACCTTAAGATGACTTCGAAAAAAGAGTGAAGAGGAATTGGACAGACCGTATAAAAGGGCTCGACTCCATTCTAAAACCTTTGATTTATCCCAAGGGATAAAACTATCGATTAGGAATATTGTTTATGATATGTATAAAGCCAAGGAATATGTTACCCTCAAAGCTATTCTTGAAATGATAAAGAATAAAGAACTTTGCGATATTGGAACTACCAGTTTGTCCATCATTTTAAAAGATCTGGGCTTCAAATACAAAAAAAAGAACAACAGAAAAGTGATTTGCGAGCTGTCCAATAATGTTTCAAAAATATGGCAATTTTTAAGGGAATATTTAAGAAACTAAAAATCGGAATTGACGAAACATGGATATATGCAAACGAAACTTCAACAAAATTGTCTTGGCAGGATGATTCGAAACCATGCTATTCCAGTACCCGTGCCAGTAATGGAAAAAGGTATATAATAATACATGCTGGCATTGAAGCTAAAAAGTAATTATTTTTCTTTACCTAAACTAATATTTATTTACTTTAAATTATTTTATTTAGAAAATAACTAAAATATAATTTATTGTTTGAGAGCCACCGACTATCCTGCTCGAGAGGTTTTATTGCTTAGCGGACTTCATACACCGTACCGACTTTAGCTCTTTAAGTAGGGTAGAGTGTGGTGTTCCTCAGGGCACAATACTTGGCCCGATCTTATTCTCTATATATATTAACAGTCTCGCGTAAGCAATACCCGGCGTTAAAACCGTTTGTTTTGCTGATGATACAGTTCTGCTTGTTAAGGGATCATCGTGGAATGACGTTTTTACGAGGGCTGAAAGGGCGACTACCTATGTAAAAATTTAGATGGATAATAAATTTTTAACGCTAAATGTTAATAAAACAAGTTTCATGGGTTTTCAATGAATAAAATTGGTCTGCCAAGTAAAAATGAAATTAAGGTCCATTCCATTAATTGTAATTGTTCTGAGGGTTGTGCATGTACTGGCATGGCCAAGTCGGCTGATAACAAAATATTTGGGTGTGTATTTCAATCGGTTTTTAAAATAGAATTTTCATTCAGAATAAATTAAGAAAATTAGTTTACAAGTTCTATGAACTGCGTAATAATCTAAGCAGAGAGGTTTTGCTTAATGTCTATAAATCGTTAGCAGAATATTGTCTTAATTATGGAATAATTTGCTGGGGGTCGGCTAACAAAAATATTTTGAGTAATGTCAGCATTGCTGAAAAATATATTTTAAAGATAGTTTTCTTTAAGACAATAAGTTTTTCTTCAGAATTTTTGTTAGAGCAGTATGGTGTCTTTACGATTACTGAACTGGACCTAAAGAATATGCTTAGATTTTCTCTTACAAGAAATATTTTTCACAATTACATAGGTCATGACATAATGACGAAAGCAAATGTAAATCGTAATTTGACTTTGCCTAACATGCACTTTAATGCCACATAAAGATCAGTTTCTTATATGGCTCCCAAAATTTTAAACATATTACCAGAGCATTTCAAAAGAAAAAAATTCCAATCCATAAAAAAAGATTTAAACAAATCGATTAGAAATAATACCCTGTTAATTAATAGGATAGTTAAGTTTTTTTGAATTAGTCTGTAATTGAGAATTTAACGTGATTGAATAATAATATGGACTTATTGATAAGTATATTGTATGTTTACTCTATGGTAGTGTGCACACACAGACTTTAGACCATTGTGCATACATTCATTTGTATTTAAATAACTTCATAGCATTCTTTGTAAATGAATAAACACATACATTTATAATTTACAAAAAAGTCCATGAAAAACTGCCTATTCAAAATATTAACTGATTTAAATTTAACAATATTGGAGATACAAGGGATAATTGAATGAATTTAATAGAGATCATAACTTATAAAGAGTGTTTTTTACGGCGGTGCCAATAGTGAGGAGCCATGGGGAGATTCGGGCTGTTGCACTGGATATATCTAAAGCCTTTGATCGCGTTTGGCATGAGGGACTTCTAAGTAAACTGCGATCCTATGGTATGCCCAGTCGATTCTGTGCATGGTTGACTAGCTTTCTTAAGGACCGCTCTCTGCAAGTGGCAATTGACGGATTTCTCTCAGACACCTTCACCATCAATGCCGGTGTTCCTCAAGGGTCCATATTGTCTCCCACTCTCTTCTTACTCTACATTAACGACCTTATAGTGAAAACGAAAAATCCGACATTTAGTTTTGCTGACGATAGCACAGATATCTCATCTTTCTCTTTGAACGCATAAACGTCCACTGCCGACGCACATCTTCGCAGACAGCATGAAGTATCACGCCTCAACAAAGACCTGGAAGAAATTTTGGCTTGGGGTGACAGTAACCAAGTCGAATTTAACGCTAAAACACCCAGGCAGCAGTTTTCTCTAAAAAAGTTAACATTATAGAACCGGATATAGTCATGGAAGGACACGCAATCCCACTGGCTTCATCTATTAATTTGCTGGGCGTCAATCTGGGAGGAAATATGTCTTGGCATAACCACGTTGTGGCAATCGCCAAGATAGCTTCTCAGAAACTTGGTGTACTCTTCCAAACCAGAAAGTTGTACACACCTCAACAACTTTTGACACTATACAAAGCCCAGATTCGACCATTACTAGAGTACTGCTCTCATGTCTGGAGCTCTGTACCCAAACATACTCTTCGGCTACTGGATTCCATCGACAGCCTGGAACATCGGAGACAGGTTGGGGATTTGACTATCTTGTACAGATATTTTCATGGAAAGTGCTCGCCTGACCTTGCTCTTAATTCCGCCCAGAGCGGCGAATAGCAGAAATACACGACGAACCACTGCCGCCCGTCCATATGTGGTTAAGCATAGTACTCCTCGAACTTAATTATTTAAGAATTATTTCATCTGGAGGACCTCATCCTTATGGAACGACCTTCCCGAGGTCGTATTTCCCAACGAATATAACCTTCAATGATTCAAAACCAACGTGAATCGCTTTTTGCGCACACGCACCACTCCCAGAGTGCCCTAATGGATTTTTCCTGTAGTGCTTGTGTTTGATCATAAAAAAAAAATTGTTCTTTTAAAAGTAACAAATTGTCATTTTTTTCAACTGGAACACTCTCTATATTAATGCACCATGTTGTTAGGTATTTTATGCTCTATAAAGTCGCAAGTATAACTCGTATTCTAAAATCGGCCGTTTTGCCACAATTTTAGATTTTAATGGAAAATGCCAAAATATTCCTATTTTATGTTCATATTTTTTTCATTACACTATTTTTCAGAGTTCCCCGATTGTTGTTCTGGAAAGTTGTTTACAATCTACCTAAGAATGTGATTTGTTTATTCTTCAAAGACTGTGAGCGAAAGATGTACCTATCCTCCTTGATTTAAGATCCTTAGGACGACATATTCTTAAAAAGCTCATAGTCTTAAAAAGCTCAATATTGGCTCAGCCCCTGAATCGAACCCAACAATAATTGCCTCGCCCTCGGAGTTCAATGAACATTTCGTGAACAGCATTCCTGTAGTTGACTTAGCTGCAAATAATGTATTTTTGGAAAAATATAGAACTGAAAGGTTTGGAGATGTACTCAATGATTTCGTTTTCTCGGAGATTATTGATGACACCGTTAATACTATTCTCGTGAAAATAAAAACAGATGCAATCGGATCTGATGGTATAGATCGTAAAATGTTGTCGCTAGCTCAGCTTAAGTCAGAGGTATTCTTGTGATATGGCTGCTCATGTCCATAGGGTTATTTTAAATAATAGCCCTTCTTCTTACTTACTTAGAAGCTCGTCCGTGGTAGCGAAATTCGTGGGACGCGAACGCGGCATTGTTTCGGGTTTAATGTTCCAAGGCACAGAACTGTGATGTTTCAGCGATCTTTTAGATATAATGCCGTGAAGATATACAATTCCCTTCCCAGAGAGGTTGTGGCTCGCGCGAATATGGCGGGCTTTGGGAGAGCGGTCAGATCGTTTATTGTTGGGGCGCGGGGTTAGAACATTTCCGGGGATTGATTCCTTGTTTCTATCTAAACTTAACATTTATAGTTAGTTATTTATATGAAATGTATTAGGAATCACTTTTGAATGTATAGGTATTATATTTATTTCTCTTTTTTTTATTTTTCTTTTACTCTATTTGTAGCGTAGTATAAGTAATAAATTTTAAATTTAATTTTTTTCCTAAACAGGCGGTTAGATGAGTAGCTTGCTAGATCTCGCCGTCTTTTAGTAGTAGTACTTACCAATGTAATTTTTTGTGGAAATAAAAGGCATTTATTATTATTATTATTATTATTATATCATTTTAGCAAGAAGCATCGCATAGTCAACTTTTCCCTTCGATGACTTTAGTAAGAAACATCATCGGACAAAAAAATAATTAAAGCTGGCCGATGGAAAGTGTTAGAAAAGATCCCCCCGTTCAAATATAAAACTTTTAGTTTAAATTGTGTAGTGTGCATTAGTGATTAAGTTTTTATTAAGAAATAAAACCACCGGCAATATGCCTTTAATCCGGCATAATCTATTTAACGTTCGGATGGGCGTTGGACAAGTTGTTCGCATCGAAACTTTTTATGAAGTTTAATAATTTAATTTCCTCAAAGTTAAATTCGCTCAAAATTTAAGCGGTTCTTGTTGTGGCGTCAGTTAGAACAAATGCAATTATGCTCGTCTGTGTCTCCCGGAGGTCTTTGATTTCCGCCCTTGATATTCTCAGTAACGAACAATATAAAAGGCTTTCTGCGAGTTTTTATGGAAGTTAACAACAAACAGTAAAGTTTTGAACGACGTACGAAAGTCATAATAATCATAGAACTTGGTATTTTGGTGTTTGGGTGTTTTAAGAGTCTTTAAAAGACCCTAAAAAGTTTGCTAACGTCTTTAGGGATCGGTTAAGGACGTTGATTTTTCCATGAAAACGTTCCATGTACTGACCCATTTCTAAACTTTTGACCGGCTCATCGTATTGCGAAAGAGACAAGCTTAGGAATAACGGGAAAAATAAAAATGAGGGGAAAAATTAAAGATGAAAAACTTCTTTTTATATCAGTCTATAATGACGGGCACATAGGCCCGCGAGCTGCATCCCGTCCTCCAAACTTTTTCAATATGATTTATTATTTAAAATATAATATTTCTTTATAAAAAAATTTATGAAGTCCGATATCGGGTTAAATCATTAAAGGTTGTTAAACAGTAAGACGGTTAAGTTAACAATACCTTCGCTATACTTGATCGTACCGAACATCACACTGGTTCACTGTAGCCGGCTGAGCAAAATCAGCGGTTCCAAAACAAAATTATCTTAGAATTATGTACCGCGATAAATATTTTTATTTTGTTTATTTTTTTTTCACTCATAGTTTTTTTTTATTTATCAAATGAAAAAGATTTTGCGTTAATAAGTTAAAGATGTTCTCAGGTACTTTTTCCTAGAATTTAGTTATTTTGGGATCATTATAGTTATATATAATCTATATAATAATCACTATTTTCCAAGAAATAATTAAAATTCAGAATTGTCAAGGCAAGTTGTTATTCTTGACGAAACATGGATATATGCAAAAGGAACTTCAACAAAATCGCCTTGGCAGGATGATTCGAAACATTGCTATACCAGTACCCGTGCCAGTAATGGAAAAAGGTATATAATAATACATGCTGGCAATGAAGAAGGGTTTGTTTCAAATGCCAGTGCCATATTTTCATCAACAAAAAATACTGATGATTATTACGGCAATATGGATGCTGAAATTCTTGAGTATTGGTTCGAGGAAACACTTTTAAAAAGTTTAGAAAACCCTTCCTTAATTGTTTTAGACAATGCCTCTTACCATACGAGACTAAGAGAGTGGTTGTTAAAGAAGAACATAAACCATGATAATTTATTTTTAAAAAGTGATCTTTTAAGCAACTGTAAAGAGCAGTCATTTAAAAAAAATATGTTATTGACGAATTAGCCCTCAAATATGGACATCAAGTTTTGAGATTACCGCCCTACCATTGACATTACAATGCAATTGAATTGCTATGGGGTATTAACAAAAATTATTATGATAAACATGCCTTTAAAAATATCAGTAAGTTATAAAGTTATGGGTCTGCAGGTGGTGACATCCTATCAAGGGAAAAGGCTTCCTTTTCTTGGTAGTGCCATTCAATTTGAATTAGTATTTTAAAGTGCTACTGTGTAGACAAAAATACGCCTTTATTGTATAAGTTATCAACGGGTTGTCTGGAAAATAATAATTTTCCATACATTGGTATTCAATACTTATAACTTTCTTAAAATTCATAAAAATTGATAGTTATTATACCATTTTATATTGGTTTAGTATATGTTGAAGTAAGAGTCTAATTTTTAAGGGAAAATTACAAGAACCTTTAAATTACGCCAGGAAACATACAACCTATACAGGGTGACTAATGACGAGCTTGCATTAGAACTACTGAACATATGTTCCTGAAACTTTAAGGATTTAGGTTTATCGATATGCTGTCTTTAACTAAAATAATCACATGATCCTGTCATTTCCGGTTATACCAGAAGTAGCTGACAATTTTCGATTTTTAAATACAATATGGTAATTTTTATAATATTTTTCGGATAACCATTAAATTCTAAACAAATTTTATAGAACATCTTTTTGTATGACTCTGCCAGTTTTTGAGATATCTGGACCTTTTGTTATTTTTTAGCAAATGAATGGTTATGAAATAATTCATATAATTTTTTTGACTTAGCTCTTTGGATTAACAAATTGTTCTTGCCGAATAGCTAGAATATCATCAAGTCAAAAAATATATTCAAACTTGGCAGAAAATGTACGGGGTGGTCACAATTCAAGGTTCATTGTGAAATAATTCAACCATTAAAAACTTTCTTATTTTAAATGAAACACCCTGTATATTTTTATTTAATTTGATAACAAATTAGCTGTTCTTTATAAATAGTATTTAAAAATCAAATTTATTTTGAAAATACTATTTTTCAAGTGTCCTATGAAAACAAGTAGTACATAGGTAGAGTTGGCGCCAATCATGTCAAATACAATGACGTATGTGCCGGCAAAACATCGTATGCGCTCTCTCTATCTCTCTCTCGAAGCATGTGCGTTTCGACGGATGTCGTAATGTTGTTGTGTTTAATTGACTGACTGGGTCAATTAAATAGTTATAGACTGTACCGCATCACTCTAACTCACTCCTGTAATTTGGTACGTTCCTTCAGACACCCTGAATTTTGTTGCGTGGTCTTAATGAGGAACGTTAAGTATGTGCCATGTTGCTAGGCAGAAATAGTCTGGCTACTACCGAGCAATCTTAACTCAGTTACCGTTGCCCACGTGTACGTGCAGCACTCTACCATAAACTAATCTGTATTATTTAAAACTTAGTTTTCAGATTTCCAACCAAATAATAAAATACTACAAATGCACTTACTTTAACCAATGCCGCTTCGTAACTGAAGTATGGCAGCAAATGGCATCGTATTGGTCGGCAAGCCACACAATGAGAATGACGTAAAAGGCGGTGGTGGTGTCATTAAAGAACTCCGACATAATAGCTTCAATTCCTGTAATAAAATTAATGAATTTTTAACTATGATGGTTACTAAGACATGTGAGAATATTTTAGGTCGGGCAAAATTGGACCATGTTCCAGAGCTAAATAAAATACATTCCCAAAGTTCTAAGCGCAAAACCGTGTGTCCCATGAATGATTTTTTAACTGTAGAAACTTTGACGAGCGGCTGTTCTCTAATTGATGATAGCTGCTAATATAATAATAGTTTATTCAATACTCATTTTAAATAATTACAAAAAATAGTATTTTGAACTTCCATTGTCTTTATTTAGTTAATATCACAACGTTTCAACTGGTAAATATCTCCAGTCTTCAGTTGAATACTCAATGAGTCACTAAACTACGAGAATATTTATACCTGCTACTCAGGGGGCTCAGTTGAGCATGACCGAGGTGGGTGCAGTCATGTGCCACTACTGAATGACGTACCTAACCTAAGCTTACATTTACTTAGCAGGGGTTTCCAAATATTCTTTATATCTAAAGAAGGTTTGCTAAATCAGTCAGGATTTTGAGTTATGATGGCTGCTTCCTTGAATTTCCTTTTTCGCCAATATTCCTCTTAAGTATGATTTGTGACTGCTCCCATTACCAGTGGTCGCTATGGGTCCAAGTGGTATGTTGCACTGGATCTGTTTCTCCTTTTCGTGCATGGTTCTGATGTTCCTTGATCCTTGTTTCCAGTGGTTGTAGAGTTTCACAAACATAGGATTATCAGCACTTGCAGGGTATTCTATAAACACAATTCTTCATGTATTTCTGGTTGGTTGGTCTTGTCTTCGCCAGGTGGCTTCTAAGGAGTCTTTGAAGCTAAATATGTTGTATTGCTGTCCTATCCTTCGAATCTTCTCAGAAATACCCTTGATACAAGGTATGTTAATGGTGGGTTCAGCTTCAGTATCATCTTTCGTTCTATGTTAGTGACTTTCACGTTTTGTGATGACTTGGTCTACCATTCATACCAAGGTCCGTCGTGATGTCGCAATAAATAGTTTTCAATATATACGAGGTTCAGTTCGATTCGTATAAGCACCTATTATACACGGAAAAAAACACCATAGTAAAATAATTATAGTAAGATTTTTAACTATCGTATTAATTACATTTTTTATTAATAATCCGTACCAAAATAATATTGTATACATAATTTATAATAAAAACTATATTTAGCCTCTAATCAATTTAATACAATCAAGTAAATACTAAATTATATTTACAATGAATATAAGTGCACGGAACCAACGCTATAGTAAAGATTTTATTGTACGATTTCCTATAAAACATGGTATTAATTATATTCTTCATTAGATATTCATTCAGTTTGGCTTGGGGAGACAGTCGAATTTAACGCTAAGAAAACCCAGGCAGCAGTCTTCTCTAAGAAGGTTAACCTCTCAGTACCGAATATAGTCATGGCAGGAAATTCCACTGCCATTTGGGAGGAAATATGTCTGGGCATAACCACGTTGTGACAATCGCCAAGATAGCTATAGTCATGGCAGGAAATTCCAGTGCCATTTGGGAGGAAATATGTCTGGGCATAACCACGTTGTGACAATGGCCAAGATAGCTTCTCAGAAACTTGGTGTACTCTTCCGAACCAAAACTTGTATACACCTCAACAACTTTTGATACTATACGGAGCCCAGATTCGACCACTATTAGAGTACTGCTTTCATGTCTGGAGCTCTGCACCCAAACATAATCTTCAGCTACTGGATTCCGTCAAAAGGAGGGCCATTCGTCTGATCGGAGACCACGAGCTGACGAAGAACCTCGATAGCCTAGAACATCGAAGACCGGTTGGGAATTTGACGCTCTTTTACAGATATTTCCATTGAAAGTGCTCGGCTGACCTAGCCCTTTTATTTCCACCCAGAGCGCCGAACAGCAGAAATACACGACGAACCACTGCCGCCCATCCATATATGGTTAAGCTTAGTACTCCTCGAACTTCATTATTTAAGAATTATTTCATCTGGAGGACTTCATCCTTATGGAAAACGACCTTACCGAGGCCGTTTTTCCCAACGAATATAACCTCTAACGATTCAAAACCAACGTGAATCGCTTTATTCGCACACGCACCACTCCCAGAGTGCCTTAAAGGATTTTTCCTATAGTGCTTGTGTTTGATTATAAAAAATAATAATAAAAAAAAAATAACCCGTACCAAAATAATATTCTAGATAGACATAATTTATAAAAAAATATAGTTACTATTTATAATAAATTTTGTACAATCAAGTAAAACATATATTAAAAATTTATTCAATGAATATAAATTAATATTTTTTATTCGCTTGGTTTTGGGGGTGCACGTGCGCATGTGCTCCTGTGGAAGAACCGCCACTGTTGACAAAATATTGTTGGGTTGGAAGAGTCATGTGCATTAAGTGACATGGTCCGAGACTGACCAAAATTTCCAGCAGGCTGGAATATCAAACACGGTCCTCAAAAACCGATCACTGACGGTCGCAACAGTTCAGTGTGATTTTTGTGATAAGAATGTACATATGTTGCAAATTTTTAATTTAAAAAAAACTTAAAAAAGTATCTCATTATTAGGGTTAGTGTTGTAATATAAGAGTGAAATGCTCAGTTATTTAATAAAGACCAGCACTAAAATAGAGCTCCTAGTAATTTAAAACCGACATTAAATTTAAACACGCTCCAAGGGCATTAAATTCACCATGCTGTCCGCACGACGACGTATGAAATAATTATCCTGATGTAGTCATATGAAAAATAACGTGTCCAAATAAATATGAACGATTATAGAACATCAATCAGGAAAACATGACAAAATGTTGACACAGGATATCAAGTGCCTAACCCTGCTGCAATATCAGTCAGTGTCCACGTAAACATATTAAAAGTACGAGTAAATATCATAATTTAATGGTGGCGATAAATTTAGGGAGGTAATGTATGACGAGAATTTGTTCATAAACAATTTTATTGTTGGGAAACTTTTTTTTGTAGAAAATAATTTAGAAAAATACTGTCAATTATGATTAGAAGTTCTTCTATCATATAAATAAATGTGAAATGAATAAATTTCTACAGTCTACACATCTTAAAAGTTGGAAAGACACGTCAGTTTTATTATGAAGAAGGACGCTTTTAAAGAAAATTTGCAACCTTCGTTGAAGGGCACCTGGAAGGGACGGTAAACGCACAAAATTCTTCCGAAAAAAAAAAACGGGAAATGAACCCCGAAAAAAAACCCACACAAAAAAATTCCCCGGAAAAAAGCCGAAAAGAAAATATTGCAAATGACCTAACCCTTAAATAACTAACAATTATTTTTGGGGGGTTTGTTCGGGTTTGTTTTTGTCGTCGTCACTAATTTTAAATAAAATCTTAAACTGTCGAATGATGAAGCTAACTCGGCAGAAAATCAGGAAATATCTCAAGAACTTGTCAATTTTAGTACGGAATTAGATAAACAAAATTAATATTTTGACTCCACGCCTTCAACAAATATCTCTACAAGTTTACTTTATTTCTCTCCTAACGTTAAAATTTCGTGAAAAATGTAAAAATTGATAGTTTCGAAAATGGCTGCAAACTTTTTTGAAAAGTTTCAACAACTTACATTCACAAATTCAGATTCTATATTTGTGGTTTGGACAGATCTTTATTTTTACCTTAACCACTGTGAAATGGACCAGTTCTTGAACCTTTAATTCACCAGTCTGGCAGAAGAAGATACTGCTTTGGGTTGGTAAGTACACCACGAGATGTCACGGTGAGTTGTTACTAGAGTACTATAGTACTAGAGTTAATACTTTTTAGCGACATTTAGTACTTTAGTACCTTTTTCTTTTTTTGCTCGTCAGTGTTTTTGGCACGGATTGCCTTTTTTGTTTCATGTTATGGAAATGACTTTTATATTTAAATGGGTGACTCCTAGGGTGTCCTAGAGCAAGTCCACATACTTTTTTTTTTAAATCGAATATCTAAATACTAAGGTAAAAACCCTTTTTACCCACATACTGTCGTGCCGTTCCATCTGGATTCAGTTAGCAACAATGCGGGTCACTAGAGTATACTAACAGTGTTGTCAGATCACACCGCATGTTTCGCCCTTCCTTGGATACCTGCCGCGCGCGACTATCATTGATTCAGTATGCTCCGAGACTCGGGGATGGATTGACGATATCGAGGGTTTCACGTGTTTGATGTATACGAATTTTAAACGTTTTGTTAGTTGTAGGATTCCCGAGTTTTTTCCTATTGTGAAATAATTCATAATAAGAAATATTGTGAAGCGATTTCAAATCTGTGTGATATTACCTATTGCTGGTTCTGTTGCAAAACATACTTTTTGTATAGTATATTATTTTTTTATGGAATTTAATTATAAAACTGATTATAAGATCGTAGGTAAGAGAGTATGTACCTTAAAATTGTAGTATTTTTTTTTTAAAGTTTGAAAAAGAAGTGATAACGCGGGTCAAAGACGTCTTGTTGTCAAAAACTGAACACGTGCGTTTACAATTCTGTGTTGCAATATATGACAACACGGCCTCAATAAACTATTGATTGCAAACGTCGTCAGTAGCGGCCACGTAAATTTTCAGATTTCATATAAAGTGGTTATTTTTCTTCAATTTAGTTTCATCTCAGGATTTGCCGGTTTAAATATAATAAATCATTTCCTTAACATCCTGTATTGTCGTCGGTTAGGTATAAACTAGTACTTTTTAATACCATCTTATGCAACAATCTAGTACCCAACTAAAATAATTTCTGGAAACAAATAATTTCTGGAAACAAATAATTTCTGGAAACACTGTTATTGACGTGATACGGAGAAACGCGTCTAAGGGTAAGTTTGACAAAAAGAGAAGGGCAAAAATTCCATATTTGTGGTTTAGACAGACCTTCATTTCTTTTATTCGAATTCACATGTTCAAATTACGAATTACGACACACCCTACAATGTAAATTTTAAATGTTCCACGAGTTTATACAACAAGATGTATACCACGAAAACTTTTTACTTCAAAATACATTTTAATCAGTATTTCAGACCTATTTCTTCCCTGATAAAAAACCCAATACGACAGGCCCAAAATAGTAAGCGTTCGGCAACAGCCGTTAAAGAAGCTTCATCGATTCAAATAACGTACAAACTTTTCTATAAAAATGTTAATGCCGCCCTAAAAAAAAACCTTTGACATACGGGTCGAAAATAAGGCGAATATTTTAAAATTTTAAAAGAAACTTTAAGCGACTGAGTGAAAAAGTTTGAAATTACAAGGAGGGAGGGGGGACAACTGCCTAGAATTTAAATACAAGACACCGAAAAGGAAATTTAATATTTCTACAGAAAATGTAATTTGATTTTCCATAGCATATTGATGTTATTGATTGCTTATACAATATGACCATTTTTCAATGGTTTTACGGGTTATCTCCGCTATTAGTAATGGAAGGATGTGGTTATCCCCAACTAGAATTTGTCTAGGCCTCCTCGTTTTTGATATATGGGATGTTTTTGAGAACTTCACATTTTCGGACACCCTCCATATTTCGGTTAAGATGTAACTTATCAAAAAGAAATAAGTTGATCTCTTTGTAGCTTTTTACGTAGAATCCAGTACTCAGATTTTTTCTCCGTTTACTAGTTTTCAAGAAAAATAACAATTTTTTTTTAATGTAATTCAGTTTTTAACAAGCTTGTAAGGGCCGGTTGTATAAACACTTTGAACTGTAGTTCACTCTTGAACTCTAGTTGAAAGTAAAAAAGTTGTTATACAAACATAGTGGAGTCGATCCGGTTTACGAAAATCCCTTGACGAAATCGAGTAATTTTTTTTCCCCCTATCGATACAGTAGGATCCTCTCGACATACTGACACGATTTGTAAGGGGTGGGGGGGGGGGGGGGGGGGAGAAGCGACGCCCCGTAAATCTAACCTACAACGGATTTTCCTAAATAACTCAGCCGGTTCTGAGCTACAAAAAAAATGTGAACGGCAAAATTGAAGAGCTCGAACAAACCTGATCCCGATATCTCAATGAGTTCGCGAATTATCGCGATTTTTAAATGCAAAAACCATAAAATTTAATTAATTATATCTCGAGAAGGGGCGAAGTTGGGCCATCAATTTTTCGCGAATCAACACCGAGTACTTTGACGGACCGGCTGGGTGTGGTGGGACAATGAGGAGGAGAGTTATGGGGGGGGGAAAATATTACATAAATGCTAATAAGTAGTTCATTAATCGAGCTACGGGAATCAGGCCGGCTTCAATTTGTTCATTATGGCCAAAAAAATTTTTTTTCGCAAATGCGCGCTTGTCGCGGCATACAAGAAATGGCCACTATTTAATATCGCCGAAAATGCTTTAGATATTATTTTCAATTTTGGTATGTGTTAATAGGATATAGAACCACACATTTTACTTAGAAAAGTTTATTCAATTGTACCACCAGTGGCGTCCCTGCAAACATGTCCTCTGATATGTTTTACAAAAAATATGGTAGGCCACTGACATTTTTCCATTAGCTAATCAGAAAAATATCCACATGGAAAACTGTCAGTGGCGTACCATATTTTTTGTAAAAATATCAGAGGATATGTTTGCAGGGACTGGTGGAACAATTGAATAACTTTTCTAACTAAAATGTGTGGTTCTATATCCTATTAACACATACCAAAATTGAAAATAAAAATAATATCTAAAGTATTTTCGGGATATTAAATAGTGGCCATTTCTTGTATGTCACGACAAGCGCGCATTTACAAAAATAAAATTTTTTCGCCAATTCCCCCCCGTAGTTGGTAAAAAAATTAACAAATTGAATCCGGCCTGATCCCCGTAGCTCGATTAATAAACTACTTATTAGCAATTATGTAATATCCCCCCCCCATAACTCTTCTCCTCATTGTCCTACCACATCCCGCCGGCCCATCAAAGTACTCGGTGTCACCCGTTGATTCGCGAAAAATTGATGGCCCAACTCCGCCCCTTCTCGAGATATAATTAATTAAATTTTATGGTTTTTGCAGTTAAAAATCGCGAACTCATTGAGATATCGGGATCAGGTTTGTTCGAGCTTGCACGCTCTGTCAAGCTCTTCAATTTTGCCCTTCACATTTTTTTTTGTGGCATCAGAACTGGCCGAGTTAATTAGGAAAATACGTTGTAGGTTAGATTTACAAACCCGAACAAACCCGAACAAACCCCCCAATGCTGCGCCTCATACAAATAATGTCAGAATGTCGAGAGGATCCTACTGTATCGATTGGGGGAAAAAATTGCTCGATTTCGTCAAGGGATTTTCGAGCCGTTTATTTCGCCAGAATGACTCCACTAACAGTATTCTACACTGATCTTAGTTCAAATCAGGAGTTCACGTGAACGTCCACTTTTGGCGGTTCAGAAGTTGAACTGTCGATCCAAGCCACTTTCTAACTTTAAATATATTTTTTTGTGTCAGGTTAGTGTCATATTATACAATACAGTAAATTATCGTTATTTTATTGTTTATAAAAATGTAGGAATTTAAGGAAATTATAACTGTTGATAAAGATTTTTGGGTGTTGTGGATACTGCAGTCAATGCTGTGAACACGGACATACCGGAAAAATCCTGATAAATTTACTAAATGAACAGACAATGAATATTTCCAAAGATTATGCTTAACAAAAAACACAGCTGTTTGTTTTTATTTTTATAACGTATCTATAATAAATATATATATTTTTTTGGATTCAATAAGCCCTATCCGCTTTAGAAATGTAGGTATCACCGGTCTGCAAATAAAACTGAATTATTTTAGTTTTTATTTTTAACAATATTTTATAAGTAAAGTACACCGAGTTGAAGAGCCTGCCAAACGCCAAATCAAATAAAAGGTTATACTTTATGTCAAAAATCTAAAAAAAAATAAAAGTTACTAAATAATAGTAATGTCAACATAAACTGATCTTAGTTCAGCTGAACTAAAGTTCAATTTATTATCAACAACGAAATATTGAATTCACAGGTTGATCGGCGTTCCGTTGAACCTAAGTTCAGAATTGTTTTATATAATTCCTAATATTATGCCCGAAATTTACGTTTTTTTTTTAAATATACGTTTTTTTTAGCAGGCCATGACGGATATTTAAAAAAAAACAATTACTGGTCCGATTAAATATAACAAACAAAAATTGAACGTTTATGGATGGAACTTTCTCATAAATATTGCTCAAATTATTCTCCATTATGTTTCACACACACTATTACAATAGGATTTGTTTCAATTGAAGTAAAAGCAAATTTATTTCATCAGTCTCGCGAATTTCTTTATGAACCTTGTTCAATTAAATTTGATTTTATCTTTGGAAAAATTATTTTAATCCGGCTATCGTCTTCCGAGATATCCACAAGTTATTTAAGGAAATTTTAGAAATTGCATAGAATTACATACTACAAAAAGACTTATATTTACCATTGAAAACTTATAATCTCCATCTGCAATTTCGGTACACTGGATATAGCAAACGGGCATGTTATATTTTAGTTTACATTGGCTGCAATAATTAGGACAAACTCATTTTTTTATTATTAATTAGAAATTATAAAACAACTTAGAAAACCTGAATATTCTGACAGAAACAGAAGGATTTTTCATTATGTCACAGCTGACTCTTTATTTATTTTTTATATATGTCTTGGCCTATTCAACAAAATAAAGTTTTTAATATTTCTGAGAAGCTTGTTAAATACTAAACTACTGAGTGCGTGACTGCATTCTACGTAAAAAACTACAAAGAACACATTTTAATTATTTTTGATAAGTTACAGGGTAACCGAAATATGGGGGTCTTTATATAATGAATTCAGCATTTCTTTGACAAAGAGGAGGTTCCGTGATGGTATGAATCGACGTATATAGGGTAGTTATTAGGACCAGAAGAGGCAATACAATTTAAATAATATAGCATATTTAATTTAAAAGCATATTTAAGAGCACTTATCATTAACCTCCATTAAGGTAAGAAGGTGTGACAAACTACAAGAAAACTATAAGATAGAATTTGTTAAAATTTTAAATTTAGCTTCGAAATATGGTTCTACATAACTGGACTATATTATCTTGAATTTTTCGAAAATTAATTTTATTGTTTTCAAAAGTATTTTTGAAAGTATTGCATGCACTATCAATAATCTCAATTAATTTCATAGTTTAGTATTAATGCAAAAAGTAACACCGAGGTTTTCAGGAAAAACATCTAAAATCACAACTATCTGAAGCGATTTGGCAACGCTTCGGGTGATCAAAGGCAGAAGAATAAGGAAAACGTTGTTCAATAACCATGAGTTATGCTGTTTGCTCGGCGAAATCTCAAATCGGACCAGGCGGTCCACTGATAAACACTCTTAAGTTAAAATTGGTAGTAAGCTTATACTTAAATCTTGATTACAACAATATTTCTTGCGTCCTGGTAATCTTTTGTTGTATTAACTGTTTAATAATTATTTAGAATTAGGTGCCTCATGTACCATATTAATAATTGTACTTTTGTTTTATACAGGGTGTCCGCTAATCAATGGTACATGGAAAAACCACAGACTCCTTACGTAAAAATATTAGGATTTAATTTTACTTACCTATATCCGAAAGTTGATATTAACTGAGATAACTGTGTTAAAGTTAAAACTTCATTTTCGATTTTCTGTAATAACTTTGAGAGAAACCAACGTTTATTTACAAAATTTGGTAATTATGGTTTATTTAGGACGAGAAATAGATTTTTTTGTGAAATTTTAATGTACACTGTAGAGTGCGCTGTCTGCGGCATTCGCACATTTATTAGGTCATAACTTTATTGTGCCTTAGTGTATTTAAGTTTTTAATGAAAATAATACCTTTCTCATATTCATTACGTAAAAAAGGTATACTAAGTTGAGGTCGCCCAGAGTTACCGTTTCGGAGATACAGTTGTTATGAAACCTCCATGTTGTTATTTGTTTGTTGGTTATTGTAAGATAGCTGTGTGAGTTATTTGGTATTCCGTTTAGGAGGAAAGGTTGTTGGATAGAGTTCCGAATATCGTCCCAGGGCACCTTATCCATTAAAATTTTCCTGTGCGTATACACACAATGTATCCCGCATTTCTGCGTTTGAAAACAAATTGTGTCTCGGCATTGTTAACGATAAACTTAGAAATGAAACATTTTCTCACACATCTATCTTACAAGTAACAACATGGAGGTTTCATAGCAACTGCATCTCTAAATTTCATTTGTATTTTCATATTTTAATTTAAGAAAAATATGTTGTTCGCTAATTAATGGTAATGGGGCAGGGTGCACTAAACAATTCAAATGCATATATTTCCGAAACGGTAACTCTGGACGACCTGAACTTAATATACCTTTTTTACGTAATAAATATGAGAAAAGTATTATTTTCATTAAAAACTTAAATACTCTAAGGTACAAACAAGTTATGACCTAATAAATGCGCGAGAAATGCCGCAGGCAGCGTCCCCTACATTGAACATTAAAATTTTACAAAAAAATCAATTTCTCGTCCTGAAAAAACCATAATGTTATAAAAAACATTGGTTTCTCTCAAAGTTATTAGAGAAATACAAAAATGAAGTTTTAACTTTAACGCCCTGTATCTCAGTTAATATCAACTTTCGGATATAAGTAAGTATAATTAAATTCTAATATTTTTACGTAAAGAGTCTGTTGTTTTCAATGTACCATTAATTAGCCGACACTCTGTATATTATATTATTATTTAAATCTCCACTGCTCAGACTTACATGAAAAAAAATGCTCTATTTACGTAATAATCCCATAATCAGCTTACAACATTTTTTTCACCTTTTTATATTTTTTAGTATGTTGTAAAAGTTAAAAGTGACACGAATAATTTTTTTTCTAGATCCCAAAAAACCACCCCTGCCCTAGACGAAACTAAATTTCTTATACATTGCCCAGAAAAAAATGACGAGACTAATTTGTATGTTTAAACATATATTTTGGGCATCAACGTCATTTATCAACATACGTTAAAATTGCTGGTAAATTTTTGCATCAAAAGCGGGTAACCTTTGACAGCTTTTTATTAAACTCATTATGCTCAAGATTTAAGATAGGGTTTGGGGTGAAAACTTCGCGCCACTTACCCGATGTGAGCGAATTTGTAATTTTATTCAACCAGAAGCTGGGGCTCTTTCACGCTAGCGTCTGCGTAACGACACACACAAATCGGTCCGTTGCCAAGTTGTCATTTTATTAGAATTAGTGTAGAAATAGGTACGTTATTTGTATTTTAAATTAACATTTGGGGAGCTTTGGAGAAAATCGAATAAATCCATGCATTTATACAGGGTGTCTCTAAAAGGTCTGTACAAAATCTGAGCACATATTCCTGAGGACGAAATAAGACGATTTAAAGCAACTTACCTTAGTCCGAAACTGCTCCGTTTCCGAGATACAGGGTTGAAATAAAATTGTTCCTCATTTAATTAATTTAAAAAAAAAATCATTCAAATTCTTCCTGCAAAACTTGCTGTAACGGAGTGAAAAATTGTTTCCTGTCGAAAATTTACTAACAGCGGAATGTTTTATTCAAAATAATTTAAATATTCCGGTGCGGCATCGAACACTAAAAACCGAAATATCTAAAAAACGGCTTACTTTAGCGGATTTTCACAAGAGTACCTTGTTTGTTTCAAAATGTTCAGAAAATTATTTCCTTCACAAAAAAAGGAAAAACCTGCACTGATAAAAATATTATGGCCATTTTAAACCATAAGAAGAGCATTGTGAAAGCGCCCTCTAATGGCCACAGTGAAAAGGTATTCGTATTCGGGTTTGTTCGCCAAAAAAAACCCCAGGTACCAAGTTTTAAAGTAATACAACTGTTCATTAAGTTTTAAAAATTCGATTTTTATTTTTGAACTTTGCCACCCTGTACCTCGGAAACGGAGCAATTTCGGACCAAGGTAAGTTGCAAATCGCCTTATTTTCGCCTCAGGAATATGTGTTCAGATTTTGTACACACCTTTGAGAGACACCCTGTATAATAAAAAATTAAAACGAAAAGTTATTTTCAGTTTGTTAAAGTACATCGTATAAACTACTTAGTTTCGAGCAAAGCCGAATAAATCCAGAAAATGATGTGAGATTTTGTAACATAAATATGTAGCCAGGTGTTTTAGTTTTCTGTTAAACACGTGCTCTGTTGTTAAAGAATTATATAATTTTTTTTTTATCGGTAAAGTACAGATTTTTGAGACAAGTTTTAAAGTTAAAAACAGGTGTCTGCAGTGTTGCCAACCTCAACATGAATACTATCTCAAATGCGAGGTCAAACGTCCCATATATTTTGAAAAAGTCCCACCACAAAACTTTAGGCGGTGCACGGTCTGCCTGGTACACATAAAAGAAATAAAAATACAATTTTTTGGCAACTTAAAAAGGTAATTTCAATACGACGGGAAACCAAGAAGATGTGATTTACAATAAGTATATACTACACTCCACAATAAGTATACAGGGCGTTATGGAAATGACTTATTATATTTAAATGGGTGACTCCTACGGTGTCCTAGAGAAAGTCTACATACTTTTTTTTTAAATCGAATATCTAAATACTAAGGTAAAACCGTTTTTACTCACATACTGTCGTACCGTTCCATCTGGATTCAGTTAGCAACAATGTGGGTCCCTAGAGTATACTTACAGTGCTGTCAAATCACACCGCATGTTTCGCCCGTGCTTGGATACCTGCGCGCGCGCGACTTGCGATGCTTCAGTATACTTCGAGACTCGGGAATGGGATGACGCTGTCAAGGATTCCACGTGCTTGATGTATACGAATTTTAAACGTTTTGTTAGTTGTAGCATTACCCGATTTTTTTTCTGTTGTGAAATAATTCATAATAAAAAATATTGTGATGTGATTTCAAATTTGTGTGATATTACCTATTGTTGGTTCTGTTGCAAAATATACTTTTTGTGTTTTATTTTTTTATGGAATTTAATTATAAAACGGATTATAAGATCGAAGGTAAGAGAGTATGTACCTTAAAATAGTATATTTTTTTTTCTAAAAAGTTTGAAAAAGAAGTGATAACGCGAGTCTAAGAGGTCTTGTTGTCAAAAACTGAACACGTACGTTTACAATTCTGTGTTGCCATATATGACAACACCGCCTCAATAAACTATTGATTGCGAACGTCCTCAGTAGCGGCCGCGTAAATTTTCAGATTTCATATAAAGAGCATATTTCGTACAATAATTCAAAGCGCCATTTATGGTTATTTTACTTCAATTTATTTTCATCTCAGGATTTGCCGGTTTAAATATAATAAGTCATTTCCATAACACCCTGTATACAACGACTACAAATAAAGGCAATTCTCAAACTTTTACAAAGTCCCACGAGTTCACCTAAATATCCCTTCGTCTCACAGAGGCCTCAAAAATCCCACGAAATTGGAAATATCCCGCGGGTTGGCAACAGTGGGTGTTAGTAATATTTGGTAATATCGTTTTAAGCAAAACCAAATAAATCCAGTCTTTTGGACCAAAAACAAATAAATTAATTTTTGATTCCGTTATATTTTTTTATAATTAACATTTTTTCCAATTTATGCTGTTGGATAAGGTATATTGCGATATTGTCAACAATATTTACTTACAAAACAAACGAAAAATATTAAGGTACAGAAAAATCTTTTCTCGTTATAGTCGATTTATTCGGTCTGCTCACAAGCTCCTCATTTGATGTAGTTATGCGGGTTTGTCTATACAGGGTGTTACAAAAACCGGTCTGCAGGTGGTGACATCCTATCAATGGAGAGGGATTCCCTTTATTGGTAGTACTGTTCAATGTGAAGTAGTATTTTAAAGAGGTAGGACCGGCGTTGCCAGCGTCATTACGTTCGTAACAGATTTGTTACGATGATTTATTACGTTATTACGCCGCTTATAAAACTATTAAGTTTTGTAATTATCTGCTGAACCATCGGTAGTCCTACAAAATATGAATTAATTAACAACTTAAAAGAGGTCATTACTTTGACTCGGTGCCTCCAACAATAGATCTAGAGCATAAGAGGCCTAAGTAAAATATACAATTGACAACTGAAAAAACCTATTAATTACCTTGGTCCGTCAACATTAAAAATCTTTATTACGGAGAACCTTAATCTATTACGAAAATTGAATACAATTTATTACGAAAAAAAAACCCACTGGCAACACTGGATAAGCCACAATATACATTTATGTGTAAAGATTTCCATAAATGTTCTTTCTACAAAATTATACAGACGAAGTAAACAAAAGTCCTGAGAGAGGAAAAGAACCATTTTCCTCCCTTATTTCGGTGTCGAAAATGATGTTTTCTAAAACGATAGTAAAAAGAATATTTTTTCCTCACAAGCCCTGAAAACAGTGAAGGAGTATTCAAAATATAGAGAAGTTTTTAAATCTGGCATCGATTGGTTGATACACTGAGTGTGAAAGATTTACCTTACTCTTGTCGATCTCGCCCTTAATAGTAAAGGAGCTGACAACGTGGCGTGGCTCGTTGCACGAGAGTAACATTTATGACTGTCGTGGTCCAGACGGTAATATCTTTCTCCACTCTGACGGCGCGCGTTTCGCGACACTATGAATACGAAATCTCTCCCACGTTGCGCCCCGTTGGCGACGATGCTCCGATCATAATAATGAACCGCCAAAGAGCACGCTGAATGTTTTTGCGAAATTATAATTGAATCGGTTCCGGCATGTTATGGACAAGTTGACAAATGCGTTTAGGGACTACGAGGTTACTAGGTGTGAAACCTCCAATTAAATCACACTGCAATGGTGCAATTGAAAAAGAACGTGTAATCTATAAACATAAGTATACATTCAGGAAATCTAATACATTACGCTGAAATAAACAGGGAATTTCCTCTTCTATTTTATTAAAATTAGAATAAAATGTACAGATAACTTATCGTAAGAATACAGTACACAGTACTTTCCTTGTTAGGTGCTAATAATATCAAATAAATAGGTATGGAAGATCATTTCCTAACCACCTGATGAGTCCATTCCTTCACTCTCAACAGATCGGCTTCAATAATTGCTTCAAGTCCATATGCTACAGTGTATTGCCTAGCACGACCTTATAGGAGGAATAAACCAATAATGCTAAACAACTATTCGCCGGGTTGAAGGCCCCGTCGGGTGCTACCAATACGACAAATCCGATAGCTATCAGTTTCATCTCTTAGTAGTGCCTACCAATCTCAATAATATAAAAAATACCATTTCATGGTAGTGACTTTCAATCTGAATTAGTATTTGGATATCTAACTGCGAGGGATAAAATGCATGAAAGAATATGTCCGAAGATGACTCTGCGAAGACGGTCAGAGATCTTCGTTCCTTTTTATGGAGCAGCTGTTGGGTATCCATCTAAAACAAATGATGAGCTTCAAGAGGGTACACAACGTTGTGAAGTAGATAACCTCCATCCACCCATACAAATTTCGTTATTCCTTGCTTCTCAGCTAAGTTGGAATGCTGACTGAATATAATGAGGATTTCGCGCCCATTTAGGTGACTAGTGACACCTCGTATGTGACGAAATCTCGCAAGTCTTCATTCGACTGAAGCTTGAAAATTATGGTGTAAGGGGAACGGCGCTTATTTGGTTCGATCTGTCAATCGCATTCAGAGTGTCAAATTTAATAATAGTTGTTCTAGGCAACACAATGTAGCATATGGGGTTCCTCAGCGCTCTGTTTTAGGTCCTCTGTAATTTTTAATTTATATGAATGATCTGCCTAGCACAGATGTATCAGGAATATTAACATTGTTTCCTGATGATGCTACGATTATTTGGACTAATACAGATGCATTCAGACTTGAAGCATTTATTGATTCTGATCACACCATTAGATCTGTTAGTTTAAATAAATTCTTGGGACTATTTATAGATAACAAACTCAAATTTGATTCTCATATGTAACCTCATATTGAACCAAAAAAATTGCTTCTGTCATGCTATAAGGGTAATTTCCAGAGAATTAGATGAGATTACAGCAATAAATGCATATGTTGCTCTTATCGAATCCCATCTGCGTTGTGGGGTGTGTTTCAGAGAAGAGCTGTTATGATATAAGTTTACGGCAGGATTTCGTGATTCCTGTAGACCGCTATTTCGAAGGCATAAAATACTCACTCTGTCTTCCTTATTTTTGCTGAAAATTATATGCCGTGTGAATAAAAAGTACAGACATAACTCTCCTGATAATTGTAGAACTCGTCATGCATTTTCTATTAAGTTGCTAATTCCTAATTCTACACGAACTATGAATTCTTTTATTCACCAGACAGCCTTTAAGAATGATGTGAATATACTACTGCTGAGTAAAGCTTATTATAGCATTAATGTATGCTTGCAAGAGAATCTTCACTGATTTTATATTTGCTCATGTTGAATCATTTATATAATTACTTAATCTTTACAGCTATTTGTTGGTCGTTTTGGTATAGTGTCACTTGTCTGACAATATATATGTTCATTCTATTTAGTTTTTAGTATAGTACCTACTATTGTAATTTTTGGATGTTAGCTAAAGCTAAAATATATTTTAGCTTTTAGCTCAAATAGTTTTATATATTGGTTGTTTATGCTTTGTCAACAAGATTTACTTCTTTAAACTGAGTTTGAGACTGTTTTACGACACATAATATAAGAGGATTGACAGTGACCTTCCTATCAATAGCAGTAGTTCGTATAGTTGAAGAAAAGACATTGGTCTGAATTTCACTTTCTGACCTGTAGTTCTGACCAACTACTTGTAGCATCCATTCACTTCTAATCTGTAACGAAACTAGTACAATAATTGAAATACCGAAGCGATAAGTATCTCCAATCTTATTTGATTTACGGAGTGCCACTCCTGGGTCATGTCTAACTGTGATCAGTCAATTTCATATCCTAACAATACTAAAATTATAAGCATTCAGTTAAATCAAATATTATATCATATCAGTTCTGTAGATTGTGAAAGAAACAGAAATTATACATGTAGTTTGTACAACAAGAGTGGACATGGACATTCCATTAGAGGTGTACAATATGTACAGTATATTTTTTCTACAAACAATCAGACAAATTCACATAGAAAAAAAATTATTTTAACCTTTATTTACATACAAAAAAATTACAGTGGGCTCTGAACCAAAGAACTTGTTAGTGGAAACTTGGGATCTACACGACTGAGCTAATGGGACTAGAGATATTTAAATTTTGCAATAACTTATGAACTGACAATAATTACTTTGACAGAATTATGCAGCATTAATGGAGATTTAAGAACGAATAGTTAGCTTGGTGCGTAACGCTAACTGTGATTGGTGATTATCATATCCTAACAAGGGTGAATATGAAATTATATCCATTCAGTTAAGTGAACTAGCCTTCACATCAATTCTGTAGACTATGAAGGAAACTGCCTATGGTCTGTACCATTGTGTAAGTAAGTACGCTATTCTCCATTATTCAGCATTTCTAAATTTAAATTAATTACGTTCACAATATATGTGTACTACTTCATTTCAGTTTAATTTATACCGCCAGTGACTCGTCTTGTAAACTATCTCAAGTTATCAAAGTTTCTGTTCTTTTGAGTTATATATCTATCACTGTTATCTAACTTTTTAATTACCATAGGGATTACATTTTACATACCTGGTTGCTATATATCATGACAGAAGAACTTTTATTCGAAAAGCTGTTATTACGTCTAATGTTTTTGTTTTAGCGGAATCTTTAACGTGTTCCCGTAGGTAAAAGCTGTGATTACGTACTTTGGCATATATTCAACAAGAATAGCTCCGGCTTGGTCCCCAAGGACGTTGACCATGAACTGCAAAACCCATTTTATGAAAAAGTCGAATCTCTATTAGATTGGTAGTTATTAATTTTCGATCGCAAGTCACCCAGTAAGCGAAGAGTAAAGCGCACGACGAGCCGAAGCGTGGGAGATCCACGCTTTCGAACGACGGAAAGAATGGAAATATTAATGATACACACTGCACCGAGCTCGATTGTAGATGCCTCGGCCCGTCGCGATTGTCTATTCCCGCGCTCTGCGTGACTTGCGATCGAAAATATTTAATAACTACCGATCGAGGTATATTTTTAAACCTACTTGCAAACTGGCAGACAAAATTCCTCGAAATAGAACTGTTTGTAATTACCTTTGAGATTGCGCCTTCATCTTCTCATTGGCTGAAATTTATCGCGTACGAAGTACTCTGCGACAAAAAGGTGATTTCGGATAAGCAAATATAGAAGAAGCTGGTGTGATTTTGAATGGAATGTTTTTTATTTCAAGTCGACCACGACGACGTGTTAGTTCAGTAAGAATTGGGTTTATATCCATGTGCGAACCAAGACATAATTTTTTGTTGTAATTAGTATGGATTAAATAAGACAAAAGGTAAGGTCTGTGCGTTAAGAGGATGCCGGAGTCAGTCGAAATCTCCGATTTGGCACTTGTTCGTTTCACGCTTTGAAGGCACGAGGCGAATTGGATCTTCCCTTGCAGTTAGAAGAATACGTCGAGCGTCCGCCCGTAATCGGTACGCGGACAGAAACAACGATAATCGGAAGAAAGAGACTGCACGTGATCGGGGTCTATACTTCAATTTTCTCCGCTGAAAAATGGAGTTTCCGCTTCCTATGAAAACGGTACATTAAAAAAAATTTAACGAAAGATGTCTAAATTTTGTTAACAACTCGAGGAAAGTCTATCATTTTTTTTTTCTATATGGAGCAGTAAAATAAATTGAATCTAAAAATCCTCCGAAACAAAAAAATATAGACTTTCCGCGAGTTCCTACTTCTATTACAAAGTTTTTTTTCCTTTGACATTTTTTTCCTAAAACAGGAATAAACGCTTGGGAAGAAAACTCGTTTACAGGTACTCCGGAATTATGTTAAGTATTTTTTTCTGAAGAATTTAAAACTAACTAAGAACGTCGATTCACTCAAATGGTTCTATAACGTCTGTTGTTGACAGGCGTAACTGACCAACCACATTGTTTGTCTACATTCTTCGCCAGTTCCTCCCACGTGGTTTCATGCAGATGACATAAGGATATTTTTGTCGCTCATTAATACAAAGCGCCATTTAATGGTTATTCTTTTTCAATTTGTTTTCATCTAGAGATTTGCGGGGTTAAATACAATACGAATTTAGAATTAACCATGAACTATTAATCTCCTTTTAAGTATAACAGTGTGGAACCTCAGTAACAAAACTAAAATGCAAGGTAAGCTTTTTTGGTATGTGCATTATTTTAGTATTTAAAACTAATCAGCTTATATTATGCAAAATAATAGGATTATTATTATATATTCCTGCAATGCATGAAATATTAATTATTTTATCATTAAAACTTAAACCCCAATTTGGTCATATTTGTTTTAAAGTAACTTAATATTTATGCTGTAAATATATATTACTAAGTTCTGATTACACAACATTGTAATTTATATTATTTTATGTATTAAATTTATCCTAATCGCATATAACTGGAACTGAGTCTTCAGCGGTGGGAGGATTGTCGTCAATTGGAGCCGTTGTCCGCGTGAGTGAGTTTTACTCGATTGATGTCCCGGTGTATCGGTTTCCTCCAGAGGGCTCAGACCTCACCGAGAGATTTTTCCTGATGTTATAATCAGATTTTGAAAAGAGAAGTAAATAGCTCGAGAATTATTTAATTTCCAAAAAGTTTGTATTTGGGGAATCCCTAAAATATTACCATATCTCACTAGAATTGTCAGGGATGCCAGGCATGATTGCCGATGCCGAACTGACACGCACTTGTCAGTCGGTCTTGTGTGATCCTACCACCTTTTATCCAGCTAACTGGTCCACCAGAGCGAGAAGGAGATGAGGGCAAAATTTTGTCAATAAGAATTAAGGGAAAATAAGTCGAAAATAAGTCTATTTACTTTTCAGTTGGTACTAATATCAAATACCAATGTATGGAAAAATTATTATTTCCCAGGCCACCCGATGATACCTTATACAATAAGAGCGTATTTTTGTCTATACAATAGCACTTTAAAATACTAATTCAGATTGAATGGTACTACCAAGAAAAGGAAGTATTTTCCATTGATAGCATGTCACCACCTGTCGACAGGTTTCGGACTCATTTGTTCTCGTCAGTACAGGGTAGGTGTGTGTACCTGTCATCAGAGAAGACTATATACTTCACGCTCTCTTCTCTGATGATAGGTATAGACCTACCCTGTACTGTCGAGAAAAGAGTTCGAAACCGGTCTGCAGCTGGTGATATCCTATCAATGGAAAAGGCTTCCTTTTCTTCGTAGTATCATTCAATCTGAATTAGTAGTTCAAAGTGCTACTGTGTAGACAAAAATACGCCCTTATTGTATAAGGTATAATCGGGTGGTCTGGGAAATAATAATTTTTCCATACATTGGTATTTAAGAATTAAGGTATTTAATTTTTTGTAGTTATTTTTGGACATTGGACGAAGCCAAACTGTTGTCCTATACTTGTTTTATTGGTACGGGCACATCCAATAAAATAATAAACAATGTAAAATGTTACATTTGATCACGGAGGACTGTTTTTGAATTTCTTAATTTTAATGTCTTGTTATTTGAACAGGGCTAAGTCCTCTCGTATGTTGAGTCCCACGATCGGGTGTATTTTATTAATTATTTATTTTATAAAAAAAATCAAGCTAAGGTAGCAAAAGATCTAAACTAAAGAGATATTATTTAACCTGAAGATTATAAACAACATCAGAACAAACCAGAAGCACGGTTCCATAGCTAGTGTCTAACTTACGATATTTAAACTGACACTTACACTTTACCGAATTTACTTTCAAGGAAAGAATGGATTTTTCCACTGATGAGACCGCTTCTGGGTATTTATGGAGGTAACCTCGTATTTAATCATTTGATTAATATTGTGGTATTTCAACCTTTTTATAAATGAAATATGATTTTTATTGCATCATCGTGAAAAACTGAATTTCACAAACGAATAACTTTTCACTTCTATATTTATATTAATAATTTTTACTCAACAAAAAATAATAATATATAAATATAACTCTTTAACACCTGGAGAAAAACTCTCGACTCGAATAAATTCGTCTGGCGATTTCAGGACAGTGTTTCAGGTCGAGGTATAGTTTCGATGAAAATATATCGTTGATTTTTTTACTGTAATTACCTCTTATCGGACAGAGCGGCAGTACAAATTCAATTTACTGCATCCCTAATTATACCATGTTATCATAGTCGCTAAGTACAAATGTTTCCTAGCAGACATCCAAAATTTTATGATAAATAGTGATATACATATATTTTGAAGAAACTAGATTTTTTAGAAATATTTTAGGATTTTAAAATTAAAGAATACGTGTGTGATAAACTTGCAACAGAACATGGACATAAATTTAGTTTTATTTTTATTATAATTACTGTCACAAAATATCTCTTTAATTCACAATAACAATAAATGAATATGTAGATATATTTTCAAGTCGACCCTGTACCCATTTATTGGGGTGGATACAATAGGGATTAATCAGGTAGTTGATTTATTGCAGTAAAAGTCAACGAACGAACGAACCACAGTATACAGGATGGTCAATTAGTGCGACAAAGCTCAATATCTCTTTTACCGCTAGGGACAGCGAAAACTATGTTCACGAAAGTTATTAACCGTCAAGAGGTGCAGCTTCTAAAATTATTTTCGACCATACAGGGTGCTCCAAAAGGGCGGTGTGATAAAAATTTCATATTTTTTAAATAGGACACCATGTAGATTTTTACATATTTGAATTCACCGTAAAATTCTGTATGTAGCACCGTAATTATTTGTACACATTTTTGCAACGTTGCCAAATAGATTGGAAAATTCCTAAAATTTGTGTAAAAACATAGTTCAATGAAATGTGTAATATTTCTTAACTTATAATAATATGTAACAAAATATCTTTAGGTCGGAAAAGGGAAAATTGACAGAAGTCCCCTATGATAATACATATCAATATTTTTCTACAGGGTATTTTCTATGGATATGTACCGATCGAGGTATATTTTTAAACCTACTTGCAAACTGGCAGACAAAATTCCTCGAAATAGAACTGTTTGTAATTACCTTTGAGATTGCGCCTTCATCTTCTCATTGGCTGAAATTTATCGCGTACGAAGTACTCTGCGACAAAAAGGTGATTTCGGATAAGCAAATATAGAAGAAGCTGGTGTGATTTTGAATGGAATGTTTTTTATTTCAAGTCGACCACGACGACGTGTTAGTTCAGTAAGAATTGGGTTTATATCCATGTGCGAACCAAGACATAATTTTTTGTTGTAATTAGTATGGATTAAATAAGACAAAAGGTAAGGTCTGTGCGTTAAGAGGATGCCGGAGTCAGTCGAAATCTCCGATTTGGCACTTGTTCGTTTCACGCTTTGAAGGCACGAGGCGAATTGGATCTTCCCTTGCAGTTAGAAGAATACGTCGAGCGTCCGCCCGTAATCGGTACGCGGACAGAAACAACGATAATCGGAAGAAAGAGACTGCACGTGATCGGGGTCTATACTTCAATTTTCTCCGCTGAAAAATGGAGTTTCCGCTTCCTATGAAAACGGTACATTAAAAAAAATTTAACGAAAGATGTCTAAATTTTGTTAACAACTCGAGGAAAGTCTATCATTTTTTTTTTCTATATGGAGCAGTAAAATAAATTGAATCTAAAAATCCTCCGAAACAAAAAAATATAGACTTTCCGCGAGTTCCTACTTCTATTACAAAGTTTTTTTTCCTTTGACATTTTTTTCCTAAAACAGGAATAAACGCTTGGGAAGAAAACTCGTTTACAGGTACTCCGGAATTATGTTAAGTATTTTTTTCTGAAGAGTTTAAAACTAACTAAGAACGTCGATTCACTCAAATGGTTCTATAACGTCTGTTGTTGACAGGCGTAACTGACCAACCACATTGTTTGTCTACATTCTTCGCCAGTTCCTCCCACGTGGTTTCATGCAGATGACATAAGGATATTTTTGTCGCTCATTAATACAAAGCGCCATTTAATGGTTATTCTTTTTCAATTTGTTTTCATCTAGAGATTTGCGGGGTTAAATACAATACGAATTTAGAATTAACCATGAACTATTAATCTCCTTTTAAGTATAACAGTGTGGAACCTCAGTAACAAAACTAAAATGCAAGGTAAGCTTTTTTGGTATGTGCATTATTTTAGTATTTAAAACTAATCAGCTTATATTATGCAAAATAATAGGATTATTATTATATATTCCTGCAATGCATGAAATATTAATTATTTTATCATTAAAACTTAAACCCCAATTTGGTCATATTTGTTTTAAAGTAACTTAATATTTATGCTGTAAATATATATTACTAAGTTCTGATTACACAACATTGTAATTTATATTATTTTATGTATTAAATTTATCCTAATCGCATATAACTGGAACTGAGTCTTCAGCGGTGGGAGTATTGTCGTCAATTGGAGCCGTTGTCCGCGTGAGTGAGTTTTACTCGATTGATGTCCCGGTGTATCGGTTTCCTCCAGAGGGCTCAGACCTCACCGAGAGATTTTTCCTGATGTTATAATCAGATTTTGAAAAGAGAAGTAAATAGCTCGAGAATTATTTAATTTCCAAAAAGTTTGTATTTGGGGAATCCCTAAAATATTACCATATCTCACTAGAATTGTCAGGGATGCCAGGCATGATTGCCGATGCCGAACTGACACGCACTTGTCAGTCGGTCTTGTGTGATCCTACCACCTTTTATCCAGCTAACTGGTCCACCAGAGCGAGAAGGAGATGAGGGCAAAATTTTGTCAATAAGAATTAAGGGAAAATAAGTCGAAAATAAGTCTATTTACTTTTCAGTTGGTACTAATATCAAATACCAATGTATGGAAAAATTATTATTTCCCAGGCCACCCGATGATACCTTATACAATAAGAGCGTATTTTTGTCTATACAATAGCACTTTAAAATACTAATTCAGATTGAATGGTACTACCAAGAAAAGGAAGTATTTTCCATTGATAGCATGTCACCACCTGTCGACAGGTTTCGGACTCATTTGTTCTCGTCAGTACAGGGTAGGTGTGTGTACCTGTCATCAGAGAAGACTATATACTTCACGCTCTCTTCTCTGATGATAGGTATAGACCTACCCTGTACTGTCGAGAAAAGAGTTCGAAACCGGTCTGCAGCTGGTGATATCCTATCAATGGAAAAGGCTTCCTTTTCTTCGTAGTATCATTCAATCTGAATTAGTAGTTCAAAGTGCTACTGTGTAGACAAAAATACGCCCTTATTGTATAAGGTATAATCGGGTGGTCTGGGAAATAATAATTTTTCCATACATTGGTATTTAAGAATTAAGGTATTTAATTTTTTGTAGTTATTTTTGAACATTGGACGAAGCCAAACTGTTGTCCTATACTTGTTTTATTGGTACGGGCACATCCAATAAAATAATAAACAATGTAAAATGTTACATTTGATCACGGAGGACTGTTTTTGAATTTCTTAATTTTAATGTCTTGTTATTTGAACAGGGCTAAGTCCTCTCGTATGTTGAGTCCCACGATCGGGTGTATTTTATTAATTATTTATTTTATAAAAAAAATCAAGCTAAGGTAGCAAAAGATCTAAACTAAAGAGATATTATTTAACCTGAAGATTATAAACAACATCAGAACAAACCAGAAGCACGGTTCCATAGCTAGTGTCTAACTTACGATATTTAAACTGACACTTACACTTTACCGAATTTACTTTCAAGGAAAGAATGGATTTTTCCACTGATGAGACCGCTTCTGGGTATTTATGGAGGTAACCTCGTATTTAATCATTTGATTAATATTGTGGTATTTCAACCTTTTTATAAATGAAATATGATTTTTATTGCATCATCGTGAAAAACTGAATTTCACAAACGAATAACTTTTCACTTCTATATTTATATTAATAATTTTTACTCAACAAAAAATAATAATATATAAATATAACTCTTTAACACCTGGAGAAAAACTCTCGACTCGAATAAATTCGTCTGGCGATTTCAGGACAGTGTTTCAGGTCGAGGTATAGTTTCGATGAAAATATATCGTTGATTTTTTTACTGTAATTACCTCTTATCGGACAGAGCGGCAGTACAAATTCAATTTACTGCATCCCTAATTATACCATGTTATCATAGTCGCTAAGTACAAATGTTTCCTAGCAGACATCCAAAATTTTATGATAAATAGTGATATACATATATTTTGAAGAAACTAGATTTTTTAGAAATATTTTAGGATTTTAAAATTAAAGAATACGTGTGTGATAAACTTGCAACAGAACATGGACATAAATTTAGTTTTATTTTTATTATAATTACTGTCACAAAATATCTCTTTAATTCAC
Organism: Barypeithes pellucidus; assembly: GCA_963991005.1. Lineage (NCBI taxonomy): Eukaryota > Metazoa > Arthropoda > Insecta > Coleoptera > Curculionidae > Barypeithes > Barypeithes pellucidus. The sequence continues at coordinate 28,702,775 of OZ022556.1, read as the reverse complement.
AATAACAATAAATGAATATGTAGATATATTTTCAAGTCGACCCTGTACCCATTTATTGGGGTGGATACAATAGGGATTAATCAGGTAGTTGATTTATTGCAGTAAAAGTCAACGAACGAACGAACCACAGTATACAGGATGGTCAATTAGTGCGACAAAGCTCAATATCTCTTTTACCGCTAGGGACAGCGAAAACTATGTTCACGAAAGTTATTAACCGTCAAGAGGTGCAGCTTCTAAAATTATTTTCGACCATACAGGGTGCTCCAAAAGGGCGGTGTGATAAAAATTTCATATTTTTTAAATAGGACACCATGTAGATTTTTACATATTTGAATTCACCGTAAAATTCTGTATGTAGCACCGTAATTATTTGTACACATTTTTGCAACGTTGCCAAATAGATTGGAAAATTCCTAAAATTTGTGTAAAAACATAGTTCAATGAAATGTGTAATATTTCTTAACTTATAATAATATGTAACAAAATATCTTTATGTCGGAAAAGGGAAAATTGACAGAAGTCCCCTATGATAATACATATCAATATTTTTCTACAGGGTATTTTCTATGGATATGCCGACATTACGAACTTGAAATCTGAGTTTCGTAAGTTTTTTAAATGAAACACCCTGTACATGATTATTTTATCTTGTAGATATTTTAATCCTCTATAATTTTTATTAAGGCCTTTCTATGCTTATCTCTGCCAATCTTGGTGGTATTTCAATTTTTATTTAAACTCGAGCAAAAAAAAATTGAATTGAAACGGGAACAAACCCGAGAGGATCTTCAAATTCCTGCGGAACGTTAACTACGTTATATTCTATCGATCTTATTTCCTCTCTTATCCTTAAATATCGATTTCTCGCAAACAGTTGAATTTAGATATAAGACATGAGACATGAAACATATGCAGAATTAAACAAATAAAGCGCAATAAAAATAAAAAATTGACGGGTCCGAGCGTTTTTTCGAAAAAAAAAGACACCTTTAACGAATTTGTTCCCAACCTTTACGTTCTTATTGTATAGATAAAACAAAACTATATAGATATACAAAAAAATTGTCATAACACTATGATAAAAATTTGGAATAAATATCCGCTAAAAATGAGAATCATGCCTAAACATAAATTTTCAAGTTCTATAAGGGAACATCTTACAAAGTATTCTCCATATTCTCTAAACGACTTTTTTATTGAATTCAGTTTCACCTAGACTTGAAATCATGAGTTTTTTTCTGAAAATTTATCAGTTCAGTTCATCTCGACTAGTTACCAATAAAATCGTTTTGATTGTCTGTTTGCGTTCACAGTTTTATGCATCTCTGGTCTAAAAGAGTAAACAGTAAAATTTGCAAATGTTCGGTTCCTGGGAAATTATGAAGTTGTAAAGTATATATTTGATTACTGTATTTTGACACGTTTTATATGCCATATTGACAGCCTAATAAGACAAACAAATATTTATCAATCTATAGACATAGTAAGTACAGAATTTTGCGGTATCAATTATCAAAGTTTAGCGACTGGCCGAATGCCAAAGAAAATTTTCAAAGTCACCTTAAGGTTCAGAATGACGTAAGTCATCCATAACACAAGTTTGACAGTATCTTCTACTACTTTTTAACTCTTATCTAAAGGAATAGATCTTTGACCCTCCAATTAATTTAAAATATAGTATAGTATAACGTTAAGGCCACCTTCAAATATCGGCCCTAAGGACAGATATTTTAAAGTTATCTTAAGGCCTAAGGGCCGATATTTTAAAGTTACCTTAAGGTCCAGAATGACGTAAGTCATCCTTAACACAAGTTTGACAGTATCTTCTACTACTTTTTAACTCTTATCTAAAGGAATCAATTTTCAAAGTTTAGCGACTGGCCGAATGCCAAAGCCAAACAAAATTTTCAAAGTCACCTTAAGGTTCAGAATGACGTAAGTCATCCATAACACAAGTTTGACAGTATCTTCTACTACTTTTTAACTCTTATCTAAAGGAATAGATCTTTGACCCTCAAATTAATTTAAAATATAGTATAACGTTAAGGCCACCTTCAAATATCGGCCCTAAGGACAGATATTTTAAAGTTACCTTAAGGTTTAGAATGACGTAAGTCTTCCTTAACACAAGTTTGGCAGTATCTTCTACTTCTTTTTAAATCTTATCTAAAGGAATAGATCTTTGACCCTCAAATTAATTTAAAATATAGTATAGTATAACATTAAGGCCACCTTCAAATATCGGCCCTAAGGACAGCTATTTTAAAGTTACCTTAAGGTTTAGAATGACGTAAGTCTTCCTTAACACAAGTTTGTCAGTATCTTCTACTTCCTTTTAACTCTTATCTAAAGGAATAGATCTTTGACCCTCAAATTAATTTAAAATATAGTATAGTATAACGTTAAGGCATATCCGCCCTAAGGGCGGTATATTAAAGTTCTTTTTAGCTATTGTCTAAATTCTTCAAGGACATAGTAATCTTATACTTAACGCGTCAATTGACCCTCAAACTAATTTAAAACAAAGTTTATTAAGGTTCAACTTAACGTTAAGGCTACCTTAGCTAAGGCCTAACTTAAGGTAACATTTAAATTTCGGCCCTTAATGTACCACTTCCAGTAAATATTAAAAATTGGAAAACACATTAATTTCATTGGGGGTTGCTTTTAAAGAATATTGGCAGTCTTCGTATTTTAATCCCTGGCAGGGGTAGATGTTATCCTTAAAATCTTAAATGGGAAGAGAGTCAGTGACATATCTTTTTAGGTCGTTGAAATCTCTTACCAATTATAATCCTAATTTGTTATTTTTTGAGTAGTACTTTCCAAGAACGAAAATGGAAGTAATTAGACATTTTTTTGGCGGTGAATGTTGGTTCTATCAATAAAACAACCGCAGAAGAACTATTTTATCAAAATAAATATTTATTACTATCGCGCAAAAATTACAAAAAATTTGAGAAACCTTTTAAGGAAAACATTCGTGCATATTTTATTGAGCAAACGTACTCTTTTAACTTACCAATAACAAATTTCGAAATACAAAAACCTAAAAAACATATCCAATCGCTATTTGCTGCGACGACAAAAAATAAATTTATTTATATCTATTGGAAGCCTTATTGAGCATAAAACGAATTTTCGGCGCCCCTGAATGGGTTCAAAGCATAGGTCGCGATAGCAACTGGTTGCCATTGTTGCTGCCTGCTCATTCATCGGGCGCGGCCTACTTGTTGCGAAGTTCGCGTGCTGGAGCCGCCGTCGAGCCGCCCTTATGCCTGTTGATCGCAGTTGGCGAGGCAATGGGTCGTTACGCAACACATGGTTTAGGAAAACGGGATTAAAAGCATTTGAATTAAGGTCAGACTGCGTGCAAATACGTCTATTCAATTTTTCAACTACTGAATATTATATTGCCAGCTTGCCTAGTTAAAGTATGTGCAACTGTGCAAGGTGAAGCGAAAAACAGGTGTTAACTTGTAAAGTCGATACGGTGTATAAACCCCCCACCTCTACCAGGGTAGTCGGTGGCTCTCAAACAATAAATTATATTTTAGGTATTTTCTAAATAAAATAATTTAAAGTAAATAAAAAATTAATTTAAGTAAAGACAAATAATTATCTTATATTATTATATTTATTTAGGCAAATTAGTTTTACGAATTCTCTTGCAGAATTATACCGTTGACTGTTACTGCCATAAATAAACTACCTGGTTAAACCCTATTGTATACTCCTGAACATCTTCAAAGCTCAATAAATGGGATCAGCGCCAGCTTGAAAATGTATACCATACCACATGATTTATTTTTATAATTTAAAATAAATAGATAGGTATTTTTAGTTTTAGGTACCTATAATAAATGAAAACTTGTTTACGCCATTTATATGCCAATATTCATAATAAAGTATCATTTTAGTATTTAAAAATCGGAATTTACAGTTCGCCCCCCTGTGGCTACCTACGCCACTGTCAACTATTTAGTTTTCGTTTTGTTTTGGTTCCAAAAAGTTGCTAGTTTGTTGTGTTTCTGTTTTCTTAGATGTTTTTGTTTTGTTGGTTTGGCGCGGACGCGGCATAAGAAAGTTAAGAATATGTCAATAATATACAGATTAAAACAAGAACCGTTTTTAACTCAAACTTTAAAGTCATTATTTATTTAGATTTTTTTTTGCGGCATATTATTGGGCCCATAATTATGCAACTTTGCCTGGCCGAATTTCTACAACCTGTATATGAGATTCAGCTTAGTACTTCTCGAACTTGTTGTTTGTTGAGGACGTGATCCTGCTGGAACGACCTTCCTGCGGTCGTGTTTCCCAACGAATATAACCTCCAGCGAATCAAAACCAAATAAAATCACTTTATTCGCACACGAATCACTTCCTGAATGGCTTAAATGATTTTTAATAGTATTTGATCATAAAAAAACGGTGAAAAGTTCTGGGTTCAATTCGCAGCGGAGACATAGAACGTTTTTAATTTTAAAAAACGGCGCTAAACATATTTCAATTAATTTTATTAATTTATAAAATAAAAACGTATAAAATGTTCAACCTATTTACAACAAGAACACTGTTCTTTATTGTACGGCTACCTAACTTAACAAAAGAAAAGGATACCACTATAATGCCCTTTTAAAAAGGAAAATAGGAGTAACCGTCAGTAAAAACCCGAACAATACGGAAATCGCGGCGTTTTAAAGGTTTCTCGTTTCTGATGCCGCAAAAAATCTTTTTTCCGCTCGGCAACTAAACCCTCTTGTATTTATGTTATTGTTATGTTTCGCGGAGCCCTTTTCCTTTTAAATAACTTTTCTTTCCATCAACTGTTCTTTAGACGTTTCTTGATTAAATTGAGGTTATTTAAAAACACAGAGGGGCAAATTTCGGTACTTTTTTCTTAACTTTTTTACTAAAATATGATGCTATATGCTTGAATGGTTTTACAGGGTCGGGGGGCTGACCACTCATCAAAAAAATACCATCGTGCCGATAAAAAACTAGGACAGCAAAATCTCAAACGGAAATCCATATCTCATAAACTATAAAAGGTGCTCGACAGCTGTGAAGGTAAAAACATCTAACTTTTAGAAAGTAACCTAGGTTAAATGATTTAAGGTTTGTATTTTACGATACGAGGTGGCATCAAAATATGTTACTTGTTTTATAAAGTTGAAAGGAAGTTTATATGGAGGAACTAAATGTATTAGGCATTTTTATTAAGAAAAAGTCAAATGCTTTATTTAAAGTAGGTATATTTAATGTCGCCAAAAAATTAAAATAAAACTATAAAAGAAATTTAACAGAAAGAAAAAAAGTACAAACACAAATTTTTCTTAATATTTAGTCATGGAACATTCTTGTTTATTGCTTCTTGATAATTAGTATTCTTCTATTTTCATCTTTAGCAAACATTTTAGGGGAACCTGAAACTGCGTTCCTAATAATAGTGCTATTTTTTGCTTTGCCAACAACACGGTATTTCTGTTTACTCCCAATTGGTCTGCAATATCCTTAATAAAAGCACCATATCGTAACCGACTGTAGATAATAGCCGTTTGCTGGGGGGTTAATTGTGGCATAGTTAAAAAAAGTGCTTGACAAGTTAATAATAAAGTGACAATCTATGTTGACATGTAAAATTTGTATATGACATTTTACTGGTACCAGACTCTACAGTAAATAATTCCTAATAGTCAAGGAGAAAATAAGAAATTTTGCTGTCCTAATTTTTCGGCACGATGGTACATGTATTGCGGAAATCCTATGATTGCGGGTGATTGCGATAAGATTTCGAGGCTGAATGGGAATTTTTGCGGGGTCTTATTTGACTTTCAAAAAAAGGATGAAGGTCTCAATTCAATACAATTGCAACTATTATTGTATACAGGGTGCTATAAATACGTGGAGATCTCGAAAACGTTGAGACATACGAAGATGGTTAAATTGAATCGATGTTGCCTATTTTGGGGCTTAATAATTTAATGGAAATAATTTTAAGTATTCAGAATTCCGGAAATATCCAAAAAGAAAAACGAAAAATTCAATTTTGGTTTTTAATTTCTTGCGCCTAAATTTTTGAAAAAACACTATTTTATAGCCGATTTTTATTTTCTACGACATAGTTATCAAAATTAGACGTTTCGTTCTTTAGTTACCACCGCCAAGTCAAAATTTTTTAATACGGATCGGGAATTTTAAATACGGCTTTAGAGATTTTTAAGCTTTAGAAATTTAAAACAATTCAAATATTAATCAATCAATCAAATATTCACGTTTGCTCTTTTCTGAGCTATAATCTTGAAAATTAGCCAAAGAATTTCTCACATTAAGATAGTTAAGGAATTGTATTAATTCCTTGCATTGTATGAGTACATATAGTTTTAGTTCAGTTAGTTTCAGTTTTCTTATGAATTCTAAGATTTTAAAGACTCTTTTTGTATTGAACAATAATCATTATTGAAGAAATACCCATTTTCCTAATACCAACTAGCATAATGATTATTCAAGATAAATAATTAATTATTTATTATTGGTACCTTCAAAAAGGAGTCCGCAGAATTGTCATCAAATAAATAAAAAAATTAACCAATTAAAAATGTGCCTATGCAGCGCAGGAGCTGGGTTAGGAAAACCTGAGGACTCAGATGATGCAATCGCTGTATGTCACAGTCATCTGTGTCACATATGGGTCTGTAGTCTGGTGGACAAAAACACAGCAGATTACGATAGCGAGCAAACTTAACAGTTTGCAGAGGCTGGCTTGCTTGTATGTCAGTGGGGCGATGAGTAGCACCCCACTGCAGCAATGAAAGTCGTACTAGGACTAACACCCCTAGTTCTAATTACGACGAGCTCTTGGAAATGCAAACCGATCGTATGAGGGCGATCTACAATAAAGCTTTCTTAAAATGGCTGGGACTTTCAAAAATGGACACCCGACGCTTGACAAGGGTCTAGTTTGGTATGATTCCCCCTCCCCCCACCGCCACAGTATAGCAAGCGGACGTTCATGACATACAAGCATGAGTAGAACAGAATCTTGAAAAGGGCTACCACGACCTATCGGACAGCCAAGCTGCTCTTAAGGCTCTGAACTCCACTCGGTTTAGTTCAAAACTCACCTGAACTGCCTTAATAACCTAAAAGAAGTGGCGGCCAGGGGGAACAAGGTGGAACTCCTATGAGAAAGCGGAGGAACTAGCGACAGCCGGATCCGCTCAGTCTCAGAGACCCTGAACCGGCGTTCGGGATATCAGAGCAGGCAACGAAAATAACATTAGATAGATGGTCGCAAAAACAACATCTTTCTCGATGGCAAGGTTAACCTGGTCAAATACACGCATGGGCCGCAATTGGAAAACCAGAAGATACTATCAAATGGGAGGCTAATCCTGACGCGGCCCCTGTTCAACTAGGTGACTGGTCTGCTACCAGGTCACTGTCACTTACGAAAACACCTTCAACCTATAGGAATATATAATGGATGCATTGAATGCAGACTCTGCGGTGAAGAGGACTGCCTCCCATATAATATACTGTTGTGAAGGGATATCTCGAAGCCTTAAGATCTTCGAGAATATCCAACGTGGAGAAAACCTCCCACATAGCAGACTTGGTAGAAGCTTATTGGACCTAATACAAGGAAGAAATATTTTCCAGCAAGATCGGGTTACACTATAAGCCAGAAGGCTGCAGTGGTAGAAGCTCGGGCCTCACACCCGATCCCCGCCTTTAACCAACCAAAGGGGTAAGTACTGTGAATCACACCTAAGCATACCGTTCCCATACCTCCTTACCGTTTGAGCGAGCGCAGCGGTCCGGAGACAACACATTTAAAGAAATTTAGTTTCGAAAACTATACAACCATCACCAAAGTTACGTCCTAATACTCAGTAGCAAACACAAATTCTTTTACAACTTAAATGATCATTTCATTACATCTTTAAACAATAATATAACGCTCATTACACCGAAAACGCAAAATTAAATTGGAAGAAAGAATATTGAAATTCATGAGAAAATCAGGGGAATTATACAAAGAACTGAGGCCCATTTAAAATGTAAACGGCCGCTTTCCCGCGTCTACCCACCATTTATTTTAATAAGGCCCCCGTTCATTAAGGCCGCCAGCCTGGCAGGCAGCAGCAAGGACGAGACAAATTTCTGTGTACACAAACAAATTATTCATAGTCCGTCTTTGCCTAATAATTAAAATTAATCTGTATACAGTACGAATAACAATGTGCCAAAGACGCCCGGGTTAATGTATGCAAAAAATGTCGCTGAAAACGTTTCGCCAGTTTCTTTTAAGATGGATAAATAAACACTAATTTCATTTGTTTGGAAATAAAAATAAACAGCGTCGAAAGACCAGAAGGCTTTACTCTGATATTTTTCTTCATCAAAAGAAAATGTAGGCGACGCGTAAATTTAAAACAGGGTTTCATTCTAAATAAAATTGATCTTAAGAGGCCTAATCGATTATTATTTATATGCCCGTATCCGTATACACCGTGTCCAAGATAAGGAGGGCCAGTAAAGGGATCTCGGAAACCGTAAGAGATACGAAGTCGGGCAAATGGAGGTAAAGTTGCGCATTTACGTGCCTAATAATATGTCGTTTAGAAAGTTTTAAAATTACGAGTAGTTCCGGAGATATCCGGAAAAAAACGAAATTCTGAAAAATCGTTTTCCTGTTTTTTTTTTAGATCGAATTCTAAAGTAAATTGCACATTTTTGCATTGCCACTTTTTCCGCTATATCTAACAGCGTTAATTGTTTTGTAATCCGACGAGTCGTCTTCGAATGGCCATTATCAACTTTATTTTTTTAAATACGGTCCTGTTTTCCTGATTTTGGAATTTGAGAGCTTATTTCTTCCGAATGTAACGATGTATGACACATTGTGGTTTAATGACGTTTCGAGGGTTTTCTGAACAACATCAGGAAATTTTGGGATACGGTCCTGTATTTTTCCTAATTTTATAAATAATATCTCATAAGTAAGCTCTAAATTTTTACTTATGTTGAACTAGTTCAATAAATAACAAATAAATTAATAATAAACCACGAATAAGTGAACAAAAAATAATTGGCCCTCCTTATCTTGGACACGGTGTATAGAGTAGAACGCCGTTATAACAATATTTTTGGCATATCTCAGAATGGATATCGGGTTTGTATGTATCCAGACTTTTCTTGTTTAAATTTTTTGAATTTTAATAAATTAGCTGAAATATCGAGGTTTTAAAAGTAACAAAATTGAGGTTTGTTTACATGGTTGTAGTTCCCTTAATAGTCGTAAATTTAGAAAAATAAGACAAGAGGATCTCAGCTAAATCCCTCAAGAATGCACAAATATTCAGATTGTGAATATAAAGTTAATACTGATTTAATTCGAGACTCTAACCTTAACTTCTGAAAGCCAAAAACTCAAATAATTTCGACCGTCCAAACCCGCTGGCGTCCATTTTATTATGGAGCGGGACGCTTTTAAAGAATATTTAAATCAATCAACAGACTTAAAATGATATTTGACCCTTGACCTACTTCGAAAACCCTGTAGAGCAATCTTTTTCCCAAGTAAGACAAATAAAAAAAATTAATTAAACAATTAAAATTGATACGTGATCACCGTGTATAGGTCGACAACTTTATCTGTAGCTACCAAAGGGATGCGGGTAAGAAAATTTCTTGGATTAACAATCTTGTCACATATATTAAATTTTAATTTAATAACATGTTACCAAGTAAACAATAAAATTAAATTTACCTATTTAAAGTAAATTGTCATAAGTATATAAGAAACTAAGATTGTATTATAGTTTCAATGTTCTTAAAACTTTCTTTTCATACTATTTATTTTAATATTTAAATGCAAAAAAATTTTTTTTTATTAAATTACTTCTAGTCTAAAAATAGGTCAACATGGTGCAATATCACCGGTAACCATGGGTAATCGATGGCTAGAGCTAATTTGATAGGTTATATCCCAGACGTGTCTAGTGACACGCCCATTATGCCGGCGTGGTTGTTCGGCGATGTCCAATATGCTTCATCCAGTTGCGTAAATAGGGTTTGTTTAAAACTGTGATAATGAATGAATATACCCTGGTAAAACCCTTCATAGTCAAACCCGTGAAGTGATTGCCAATGTGTACAGGATGTGTGAAGAGGAATCACAAATTAATCCATTTAAATTGCCACTTAAGCGAATGCTAGAAAGGGTCGCAATGTATACGGGAGTAAGCGTGGGTGCAGTAAAAAACATTCACAAAGAAGATACTGAAAGAAAAGAAAATAATCTCCTGTCAAAAAAAGGGCCCGTCTCTATGCTGTCGAAAAAATCGACGGCTTCGAATTTGGCATTGTTAGGAGGACAACACAAAAGTTTTATTTGGAACTAAAAGTGGTTCCAACCTTAAAAAAGTTGCTACAACAGCTGAGGAGTGACATAAACATTCCGTTTTCCCGTGAAACTTTGAGGTGCATGTTGAAATCAAATGGATTTTTTTGGCGAAAATGCCAAAATAAGCGAAAAATCTTAATGGAAAGGCCTAATATATTGCACTAGTGATACAAATATATTCATGCCATGAAAAAATATATATTATTACATTATTAAGATAATAATAGCACGCCCATGACTCGGCCATGTTTTACAAGATATTGCTTTCCCCTTACCGATACGTCGTAGCTATAGACTCGCTTGTCGAGCTGTACGTATACAAGTTTTGCTAAAATGGTATTTTATAATTTTTAACATATATTTAGTTTGCCCTTCATGTTTAGTTAGTCCCAATATAAAAATACATATTATTAATACTAAACCTATTTCAATTTTATCATCAGTAAAAATAAAATTGGTAAAAAGCTTAATATTTTTACACACTAATTGGCAACAAATAAATCCGATAATCTATGCACCATTTTTAATAGGCCTTCGCATTTGATGCAAGTGATAATGTTTGAAATTTTTAGTCGTTATGTGCAATTATTTTATTAAAAGGGGAGCAGCAAAAATAATTAACCATTCGCCAATTCCATATCCATATATAGGTATTGATTTATAAATATTATTTTCAGTTTGCCGAAAAAAAGTTAGTATTCAGAATTTTCGATTTATATTGAGGAACTTTCAGTTTATTTTAGATTTGCAAAGTTTACATAAATTAGAGAGCCTTAAAAAATTTTCATGTTATGGTTGCTAAATTAAAAAATAATAAAATGGTAAAATGAAAATTTGAAAATTTTCGCTCGCTTAGAGATACGGGGGAAAATTAAAAAATTGACAATTTCAAAAATACGTATGGAAATGACGTATTATATTTAAACCGGCAATGCCTGAGATGAATACAAATTGAAGAAAAATATCCTTAAATGGCGCTCTCAGTTCATTCAGCGGTAAAAATGACCTGACGTCAACCAGGAAAACTTCTGTACGGCACTGCGGCACATCGGAATTCTCACCGGTGTTGCCAGAATTACACCTTACACTCTTTACGTTTGAAATACGCAACTACGTAACTAGGTCAAATGTCAATGACCTTTTGACTTTTGATGGCTGGTTGATTTTTTTATGTAATTTTATTTAGGCCACACACATACACTTACCTTGTCGGTCTTATTTAAATATTAATGTCAATTTCTATAAAAACTTATACAGCGCTTTAGTAAAGAAACCGGCACATCACATAACCCATAACCATAATCGGAAAACTTCACATGAACACTGGCCAAAACACCCATAAAATTCACTTGGAGACATCGTTTTTTATTAACATTGGGTTGTCTCGCCTAGATTTGTATGAACTTTTGTTTTTAATTAAAAAACACGTTGTAAAATGTAAATCACATTTCTTCGAATTAAAAATTACATCTGAACTGAAACATTTAAAACACGAACTGTCAAAAACTAGAAATGTATTAATGCATTGCATGTTTTCCCGTAGATTCCAGCGCAATCACCCAAAAAGGCTGAAATAAATAATTATAATAATCTACAGCACTTATTTATTGTTTTCCTTCACTGCTGTAGATACCAATAAAGATTAAAAAACTTGTTAATCGCTGCTCTGGTGCTTTATTTCATTCGAAAAGCTTAGAAAAATTAAATCGATCGTTTCACAGCGGGATTTTAAAACCAAAGATTAGCCACATCTCTAGTATAAATCGACAGAAGGTTAGAAGTTGACATTTGCTTGACAACAAGATATTCCTCTGCGGCTTCGCGCGAAAGAGTTTTTCGGGATATTTAATCAACTGTGCAGTGCGAATAAGTGTGAAAATGTTTAGTACATACAGAAAAATCAAGTAGAAGGCATATTAGAAAATGTTCCTTTAGTAAGAGACTGGAAATAGGAAGGTCACCGGATCTTACATCATGCAATTTTTTTCTATGGGGTACGATGAATAAAGAAATAGTTTATAAAGTCGAAGATATGGATCAGTTGCGATATAAGATATTGGATGCAGCAGATAAAATAATTGCTGAACGTTTTAGTTTATAAAGTGCCAATTTGTGCCCTATCTCCTATTTGTGTGTTTGTTAAAGAATGCATTAGTGTGTAGCGATTTTGTGTGACAAGGGCCTATCTTCAAAAAACTAATTTGAAACATGTGTGTGTTTCTTTAAGTGATTTATGGTAATTTGTTCAGTGTTTCACTATGTGTTCTGTGTCTCTGGCGATATACAGGGTCATGTTCTGAGATTGGAAGAAAAACGCCGAAGGGGTTTTAGTAGGGTATAAGCTTTACCCACTAAAACCAAAAAATCTGAAGATTTATGTACCCTGGATTACTTGCTAGTATACTGGCACCTGGATTCACTTCTATTTGGATACTATGTAGCTAAATATTAATTTTTATAGGAATCTAAAGTTTTACACGAACAATTTGGCAACATTGCGCCAGAACATCTGTTTATTACAGAGCTGCTCAGTGTAATGTGACTGTGCCGAGGAGTTGTGTGTGGGTTTATGGGTGAATTACCCCACTTTTTAAACGTTCGATTTGAAAAAAAATATATGTAGCGCTTCTTTAGGACACCCCAGGAGTCACCCATTTAAATATAATACGTCATTTCCATAACACCCTGTATTTTCTTAGTTAAAAGAGAAACAGAAAAACGTTGTTCTTTATATTGATTGTTGAATAATCTGCCGTTTTCAGAATAAGTATACGGGGTCAGGTAAAAAAGTTATCGGACCTAATCTAATTTTTTTTCAATGGAACACCCTTATATTTTAATCTAAAAATATGCTCTCTTTTTCCTTTTAAACTCTCATTTCAAATTTATAACACACCATGGATGATATTGGTTTCCTAGGCGATTTATTCAAACTTTATTCCTTGAAAACGAAATAAAAGATTCAGATTAATGTAAAAAATAGCGGGAATCATCGCAAATGTCCTTAAATGGTTGCTGTCTTACCGGATAGCGAACAAAATATAAATTTTGCGCCATTTATTCGTTTTTTCCACTTTCAATATAAACTGATATCATATCAAATTCATTATCACAAATGAATATGTAAAAATGAAATTGACGTTAAATGTTAATACCAAACTAGAATGTCAACATAGTTGTTCCTATGATATTAGCTTTTGTTTGATGGTCTACTGTGGTTTAAAGTAATAAAGTTTAAATAAATCGCCTAGGAAACCAATATCATCCATGGTGTGTTATATATTTGAAAAGAGAATTTAAAATAGTATCTTTTTAGATTAAAATATACAGGGTGTTCCATTTAAAAAAATTGAGATTAGGTTCGATAACTTCTTTACCTGACCCCGTATACTTATTCTGAAAACGGAAGATTTTTCAACAATCATTATAAAGAAACTTATGTATAAATCATTTTTCTGTATCTCTTTTAATTAAGAAAATATAGGGTAATTTCGAAAGTGTAAATTTTTTGAGTTTCCCCAGTATCTCTTAAGCGAGCGAAAATTTTCAAATTTTGAATTTACCATTTTAAGTTTGACCGCCGAAACGAGCACATGACACCTACATTACTTTTTTTATAGCACAAATAATTACGGAGATACCCTATGAAAGTGTCGAAAACGGGACACCCTGTACATACAGTTAAGGTAAAACACAAAATTATTGACATTCAACCAATAATTGACATGTTTTATAAGTTACCATAATTTAAGAAATCTTTATATCTGACCTACAAATTAAATGCACCAACCCTGTGGGACTGTAATCTGGCAACCTCGTCCATGTTCAGATTTTTTAACAATATGGCAGGATTTATTTATTTACGATTTGGGGTACTAGACCCAAAAAAGCACCCACTAATTTACAGTTTAGTGTACAAGTAAGTTATAAGCTACGTACTAACTATATCTAAATATGAACAAATTATTCGGCACTATCCTTATATACCAGCCATGGCATCATGCAAAACCATTTAAAATTTATTAAATTATGAAATCCAAAAAGAAAGAGATGAGATTCATCAGCTGATGAATATTTCTTTTCGTGAAGATTTAACCGTTAATAATAAAGTTTTTTAGTTAATTTATTGATATTTAGATTGTCTGACATGTCGATTGGGGTATCAACATGTTTCAGGAAGATCTGTGACAAAAACTTGAAAATTGTTCATATTTGAAATTGTTATTATTATTCTTATAACATTATATTTTTTCCAATCCTTTAACTTTACGAATCCAGTTTTAGATTAGGAAAAAATTAAGTCTATTTGGCTAAACGTTCGCATAAAATAGTGCCTGCCTGGCAACCTGTGATTAAACGCAGCTCTTAAAAGAAAACCGAGTTGTATTGAATATATCAATATCTTCACAATTGTTGTTATAAATTGTACACAATCTTACTAAAGGTGATTTTTGCCCTAGATTTGTTCTTCTATAATTAATATCAAATAATTGATGAGATCTCGTTTCTCTAGGTTGACCGTGAAATAGAATATTGAAAAGCAATAATTGATATTAATGTTGACGAATCAATAATATTATTAAGCAGTTTGTATAAAAACAGCAAAAAGGATTGCATACGTCTAATTTGAAGAGTTGTGATAGAGAAGCACTGTCTCACGTGACACGTATCCGCTATTTCATAAAAGCCGTTTAATCTAAAGTTTAAAAATCTGAGAAAACGTGATTGAATCCTTTCCAATTTATCTTTATGAATGTGATAATAAGGACATCAAACCAGATATGCAAAATTTAGCCTATCTACTATAAATATAGGCACAAGGTTTTAATTGCTTGTTCGGACTTAAACATTTTACACACTCTAGTTATAAATCCCAGTAATTTACTAGTTTTGTTAACAATGAATGAATGTTAAGACTGTTTTTTGAAGCTTAGTTCATTAAGTACTAAATATTTGGTTCCTAAGATGATGTTTTAAATAATATACTATACTACCTACCAATAATCACCTTTTTTCTTTGGTTACTAGCCTTAATATTCTAGTTCTATATACAGGGTGTTATGGAAATGACGTATTATATTTAAACCGGCAAATCCTGAGATGAAAATAAATTGAAGAAAAATAACCATAAATGGCGCTTTGAATTATTAAGCGAAATTATAGACTTTATATGAAATCTAAATCTGAAAATTTGCATGGCTGCAACTGAAGACGGTTGCAATCAATAAAATAAAAGGTTTGCAGTGTGAAAAGACGTCAGCGTATTTCGGCCGGTGTTGTCATATCTACACGGCAAACTCTTTAAAAAGAAATTATAATTTTAACAATTTTTCGTTCTATCGTTTATAAACAAATATGATTCCATAAAATCGACGGCAAAAAACGTTTTGCAAAACAAATAATAGTAATATCACACATAAATTTCAAATTCGTCACAAGCACAGGAAAGTAAAAGATCAAACGTCATTGAATTTTTGAATGATTATCTTTCAAACTCTAAAAATTCAATTTTATTTAAGACACATGCTCTCTTATCTTTACTTATTTAAAAACAAACATTAGTTTCATAATTTATATAAAAAAACTAAGTTTTAGGAAAAAAACTCTTGCGAAACTTAATGTAGAACTGAAATTGCATATAAATTATAAAAATTAATTACTTACTTATATTTATCTTATAACTAAAGAGCGAGATATCCAGGCACATACATAATCAGTTGTTTATTCTTTTTAATAAGAGCACTTTATGCTCTGGCTATGATTTTCACGGCAATACTGAACAACACATAGTGGAAGAGAACTAATAAGTTTCTTGTAAAGACACACATCAGATTATTAGATTTTATTACAAGCGACGCGACGAAATTTGACTTGTTGACTTGTTCTCTAGGACAAGGAGTCCCCCATTTAAATATAATACGTCATTTCCATAACACCCTGTATTTTGTAAATTACGAATAAATTTGTAAAAAAAACAATAAATTGTGTCCAATTATTGGGGTGACAAATTTTGGGACAACCTTTTTTTCGGTCTGTCAATTTAAAGATTTTAGAAAATAACAACTAATTCTTTTCTTTAATTTAATTTTTTTTAAATATTGGTGTTTTTTCAACATTCGATGATTTTAATACCTTCTATGATTGGCATAACGTAGTTAAATACTTTATAAAATGAATTTCTCGGGATAATCAATTTGGTAAGAAATGTTTCCAAAACCTGTCAATAATTGGGCGTTTTACCTTAATACAATCAAGTTACGACCTGAATCGGAAAACTTGGAAATACCCTTTATACCTAAACTTCATGACAATAATGTTTCATTATACCTAAGTAGTACTCTTGATATACAAACCGGTATCAAAATAAGTACGAACAAAAACTGATTTCATTTTTAATATAAAATATATATAATAATAATAATATATATAATAATATAACAATAATTTAAGTGAAAATACTTTGGTTTTTCAATTTCTTTGGATTCATTATTTTATTTTAATCATTAAAATTTTTATAGTTTTTGGGCACCGAATCCTTTGTTAGATTAAACACCCTGTATATTTTTTAACTTATTAGATTTGCAGTAAATTCTAGATTTTTTAACGTATCCTATATATTTTTTTCAATTAATTTTGAAATGTGGTCAGATCCAACGAGCACTTACAGCCATCAGAGTCCGAAGTTTAATTCAATTTCGGACCTTGGCCGTCCTCAAACGGCCAAACCTGGATTTTGTAATTGCGAAACGACCAAAGCTTATAGAAATTGTCTAACATTATAAGATTTTTAAAACGTTAGTTATTTAAATATGTAGTATAATGATTAATTTATGTATTCAATTGATGGAAACATTTAAACATTAACCTTTTAGTGGTCGCGCCAGGTCTCACAGACCGACCGAATGCATATTTAGGCTTAAAATAGGTTGTAGAAGGTAGAGCGTTTAATCGTTTCGTCTAACTGCCTGTCTGCGCATCGTTATCTCGGGAGTGTGGCACGAGCCGGCGTACTTACTGTTAGTCCTTTATTACAGTACATTTCGGTGTGGGAGACCGCCGCGACCTTCGTTCCTATATGGTAAATGTACCAAGTAGTATTAAATTAAGACTTCGAACTATTTATGGAATTGAAAAAGATGTTCCACAAAATGTCATTCGAGATGCACGTTCTGTACCTCAAAAACAAATAGAAAAACAAGATTTTCTCGTCATAAGTGTAATACATATGTGCTTGGAACATATAATAGCCACATGTAAAAGTTGCAAGGAAAATGTTTTAGAACAATAAAAATTATGAATTGATTTTTTAAAACAATAATAATAGCACTAAGTTACAAGAAAAAGTATGTTAGTTACGTTATTATGTGTAGAATTATTTTTTTTATACATTAAAACTTGTTCAAAACTAAAAAAAACACAAAAAATTTAAGTTGCCCTTGAAGTTGTATTTTTTTTTTGTATAAATAAGCAAAAGCTAAAATGTTCATTATTTTTGTATCCACTAGTACATGTAAAAGCCTTGTAATTTTTTTTTTAATAATAACACGAATATATCGTCATTTTTTAAATCGGTCTCAAAGACCGACGCGACACTGAAAGGTTAATATTACGGACGGAGTGTTTTCCAGGTCAGAGGTAAACTCCGGACAAGCAAATAGGTAGGTGCCTGGCTTCCTTAATATTAACAAAAGAAGTAGGGTAACAGTACACATAGAGGTATTAAATATACTAAACACTGCGATAACTAAAAGTAACAACTAAACAATATTTTAAGCATTGGGCGTTTCGTAATTGCATAATTTCGGGTTTGGCTGTTTGGAGACTGCCAAAGCCCGATATTGAATTAATATTTTTTTTATGATCAAACACAAGCACTATAGGAAAAATCCTTTAGGGCACTCTGGGAGTGGTGTGTGTGAGCAAAAAGCGATTCACGTTGGTTTTCAATCGTTGGAGGTTATATTCGTTGGGAAAACGACCTCGGGAAGGTCGTTTCACAAGGATGAAGTCCTCCAGATGAAAGAATTCTTAAATAATGAAGTTCGATTAGTACTAAGCTTAACCATATATGGATGGGCGGCAGTGGTTCGTCGTGTAGTTCTGCTATTCGTCGCTCTGGGCGGACTTAAAACGACGAATCCTCTGATAGCTCAAAAATATCGACCTTGGGCCGTTTTCGAACGCCCAACATGTACATGGAAGCACCAGAAAATTTAATTGGTTGGTTTTAAACTTAAAGTAGTTCGGAAAATTGTTGTATATATATGAGTAGTTTAACATTTAATTAATTATTCTGAACATGTTCCTCGCTTGTTCAAAAAGATTAAGTACACTGCAGGTTCGACTATTCCATTATAGGAAGGATTTATCAATACAACCGTCAATAATTTCTAACAATTCCAATACTATATAAGTAAGGACTTACCTACTAACGCCAATATGACGGTCAATAGCGGGGCAGTTGGAAAAGTAATCGTCATGTTGAACTCAAGCATTTGAAGTAGATCAACTAAAACAAAAATGTTGATTAAACTAGTTACAAAACCTTCCATCCAAAAATAAAAGGTAAATAAATATATGTACAGGGTGTCCAATTTTCGATACTTTTATAGGGTATCTCCGTAACTGTTAGTGCTATCAAAAAAGTAATGTAGGTGTCATGTACTCTTTTTGGGTCAAACTTAAAATGGTAAAATCAAAATTTGAAAATTTTCGCTCGCTTAAGAGATACGGGGGAAAATCAAAAAATTCACAATTTCTAAATTACCCTATATTTTCTTAGTTAAAAGAGATATGGGAAAATGTTTTATACAAGAAGATTCTTTATATTGATTGTTGAATAATCTGCCGTTTTCAGAATAAATATACGGGGTCAGGTAAAAAAGTTATCGGACCTATCTTCATTTTTTAAAATGAAATACCCTGTATATTTTAATCTAAAAATATACTATTTTAAATTCGGCTTTCAAATATATAACACACTATGGATGATATTGGTTTCCTAGGCGATTTATTAAACTTTATTACTTTAAACCACCGTAGACCATCAAACAAAAGCTAATATCATAGGAACAACTATGTTGACATTCTAGTTGTTATTAACATTTCACGCCAATTTCATTTTTTACATATTCATTTGTGAAAAAGACTTATCAACATTTTGAAAAGTTTGATGATATCTATCATCCATGGTGTGTTATAAATTTGAAAAGAGAGTTTAAAATGCTATCTTTTTAGATTAAAATATACAGGTTGTTCCATTTTAAAAAATGAGGTTAGGTCCGATAACTTTCATACCTGACCCCGTATACTTATTCTGAAAACGGTAGATTATTCAACAATGGTTATAAAGATGCTTCTGTATAGGACATTTTTCTGTATCTCTTTTACCTAAGAAAATATAGGGTAATTTTCAAATTTCAATTATTTGATTTTCCCCCGTATCTCTTAAGCGAGCGAAAATTTTCAAATTTTTATTTTACCATTTTAAGTTTGACCCAAGAAGAGCACATGACACTTACATTACTTTTTTGATAGCACTAACAATAACGGAGATGCCCTATAAAAGTGTCGAAAATGGGACACGCTGTACATATGTGTCATTGAAAATGGGGACAAGTCTAATGACTAGTTCCGCCCTATTTGCGTAAATCAGGCTTTTCTGATTGATTTATTATTTTTAAGGTTATGAGCAATAAGCACTGGCGTCGCTAAACAAAATTAAATAACCTGATTAAATGTGATAAATGAGTTAAACTTATAAAAAAAAAATCTGTAATAACACGCACTCAACGTCACATAACTAATAACCAGTATAGGTACCAGAAATTAATAACCGATATTTAGATTAAAAATCCTTTTCGCCCGTGAACACTGCCGCGTTCCACAACTGACAGTCGCGGAATATATAATTTAAGGTAGAAACTATCCGAGACTGTCTACGTTCATCTGTGAGCAATATTTTTTACGCAGCTACCCAGTTTTTTAGCTCCGATTCTTTTGGGTCGGAAATGCGGACCTGATCAGTACCAATTTTTCTTTTTAAAGACCCCTCTTACACCCGAAGTTGCTGAACTGTTAAAATTGTGTAATTTGCCTTTTCCGTATAAATTTGCTAGTGCCCGTATTGACAACCCAACCCATCTTCAATTCTGGCTACAATTCGAACCTTTTCAAGTTCTGTTCAATGGCGAGGCGTCTTGAGAATTCTGACAGTGACAGTTTTGGCAACCATAAACTTTTGAAGAAGTCAAAATCAATGAAGACCGATTTACATTATAACAAATGTAGTGTCCCCATTTTCAATGAATACAACTGTACATGGTGTACCACAACTTATAAGACGTAGAGGAACTGAAGATACTAAACATCAAACTACACCGATTGGATTCATATAAGATTTTTCGAAATGTTTCTCGTTCTAGAAATACAGGGTGTTGAATGTGAAAGTTTATTTTCGACAATAAGCCATAATTTGAAAACGGTTCAATGTATCAGATTGAAAGTTGGCGGTAAGATGTTTTTTCCAGGGGGCTTTCACTTATTCAAATGTGTTCACTTAATTTCTCCTAAATTTCCAAGTATTTCTATAATAACACTTTAATTTCCTCAATTTTACCTTAATTTCAATATCATTACTTAATTTATTTCACCGTTTATTTCCTTAATTTCACCTTTATTTCCTTAATTTCACCTTCATTTCCTTAATTTCTCCTTAATTACATTAAAATTTTCCTTTTTTTTAGTTTTTACATAATTGCTAAAAAATCTTTGCTGTTAGATTACCTATCTATCGTATGATAATGTTGTAAAAATTGGTGACGTTTTATTGATGACAGCACTAAATTAAGTTTTTCTAATAAATCCAGGGGAAAATAAATAAATCAATTATAATGCCAAACTTGATTGATTTTCCAGAAGTTGACGTATTAAATCAATTGATGTATTAAGACAATAGATGTAAACCCCAGTTAACTCAACAAGGTGTATATATTTCGCGGTATTTCCCACGAGTATCCTGACACACCACTACTAATTGAAAATACTTCCTTACTTATACCGGGTTATGCATCGTTAAGTTGAACATAGGAAATCCCATGTAATTTTTGATGTGGCTGAAATTTGGCTCCGTTGTACATTTTATAGAAAAACTGCATTATAACTTCTTGAAGTGGCCGACATGGCAACCAATGTGCCGAGTTTCAATATATTTTGGTGAGCCAAGCCTAAGCTCTTCAATTAAACGTGATGGTAAACCACGATAACAGTTCAGGTACTACAGCAAATATCAGCAATTAAAATGTTGACATTGGCAAAAAGAAAATTAGTGTCAGTGACAATGGGAGAATTCAGCAGAGCTAATCGATTTGTAAGCGATTAGTAATCATCTGAATCTGAACAGGACCAGATTATTACTAATTGCTTACAAATCGATTAGCTCTGCTGAATGCACTAAAAAAAATCCATTTCACAAATTGATGATCAATCGGACGCCATTTGTTCCATCGGATTTAAAAAGCGAAGTGATTTGACACATATTTGTTTCATCGGCTTGTTGGGTTACGAAACAGTGCCTATTCCTAAAATACATCCCTACATTTTTTAATTTATTAAAAAATTATTTTCCGTTTTGTTCCTACCAGAACCAGATTATCTTGACTAATTCATTGAATTGAAATGTTCCAGGGAGGGATCCTAACCAAACAAAAAAATATAAAAAATTGAAATTCAAAATTCAAAACTATGCATTCACCAGAACTACAAATCGATCCGCATCGTTATGTCATCGATTTAAAAATCGCTTACAAATCGATGGCATGTGCTGAATGCCCCGAATATTTTCATTATTCGTTATGTTCGGCTTTACGTCAATTTTTGGCAATAGCGTCATAGAAATTATTTACTGGTGTTTGCGGGTTTACCTACGTTATGAGTTTCGTGGTTTTGCCCTCAAATTAATCGAATAGCCAAAATGGATTCAAACTCGACACATGGGTTTACCATGTGCGGCGCTTCAAGGAGTTACAATACAGTTTTTCTATAAAATGTACAAGGGAGCCAATAAAGTCACCTCAAAAATTATATGGGATTTCATATGTTCCATAATATATTAAATAAACCTATACTGTTCACTGCAATTTAACGCTGTGGGCAATTATGAGTAGATATATTGTCGATTTACACCAGACGTCACCGACACATAGAAATTCTTCTGGCTAATATAAGGTTTAATAAGGCTCTAAAATAATTCAGCATCATTTTCTGGAGGTCGCCACGTCTAGGGTCCTTAAACAACCTTTGACGGCACGTAACGATAGTCCATTTTTTTGGCTTGGTGGTGATT
This sequence comes from Barypeithes pellucidus, assembly GCA_963991005.1. Taxonomy (NCBI): domain Eukaryota; kingdom Metazoa; phylum Arthropoda; class Insecta; order Coleoptera; family Curculionidae; genus Barypeithes; species Barypeithes pellucidus. Next base: position 28,680,015 of record OZ022556.1, on the reverse strand, counting down.
CTGGGTTTACTTATTTCTATGGTTCAATTCAACGATGCATTCCGGTACATAAATTTTGTGAAACCCCTCTAAAAGCAGTTACCATACAAAACTTATCATTACGTTTGTAATTTTATATTAAGTTAGGTAAATTTTAATTTTAAAACAATTTATTGAAGTTTTATAAAGTAAATATATTTAATTCAAGACAAAGGATTTGACTAATTCACACATTTGGTTAATTGGAACACTTGACCTATGGACTACGGTAGTAGACATATTAGATCAATTGACATAACCGTAGTTAACTTTTATTGCGTACGTGCTTCTCACTAATATCGTGACACAATATTAGTAATTAATTAAACCCTAGACTTCTTTAATAGAAGGAATCTTTAAGGGCATAAGTTTCAACCAATATCCGCGGTTAACTTCGTACATGTAATTAGAGCGGAAAAGTGTCAGATAACTTTTAAGCGGGTAAACTTTTCACGTTTGAATTTATAAACTTAGTCGAGATTGATGAAGTAACGGTAAAAAGGGTAAGAGGCACTTTAGTAAAGAGAGGGGTGTAAACTTTTATAGAGTCCCGAACGAAAACATCACAGCTACGATGTAGATTTTAAGACTGTCTCGAAAATGCATCTACTTTTTGAATATTGATTTCCAAGACACTAAGTTAATAAAGTAGGAAGTAAAGAAACGGAGCCGAAATTGATCATTGTAGAAATAAACTATAAAACCGGTATATCATATCACAGTGAATGGTTAAGATATGAAAAAGGGTGGATCATACTTGTGAAAATTGAATTATTTAAACTTGGTTTGAAAGCATCAGGAGTAAAATATTAATAATAAATTAAATATAAATATTAAGGTATTTGTAGAAATGATTAGAAAATAATTAAAACTCATTGCATTCTTCCTGCAAAACCAAAAAAAAATATATTTTAAAGTTGATTGTGATTGAATCAAAAATACTATATACTTGTGTCGTCATCGGTACTCCAGTGTTCCTTGAGGTGACGTTGTAAGTCTGACCAAGTTGACTAAGGAATGCTCAAGGTCTAAGGACGACTCAAGTATCTACTATGAATACGGCCCTTAAAACCGGTATATCATATCACAGTTTGATCATTAAAAAAAAAAAAAAAAAAAAAAAACAGTGAATTGTTACGATATTAAAAAGTGTGGATGATACTTCTGATTATTGAATTTTTTAAATTTTATTTGAAAGCATCAGGAGTAAAATATTATAGGAATTTGGAAAAAAGTGTGGATAATAATTCTGAAAATTACATTTGAAAGCTTATTTAAAACATGAGTAGCAAAATATTATAGGTATTTATTTGGAAATTATTAAAAAATAAGTTAAGATAAAAAAAGGTATATCATATCAGAGTGAATTGTTACGATACTAAAAATTGTGGATCATACCATTGCAGATTCAATTTTTGAAAATGGATTTTAAATTAGCAGTAATACAGGGTGTTATGGAAATGACGTATTATATTTAAATGGGTGACTCCTTGTAATTAGAGAGACGGTAACAATAGGGGGTCCGTGAAGTGGAATATCAGTAATTTGGGGTTTCGTGGACTTTAGGTCCCCCTCTACAACTTTTTTATCTGATGAAATTATATCGAGCTATGTCTGAAAATGAATTTACAGCATCTGCGTGACCCTCAAAGTCACGGGAAATACATTTTCTGACAAGTTAACCCTTGCATATACTTTTCTGAACGTGTCAAAAAAAATTCATGGAAAAATTATAAAGTCTCAAAGGACACGGGTTTAATCGATTTGTATTCCCATGGAGATGAGTCGTAAATAATTTTCTGATAAAAAGAATATTGCGAAAGTGATGTATTTTTTCTCAAATTTTTTTTTGTTAACAGTCTGGTTTATTCTGCTATATTTTCTAAAATTATTCCCCTTGGAGAATTATTTCTAGGTTTATCTGATTCCCTCATCTTTTCCGAACATTTTGATATATATAAAATTACCAGAAACATGCTCTATCTTGGAGAAAATTAAGAGAATTCGTAACGGTGATAGCAAAATTTCTAAACTTCGCTCGAAATGCATGAAAGGCGTGGCTTTTACTGTAAGTAGGGAAAAGTAGACAAGGGCAAATGTTTAAATTTATCAGATTTGAATAAATCATACACACCTTATGGAAAAATAGGCTTAATTTGGTAATATTGCGAATATAATATTCCGTCATACAACTGAACGATACCTGCCTTCCGGTATCTCTGCTCAGAATTCCTGACTGATGAAGTGCGACTCGTCTGAATTTTTTTTTTCCACACTATTTGGGTGTCAAGGAATGTAGTGTGACAATTTTCTGACATGTCACGATCGTTTTCCGAATTTCCTCAGAGGAGATTTTTAAAAAATTCCAATAATGAAATGGCAAGACCTGGATCGATAAAAAAATTTTCACAACATATAATGTTCCATTCTAGAAATTTTCAACTTCAAATTCTCATTTTTAATTTGTTTTAAATTTTAATTTTTTTTGACACGCTCGGAAAAGTATATGCAAGGGTTGACTTGTCAGAAAATGTATTTCCCGTGACTTTGGGGGTCACGCAGATGCTGTAAATTCATTTTCAGACATGGCTCGATATAATTTTGAATTTATTGAGAATCTCCTATCTAAAGCGGTACAGCGCCTTTCAGCAAACTCGCGACTTCACGGACCCCCTATTGTCACCGTCTCTGGTGTCCCAGAGAAGCGTTACATATTTTATTTTTTTAAATCGATCGTTTTAAAAGTGGGGTAATAAACACTATTACTCACAGGTCAGTCCGCGCTACTGTACAACATTTCACCCAGAGCCAATGGCAATGTTGCTAAACTTAATGTAAAACTGAAATTCCATATAAAATTATAAAAATAAATTATTTTCTACCTAATTGTATTGTATTATACCTAAAGAGCGAGGAAATCCAGGCACAAACACAATTAGTTTTTTTTTCGTTTTCATGGGAACACTCCTGGAAACACGTTATGTACACACAGTAATAGTGAAATAAAACCGATAGTTAGCTTTTGCAAATACAATAATATAGATTATACTACAGATTATTAGATTTTATTACAAGCGACGAAATTTGACGTCCAGAAGAAACGCGTCAATAGAAACAATATTCAAAGATTATTTATGGACGGGCAAGATACACGCGTGAACCGAAAAAACAGAGCGGATTGCTGAGAGTGTGTTGGTGATCGACGAGACACAACATATCCGGCCGCTGGTTGGTCTTCAACTAACAGACCGCAAGCGTGCGGCGCTATATGAAACTACTTCGCTCAGCCGATGTAAGGCGTCAAGAGGTCATTGGCATTTTACTTAGTGACGTACGTGGCTATTACTATTCCATAAGTTTTTTCGGGTTGTTTAAAACATAGTCCGTCGTAAATGTTCTTCAATTAATTGTACAAAAAGGTATTACAGAATGGAAAAGTGTTTAAATTATTTTCATTTGTCTAAAGAGTTTAAGGTGTACATATGACAACACCGGCCAGAATTCCTTGATTGCGTACATGTATCGCAGTGCCACACAGGTGTTTCTCTGGTTTGGCGTCAGGTCACTTTTACCGCTGAATGAATTGAAAGCGCCATTTATGGCTATTTTTCTTCAATTTGTCTTTATCTCAGGAATTGCCGGTTTAAATATAATACGTCATTTCCATAACACCCTGTATATTAATCTCTACTTGGAAATTATTTAAAAAAAATGTAATTTAAAAAAAGTAGATACGATTCTCGATGACCTTGTGTAAAACTATAACAAAAACTGTTGTATGTGCAATAAAACTGTAATTAAATAATATAAAATATATAATTTACGAATTTGTATATCATGTACGTCATTGATTTAAGTGAAAAAGCGTTAATAATTTTAAAAGTTTGAAAGAAACACGTTTTTAACTTTAACATTTATCTAGGTTGAAAGTGACATTTACCCGGGTGGAAAGCGATCACTTTCCATAAGGGTAAATGTCACTTTCCAGATCTAGATAAATGTCAACATCCATTGAATAACCAAAATGACTTGAAAACATAATGTTTTTTTTATTTGTGGTTATAAAGGGGTCTTACTTTGTTAATTTCTCACATAGTTATATTTGTCACAATAAACATCATTCGCATTTAAAATGTATGATTGTGATGTGATGTTGTATGCCGAGTATTGATTAAACTTAAATAGCCACAAAAATTGAACGTTTTTGTACCCCAAGTTTGCAATCTTGCCGTATTACTTGAGATAGAAAGAAGAAAGAATAAAATCGCTATTCGCCCCATATTACGCCCTTAACGTTGCCATTTCGGGGCTCAAAGAATATTGCCGAGCTAGTTAATCTGATGCCCCAGGTGTCTAGGGAAAGCTAAAATAAAAATAACTTTACTTTTTTGGAGTGGCACACCCTAAATTTATTTTTGGTCAGATTTATGAAGCGAGTACAGCAGGTCTAATTTAAAAATGGGTCAGGGTCACGAAATTTATATAAATTTAATGCCATGATTGTTCTTTAAATAGGGAGAAGCAAATGAGTCGATGCTGTAACCAAACCTACACCACTATACTAGCGACTAAGAAATGTAACAACCATCACACATTGGTCGTAAGAGGTGTATGCGCATGTGTGTGTAAGCATGTGCATGTAACCGATACGCGGTATGTGTGATCGTATGTATGCGTATGTATTGTGTAAGCGGTGTATGAGCGTGTAAATGCTGCATGTGCGTACATGTATAAGCGGTGTATGAGGGCGTGCCTGTAAGCGGTGATCAGCGAATGTGCAAACGGATCACGAGCATATGTGTAAGCGGTGTATGAGCGTGTACCTGTGTGTGCGTGTGTAAGCGGTGTATGAGCGTGTATGTAAGCGTTGTATCAGCGTGTGTAAACGTTTTCTAAGCGTACATGTATGTAAGCGGTTTATGAGCGTGTATGTAAGCGTTGTATCAGCGTGTGTAAACGTTTTCTAAGCGTACATGTATGTAAGCGGTTTATGAGCGTGTGTGAATGGGTGGAAGTAGTAGGGCATAAGGATGTGTTCTAAATTACTGGTAGTTTGTTCCTAGGTCTCGGTCACTTTTGAAATGAAAAACCAATTTTCATTTCAAAAGTGACTGAGACCCAGGAACAAACTACCTACAATTTGTTAAAAAACGGTAAAGAAAACAAAACTATAGTTCTAAATTACTGTTAGCAATATAATCTAGCAAGTAATGTTTGAGAACCGTTGCACTGACCCTTTTTTAGTATTTTTTGAGCTCTCTAAATTATTTATCTTCTATTATTTTTATAGAAACTATCCTAAACCAAATAAGCAAACTCTATTATGTGTTTTTAGCAAAAATCCTATTTAAGTTCTATATTATTAAATATTAAATCAAAGAACTAAGATGAAATTTTGACCCAGAAACATTGGTCCGTGTAATACGCTCGGAGAAAGAGGAAAACCGACGGCCGGACGGTCAACATTCGAGCGTTTGTTTGTCGGACTGTGGTCGGCGGAAGCCCGAGGGACTAACAACCCTCTTTTCGTTACCCCTATGTGTTTGCTATATCAACTATAACCAGAAATATATAAAGAGTCAACCACAGAAACATATTATAAAGGACCGGCAAAAGATAAAAGGAAAAGGAAGTAAGAATAGTTACAAATCCAATCCGTTCCAATTTAACGCCATAAAATGTTGGGATTATTTTTTATTGGCTTAACTTTGTGCTATTTTTAAAGTTGGTTTAAATGTTTAAACCAACATTGAAAAATATATTTATAATCCTGGACATGCTCAATACAATAGAAGCAAAGCCGCTAGTTATGCAACCTGCGATTGTGTAGTGTTCGATCTACCGCTGCATTTTTCACACTTTTAGCTGTAACTATTATCTTTTTAAAATATACAGTGTGTCTCCGGATCGACGCATGAATAAGTAAAAAAAAACTAAACATTTTTGGAGTTGAATCTTTAACTTCTAGAGTTCAACCCTGCTTGGATAGAAACCAATTTGTGTCGTAATTTTAATTTCGAAAAACCAAGTATGCCTGGGAAAATTACAAAAAAAAAATTCACCACTAATAAAGTGCATTTTATCTAGGAGATACGACAAAATGTTATTAAGAAACGATGTTCAGACAGAAAAACTGAGTACGAGTACATACTTTGATATATTGCATTATTTACATTCCACCATCACTTATTGAAGATATTTAAAAAATTTCTCCACGAGAAGATATCCAAAATAATAAATTAGATAATTTATATTTTTTTTAATACTTCACCTAATCATGCGTGTCGATCTGGGGACACAATGTATATCCGCGATAATATTAAATCCCTAGGTGCCTTAATACAGGGCGCTTTGAATATCTAAGGTTAAAGAAAAACCGGTTCAATGTAAAAATTGGACAACCTATATTTGGAGATGAAGGCCTGGTTTATACGGATTTTGATGTACCTCAGACATATCGCGTTGAATATCGCCCGCTGAAGTCATGTAGATTTCGGAGTTCAACGCATCGTGAATTGGTCATATACAGGGTGTGCCACCGGGAACCGCCTCGATATATATGTGAAAACTATACATAGGAAAATTGGACCGTTGATTTTTCCTATAAGAAAGTTTTCATTGTTTAAGTTGGGTTGGATTCCCTGTTGAAAAGAACCTGCTTTAATAGATTTTCTTGTAATATGTTGATAACTATTAATACAGGTGTTCAAAAAATAAGATTAAAAATAAAATTGAGAAAACTGCAAATTTTATAATTATTTTCTATTTAGCATTAAAAATAAGGGTAAGTGTGTATAAGGTTGTCTATTCCGAAAATTTGTAGGTTTCGAAATATTGATAAAATTAAAATTTGTATATGACCATTTTGCTGCGGAGTTTAAGTTCAGTTACTCCTAGTTGGCTATGAGAGCGTTTGAAAAACAAGTGCTAAAGAAATGTATGAAGATGTCACTTAACAATTTGAAAATTATTACTAATCATGCCGGGTCGTTTAAATTACTCAAGCGAAGATTATTTCGACATATTTAATATTTCTGAAGAATATGGTAAAGTAATATCAAGAACATTTATTTCTTTACCCAAGTAGCATTTTTAGACACATTATGGTAAATGTATCGAAACTATCGTTTCTGTTTCCAACCAAATTGGAAATTGTTGGCAACAAAAATGGAAATATTTTTGAAACGTATACATTTTAAATGGCACATTTGCACATGTTTCCAAGTTGTTGGTACTAGCTGTGTACTCGATGCACAATCGAAACTTTTATCGAAAATGTTCAAAAATATTTCGAAACTGTTACTTTATTCAACAATTATAGTATAAAGGGGCGGCGCTATGTTAAAGCATGCGCTAACTTTTTAGCAAAATCGTTTCCAAGTGTGGCTGATATTTGTATGTGAACATGTCAAAATGGACTAAATAAGGAAACAAATAATTAGGATGCCTTCACTGTTGTAAAATAAAAGAAAAACAATAATTTCGCCATGATGAATTCGTTAAAAGTATATTTTATTTCATATACCTAGTTATATTATTGCACATAAGAACCAAAAAATCATTGTCACAGTAAATTTTATCGTGCAGTTTAGTAATTTGGCATTATATTTTTAACGTGCCCTCGAATTATTTGCATTTAATTTCACAAAATGGCCGCTAGAAAGCAATAAATTAATCTGGTCCAAAATGGACTCAACACACAATTTCTAGTCTTTGGCTTCCATAATGTTTCGTACATCATGTAGTTAAAATTTACAGAAAATGTGTCGAAGCATAAACACTGTTTCGATAATGTATCGATCGAGTGCGAAACAATCGTAGCTGAAGTAAGTTTTACCGTCACGTTTCTTCGGTGTACATACATAACCTAAAACTAAAAGTCATGTATTTTTTGAACTGTTTCTCTTCTGAACCGAAACTAAAAATGCACTCCGTAGTTGAACCTAAAGAACAAAATCGGTTGATGTTAACAGCTGTGGCAAATGCAAAAATTATAGGTTATTATGGCAAGGTGATGCACAGAAAAAAAGGTTTGCTTGTATGCACAGAAAATAAAGGTTGGGTATTTGATGCTAGAAGGTTCGAAAAATATTATCGTCACAAGTTTCGTAAATCAATGGATACCATTGTTTGGTAAATATTACGAAGCAAAAAAATCCCTATTTGTTTTGATCAACTTAATTCGAAAATGTATAGCTACAATTTGGAAGAACATGTGTCTTGGTTGGTTGGTTAAAGGCGGGGGTCGGTTTAAAGGCCCGAACTTCAAATCACTGCAGCCTTTCGGCTTATTGTGTGCCCCGATCTTGTTAGAAGATGTTTGTTCCATGTATGAGGTCCAGTAACCTTGTGTCTTACCAAAACTTCATAATTTTAACTACAAATGTTTCGAAAAATATTTATCTTCGTGTGTCGTTAATGTACAGACATTATGGTTTGTAAAATATTTCGAAACAAGCGCGGCTTTAAGTGTTTATAGTAACTGGATTCGAAAATGTGTCGCAAAAGTTTCGTAACACATGTGTCTCGACACAACTTTATAATTTTAATCGAAAATGTTTCGAAACGTTTCTCAGCAAAGAAAGTGTGTCGAATTTGTGTCTAAAAATGCTACTTGTGTAGCAGTTGATTGTTTTTCAACGCCGTCATAGCCAACTAGGAGTAACTGAACTTAAAATCTGTAGCAAAATGGTCATTAAAAATATTAAATTGGCAACATTTCGAAAACTACAAATTTTCGGAATAGACAACCTAATACAAACTTAACCTTATTTTTAATGCTAAATAGAAAATAATTATAAAAGTTGAGGGTTCCCATTTGAAAGTGTACATTCGTACAGTGTAGTTTCCTCAATTATTTCATTTTTATTTTTTGAACACCGTGTAGGTATAGATCGAAGCGGTTCCCGGTGGGACACCCTGTATATCAGTGCTTTCTAATTCGAAAAAGCAGGGTGCTATGAAATTGCTTATTATTATCTAAACGGGTGGCTCCTTGGGTGTCCTAAAGAACCACTACATATTTTTTATTGGCGTCTAAAAAATAACAAAACTACCCCTAAACCAATTCAATCTCAAAGCATATGGGAGCATAACGACAAGCGTACAGTGTTGTCAAACTTAAACTTCAGATTAGAAGTTAATGAAAAATATCGTGGTTATCTTATTTATTATTACACTAAATCACTTCAATAAACCAAATGTTATACGCATACATGGGTTTCGCGAATCGTCCAAGTTCATAAGCGTCATTAACAGTGAAAGCAATTATTCTTCAGGTAAGTTAGTAAAAATACCTCTTTAAATGGTTAAGTAAGGTATAAAGAAGAAAATAAACTTACCGATGAATATAAAGATCTGGTGATGGGCGTAGCGCAGCAACATGGATACAATGACGGTCTAAAAATAAAATAAATGACATAAATAATAGATCATATATTTCCAATGAAGGACAAGCAGCAGAGATAGAAATAATCAATAATAATTTATTGTTCTTATAAGCTTCAACTTATATCGGAATTAAAAATGAAATAAACATCTGCACTTAACATAACCTAACACCGAAAGTCCTTTCTTTTGGAAATGTCATTGCGAAATGTTCACCTAAAAAGCTAGAGGTATTATTGGAAATATTTACAATTTATCGGAAACAATTCAGCCCTGAAACGTCACTCTGGTGTTCATAAAACGGTATGAAACCGTAACGACATGACTGAAACCGACAGGATAATGATTCTGACTGCATCTATTAAATTTATTATGTTCCGATTTAAAAAAACGACAACAAATTTTCGCTCGAACGACACACCGGCTCCTTCCTTGTGATCGAGTCGATCACGTGGCACCAGCCGCACTCCAATATGACGTGTGTTATTTCCGGTTCGTTGGGCATCCTGTCCGCTTTCGCCTTAAAACGCTCCGGATCGGACCGGAAACGCGCTCTCCCTGCTTTCGCCCGTCCTAACCAGCCGAACATTAGTATCATTGTTTTCGTTTACGCTTGTGATATAACCTATTTTAGAATTTATGAAGGGTATCTTAACAAGGAAGCAAATTTTAATGTTTTATTAATACGTATGTATACAGGGTGTTATGGAAATTGAACATTATATTTAAGAAAGAAGTTATTGAAGCAGAAAGTGGTTATCTGTATAATTACAATAAACCACTTAAAAACAGCAAACGCCTACATGGGTTTCGCAAAAACACGATTCATACTATATCAATGTAACCGTTAAAACTGTGATGATATCAACAGCTAAAGGACCAATAAAATTTTAGTAAGTTCAGCACCTGGCACCATCGCTTGTCGTCTAGCAATTGACGCGATGCGTGGTTTAATATGCCTATACCGCTACTAGATTCAATCGATCGAACACAGGGCTTCAACGCACGTCAAGCCAGGTGCACGTTGCCGCGAATCCTGGTGGATATTTGCTGGTGGCCTTGAGTGTATCGTCAAAATGTTTTCTGCTGTGAAATAATTTGTTTCCATGTGCTTTTGATTTGCAATTAGCGTACCTTTGTTTATCGTTTGTTTATCCTAGTAGTGCACTGTAGTTTATGACAAGAACAGCCGACGCTAAGTTTTTGGCCGCCTTGGCCAAATTCTAGTAATGCCGCCCAATTATTACTATAGTCATTACTTACTGTGGACAGCAATGACAAGATTTAAAATAAAAATAAAATTCGAAAATGTATAACTACAATTTGGAAGCGCATGTGTCTTACCAAAACTTTCTAATTTTAACTAAAAATGTTTCGAAAAATATTTATCTTCGTGTGTCGTTAATGTATCGACACTATGGTTTGTAAAATATTTCGAAACAAGCACGGCTTTAAGTGTTTTTAGTAACTGGATTCGAAAATGTGTCGCAAAAGTTTCTTAATACATGTTTCTCAGCAAAAAATGTGTGTCCAACGACAAGATTTAAAATAAAACTCTGCTTTATTTTACACAGAAAAAAAACGCTAAATATTTTAAGGATTGCCTTTAACAAGTGATTTAATAAATATATTCTGGTTTTTTTTTTCGCAAAGGAAGGCATCATTTTTTCCTAATTTAAACTACTTGCAATATCATGTTCTATTGATATTAGTGTCAATCCGTTCAACAGTTATTATGTCATACTTGACCGAATTGAGCAAATATCAAAACAAATAAAATCAGAAGCTTATTAATGCCAATTTAAGTATTTTGTATTAATTTCATCATGTCATGAATTAATTTTATCAGTCATTTAGGGCCGCCTCCCGAAATTCGCTACGCATTTATCATCGCCCGTGCCACCACCTTCTGTATTAAGAAGCCCTGTCATTGAAATCTTGCAACACTGCCGTGAATGTACGTCAGCCGCCATTTTAGTTGATCTGTCAAGTCGATGTCGCCGGTCGTGAAATATATTTTGCAGTTAATTTTAATGATATTAAGTACAGATATTTATTAAAACGTTAATAGGGTGTTTCCTGGGTTTGTGTAGAAGATTGTTGAGTGTTTGCGATACTATACCTCACATATTTCATCAGTAATCGTGTGTTAACCCGCCGACCGGCTTTCTCATAAGAACGTCCTGGCGTGTGAATATTATTCAGAGTTCGTTAAAGTATTATTTGCGTTACAATTTGAATTGAATACCGGAAAGCAGGTATTTTTTAAAATAGTGTGTGCTCTTCTAGTTTGTGACATTTTAGAGTTTAAAATTGGATTTATTATTGGATTACTTATGTAAACTAGCAACGAGGTAAGTTTTTGAACATTTTACATAATGACAAAAACGTGTTGTGTCCCTGGGTGCAAATCGAATTATCCTAGTACTATAAAAGCTGGTGGATCTATGCTATCGACTTTTGGTTTCCCAAAAGATGAAATTTTAAAAAATATTTGGATAAAAGCTATTCCCCGAGATAGTTGGTCACCTACCAAATATTCTTTCGTTTGTAGTAATCATTTTGCAGAAACCGATATCATTAGGGAAGATATTTTTAGTTTACCAGACGGAACTGTAAAAAGAATTCCAACAAAGGCTAGGCTTAAATGTGGTTCATTTCCTTCTATTTTTCCAAATTTACCTGTATATTTATCTAAAAAAGTACCTCTGCCCAGAAAATCTCCCGATGAAAGACATAATGAAAATTTAGCTCGTCATAATGAATTAAATGAATCATTTGAAAACTCAGATATAATTAATAATTTTCAAGACTTAATTTTAAACTATCTTAAAAAAATTAGTATTTGTGAGTCTTGGACAGTAAAGGTAGAAGAGGATAGAAAAATTTATTTTTATATTCTAAATTTAACAGAGGACCTTATTACCATTGTAAGTCAAATTTCAATCGATACAAGTATGATTGTTAAGGTATTTATAGATAATACAGAATTAACTTTCAAACATTTAAATTGGATTTTACCTTTTAATCTGAAACTAACTAGATGGTCCCAACTAGAAAATTTATTAGTAAGATACAAAGATAAAATATCTATCGACCAATCATTCACTTTTTTAATAGAAAGGAGTTTACATTTTTTGAACGAAGCTCATAACAAGCTAATTTCAGAATCAGATATATTGCAGGAGGAGAATGATTCAAAAGACAATAATAATTTAAATTATATATTACCAATTTTAATTAATCAAGTACAATTACTCATTTTGAAAAAAAAGCGCTATTCATCGGAAACTATAATTATGGCTTTTATGTTGTATACACTTTCCCCGTGTGCATATGATTTAATACGGGATTATTTAAACTTGCCCACTAAAAGATATATACAATATATTTCTTCTAGTCTCAATGTTGTCCCCAATACGTACCCAAATACCACTGATAATGACCCAAACACCAATAATTACCTAAACTATGTCTCTGATTCCTTAGAACCTCATCAAAAAATCGTTGTACTTTTAATCGATGAAGTGTATGTTAATAAAAGATTAGACTATAGAGGGAAAAATTTAATTGGTGTAGCTTCCAATGACAATTCACTAGCTACAACCATTTTAGCTTTTATGATATGTTCGGCTTTTGGAAATTTTTCTGAAATTGTTAAGTTATTGCCAGTACACAATATTAAAGGTATTGAAATGGTACCAGTCACAAGAAATGTTATTTCTTTGGTACAAAATTGTGGCTTTACTGTTTTAGATATAATAACAGATAACCATAGAATTAATCGGTCAATGTTTTCAAATTTAACAAATAATTTAACTTTTTTCCCAAATCCTAATAGTCCTGGTAGTAAAATATTTGTCAGTTATGATTTTGTACATATATTTAAAAATATAATAAATAATTGGCGCAATCTAAAAAATTTAGACAACACATTCGTATATCCCGATTTTGAAAATTTTAATGAGATTAAACATGCAAAATTCCAGGACATTAAAAGTATTTTTAATAAAGAAATAAATCTGGTAATAAAGAAAGCCTACAAACTTAATCATAAAACAGTCTATCCCAACAATCTCGACAGGCAAAGAGTTTACTTAGCAGACAATATATGCGACTATTCTACTATCTCCTCTTTAAAAGAATATAGTTTTCATGACACCGCAAACTTTTTAGAAATTATAAGACATTGGTGGGATATAGTAAATAACACAAGTCTCAATAAATATGTTGCTAGAAAAAATAAATGGTGTAAACCTATTTCAGGAATGGATGATTTTCGCATTCAATATTTTAGAAAGTTTATAATATGGTTAGATACTTGGCAAAAACTTGACAATAATGGTCGGCTTACTAATGATACATACTCTGCGCTTCGTCATAGCACTTCAGTATTGTTAGAAATAATTGAGTACTCTTTTGAAAAGTTTCCAATATCATATATTCTACCAGGTAAATTTACAACTGAAAAATTGGAAAAAAGGTTTGGTAAATACAGGTTATTAGGTGGTTGCAATTACAATGTGAGTTTTGACGAGATAATTAACGCAGAAAAAAAAATAAGACTTCAACATATATTTAGAAAGGCTTCCGGAACTAAATTTTCACTATCAGAAATCCAAAAACATACTGAAAACTGCTGCAACGAAACTGACCTTGAGTGGAGCATTTCTAAAAATACTGAAAGCGACAAATTTTCACATATCCTGGAAACAGAGTTTTTAAGCGAGTACCAAATAGATGAATCTGCTCAAATATATATATCTGGTTATGCGTCATTTAAAGTTTCTAAGAAACTACAATGTAATATTTGTGTTTCCTTAATTACTGAAAGTAAGGGGACTTATACAGAAAATGAGTATTTTAATTATTTGCAACGCGGTGGTTTAAGTGTTCCCACAGACATGGTAAAAAATGTTTTATTTCATATGTGTGCCATATTTGAAAAAATAATAAATGATACCTCCACCGAATATGACTTTCTTAAAATTTCTAACCAAAAAGATATTTTATGTCACCTAAGCCTTTCTAGCGTATCTCAGGATATATTTTTAAAGGAATTTTATTCTCAGTGTGTCTGTGGTAAAGAATATAAAGATATTCTTATTATGCTATGTTCAATTTTTTCTAATGTTTTACTTAACGATTACATTAAAAAGAAAAACAATCAATCCAATGCCGAAAAGATCGAATCTCAAATCAAAAACAAAAACAAAAAAAGGAAACTTAATACTTTCAATAAATAGGAATATATATGCTTCAAGCGCCCTATAGGAACCATCTATTATAATAGCTAAATACTTTTCAGATTTTTACATTTTAGCTTTACTTTTCAGCTTTTCCTTTTCAGCCCTTACTAACCCATAAAAAGCGAGGCTTGCTTACATTCCAGATCAGCGATGCTTTGTTATCTCCCTGAAACAGCGGGGTTACCGTCTCGTAAGTGGCTGAATGAGCTTACGTGAGGGCACAAAGTAACTATTCTTGGAGTACACTACACTGCACCCTCCACACGACAAACCTACACATACAAATACTCTAACACAAAGCAAGCCTCCAAAAACCACAAAAAAAACTAACACACTAACAACTAACCATTAAAATAAGATGACAAACCCTATACCACCGCGGTCTAGGCGAGGTACGACGCAACACACGCATTGTCGTGCAGAGCAGAAATACCAGCGTGTGATGTCCGGAGGTTTAATACGCCGAGAGGCGCGGAACCGAAGGAACACGGGGAGTTTAGTCAGTAAGAATCTGACACTACCCTGACCACAGGGTGTCTATGAAGATTCTCCTCGATAACAAAAAAAAAAAAAAACTTTGTTACAAAAAATACAGTTCATACATATTGTACATTTTAAATTCCATTCCATTTCCAAATACATTAAAAGAACATTTGGCAACAGCGCATAGCTGGTCTCTTCATGGCTTCTTAATACAGAAGGCTTTGCCCGTGCATTCGACAAAATATACCTCCGACTTGGTCCCGAAATACGGTGACCATCAGCTTTTTAGTTTACAATAATCGATGCAAAAAATATTGTTACGATTTCTGATTCTATACTCGCCGGCACAAAATTCCGCCGCCCTGAAATTTTGGTCAAGTTTGATATTTTATAACTTTTTATTTTTTATGGGATTTTCATGATTTTATTATCAGTTTATAGATCCGTTTATTTTGTTTTCCTTAATTATTTTATGAAGTAGCATTTTTCGATTAGGCTATATTATACAGGAGTAAATCAAACTGTTGTTTTTTGTCGTAATTTCAAAACACCCTGTAGGAAAATTGAGGTGGATAATTTTATTTACATACTGTTTCTTGTCATCTTTGTTGTATTCTAAACATTTCGTTTCTTGATTCATTTCATTATCTCATTTCTGCTGCGAGCTACAAAATTTTAAATGAACCGATGTAATTTCTAGAAAATGTATGTCATGGGTATTTCCACCGAAGCACGCACCGATCTTTTATTTGTTGAGCTCTAATCGCCCACCGTTGCATTGCGGAAATCCTCCAAGAAGTTGTTGTTCCATTTGCTCCTTTCATTGCGAACAAATTTACATTAATGTATGATAATGCTAGATCTCACGTTGCACATGTAGTGAGCGAATATCTGGATGAAGTTGGACTTCCAAGATTGGAATGGCTCACACGTAGCTCCGATCTCAACCCAATCGAACATCTTTGATATCAACTTAAAAGAGCCGTTTGTCGTCGTCCTGTACAACCATAAACCTTGCAAAACTTGCGACTGGCGCTGACCGAAGAATATCAGGCTATCCCTCAAGAAAGGATAAGTAACCTTATTCGTTCGATATCACGAAGACTGCAAGCTGTCATTGCTGCGAGAGGAGGAAATACACGATATTAAAATTGTTTTTGTTAATTAACTTTATGATATATATATATATCTAGTGTTTGTTTTTCGTAATGAAAATAGGCTTCAAACCAGCGTTTCATTTAAAATTTTGCAACTCGCAGCAGAAATGAGATAATGGAATGAATCAAAAATCGAAATGTTTAGAATACATCAAAGATGACAAGAAACAGTATGTAAATTAAATAATCCACCTCAATTTTCCTACATGGTATTTGGAAATTACAAAAAACAACAGTTTGATTTACTCCTGTATAATATAGCCTAATCGAAAAATGTTACTTTATAAAATAATTATGGAAAAACACAATAAACGGATCTACAAACTGATAACAAAATCATGAAAATCGCGTATAAAATATCAAACTTGACCAAAATATCAGGGTGGCGGAATTTTGTGCCGGCGAGTGTATATTTTATGAAGAAATATGTGAAAGAAAAATAAGGCGGTTTTGAAAATGAAAAATAATTCGTGTTATATTATTATTACTATTGCAAATAATGTCAAATAAAAATAGTTCCTAATGCCAACAAGAGTATGAAAACAAAATTATTTTCTAAGGTGCTTATTTGCATTGAAAATAAGTTTTTTAGTCCGAAACGCTTAATAAATAAATCTTATAGAGGCTAAACAAAAACAAAAAGAACGGAATCTTTTTTATTTGAAAACGTAACGTTGCAGAACTCCCTAATAGGCAACTTTTGTGTAATTTGATCATTTCCGTATGTCATATGGTTAACGAGATCCCTGCAATGTGTAATCTTATATGGGACAACCTGAATACACGGTGTTGAAAAAGGTCGGTACCCCGAAATGACTCCGGTGCATCGGATTGCAGCGGAAAATGTGTGGGGAAAAAGTTGTTTGGTTTTGAAGGAGGAATAGTTTGTAATTTAAACCACCCCCCACCCCCTCAACACCCGGGCGCGGGTGGGGGTAAGTTAAGCTTTTCAAATGGAACCCCATATTTTTTATTGACGTATCGTGTTCTCCGACCAAAAATAGACATCTTTCGTCAGAAATTTTTTTTTATTTGGGCCCATCCTTCACCAATAATCACCATGAGAAAGACAAAATCAGAACCGTGCGAAAATCAAGTTTTATCCCGTAAATACTCTTTTTCTCTGTCTTGTACTAAAAAATACCCGTGGAAAATACAAGATAGAAAAAAAGAGTATTTCCCGGAGAAAACTGGATTTTCGCACAAAAGATGTTTATTTTTGGTAGGAGAACACGATACGCCAATAAAAAATATTTAGTTCCATTTGAAAATCTTAACTTACCCCACCCGCGCCCGGGGGTTGAGGGGGTGGTTTAAATTGCAAACTATTCCTCCTTCAAAACCAAACAACTTCTTCCCCAGACATTTTCCGCTGCAATGTGATGCACCGGAGTTATACCGGGGTACCGACCTTCTTGAACACCGTGTATAGTATCCCACGTGGGAGGTATATGTCAGTATATTATGTCAATTTCGAATTCTATGATAAAAACTTTAAACGGTTTGTATAACCCATCATATCTCTGGAAATAGCAATTTGCGAAATATTGACAATTAGTTATTGCAACGATGATCATTTATTGCAATTGCATTAAAATGAAGGTGAAACTAGATTGAAACGTAGAAACTCAACACAACAAAAACATGTTAAGATTGTTTAACTAAATGCTGATAATTATAATTAACGTCAATATTTGGGAAACTGCTATTTCCAGAGGTATGGTTGGTTATATCAAAAGTTTTAAGTTTTTATCATAGAATTCGAAATTGACGTTCAATTTTAAAAACAATTACGTCACATCTCGCACCGTTTCACCTTAAAAAAATGCGCAACTAATAATACTAGTTGACGTGGCTGACAGCGGCGGCTCCTCCATTAGGTCATTGGGTCAATGACCTCCCTATAAAAATTTAGGAAATAAAACTTTTTTTTAAATTAGAATTTACTACAAATGTACCTACTATAATAATTTACCTATAATATTTGAAACGCCCCCGTAAACGCAAGCGTGTAGTGCGATTCAAAATCGGGCTGGAGCCAGTAATTGACCACGATAGCTTAAATGGAAACGAATTTATCCGAGCCCTGACGATTCCGGCAAGCGGGAGAAAAATACGCGAAGTTATCCGCCGCTGGGTCAACAGCCCGGTTTATTGAAAATCTGAATAAGATGTACCTACGAACCTATGTCGTCTCATCATTAGTAATCATTAAATGCTTGGAAAAGAGATAACAGGTTCCAGGTTGGACGTAGGTCGTAGGTCGCGCAACATTTTCATTTAGTCTACTTTAATTTTGGTTGTAATAATTTGTCTTAATACGAATAGAAAAACCATTTATAAATAGTATTGCTAATTTTAATGAGCGTGTTATAACTCATTTTGCAAATGTTAAAGACCGAAGGGTTGATCTAAAATTTAAAATAGTTTAAAAAAATATTTTTTTCTATATTGGTATCAACTCCAAGCTAATTCGATGCCGCAGTATCGAACTGAGCTTGTCTCGAAACAATTTTTTTTCTTTTTTAAAGGTTGGTAATTTAAGGTAATATATTTTATGTTTGTTTGCAGAAATAATTTGTAAAGTAACGTCACACCTGTCAAGTTTACTTTCTTTGTAAAGCTGAACACAGCACTACAATATTTTACAAATTTAAAGCTTTGCAATTTCCGTTAACTCAGGAGGATTAAAATCATCTTGGTTCATATTGTTTAATTATTTAAGAAAATTTTCAGTTTTGCGAAAAAATGATAGACATGGATAATTTATCAAATGCTATAAAATCATAATTTGATAGTACATATTACCAACATAAAATTTTCACATAAATATTTACGAAAGTTATATAAGTATAGCATGTATTTTTTTAATATGGATTTTTCTTATTAAGAAAACGTAAAATAGAAAAGATAGTACCTATAAAGTACTTGTACTTTAATATACTATTCTTGTATCGCATATAGCGTAATGACCCCCCAATGAGATTGACCACGAGCCGCCACTGGTGGCTGAGCGTTTTTCATTGAACTTTAACTAAATTTGTGCAAGACTTCATGGACGCACTTGTATGTATAACGTAGAAGTATATCAACTTTTACCTTACAAGCTAACCATTGACCATTTACCCAGCGCAGAACGTGGTGGATATTTTATAGACTGAATGATAGAACTTTCTGAACCCCAAAATATACCACCTCTCAGCAAACGGACGTTAAACGTCCCATAAAAACTATGGCCTAATATAAAACATCTACGCGACCTAATTGTCGTTTTTAGTGAAATATTAGCCGTCGACGCAAATCCTTGACACCGCACCCTAACCCGCTCGGGCGCCATCGGGCACACAATATATGCGTCATCTCGGGTGCTAATCAGCGGCCGTATCAGATTTCTGGGAAACTACATAAATCAGCGGTACTCGAGCCGGGGGTTAACAGGCTCCCAATGGCCTACTCTCACATAATTATGTCACCTATCGGATGACACGAGAATGGTGACTTCAGTAGCGTGCTCTTCGTGTATTTACTGAAATAAAATAACAGACGCCGGCTAATTGAATAGAATTTGAAATAATAATAACTTACTGGAAAAAGATTCAATCGATTTCAACAAGGAAAAGGTTATTAGTCATACATGTATATGAGTGATTCTTTTACACACCGCACATTTTTTAACATTGACATTTTAGAATCGTCCGAATATGAAGGGGGATGATGTGGGAAATCTCCCGGATATGAAGAAAACACGTGAAAAGAATACTATAGGTTCATATAAACTTCTTTCGTATCGGCCTCCTCTTCGGAGATATGGGCTCCCAAAGAGCACCAATGAAATCAAGTTTTTTACACATAATTATTGAACCACCTGGTATATTTCAATTATTTTTTAATATGATGTATACCAGGTAAGACCCGTCAAATTACTACCCAAGAAACTGTTGTGAATTACTCACAGCTGCAGGGACAGACTAGCTGTAACACTCATGGGCCCATTTTTCTTACGCCCTGTATGATGAGAACTTTGGACAATGTTTTTTACATACCTTTAACTATTGGCTAAAAAGTAAGTACATTCATGTCGCTAATCCTAACCGTTTTCGGAAAAAACTTATTTTTAATTACTATATCATGTATTTAGCGTATTTCGATAAAAGATACTTTTTTTTCGAGTTACCTTTGCAAACTTTGGTAGGTTCGAAGTAAATAAATATCCTTCATTTTAAAACTTGTCAACTTTCACATTTGTTTCACATCACTGATACATTGATTCCTTATTACTTTGATATTAATTTACTGATTTGTGAATTTCGTGGTGAAATTAATTGTGAAATAATTCGAAATATGGAATACACGTTTATTGAGTATGCAGATATGCATATGACATATGGTCTTGCATCTTCCAATGCTTTGGAAGCTAGGAGGTTATATCACGACAGATTTCCTAATCCCACTCTTCCAGATCAGAAGACATTTCAACGGGTTGACCAACGTCTAAGGGAGAATGGTGGGCGATTCTTTTTAATAAGGTATAATAAGGTAATGTTATTTACTTCTTTCATAATTTTAGGAAATTTTGGAAAAATAAGTAATGATACTGGTCAGAGAAGAACAGTACGTACGCTGCAATTAGAGGAAAATATTTTAAATGCTGTATACTCCTTCAACGAGCACTCGAAAATTATCAGCGCAGTTTAATGCGTCGAAAACAATAGTACATGAAGTTCTTCAAGAACAACTGTTATACCCATATCATTTGCAAAAAGTGCATAAACTGATTCCTGAAGATTTTCCCCAGTTTGCAAACTGGCTATTGGATCAGCAACGAAATAATGTAAACTTCATTAGCACTATTCTTTTCACGGATGAAGCAGGTTTTAGCAAAAATGGTATCATAAATTTACATAACTCACATGTATGGGCTGATAAAAATCCTCATGAAACTATTGTTTCGCATTATCAACATCAGTTCCAATCAATTAATGTCTGGGCAGGAATCGTTGGCAATTTTTTGATTGGACCATTCGTATTGCCGGCACGATTGAATGGAGTACTTTATTTGGAGTTCCTCCAGAACGCTTTTAATGATTTAGTAGAGCACTTACCACTTGAAACCCGCCGAAACATGTACTTCATGCATGATGGGGCACTACCTCATTTCAGCGTTGCTGTGCGGGAACACCTGAATAACGTCTATCCAAACCGTTGGATAGGTAGAGGAGGACCTATTGCCTGGCCTCCTAGATCTCCCGACCTAACGCCATTAGATTTTTACCTGTGGGGACATTTCAAAACCTTGGTGTATTCCACTCCGGTTGATAGTAGGGAGGAACTTCAACGAAGAATCACGTTTCAATGTACTCAAATAAGGAACAAAGCTGGGTTATTGTGGCGGGTACAGCAGTCCTCAATTCGTCGTGCCAGCGAGTGTATCAGACTTCATGGAGCCCATGTTGAACCCTCTTACGAGGGTTTTAACTAAGCAGTTAAAGTTCAACTTTTTATTGAAACTATGTTGGTTACAGTGGAAAATTACGCTAAATACATGATATAGTAATTAAAAATAAGTTTTTTCCGAAAACGGTTAGGATTAGCGACATGAATGAAGAGTACTTAATTTTTAGCCAATAGTTAAAGGTAAAAAACATTGTCCAAAGTTCTCATCATACAGTTCGTAAAAAAATGGGCCCATGAGTGTTACAGCTAGTCCGTCCCTGCAGCTGTGAGTAATTCACAACAGTTTCTCGGGTAGTAATTTGACGGGTCTTACCTGGTATACATCATATTAAAAAATAATTGAAATATACCAGGTGGTTCAATAATTATGTGTAAAAAACTTGTTCCATTGGTGCTCTTTGGGAGCCCATATCTCCGAAGAGGAGGCCGCTACGAAAGAAGTTTATATGAACCTAGAGTATTCTTTTCACGTGTTTTCTTCATATCCGGGAGATTTCCCACATGTTCCCGGACACCCTGTATACATACAATTAGTTCACACGTATTTCAGAATTTTGCTGAATTTTTTTTTCGAAAATGTCCATACATAAATTTCAAATTTCAAATTTTTTTCAAATATCAATTTATTTATTTTCAAAGTCGTTTACACAGAATACAAATTAAATAAGTATATAGTTTTATAAAAATTTTAAACAGTTACATATGGCACCTAGGTATCAAATACCCGTATGTGCCTATTTTTAGAATTTAAAATTTTTAGAACTATCACACCTACTTAAGCGTTTCTCGCATTAAATTAATTTCTATAAACCACAATAAAATGCTTAGTGAAAAAAAAATAAGTTAAAGCACTAAGTACTAGTGAAACAACAACAACAAATTTAAGCAGCGAAAATCATAAAACCTGCAGGGAGTGCAACAGTCTAAATAACACCGCTATAACAATATGTCAGTAAAAATATTTAAATTAGTCAAGAAGAATTTTTTAAACGGAGTTTTAAAATGTTTTTCATCTTTTATATTTCGTATGTCCAATGGTATTTTGTTGTATAATTTAGGACCCAGATATGACATAAAGTGTTGACCCAAACTGTTGGTACAAAGGGTTGTGTTGGAAAGCTTATTTTCAACTCCTCTTGTGCAATACATATGCACTCTATATCTCGAGTCATACTTTTCATTGTTATGTTTAAAGTTGCAAGTAGCTATAATATATAAACTTGGCAGGTTATTTATTTCGTTAGAATATAACAAATTAGTAAGATACATTCTGGGTTTTTTAATATGATTTTGAATTTTTTAAAGTTGTTCTAAATGTATATTATATGCCCCTTCCCACACCACAATTGCGTAATTTAGAAGTGGTTCAACCAGTGCCTTATAGATCACTATAAGAAATTTACGGCATAGAAATTATCTCAAAGTATAAAATTTGTAAATCAAACACCTTATCTTTTTAGTGATGACATGCTCGTTCCACTTCAAATTTTTGTCTATTATGACACAAAGGTATTTAATTTTTTCGCATTGTGTTATGGGTTCAGGGATATAACCCAGCAAGATGTGGTTAAAATCCGGTCTATTTGCTTCTGTTAATGAGAATGCTATCTAATGTGTTTTTGAATATTGATATGGAGCTTGAAAGTGTCTAGATAACTTTTAACTTTAGCAAAACCGGACCTCAACTTAGCTCTCGCTCCTTCCCAAGTCTTACAGGAGAAGACGATGACAGTATCGTCAGCATATGCAACGATCTTCCCTCCACACCAAGACTACACAGAGAATTTACATATATTAAAAATAAAATGGGACGAAGCATTGTACCCTGGGGCATTCCATGCTTTACAATCTTATTATCACTAAAGATATCTTCTATCCTAGTACGTTGGGAACGATCACTCAGATAATTCGAGAAAACCCTCAACACGGTGCCCCTCACCCAATATTTGCTCATCACTTCAACCAACAAGGAATGTGAGACCCTGTCAAACGCCTTCGCCAAATCTATAAATAGAGCTATGCACCTGTTATTATTGTTTAGATTGTCAGTAACACTTTCAACAAAATCATATATAGCATTTGTGGTATTACCCCCTTTGATAAATCCAAATTGGTTCTTAGACAAAACATTATTAAAGGTTAAGAAGTTAATAAGCCTTATATTATAGTTTCCTATAATCTGTATATTATAGTTTCCTATAATCTGTTTGTCTCCTGCTTTATATAGATGTGTAACTATTGATGTTTCAAAATGTGATGGAACCATACGTGATGGAACCATACTTGTTTCAAAAATTAAATTAATAATATGAACAAGAGAATTTAATAGGTCTCGGTGAAGGAGTTTTATTGTTTTAGATGATATTTTATCGTAACCCGGAGAACAATGATTTTTTAAACTGGCAATATACTGTGTGACTTCATTTGTGTTAGTTGGTCTGAGATACATTGAATAAGATGAGTCAATTGAGTCAATTGTAAATGGATTCATAGGTACGTCTATTGAGTCGGACATTGACTTACCCACGTTAACAAATAAATCCTTGCATATGTCGGCTATTTCTTTTTTATTTGTCAAATGTCAATGTCAGTCTTTTTAATTTTACACTTTGTTACGTTAGTTTTCGAAATGTATTTAAAAAAATTGTCATTGTGAACAAATAAAGAATAATAACAATTTAATTGTTTAAATAGTATTAACATGCTGTTAAATAATCTTAAATTAATTTTTAAAAATGTCAATTTGTTCTTTATCCTCTTATCTACAAAACCTATTTTTCGAGAAAGTTACACCTCTTTTAGTTCGGAAGTTATTAAATGTTTTCGAGCTCAAGTCACGCAGCATGTGAGTCGAGTATCAGAACTTACAATCGACCTCCCTGCAGTGTGAATCATTAATATTTTCATTCCAAAAAAGGACAAACATATGAGTCAATAGAACAGTGAAAAAGGCACAAATTATGTTATGCAACCTCGCCTAAACGGTTATTGCACAGACTCCATCAATGAGTTTAAAAGGCATTATTTTTGTTCTTCTCACAATATTTGTGTAGTTCAGAAACTTTAGTACGGCAATAACTACAGATTCCTTGCTTAAAACAGTCATCCGTTACTGGTGAGTTAAGAGCTACTAAACGATGCTTCAAAACTTTTCTAACACCTACTTTTCGATGACGAGACAGATCGAAAGGATTAAAACATCGAATTTTCGAACCACTCAAAAATTTTGAGGATTCACTCTAAAAAATGCATTGGTATCTAAGACTAATTTTATCTTGCTGTTAAAGTTTTAGCTTATGCAAAAGTAATTTTTAGTTAGCAAAACTAATTTTCGTTTTAACTGAATTACGATGAATAAGATGATCTAGTTAACAGAATTAACTCTTATTTTTAACTACTTCTTAGTTAACATAACTACATTATCATGTTGAAACCAACACTTTTTTATTAATTAGCTCCCTATACTCATTTACTTAGTTATTGTTCAGATATAGTAGTAATAAGTAGGTACGATGTGAGACCTGACGTCACACCAACTGCCGCCATTTGCTGCTAGGAGATGGCGCTGCGCGCTGAATTTTCTCGACTACCGTTGATAATACGACGTGAAGTATTAGATGTACACCTTCACTGTACTAACGAGAACTAAAATAGTATTTTTTAAAACTAATTTAAGATGGGTTAATAGCATGTTAAAAGTATTTAAACAATTAAATTGTTATAATTTTTTATTTGTTCACAATGACAATTTTTTTTAATACATTTCGAAAGCGAACATAACAAAGTGCAAAATAAAAAAAGACCGACATTGGTCCGATCAGTACATTAAATTTCAAACAGAAGATTGGAGAAAATCCAGCAAATTATCAAAAATTAATGTGTGGATATTTTCGAAAACAACATTTTTTCAGTAAACTCCTGAAATACGTGTCGACTAATTTTATGTACAGTGAAACCTCCCTTACGGACACCTCTAATAAGCGGGCATCTCTATTAAGCGGACATTTTTTCATAGTCCGGAACTAGGTATATGAAATTCAATAAAAATCAACCTCTCTTGTGCGGACACTCCTTTGGGCGGACGCGGACAGGTTTTTTTCATACAAAGAGTGCGAAAATCCTCCGTTAAACGGACAAAAAAGTTTTTTAAAGTATTTAGGAGATAATTAGAATTAGAATAAGTACGGTGCAAAAACTCTCTGAAGACAGACTGGCAACCAATCGCGTATGCGTTGCAACGCGAAAGGACTTCGCCAAATGAAAGTATGTTTGATTCCCCGACAGCAGTCGGTAAACAATGACAGAAAAATGGCGCGTTTTGAGTTTGAAAGAGAATATTGATGTTGTGGAAGTTTGTAATTGGATAACAATGATTTGGGCGAGTTCATTAACATTGATAGCAATGGGCTATCAGAAGATGATAGTGACCCCATTCCTACCAATTATGTAGCCCAAACTGAAACCAAATCACTATCTGACGACTCTGATGAAGGAGTTGAATGCAGTAATCAAACAAATGTCACCAATTATCAACAAGCCATTAGTATGGTAAAGGAATTATAAGAGTATGCAAAGAATAGAGGTGACAGCAATGGAATTGTTATCAGACTTGGAATTACATTTTCTAGATTGCAAGTTTAAAACGCAAACACGTGAAACTACGTTATTAGATTTCTTTGGTACTACATTCTATCTAAGACTAGTGTATTTTTGTTATGTTATGTTTATTTGTACATACATATACATAGTAATAATTTTGCATTTACATATTGCCAAATAACAAATTTACCATGGGCGGACACCTCTATTAGGCTGACACATTTAGACGGTCCCGCAGGTGTCCGCCTAAGGAAGGTTTCACTGTAATTTCATTTTTACTTTGATTTTTTTTATGCGTTATGATGTTTAAATGGAAATATGTCGAAAATGGTTTGGGATATTAAGATAGAGCCAAGTATACATTTTTAGTTTAGAAATTGCTATTTTATGAGAAACTTGGATTAAAAATACTTAATAACAGGTAAGAAAAAAAATCATAGATTTATTAAACCCGGTGTATGTAACTGGCGCCCTCTAATGTGAAACTTTTCTACAAATTCTCATTTCTTACTCATGACCGCAACTTTCAATCGGATACATTGAACCGTTTTCAAATTATTGCTTATTTTCGAAAATAAATTTTCACTTTCTAGAACGAGAAACATTTAGACAAAACTTATATGACTTAATGGTGTTTTGATGTGTAGTATCTCCAGTTAATACAATGTGTAATAAGCCATTTCCATAACACCCTGTATATCGGAATATTCGCGTTTTTATAATGATGCTATAGCTGAGTCTACGAAAGAAAAAAAAACAGAATAATTAAATCGCACTTTATGCCTTATTGCTAGCATTAATTTAAATCTCGCCACGCGTCGGTGTATTCTACCGGTGGAAACCCAGAAAAATTTACCGATTTAATTGGTTACTAATTTATACTGAACCTGAATAATAATTTTTTTCGTATAATAAAATCCCTTCATAAATTTTTATTTTTCGAAACGTTTCCTTGCAATATAGAAATTTCAGCAAAATAAATCGTCAGTTTTATTATAAATTGCTCGGCATTGTTCGTTTCCTTTTAACACCCAACAAAATACACGACAATTTAATTTATCGCGCCTCGGCGATCTGAAACCTAAATAATAAACGACTGTTGCGATATTGTGATTTCTGTTTGGGGTGTTATAAAAGTCCCACGTTTCTATCAATAAAATTATTTTAACGATTGGATGACAGAGTGTCAGACAAGATTGCAAGAAATACATTGTGAGAGCTTCTCGATATTATCATTTTGATTTATTCTGTAATTTTTATTGCGGACTTTAGTATTTAATAATTATTCAAAGTACAACGAAACATCTCTTGAGCGGACACCTACGGGACCATTTAAATGTGTCCGCCTAATAGAGGTATCCGCCCATGGGAAATTTGTTATTAGGTAATATGGAAATGAAAAATTATTACTATCAAATAAACATAACATAACAAAAATACACTAGTTTTAGTTAGGATGTAGTACTAAAAAAATCTAATAACGTAGTTTGACGTGTTTGCGTTTCAAAACTTGCTATCTAGAAAATGTAATTCCAAGTCTGATAACAATTCCATTGCTGTAGAGTCACCTCTATTCTTTGCATACTCTTATAATTCCTTTACCATACTAATGGCTTGTGATAATTGGTGACATTTGTTTGATTACTGCATTTAACTTCTTCATCAGAGTTATCAGATAGTGATGTGGTTTCAGTTTGGGCTACATAATCGGTAGGAATGGGATCACTATCATCTTCTAATAGCACATTGCTATCAATGTTAATAAACTCCCCCAAATCATCGTTATCAAATTACAAACTTCCACAACATCAATATTCTCTTTCAGACTCAAAACGCGACATTCTTCTGCCATTGTTTACGTGTCTCGCCCTTGGTTGAATACTGGCGGCGCGTCCTTCATACTTCAGTATGTTTCGAGACTGGGGAGTGGAACGAAGTCGTGTCGAGGGCTCCACGTGCTTGACGTATACGAATTTTAAACGTTTTGTTAGTTGTATTGCCCGATTTTTTTTTGTTGTGAAATAATTCATAATAAGAAATGTTGTGATGCGATATCAAATTTGTGTGATATTATCTACTGTTGATTCTGTTGAAAAACATACTCTTTGTGTATATACAAAACGGATTATTTAAAAATAAGATCGAAGGTAAGAGAGTATGTACCTTAAAATTGTAGTTTTATTTGTCGAAAAAGTTTGAAAAGAAGTGATAACGCGCGTCAAAGACGTCTTGTTGTCAAGAACTGAATACGTGCATTTAGAATTCTGTGTTGCAATATGACAACATCGCTATAATGCGCTAACCTCTTTTGAACCTCGAGACTGCCTCAATAAAATATTGATTGCGAAGGGCCTCAGGAGCGGCCACGGAAATTTTGAGATTTCATATAAAGTGTATATTTCGCTTAATAATTCAAAGCGCCATTTATGGTTATTTGCTTATAGACACGATGCACCCGGAGTGCAAAGTAGTGTCAGGATGGCTGTGTTTCTCTGAGGGAGAAACCTGTCCCTCTGAAGGAGGGACCTATCACTCTGAAGGAGAGACACCGACCGACTAAACTCCCCGCGGTATTGTGTTAATGCCGTCAGGCACTCTTACACGCTTATGATTGGGTGTTGAGGTCAACAAGAAGCAATTTCTGGCTTTTGGCGACCAGGGGTTTTGCGTGTGTTTGTTTGTGTTGTATGTGTGGTTGTGAAGCGAGTTTCCTATAGTTCCTGAAGCAAAGATTGTGGAAAAAATAAACGAGATGTTGCCAGATTGGACGCTATTTTAAAAAACTTATTTTCTTAAATGACAAAACCGCATTTTTTTAACAAACTTCGATACATCTTGAGATTCTAGACAAAAGAAAAAGAGTGCAAGTTTTTGAAATAAAAAAGTTAGCCTATGTCAAGTTTTAAAGAACAACCCTGTGTATAGGTAAGTAGGATAACCGTGATGCCCGATCACATCGCGTGCCTCGTTAGAGACCGTTACTTCAACGCGGCTTCGGCCGGTCGTTCTTCAGTGCGTCTGGTTTGATGTGTAAAAGGGATAAGTCATCGCGCGGTTCTTTCCCTTTAAATCCCACGTGCTTGTACAGAGTGTCCGCTAATTAATGGTACATGGAAAAACCACAGACTCCTTCGTAAAAATATTAGGATTTAATTTTACCTACCTATATCCGAAAGTTGGTATTAACTCAGATACAGGGTGTTAAAGTTCAAACTTCATTTTTGTTTTTCTCTTATAACTTTGCAGGAAACCAACTTTTTTTACAAAATTTGGCAATTATCTTTTTTAAGACGAGAAATTGATTTTTTTATGAAATTTTAATGAATAATGTAGAGGACGCTGTCTGCGGCATTATTGGCACATTTATTGCGTCATAACTTTTTTGTGCCTCAGTGTATTTAAGTTTTTAATGAAAATAATAATATTATCATATTTATTACGTAAAAAAGGTATATTAAGTTCAGGTCCGTTTCGGAGATATTTGCATTTAAATTGTTTAGTGCACCCTTGCCCAATTATTATTAATTTGAAAACAATTTTTTTTCTTAAAGTAACCTATGAGAAAACAAATAAAATTTACAGATCCAGTTGCTATGGAACAGAAAATGTTTCATTTTTGAGTTTATCGCAAGTTTGTGTTTTCATTGCTGTTGGTTTCTTTCGACACGATATTTTCTAGGGTCAAAGTTATTTTAATTAAAGTAAGTTAAAGAACAATCCAATTGTTGTATTATTCCCAATTACCATTACTAGAACATTAATTATCATGTAAAAGTTAATTGGTAAGAAGTAACAAAATATGATTTGCTTGTCTGGGCTAACGCACTAAACAATTTAAATGCAAATATCACCGAAACGGTAACTCTGGGCGACCTGAACTTAGTAATCCTTTTTTACGTAATAAATATGAGAAAAGTATTATTTATATTAAAAACTTAAATACACTGAGGTACAAAAAGTTATGACCTTATGAATGTTCGAAAAATGCCTATATTGTACATTAAAATTTCACAAAGAAATCAATTTCTCGTCCTAAAAAAACCATAATTGCCAAATTTTGTAAATAAAAACGTTAGTTTCTCTCAAAGTTATTAGAGAAAAATAAAAATGAAGTTTTAACTTTAACACCCTGTATCTCAGTTAATATCAACTTTCGGATATAGGTAAGTATAATTAAATCCTAATATTTTAAAGTAAGGAGTCTGTGGTTTTTCCATGTACCATTAATTAGCGGAGACCCTCTATACGAATTTTAAACGTTAAGGTATCTCTGGCTTAACAAATAAGGTGTTAACTTTACCAGTTTGTAGCATTATCATTTTTTGTTCGGTTATGAAATAATTTATGATAATAAATGTTGTGATGTGATTTCAAATTTCTATGATATTACTATTGTTGAGATGCGAAACATATATTTATCGTCGTCATTTCAAATTGTGGAAAGAATTACTCAAAAAGTATCTGACGTTGGCACCGGCTAACATCTTATGAAACTTGACCTACGACAATTATTGATGTGTACTTGTTTGACATATGAACACCTCGCTTATTAATTCAAAGCAAAATGTATGAGTATTTTTCTTCGCTTTAATCTTAGGATTGAGGGTTTGGCATAATCAAAATGGTGACGATAAAAAAAGCGAGAAGGGTTATTCATCTTTTTAGCTTCACGAAATGGATGGCTTGAAACGAAAAAGCTGGAAATACTGCTTCATAAATTTTTTAAAAGGTGGACTAGGAAGAATATAAAGTGGAGTTCATAAAGCATAAAATAAGTTGTTACTAGATTTAAAAACAAAGTTGATGATGGTTGCGAAGAAACGAAACATCGGATTGAAAATTTAATTAAATTATCTTATAGAGGAGAGAAAGTGGCTATGATTTTTTTTTATTTGAATGCAGAACTCATTAATGCGCAAGGACACGATATATGAAATCTGCCTAGAATCTTCCGTAGAATCCAAAAAAGTAATAATATATAGGCGATCTTTTTAAAATAAGTAAGTTGACACCGACTACCGGTATAACCGGAAGTGCCAACGCATTGGCAATATTTTAGCTGAGTTGCCCCCATCAACCTCAGTACACTGTCCAATTTTCAAAATGTTCCTATGTATAGTTTTTCATACACAAGGTACACAAAGTAAATTGGTCTATCAGAAGTATCTAGAGAACTAAATAAGATTTTATTTTGAAAGTTTGCCCGCAGCTATGAGAGATGGTTTTCTACGATTATAAAATATCTTGGAAAATGCGGTGTTGCCGGATCATACCGAAAGTGGCAGCAACAGAAATTTAAGTGGATTACTACATATATATATATTTTTTTTGGAATCTAGGTAAATATCTAGAACAGTTTTCTGTATAATATCAATACCTATCTATAATAATTTTTAACGTCGTATCGAGGCCTGGAAAGAAATTCATATCTTATTAGCGGTTACAGCTAGAAAGCTCAAATTTTGACAATAGTTTTACAAGACAATAGAGACTTTTCAATTTCGAAGTATTTCAAAAGTATTTCATTAGTTTTATACAGTAATAATATATATATATATAGTCTCAAAAATAATACTTCTGAAGGAGATGAATTATGGTAAAAACTTTCTATTTTTTAAATAGGAATGGAACAACCCTGTGTTTGATATAATTTACAATCTCCAATACTTTCGGACTTTAATTAAAAATTATCTTATAAAAAAATATTTTTTGATAGTTGACTGTGGAATGGATTGATGGAAACAATAAACACAAACATAACGTCAAATGTATTTTTCAATATTTGTTTCCATGAATCCATTCCACAGCGAACTACCAAAAAATATATTTTTATAAGATAAAATATTGAATATCGGTATAGGAACACCTAATATCATTAGAAAATTCGATCTTCATATGCAAAACATATTAAATACAGAGTATCTCATTTGAAAATAGAAGGTTTTTAAGGTGTTATGGAAATGACTTATTATATTTAAATGGGTGACTCCTTGGGTGTCCTAGAGACAGTCTACATACTTTTTTTGAATGGAATATCTAAATACTAAGGTAAAAACCCTTTTTACCCACATACTGTTGCGCCGTTCCATCTGGATTCAGTTAGCAACAATGTGGGTCACTAGAGTATACTAACAGTGTTGTCAGATCGCACTGCATGTTTCGCCATTGCTTGGATACCTGCCGCGCACGACTATCGTTGCTTCAGTATGTTTCGAGACTCGGGAATGGGATGACGCTGTCGAGGGTTCCGCGTGCTTGATGTATACTAATTTTAAACGTTTTGTTAGTTGTAGCATTACCCGATTTTTTTTTCTGTTGTTAAATAATTCATAAAAAGAAATATTGTGATGTGATTTCAAATTTGTGGGATATTACCTATTGTTGGTTCTGTTGGAAAACATACTTTTTGTGTTTTATTTTTTTATGGAATTTAATTGTAAAACATATTATAAGATCGAAGGTAAGAGAGTATGTACCTTCAAATTGTAGTATTTTTTTCCTAAAAAGTTTGAAAAAGAAGTGATAACGCGGGTCAAAGACGTCTTGTTGCCAAAAACTGAACACGTGCGTTTACTGTGTGGCAATATATGACAACACCGCCTCAATAAACTATTGATTGTGAACGTCCTTAATAGCGGCCACATAAATTTTCAGATTTCATATAAAGTGTATATTTCGTACAATAATTCAAATCGTCATTAAAGGTTATTTTTCTTCAATTTAATTTCATCTCAGGATTTGCCGGTTTAAATATAATAAGTCATTTCCATAATACCCTGTAGATAGTAATCCGTTTAAAATTCCGAAGTTGCTGCCACTTTCGGTATGATAAGGCAACACCGCATCATCAAAAATATTTTATAAACGTAGAAAACCATTTCTTATAGCCATAGTCAAATTTTCAAAATAAAATCTCATTTAGTTCTGAAGATACATGTATAGGCGGTTCCCGGTGGGACACCCTGTATAATGTCCATTTAATTTTCAACGTTGCTATGTAGCGCATTGGTTCGCGTGGGTAGAATTTCATATTTCACACAAATTACTTTAACGAGTGAAATAATTTGACATGTAAAATTTCCTTCCCGACTGGATTGCTCGTTCATGGAGTAAAATATGTCATAGGCGAGAACAGCGAACTAAGAAAGCCGATAACGACTTTTCGCACATTAAAAATAAATTCAGTGAAAATTGATCATCAGATTTGAAATTCGAGGTTAAAGAGCGTAGTTTTTCAAAATTATAGCTATGTACGAGAAATAATTAGGCTTCGGCTGTGCTATTCGACAATTTCTTCAATCTCTTATAATATCTAAATGAATGTGAACTAGTATGTCGGACAGTTGTTACATTCTTCCGTCACCGTAAAGTTGTAAATTTCTTTACTTACGACCACTTCTGTAAATAGTAAAAAACACGCTAGCTACCATCTATGTAAGTTGAATAGTACACATTGTAAACGAAACGCACAGTAAGTAAACCGTAAGATATGAGATAAGCTGGGTACATGACATAAACCTTCTGAGGTCCATCCTATGTCCATGGATGTGGCCATCTCTGAAAAGCCACTTTTAGAATTAATTTTGATATCTATTGTCCACGTATCGATATATTTTTAATTCGTTACATCGCTAATTTCGGTTCTGGACGCTCATCGTTGGTTCACGTGACTGGCAACCAAACTGGCACCAATACGGCGGGGTTGCCTACATGACGGCGACAACATTGTGCTCAAGACAATCGTCGAGCAACCTTTAAAAATAAGACCGGTAAACTGTGCGGACCAACCCATTTTTTCGTTCATAAAATTTAACTTTTTACTGCGCATCCCATAAAGTTGTACGTTAAACACTAAATTACTAGAAAAAGCACAATTGGTTATTGATATTTACTATAGTTCCAGACCAAAACTGATGACACTGACGTAGGAGTCGACACCCTGGAAACCAATGACAGACAACACAACATTTTGACAGTTTCCAAGGTTTCGACTGTTACGTAACTGCCATCAGGTTTGGTCGCGAACTATAGTTCATAATTTTCCCTAATTTCCCCTGTACTTAGCCATTACGGAATGGATTTTACAATATGACATCAAAAACGACACTCACCTAAAAAACCATAAACGCGATACAATAAAAATGAAAAATAGGATAAGGAAATCAATAACGGCAGTTATTGAGCACCCATTCGGCGAATGAGTTATATCACTATAATTTTTAGTCCAGACCAAGGATGTTAAAACAAAGCTGGATATGGCATTGGTTCACAGTTTTTGAAGAATAAATAATTTACTATGTTATAAACAACTTTACAGAAGAACAATCGAGGCAGATTGAAAATTAGTATAATTTTTCTTTGTCATTTTGTGTTAATTACGCCCGCTTAAGTACGGAATTACTAAGGAAATTTAAGTTTACCTTAAAATAAATTTGCTTGCACCAGCTGCAGGTATTGAAAACTTAACAAAGTAGCCAATAACAGTGGCAGCATCGCACCACCAGCATTTCTTTTGCGAAATGGAACAAAAAAAATCAGGAAAAGAGCTCTAAATTATAGGGCAAAAGAAAAAGAAGTTCTTTTGGCTATTCAATGATATCGAAAACGTCCAGACCGTCATTGAGAAACCCCATGCCATTGTCAGAAAAAGTTACAGTTACAAACAATAAACATTAATCAACTATATTATTAAAAATTAAATGGTGCTCAAATTTGACCACTTCATTCGCACACACAAGACAGAACATGTGCTTCTGTATGTGTGAATGAAGTGTTGAATTTTGAGCCATATTTAATTTTTAATAACATAGTTGATTAAGGTCCAAGGGTCCATATTGTCTCCCACTCTCTTCTTACTCTACATTAACGACCTTCTAGTGAAAACTAAAAATCCGATATTTAGCTTTGCTGACGATAGCACACTTATCTCATCTTTCTCTTTGAATGCACAAACATCGGCTGCCGACGTACATCATCGAAAACAGCATGAAATATCACTCCTGAACAAAGACCTGGAAGAAATTTTGGCTCGGGGTGACAGTAACCAAGTCGAATTTAACACTAAAAAAACCCAGGCAGCAGTTTTCTCTAAAAATGTTAACATTACAGAACCGGATATAGTCATGGCAGGACACGCAATCCCACTGGCTTCATCTATTAATTTGCTGGGCGTCAATCTGGGAGGAATATATCTTGGCATAACCACGTTGTGGCAATCGCCAAGGTAGCTTCTCAGAAGCTTGGGGTACTCTTCCGAACCAGAAAGTTGTACACACCTCAAAAACTTTTCACACTATACAAAGCCCAGATTCGACCATCACTAGAATACTGCTCTCATGTCTGGAGCTCTGCACCCAAACATACTCTTCGGCTACTGGATTCTATCGAAAGGAGAGCCATTCGTCTGATTGGAGACCACGAGCTGACGAAGAACCTCGACAGCCTACAACATCGAAGACAGGTTGGGAGATTTGACTCTCTTTTACAGATATTTTCATGGAAAGTGCTCGGCTGACCTTGCCCTCTTAATTCCGCCCAAAGCGGCGAATAGCAGAAATACGCGACGAACCACTGCCGCCCATCCATATGTGGTTAAGCTTAGTACTCCTCGAACTTTATTATTTAAGAATTCTTTCATCTGGAGGACTTCTTCCTTATGGAACGACCTTCCCGAGGTCGCTGTTCCTAACGAATATAACCTCCAACGATTCAAAGCCAACGTGAATCGCTTTATTCGCACATGCACCACTCCCAGAGTGCCCTAAAGGAACCTCTAATTTATTTTGCCGCCTTTTTCTGACAATGCCAATATTGCTTTTCGTTTTCTTCTTCTTTCAAGACAAGAGCGCTAACAACA
Organism: Barypeithes pellucidus; assembly: GCA_963991005.1. NCBI lineage: Eukaryota > Metazoa > Arthropoda > Insecta > Coleoptera > Curculionidae > Barypeithes > Barypeithes pellucidus. The sequence goes on along the minus strand of OZ022556.1, from coordinate 28,643,812 downwards.
TGGGCTATCATTTGCTAACTAATCCGGGATGATTCCCTTCACCACTTTTTTAAGATGAACAGTTTTTATTTGACATTTTTACTTTCAATATTTCTTGGTTTCAAGTTTGTATTAATCAGCTCCTATTTTATTATTTAGACGTAGCTGTTTGTATTTGTGCAGTTGTTTGTATTGTGGTTGTTTCGTGGTTTTATCTTTTTTCTTATTTAATTTTTTTAAATTTTAGGTCTGATGATGCCGAGTTGGGCGAAACATGTAACGTTTTTAGAACATCGTAAATGCGTCTTTAACGTGTTTTTATTAAATGTTGTGCAAGCCCGGCATTAGACAACGACATTAAGTCGCCTTCGAGTGATCGAAACATTACCGGATCAACAACTGTCATTTGTCGTTACTTTTGGAAACTTTTTTTTGGGTTTTGAGTGTTTGTGTGTTAAATTTAAGTACTGTTTGTGAAAAAAGTAGTTCTTAACTCGATATGGTACGGATGTGCCAAATCTGCCGCAAGACTGGGGAATTTAAATCCAAATTTACCGTGTCACCTCCGTCGATTATTTGTTTTGCCATCAAACCGATCGGCTGTTAGAAAGAAAACAGAAACGAAGATTGTAGCTGTAGACCTTTGGTGTGTATATTTTCAAAAATAACAGGCGTCACGTAGACATGTACAAAGCAGATAGAAATATCGGGTCCATCATCAATGGTCCAGACAGCGGCACTTGATTACCATTACCATATCATTAATTTTTAGTATTTAGCCCATCGAAAACAGTCCACCAAGGTTTACGGCTGTGTACGTGAAAATTTAAAAAAAAAACCTCGGACCCGTAAACTTGTTTTTTCAGGGGGACACGTTTCACTATTAATTTCATCCCTGTAACCTCAACCCCCCTAGCGGGGATGGCTACTGTCCTTGTTTTTTCAAATGGGAATGGGTATGTTGTGATACATCTTTTTAAAGGGCAAAAAATTATCTTTAAAATGGCGCTTCATTTTGTAAATTTGAGCTACGCGCCGCCGAGCAACGGAATTTGAAACATTTCACTGCACCTCTTATCAAGTACACAGGTTTGTGCGTAAACAATTTTTTTTTAAGTAATAAGCATAAGTATAACTAAAGATGTTCTTCACAATGTCCGAGAACACTTTGAACAGTTGTTGTACTATTGTATGGAGGTGAATGGCGGACATTTTCAACATTTAATAAGATAACATGTAAGTATTACTCAATAAAATTACATTTTTTAAGCTCAAATTTACAAAACAAAGCGCCATTTTAAAGAGAATTTAATGCCCTTTAAAAATATGTATCACAACATACCCATTCCCATTTGAAAAAACAAGGGCAGTAGCCGCCCCCGCTAGGGGGGTTGAGGGTACATGGATGAAATTAATAGTGAAACGTGTCCCCCTGAAAACACAAGTTTACGGGTCCGAGTTTTTTTTAATTTTCACGTACACAGCCGTAAACCTTGCTGGACTGTTTTCGATGGGCCACCCTGTATAACTATCTACATATTGATTTATTTTTATTTTGCATTAATGAGACACCTACTTAAAATGGTTTAAATTAGCGATGCAGGAAAATAAAATTTGTACTCCGGCTCTGTCCAAAAAGATGAAAATTTGGGGCAGTTTATTGTCGGAAAGATAATTAGTTTTATGACGTAAATTTTACTGTATCAGTCCGTATACAACGTCTAGTCAGGTATGAAGGTAAAGTACGTTTGTATAACCTGCAATAAACTATTATTGATGCCAGCTGTAATAAAACCAGGTAAAATTCAAAGAACAGGGTCGGGCTAATAAAATATCAAAAAAAAAAGATAATGGAAATGATGATATATAGTAAGTTTTGCAGTTGCTACAAAGTCTTGCTGAATTGAAAATTCAGGGATTTGTTTGGTTTTCAAACGCTCGGACATCAATTATTGTTTTTTGTTTGAGCATTATTCAAGTTAAAACGTTAATATATATATACTCTGAAAAATAGAAAATATATGCGACTCATTGTGTGTTGGCTAACAAGCTCGAAAGGAAACCAAAATTATAGTAAATCCCTCTAAAGAACATAGGACGTCAAAACAATGTCACGTAATCTATCAAAGTCAGAATGTTTGTGCAGAATTACATCAAGGGTGGACAGGAACTTAAATTTTTGAAAATGTATAAACTACAGAATTGTTGATTATACAACTTTTATGCATTTTTAACAGATAGGAATATAAACGACATGCAAGGATGTAAAAATTAATCAAAATTTGAGCCACGAATAAGAAAACAAACGACTTTTACGTCGATAGCGTTCAAACCTGTCTAAATCCCGCTCCTGCAATGCACAGAAGAGGTGCGGCGCGGCTGAAATCGGGGTATATAGCCAACAAACAAGTGAACATGTGATGATAACTGGTCGCTCATTATTTTGACGCCATCCGTTCTTTAGATGGATTTAGTAGTATCTATCATGACGTTATATTTTACGATATTTAGCTGGTGGGTCTCAATGGTAATATATCTTTTAATACTTACAAAGATAAGCATACAACTTAGTGCAGCAATATAAGATGTTCTGGCCATCCAAAGGCTAACAAATCTGTAGTGTTCACCAGACACAACATTTCTGAAAAAGTAAAAGTGAGTTTTTAAAGAGTTCAAACGAGAATAAAAAGAAAATATAGTGTAGAAATAAATAATCACCTTAAGAACATAAATGAGTATTTTTACTAAAATTAGATCAGCCTTTAGGTCATTTCGATAGCCCGAGGGTTTCAAATATATTATTAGAAAAACTCCATATATCCTACTTCTAAATAAGACGTTATTTATAACAGTAGACCGTGTACTTTGAACATCGAAGGTTAAAGAAAACCCGATCAATGTAAAAATTTAACAACTTATATTGGGAGACAATCGCCTGATTTACACGGATGTCGGTCTATGTCAGACATACCGTGTTTGATATCCGTGCGCTGCAAAACGAAACGCCCGCTGAAATCTTCTCATCTCATATATCATTATTATTTTTGGTGTGCAATGTATATGTACATCACAATCTATATATACAGAGATATAATATATTTTTCTATTCTCTAAGTACAGTAGGTCCAAGACCGCCCACTTAGGTTACGCGGCCAGACCGAGGCCTGTGCCGGGGCCGGTTTTATTCCTTGGATTGTATGCATGTTCGCCGTGGTGATAATCAGTCGATTTCAAATCGGTGCTTATCGTCGACAATTGATAACTTTAGCCTGCATGGAATGCTTATGTTTTATATGTCTGAGATACTGTGTTTTAAGAATTTATTACTGCTGGAGAAAGTTAAAAAAAAAAAACAGCTTTGATGAAAGGAACTTGACGGTGATGTAATGATAATATTTAAATATGTCGCATTTTTTGAGGGATTGCTCATTCATTCTTCATTCATTCTGTGTTCATACGTCCTCATTCATGCCTATTTGCGTCTCTTCCATACTTGCTTTTTATTTATAGTGTTTTATTTACAATATGTACGAATTTGCAAGGTTAGGTGGTTGGTTTAAAAGTCAGGTAGAGAATGACGTCTTGAGATTTACAGCAGTGAATTTTTATATTTATACGATGGGCTTAGGATACTGCTAGTACTCCCTGGACCAATCGTTTCTTAGTGCAAATTTGGGAATATTTTTGTAATTTTTATGTTTTACTGTTTTAAGTTTGGTTTTTAATTAATAGTGGAAATATACTGGCAGTTTTGCGTAAAGAGGTTTGTGTTTTGGCGAATGCATTGCTCTTACTTGTAATACGCTCTGTGTTAATATATATACAACTTGTTTGATATGTCATAAATGTAATCCTGTATTCTTGTCATGTTGGTTGTGTCGTGAAGTTCATTTATTGTTATATAACGGCCTGCAGAGGTTACGCATCTTAGTACTTTATTCTGCATCCGTTGTAACCTTGCCATTTGCGTTTTACTAATGCCACATCAGAATGGTGCGCCATATAGCAAAGTAGGCCTAACAATTTGTTTGTATATAGTCAGTTTGTTCATCGGTGAGAGAGGTACGATTTTGGCGATAGCAGAGGGTATAGACTCTGCATCGACAAAAAGCATCTCTTTAAAATGTTGCTTACGTGCTGTTTAAAAAAACAAGCGTTGGTCGATCGTAACCCCAAGATATTTAAGTTTGTTTGTTTTATAGGAACGTTGTCAATTTGAATTTGGATTTTGATTTTTATATTTGTGTATTTTTTTTGTAATTACAATGCATTCTGGTTTTTCGGTATTTATGTTGATTTTCCAGTGTTTGGTCCAGGGCAGTAGTTTTAGGAGATGGTATTTTAGGTGTGTGTTAGCTACGTTTGCGGCGAAAGAATGCGCGTAGATAAGAGCATGGTCAGCAAACAGGGCTTTGTTAGTATTAGGGTAATTAGGAAAGTCGGAGGTAAACAGGTTATAAAGTTTTGGGGAAAGTACTGCCCCATGGGGAACACCTGCATGAATGCGCCTCGGGTTTGATAACTCGCTCTCTACTCGCACTTGACCCATGATGTAGGAATGCAATAATGTGGAGAGGGAAATTATGAAAGGTTATTAATTTAAAAATAAGGCCATTGAGCCAAACACTATCAAACGCTTTTCGGATGTCAAGAGAGAGCATAATCTTGTCTAATGCGTCCTGCAGCACTTTGGCGACACGCATCTCTGTATTATGCCCCCTCTTGAATCCGAATTGCTCCTGTTGGATTTTGTCTTCCAAGTTGACAAGTGCGAATTTTGAGAGTTTTGCTCCTGCTGCTACTTTGGACATGGTATTTAGGAGGGAAATAGGGTGATAAGAGTCCGAGTTTGAGGGTTCTTTGTTGGGTTTTAGAATATGAATTACTATGGCCTTTTTCCATTGTGAAGGAAAGTGCTGGAGAAACATTATTGCATTTATAATATAAAGGAGTTTGATAAAACCATTACGGGGTAGTTTTTGAGTATTATATTGGGCAAGCTATCTTCCCCGGGTGCTTTGTTTGCTGTGCTGAAATTATGTCGATTTGGGAGCTCATCGCATTATGAATTGGTCATATCTATTCGTCTTTCTTAAAGTCCAAATTTAAAGCCGTGAACAATTTATTAGAAACAAATTGAAATGTCCAAAACTATTTTCACTGGATTGTATAAAACATAATAATATATAACTATTTTCATAATTATCATAGATGACCATTGTTAACAATAAATAACTAAAAAGCATAATGTATGTCCCATAAGTTTTGGCACAAATTTCAACCAATTGTTTTTTATAATAATATATATTTAAATAAAGTTTTGTAATAAATAGTAACTAAATGTTTCATAAGCAACAAAATTATGAACTTAAATAAAATATAGAGGACTTCCACTAGATGCAGAAAGATGCGTTGCGGACACAAGCATTAGGTTTTGGACGGCATTTATATCGATTTCTCGGAATTTTCTATATATCCTGCGTTTTGCTCCTCATTTTGTGCTTCCCATCCTCCATCGTAAACTTTTCTATGGGCCGAGCCTGTGGAAAGTTAGGAGGGTTGTCGTTTCGCTGAACAAATGCTACGTTTTGGTTTGCTAACCATTTTTGGGTTCGTCTTGTAGGTCTCGCCAGAACAAAATATTGTCTCCAGTATGTTCTTCTTCAATAAAATTAACCAGTTTCATAAGACAATTATCGATATACCTTTGACTATCCATGGCTTCACCTCTTACTTGACCCACATAAGGCAGGGATACACCCCTGGTGGAAATAGCGCATCATACTAACACCTTATCAGCGAATTTGGCCTTTTGTTTAAATTTGACATGAACCTCTGCAATATTGTCAGTATAAAAACCATAATTTCCCTTCATTTAGGAGTTGCTTAGTTTGAAATACCTTTCGTCACCCATAATTATCACCCACCAGCAAAATATACTCTTCTTAATGCACGGCAGCATCTCGTGATTCTGGCTAGTTGGTTGGCTGTATATTTCGGAGCCATTCCTCTTTTTCGGCATTTCTGGCCATTCCGCGATAGTTCCCGCGCTAAGGTGTTATTAGATGTTCGATATTGCCGTGCTAGTTTTCTTGTTGATGTACCAAGTGTTTTTTTCGCTCTTCTTACCAATCTTTCTGATCTTACTCTGGTAAAAATTCTAGGCCTTCCACTTTTTGAAAGGTTCATACAAGGAATACCTTGCTCACATTCAGCAATTGTCAGATAAATGGTTCTACGCGATATATGTTGATTTTCAAAAATGCGTATTATTTCGGATTTAGGGACCCGCCCAACTAAATTATAAATACTTTTCCGAATTTCTAATTTGTAAGCCATATAGACTTAATCAATTTAAAAACTGAACTGTCAACGTTAAGTAAAGGTGTCAAACAAGTTTTTGTTACCAGGGAAACTTGATATTTTCTTCTTATTACCATGGCATCTGAAATTTGTACCAAAACTTATGGGACATACGTTATTATGAAAAGTCTCACGTAATAGATATTTCCTAAATAATAAAAATATGATAGATCTGTCAAGTTTTGGACCTCGGCATTTGTTTCTAATGAATTGACCAGGGCCTAAAGTGAAAAAATTAGGTAAAGACCCCTAAAATCGGTCGACAAGTGTCGTCAATACAGGGTTGTTCACAAATAAATCAGTGGCGCACGATTTTCAAAGGAAAATATATAAAGGGTGTTTCATTAAACCCGGCCATATCTCGGTAACTACTTGGCTAACTATAGGAATTCAGGATAAAAAATCATTAATATAGTGGCCTGGAAATTAATTTTAAGTTCCGTATTACGCCGCAAGGGGGCACAATGGGAAAGTAAATATTAAAATTCTAAATTTCTCCAAATATTCCTACATTAAGATATGCCTTTGGTAACATCGTTAGAAAGTTTGAACAATTCTGTATCATTTTGATCTAAGGCTCATTGGCTGAATGATCCTGATAAGAGTGGGGGAAGCTATTGAAAGTAGGCTTGGGCTGATACCGATACTCAGTATCTGAGTATCTGCCCATATTCACATAGTTCAGATATATGCCGATACTTTAAATTTCAGATAAAAACTCTTAATCTGAAAAGTATCTGAAATTCAGATCCTTTCTTGTTGCTATGGGTCAACCGCTCTTCTCTTTGAATGGTTCAGTGGTGGGGATTCGTAATCTCTTAATCGTTTAGTAGTCATCTTCCGCTTCTAGTCTCGTGCGCATATGATTGCAGTGGCGCGAAACGTGTATTAACAATTAGTTTTAAAGTAAATTACAATGTCTGATATATGGAAACATTTTGCTGTCTTGTCTTCAAAATCAAAATGTTTCGAAACAACTCAACCAAAATCATACGTCCTCTTCACAGGAAACACCTTCCAAAAGTTATAATTTGAACTTAACTGAGGTATAATAAAAAAATTATAATTTCGTAATTTGAATCTTTGAAATGTTTACTATTTTTAATAACATATCGACTGACCTTTGGAACTGAATCCTCTAACATACTGGAAAAAATATCAGCAGATTTCTCACACTCAGCAATATGGCCATTATATATTAAATTTGTCTATACCTGCAGGCTCCGTGTTTTCTGTGCAAGTTCTCTCGTAAGCGGGCAACATAGTGCGGCCTAACAGAACATTGCTTACCTTGCAGCATGTTCAACAACTTATTGTTCTTAAAAAAGAATTCAATTTTGTTTTGTTGCAATCTAATATGTAACCTATAATTAAAAATATTCAATTAAATATGTCTTTTATCTGAATTTCAGATAAAGTATCGGTATCGGTATCTGAGAGAGAAGTGGTATCGGCCCAAGCCTAATTGAAAGTGTAACTAGTAAGTTCTAAACGACTTAATCGATTTTAGTAAACCTTAGCTTGTTTGGAAGAGAAATGTAAGTACTTTTAATTGTCGCATCCAGTAGTGCACGATAGTTCATTATAAAATTGCTAGAGGGCGCAATTTGCAATAACTTTTTGATTTTACTTCGTAAAGTTAAATCAGTTTAGGTGTCCGAAATTTGATTACACATCAGGATTTGTGAGTGTAAATATAATAAATCATTTACATTACACATTGTATAGTATTTGCAGCGAATCCTCAAGCTTTTTCGACAGTTGACATCATTAATATGTCATCGATCAGCTGTTTGGGGACTTAACCAAATACCCCAGTTTTATAGGAACCGTATTGAGCGTGTTTTGTTTTTATATTTTTCGAGTTTGATTAGTGCTAATATGTTTAAAAGTGTATTTCCGTCGTTTTAGAAGTGTTTATTTTGTGTTGAAAACTTTGATTAATTACATATTGAGTTGCTTGTGTATCTGGTAAACAACAGTAAGTACTTGTCACGTTATGAAAAATTTATAGGTTAATATTTTCATTTATCTGTTTTTAGGCGAAAATAATAATTATGGAGCATAATTATTGTCTGCCTTCTACCTCAGCTGATGCCACCGTTAGAGAAACTAAGGTGAATTTTAATATTAATAAAAAAATTTCTAGATGTTTCATTTCTTTCTGATCGAGTTGAGATTTGTTTCAGTTAAATATCAGGTAATACTTTTGTGTGGCGACTTGAATGTAGACAGTTTGGTTAGCTGGGAAAGTAGAAAATATCTGCACATTTTTTTGCAGAGAATACTAAATATATTGTTTATTAAAGTGGATGTTGAAATTTCAGTTCTTGGCACGAGTGGTTGCACAAGAAGATTCCACGTAAAAAATGTCGAATGGTTTTTAAGTCTTTTTAGGGGTGAGGGGTCACAGGCCCGTGGTAGTCCCAATAAGCCTGAATGAGATATAATGTAAACGCCAAATTACAAAAATATAAAACGGTTTCAAGTGAAAGATAAATACATTTTTGTTTATGTTTGTTTGTTCCAATAATAATGGGTTGCTACTATTTTCTTAGGCAAAGGCGTATTCATATTTACATGGCAATGAGCTAGCCCAGCAGTTCGTTCAAAATGTTTATAGCTACTTTAAAGAATGCCATGCTCACTTAAGTGCTGTTCAGGTGAGACATTTTAAAATGTTTTTATATATGTGTATATAGCTACATTTATTATTTTTAATTAAATTTACACACTCGACTCTCCTTACATTTCTAATTCATCTGTTAAAGCATAATATGAGGGATATTACCTGTATTAATTTACCAACATTATTAACTTTACGAAAAGAAAAATAATTAAGCAAATGGCAGGCAAATATTGTTTTTTTGTGCATCCGGTACAAAAACATGGAAATTTTTCCAAGTGATTTGTATTTACATAACAGGGAAAAGAAATGATCAAGGATGACTTTTTCGAAAAATTGAAGATACAATTTTTTACAGGTATAGTTAAGTCCATGTGTAGATAATAGACACACTGTATAAAGTTTACATTAGGTAAAGATGGACATGCATGTAGATGCGTACTTCGTATCTTTTTGTGAAGATAGAGGTACCTACTAGACATGTAATTATAAAATAATGACTTTATTTTATATATTTGAATAAATAAATAACAAAAAAATACAATGTGTTGTGTTTTATTCCCTTTAATAAATAATAAAAGATGTATTTAAAAATATAAATAGACTCGTTTCATTTTTAAAATAAACATACGTACTATTATAGTACGGTCCTGGAAGGTCCTGGAATGCCATACAAACCTAGGCGAAATAAATAACCACAAATAAGCAGGCAAGTCATTAATGTCACGTGACACTTGACATATCTGGCGCGAGGATTCGCTGCAACCACTATATCGACAATATGTCTGTGCTGTGCAAAATTTTAGTCATAATGTTTAAAAATACGACAAAATTTCTTGAACTGTGTATATATCACCTACACACATTGCCTTGGATGTCTTAATTTGTTTGAAATATATATATATTGATATTTGCGTTAAACCGCACTTATTTTCTCAAATATCCAAAGAAGCACGCCGTCGTTAAAGTTAAATATAACCTTATTGATCTTTTTTTGATGTTTTTTTATTTAAAAAGAAAGTAAGCGAGTTTATGACTTATGGGGCTACATTTATCAATTCGCGGCGCTTTTTCGATGATGTATGTTAAATGGAACGTAAAAGACTACGTTGACATACTTTGACAGCCTTAAGCCAAAAAAAGCTGTTCTTCCCATTTTTAGCAACGCATAAATAATTACTTAGTGACATTACTATAAAGAAACCAAGTTACACAATAAAATTGACGTGTCGATTGTTGTCGATGTTTATTAGTGGAAGGAGATATTAAGAGTAGGAAGTTTTCAAAAATTACACCATGTAATATAGGGGATTAAGAAGGGGATGTCCAATACGCTTAGGACAATATACCTAGCATTTAATATAACTATGCCTGAACTTCCCACAGAACTTATAAAATAGTTTTAATCTAGACTACGTTATGGGGCGTTATGGAAATGACTTATTATATTTAAACCCGCAAATCCTGAGATGAGAATAAATTGAAGAAAAATAACCGGCGCTTTGAATTATTAAGCGAAATATACACTTTATATGAAATCTCAAAATTTACGTGGCCGCTTCTGAGGACCTTCGCAATCAATAATTATTGAGATTGAGGCAGTCCCGAGTCTCAAGAGAAGTAAACGCATTATAGGCGATGTTATCATATTGCAACACAGAATTGTAAACGCGTTGACAACAAGACGTCTGTGACCCGCGTTATCACTTATTTTTCAAACTTATTAAAAAAAAACTACCATTTTAAGGTACATACTCTTTACCTTCGATCTTATTTTAAATTAATCCGGTTTATAATTAAATTCCATAAAAAAATAAAACACAAAAAGTATGTTTTGCAACAGAATCTACGATAGATAATATCACACAAATTTGAAATCACATCACAACATTTATTATTATGAATTATTTCACAACAACAAAAAACCGATAATGCTACAACTAACAAAACGTTTAAAATTCGTATACGTCAAGCACGTGGAAACCTCGACAGCGTCATTCCATCCCCGAGTCTCGAAACATACTGAAGCAATAATAGTGGCGCGCATCCAAGCAAGGGCGAGACACGCAGTGCGATCTGACATCACTGTTAGTATATTCTAGTGACCCACATTGTTGCCAAGTGAATCCAGATGGAACGGCGAGGCAGTATGTGGGTAAAAAGGATTTTTACCTTAGTATTTAGATATTCGATTAAAAAAAAGTATGTAGACTTTCTCTGGGACACCCAGATATAATAAGTCATTTCCATAACACCCTGTATAATATCACATTGAATATTTTAATAGTAACAATTTAAACCGTTTTAAATAAATGTTTTCATCGGTACGTTTATTATTTTTAATTTGTTTATCGTTAATTGTAATTAATTTACTGTTGTTTTAAATGTGCCAATGTTTATAATGTAAAATATACTAAAGCTAGGAGTCAAAAATAGACTAATACTACTAGCGTTACATTATGTATATATGTATGTCAATATTTAATTATTTAATGTCTGAAAGTTTATGTTACAGCTTGCATAAAATTTAAAAGCAGTGGCGTACGGTATTTTCTGTTATAAAATTACATTTTGTACATAGGATATCTAATAATTGTATTTAATTTTATAGCAGAAAGTACAGTACGCCACTGCTTTTAATGCATAGAGTATTTTTAGATGAAGCAATTAAACAGTTAAACAGTTAACATTTTTGGTAAAATATATATATATTTTTAGAAAAAAATAAAATTGGTCATACCCACGTCACTGGTTGTGTCAATTTATTGGAAATTTGCACGGGGTCGTGTTGAGGGAAGCCAAATCGACTTCCGATATTAATTTTGAAATAAAATAATCGCTAAAGGTGCTCTTTAAATTCTTATTTTAAAACCCATATAAATCCGTATCCCAAAATTTAAAGCAACAAAAAACTGCGCCCTAGGATCAAACGCAATGATACCAAAATGCAAAACAATCAATTCAGAAATATCCAAAATACAGAGTGATTCACGACGAGCTTGCATTAGAACTTTATGGATAACTAATGAACATATCTTTCTGAAACTTTGGAAATTTAGGTCTATCGAAATGCTCTCTTAACTAAAGTAATGACATGTTTGTGTCATTTCCGGTTATATCAGAAGCAGCTTTCAATTTACGTTTCTTAAATACAACATGGTAATTATTAATATATTTTTCGATAAAACCATTAGGCACCTTTACACTTTTCGCGCGTGCCAATCCCGCGTGAAAGCGACGTTCCACGTATGTGGCGTTCCAAGAGTGTGTCGCTAGAAATGCAACGTTCGATCGCGAAGATTTGCCCAGGCGAATGAACGTGTGAGGAAAAGCATGTCAGTGTAAATCAAAAACCGATGGTTTTCGCAGGTGATTTTCGCGGCTCGTGGCATTTTACAATTTTTAAAATGTTTTGACGACGGTTTTGATGCAAAATGTACAAGATTAGGAAAAAAAGTTATAATATAAATTTGATGGACGAAACAAAAAGAACAAGATGGATAAAGAGGTGGATGGAGGATCGGAAGAAATATGATCACATGCCACTATTAAATGAACTAACACAAAACTTTCCTGATGATTTTAAGAATTATCTACATATGGATTCTGAGACATTTAATATTTTATTAAATTTGATCGCGCCTATTATTTCTAAACAAAACATAAAGATGAGAGAAAGTATAAGTTGTGAAGAAAGACTAGCAGTCACTTTGCGTTATTTGGCTACAGGTCGCTCTTTTGAGATCTTAAGTTTTCGACTGGAATTTCTGCCCCATTTTTATGTCACATAATACCAGAAACATTCAGAGCCATATACTACGTTATATTATAAGTTTTTTTTATTTTAAAAGTATATCACTGTTGCCGTTCTCCGTCGACACGCTCCAATCATGTGCGAAAGTTCTGACCAGCTCACCGACAAAAAAGGGTTCAACGTCTTTTTACCTACACGAATGCACTCGCTGTTTTCGCGCATGCCAAATTTACATTTAGACAGGCGCGCTCTCGCGCGCTATTTGGGTGGCTAGTGGTAATACCACGGGAAAGAGTGCAAGTGTAAAGGCACCTATTAACTTCTAAGAAAGTTTTATAGAACATGTTTTGACCTGTTTTTTCAAGATATTTGGACTTTTTTTGGGCCGATTTGGGAAATGCATGGTGATGAAATAATTAACATAATTTTTTCACCTCAGCTCTTGGACTAAAAATTTTCTCTTGTCGAATAGTGTGTCGATCAGCAAGTTACGAAAATATTTGAAACTTGGTACAAAATGTACAGGGTGGTAACAATTCAAGGTTCATTGTGAAAAAATTCAAGTAGAATTAAAAACTGTCTTATTTTGTATATTTTTATTTAAATTGGCGACAAATTAGTTGTTCTTTATAAAGAATAGTTACTGTTCTATGCCCATATCAAAAAATTTACTCAAAAAATCAAATTTATTCCGAAAATCCTATTCTTTTCAAGTGTGATATGAAAACAATTGTACATACAACATACATGGTTGGTTCGTTGGTTAAAGGCGGGGGTCGGTTTAAAGTACCGAACTTCTATCACTGCATTCGGCTTATTGTGTACCCCGATCTTGTTAGACGATGTTTGTTCCTTCTATGAGGTCCAGTAACCTTCTACCAAGCTTGCCACGTGGGAGGTTGTCACCACGTTCTATGTTCCCGAAGATATTTTGTCTTCTACGAGACAGTGCTACGCAGCGGTATATTATGTGTGAGGCGGTTTCATCCTCTACGCCGCAGAGTCTGCTTTCAATGGATCCGTTGTTTATACCTATCCGTTGATAGGTATGAAAGCTCTGGTAACTATAGGCCGGTTGGTGACAGTCACAATTACAACACACGTGGCAGGGAAAATCTGCATGTGGGTTTCCTGCGATTGGGAAGATCATGGAATGCGACTCTGCACTACGCCCCGACCTTTTTAATAAGCTCCCGGTGTCCATCAGGAACTTAGAGACGAACACATTTAAGAGGACGGTAAAAAATATCTAACTTCCCATCCGTTTTATTCCATTCAGGAGTTCTTAGACCATATATATGATGTTCCCTTGCCTTGACTGCCTGTCATAATTTTAAATTATTTTAAATTGTCTGTGCTGTACTGTATTGTTCTGACATTTTTAAACTGGTTTTATAATTGATTTTATCTAGACTCTGTCAATTAGGCATATGAATTGTCCTGTCTTGTACTATATCTTATTGATAACTAACTGCCTTAAGCAGTACATCTTTGACGTATGTAAAAAATTTTAAAAAACTTTTGCACATGAATAAAGAATTTGAATTTGAATTTGAATTTGAAGGTGTTTTCGCAAGTGGCAGTGCCCTGTTAGCAGACCCACCACTTGTTTCAACGGGGGCCGTGTTAGGGCTACCCTAGGTACTGTACTGTATACCGATACGGAATAAAAGTGACGGCGGCAATATTTTCTTAAAAAAACAACGTCCTCAATCAAATGCAGTTGATTTATTTTAAATTGTTTTGCATTTTATGGGCTCCACATAAATTGTATAAGAAGGTGGAAATAAGTTATAAACTTTAGTCAAATTAAAAATTAGAATATTTTCTGATTATTTTTTTGTGTGCGGGCCTCAAGAATTTTCAAATTGCCGCAATCAATTAATAACAGTACCTATTATACAATTGTTTTCATAGCACACTTGAAAAAAGTAGTATTTTCGGATAAATTTGCAATTACTTCACGGGGCTGACTGAGAAGGTTTTTACCAGGAGTATATTCATTCATTATCACAAAGTTCAAAATTTTAAAATAACACCCTAAAACACGATACGCTGAACGCTTATTTATAAACCACAATACAATAACTATTTCCCTTTCTATCAGTACGCAATTGGGTGGGTGCATCCATCAAATATCGAACATCGCCGGATAAGCCCGATGTGCTATCAACTGTCTGGGATATAACCTATCAAATTAGCTCTAGCTATCTGTAACCATTGACAATGCACGATGTAGCCATATTTTTAGATTAAAAGTACTTTAACGAAAAAAATATGTTATTTTGCATTTAAATATCAAAATAAACAGTATGAGAAGAAAGTTCTAATAATATTGAAACTATAACACAGCCCAACAAAAATTTTTTTTTTGTCTTGCTACCGAAGAAAAAACAACTGATTTTAGTTATTTTGAATGCGGAGATTCCAAAAACACTTAGCTTTTCTTCGTATCAGCTCTAGTTTTTGAGATAGATGTGATATTAATATATTTGACAATAATAATGGTCATAAATTTTATCAAAAATTTAACAAATTCCAAGACTAATGACTTTTTAATTATACCTATTTATTCATAAATCACTGTAAATACCTAATCTTATATTGGCAAAAGGCCATATAATTATTACAGATAAGAAACAACTTTTCCTTGAATTTTTTTGCACCTGCGGATTTCTTATTTGCGTATTTGCAATTAGCACAAATACATTAGAAGGCAATAAAAGAGAATGAAATTGTATACTGAAAGCCTGATAAATTAATTCGTTAACTAGGCTTGTGTCCTAGGGTATTAGTACCTATATAATCCCCATATGCGAAATATTGCCTTCATGCATTTGCAAAATTTAGTTGAAACTATTGCAAGAGTGTGTTTTTGA
Organism: Barypeithes pellucidus; assembly: GCA_963991005.1. Taxonomy (NCBI): domain Eukaryota; kingdom Metazoa; phylum Arthropoda; class Insecta; order Coleoptera; family Curculionidae; genus Barypeithes; species Barypeithes pellucidus. The sequence goes on along the minus strand of OZ022556.1, from coordinate 28,628,211 downwards.
AAAAACCTATTTAAACATGGCTTCTACAAGTAGGCGTAGTTGCGTAAACCATCCGGAAGTTTCTTGCTACATATGTGGCGAGTACATTTTAAAAGAAAGTAGAAGAGTAATTTGTGACTTTGTGAAAAAAGCTTATTTGGGCTATTTTGGTGTTCACTTAGGAGCAAGATAAACCCTGGGCTCCGCATGTTGTATGCAAAATCTGTGTCGAAAACCTGCGACAATGGACAAAGAAAGTGTTTAAAGTTTGATGTTCCGATGGTATGGAGGGAACAGAAAAGCCACTTTGATGATTGTTATTCTGTCTCAGAGTGACCGATTTGAAAAAGAGGACATCGATCTTGCAGGAGATTTAACAAGCCCCTAACGCCTTTGCTCCGAAGGAGCTAAGTGACCTTGTCAGAGATTTAAACCTCCCAAAAGAGTCTGCCGAGTTACTTGCCTCCAGACTAAATGAAAAGAATCTTCTTCAGGATATAAAAACAACGGAAGAGAGATATCAGGGTAGATTGGACATTCGCATGACGGCCGATTACTGCTGGAGTCTTCAACGAGACTGTCCTTTTCAATCTCATACGAGAAAATCATATAAAAGGAAGTTTTTGGCTGATGCAGATTAGCTCATTTTTATTTATTAGTTTAGGTTAATTTAAATTAATAACTTAAGTTAATATTGTTAATGTTATTGACAGATGATTATTGTATTTGTTGTGATGTACAATAAACATGTTTCTTCCATTCCTGAGTTGTTTTCTTGGTGGTAGCAGTAATACATATATAATTATGCGATATAAAATACCCTTAATCTCGAAAATATAGCGTATGGCCGTAGTTTTTTAAAGCGATCTGATGGAGCAAATCTGAGGTTATTTTTAGGTTTAGCAGACCCAAACTATCTAGAAACAGTAACAAAATTGCCGGCAGGAAATTATGTGTTGACCAGTGTAATAGAATACTGGGTTCTTATAGACCTTTTACAATTTATTTTTAATGCGTAAAGGTAAGTTTAGGATTTTCTCAGTAAGAGAATTTTAAATAAAAATTTAATATAAGTGACAACATTGTTAACACCAGAAAATTTTTTGACCGCATTCCTTTCGTAGCTACAGATAAACTTGTCGAATTGTAAGTGCCGAAGCGCGAGCCGGAGATCATGGTGGCTACGTTTCAGTGAGAAAAGTTTGCGTTGACTGACGTTTAAGTTTGTTCGGGTTTCTTCATACAGCCGTGTGACGTCACATCGGTAGCCTCGATGTAGAAACCCGTTTGCTAGCCTCGCTAGTTTTGACGATTTTATTTTTACTATATTTTTATGTAAATGTAAATATTTTTTAGGACATTTCAGTAGTTACTACGTGTCTAGGTCACCTTAGAGCTATCGTTTTTTATTACATTTGAAAAATAGTGAACATTCCTATTGATGGTGTCGCCAAATAAGACCGGATTTTACTGTAACTGTGAGTTATACCTTAAATATCCCCTATTATCTTCCTTTTCGGCCAACGATTTAATAGAAGCCATCAACAAATCGTCGTAACCCAAAAATTCGTCAAGGATCAGACGGCTAAAAGGATCACCAAAACAGCTATCTCTTGTTGGATCTAAGAACACCACTTGTACAGGTATATTTAGTCTTGCTCTGGTCGTCGGACTCAATCTTAGAAACCCGTACTCTAACGAATATTCGATGATATATTCATCCACAGAGTTTCCTAAAAAATATATTTCATATGGAACTATTTCTTATTTACTTTTTTTTTATTACGATGTTGGAAATTTGATTAGTGTTATAGGACAGTTGAATAACGGAATACTAATTTTTAGCGAGATAAATTTGTTGCAAGAAAACTCATTTCTCAAAATGTTGCGATGATCATGGACAAAAGAATGCTTCTGTCCTTTATTTCAAGTTGTTGGTGGCTCAATGTAGAGACAGACAGTTGCCTTCATGATATACACTGATTCCATTTGAATACATTGGCGGACTTGGACTCTTTTCCCCTTTTTTCGCCCAAAATAAAACCGCAATAAATATTTTTGCACTATAATAAAATTATCCAGTAAAGGAACTAGACAAAAACACTACTACGTCAATTAATTATCGAATATTCAAAAATTCACATCACACAATAATTAATAAAGCTGTGTAATTTCGGCAATAATGAGCCAATTTTTATAAAAAAAATTTAAACTGATAGAAAATGGATTCTAGAGTTGCCCTAAACTGAATCTATTTTTTATCGGTTAGAACAAACTCGAGCAGTTTTCGTCATGAAACGCCTAATTGTACGGGGAAGGGCATTGCATGTAAATTTTCTATAATTTAAATTTGACAAATTTTAAACCAAACGAATTAAATATACGTCTCTAAAAGGTCTGTACAAAATCTGAGCACGTATTCCTGAGACCAAAATAAGGCGATTTAAAGCAACTTGCCTTGTCCGAAATTGCTCCGTTTCCGAGATACAAGGTGATAAAGTCCAAAAATAAAAATCGAATTTTTTAAAATTTAATTTTTTAAATACGTATTACTTTAAAACTTGATACCTGGGGTTTTTTGGGATGCGAAACCCGAATACGGCCATTAGAGGGCATTTCACAATGCTCTTCTTATGGTTTAGAATGGCCATAATTTTTTTATCAGTGCAGGTTTTTCCGTTTTTTTTTGGAAGGAAATAATTTTTTGAACATACTCTTATGAAAATCCTCTAAAGTAAGCCGTTTTTTAGATATTTCGGTTTTTAGTGTTCGACACCGCACCGGAATATTTAAATTATTTTCTTTAATGGTTCACTTGGGTTCGTTACAGCAAGTTTTTAATTAATTAAATGAGGAATAATTTTATTTCAAAAGTAAATTGAATTAGCAACTTTTAGTAATTGTTCAAAATGACCTCCATTAACATAAGTACAAATGTTAATTCGACGTAAAAAGTTGAAATTTACTATTTGCATCAATTCCGCATCGTTCCTTAATATGTTGCCTGCTTATTTTTTCCTGCCGAAAATTTACTAACAGCGGAATCTTTTATTCAAAATAATTTAAATATTCCGGTGCGGCAACGAACACTAAAAACCGAAATATTTAAAAAACAGCTTACTTTAGCGGATTTTCACAAGAGTACCTTTTTTGTTTCAAAATGTTCAAAAGAGTATTTTTTCCTTCCGTGAAAAAAATTATGGCCATTCTAAACTATAAGAAGAGCATTGTGAAGAGCCCTCTAATGGCCACAGTGGAAAGGTATTCGGGTTGGGATCTCGCATCCCAAACAACCACCAGGTACAGTTCGTTTCACGATATTTGGATACGACTTAATGATTTCCTGGGTCGGTCCCATTGTGTAGACAAGAGCTTGGCAATAAACAAATGAAGTATGAAGGGACGGACTAAGGAAAACAAGTAATGATATGATTATATTAATGTAATCAAATGAAATAACATTTTTATTAAATATTACTAGTCATATTTATTTACATTTATAATGTCATTCTATAGATAGATAGTTCTGTTTCGCTATCGCTATCCTCATCAAAATTAATTATAATTGGATTAATTATACGATCCAGACTAATTTACGAATTTTCTACAGTTATTACGTGACGGACTGAATTTTTCCAACTACCTGGGGGAATATCATTAAAGCATTTTCGTATTAATTCTAAAACACTAGAACTTAAAGTCAGAGAAACATTTTCAGACCTAACCAGTGATTTTAACTGGTACCACATATGCTCTATGGGGTTAAAAATGCAATAATAGGGTGGGAGCCGTAGCACTGTATGTCCAATTTCTTCTGCCAATGTGTTACAGACATATACTTTTTTTATACAAAATGTCTTTAAAACTTCTAAAATATCCTTTTTTTATAACTTTCTTCAAAATATATATCATTCGCCGCCATGTAGTTCTGAATCTCCAATTTTGTATTATTTGAGTTTGAAGCTTTATGTAATTGGCGACTGTGATAGCTCGCATTGTACATTGCTATCACGCTATTCTGAGGAATGTTTGGTAAAAGACAATTCTTGAGCCATTACTCAAAAAGTTCGGCCGTTGTATCTTCATGGTAGTCCACACAAGAGTCTTTAATGTTTTTTGCAGAAAGCCACAAGGCATTTGGAACCCAACCGTTTTCTGACCCAGCATGTAAAATGCTTATTCTTTTTCCTTTATTTGAAGGAGCTTTTGTTTTACTGCAACACTAGAAGAAGCACCATCAATGTTTTTCCATGGACGCCACATACTGTGTTTTTATACGTTTGGTAAAATAATATCGGTAATACAACTAAACTCTTCCAGCAAGAAATAAAAACTAACAAATTTTACCACAAAAAGATATTTAAATATAAATTAAGCAACCTAACCTACCTGATGTGTCGATATTTAATTATAATTATTACAATCCGGTCCTTTCCACATAATAATAACAAATGGTCATAAATAAAGGGATCGCCGCAGGTACTTTTACTGCAGTCAATAAGTTATATCCATTCTTCGTGAAACAATCTTTACCAAGTTTTAAAGTAATACGTTAAAAAATGTTCATTAATTTAAAAAAATTCGATTTTTATTTTTGAACTTTACCACCCTGTATCTCGAAAACGGAGCAATTTCGGACTAAGCAAAGTTGGTTTAAATCGTCTTATTTTGGCCTCAGGAATATGTGCTCAGATTTTGTACAGACCTTTTAGAGACACCCTGTATATCTGGGTTGGACACTGGCCCAAAAAAACACGTTATGCCCGTAGAGGTAACAAAAAATTATAATTTCTTCTAAACAAGTTATATTGTTGAAAAAACGTTTCGTAAATAATCAATGCGACATTCCATCACTTTGCTGTTTCTAAACAAAAATAACAATTATTTCAACAAATAAAGTCTATAATACTGAGTGCTACGAAATTATCGTCTAATTTAATTTATTTACTTAACATTCAAATTTCGAAAATAATGACACAGCATACACAATTCACGAAACCACCTAGCCTAAGAACATTGTCGTGGTTTTAAAAACCGATTCGTATTCATCATTGCTAAGTATGGTAAACTAGTTTTAGATCGGTAGGCTGTGTTTACTAGTAAGGGGTAATGCGTCAGTAAGTAATTTACTTTACCGTTTAGCTGGACGGTAAATAAATTACATGTAATTTGTCCAGAAGTCGGCAATGTTCATATTTTTTCTCTCGAGAAACGCAATCAACATGGAAAACTTAGAAATATCAATAGTCAGACAAAAAAATTGTGCTTTTTAGCATGGAGTACTCATATTATGAGAAACAATAAAACTACGTTATATTTCTTTTCCACTATATTCTAAAAAATGACATGTTTCGGTATCACTGTAGCTTCTTCAGATTGAGAATGAATGAATATTTTTCTATATCTAAGTGTACAATCTTAAAATGTTATTACAGGTATAAAGATGGTGTAGGGGATATAATAATATAGTTGTTGCAGAATTATACCGTTGATTCTTACTGCCATAAATAAACTACCTGATTAAACCCTATTGTATACGCCTCAACCTTGAACATTTGTAATCATACAATTGTAAGAATTTTCCACCTTAAGTACATGCTGTACACAGTTTTTCCAGCTGGCTGCAGAAATTTTTCTTACTTCGTTTTTAATTAATTCTACTATAGATGCATTTAATGTAGGAGAAATATTATTTCTCCCAATATTGGATTTTAATTCGTGCAACATTAGCTCAATAGGATTAAATATACAATAGTACGGAGGAAGACGCAACACTGTATGACCATTTTCTGCAAGTTTGTCACACTCGTATTCCTTATTTATTTTAAAAGCTTTTAATACTTTATTACTTATATTACTTATACTTTTAATACAGTTCTCGTTTTTTGTAAGTTTCTTCAAAATATAAATCATTTTCAATCATAAAATTTTGAATTTCTGCTTTTGTATTATTAGAATTGGGAATGATTTTTGCTTGCCGACTATGATAACTAGCATTGTCCATTACAATGACGCTATTGGATACAGTGGGATTTTCCAAATTTTCATTAAAGTGATTATATAAATTATTTTATAGATTTATTTATACATGTAATAGCGGATTAGTGAAATAAATTTAACAAGGTCTATTTGGTCGTTCAGTAAAACATCGGTATTTTTAAGTTTATTTATTTCCATTGATTCTAACAGATTAAGTTTTATGCCTTTATTTTCAGTATGTAAGATTTTAAAATTTGAATCAAAGTTATGTTGTTTTCTTTTAAATGGTTGGAATAATTGGAATCTGTTTTATCTGTTATGTAACTATTATAATGTTCTTGTAATCTTTTCCCAAAATGTCTCCCTGTTTGGCCAATGTATGTTTCCGGACAATCTTCACATTTTAGTTTATACACCCCTGATTTTCTATTTTTATGATTTTTTATATATTTCCCTAAAGTGTTGTTAGTTTTGTAAGCTACCCTTAGGTTGAGTTTATTAAGCACCTTACCCACATTTTTACTCGGTTTTCCAATTAAAGTAACAACTTTAAATTTATCTGCTGACGTTTTACTATTTGGAAAAACTAAATCAATAGTTTCTTTGTAAGTCTATTTCTCTAAGAGTTTGTTTATTAAATTCGAACAGTAACCATTATTGACTGCTATTTGTTTAATGGTATTTAGTTCTTAATGAAAGTTATTTTTGTTAAGTGGGAGAGTTAATAGTCTATGAATCATACTGTGGAAAGCTGCTAACTTATGTTGTATTGGGTGACGAGAAGAATTATGGATCGTTGTGTCTGTATGAGAAGGTTTGTGGAAAACTGAGAAAATATGTTTATTATTTTCTCTTTTTACAGTTAAATCTAGGAAGTTAATGGAATTCTGGTGTTCTTGCTCTATTGTGAAATTGATATTTTTATGTAAACTATTGATATATATATTCGGGAAATATTTTTAACTGTCTGTCCGTTCCGAGAAAACATGTTAAGATGTCGTCAACATACCTGTGCCAATAAAGAAACTGTTTAAAAAGAGGGTGTTTACTAATTTTACTTTCAAAAAAAATCCTTAAATATTTCAGCTAGTAACGGACTGAGTGGGTTCCCCATAATAAGGCCATTTTTACTTGTATAAAACGTATCGTTAAACTCGAAATAATTTTGTTTTATGCAAACTGTAAGAGAACTGATTATTTCTTGTTTCTTTATAAAATTGACATTCTGTAAAGTAAGGAGTTGTTCTACCATAATAATTGTTTCGTCTATAGGAATGCTAGGAAATAAATTAGTAACATCAAAGGATACCAATTTAGCATTGTCAGGAACGTTGATATTTCTAATTTTATTTACCAAATCAAATGAATTTTTAATTGCAAATTTAGCGGAAAAAGTTGTGTTTGTTCTAATAATATCAATTAGACTTTTTGAAAGTTTATATGACGGGGATGAAAAGAAAGAAACAACTGGTCGAATGGGGTAACCTACTTCAGATATGTCAAATTTAAATTTGATGAAATTTACATGCATCTATATTCTATTCAAAACCGAGAGTCAGTGCACGTAAATAAATGCACGTAAGCCGTAATATTCACCAGGACAGCATTAAGAAATGTTAATATTTTCCCTGTATATTTTGTTCATACAAGGGAGACAATCAATGGTGAGAGGTTCGTTTGCGGTGTCTATGCTGCTAGACATATTTATTTAAAGATACTAGGGTTATAATACTACTATAAAACAGTATTAAAAACACAACGAACTGAAATTCAACCCTGTCAAAAACAGCGGCAGTCGCGCGCCACTCTACAGGGTGATTCACAACGAGCTTGCATTAGAACTTTATGGAGAACCACTGAATATATGTTTCTGAAACTTTAGGGATTTAGGTTTATCGATGTGCTCTATTTAACTAAAATATTCACATGTTTTTGTTATTGCCGGTTATTCCGGAAGTAGCTGCCAACTTTCGTTTTTTACATACAACATGGTAATTTTTATTATATTTTTCGATTAAGCGTTAAATACTAAGCACATTTTGTAGAACATGTTTTTGTCAGACTCTGTTAGTTTTTGAGATATCTGGACTTGTTGCAATTATTTGGCAAATGCATGATGATGAAATAATCCATATAATTTTTTTACCTTACTTAGCTCTTGTCCTAAAAATTTTTTCTCACCGAACAGTTAGAAAATCATCAAGCCTCAAAAATATTTCAAATTCGGGAGAAAATATACAGGGTGGTCACAATTCAAGGTTCATTGTGAAATAATGCAACCATTAAAAACGTTCTTATTTTAAATGGAACACCTTGTATATTGTTATTTAATTCGATGGCAAATTAGTTGTTCTTTATAAATAGTATTTACTGTCCTATACCTCTATCAAAGCGTTTTCTCAAAAAATCCAATTTTATTCCGAAAATACTATTTGTTCAAGTGTGCTATGAAAACAATGTCTATACGGAGGAAAAGTGATTGATTGCTTTAAAATACAAGGTTCTAAAGTGTTGCTTAATTGAATTTATAAATAAAATGCAGTTGATTGTTTTAAATTGTTTTAAATTTAATGGTTTAAATATTATTTTATTTTCAAAAATTAGCAAGGAAACAAGTTTATAAACTTTAAAATCTTAGGATAAGATGGTAACTTCAAATACCTCATTGTCCAGTATTGGTTGAATTCTTCGTACTTTGGCTTCAAATGATCCAAATATTAAACAATTATTATTTAGTCTTCTAAATCGGGTGTGGGAATCGCCCTATTCGGATATTTAAGCCGATGAATTCGACATGATCTTAACTTAATTTTGCCACATTCACTGTAAACCGTAAAAAATCTACACTTGAAACCCGGTGCGTGACATTTTTTAGTAACAGAATAATTGAAAGTTTGAAATACGCCAATACAATTGTTTTCATAGCACACTTGAACAAATAGTATTTTCGGAATAAAATTGGATTTTTTGAGAAAACGCTTTGATATAGGTATAGGACAGAAAATACTATTTATAAAGAACAACTAAATTGCCATCAAATTAAATAATAATATACAGGGTGTTCCATTTAAAATAAGAAAGTTTTTAATGGTTGAATTCTTTCACAATGAACCTTGAATTGTGACCACCCTGTACATTTTCTCCCGAATTTGAAATATTTTTGAGACTTGTTGATCTTCTAGCTGTTCGGTGAGAAAAATTTTTTAGTCCAAGAGCTAAGGTAAAAAAATTATATGGATTATTTCATCGTCATGCATTTGTCAAATAATTACAAAAAGTCCAGATATCTCAAAAACTAACGAAGTCAGACGAAAACATGTTCTACAAAATGTGCTTAGTATTTAACGCCTAATCGAAAAATATAATAAAAATTACCATGTTGTATTTAAAAACGAAAGTTGCAGCTACTTCCGGTATAACCGGAAATTCCAAAACATGTGAATATTTTAGTTAAAGAGAGCACATCGATAAACCTAAATCTCCAAAGTTTCAGAAACATATATTCAGTAGTTCTCCATAAAGTTCTAATGCAAGCTCGTCGTGAATCACCCTGTATATTTTGTAGCTGACTAACCAATCGCAATGCAGGATTTCCAGCATCGATCGCCGATGATACGTTGCCTACTGTTTACATTCACTGACTCTTGGTTTTGAATATACTATAGATTTTATCCGCTACTAAATAATAGCTTATTAATTAGGACGCGAATTTTTAAATATTCGATAATTAATTGGCGTAGTGTATATTATTGTACGAAAATATTCGCCTTTTCTTCTTTTTGGCGAACTTTAGACTAGTGATCTGCCAGTACCGATATAAATTTCGGTGCACCGGTGTCGTTTAACGATAATCGACAAAGGGACAAAATCTTTCAAATAAATATCGGCATTTTTAAGATTAACTATTTTATTAATTTGTAAGTGAAAACCCATTATTTATCTAGCGATTTTGAACTATTTTGTTCTTTGTCTTGAAAAATAGGTACAGATATACAGGGTGTCCGCTAATTAATGGGACATGGAAAAGCCACAAACTCCTTACGTAAAAATATTAGGATTTAATTATACTTACCTATATCCGAAAGTTGATATTAACTGAGATACAGGGTGTTAAAGTTAAAACTTCATTTTTATTTTTCTCTAATAACTGTGAGAGAAACCAATGGTTTTTTACAAGTTTGCAATTATGTTTTTTTTAGGACGAGAAACTGATTTTTTGGTGAAATTTTAATGTACAATGTAGGAGGCACTGTCTGCGGAATTTGTTGCACATTTATTAGGTCATAACTTTCTTGTGCCTCAGTGTATTTAAGTTTTTAATGAAAATAATACTTTTCTCATATTTATTACGTAAAAAATGTATACAAATTTCAGGTCGCCCAGAGTTACCATTTCGGAGATATTTACATTTAAATTGTTTAGTGCGTTAGCTCAGGCATGCAAATATTATTTTGTTACTTCTTACCAATTAACTTTTACATGATAATTAATGTTCTAGTAATGGTAATTGGGAATAATACAACAATTGGATTGTTATTTAACTTACTTAAATTAAAATAACTTTGACCGTAAGAAAATATCGTGTCGAAAGAAACCAACAGCAATGAAAACACAAACTTACGATAAACTCAAAAATGAAACATTTTCTGTTCCATAGCAACTGCATCTCTAAATTTCATTCGTTTTCTCATAGTTTACGTTGAGAAAAAAATTTTATTTGCAAATTAATAGTAATTGACCAGGGTGCACTAAACAATTTAAATGCAAATATCTCCGAAACGGTAACTCTGGGCGACCTGAACTTAGTATACCTTTTTTACGTAATAAATATGAGAAAAGTGTTTCATTAAAAACTTAAATACACCGAGGCACAAAACAGTTATGACCTAATAAATGTGAAAAATTGCCGCAGACAGCGCCCCCCTATATTGTACATTAAAATCAGTTTCTCGTCCTAAAAAAAAGATAATTGCCAAATTTTGTAAAAAACCGTCGGTTCCTGTCAAAGTTATTAGAGAAAAACAAAAATGAAGTTTTAACTTTAACACCCTTTATCTTATTAAATATCAACTTTCGGATATAGGTAAGTATAATTAAATCCTAATATTTTTAAGTAAGGAGTCTGTGCTTTTTATGTCCCATTAATTAGCGGACACCATGTAGATATTTTTTTGTCGATACCGATGATCGGCCGATACAGATATTTTAGTTGCCGATACCCATATACGTTAATATAAATAAAAATTTTCAATCGTGCCAACGTTGTAAATCATCCTTAAGTCAAATACTGATACCGACGCGGACGTGATGCGATCAAATTTCGATAATTCCGCGACCGCCCGACCGCTCCAGTCCAAATTCCAGAGGTGATTACCCATTTAACTGTTCAGTTGGTGAATCGAATTAGTACATTGTGCATTACAACTTAAGATAACGATCGTGTCGTGCAAATATTTTTATTTTTGCAATACAAATAAAAATATGATGCGAGAAACTAGCGATAATAGTCGAACAAAAAAATATATGTATTTTTTCTCAATTGTTCACAATTACTAGATAAAGAATTTGCTCCCGGAGCTCCTGGAGATTCTTAAAAATGGATTTTCACTTACAAATTAATAAAATAGGCAATCTTAAATATGCCGATATTTAACGGCAACATTTTGCCGATACCGATTATTGGCAATATGTACCGATAAGATACCGATGCATATATATATTTTTATCGGTATCGGCCGTCCCCTAATTAAAATGACCTATTCAAAGGGCTCCAAACACTGTTTTTTTTTCAATCTCGGCAAGTATTACCTTTCTTTGTATCCAAGCAAACACACCAATAGAAAGAGCCTTTCAAAAAGCGTATCGCTATTTAATTTTTAGTTTCAAAATTCTAGGAGATATTAAATGGAAAATTATGAGTTGTATGATTTATGATATTGATACATGTAATTTTAGAAATATATACTACCTTTTTCAGATATTTTTGTGTCTACCGTCTTCGCCTCCTTCATAGAAATTGTACTGCTGGTGGTATCACTATTGGCATCGCTGGTAGTAAGGTTCGCAGTAAGTTCCCTATTTAGTACGGTCGTTTCCATTTGTAAGTTGTTCGAATGACTCTTTGGAAAAGCTGTTACCATGTCTATCCAATTCCAATTAGTTGAAGTTACATTTACCAGTTCGTTGGAATAAATCGGCGGTTCAGTCATAGTCATTGGACCTAAAAAAAAATACAATTTTGTCAATGTCTCTTTGAATGCACAAACATCGCCTGCCGATGCACATCTTCGCAGACGGCATGAAGTATCACGCCTCAACAAAGACCTGGAAGAAATTTTGTCTTGGGGTGACAGTAACCAAGTCGAGTTTAACGCTAAGAAAACCCAGACAGCAGTTTTCTCTAAAAAAAAGTTGTACACACCTCAACAACTTTTGATACTATACAAAGCCCAGATTCGACCATCACTAGAGTACTGCTTTCATGTCTGGAGCCTGCACCCAAACATACTTTTCGGCTACTGAGTTATTCAAGAATTATCTCATCTGGTGGACTTCATCCTTATGGAACAACCTTCCCGAGGTCGTTTTTCCCAACGAATATAATCTCCAAAGATTCAAAACAAACGGGAATCGATTTTTGCGCACACGCACCACTCCCAGAGTGTCCTAAAGGATTTTTCCTATAGTGATTGTGTTTGATCATAAAAAAAATAATAAGAAGCCAAAGACGCGAATCTAAATATCACCATTTTTTTTAATCAATTAATAGGGACTTTCTGTAGCAATCTAATTATACTGACAATATATAGATAATAGCGCCCTATAAAATAATTTAGCGTTTTTTTTTGAAAAAACGGTAATTTTGGGAAGATTTCATCTTTTCCTATAAACTGGAAAGAAGATGTTTTAATTGCTAGACTTGCTTTATATTGTTAAATATAAGTATTTGATATTTATAAATTATTTTGGTTAAAAATGGTCTTATAAAAGTAACAAATGATATATTTGAGGCAACGGAAAGCGGAGAATAGTATTGCTAGACTATAACAAAGCATTTTTTTTTTTACTTATTTATTCACTATAGATCATAAATTATCTCAGGTTCATCATCTTACAAAATAAATACAAAGTATAAAGTGTTATAAAACTAAAACATAAACGATATAAAACTAAAACGTACACACACCGATAGACCATATAGCAAACACTCGAGAAAATGAGAATAGAGCAGAACAGCAATCAAAAGAGAACTTAGTTCTTGAAGAATTCCTGAAGGGAATAATAGCACTTTTCAGTTAAAAACAGTATACATTCCCTTAAAAACTTAGGCAAATGATTGTGCACCTTGCCACAGAAATAAAGAGGACTTTTACCCAACATTGACGGTCGACATCCAGGAAGCATAACATCATACATGCTACTCCTCGTACGATGTGAATGAGACTGTCAGACAACCCGGAATTTTTTGGGATTACATCTCACAAACACAACAGCTTCAAGAAGAAGCACACATGGAACTGAGGGAATTCCATGTTTTATAAAGGTTGGTGTACAAGACTCCAAAGGCAGCAATCCCAATATTTTTTCGAATAATCCTCTTCTGTGCAACAAACACTCGCTGAAGTTCGACACACTGACCCCAGAACAGACTCATGAAATGAAGGTGTGAGTATGTTGTGTGTATAGTTGAGAAACTGTCAATAAGTTCTTTAAGTTGACAATGGCCAAGAACGCAGAGTTAAGCTTTACAGTAACATGGTCCACGTGAAAGCTCCAGGTTAATCGCTCATCAATAACCAATCCAAGGAACTTAATTACACCTGTTTACCCGCTCTATTACTTGACCATCCAGACGAAGTTCAATGTCCGGGACAATGCGCCTTTTATAAAATGCAAGGTAATTAGTTTGGGCTGGATTAACTAATAGTTTATTAGTTGAACACCATGCAAAAAATGCATTAATAAGGATTTGTGCCTTCAGTTTGAGAAAGAACCCTTAGGCACTCTGCAGACAAACAGATGGTAGTATCATCGGCATACATGATAAGTAGTCTCACAACTTGATCAAATGAATTCAAGATATATTACCTGTTTTTGTTTGACTTTGTCTAACCTTATTATTACTCTTTAATAAGATTGTACTGTTTTATTAAGGAACTCTTAGAATATAAAGTGTTAATTGAGTAAGTAATGTTAGGTATTGTGTAGGTTAAGTGAGGAAGCCTAGTCTTCAACTTCGTCTTTTGTAGCTTGTAAGTTTCACAACAAATACATAATTTATTTATTTATTTATTTTATTTATTTATAAACAGGCGAGGCCCGCGAATCTATGTTATTCTACATCTCAGTAAATCTTTGAAAAAACTGCACCACATGCGACCCGCAATTCTTTTCAGGCTAAACGTATTACAATTTTTTGGTATTTGTGATTTTTTTGTGTATAAGATTTTTTTTATGGAACAGCCAACAGAATTAATAATTCTCGGGGACAACACACTCGACAATTCATCAAGAATAAAATTCCCAAAATTCTTTGATTTTTGCTAGCTTCATTTTAAAAAATGTCATAAAATAATGGCATTCATACATAATGTATATGATTAGCTGAAAAAGGAAAAACAAGCATTGATATTGTTCAAGGATCTTAAATCAAGAAGGGTACGGCTTTGGTTGATAGTCTTTGAAGAATAAACAATTCATATTCTTAGGTAGGTTGTGAACAACTTTCCAGAGAACAATCGGAAAGCTCTGAAAACCAATATAATTTAAAAATCCTCTGGGAGTGGTGCGTGTGCGCAAAAAGCGATTCACGTCAGTTTTGAATCGTTGGAGGTTATATTTGTTGGGAAAAACGACCTCGGGAAGGTCGTTCCATAAGGATGAAGTCCTCCAGATGAAAGAATTCTTAAATAATGAAGTTCGAGGAGTACTAAGCTTAACCACATATGGATGGGCGGCAGTGGCTCGTCGTGTATTTCTGCTATTGGCCGCTCTGGGCGGAATTAAGAGGGCAAGGTCATCCGAGCACTTTCCATGAAAATATCTGTAAAAGAGAGCCAAATCCCCAACCTGTCTTCGATGTTCTAGGCTGTCGAGGTTTTTCGTCAACTCGTGGTCTCCAATCAAACGAATGGCCCTCCTTTCGATGGAATCCAGTAGCCAAAGAGTATGTTTGGGTGCAGAGCTCCAGACATGAGAGCAGTACTCTAGTAATGGTCGAATCTGGGCTTTGTATAGTGTCAAAAGTTGTTGACGTGTGTACAACTTTCTGGTTCGGAAGAGTACACCAAGTTTCTGAGAAGCTATCTTTGCGATTGCCACAACGTGGATATGCCAAGACATTTCCTCCCAGATTGACGCCCAGCAAATTAATAGATGAAGCCAGTGGGATTGCGTGTCCGTCCATAAACTGGATAAAAATATAGACTTTTGAGTCAGGTCCGTCGATTGTTTGTTTTTCCTAACCAAGACAGAAACAGACAGAATAGGGATTCTACAGATAGAATACCCATTTCTTTCTTGTTCGTTTATTTTCGTACATTGACGTATACAAAGCAAATAGAAACATGTTTTTTTCAAGTCGATGATAATGTTGAATAATCTATCAATTATAGTTTAATACACCCTCAAGTACAGCATAATGAGTAATTGCTAAACTTGTAGGTGAAAGCACAAGCTCGGTTGATTAAACAAAACTGGCAGTAGGTAGTATAACGCCGCTCGTATACCAGCACTTTACGCGACCGCTGCGATACCACGACGATATTTAGAACAAGGGATTATTGTCACATGTTCTGGTTATTACTTTATCACATTCTCCATAAATAATAAATAACTTTAAATAATCTTCGCTTCTACAATTTAAGCATCCCACATGAATATGTATAATTTTCAAAATGGTAAGTGCTTTATACATTTCTTTAGCATTTGACTGTTTTTCAACCCCGTTATAGCCAACTAGGAATAACTGAACTTTTAAAATCGACAGCAAAATCGCCATATAAAAATATCTCAGAATAATAATTTTCGTTATTTTTAATGCTAAGTAGGAAATATATACATTTGATACATACATATAACATTTGGGCGTTTCCATTTGAAAATGTCGATTTTTTGCAGTTTTTTCAATTTAATTTTTAATCTGCTTGTTTAAACCATATTAATTGTTATAAAAATATTATAATAAATCGAATAAAGCAGACCTTTTTCAACAGGGAATCAAACCCAAATTAAATAATGAAAAAAGATTGATAATTATTTTAAGGTCTGCAGACATAATTTTTGACATAAAACTAGAATCCTAGAATACTGCATAAAATCCAAAAATGTAATAATATATAGAGTGTGCCATTTAAAATAAGCAAGTTGACATTGACTTCCGATATAACCAGAAGTGCCACCATATTGAAAATATTTTAGCTGAGTTGCCCCCATCAACATTAGCATACTTTTTAATTTTCTAAACTTTAGTTTTTCATATATTCATTATTATATTTCAGTCTATAAGATGATGATACGAACTCGTAACGTTTGCCGTGGAAACACGTGTTTCGGTCGCATCGATTTTGCTCCGTTCTACTGCAGAGTATATACGCGAAATATTTTAGTGAAATTGATATGGACGCATCAAGTGATGGTAATAAATTGGAGGATAAACAAAAAAAGACAAAAAAGGTTCACGCAACGGAAAGAATTAGGAGTTTTTCCACTGGTGCAGTGAAGATAAACAGGGAAGAAATAAATAAAATCATCGGTGTACAACCAAACTCATTTACAACCGATGTTGATAAACACAACATGAAAAAAAGTATCGCTGATAAGAAAGACGACAGTAAATTACCAGGGGAATTCAATAAGTCTGAACTAACTTTGAATCAGGATATAGTATTTATAGATACAAACGCTGTCTTTAAGCCAAGATCGTCGATACAGCATTCTCCGCCTTCAACCCCTAACATAAGCCATACCAATGATAAAAAATCAGAAACAACAGATGATAGCACGAATAAAAGACCTAGATCAGAAAACACGCCTGAAAATATAAATATGTATAAAAGACAATGTCATAGTGATAACCAAATCATGGAAAATAGTAAAATAGACCAACAAGAATCCTTCCAGACAGATAAAATAATTTTGGAAATTTTTACATCCCTAGATAAAATACAAGAACTAGCAAATAAGGATGAGGACTGTCCCATGTTTTCGAAAGATGATCAGAAATGTGTCAGATTAGCCAGCATTTCTATTCACAAATGTCTTACATTATTAGTTCATAAGCTTGGTAACTTGGAAACAACAAATATGTCTTTACAGTACCGAATGGCATCGCTGCAACAGCATGAAAAAAATCAAGTAGGAAATGAATCAACAGTGATTAAATCAAGAACATATGCTTCAACAACAGCGATAAAAGATACTCTCATAGTCAACCCCATAGATGAAAATTTTTCTAAACACAGCGCTGATAAATGGACTACACCCCCAACCAATAGAAAACTTGAGACAGTAATTAGAATACAAAACATACAAGATGCTAAAGAAGTAACACTTAAAAAAGACAGTCAATCCAAAAGATATGGATGGAGGATTTAAGAGTATTAGGCATTTAAAAAACGGTGCAGTAGTAGTGGAATCACATACCAAACTGCAACAAGACAAGCTAAAACTGGCATTGAAGGACAAGCAGGACGTGCAGCTTAAAGAAGTCCTACAGTCCGATCCTATGTTCACAATTACTGGTATCGAAAAAGGTTTCTCTGACGATGACTTTGTTAAAGAACTTATTCATCTTAATAATGAAATTGAACTTGAGCTTGGATGCACAGTATTGGATAAGATTAAGGTTATTACAAAGCGTCAATGTCGTAACTCAAACAAAGAAAATTGGATCTTGCAAGCACCACCCAATATTGCAAAATGGTTCCTTAAAAAAGAAAAAATCAATTTTGATTTATTAAAAGAATTTGTACAAGAGCATTTGAATTTAGCTATGTGCTTCCGTTGTAGTAGTTTTGGGCATGTTTCGAAGCATTGACAAGAAAAACAATGCTGTCATAAATGCAGTGAGGAACATGCTGCAAGGGATTGTAGTGGGACTGATTTGAAATGCCCAAATTGTACTAAAATGAAATACAGAGAGAAGGATTGTGAACATTCTGCACGAGACACAAACTGCCCTGTGTATAAAAGAAAACTGGAAAAATATAGAAATCATCAGGTCAAATATACTGAAGATTTTTTATAGTTTTGGATGAAGATAACATTGAAAGGAAGCAAAAAGTAAAAATCAGTCTACAAAAAGTAAGCATAATACATCAAAACGTGCAATCAATCGGAAATTCAATTGATAAGCTGAATGACATGTTAGAAAACAATCCAGAGTGTAAAATAAGTATCACTGAACATTGGAAGTCAGAAACACAGTTACGTAAACTGGCCATAAGAAACTTTAAATTATGCTCTATGTATTGTCGAGAAGAGGGACAGCATGGTGGAACAGCAATATATGTTAGACAAAATACAAAGTGCAAAGTACGAACAAAAACAAACAAATTATCTATCAGTGGCACGTTTGAATGTGCTGCGGTTGAGTGCAAATTAGGGAAAATGAGTGCTTTGGTTATAACTATATATCGACCTCCCAATGGAAACTTGAAATTATTTTTAGATAGGCTTGAACAGATTTTAGTTAGTGCCTACAATGAAAAAGGACATATTTTTCTACTGGGTGATTAACATTGAAATGATGAAAGAAAACAAATCTAGAACAGAGCTTTTATCACTAATGTCTTCTTTTAATTTCCAACCAAAAATATTAGAAAACACAAGAATCACTAGTAGTACATCCAGTTGTATAGATAATATTTTTACTAATTTTGATTATGTAGAGGCTTTATATCGGATCACACAGCGCAGAAGGTCATTTTTGAATCTGAATATCAAAATAAAGATGCTCATATTTACAAACGTTTTTTCGGAAATGAAAACAAACATGACTTTTTGTGCTGTTTGGAGGAGCAAGACTGGTTGAATGTTTATGCGGTTGATAGAAAGAATGTTGATGGGCAGTGGTGTGCATTTATGAATGATTTTATAACTATGTTTAATCGGTTTTTCCCTCTAAGGCTAAGTGCGGGAACGAAGGTTTCAAAAGTGTTTAAGGATAGGGTTATTATCGATTGTAAACGTGAATTAGATTTGTTATTGACACTATCCAGACAACAACAAAATTATAATGATCAATACAAAGATAAGAAAAAAGAGTATGATAAACTTTTAAGACTCGCGTGCAAAATCTTATGCCAATAGAGTAAACAATTCAGATAACAAGATGAAATGCATGTGGACGATCTGTAAAGAAATCACAGGGAAAACAAACCATAACTCAGACATAGAAATCGAGGGAGATCCTGAAACAGTGGCGGATAGTTTTAACGATTATTTAATATCTGTTATACCTAATTTGATAAAGAGTTTAAGTCATGTTCCCGTTAACTGTAACATTGCTAGGAATAATCAATCGATGTTTTTAAAGCCAGTAACAACAAACGAGATAGTTGAAATGGCTAATAAACTAAAAAATAAATATAGTTCTGGGTTTGATGAAATTCCTACTACCATTGTTAAGATTTCTAGTAGTGCATGTAAGAATATTTTATGTTATATAATAAATAACTCTTTTAAATACGGCATATTTCCTGAAAATTTAAAAGTTTCAGTAATAAAACCGCTTTTTAAGAAAGGTGAAGAATTAATGGATAATTATAGACCAATAAGTTTATTGACAGGTTTTTCAAAATTGTTTGAGATGGCAATGTGTTCAAGACTAGCAAATTTTCTAACAAGCTGTAATATATTTAGTAAAAGTCAGCATGGATATTTAAAGGGTCGATCTACACAAACAGCAATTTTTCAGTTCATTCAGACAGTTCTGCATCACCTTGAAGCTAGTAATCTGGCAGTAGGTATGTTTTTGGATTTGTCAAAAGCATATGATTGCTTAGATAGAGAGATACTAGTAAGAAAGCTTGAAATGTACGGGATAAGAGGAAATGCTCATAAATGGATAACGGGGTATCTTAATAACAGAAAACAAAAAGTCTGTGTTACGAAAGATGGAAAATCTTATCACTCAAAGATATTATCTAGTAGTATAGGTATAGCTCAGGGAAGTGTATTAGGGCCCATACTATTTATCATTTTTATAAATGATTTAAATAATCTAATTCAAGCCAATCAAGATATAGTTAATTACGCAAATGATACTAATTTACTTTTAGGGGGCAAAAGTATCAATCAACTTGTCACAGAGTGCAAAAATTTTCTTAATAGGGTTACACTATGGTTTACAGAAAATAAACTTATTTTGAATGAAAATAAAACTAATGTTATACTTTTTAGAACAAAATTATCTAAGGGGGAAAGGCCAGTTGACTTTGCTCATGATCAAGATACAATTAATTTTTCAGAAACAACAAAATTCTTAGGGGTACAGATTAATGAATTCTTAGATTGGTCCGCTCATATCAAATGTATGTCACAAAAACTTAATGCTGTTTGTTATGGTATTCGTGTTACTGGTAAATACATGAATGAGAAAACTTTAAAAACATTGTATTTTGCTAACTTCGAATCCTGTTTAAAATATGGCATTATATTTTGGGGCAGGGATAGTCAAATTCAAAGTATATTTATAATTCAAAAACGATTGGTCCGAATAATTAAGAAATTTGATTATAAGAAAACTTGTCGTACCATCTTTAAAGACACATGACTGTTAACAGTATATGCATTGTATATCTATGAATGTTTAGTGTTTTTCTTTAAAAATAGAAATTGTTTTCAAGCCCCAATTTGTCATCAACATAACACAAGAACTGTAAATGTAAATTACCCCATACATAGGCTAACTCTTACTGAAAAGTCACCCAATTATATGTGCTTGAAATTATATAACAAACTACCCGAGAGTATAAAGACAATTAGCAGCGAAAAACAGTTTAAGATGGAAATCAGGAAGACTTTATTGGAATTAGAGCCATATAATCTGGATAATTTTCTAAGGATGTAACAGAATGATATTGCACCTTTTTGGTGTTCTAAGATGACGTTGTTTCACTTTGTGTTTGTAATTTTTATTTGGAAATTATGTAACATGATTTTGAAATAAATAAATTAAGTAAGTAAGTAAAAGCTCAAATAATTTTGAAAAAGCATGTGAAAAGCTGATGGGTCGATAAGTTTCCATTAGTATGGGATCTTATTTGAAATTGAAACAATGTAATGCAAATACTGATCAAAAAGCACGGCTAAATGTAAGAAAATTATGGAGAACGAAGGCAGAAGCCAACTTGTCTTAACTCCATACTCTGTTTAGGTAGTACCCAGTTGTATTTCCTCATTATTAACATTCCTACTCATAGATATGTGTTAAGTACTTACTTTTACTTCTTGACAAAGGCTGAGTTTCCTTTTCATCATGCTCAACTGTTGATGGTTCTATATTTACAAATCCATCTCTTGCTAAAAGTCCTAGAATGCTAGTTATATCATCTGTTCTACCTTGCTGTCTTATTCGTTCTTCTTTTGCATAACTATGTTCAATTGTGTATCCTTTTTCCAGATTCCTAACAATTTCTACCCGTAAAATTCCATCTTTTGGCCAGGTGTCTTTTACACTATCTAAACAAGTACTAGGTGTTTTGGAAAAAGATAAATGAACATAAAATAGCACAAAAAATGCTGCTAGAGCTTTAACCAAAACTACAAATTCTATGAATCTTCTCACTGATTTAGGAAATGTTCTGGCATATGCTAAGGCAGCTCTATAAAATAAAGTATGAAATAGTCTATCTCTAACATTTACTAGTTGATTGTGATTTCTAGTTCTATTTACAGTAATTAATGGACTTCCTCCAGCATGAGTTTCTTGTTGGTTTCGTTCTGCTAACCCTGGCTGTTCTGACATGGTGATAAATAATTAATTATACTGTTCAAGCAGATAACTGTTCAGGTAATTTGCATCCTAGAAATTATTTAAAATTGTCTAAGTATCAGCAAAATATTGTGCTCACTGTGAAGTGTTTAGTTAATAATTAAATATCAATTATTTCACTAAGGTGTCAATATTTGTTACAGTTTCTTTAGATTTTAACGGAAACAATATGTTAAT
This sequence comes from Barypeithes pellucidus, assembly GCA_963991005.1. Classification (NCBI taxonomy): domain Eukaryota; kingdom Metazoa; phylum Arthropoda; class Insecta; order Coleoptera; family Curculionidae; genus Barypeithes; species Barypeithes pellucidus. The sequence continues at coordinate 28,606,079 of OZ022556.1, read as the reverse complement.
TATGGAAAAATGAACAAATCATTTGACGCAGGTTTATTATGGAATAAACAATTTCTCTTTTCATAACCTATTTTAACTAATAAAAAAATCATTTTACCTTTTTTAACAAGTATTGTGTGTGTTAAAATTCCAATGTTTATTTAGTTATCATTTTAACTATAAACATCACAAACAGTTTATTTTAATTACTTATTCTAAACAAAATAAAAGAAAATTTTAACAATTTTTAACCTAATGTCAAATCACTTAAGTCTGGGGTCAACGTCAACAGAGTCAAGTCAAACGCTTTACGTCAAGTATCTATTGAGCACAGAGAAGAAATGGGGGACACATAATAGATGGAAGATTGAAAATAAAATGAAACTACTGTTGTGTTTTTTTTTAGTGTTATGCAAACAAGGTCTTAAGTGTTTGTGTTTTTGAATCAATCGCGGTTGTGATTGATCCAGTCTTTAGGTAGTTTGTATGTGGTGTTTGGCAGCGACTGTATGTGCGATAAAAGTGTGGTATTTGTTTATGGTTTTGTCGAAAAACTCGGAAATTGTTTCAATTTTGAGATCTCTATGTATAATGTCGTTTCTTATTGTGTAGCATGGTATGTTTACAATGATTTTTTAATACCTTGTTTTGCACGACTTGTATACGTCAGGTCACATTTGCTGATGGTACACCATGCTGGTGCTCCATACGTCATCGCTGGTCTGATGAACCGGTGAACCGATAAACTACACTGTCTTTTAAAATATAACTATATAAGCTTTTAAAATCAAGAATCAAGGGGAGTGAACAAAGAGCCTATACACTCCCTGTTTATCTTACGTTTTTCCTTGCCTGTACGAGAGAAATAAACAGCTATTTAAGAAATCGATAGAGCGTTTGCCGGAAATGTGCTCTGAAAGAAAAACGTAACAATGCATAAAAAAATGCGCGGAAGTTATTACCTTATGAACAACACAAATTCTGACCTAAGTTCAAGCTAAGTAACTCAGTTCCACGTACGATTTGTCACAGCTAATAAGGAATCTGACTTCCCCCTTGTTCCTTGACTTCCCCCCTGCTCCTGCTATACCCCGATTTTCGACTGAGGTATCTAAGTTGAGCAAAATTTGGATGTAATTTCTTTCTACCCATCTTCACGAATCCCGCCCGCCTCCTCTCAAATGACAGAACAGAACACAGGACCGTCTCCTAACCTAACCTAATTGTTGGTGTTTTGTTTTTAATTTAAAATTTAAGTTTTAAGTTTTGCTTTAGTTTGCTTGTTTGCTACTTTTAGTTTAGTGTTCATAACTTTTTTCTGGTATAGAATCATAGGAAAAACTGTTAAGCGTTCTGATTTTTCACAGGTAGATATACTAAAAGTGAAGTTGTACTTGGAAAGGCAAAAATCAGTGCCTAACTTTTAGTGAAAAATCTGCAGAACCAGCTAAAACATGTATGACATGCTTTAGAATCAACGGAAAAGAATGTAAATAATTCTTCGTTAATATTAATTTACTCTGCTATTATCTTCAACTTATTTATTCAATATGCATTAAGATCAAATTAGTTAAGTTTAATTCATCTCAGTTATAATTAACGAGGTGTTGAAAAAAACAATGTGCTAAAGCATTATTTTAGAAAATTAGTACACTTGTTGTCACTGCCCCATAAACTTAACATTTTCTCTATTTACACTTAGAGACTAAAGTGTACACCAACGAATACTTATGTGTACACTGCACTGATACCATCAATATTAACCAGAGATGGTTTTTAGAAATACGTCGTTCTTATATAAGGCTACAGACTATGCGGCCATTCGCGAATCACAAATGACGAATCAACACATAGTCTGTAGCCACCAATAATATTGACAATGTCTTATTATACTGACAAAAATATTAATCGTGTAAGGTGGCGATATTGATACTTTGAATAATGTGGATACAGAGATTGAAGTGGATTGATGAAATATTGTTAATATTGATCGAGTTCAATATTATTGACTGTTAGGTACCTATAAGCGAAAAACCATCAATGCCATCAATAATAGAACCAATATGGATAATCAAAATCAAGTAATCCATTAATATTTAATTAATTTTAATTTAAATAATATTTAACAGAAAACAATGATTAAAATAATATTTTTAAATGTATGGTTATTAAGTAGTGTACCTACTTATTATGTTTGTTTGTAACAAAATGTAGGTAAGGTAAAAAGTGCGTTAATTATATTTTATTAGTATTTGATTGAGGAAGGAATATTGAAGAGAGAGGGAAGTGTCTCTCGTTCTTAAGGCTTAGCATTGTGTTATTTAGTATTGTAAATATTATTAACACATACATACAGATATCTAGATACCTAATTAACTAGGCATTTTCTCTTATGTGGTTTAAATATTTATGTAAGAATGAAAGCAATATAAATTAATTATAATATTAAACTAATAACTATACTATTTAACTACCTAAATTCTATACATTTATCCTTTGTTTTGGTTTTATGCAAATGCAGCATTTGTGGCTGCAATTACAAAGTATTTCAGCTTAGATTTCACAGCAACACATGCAAGCCCGGATCCAAGGGAGGGGAATCATGGGGTTCAATAAAAAGTGGACAGAGAACTGTAAACCATTTTTTTCCTAGTTGTACTGCTGAATGTCAGATTGTAGAAAATGTCCTATTTCCAACACTCCAATATCTCAAAAATGTACGTTTTTGATCCCTAGAATTTATCATCATAGGGCGTGAATTTGAAAACTTCCACAATATCTCTCTTCCAGTAAATAATATTTAAGATTCGATTCGGAAAGATACACAAACTTTACTGTGAAAGGATACACTTTTAAATATTTGCATGCTTCATGGTTAACCCCTTGGGAGGGGTAGATGTTACCCTTAAAATCTTGAGTGGTAAATAATTTAAAAGGGTGTCACCCTGCGTGACATTCTATTAAAAGAGGAGTGAACACAATAATGTTTTTTAAATAATAGTCTAAAACCCATAATAGTTTAGTTCTAATACGTCCCTTTTTGCTTCGTGATTTCTTGGAAACTACTACTCAAAAAATAATTATGTTATTATTGGAACGATATTTAAACGACCTTTAAAATGATGTACTACTTTGGGGGTCAAGTAAGTTTAAGATTTGGCGGCTAGCCTATTAATAGATCTTGGGAACTAATCAAGATATTTGTTTGAAATATTGATACTCATTATAAAAGATGCCGATCTTTCTGTTGAAGATATTTCGACGTATCTCTCACTTCCATCGACCTATATCTATGGACAGCCAAGCTCTAAAAGCATAAGTGGCAAAAATATGTGACCGGTGAATCGTGCGCACCAACCCATTTTTTCACTCGTAAAATTTAACTTTTTACTGCGCACCCCAGTGGTATGTATACATAGTTATAGGTCGGTGCTCACTTCCGGTTATACTGGACGTTAGGCTTAATATTATTATTTTAAATAGAATGCTCTATATAATATTTTCGTATTTTTCGATTCTGTATAAAAAAAGTTACATTTATTAATAATTTCCTAAATTCGTCTCCAACAGTTTTTTGAACATAACTAAATCTAGTTTTAGATTCGAACAAAATTACATATATTTCCTCTAAATATTCACATAAAGTTGTGCCTGCTTGGCAACCTGTCATTAAACGGCCGTCATAATGAATTGTATCTCAGGAACGGTTGGAGGTGATTGGATAGGAAAAACAACTTGCATTTTTACATAGAATCGAAAAATGCCAAAATACTATACGGGACATTCTATTTAATATAACAATGTTAATCCTAACTTATGGTATAAGAAATAGTTTAAATTTTAATAGTCCTCACACAGTTTTAAAATTATATTATGCGTTTATATTTAGTAAACTTAGTTTTGCATCGGTTGTTTGGAACCCTCAGTACGCGGTTTACCAGCGAAGGCTGGAAAGTATTCAAAACAAATTTTTACGGTTCTTATCACGAAAAACAGACATAGCTATAGTCAATAGCAACTATAAGCCTATAATGGAAAAATTTTCTGTATTGCCACTTACTGAGAGACGAGTGGTTTCCGATGTAGTTATGATCTACAAGTTGGTGAACGGTCTTGTTGATTCGCCAACGTTGAGGTCAAAGTTAAGCTTTAATGTTCCGGTTAGGGACTTAAGGCTTCAAAATACTTTTAATATTCCACTCAGAAACACAAATTCTGGAAAAAACTCTCCTCTCTAGAGCGACTAGAGCATGTAATAGGCTTTCTTTAGGGATGGAAATGTACGATATGTCTATAATTAAATTTAAAAAAAATGTGTAAAATCAATGCTATAAAGGTTCATAAATTTTAGGTTAATATAATTTAATGTATACTTAATTTAAGCATTAATAACTCCCACTAGCCAATACCACAACGTGGATGCTATATTGGGTTCAGTGCCTGTTATATCCCTATTTTGTAAATAAATAAATAAATAACCGGAAAGGATAGAGGCATCAAAATATCTTCATTAAAAAAATCGGAATCTAGAAAAATATTACAAACAGAGCAGATTTTTTTAAGTTCTTTTTTTTATTTTCTTAACAGTAGGTAAGATTTCTATTTAGTGTAATTAGTAAACACACATAAACCGATCTTTATCCTTTCACGTTAATTTTTTTGGAATTAGTCCCGCGATCACGGGATTATATACTCCTATGCCGAAAATCCCGGGATCGGAACAATGATTCGGGACTGACCCCTAAAATACACTTAATATCATATTAAACGTCGACCAACAATTTAGTAAAGGAATGCCATTTGTTGCACAGTTAATTTAGCACACTGTATATTAATGTTTGGATTATTGCAATTCATTTTATGTCATGTCAGTGATCTGTCTTTATTCCATTAATCTGTATACCTAATTTTATAATATCCTTTGGAAATACGCAAAATACTTTCGGAATTAGGGGCACGTGCTTAAACTAAAATCTGCCATATTATTATACTTCATATCACATCATACAATCGGCACAGCACTTTTCTCGCTAATATATATTTTTAGTCGCTCACCATCTATCGAATAGACCCAAATACAAAGAGTTATTTAATTACTTAACGACCATCGCCCGTATCTCTGGTTTTAAAGATGTTGAAAGTATGAGTGCAGAATAAGTTGTTAACAAAATATTTTTTCTCTATTAAATGTTATAATTGATAAGTTAATGCAGAGAAATAAGTAACCCTAGAATTACCACCAAGCCAAAAAAATGGTCTATCGTTACGTGCCGTCAAAGGTTGTTTGTGGCGACCTCCATAAAATGATGCGGAATTATTTTACAGCCTTTGTTAAACATTATATTAGCCAATGTCGCTGGCGTGGTCTGGTGATAATCGCCAATATGTACGCATAAATGAAGCCCACAGCGTTAAATGGCTGTGTGTATAGGTTTATTTAGTATATGGTTAAAGCGAAGATTATTAAAATTTATTTATTTATAAAGTAGGTACTAATTATTTCGAGAATAACAATAATCATTGTTCGAATAATGCATCGGGATATACTTGGAGAGGTTATTCTACATGTTAAAATAAATGTAGTGAGTCGACATATCACAAAGAGGCGAAAATTCAATACTTTTCGAGTCAAAGTAAATTTGTTACTAATTTTTAACTTGCGATTAATTTTAAATATCATCAAGTTGCTATTTGGCACAGAATCTACTCTTAACAACATCTCTCATTCTCAACATAAAAATGTTTCTCTACTGTGCCACCGATGCTACTTTACAATTTTAATTTTTGACATATCTTTTCTATTTTGACAGTTATTGGGAAAAGTCATTTTAAAGACAAAACGATACCTAATAAAAAAGGTATTCTTCATTCGAGTCGATAAACCACATCGTTTAGGCGCAAAACTGGAACTAAAATTTTTGTTAGCAGTAAAATCAGTAGAAAAACATGTATAATCCACTCTTCAAGTATCCTGATGCAGTGATGCATCATCCGAACATATTGTAGATATTTGTATTAATTTTGCTGTTTTTTTTTAGATTGTTTTTCACACACACAATCATGTATCATTGAACGCAACGCGACGCGACGCGGTCATCTCCAGGCTACAAGCTCACACTATGCCAGAAATCCGTGATTGCTTAGAGTTTCAAATGTCTCAATGGCAGCAGCAAACTGGAATGTCCACGGAACTCGGGCATACCGGTGCCAGCTCTCTTCTAGTGGTTAGGCATGGTGTGTGTGACGGATCGGAGCTCCCGATGGTCCTTGTGAGAGCGGAACATTCAAGAATCTAGAAAGACGGAGCAAAGATCCTGTGAGTTTTGGAGAAGACACGACGACGGGCTTTCAAAATTTGCGGTGTGTTTAAATCTTTGATTAGATATCGTTATTATGAAATTTAATATTTACGGTATAAAATATTATGAACGGACTTTATGGATTGGGAACCGAGCAACCCCATCGTTGGACAAGATGCACGACCTCATCGTTAAGGTATTCACCTAAAATGAATCTGGTAAGTACGACGTAAAATTTGAATATTGTTTTTTATCGTTATTTCCTTTACTACGGCAGAGGGAGCTTCAAATAACTGGAATGTTATACATTCTGAATACCTCTAAAAATAGGTCAAAATGTGTGTTACAATAATAGTTAGCAAAGATGCTGTAATTATTTATTTTTACAAATGTATTTATCAAAAATCTAATTACTTCACCACACTGAAGTTTGTGGAACAAGGAAAAAATATAAATATATATAATATATTTTTTAAATGTTCTATTTTTAAAAATGATGGAAACGTTATGAAATGATTTTTCAGCGGTTCGCATAAAAATTCGAAAGGAAGGAGTAGCTTAAGAGTCTGTCTTATCGTCTATATTATTTAAAATTGTATATTTTTTTATTAATAAAAATTATCCTTTTGAACAAACCCCATTTAAAAAATGTATATCTAATTCTTACAATTATTATTATAAAGTTAAATTCTAAAAGTTGTAAAAATAAAACTAGCAAAGGTAGGGACCAGGGTTTTCCTGAAAAAAATGTCTATTATTGAAAATAAAATTATTGAAAAAAGTTGAGGAACAAATCCAAACAAATATTTGCCTAAGAATTATTTTTATTTATTCCAGGTACTTAATAAGTCTAAAACAGAGTGCGGTACCGCGTGTGAGGGTTCTGCTCTTCAAGGGCTTGCCTAAACATCGTCGCAGTTTAGAGCGTGGTAGACTTTTGAAGGCCCATGCACATCTGAAAAAGGTTGATGATTTTCGGTTTATCGGTAAGAAAACTTAAGGACAATTTAACTACCTAAATTGAAGTTTTGGTGTCGTTAGTTTGAAAACGAATTCGCAAAGCAGCAAGAAATATATTTAAAGAATATCAAAATTACTTAATTTTCGTATTTACTAAATATATCGCTAAAGGAAGCTGGTATATCCCATTTAAAATATAATCAGAGACCTTGTGGGTAAAGCCTTCTTAACTAACAGGTAATGTAAGGGATGTCTTCTGTTATAGCTACATTCTTAAAAAATATTAAGGGTCTTATTTTGTGAAAACAATATTTGTATCTATAACTAATGTTATTTTTCCTTTAAGCACGTTTTACAGAAAAAAAATTCATCCCCTACCTACAAGATAAATAAAATCTTATTTAGGGCTCTTGAGTTACCTACATAATAAAATTTATTACCACACTAGTGATATAATGAACTTGCATATTTGGCAATATCTAAATAAAAAAATTTATTGTCAAACATGACGTGTAAAATATAAAATAAATCTTAATTTTTTTTTTTGTAATTTAAATGATCGGATATAAAATAGCACTTATAGCACTAGTGGATTTCTCTATTTACGATATCGGGGTTGCAATACTCTCCAATAGTGTCTGTAATACTGCTCAAACGGAACGGAAATTCAAACAGTGGCTAAATTTATATTTTGAGATAGTAGTGAAGGAACAAAATAATTTGCCTCCAAAATACAAAAATAAAACTCATAACTTATATTAAAATTATAATAAAATTTCATTAAATTATAGTAGTATCGCTGGGTATCTCTTTGGGGCTCTGCCTCACCGTTAAGGGACACTTTGAGATTTTTTTTCCAGGACAATTTAGATTTATTTTGACCTCCTCTGTATGCTTCCTAGAAATAAGGAGGTACTTACCTGCATAATATTTTTTACATCCAATAAATTTAATTTTTTCTGATTTCCTCCATTCCATTCCTCTAACTCTTCTTCTCTAACGGGATATTTTTAATTCATATAGTTAATTATGATCATTAGCATTGACCTAACATTTCTACTCAATTACTTTTTCATCTCAAAATGTAAAATTTCTTATGCCGATTATGAGCTACACTTTACTATTTAAATACCGGAAAACACAGAGTTTACTTTACTCAAACTGCCTATTTGCCTGGAAGGCTACACGCATTTTTCTTTGTTTCAGGATCATGGACACTAAAGGAAATGTATAAAATCTAGGACGCGAATTTTCAGGGTAGCAGAAGACACAGAACCCCATCGTGCGTTAAAATCAATTTGATCTTTTTTATTCTAACGTACAGAAAAGATCTGATCGGTAATTCAATCCGGTCTTTCCTCGTCTAACGTAAAAAAGGAAGGATCTGACTGATCGTATTAAGATTTTCAAAATGTTTTATGAATGATTAACTTTTTAAGCGATTATGATGAAATAACTTTTGAAGCAGTTAGAATAAGCAATCATAACTTAATAGAAACGTATATACAACGTGTCCAAGATAAGGAGGGCCAGTACAGGGATCTCGGAATCCGTAAGAGATACGAAGTCGGTTAAATGGAGGTAAAGTTGCGCATTTACGTGCCTAATAATATGCCGTTTAGAAAGTTTTAAAAATCCTAGTAGTTCCGGAGATATCCGAAAAAAAACGAAATTCTGAAAAATCGTTTTATTGTTTTCCTGGGTTTTTTTGAGATCGAATTCTAAAGTAAATTGCACTTTTGCATTGCAACTTTTTCCGCTCTATCTAACATCGTTAATTGTTTTGTAATCCGACGAGTCGTCTTCGAAGGGCCATTATCAACTTTCTTTTTTTAAATACGGTCCTGTTTTCCTGATATTGGATTTTGAGAGCTTTTTTCTCCCGAATGCAACGATGTATGACACATTGTGGTTTAACGACGTTTCGAGGGTTTTTTGAACAACATCAGGAAATTTTGGGATACGGTCCTGTATTTCTCCTAATTTTATAAATAATATCTCATAAGTAAGCTCTAAATTTGTTTAATTTAATAATAAACAACACATAAGTGAACAAAAATCATTCCAAAACAGTAATAAAACGAACAGCGAAAAAGTAAGAACTACATAATCAGGTGTTCAAAATGATTTCAGTTATTCTCTAAGCACAAATAACATCTTCTAACTACCATATAACAGTTTTTTTGAGATAAAATAAAACATGCGATAGAATATCAAACTTTTCAGCCTTTGTAAATTTATGTTCTATATGTTCTGGAAAATAGAAAACCTCTTTAAACGTTCTCAAACGATCACAATGGGAATGTCAAATGAAACAAATCGCGCGTCACCATCTTAATTTTTTTGTTTCAAGCGCCTACTTTTCTTTGTTGTTCTTGTTTCTGTATTTTGTTCACATATTTGTGGTTTATTATTAAATTATTTGTTATTTATTGAACTAGTCCAACATAAGTAAAAATTTAGAGCTTACTTATGAGATATTATTTATAAAATTAGGAGAAATACAGAAATTAGATAGAGCGAAAAAAGTGGCAATGCAAAAGTGCAATTTACTTTAGAATTCGATCTCAAAAAAACCCAGGAAACAATAAAACGATTTTTCAGAATTTCTGTTTTTTCCGGATATCTCCGGAACTAGTCGGAATTTTAAATCTTTCCAAACGCATATTATTAGTCACGTAAATGCGCAACTTTACCTGCATTTAACCGACTTCGTATCTCTTACGGTTTCCGAGAACCCTGTACTGGCCCTCCTTATCTTGGACACGTTGTACCTATAGTACCTTTTTAAAGTAGATTCACCTGATCAAACTTCGTTTGTTTCTGTGTATGTTTAATTGTCGCTTCGCTCCGGACAAGTTGCTGCAAAAAATTTTTGTTTTTTGTGTGTCTGAGGGACTTCAATTGACTGCGATAATGGAAACTTAAACCTGGAAGCTAAATGTTCGGGACACAAGCTGGATTAGAGCATCCTGCAAGAGTTTATTAAGGTAATGTTTAATTTAAAAATATATTTTCATTAAGTTTCCCAACAGTATTGGTCATAGCAGTTTATAAATAATGTTTCGTTCTTTTCTGTTTTTTTTTTTCGAAAATAAATGTATAAAGTAAATTCTGATTCTAGTTTCTAATATTTTAAATGTACATTTATTTGATTTTCTGCTTTCTACGTTTACCAACCAAAAGGTAAATTTTACAGGACACTCTCGAAACTATTAATTTTTTACAGTTCTGTAGTTTGGTGAGCAACAATTTTAGAATTAAAAGCGTAATTTTAATTTTAATCGATGCGAAAATCCCCAATTTGAGCATGAAGCAAAATGTTTTAAAACGTTCAACTGGGAACTTTAAATATTCGTTAGATCCGTCAAACGAATGACCAAAAATGTATTGTGTTGGGAAGCAATAATTTTTTTTAGAATGACTATACAGCTTGTGTGGTAGAATCGAATCGAAAAAACTCACTCTTACTAGACAGTTTTGCTTGGTTGAAAACCTCCTTAGCCCATAGTCGAATATCGGAAATATTATACACAGTGGCCAAAAAATGTGAAATTGATCTAAGAATAAAATAGTATAATTTCTAAAAATACATCAAAATCGTTTTGAGGCTATTTTTAGAATTATGTTCTCTCGTAACATACTGACGAGAAACAGCCACTTATGAGGAGACATGCAGCTCGACAAGCGAGTGTATGTCTACGACGTATCGGTAAGAGGAAAGCAATATCTTTTAAAACATGGCCGAGTCATGGGCGTGCTATGATTATTTTAATAATGTAATAAAAATAGGAAATTGTCCAATAATTGCATTTAATGTTTGACGGTAGGTAATTATTTTTATCAAGATTTAATTAATTAAGTTTTACAAGATGCCATCCTTTCAGCATGAAAAAAACAGCTACATACATGGTTAATCGATTAATGGCGATTTTTCAGTTTCGTTGTATTAATGTCAAAGACACATGAAATATAGTTTTGCGACAAATCAGCAAAATATACAAAAAAAATCAGTACATTCTTTATTCATCATCTTCATCTTCTTCGCCTTCACTATCACTATTCAGTATCACTGTCATCAGTATCAGTCCCAACTTGTATTATAATGGGTTCAATCTTCTCCATCATATAATCAGTTTCCCAGAACATATTTTCTATATAGGTGACATGTTGACAAAACTTTTCCCAATCGACTGCGTCCAGAAGCTCCCTTAATTTAGAGATACTAAATTCCCTTGATGTATTGCGATCTCTAATGAAATGTTTAATTTGAGCCCAAGACATCTCAATGGGGTTTAATTCACACATATATACCGGGGGTGCTCTTAAAGGAGTGTGGCCGTATTGCCCGATAATGTTGTCCACCACATCATTTTTGTCATTATTGAGAGGTTTATGACGCTGAACAAGTTCAAACAATTCAAAGTTCCTAGAGGCTAGATTATGATTTATCCCCTTCTTTCGCTTAAGTGGCCATTTAAATGCATTAATTTGTGATTCCTCTTCACACACCCTGTACACATTAGCAATCACTTCACGGGTTTGACTAGGAAGGGTTTTACCACAAGTATATTCATTCATTATCACAGTTTTAAAACAATTTAACACAATATAATAACCCTTCTTATCACTACGCAACTGGATGAAGCATATCGGACATCGCCGAACAACCACGCCGGCACAATGGGCGTGTCACCAGACGCGTGTCGTCATCCTCTGTCTGCGATTTAACCTATCAAATTAGCCCTAGCCACCTGTTACCCATGGTTACCGTTGATATTGCACCATCTTGCCTTTTTTTAAATTAGAAGTACTTTAACAAAAAAATATTTTACTTTACATTTAAATATTAAATAAATAGTATGAAAAGAAAGTTTTAAGAACATTGAAACAATAATAGAATATTAGTTTCTTATATACTGACAATTTATTTTAAATGGGTAAATTTAATTTTAGGGTTTACTTGGTAACATATTGTTAAATTTAAATATGTGTGACAATATTGTGAACCCAAGAAATTTTCTTGCCCGCATTCCTTTTGTCGCTGTAGATAAACTTGTCGACCTGTAATTAGGTCATTTTATTTTTATTATTTAATTTATTATAATTTTTTATTGGCTGAATACCAATTTTCCGAACAGATAGATAGGACGTGGTACGCATAGAGACAGCCTAGATAGTATACAAATTAGCCTGCGAGATCACATGATTTGACGTCCCTAGACCTGGGGCTCGCGAGCCACATGCGGCTCTTTGGATGGGAAGCTGCTGCTCTTTAGTTCCATACGCAACTATTATTTATTTTATCGAAAATATATTAAAAATTCGTTCTGAATCGATTAACGAGGATTAGGCACCACTTCTACTCGCTTTTCACCGCACCCCTCCCCCGTGACACGCGTCGTTACTATCGTGAGTCCGTTGAAAGCTCTCGAATGACGCCATCGTCGGATGTTTATATGTAGGTTTTAATTCGTTTTCGACGCAAGACAATTTGCTGTGCTTTGGCTGTGACCAGGGGTCGGCATCCTACCGCTCGCGAGCCGCATGCGGCTCTTTCTATATCAAATTGCTGGGTTAGTGGCTCTATAAAAACAGAGAAATTTGGTAAATTATAACTTTTGACTCTTCCGTCTCAAAAGGTTGCCGACCCCTGCCATAGACTATTATTTATAGCTTATAGGATAGATTAAAAGACATTTTCTTCCGCGATAGACTCGCAAGTGCTGAAATTCTACCAAACAGAAGTCTGCAATGAGGTGTCGCGGGCAGAAATAGGAAGAACAATAAAAAAATTTAAAAAACTGAAACGATTTATCGAAATTGAAGGTTGTTTTATACATTTTTATACATAATTTATGAAAGCAATTATTTCGAGAACGACTAGAAATAACTGATATGCTTCCATTACAAAAAAAAAATAATGCTTATGAATTCTACATCCAATAGCCAAATAATCCATTTGAAACCTAATTATGAACAGCCTGTATAAATAAACGTTATTATATTCACAGTATCTCTAGACCGCTTGTCTTAAATTCTACTCAATGCCTTGGTTAAAAAAGTTATTTTAGGTAGTTTTTTGAATTTTTTTCTGGACTCCAAAGTTTTTTTTTTAATTTTTAATTTATTACTCTTAAACTAAATAACCAAATGAAATAAAACTTTAGGTAATTATAAAGGACACTAATACGAACCTAAATATGCAATAAAATACTGGGTGTCCCATTTAAAAAAAGACAGCATTATGTTACCACACTTTTTTGGGCCACCCTGTATATTGGAAAATATTTTCCTGAAACAACCCCCATAATACAGTATAAATCGGCGTATGAATGAAATTCCTAAGTTAATTCGTATAGGAGCTATGGAAGCCTGACACACTATTGCCATTGCATTTGCTTATTTTTACTATTTTGATTGCGATGAATATAGCTCCCCGGGATCGCAATTTCGGATCTCGGGCCCATGGAGACTTTTGATCAGCATCGATTTTTGGATAACATCCCCGAGTATCAACGTTTTTAACAGAGGGCAGATTCCCATATGTTCCATGCGTTCCGTGTTTTATCCCTAGATATAACTGTTTTTAAGAACATTTTTTTTAAAATTTAAACATGTTTAAATTTATTGCTGTTCTATCACATAACCGTCCTTTTTGTTTTTAATATTTGTGAATGTTTGGTTAGTATGGCTACCAGTCGGAAAATAATGATTTTGAGTTAATTAAAATCGTTTTTGTGTCACTTTTCAGGGTGTGCGACAAGTATAAATAGGGCACTATTCATAGGAAAATTTAACTTAATGATACCATATTCGCTTTTCGGGCCAATCATATTCATAAAAAGTCATACAGTGTATCCCCGGATCGCATAAATAGACTTTCATAATAATTAGGTCAAAATTGGTAATAATTGTGTAATTTTTGTTCGAGATTGTTCACCGACGAATATGTAAGTAAAAAAAGAGTGGCTACTATAATCTATATCACCTTAGATTTTAATGGCCGCCCTCTAGTAATATTCTGTTTACACAACCTTCACATTTTGTGGTGAATGGCGCCTACAGCAGCCCACGCTATAAAGAAGTAAAGAAGAACCATCAGGGCCGATATAAATTATAAGCTTTTCCACTGAAAAACTTCTTAAGATTCGTAATATACAACCAAAACATATCATTCCTATAAAAATTTTGTGGTTACATGTTTGTGTAATTGAAACAGTTGAGCAAATAAAATATGTTTATTTACAACCATGCATGTAATAATGACATTTCATCTATCTTTGAAAGTTGGAAAGTTGACGTTTTTTTACTTTTACTTTCCATCCGGGTGGAAAGTAAATAATTTTTTTGTGATTTTTTTAAAAATCGATATCTCAAAATAATATACGAACACACCAACATACATGACTTGCTTAGATATGTCTACTTTTTCCCTAATTGATAGAGTGGTCCTCAGCATTGAATATTGTGACCAAATCGTTGATATCTTCTTTGTCTTGGCATTTTCACTGAAATAAGCTAATAGCGCCGACTCAGAACCAGGATTTTGAACTTTGTTTCCCGTAGACCATTCTTTGAAACAGTTATATGTCTTGGCAGAAGATCTACTATTTTTGCTGCTTCTCGAATTTCTGGTGGAGTAGCAGCAAAATCAAATTCCTCATTCATTTTTCTGTTGTTAAAATAATATATTGTTTAGTGACATGGAAACCATATTCAAGAAATTATATTTGCCATCTTGATGTGTATTATTACCTACGTTATTTTGCCACCTGCGGTTATTTGAAATGTCTAATTTTTCAATGGAAAAGTCAAAATGACATATATCTTTTATTAATAATTTTGATTCAAAATAATAAGAAGTGGATGCTAGATGTGGTTGTAAATAAAATAGTATAAAAACCTCTGTGAAAAGTTTCATTACTGTCTCGAGATTTAGTTAACATCGCCGCTTCGCGCCTCGGTTAACTGCCGACTCTGTCGACAGCAATGAAACACTTTCCACCTCGGTACGTAATATACTTACTTGCTTTTTAATAATAAAGAAAACACTTTACAGGTACACAAAGTCCAACAATATACTACCAAAATGTCTAATAAACAGGAAGTAATGAAAAAATCCTGAAAACACTAAAACACACTAAAAAACAATTGATCATACTTTCGGTAATCAAAATTGATTTGAACCCAGGTCGGTCAAATCAGCTGTAATCATTGTGATCCATGATCCGAACACACGTCTTTCGATCTGATCTACTGCACGTATCCATGTTTTGTCGCTTTTTCGGTTAAGAGGATGGGAAACGCATCTTCGTCGCGTACATGTAAATATAATGCTATTAATATATCTGTTTATATCCATTCAGCGATTAACTGCATTCGAGCTTTTAGTTACTTTTCAATTAAGTGTTGGCAATATATTTGACATTATGTGAATTGTCAACGTTGAAACCTAAGATGATAGAGTATAGACCAGGGGTCGGCAACCTGCGGCTCGCGAGCCACATGCGGCTCTTTGGATGTGAAGCTGCAGCTCTTTAGTACGCAAATATTATTTATTTTATCGAAAAAAAAACATAAAGAATTCGTTCTGAATCGATTAACGAGGATTAGGCACCGATTCTTTCTCTCAGTCACTTGTACTCGCTTTTCACCTCACCCCTCCCCCGTGACACGCGTCGTCACTGTCGTCAGTCCGTCGATAGCTCTCGAATGACGCCGTCGTCGGATGTTTCTATGTAGGTTTTAATTCGTTTTCGACGCAAGATAATTTGGCGTCTTCACCAGTTCTTTGGCTGTGACCAGGGGTCGGCAACCTTTCGATATCAAATTGCGGCCGTTAGTGGCTCTTTAAAAACAGAGAAATTGTCTAAATTATAACTTTTGGCTCTTCCGTCTCAAAAGGTTGCCGACCCCTGGTATAGACTATAACCATAACACAATTTAATTTAGATGTATCATATTCGCTTTTAGACCTCTATATCATTGACTAACTTAACTAAATTAATAAGAGCAAAAATCGAAATTGTATCAAAACTAGCTTGAACTTTTCTCGATGTAAACTTTCTAACTAATAAATTTCTCTATTGTTTCAGGTTAGTAAGCATGATTGGTGTTGGTAGCGTCCGTTTTGCGTCGTTAGCAAACAAGTCCGGCTTTACATGATGTTGTTACAACTTAAAGTAAGTGTAAGTGAACAGATACCTTAGTGTTTCTTTGAAGGTTAGAGACAATGCTGTATCATGAGTGATAGACGTGTTTTGGACTTCCATTGTCTTTATTTCGTTTAAATCACAACGTTTCAACTGGTAAGTGTTCGTCATCGCTTCTGTTCCAAATAATGAAGGTGTCGTCTACGTAGCGGAGCCATAGTTTAGGTTTTATTATAGCTTTTTTAATGGCTTGGTCTTCAAACCATTCCATGTAAATGTTGGCTATTACTGGGGAGAGGGATGAGCCCATTGGCAGTCCGTCCATTTGCCTGTAGAATCTATCCTTTTCCTGAAAGTAGGAATTATTCAGGCAGCATTCCAGTAGGTCCATTATGGCTTTGATTGGTAGCGGGGTTCGTTCTTCGAGTGTCAGGTCATCTTCAAGTTTTTGTCGTATAATCTGAAGAGTTTCCTTTACTGGGACGTTGGTGTAGAGACTCTCCACATCGAAGCTAACCAATCGATCTTCAGGTTGTATTTCATTTCCACTTATTATCTCTACGAAATGCTGTGAATTTTTGACGTAAGATGAGCTATGTCCTTGTAGAGGTTGTAGTATCGGGAGCAGAAATTTGGACAGTTCGTGTGTTGGGGAATTTCGAGAGCTCGTAATAGGTCGTAAAGGCATATTGTGTTTATGTATTTTTGGTAAGCCATATAGATGTGGGGGTTTACTGTGATGTGGTGTTAAGCGTGAACGTGTTCTATCTGGAATATATCGTTCGTAGCTCTTGAGTGTCCGGTATACTCGTCCCTCAATGGTAGTGGTTGGGTCTTTTTGAATGCTCTGGTAGTTACCTTTTTTTAGGACTTCTTCAATTTTTTGATCGTAGGTCGCCACATCCATTAAGACAGTAGCATTTCCCTTATCTGCAGGTAGAATTTTGATGGTTGTGTCTTTACGAAGTTTGGACAGGGCAGCTGATTCTTCCCTACTAATGTTTGTCTTAGGTGTTTTCGATTTTTGTAAAATTTCTCTTACCTTCCATCGGAATTCCTCTCCTTGTGTAGCTTCAATTACTGCAGAGTCTGCTGCGCAAATAATATCCAACAGTGGGATTTCCTTTGGGGCAATCGTGAAATTTAGGCCTTTTTCCAGCAATGATTCTTCTGCGGAATTTAGTTGTTTGGTCGAGATATTGATGATGGTTCTCTGGTTTGGCTTTCTGAGTGTCGTGGATCCTTGACCTTGATATTTGCGTAATTTCTTCTCATGGGTGGTTTGTTGTATAGTTCGAATTTTATCGCAAGTGGCGTCAATTTTTCTGAAAATGGACCCATGGTCCTCTTCCAAAGTGAACAGATCCGGAGCAGCAGATCACGCTTGGACCCACGGCCACCACTTACAATGGGGACAATCAAGTATCATACTCAAAGAAGAACATTGGCGAAAGAGGAAATTCAAAGAAGCAGCTGTCATCACTCAGAATCCTGGTT
The DNA here is from genome assembly GCA_963991005.1 of Barypeithes pellucidus. Lineage (NCBI taxonomy): Eukaryota > Metazoa > Arthropoda > Insecta > Coleoptera > Curculionidae > Barypeithes > Barypeithes pellucidus. The sequence continues at coordinate 28,588,189 of OZ022556.1, read as the reverse complement.
GTTTTAGCAAACCCTCTTTAGATATAAGGAACATTTGGAAACCCCTGTTAAGCAAATGTAATCTTAGTTTAGGTACGTCCTCTAGTATTGACGCATGACTGCACCCACCTCGGTCATACTTGATTAACTTTCTCACCCCCCTTATTAGTATAAATACTCTCGTAGTTTAGTAACTTGCTCAGTATTCACCTGAAGACGACTGGAGATACTTACCAGTTGAAACGTTGTGATTTAAACGAAATAAAGACAATGGAAGTCCAAAACACGTCTATCACTCATGATACAGCATTGTCTCTAACCTTCAAAGAAACACTAGAATCCCGGTATGGACCCGGTATAAGTGAGAAGTTTCGCAGCTACGAGAAATCCAAAATCAAACTAACCAGAGAAGAAACCCACATTCAATTCTTACTACAAGCAAGGGACCAAGGAATAATTCCGGAAGGTTTCAGGATCAAATCTCCAATACCTGGAGAACGAGCAAAGAAGATCTTAGAGAACGCCAGTAAAGCCTTAATACGTTCCCAAATTAACCACCACCGTTTTAACAAATCCAGGCTATTAACTGATATACAACAAAGGTTTGAAGAAATCAAAGAATTCACTTTGGAAGAGGACCATGGGTCCATTTTCAGAAAAATTGACGCCACTTGCGATAAAATTCGAACTATACAACAAACCACCCATGAGAAGAAATTACGCAAATATCAAGGTCAAGGATCCACGACACTCAGAAAGCCAAACCAGAGAACCATCATCAATATCTCGACCAAACAACTAAATTCCGCAGAAGAATCATTGCTGGAAAAAGGCCTAAATTTCACGATTGCCCCAAAGGAAATCCCACTGTTGGATATTATTTGCGCAGCAGACTCTGCAGTAATTGAAGCTACACAAGGAGAGGAATTCCGATGGAAGGTAAGAGAAATTTTACAAAAATCGAAAACACCTAAGACAAACATTAGTAGGGAAGAATCAGCTGCCCTGTCCAAACTTAGTAAAGACACAACCATCAAAATTCTACCTGCAGATAAGGGAAATGCTACTGTCTTAATGGATGTGGCGACCTACGATCAAAAAATTGAAGAAGTCCTAAAAAAAGGTAACTACCAGAGCATTCAAAAAGACCCAACCACTACCATTGAGGGACGAGTATACCGGACACTCAAGAGCTACGAACGATATATTCCAGATAGAACACGTTCACGCTTAACACCACATCACAGTAAACCCCCACATCTATATGGCTTACCAAAAATACATAAACACAATATGCCTTTACGACCTATTACGAGCTCTCGAAATTCCCCAACACACGAACTGTCCAAATTTCTGCTCCCGATACTACAACCTCTACAAGGACATAGCTCATCTTACGTCAAAAATTCACAGCATTTCGTAGAGATAATAAGTGGAAATGAAATACAACCTGAAGATCGATTGGTTAGCTTCGATGTGGAGAGTCTCTACACCAACGTCCCAGTAAAGGAAACTCTTCAGATTATACGACAAAAACTTGAAGATGACCTGACACTCGAAGAACGAACCCCGCTACCAATCAAAGCCATAATGGACCTACTGGAATGCTGCCTGAATAATTCCTACTTTCAGGAAAAGGATAGATTCTACAGGCAAATGGACGGACTGCCAATGGGCTCATCCCTCTCCCCAGTAATAGCCAACATTTACATGGAATGGTTTGAAGACCAAGCCATTAAAAAAGCTATAATAAAACCTAAACTATGGCTCCGCTACGTAGACGACACCTTCATTATTTGGAACAGAAGCGATGACGAACTTCAAACTTTTTTACAACATATGAACAACCTGACCCCTACAATTAAATTTACTATGGAGAAAGAAAATAATGACAGACTACCTTTTCTAGACGTTGTAGTCCAGAGAAACAGGAATACCATCATCACATCGGTATACAGGAAACAAACTCACACAGGACAATACCTTAATTATGCCTCGAACCATTCGAATAATACCAAACATGGGATAGCTAAAACATTGGTTGACAGGGCATTCACGCTTTGCAACTCACAAGAGGCTATCACACAAGAACTCAACAACATCACCAAGGACCTAGGAATGAATGGTTATCCCCAACGACTGGTAGACCAAGCCATCAAAAAGCGTCAAAATCATAAACAAAGAACAAGAGATGACACCGAAGCTGGACCGACCATAAACATACCCTATGTCAAGGGGGTTTCTGAAAAGATTCGACGAATAGGACAACAATACAATATTCGAACAGTATTCAGCTCCAAAGACTCTTTAAGAAGCCACCTGACAAAGACAAAACCAAACAACCACAAAGACACAAAGAATTGTGTATATAGAATACCCTGCGAGTGCGGACAATCCTATGTTGGTGAAACCCTACGGCCATTGGAAACAAGGATCAAGGAACATCAGAGCCACACACGAAAGGGAGAAACAAACAGATCCGGAGCAGCAGATCACGCTTGGACCCACGGCCACCACTTACAATGGGGACAATCAAGTATCATACTCAAAGAAGAACATTGGCGAAAGAGGAAATTCAAAGAAGCAGCTGTCATCACTCAGAATCCTGGTTGTTTTAGCAAACCCTCTTTAGATATAAGGAACATTTGGAAACCCCTGTTAAGCAAATGTAATCTTAGTTTAGGTACGTCCTCTAGTATTGACGCATGACTGCACCCACCTCGGTCATACTTGATTAACTTTCTCACCCCCCTTATTAGTATAAATACTCTCGTAGTTTAGTAACTTGCTCAGTATTCACCTGAAGACGACTGGAGATACTTACCAGTTGAAACGTTGTGATTTAAACGAAATAAAGACAATGGAAGTCCAAAACACGTCTATCACTCATGATACAGCATTGTCTCTAACCTTCAAAGAAACACTAGAATCCCGGTATGGACCCGGTATAAGTGAGAAGTTTCGCAGCTACGAGAAATCCAAAATCAAACTAACCAGAGAAGAAACCCACATTCAATTCTTACTACAAGCAAGGGACCAAGGAATAATTCCGGAAGGTTTCAGGATCAAATCTCCAATACCTGGAGAACGAGCAAAGAAGATCTTAGAGAACGCCAGTAAAGCCTTAATACGTTCCCAAATTAACCACCACCGTTTTAACAAATCCAGGCTATTAACTGATATACAACAAAGGTTTGAAGAAATCAAAGAATTCACTTTGGAAGAGGACCATGGGTCCATTTTCAGAAAAATTGACGCCACTTGCGATAAAATTCGAACTATACAACAAACCACCCATGAGAAGAAATTACGCAAATATCAAGGTCAAGGATCCACGACACTCAGAAAGCCAAACCAGAGAACCATCATCAATATCTCGACCAAACAACTAAATTCCGCAGAAGAATCATTGCTGGAAAAAGGCCTAAATTTCACGATTGCCCCAAAGGAAATCCCACTGTTGGATATTATTTGCGCAGCAGACTCTGCAGTAATTGAAGCTACACAAGGAGAGGAATTCCGATGGAAGGTAAGAGAAATTTTACAAAAATCGAAAACACCTAAGACAAACATTAGTAGGGAAGAATCAGCTGCCCTGTCCAAACTTCGTAAAGACACAACCATCAAAATTCTACCTGCAGATAAGGGAAATGCTACTGTCTTAATGGATGTGGCGACCTACGATCAAAAAATTGAAGAAGTCCTAAAAAAAGGTAACTACCAGAGCATTCAAAAAGACCCAACCACTACCATTGAGGGACGAGTATACCGGACACTCAAGAGCTACGAACGATATATTCCAGATAGAACACGTTCACGCTTAACACCACATCACAGTAAACCCCCACATCTATATGGCTTACCAAAAATACATAAACACAATATGCCTTTACGACCTATTACGAGCTCTCGAAATTCCCCAACACACGAACTGTCCAAATTTCTGCTCCCGATACTACAACCTCTACAAGGACATAGCTCATCTTACGTCAAAAATTCACAGCATTTCGTAGAGATAATAAGTGGAAATGAAATACAACCTGAAGATCGATTGGTTAGCTTCGATGTGGAGAGTCTCTACACCAACGTCCCAGTAAAGGAAACTCTTCAGATTATACGACAAAAACTTGAAGATGACCTGACACTCGAAGAACGAACCCCGCTACCAATCAAAGCCATAATGGACCTACTGGAATGCTGCCTGAATAATTCCTACTTTCAGGAAAAGGATAGATTCTACAGGCAAATGGACGGACTGCCAATGGGCTCATCCCTCTCCCCAGTAATAGCCAACATTTACATGGAATGGTTTGAAGACCAAGCCATTAAAAAAGCTATAATAAAACCTAAACTATGGCTCCGCTACGTAGACGACACCTTCATTATTTGGAACAGAAGCGATGACGAACTTCAAACTTTTTTACAACATATGAACAACCTGACCCCTACAATTAAATTTACTATGGAGAAAGAAAATAATGACAGACTACCTTTTCTAGACGTTGTAGTCCAGAGAAACAGGAATACCATCATCACATCGGTATACAGGAAACAAACTCACACAGGACAATACCTTAATTATGCCTCGAACCATTCGAATAATACCAAACATGGGATAGCTAAAACATTGGTTGACAGGGCATTCACGCTTTGCAACTCACAAGAGGCTATCACACAAGAACTCAACAACATCACCAAGGACCTAGGAATGAATGGTTATCCCCAACGACTGGTAGACCAAGCCATCAAAAAGCGTCAAAATCATAAACAAAGAACAAGAGATGACACCGAAGCTGGACCGACCATAAACATACCCTATGTCAAGGGGGTTTCTGAAAAGATTCGACGAATAGGACAACAATACAATATTCGAACAGTATTCAGCTCCAAAGACTCTTTAAGAAGCCACCTGACAAAGACAAAACCAAACAACCACAAAGACACAAAGAATTGTGTATATAGAATACCCTGCGAGTGCGGACAATCCTATGTTGGTGAAACCCTACGGCCATTGGAAACAAGGATCAAGGAACATCAGAGCCACACACGAAAGGGAGAAACAAACAGATCCGGAGCAGCAGATCACGCTTGGACCCACGGCCACCACTTACAATGGGGACAATCAAGTATCATACTCAAAGAAGAACATTGGCGAAAGAGGAAATTCAAAGAAGCAGCTGTCATCACTCAGAATCCTGGTTGTTTTAGCAAACCCTCTTTAGATATAAGGAACATTTGGAAACCCCTGTTAAGCAAATGTAATCTTAGTTTAGGTACGTCCTCTAGTATTGACGCATGACTGCACCCACCTCGGTCATACTTGATTAACTTTCTCACCCCCCTTATTAGTATAAATACTCTCGTAGTTTAGTAACTTGCTCAGTATTCACCTGAAGACGACTGGAGATACTTACCAGTTGAAACGTTGTGATTTAAACGAAATAAAGACAATGGAAGTCCAAAACACGTCTATCACTCAAGATACCTTAGTGTTTTACGGATCACTCCTCACTCAAACGTATCGTTTTAAAATGTTACACGCATAACCCTTGAACGTGGATTGATTCTTCTTACTGCAATAGGCACCGTTTAATAATCAACCTTCACTTCTGTGATGATTGAAAGGTAAGGTCCTTTCCTTTTCTGTTACTACAAGTGAAAGAATGAAGGGTTCAGAGCAATAACAATTAAATTTTGGACAGTGTTACGATACGAACAAACCCGAATGTCTTAAAAATCGGACTTGCCCATTTCTTTATAATTACTAAAATATAGCGAAGCAGGTTTGTTCGGGTTTGTTTGCTCTTAAAAACAGGACGTTGGCAATTCTGGTAAGCTAGTGAAGTGAGTGAAATCAAACTTATTAAATTATGGATGAAGGTTTTCTGGTAAGTAAAATTGCTCGTCTAGCACTGCTGTATTTTATAAAATATACTATTTAAATATATATACTTAATCTAAATTAATACAAATCAATCAGCTGTCTGCTAATGCATTTTTTTAGGCACACTATTTTTTGGTGAAAAATTCATGAAACTAATATAATCTATACGATGCATGGTTAATGGCAAAAAAGGAATAAATATAATCGAATTGATTTTAATGCGTATGCATAATGCATTTACTAATAAATATTCTTTATTTTCAGGTTAATAACCGAGTATTTTTTAGCTGTAAGCATGTAAGCAGTAAACAGTTTTGTATAACATTCTCGGACGTTGATGCATAAACTGATTTTTGTTGTTTTCAGAATTTAATTAAACTTTATTTTTAGGAAGGATTTTGTCCAACATTTACAAATGTTAATATATAAAACCCCTTTATATTTATTTTTTAGGTTTCAATTAATGATTTTATTTTTAGCAAAGGTTTTGTCCAACATTTTGGAATTCATGTATAAAACCACAGTGTTGTGATCGATCGAGTGAATAACGGCTCGAGTACTCGATTATTAAAATATCCGACATCGCTCGATTATTTTATTTAATTTTTTTTATAGATTCCAGCTATTCGATTATAATTTTTCACTTGATAATCGCCGCCGTGCGAGCGCTCGGTGACATCATCGCTCGATGAATCGGAGTTTCAAGTGACTATATAATAACCGCTCGAGCGATTAACCATATTGATGGAAAGACTACTCGAGTTATAAATTCAAGCGAAAATCGTCGCCGAAGGCGCCCGAGAATTATTGTTGGCAGATGATCTTTTATCTACCTTAAATTAAGCTATACAATACATAAACACTTAAATGCAAGGAATTAAGTGATATTCCGGAGCAGTTTACCGTCGGCGTCGCTGCGACTGCCAAATAGCAGAAGCAATCGTATGCCGTTGCGGCCGATCAGCACTTTGGAGCTGCGACTGCTCCAAACAATCGTCGCCGTCTTTAAGTCAAATATCTCAAAATAGTTTCCAGCAAAGAACACATATTGGAGGAATTACTAAAAGTAAGAAAAATGTATTTTGATCCTATTCTTTTACATGCAACTAGATAGAAATACATTCATTGATGTAAACAAGATATAACTGCCACCTAGGATTGCTAGATTGGCAGAGTTTTAAGGGACAAATTTTATTTGCCAGGAACTGAGGAGGATCTCCGGGATTTCTAACAGATTATATATAAAAACGATAATATAATCGTTAAAAAATTCCGGGATTATACAAAGTAATCCTGGACCCGCGAATATTTTTTGTATGCCGAGAACTTCCCGGCAACCATACTGCAATATATTCACGTCTTCTCTAAGCTAACCCTAATCAATTTACTATAAACAATCGTCATAAGATTTGTTTTACGTCGTGCCTTTGCGCTTCGCTGCGAAAGAGAACTGCTCCGGTAAATCACAGTGGCAAAGCCGGAGCAGTCGTATTGTGTCACTGCTTCTCAAAAGCGCAGACCCCACCTCTACCTGCAAGACGCAATAGATCTATCCCAGAGGCATGCGCAATGCGCATTTGTGAGCCAGTTGATCAGTTTTCACAACTGCGCATGCCTCTGGGATAGATCTATTGCGTTTTGCAGCATGTAAAGGTGAACTTTAGTTTATAAATCCACCTTAAAGGCCAATATTTCAAAGTCATCTTATGGTACAAAATGACGTAGGTCAACCTTAACACAATTTATTGTTTGATAGTATATAAAAGTTCTTTTTAACTCTCATCTAAAGGAATATATCGTTGGGAATAGATCTTTAAGGACGTAGGTAAAAGATTAAAATGCCTCGATTGACCCTCAAATTAATTTAAAACAGTTTTTTAAGGTTCACCTTAATGTTAAAGTCTAGCTAAGGTCTAACCTCGTCGGGCGACGGGACCAAATTTCTGCGAACAGAACAGAACCTTTGTGCTTGCCTGCTCTGTGCTATATTTCTAACCTAACTAAAACAACTGTTTTGAGAATGTTTAGTTCTCTTCTATGAAGAAATATTATAAATTTGTATTAGATGGAACTGGAAAAATGTTATGATTCCGACGATGAAAAAGAAACGAAAGTTATACTGAATTCCCCTCCTTGCGACAGCCCTGGTTGGACGCCTACTTTGGTGAACTCATCTCAAAAATGGTCACCACAATCCTTGATTGACAAAAATAGGAAGAGCGCTTTTCAGCCATATCGTCAATGTACTACTTCTTCCACTGTATTAACAAACTTACAAAGAGGTAACACCCAAGCAGAGACTTTAGTACCGCAAACGGCTGAGCTTAATTTTCATACTAAGGCAGGGCAAGGAGAACTCACCGAGCAGGATGTTCTGAAAGAAAAAGATATAGATGTCGTAGACTTATATGGATTGACTGCATTGCATTGGAGTTGTGCATATGGGCAATATAACACAGTGGAATTACTAATAAGTTTTGGTGCTGAAGTGAATAAATTGGGACCAGATGAGGAAAGTTCTCTAATTCTCGCTGCTAGTGGTGGACACCATGAAGTTGTAAAGCTGCTTCTCACTCATGATGCAGATGTTAACCATGTTGATCATGTAAGAGCGTTGATGAATTCAGGATAAAATCATAACACCTTATACATTTAGCTAAATTAGAAAGTCTTGTTAGACAGTTTGCCTGGTTTATATTATAAACGATTAAGTAGATGTTTCTTGTTAAATGATTTTATTGTTCTTTCCTCAGTTCAAGTTGCATTAAATTTATAAATATTTTCTCATTTACTTATAAATCTAATTTATTTTTAGCTTTCCAATACAGCTTTAATGTATGCAGCTAAAGGAAACCATCCCCATACTTGCCAAGAACTGCTACTGAATGGAGCTAATTTTGCATTAGTTAATCTTTCTGATGACACTGCGTTAAGTATATCAGTTGAAAATAACAGCACCTCAGGTAAGAAATCAAGAAAATGTTCTTTTTATTAACATGTGGACTATTGTCCAATGGTAGTATACCTAATATACCAAATTAAACTTTACACATTATTTTTTTTTTTTTATTGTTTTTTTAATGATTTGAGGAATCCAAGGATTAAACCATTATAATAGTGAAATACAATTTTTGATGTACCAATGTAAAAAACACAATTTCAACCATAAGACAATTTAAAAGAACAACAACACTAGTTACTTTAAACTTATTACAATCAAGAATCCAATTATCAAAATGAATAAAGAGTGAAACAGATATCCGCTAGCTTGCTGGGTGGAAACGTGTCAGAACTTTCAATTGAGCTGGCTACAGTGTGAATCATTAATATTTCTATTCTGTTGTTCTAAAGATTGAAAGTGTGCCATGCTCATCTCATTATTATAAGCCCTACTGGTTTTATATAAAGTTATACTTGGAGTTTGAGAAAATTTAAGAATCATCAAAATTTTTGAGTGGTTTGAAAATTCGAACAGATCGATGTTTTAATCCTTTTGATCTGTCTCGTCATCGAAAAGTAGGTGTTAGAAAAGTTTTAAAGCATCATTTAGTAGCTCTTAACTTACCAGTAACGGATGAGTCCCTTAAACATAGAATCTGTACTTATTGCCGTACTAAAGTTTCTGAACTACAAAGATTGTGAGAAGGTAAATTTTACTGTAAATAATGCTTTTTAAGCAAATGGATGGAGTCTGTGCAGTAACCTTTCAGTCGAGGTTGCATAACATAATTTTTGCCTTTTTCAATGTTCTATTGATTCATCTTTTTGTCCTTTTATTTGAGTGAAAATATTAATGATTCATTCTGCAGGGTTGGTTGGTTGGTTGGTTAAAGCCGGGGGCCGGTTTAAAGGCCGGAACCTATCACTGCAGCCTTTCGGCTTATTGTGTACCCCGATCTTGTTAGAAGATGTTTTTTCCTTCTATGAGGTCCAGTAACCTTCTACCAAGCTTGATGTGGGAGGTTGTCACCACGTTATATATTCCCGAAGATATTTTGTCTTCTACGAGACAGCGCTACGCAGCGGTATATTGTGTGTGAGGCGGTTTCATCCTCTTCGCCGCAGAGTATCTGCATTCAATGGTTCCGTTGTTTATACCTATCCGTTGAATATTAATGATTCATTCTGCAGGGAGGTTGATTGTAAGTTATGATACGCTTCGAGTCGTCGCACGCTGCGCGCTTTGACAATTGGCGCGCTGCGTGACTTGCGTTCGAAAACATTTAATAACTTCCGAACTAAAAGAGGTGCCACAGGATAAAGAACAAAATTGTATTTTTAAAATTAATTTAAGATGGGTTAAGAGCATGTTAAAACTATTTAAACATTTAAATTGTTGTTATTTTTCATTTGTTCACAATTACACTTTTTAATATATTTCGAAAGCTAACGTAGCAAAGTGTAAAATAAAAGAAGACCGACATTGATCCGATCAGTACAACTGGAGATACTAAATTTCAAACATGAGAAGATTGGAGATTCCAGCAAATTTTCAAAAATATATGTGGATTATTTGGAAAAAAATTTTTTTTCAGCAAGCAAAAGTGTGCGGTTTGCAAAAGAATGACCCATATCTGAATTTTTTTAAACCAGAGGTACGAAACAATCCACAAGTACTAGATAAAGATATTATTCCCAAAGTCGCTGGAGATTCTTAAAAGTGGGTTTTCACTTATAAATTAATCAAATAGTTAATCTTAAATATGCCGACCACTGCCTGTAATATTTTAAATTTTAACATATTCGATTTTTCCCTATAATGTTAACGAAGGTGTTAATCAAGAGTATCATATTACCATTTATTTTTATTTTAGCTCAAATTGTTTTGGAGAATTATGTAATTTCTTATATGGAGAATCATCCTAAAAAGGAGGATTAATGGGCTGATGAATGTTTTATGGTGAGATGTAAATAACTATTGTGATGAGTAGTTTTTACCAACAAAAAAAACATTGTTAATACTTATGCCTCCTATAGATATGTTTTTTGCTAAAGGCTTTATTTAGTGGGACCGCAATAAAGTTGCATTAAAGGCATTGAGAAATATGATAGGAGGTCTCAATCTGGAAAACAACAACAACTGCGAACAAATCCGAACAAACATGAACAAGCCGTCTGCAGTTTGTATAAATAATTAAATTACATTTTTTATGTTTTAAATGAACTACATATTACTTGGTAATGATATTAATTCCAAAAGTCTTCCATCTGAATGACTAAAGTGACTCATGTAATCCCGCGAATGGAGTTTGTTCATCTATTCAAGGGATTAAGGCGGTTTAGTCCCGCGGTATATACATTATTTTTTGTACTTTGTACTGCCGGGAACAGTGCTACTCAAAAAAGTAGGTAATATGTAGGTATAAATATAAAAACACCTACTAATGTCACAATTTACTTATTTTCTTTATCACGTGACTTTCATTCAACAAATCAGGTTTTTACATTTTACACGTATTGATCAATCACAAATGTTTATATCAATTAAAAGGACCAAGTATTTTACCCGCGATTGAATATCTCCAGCTTTTGTAAACAAAATTATATACTTATTAATATGTCTAAAAAATATGTCTGAAAAATGATATCAAGGACCTTTAATTTACCTGGATAATGGTTTTCAATAATTTTTGTTATTAAATAAAACTCCTGTAAACCTTATTTTTGTTATATTTTTAAATTCCTTACGACAGAGCTAAGTCACAGCAGAATTCGTGTAATTAGTAGGCCGTGCAACGTCAAATTTGCTTGGTGACTATGGATATGGGAATGACAGCGAATGCATTGTTGCGGTTTGGGCAAGCTTATCTGAAATTTACCAAAATCTTGAAAGTACCACCATTTAAAAACTTAGAATTTAATTTATGATTCACCTGAACAAAAAAGAAATATAAAATCAGCAAATAATCTTAATATAAATTTTGTTTAGATAAATGATTTTAATCCCAAGTCCTGTTTAATTGTGAATTAATTTCAAAATGTCAAATTTTATTATCACTTGTAATCTCCCTGGTGCTTGGATTATTACCGCGAAAAAAAATCCTGTTATTAATTCAAACACGTGGGGATTCAGTAAGAAAATTTCACACCTAAAAAATCAATTTTTATTTGACAATTGAAGTTAAAGCCCATTACATGTGTCCTTATTTTGTTATAAATATTTCCACTTATTAATATCGTCCAAATATATACCTTGTAGCATAAACCAGTTAACTATTAGAAATGAAAAGTACATAGAAAACTAGGGAAACAAGGATTTAGTTCACTTTAGTTCACACCCTACCACTTGATGGCGTCACATTGTAAATTTTCTCGTGGCGGGCTTTTCAAAATTACTTTTTTTTCTAATTTCTGGATTTTTAATAGTATTTTATTTTTAAAGACATTATTTTTTTTTAAACGCTTAAATAATCAGTAATATTTCAAATTTATTTTAGATTTTATTGATTATTTAATGTTCTAAAAAAATAAATATGTTTAACAATTAAACACTGATAAATCTACATAGGTAACTAGTAAGCTAGGCATATTAATACAAATAAATATTTTATTAAAAACACTAAACACACATTAAACGAAAAGTAAATCAACAATAAATAAAATCTTTCAACAATAACATCTAATAAATATTTTTAACTAGCAAAAAAAAACACTAAAATTATTACATAGCTTCAACAGGTCTGAGGAACTTTCACTTATCATCTCTCTTTGTAATTATCATTAACAGGGTGTCATTTTTCGGTTCATGTGACAGTTTGAAATTTATCACATATTTCTCAGAGCCAGGCGTACGTTTTAGCTCAATGGAATTCATGAAAAAGAAAAATTCTTAGTGCTAACAGTCTTAAAATTTTTATTTATTAACATAAATTAACAGAATGATTTCCTATTAAAAAAACTCATTTAATTTACTGAATTTAATTTTTTTACTTTAATATCATGTCCCCTGGTATAATCTTCCTTTGATATATTGTCTATATGTCTTATATATTTAAGAATATCAAGACCAATGATTTTGGCGATTAAATGATTATCAAGGTCATGATCGGCAGAAGATAGGAGCTTAAAGTTGAAAGTATAAAGTCTTAAGGGTGTTTCCTAAATTTGTTTCATGGCCATGATCATCTAAGAAATTCTATAATAATACTTTACTTTATGTACCAACTGTACTACATTCCTAAATTGAGAGTTTATAAAATCTTTAGAAACCTCATTAATAGATTACTTTCGATGTACTGAAAAAGATGCATATCTTTCAGTGCTTTAAGGTCATGTCTTTATTTTGCCAAAGCTTATTCTTACTACCCGAAGTATGTATCCCTCAGTACTTGAATGAGAAAGTTGTTATTATCTGGTATTGTGATACCAAAATGTGGAGTAACTGGACAAGAATCAATAAAGTTAGGTTCCTCCTCAAATTAATAAATGATGGATAGTACATCCACATCAAATATTATTACAAATTGACTTGACACTTTCGGTGATCTGGCAAAAATACTGAAATTACCAGGTTCTGTGGGACATGAAGGTGGAAAGCCCGATACTTCATAAGCATTATTGCAATTAGGATATTTACAAGAATATTCTCTAATGCCATTTTAATTGGAAGTAATACAGGGGTAAATAAAAAAAACACATACACTTAGATGATTTACTAAAGATTAAAGCATACAAATTGGCAAGATGCAAGATGATTTTTTAAAAAAACTTGCGTGAATTTAAAATTTCGAAAAAAAATCCATTATTTCATTTCGTTGTCTACCTGCTACTGGCCTGAATTGGAGCAACTTTCCTGGATAGTGTTTGCAACAAAATTATATGCTAAAAACCGAAAGAAAAGCAAAAAGTAATCATAAATTATGACATGAACTTTAAAGTTAAAAACAAAATATTTTGATGAAATACTTAAGATATGGAATTATTTAATCATTTTTGGTCTTTTCTTGGTCTCGAAGCGGTCGAATGCTACAAATAATCCATAATAATACACAACTATTAGTAAATAAACTATTAAAAAAAAATTATAAACACTTCGTTTTTCGTTTGCAATGAAAATGGCGTCGGAAAGTCATGACGAGGAGCGGGTGGGTTTTTACATCAGCGCCAAAACTGGTGTTAGGGTGCGAACTATATTCATGACCTCCTTGTTTGTTTCCAAGTTCCTCATTGAACTTTCACCCTAGTGCCTTGGAGGATGAACATTTCCGGAAATATTTTGGGGTTCCATGGTAACTAAACAAATACAAAAGTCTCTGATTGACTTAAAAATGCCGGTGTGAAATTTTCAATAAAATTCCTTGTTCTTGGCTTTAATTTAAGTTATTCAGGAAATACTCTACCAATACCACAGTATACCACTCGACCTATAAATTTATAGTAGATTATACGACGAGTCAATAATGATAGCTATTAATCCCAAGGAATATATACGAACCGACCCGCGTTAGCGGTGGGGGAATAATATTCTAAGGGAAGAATAGCTATCATTATTGCGAGAGTATCTACCTCATCTACGACTAATTTATTAATTTGAGATCTTCAATTAACAACTATTTGTCAATAACACTAAAATTAGTAATAAGTGAGTTGGTTAGTTCACTATCATTAATTTTCTAAGAGTTTTCAATACAAATATTTGGAATTTCGGTTGATGTAAATGCTTCATTACTATACAGGGTGTTTCTTAATAAGATGCTAATATTTATGGAGGTTATTCTTGGGTCCATATTCAGAAAGAAGCTTCATTTGAACATATGTCCTAAACGTCTTAACTTTTGAGATACAGGGTGTTAAAGATTTTTCAGAAATCTCCTTTCTTACTAATATCTGTGATACTGCTCTAGATATTTTTGTGAAATTTGGTACACACTTTCGATTCATCAAGAGGCATTTTATTATGTATAACATGTTTTTTTATTCAGACGAGTGGCGTTCGTGCGGGAATTGCCCTCTGTATTCTTTTTTTTTTAAATAGAAGGTATTTTTGAAATTCTCATTGCTTGCTAAGCAAATGTCGTTTCTTGATTTTTTTGTCGTTTAACGTACAGATTTCGTATAAAAAAAATTAAATTCATTCATTTGCACCACTCGGTTATGAAGTTAGGTATTAACAAAGATTAAAAAGGATCTAGTAGGTAAGAAGCAGATACTCAAAAATGCAACTGAATTTTTGCATCATTTTGAGGATAAATATTTTATAGCAAAAATCAGTGATCAGGGGATTAAGAATTTTGTCGACTTTGATATGACCCTAATTTATTATTAAGAAATCTGTGTTTCTATGTTATACAGGGTGTTTTAGGAAACATTGCAAATTACAAAAATCTTTTAGGTACTACAAAATTTGGTACTGATTTCCGACTTACTCTAGGGTATTTTTAAAAAAATCTTCCTCGGTTCTACCGAAACGTTTTTGGAACCATCGATTTGTTCCGTAAAGTCAGGAAGATATTAATTTTTAAATAAAACCATATAATTTTTCAGCTGTTGTGTCTTAAAGTATTCAAAAACGAAGAACCTAGTAAGCGTTCCAAAAAATACCCTAGAATAAGTCAGAATTCATATAACCAAATTTTATAGCACAAAAGATTTTTGAAATTTGCAATGCTTTCTAAAACACCCTGTATAACACAGAAACATAGCCATTATTTAAAGATAAATTAAGGGTAATATCAAAATCGACAATATTCTCTATCCAACCCAGGAAGAGCGATCCCCCTCACTGATTTTTACTATAAAATATTTATACTCAAAATAATGCAAACCATTTTCAGTTGCTTATTCATTTTTGAATAGTTTATTTAGTATATTTAATAATTTACTTAATTTATCACCGAAACAACTTTTGCCTATAAAGGTTTTCGTTAAAGGGGTGTATTTTCCCCGAGTTCAAGTAGAATTTTCTTTAAAATAACCCTGCATTTTTGATTCTACATACATCGTATACCATATAAAGTGATGGGCCTTATTTTAGGTTTGGCAAACGCGGAATGTTTTCGTAACAGAAGAAATTTGTCAAATTTAAAGTTAAACGTACTTCCATATTATGATGAACACGTTCTGCCTGTCACTATATAAAAATATTTCATTTTGAGCTTTTGACACGAGACTATACCGGTCAGGACATAGGATGAATATCCCACGTAAATTGTAAGATGATCAAATATTAGCTCCCCAATTTATTTTAGCTCAAACGTGTATTTAAACTTTTTAAAGATTACAATCCTTGTTCAATTTAAAGTGTACTTTCCTAGTAATTTAAGTTATTTAACAAAATATATTTTTAAAATGATAAACTAGGAACTACGGACCCAACACATTTCAGTCAGTACACCAGCAAAATAAATGATTTTATTTTCGCCGTAGTACCATTTAATCATTGTAACTTTTTTCCTCAACCGAATTGCTCATGGCGATTAGAAATATTCACAGCGAAAATTATTTGAAAAAATTAAAAACGTTGTCAAATATTGACAAGTGTATACCAAATTATAAAGTATTTTTATTTTAACCTGATTTATAAATTAAACAGAATCGTCGTCCAGATGTAAGCTAGTTTGAAAACAGAATTTTCTTAATATCTTAGAAACGGTATGCGCAAAGAAGTTCAAATTTGGCTGACTTTTTGTGTGTACCTAATTATATAGGGGATTACTGGTATTTTCATTTTAACCTGATTTAAAATTAAACAGAATCGTAGTCCAGATGTAAGCTAGTTTGAAGACGGAATTTTCTTAATACCTTAGAAATGGTATGATTAAAGAAGTTCAAATTTTTTCTGACTTTATTGTCATTATTCTCTTTAAAAAGTCTCAATAAAAATTTGTTTTAAAATCAATATGGAAGCTAATATTTTACCACCTTGAAATTTAAAAGGTAAATCCCATGTGTCCTGTTCGGACGGACCACCCGGTATACAGAACATAATGTTAAAGTTTTTGGCCCCAACATATATGCGCAAGACCTCAGCGAGCGTACCAAATGTTTGGAATTTTTTTGCAGAATTTATTTTATTAAAAAAGAAAAGATGTTTTGACGGGGTATGTAATGTTTTATTTTTATTAATGTTTTCGTACAATATAAGTTACAAGTTACAGTATAAATTAAATCTATAATACATTTAGACCTAGTTAAGTAAAATTTGCCTAGATTGTTAATATGGAATTACAACTAGTTAGTCTATTTTTTCGTCATTTCGTGACTTCTTTGGTTTGTAATGATCCTATAAACTAAGTTGCAGACTCACGACCATGTGTCCTTGTTACTGACCTAAAAAAGAAAATGCGCTGTAAAAAATTGATTTTTAGTAATTTCCGTATTCTTTATGTAGGAATTTTCAAAGGAGTACAAAGGCTAAACAGAACAAAACAGGTCTTGCAGTCATTGAACAAAATCATTTAATTTCTAACGAAATAAAACTACTATATATCCAGGGAAAGAGCAAAAAATGAAATCTGTTAGAATCTCTAGCAATCAAAAAAGCCATAAAAAACAAAAGTATTGTTGTTAACAATCAAACAGAAATACCCAGCCCGGCGGTGAGACTGCTTTGGGGGGGGGGGGGGGGGGGGGGGGTTTCGAAACACGTAAGAATGCCTTGGAAGTAAGCCTACTCTGCTCCATACGCTCACAAGTAACCTACTTTTATCTATCTGTTTCACTCAACGTCAAGCGTCAATATCAGACTTACATAGAGTTAATATGAAATGCCAAAAAGTGTTTATGTTTATTATCAATAATAATTTCTTTTCCTAAATCATATGGGGCCCAAAAATATGCTTGAACTTGAAGCTTGAAATATTTGCTAGGACCCAGAGCCCAGTTGAAGATGGTAAAATATTTTTTGTAAATTATGATTTACTTCCTATTTTTTAATAAAACTACTTACAAGCTTATTTCTGAAGTTTAATTTTTTATTTGTAGTTACGTTACTAGTTCAAAAAATGATATAAGAGTGTGTAAGGATTATTTTAAAGTGATATTTACAGCTTAAAACATGTCAGAATCCTAATATTGATTTTCACCACTTAGTAAATCAAATAAAAGGGTTTCGAATGTTTTCTGTTGGTTAAATGTCACTTTAAAATATTGATAGTAATAAAAATTTGGACAAAGTGACATTTGAAAAGCACGTGCGTTTGTCAGCTGATGCCAGACGTAATGGATTCCGGGTTTGTTCGTTTGTTCATACTTGCTTCGATTTGTTAACACGGCTGTTTGTCTTCTTCCTGTTTATAAGTATTCGTTGGACCCTCCAGTGCTAACCTATTTTCAACACTGTAATCATATAAGATTAAATTAGATAAGAATAATAATGTTATCCACCCTGTAGATAAATATAGGGAAACCCACTAAGGACCTCTCAATATAATAAACCCAATTTTAAATTTATTACTATTTACAACTCGCATTAACCATAGCATAAATACATCTGTGAAATCTCCTTTTAAATTAGTCTTTGTACTCTTTTGAAAATGACCTGAGACCGAAACACCTGTCAGGAAACTGAATAAAAATTGTGAAACATTACAAGTAGTTCTCCTTAATTTTTCGTACATAATGGAAGTATACCTTCAGTAACATAATATTGCCCAAAATACTGATACAATACTTTCAGAATCGTGAAAATATGTCGGTATACTGACAATATACGTCAGTATTGGACCTTACACGTTCAGTATTACTGTCAATATTTTACAATACTCATCGTGTGACGGCCGCTTTAGAATGTTGTTACTATTTACTTACACATTTGCCTGAGTGCTTAGTGTCAATGACATAGCCTCTTGCGCAGGCGTCTTGCATCATGTGGCACCATGTTTGGTAGGTACTATTATTCGTCCCGCACACAGGTCCATGTAAGTATTTCGGTCTACATGCTGCTGAACATACGACGCAACGTGGTCTACCAGCTGATTCTGTGTCTATCAGACATTGTTGGCGCTCTTGGCAGTGAATGTCATGACAAGTGACGTTTCCTGCAAAATAAACCTAATTTTAATTATTTTTTTTGTACGCCCGGGTAATTTTATATTTAGTCGAGCAATAATAGGGAACTAAATACTATTAGAATTAATGGTCTTGGTCTAAAGTGCAATACAAATTTTTATCAAAGGCCGTAACGTCAGATCAGACCTTATTTTGAGTTACATCATGTATCGTGTAGTCAGGGGTAACACCCCAAATTTGTTACGATACAATGACACTGACACCGTTTATTGTATCAACCCAATGTATAAGCACACCGCGCCAAATTGTGCAGTTTCGGTTTCAACACCCCAAAAATGGCACTGACACTGCTTTTTACAATTGCGCCATATGGCACAGTGTCTCGTGACTCTCATGGTAGCAGTCGCAGTTTCGGTTTCACGTTTTCTGAAACAGAAACATGACAGATAATATGAAGCACTTCGCACGGTATTTTTCAGCGGTGACCATGACCTTCATAAACAAATATAAAATAAAATCATAACTCAACCGTAGGCAACCCACAATACATGTGTATTGTGTATCATGAGTTGTCTAAATATTAAATATGGAAATACGCAACAGTGTTATGAAATCAAGACTCTGTATAATGGCTACATCTGCTCCATGCGTAAGAATATTTATCAAAAGCAGGACAGATAGCTGATGCAAACCCGGAGCGCCTTAAAACAAATAAAACGTCTCAAGTGATTTTTAAAAAATATAATTTAAGTAATAAAGATTAATCTCCCTTTTTCGTGCATAACATTTTTCGTTTTGTTATACCTATATGTTAAGATATAATCAAAGAATTACAGAAAAATAAATATGTGATACCATCACTACTCTGGATCATAAAAAGTGTCCCGGTCCTGATAATATTCCTGGCATATTCATTAAACAATGTAGTGCTTATCTTGTTAAGCCTCTTTTGCACATATTATATACCCTCTCATTAATACAGGGTATTTTTCCTACAATGTCGAAAACATCTCGTATAACTCCTCTATCCTAGGGAGGTGATAAACATAACGTCAAAAACTATAGGCCTATAAGTAAATTATGCATTTTTGGGAAAATATTTGAAAAAATTATTCATAACATTATATTGGAGCAAGTTAAAGATATTATTTTAAAACAACAACACGGATTTTTTCCACGTAGGTCCATTGAGAGCAATCTGGTGGAATTTACAGATTTTATTTTATGAAGTATGGATGATAGGAGGCAGATTGACGTTGTGTACACGGACTTCATTTGACAAGATTAGTCATTCCATACTGATGGAGCGTCTTGCTGATGTCGGTGTGGATAGCAGCTTGTTGAGATGGATTTTGGTGCTATCTTAGTGATAGATGACAGATGGTCTCCGTTGGTGGCCTTTATTCTAAACCTTTTAACATGTCGTCTGGTGTGCCTCAGGGCAGTCACCTTGGTCCCTTGTTTTTTGTCATATACATTAATAACATACAACAATGCTTTAAATTTTCTACATTTTTGATGTACGCAGATGACTTAAAATTTTTTCAAATAATCTTGGTAAGATTCTATGAATGTCGGAGTTTATTTCTCAGTCTAGGGAAGTGTGTGTCGATTACGTTTACCATTAACAAAAATGTACACAATTTTCGTTATACTGTTAATAATAGTGACCTCGAATCAGTTAATGAAATACGCGATTTAGGTGTTATAATGGACACATAGGTTATCAATAAGTGTAATCGATTTTTAGGATTTATTACAAGAAATAGTTTAAATTTTAATAATCCTCAAACAGTTCTAAACTTGTATTATGCGTTTATATTTAGTAAACTTAGTTTTGCATCGGTTGTTTGAAACCCTCAGTACGCGGTTTACCAGCGAAGGCTGGAAAGTATTCAAAATAATTTTTTACGGTTCTTATCACGAAAAACAGACATATATAGTCAATAGTAACTGTAAGCATATAATGGAGAAATTTTCAGTAATGCCACTTACTGAAAGACGAATGGTTTCCGATGTAGTTATGATCTACAAGTTGGTGCACGGTTTTTAGTTAAGCTTTAATGTACCGGTTAGGGACTTAAGGCTTCAAAATACTTTTAATATTCCACTAAGAAATACAAATTCTGAAAAAATGCTCCTCTCTGTAGAGTGACTAGGGCATGTAATAGGCTTTCTTTAAGAATGGAAATGTTCGATATGTCTTTAATTAGATTTAGAAAATGTGTAAAATTAATGGTATAAATATTCATAAAATTTAAGTTAACATAATTTAATGTATACTTAATTTAAGCATTAATAACTCCTACTAGCCAATACGACAACGTCGATACTTGGGCTCGGTGCCTGTTGTATCCCTATTTTTGTAGATAAATAAATAAAGAATTTTATGGTTCCTTCAGTTTATAATTTGTTTGTTTGTTTATTAACTTTTACCGAATATTTATTTACAGTTTCAGGACGATTCTGTAGTATAGGTATGTTTCGATGAATCCGCAACCCTCCGTACAGTTCATTTTTGTGCGATTACCAACTCAATTTCAATAAGATAACTGTGAACTGAATGCAAAATCTGATCTGATTCTGATTTATAAAGATATATAAATACACACTAAATACAGAACTCCTTTAACATGATAAGGACAGAGCTTGATTGTTTCGTCCGTTGCCAGTTGTGCTATGATTATGATACAATGTATCATGAAATGCCGCCATGGTACAATCACAATCGTATCATGAAATACTTCGCTACACCCACCGGGAGTGTGTCATTGTATCATATGAGATAGCAACGCTGTTTCAACACTTGTGACAACCAGACAGGTGTCAATACAATAATGTCAATCAACACAGTGTTACCCACGCGTAAATCTTTATAAATCAGAATCAGACTTTTTGCATTCAGTTCACAGTTCTCTTATTGAAATTGGGTTGGTACTCGCACAAACATGATGGGTTGCGGATTCACAGAAACATACCTTATTATTACAGGGTCGTACTGAAACTGTAAATACATTTTTGGTGAAAGTTTATAAACAAACAACCAAATTATAAACTTAAGCAACATAAAATTCTTTGATTATATTTTTACATATACAGGGTGTTATGGAAATGGCGTATAACCCTTTTTACCCACGTACTGTCGCGCCGTTCCATCTGGATTCACTTAGCAACAATGTGGGTCACTAGACTATACTAACCGTGTTGTCAGATCACACCGCGTGTCTCGCCCTTGCTTGGATACCGGCAGCGCGCCACCGTTGCTTCAGTTAACTTCAGTATGTTTCGAGACTTGGGGTTGGACTGACTGTCGAGGGTTCCACGTGCTTGACTTATACGAATTTTAAACGTTTTGTTAGTTGTAGCAGTACTCGATTTTTTTTCTGTTGTGAAATAATTCATAATAATAAATGTTGTGATGTGACTTCAAATTTGTGTGATATTATCTACTGTTGAGCTGTTGAAAAACATACTTTTTGTGTTTTATTTTTTTATGGAATTTAATTATAAAACGGATTATTTTAAAATAAGATCGAAGGTAAGAGAGTATGTACCCTTAAAATTGTAGTTTTTTTTTCTAAAAAGTTTGAAAAAGAAGTGATAACGCGTGCCAAAGACGTCTTGTTGTCAAAAACTGAACACGTGTTCTGTGTTGCAATATGACAACACCGCCTATAATTCGCTAACCTCTTTTTAACCTCTAGACTGCCTCAATAAACTATTAATTGCGAAGGTCCTCAGGAGCGGCCACGTAAATTTTGAGATTTTATATAAAGTGTATATTTCGCTTAATAATTCAAAGCGCCATTTATGGATATTTTTCTTCAATTTATTTTCATCTCAGGATTTGCCGGTTTAAATATAATAAGTCATTTTCATAACACCCTGTATAACAAAACGAAAAATGTCATGCACGAAAAAGGCAGACTAATCTTTATTGTTTAAATTATAATTTTGAAAAATTACTTGAGACGTTTCATTTGTTTTTAGGCGCTGCCGGTTTGCATTAGCTATATGTCCCGATTTTGATAAATATTCTTACAGATGTAGCCAATGTAGCCATTATACGGAGTCTTGTTTTCATAACACTGTTGCCTATTTCCATATATAATATTTAGACAACTCATGATGCACAGTACACACGTATTGTGGGTTGCCTACGCTTGAACTAAGATTTCATATCGGGTTACTATTTTAATGAGCTCAAAGAAAAATCTTAATTTTTATGACAAATGTTAAATACAACACTTTAAATCCTCAATGACCCGTTGAATAATGTGTAACTTCCCGGATTTTATATTTTTAAAATATCACAAACCGCCAGCAAAAACTCTTTATGAATAAATCCATCAGGTTTGCGTCCGCAATCCTTTAATGCTTAAAGTAATACAAAGTATGATTCTAAAATATGTATATCCCTCTGTCCGCTACAATGGATGCTTGTCTAGTCTAGACATAGTTGAATTAAATTTTATGCACATCTATCAGACTATAAGGATTAACGTTGTGCTCTCGCTGTATGCGCGCTCCTCGTTGTCTGAAAAGAGGATTTGAAATATTAACATACAAAAAGGTTTTTTAATTAATGCATCACATTTTGTCTTCTCTGTCCTGCGGATTTAAAGTTTACAACCTTTCCCTGTTCCTATATTTACGGTTAATATTGAAACGCAAACTAAAAGCCTTTCATTGGCTGTTGGCTCGAAATAAGTAAGTACAAACCTGCGGTCTGAGTCCCTTCTTTAAATAATATTACCATTTTAACTAAAATTTAAATTATAAACGGCTAATAAGTTTTGTTTTCGTCCTCTCCTGATGCAGATGCTCTAGCGATATACTTACTTGGAAGCAGGATGGTAAATTTACAGGGTGTGTTCTAGCTTATTACATACGGAGTGTCCCACCGGGCTCCAATTCGATCTATACAGGGTGTTTCTTAATAACATGCTAATATTTAATGAGGTTATTCATTTTCAGAAAAAACTTCATATGAACATATGTCCTAAAAGCCTTAACTTTGAACAGGATGTGATACAGATTTTCATGGTTTTTTAATAATTTGTTGAGGTTAGTGACTTAATTACCTGACAACTAGACTAGGTAAACAACTGTCAACACTGATTATGTTTACAAAACAATAGTATATTACGTACCGAGGTGGAAAGTGTTTCATTCCTGTCGAGAGAGTCGGTAGTTAACCGAGGCGCGAAACGGCTAAGCTAACTAAATCTCGAGACAGTAATGAAACTTTTCAGCGAGGTTTGTATACTATTTTGTTTACAACCAAATCTAACATCCACTTCTTATTATTTTGAATTAAAATTATTAATAAATAACTTAAGATAAATGTCATTTTGACAGAAATTTCAAATAACCGCAGGTGGTAAAATAACGTAGGAAATAATACACATCAAGATGGCAAATATCATTTTTTGAATATGGTTTCCATGTCACTAAACAATATATTATTTTAACAACAGAAAAATGCAATCAGATGAGGAATTTGATTTTGCTGCTACTCCACCAGAAATTCTAGAAGCAGCAAAAATAGTAGAAGAAGGTCTTCTGCCAACTAAAAGCCTCCCGAGATATGACAAGGCATATAACTGTTTCAAGGAATGGTGTACGGGAAACAAAGTTCAAAATCCTGGTTGTGAGTCGGGGCTACTAGCTTGTTTCAGTGAGAATGCCAAGACAAAGAAGATATCAACGATTTGGCCACAATATTCAATGCTGAGGACCACTCTATCAATTAGGGATTTCAAAGCCAAGTTCAAATTTTACTAACACTATTTTAACTTCAAGTAATCATGAACTAAACCTTTCAAAGCAAGATTTTCAGCAAGGTTTTAACATATCAGCGACTGCCTACAATAATTACAATGTAGTATTTAATGTAAATAAGTAAAACACAAACCATGTTAATTTTTTATTTTTTATAAATGTAAGGTTTATTTTAAAAAATAAAAAATAAATTCATTGTCGTTAAATTTGTGTAATGAGTTGTATGTTGGTGTATTCGTATATTATTTTGGGATATCGATTTATTTTAAAATTACCAAAAATAATTTATTTTCCACCCGGGTGGAAAGTAAAAGTAAAAAAACGGCAACTTTCCACTTTTCAATGATAGATAAAATGTCATTTTTACATGCATGGTTGTAAATAAAATCTGTTTCTTATCTACTAATCTTTGTTAATATCTAATTTCATAACAGAGTGCAAATGAATGAATATCATTTTTTTATACGAAAACTGTACATCAAACGACAAAAAATACAGAGACAACATTTGCTCAGCAAGTAATGAGAATTTGAAAAATACTTTTTAAAATAAGGGAAATTATTAATGACATTGATGTATAGTTGACAAAAGGAGGTGATAAATCAAAGGAAATTAGATGATGGATAAAAATAGAAATGCTTACCTACCTTTGCAGGATCCCTTATATGCTATAGGTATTGCTTTGCCGGCCAGGCACGCCGCTTCCCGTAAATAACATGGACTTTTATAGGTAAGACCATCCGAGCCACATACTTGCCGGTTTTTTGGAATAGTTGGACACTTTTTTCTGGAACAGTGGACGCAATGTGGGGTCAGATTTTGGTCTAATAAACAAGTTTTGCCGTCTTGACAGCGAATTTTATCACAGGAACCTAAAAAATGAACGAGTTAGCCTTAAAATGTATAATTTTTCCCAGTACGTTTCGAAAACAGATGTTTTTTGCTTATTTTTTTTACGAACTATTAATAAATTTGTAAGAAATTTAAAAAAATTATTTGTATGTAGCTTTGTATGATATAGCTTAGATTTGGTTAAGTAACCTTAAGCCTTTACGAATTAGTTTGTGATTGTTATCTGTAATAATCAATTTTGCTAATTAAATACACATAAGTCGAAAACTGTTCGAGATAGGTATAGCTACATTACACAGAAATATAGACAATTTCAAGAGCTTTTAGGACCACAGATAAAATACATGGTGTTTCATTTTCAAAAACCACTTTTTAACATTTTTGGCCATACCATGCAGTACCCCCCCGCAAATAAAGCTATCTGCGGCACTGGCTGCTACTACCTACTAATAATAAACTCACTTACTTTGGCATACACCATAATAGCCTACCGAGAGGTTACGAAGTTTTTGTTTGCAAGATTTCTTTTTCAGTCTACACGTGTTTCTATACGTTTTGCCGTCACTTCCACAAACAGGTCCCTTTGGTTTCTTCTTGCCTTCCTTACAAGTAGGAGAACACACACACTTTGGAATTCCTTTTCTTATTACACAAGTCTTATCACTCTCACAATCAACATTTGTACACGAATCTGAAAAATATATATTTAGTTAGTTCAATTGGTTAATTAGAACTTCCTGATTGTAGCTGGAGCAGCTATTCAGAGGAAGTAGAGGAAGAGCCACTTGCTCACTTTTGGCGTGAATTAATTATGTTCACGCGTAGATATCTTGAATTTTAGTTTTCAACAAATAATCATGTATTGATTATTATACCAGATAAACAACTTTTTTACCAATTTCTTAACGGCCTGTGTGTCCCATTGTGTTTTGTTTTGAAGTATGACCTTTTCTTAATATAAGGTTTTTTTGGTTCACGCCATTATCTGCTTTTTAAAGGAAGATACAAATTTTTAAAGAAACTACTACTTGCCAGATGAAAGAGATCACCAGAAATGGTTACTAAATATCAATATTACCCAAAAAAGAGGATATAGCATACTTTTATGACCGTATTAGCATAAAAGGTTATCATCGTACCAAAAAATATTTCGGGTTTGTTCGGGGTGGACGGAGTTGCCTAAGGAAGAGCATATGTAAGCGAGAACATTATGGCTTTAAAAATATGACTCGTGAACCGTATAAGCTGCACGTATCCATAGATACAGGTCAGTCATGTCAGTGGATTTGTCAGGCATCGGCGTTGAAGCTGTCGATTGCTTTGGTGTTAGATTTACAACTAAGAAAATGTTTCAAATATACCTATGTTATATCAAGAAGTTATATGAATATAAAATATACATTTTAATCATATTCTTCATTTATACTATAGTAGATATACTATTTAATTTAAAATCTCGGATATTGCCAATATTAACATTTTCATGACAGCGGTGGGATGTGGCCGGTCGACCAGTGTGATTACAACATTGAATTTGAACTGCCTATATCAATTACGGATCATGATATTGCGGATCGTCGATCATGGTCGCTCAGTGTTTCTTGCCTTAGGGCAACTTTCGATCCGATGGCAATTTTTATGTCTAGAAATCGGTCTGGTTTGTATGTGGTTCAATTCTATTATAATTACCTATGACCTTCTACGTATTAGTCCGGCAGCCCGTTACCAAAATGTCCTGATATCACTCCTCCGTGACTATGACTAATCGCTAGATTATTAAATAAGAAAGTTTTACTCGAGCGAAAAAGTTCGGCAAACGCTGCTCTTACCCGTCAGAGGGATTTCAGTCTGTAGGAAAGCAGATCGTCTTTTTGTTAATACGCCTTGTCCATTCTTGATGAAATCATATTAAAAATATAAAAAAAACGTGAATTCATCGACAATGGACGTTTTGAGTGTTGCAAAAATTCCATAGTTTATATCAAAGATGTAAGGAAAGAAAAGGAGTACAGCGCTCAATTTTTTCAAAATTGTTGATAATAATAATAAAATAGTAAATCGAGTCGAACGGACATTTTTTGTGTTGCGCAGCTGCAGAGAGGGCAGCGGAGTCGGATCACGTATCTGTATATTTCATGCTCGCGGTAAAAGGTACGCGCATGGGACGGCTAGCTGTGTGGCTTGGTTGTCTATAACAACTCAGCATCTTTGTCCCCATGTAGCATTATTATTGACATACGTGCTGTGTTGACTGAAAACGGTTTTGTTAAAAATACGTGTGTAAAAATGCAGGTCATATTTTTTCCACAATTTTCCGAGCCACAATACATGATTTCTGCTTGAAAACGGACGAGGCGCGATAACTCGAACAGCGTTAAAAAAAGTACATACCTGAGATCCAACACACCACACGGTTGCGCGTCGATGAAAATGTCTGTTCTCATTTTTTTCCGGTCACGAACAACGAAAAATAACATCCGACAAGTAAAACGGACGAGGCGTGTTAAGTTTAATTCTCCGCTGTAAACAAACTTCGATTTTTCTCAGATCAAAACTATTCACCGCACGGAAAATGTCAGTTACTTTTTTCATCTCATCCAAAACATCACTCTCAGTCAAAAAATAAAAAGAACGGACGAGGCGTGATAACTATTACGGCCACTTCTTTTTTACATATGTAACGATGATTCTCAATGATTTCGCAACGTTGCCAATGTCCGTTCTTGTTAATTTCCTTCTTAAGTCCTTATTAAATTACCAAAAAACTCGAAAAAAATTAGGTCGTGATCAGTCTGAAATCCTGGTAACGGGCTGCCGTACTATATGTATGCTTGCATAGCATATAAAGGCAGGCTACCAGTATAATGTGCTAAATTAGTAAATATCAATAGGTTCTTTGCTCCGCGATAAGACGCGCAACCCGTATGAAAATGCGATGCACCTGATGGTTATACATTTAACTTCTTGCAATTAGCATGAAAACTTGTAAATGGCATATGGAATAGTAATACATTCGTTACATTAATATATACAGTGCGTCCATAAAGTCTATTTCTTTTTTGACATCGCCGCCCAGCCTCCGAAAAAAGTATTTCACTATAAGTATTTTTGCGTTATTTAATAAAACTGAAAATCGTTTTTTTCACCAGTCACAGCGACTTTGATTTATTTTTAGACGTTTTATTCGGGTTGTAAAATTAATAAACCGTAAGCAGTTAAGAACCATAGAGGTGCAAACACGGACGGATTGAAAAACAATAATTTTTACGTAGGCTCACGATCTGGTCCGGAATCCGGCCAAAAATGTTGGCGTTGATTCCGGTATCCGGCATTTTGGAAAAGTTGGTCCTGCGGCATCACTACCTATTTTAACAAGAACATGAAAGTAACTGTATTACCTAACTATAGGTAGCAGCTGATGTTAATAAAAAATCTTGTTGCTTTATTTAAAAAAATAATATTATTTTCACCAATTATATATACGGTGTCCCAACGGGAACCGCTTCGATTTACAGGGTGTTTCATTGAGGCCGATCACCGGCCATATGTCGGTAACTACTGAGCACACAATTTTAGGAAACAAATCATTATTAGGCTATGAAAAATTCCTAGAAATTATTTTTCACCACAAAGGGGGCATAATTGAAAGTAAATATTAGAATTCCAAATTTCACAGTTTATTTAATTAATTAGAAAAAGATAAGGTATATTGGAATAATTTTTAACATTTTAATTGTTGTTTGAAATAGTACGTATTGTCCTACATAAAAATCCAAGTAACGATATAATTCTCATATGTTCAAAAAAGCGTTGGGAATATTTCCTTAGATCATTATAAAGGTGATAAAGTTCTCCATAGAGTCTTCGCTTTACGTTAATGGTTGATTTTTTGTTTAAGCATACACCAATTTGTTATATTAGAGTCTAAAACAATATTTGCTTCATCGGAGGAAGATGACAACGCACAGTCCATTTTTATATCTCGATGTCGAGAGATATACTGATCCGACAGGCAAGGCATGGGGCGGTGCGCGGTTGTGGCCACACTACTATGCGCAGCTCAAGCGAGGCTGTGCGGTGCTATGGTACCATGCTATGGGCGAACCTCGGTTGCTGTGCAATGGGCGGTGCTCCGTTGTGGACACACACTAACAGGCGCTAATCTTCTACCTTCGAGTATTATAATAGGTGAACGGACGGAAGACGGAAATTTTTGTAGTGTTGTGATTGCTCGAGCGAAAACCCGCTTGAGTACACGATTATTGAAATAGCCGACATCGCTCGATTATTAAAAAAAAACGCTCGAGTTATAAATTCAGGAGAGAATCGTCGCTTGTTACTTATTACCTTTTACTCGATACCCGAGATTCGATTGACGCCGACGTATATTCGAGCAGTTTTTCGCTCGATAGGAAATACTCTAGTTATAAATTCAGGCGAAAAATCGAATCATTGCCTTTCACTTGATACCCGATCTTCGCGCGCCATCCGAAATGTGCCGATTGGCGACGTTCGAGTTTGACGCTCAGAAAGCTGCTATACATACGTCTTTCTTAAATCCCTTAGCGGATTGATTTCGACATCGGGTTCTGTCTTGACTGGCTAGCCAGCTGCGATTGTAAATTTTAAAAAAATTAAAGGATGTAACTGTTCTTCCTTAATAAAAACTCTAGACGGAACTTATAAAACTGACAAAACAACCCCTGATGGTGTTTTATCAACACATTCTTCTTAGTTATAAAAATTTCAAGTGATTAATCGCTCGAGCGATTCACTCGATTATTAAAATCGCTCGAATATCAAGAATATTAAAATCATCGGTTTTTCCCAACACTAAATTTTTGTTTATTTATGAATTTTTAACGGTACGACAAAAAATGGATACGGATAGGTTTTTTTGATTCTAAATATACCGTCGAATTTTTAAGGGATTATTGTGATATTGCCTTTGGAAGAAAAAATTGCTGTTAAAAATATTGCGCGGTCCTTGCCGGTAATAAACTTAACCCAAGTGACAAATGGTACAAAAAGAGATTTTAAATGACTGTTTAAAACGTAACTGTATGGAAAATACGATTGGCTATGCCGTTGTGAAACAAAAATAGTTGGTTTTGTTTCCCACGTAGGGGGTGTGTAAATGTACATTTTTTCTTGCTACTTACCTCTACATGGAAGACAATGAACTCCGCCGCCCAACATCCTCCAAAAGAAAAGAGTACTAGGATCGAGTTCTTCCGAGGACCACGCTGTGGTTATTGAGGTGCTACTAGCGCAACAGTCTTGTTTGGATATTTTTTCATGGAGTAATTCAGTGCATCTTCCGTTACTATTTTTAAGCATGGTGGACCAACACGTTCCAGCTGAAATTAAAGAATTATATTATTAATATGATACTACTAATGATAAATTAATTTATATGCTGAATCCACGAAAAATAATATTATTAGGAAGAGATTTAAACGACCTTTAAAATAATTTTCCACTTGATCTACCACGATAAACCATAAGTGAGGTGATACAAACCAAGGAGTTCGTTCGTATAATTTTTCGGTAAATTAAAAAATATGCATTTGAATCAACATGAGAGACAAAATTGTATTCTCGCTCTGTCCTCTCAAAATTTGTTTAAATTAGCTACTATTTTTAAAGGAAAAGAAGATATATTTTTATTTAGTTCAAAAATTCTATAAAGATAATGGTAATAAACCACTTAACACAACAAACTTAAACAAAACTTTTTTATTTATGTATATGTCGGCGTCAATTAGTGAAATTCGTCATTCCCGGTACACCGTTTGCCTAAGAGTATCAGTATCATTCCCTGTAATAACTGAATTCTTTCAGTCAAACGCTGTACTTAACTAAATGATTTAAGGAGGTAAAGAAACTCACAGTCTGCTCCACTAGTTTAATAGAAATAAATAAAACTATAAACCATACATGTTTCGAAGGCTTAAGCCTTCATCTTCAGTGGGAAGTAAAACATCAAAAGGGGTGTACCTATGACATTGAAGTAACTAGCCAAGCAGGAAAAGAAAAACTTTTTTGAATATGTAAAAAATTCAAGTATATAAAATAAAGGGTGAAAACTAAAGTTTATTTTATTCTAGGTAAACATAATGAAAATTCTTTTTTTATTTTATTTAAAAAATAAAAAACTTTTTATAATAAAAATCCCTTTTTAAAAGGTTTTAATTTTAAATTTGATATAGAAAACGTTCATTTTGGAATTAAAGTTCATCTTTACACGAGATTCTAAGATGAAAATGAGGCTTTTTCATCTTAGGCTTAAGCCTTCGAAACATGTATGGTTTATAGTTTTATTTATTTCTATTAAACTAGTGGAGCAGACTGTGAGTTTCTTTACCTCCTTATAACTTCACTCCACTTTGAGATGGACTACTTCAAGAAAATTAAATGATTTAAGTTACCCTGTTTCCCGGTTTTAGTCGAACGCTGTAATTGTTGTTAACATCTGTGTAGTATTTTTTTATTTGAAAATGAAATGTTGAAGCATTCAGAATTGTTTTATAAGACGTTAGATGACTATTACTCCAATCAAAGTAAGATAAATCCTTGGAATATTACGGAATTGACGGAGATAAGAAATTTTTTTTCAATTTTAAGGGAATTCCTGATAATAATCAGATATTTACAATGATTGACTAAAACCGGCAAACAGGGTAACTTAAATCATTTAGTTAAGTACAGCGTTTGACTGAAAGAATTCCGTCATTACAGAGAATGCCTGATACTCTTGGGCAAACGGTGTACCAAACGTAGAGTTACACAATTTGCCGGCAATACGAGAAATGACTAAGCATTTCCGGGAATGACTGATTTCACTAATTGACGCCGACATATATATTTCATTACATCATTTCATAGCTCTACCGGCTAGTCCTACAATACCGAACCGGCCTATCTCCATCAGGAATCTCTGGGGAATGTCAAGTAGCCTCATATGCCATATACAGGGAAAATGTGGGAAATCTCCCGGATATGAAGAAAACAAGTGAAAAGAGCACTACAAGTTCATATAAACGTATAGGCCTCCTCTTCGGAGAACTGGGCTCCCAAAGAGCTCCAATGGAATCAAGATTTTTACACATAATTATTGAACCACAAGGTATATTTAAATTTTTTAATATGATGTATACCAGGTAAGACCGACAAGACAATTACTATCCAAGAAACTGTTGTGAATTACTCTACTAAAAATTAAGTACCCTCCATTCATGTCGCTAATCCTAACCGTTTTCGAGAATACGAGTCCCCTAACTTCTCACGGGTTAAATATGAAAAAGCGGAATTTTGAGGTTCAACATTTGATAGCAACGAAGATGTATCTCTTACCGAGATACGCCAAATACATGATGTAATTAAAATGTCGTTTTTTTCAAAAACGATTAGGATTAGCTACATGAGTAAAGAGTATTTAATTTTTAGTCAATAGGTATGTAAACAACGCTGTCCAAAGTTTTTATCATATAGGGAGTTAAAAAAGGGGCTATGAGTGTCACAGCTATTCCGTCCCTGCAGCTGGGAGTAATTCACAACACTTTCTTGCATAGTAATTTGAAGGGTGTTACCTGGTATACATCATATTTTTAAAAAATTAAATATACCTGGTGGTTCAATAATTATGTGTAAAAAACTTGATTCCATTGGAGCTCTTTGGGAGCCCATATCTCCCAAGAGGCGGCCTATACGAAAAAAGTTTATGTGAACTTGTGGTACTTTTTTTCTTCATATCCGGGACAATTCCCACATTTTCCCGAAGACCCTGTATGCACTAGAAATATAGACAACAAATCCCACCCACTATTATTCGAGGCACAGGGTTTCTCGGTTAGCCGTCTGTTGTAGTCTTTTTTGTTCCAGGGTTTTTCCTTAGGCCCTCAAATATTGATCATATTTTAATGAAAATGGAACGTTACAAACACAGTTTAAGAATACAAATTGATATCATAATCGATCTATGATTAGGTAAATATGTTTTTATTAAATATTAATTAAGTATAAATTAAATATAGAGGGAAATAGAAAAGCACACTTTACATTGTCAGTAATATCACTACTAACATACAGTCAGTCCAAAAAGTCTCTATACACATACGCCTTTTATACATATTTTTTATTTAATTTATGAGGTAACATTTCAATAAAATATTTCGCAGGTAATTTCTATTCATTTTTATATTGGTTAGGACCGAAGATATTACAAACTACAGATGGATAAATGTACATCTATATCCTGCGCAACTACTGTAAACATCTTTCCCACCTCTTTCGGTCATTATTGAAGTCAGATTGACATATGTATCGCAAAGGTATCCTGCTAATTAAAACTTTGTTAATTTGGCAATTACAACTTGTTTGAAATTAATCCGCACTTGAGCTTAAAATAAATTTATTTCCAATAATTTTACTATAAACTGTGAAAAGGCGATGAGAGATTCTTTGAAAATATACTATTATATTTAAAAGTATCAAGCGAATCTTGACCTAATCCAATTGCACTCTGGCAACATATATTTCTATATTACTACGATTCAGACCCAAAAGATAAGCAAAAGATGAATGAATACTAATCTCGTCAACATTGCGATGTTTGTCCTTTGATCTAACGGATTGTTATATGGCACTTGCAATATACTCGACTGATTCTGCGGTTGGTTCTTTATGAAACATCTTTTAAATAATTTAATGTTAAAAAGATGAAATTTGCTTTTAAATGTTTCAATATATTTAGAGGATTACTCTACATGTTTCGGCTTTTTAGGCCTTGTTATATATCTTGGTTCATTTGTGATTTTTGTGATTATTGGTGAAAAATCGTCTTTATTATAAACAATCATGGTGCATTCATGTGTAGTTTGTAAAAGATTGGATCATTTATTTTCATCGGTAACTATGGTTATGCTTTAATGTTTAACCATCTGATATAACCAGACTTCAACATTGTTGCCATTCAACCAACAAACATGTAGTTCTTTCTTCCACCCATTACTGATTTTCAATAACATTTCAAACAATCCCAAGAGTTTTATGAAGGATATAATGAATGAAATAATAACATAAATGTTGTATTTCATAGTTCCAATTAGCAGCTTAAAATTAATAAAACGTATAAAAAGCGTGTATGGATACTTTCTGGACTGACTGTAAGTGTATATAGTAATAATATTACTATCTATACATACGGTGAAGACCAATAATATTATCTCTGATAATGTAGTATTATACAGGATGTCCCTGGATGTGGTTACCTATACCACAAATGGACATAATTTTTAATTTCTCGACAAAATGTCAAAATTAACATAAGCCTAAATTTCAGTTTTCAAGAAATGCTGATGTCTTGTGGAGAGATTGAGCCGTAGAATTTAGCTTTATTGTATTTTGTTGTGAAGCGTGACCTTTCCTTAATACAATGTTTTTTGGTTCAAGTCATTATCTGCTTTCTCTTCACTTCTACTATGTGTCGTGGCATATTTTCAATGCAATGCTAGGGTTGCCGGACATCCGGAAAACCCGACATGTCCTCCTTTTTGGAGAATTTGCTAACTCCGTCCGGGTTTTTCTTTCCTCCCGGATTTTTTTAGCAACCGTTCCAACGGGTCATCCATAAAAAGTTACCATAATCACGTTAAGTCGCTTGTTATTTTTATTTTTTTTATCGTACTACCAGGGAAATTTCCTATGCGTAGTCGGGATTAGAGAGAGTAGAGTAGAGTTATTTTTTGGCGAAATAAATGCGTTATTTTCGTTGGTTTTTGTAGTTTTATTAATAACACTGGACAACAACGAAAATATATAAGTATAAACTAAAATTAACTAAATCTTACTATTTTAGGTGTGCTAAAACCGAAAATAAACTTTTTTTTAATATTAGTTCACGTTAAGAGATACGTGACCTCATGTGCCCCTAATATATTAACACTGTAACCGCAAGAACGCACGTGGTATATTTGTATTGTAATATCAATATATGGATCTTACATTGCCAAATCTACATTTTCACCAAGTTAAGGAAATTTACCACGACAACACCGCATGGTGGGTCCCCAGGGATGATCCCCCATATGCGAAATCCGAACCCCCTATTGCTTAAAATAAGAGCGATATCTATTTAAACCCATGTAAATCCACTTCCATGTCTGCCTTGTATAATAAAAATCTGTTCACAAATAGACGAGCGCGAAGTAATGAGTTTTAATTAAATTTACCTAAATAGGGATATTGACACAATGCCGACTGAGCCGAAACCGCCCTAAAAAAGCGATAATATTGAAATTTTAATTAAGCGGCAAATAAATAGAGGACTAAACGGATAAAAGGACACTTGTTTATCACCATTTTTATTGTTTTCCTGAGGACGGTACTATAATAAGGTCGAATAAACCAGTAGTACCTTCTCAGTCGGCATTGTGTCCTCTCGTGAGAGATCTAGAACTTCCAAAAAGTAAGGCAGAGTTACTAGGATCAAAATTGCAGCACTGGAACCTAATTAGAAGACGATGTCTCTGTAAGTGTTTTTCGTAAACGCCATAAAGGCCTAGCACCATTTTTTGACATGGAAAATAACTTGGGTTTCTGCAATAACATTGGCGGTTTATTGGCGGCTTTAAATATAAACTATAAACCAGTGGAATGCAGATTGTTTATAGATAGTTCAACATTGAGTTTAAAGGCAGTACTATTAGCATATTGGCAATATTCTTCCGTCTATTCCTTTCGGATATGTAGTTTACATGAAAGAATCATACGACAATATGAAGATCCTATTGAAAACCATAAAATATAATGAGCACCAATGGCAGATATGTGACGACTTAAATGTTGCTGCACTGTTACTTGGGTTGCAGCTAGGCTACACCAAGTATTGTTGTTTTTTATGTGAATAGGACAATCGGACAAGGTCACTTCGTTACAATAGCCAATCCTGGCCCGTTCGACAATCATTAGATCCAGGGCAAAAGAATGTACAACATATGCCAGTGGTAGACGCCAAAAAGATTTTGTTACCACCTCTGCATATCAAATTGGGCCTAATGAAAAACTTTGTTAAGGCACTGAATATGAGCCAGCATTTTCCGAGGCTAAGCGAAGCCAAAATTAAAGAAGGTATAAGGCCACACATTCGAAATATACTGATTGACAAAAATGCTTGAATGACTTTCGTCTCATGGTTACTAATTTCTTGGGAAATAAAAAAGCTGACAATTTACGTTACTCTTGTTGAAAATATGCTGTCGTCGTATCAAAAAATGGGTTGCAATATGTCTCTAAAGAT
This sequence comes from Barypeithes pellucidus, assembly GCA_963991005.1. Classification (NCBI taxonomy): domain Eukaryota; kingdom Metazoa; phylum Arthropoda; class Insecta; order Coleoptera; family Curculionidae; genus Barypeithes; species Barypeithes pellucidus. The sequence goes on along the minus strand of OZ022556.1, from coordinate 28,551,443 downwards.
CCTATACACTCCTAACTGATCTTTTCCCTGACAACTGCGGAGCTGTAAGTGATGAGCACGGCGAACGCTTCCATCAGGATATATCAACAATGGAGAACAGGTACCAGGGAAACTCGAATGCTTCCATGGTTGCCGATTACTGTTTGACTCTTGATAGAGATGCTCCAGAAACAATTCACAAAAGAATAGCCAAACGACAGCGCATTTAGTGACTCTAAAAGTGTCAAATTATCTAGTATTTATTATTTTGTTAAAAATAAAATGAAATTTTTTTTTTGAAAACGGCAACTAAGTTTTTAAATTCATTATTATTTTTGTATTCAGCATCCCAAAATTAACAAGAAAAATGCATTTTGATACAATATACAACCAATAACCTAAAATTTGTTGTCAAGGGTTTATTTTTGCGTTTTATTTGGTTAATACTGATTGGACTGACCTTCGAATAAATTAAAAACAAACATTTTATTTTTGTTATATTCGTTGATGGTGTGAATTGTGAATAAAATTGAAAAACGTCAAAACTGTCCTTAAAACTTTGTATCTTCTTTTACAAAGCAGATTCTTTTGATTTTGAAACCTAAAATTCATGCTAACAATGCAAGACACTTCCAGTGACGTGCAGATTTCTGCTTAGGCGTTCATCCTTTCCTACTCGCATCATAGGTTTCTATTAGCTGCAGCATTCTGCAATGTTCGGAAGTCCTTTATCTCTGTCCATTGGCGTATATTCCTGAGCCATGACATCTACTTTCTGCCCATTCTTCTTCTTCCTCCCTCAATTTTACCTTGAAGAATGAGGCGCTGAAAGTGGTAACGAACCCGCCCAGTATGTGTCCGAGATAACCTATTTTTCGCTTCCTGATATTCTCGAAAAGTTCATGGTCCGCTAGGACGGCTCTTCGAAGAATGTCCTCATTGCCGACATACTCGACCCAATGCACCCTCAATATTCGTCCACATCCACATTTCAAAGGCTTCTATTTTGTTAATGATTGTTGCCACAACGTCCATGCCTCAACACCGTACAGGAGAACGGACCAAACATAACATTTTATCATCCTATATCTGAGGTCAAAATTCAAGTTCTTATCTGTAAGGAATTTTCTAAGTCTTAGAAAGGTTGCTCTAGCCTGCTCGATCCTACATCTTATCTCCTGCTCCGGATTCCATTTCCCTTAATCATGCATCCTAAGTATTTAAACTGTGTGACCTGTTCTATACTCTCTTCATTAACATGAATCCAAGTCTGTGGAATATCATTCCTACTAACAATCATAAGGTAGGTTTTGTTGACGTTAAGTTTCAATCCCAGTCCCTGGGGTCACCTCGTTGACCCGACCCAGAAAACTTTGGAGATCGTGTGAACTCTCTGCAATTATCACAGCGTCATCTACATATCGAATATTATTAATGGGGATTCTATTAACCTTAATACCAAGGGGGCTATCTAAGATTGCCTTGGAGAATGCCTTTTCCTCGTACAAATTGAACAACGTCACCAATATTGATTACCAATCAGTCTTATATCCTTCCCATCCAGTCTCAAATCTCTTAGGTATGTTATCAGAAGACACAAGTCTACACTTTGCCAAAAATTTCACCAAGATCGGAAAACAATTTGATAGGTTATAGAACTATAAACCTGCTTAACAATATCTTGCCCGGAATTTATTTTCGGGGAGTGTATTAGTCCATAATTCATGTATGTACCCTAAATTTCTGGGAATAACGGTCAAGTCGTTAATTCGTCATATTATTTTTTTTTGCATAGCGTCACTACATTCCCACGAAAAACTGTTTCCTCGTGACTAGCATTAATTGCGCGCTTTCGCCCAACTATCAGGAAAATTTAAAAGTATCTAAAATTAACCAGTTTCAAGTCAGGTTTATTTTTAGAACTGCAATATAAAACCAAATTTATGGTACTGTTTTGATCATAATAAAAATTTCCGTCGCGTCCGCTGGCGACAAACTCATATTACACGTATAACAAGACTTGGTTGATGTCATTGCATGCAAAATTCGAATGCATCCTCTCCTCGCCCATCGTTGAGGTGTCCACATACACGTGCTAAAAATTTTTATTAGTCTGGGTTCGCCCAATATATTTTAATGTACTTGTTAAAATTTTGGTATTTGCTTTCATATACAGGGTGGGTACAAATCGATGGGTGCGGGAAAAGCACCCAATAGCTCCGTTGTTATACAGGGTGTTTCCTACCCTCTCTGAAAAAATTAATTAGGTGAATCCTCACCTTATTTTAACAGGAATCAAAGTTTTTCGCATGTCGCTTCGTTTTCTAAATACGTGGTGTTAAAAAAATAATTAAAAAATTAAAGTATTTTTTTACCCAGATCCCCGCAAATGAATTAATTGTAAAATTTAAAATTGACCCATAGTAAAGTGCTCTAATCCTTTATGTTTAACAAATATCATTAGAATATCGTTTGGCATTAATAAAATAAAAAATACAATATTTTTTTTAACACCGTGTTTTTCGAAAACGAAGCGACATACAGAGTGTCAATTTGAAAACCCCACCCTTAATATCTCGCTTCCAGTAATCATCATCATCATCATTGAGCCCTCTGTGTCCACTGCTGGACATAAGCCTCCCCCTATTTCTGCCCATTCCCTCCTGTCTTGAGCTCTTTGTATCCAGTTGCCTGCACATTTCTTCAGACCGTCCATCCACCGCGTAGGGGGTCTTCCCTTGCTTCTTCTATCCAAGCGCGGTCTCCACTCGAGTAGTCTTCTCGTCCATCCGTCATTTTGTATATGGTGTTTCAAAATACAAATATTTTGATTCTTTTTTTGCTGATATTTTTTAACTCTGGCAAAATAGCGCATTAAAATTTGTACATCATCATCATTATTCAGCCCTCTGTGTCCACTGCTGGACATAAGCCTCCCCTATTTGTGCCCATTCCCTCCTGTCTTGAGCTCTTTGTATCCAGTTGCCTACACATCTCTTTAGATCGTCCGTCCACCGCGTAGGGGGTCTTCCCTTGCTTCTTCTATCCAAGCGCGGTCTTCACTCGAGTAGTCTTCACGTCCATCCATCATCTTGTACAGGGTGTTTCAAGATACAAATATTTTGATTGTTTTTTTGCTGATATTTTTTAACTCTGACAAAATAGCGCATTAAAATTTGTACATCATCATCATCATTCAGCCCTCTGTGTCCACTGCTGGACATAAGCCTCCCCTATTTCTGCCCATTCCCTCCTGTCTTAAGCTCTTTGTCGCCAGTTGCCTGAACATCTCTTTAGATCGTCCGTCCACCGCGTAGGGGGCCTTCCCTTGCTTCTTCTATCCAAGCGCGGTCTCCACTGGAGTAGCCTTCTCGTCCATCTCCCATCCGTCATGCCACGTATCCAGCCCACTTCCATTTGAGTTTGCTAATCTTGGTAACTACATCCGTGACGCCGGTTCTTCTTCGTAAGTCTTTATTTCTTATATGTTCCCGCAGTGATACTCCGAGCATGGACCTTTCCATCTTGCGATGTGCTACCATAAGTTTCTTAGCACTTGTTGTGGTTAGTGTTAAGGTTTCGGCTCCATAGGTCATGACTGGCAATACACACTGATCGAACACCCTCCTCTTCAAACACTGTGGTATGTCGCTTCCAAAGACTTCCGCAAGCTTTCCATAGACTGCCCAAGATAGTGTAATTCATCTTTTCATTTCACACGTTTGGTTGTCTCTTGATATTTGGATTTCGTGGCCAAGATAATCATACTTGCTCACCAGAGTTACTTCCTCACCAATGGAAATTTGCTCACTAGGGACTAAATTTGTCATATATTTTGTCTTTGAGATATTCTTTATTAGACCTACTTCAGCACATACCTCTTGTAGTTCTTATAAAATGTCTTTAAAACTATATCATCCGCAAAACGCAGATTTGTTAATTTTTGGCAATCTATATTGTTTTTCCCAATTGAGTTTTTTAAAAGCATACTCCACGACCGTGATAAAGAGTTTGGGCGATATCGTGTCTCCCTGCCTGACCCCTCTACCGATTTGAATGCATTTAGTATTATCATTTAGTTTTACCATTATTGTAGCATTTTTGTAGATATTGCAAATGAGCTTTGAGTGTCTATAGTCAACCCGGCATTCCTGTAATGCACTGAAGACCGCATTCAGCTCCAAAGGGAAGCTTCTAAAGAATATTTGGAGTCTTCGTGGATTAAGCCCCTGTAAGGGATAGATGTTACCCTTAAAGTCTTAATTGGGAAGGGGGATAATCATTTTTAAGGTCGTTTGAACCTCTTTCCCATAATATAATTTATTATTTGTTAGTAGTAATGTCAAAGAAATCGTGTTCCAAAAATTGACTTATTCATATATATTTTTAGACGGTGACTTTTCCCCTGGTACCCGGAGTGACTATCTACCCATTCTACTAACCCCTAATAATTCTACTAAAAGACCTAACCTAAAAACCATAAAAGTACATGTAAGTTCTAATTACGTATTATATTCTTCTGTGTACAGCGTATCCAGACACCTAGAATCTTAACGTAAGTCTGGAAAACTTTTTAATTTTTCACTTTACGAAAAAATTACATTCTTTATAAAAAACAACAGTTCTGCTTGTAGAGAAAATAACATTTGAGCAACAAATTTTGAGCCAGCATATACGGGGTGTTAGAAAAATTAAAAATCTACATGGAAACTACATTTAATTTTAATTCCAAAGTACAATAAAATAATAAAGGCATGTCTAGAAGTGAAAAGTGATCGTACCTATATGAAATGTGACAAAAGAACATTATAGTCGTTTTTCAAAAAATGTTTAAAAATAGATATATTCCGGCACTGCATTTCTAACCATCTTCACGATATACATATGTATACGCTAATTAATTTTTCTTTTATTAATGAAATTAACATTTCTGGTACCTTTTCAGTTCCTAAGTTAAAATATTTTAATATGCCCGTCGTGCACTTAAAAAAAAACATGTGTTCTTGTTCATAAATCGATATTTAGTGTTAATGGATGCACAGGTATAGTACAAATAAAATCGGAATTTTATAGCTGCACGTAGCTACATGTTTATGGAATGCCATTTATTCGATTTGTTTAAGCCAATTTAATATGTTTGTTCAAGATCTTCGAAATATCTTTCACACAATAAACCAGTTGTTAAAAGGAGTTAAAATTGTCACCTGATGCGTATATGGGGTTCTCTTGAATAACCATAACTTAAAATTGAAGAGATGCTTTACCATTTTACACTGTGGATTGTTCAAAAATTGTGTGTAAACCAGAAAAATTCTTGTGTATACGTGAACAATATTCGGTTTTTATTTTATTATCCACGATCTTTTATTCCAACAACCGGGCATTGTAAACCGAAAATTTCTCGTGTGTAAACGAACAATATTTTTTTTTCATTTTGTTGTCCACGTTTTTTGTTCCCACACTGTGCATTTACCAATGTCGTGGGTTACAAAATTGGAGCTACCTCAACCCACCTCTCTATGTTGTTCTAACTGAGCCTACGAATTATCTCAAATTATTTAAAAACGCTACAGTAATTTAGGTTCGTTTGGTTCGCCTCAACCCAGAAAGAGATTTTTTATCAACATTTTAAACATATTTGGGATCACCACAATTCCTCATCTTGTAACGATTTTATGAGTTACCTGAACTCAGTTTCTGGGTTGGGAAAACTTACTAATTGATTATAAAGTGTTGTTGTAACACGGACGTGCATGATTTTAACTCATTGTGTAAATTATTTTGAGTTGGTATAATTCAGGAAACATGCTCCAAAACCCCATATCGAGGGCAAATCGCAAGATCGTAAGGTCACGGAAAGTTCCGAATTCGTGCTCGTGCAGGTTTGGCGCGGTTCATTCCATTGTTATTCGTCAATTCTCCTGTTGGCTGTTGCGCCGTTTGCGGGGTTTTTCATCTTTGTTCTCTGTGCGTGAAAATTTGTGTTTTGCATAATTTTGGGCAGTTGGCGTAAAATGGAGGGACTGGAGGGAGATGCATACAAATTGTTATTATTAGAATGGAGCCTTATTATTTATAAGCAATTGTCATCACCTTGTCCGCATGGTTTCTTAGCCGTAATATGCTCTCCTGTCTATAATTCATTTGATTATTTTTTTTTAAATCTACAACAAAAATGTCACATCTTGAAAAAACAAAAGGCAATTGAAGTCCACAATATGCTGGCGTTAAATCAAATAAATATTTTGAGTTCCGATAGTCCACAATTTAGGAACTGGTAGTCCAAAATTTGGAGTCTGGTAGCCCAAAGAGTGAATTATTCCAGCCTCCATCGTAAGCTAGAACAACTTAAATGTCAAGTTTTGATAGCTCGAATCATGAATTAATCTAGCCCGACTAGTAACGCATCACAATTCACATGCTGGTAGCTACGGTAGCCTATCAATAATTTAAGACGGTGGGGCGTGAGCTATTCCAACGCATAAAATAACCCATCTTCTGTGCTATCATAACTTATGAATAGTGAGTTGATGCAATTTCTTCGATTTGGTTGCCGTAATTCAGAGGTCTGGGCTGTCCCCTAATAGCAACACGGTTCGGTCGAGGACAACTCATATTTGAGTTCAACTCGAAATTGCGCTGAGTGCAAACCTGTCATTCTAAGCCAAAAGAATTATCGTGTGGAAATGAATAATATTCGGTTTTTATTTTATTGTCCACGTTCTTTTATTCCCACAATGCTAGCGTAAACTAGAAAAATTCACGTTTATAAAGGAACAATATTTAGTTTTAATTTTATTCCAACAAGCGGGCATTGTAAACTAGAAAAATTCTCGTCTTAAGACTATTTTCCGGTTCGATGCACACCTTTCTGCCTGGAACTATATGTAATACTTATTAACTATACAATGTAGCTAACAGATAGGTACATACCTATACGAGTGGAGAAATAAAATCTGTAATGGTTATTTTATTAATATATTGCAAAATGATTTGTTTATTGATTGCTTTTCCAGGAAGCAAAATAAAACACTCTTACCTTCCATAAATTGCAATTTACACATTACATAATAGGACATAAGTACCACTATTTAAGAATAGCTTAAGTGGTAGAGTAGAGGTGACCTTGTAACACACCTGTTTCATATTAAATAAATTTACATTAAGTAACAATGGTAATTATTGTATTACATTTTAGATGCAACTGCGCGTGGATATGCTAATCTTAATTTGAGCTTTGTTTATTTTGTAATTGTATTGGCTTAATTAATATTTAAAAACAACTGACAGGTGCACCGTTGCGTCCTAGTGATTTAAATATATTAAATACAATACTTAAATAAAAATCGGTTTGTGAAATTCGGTTTGTAAAATATACAACGCGTCCAAGATAAGGAGGGCCAGTACAGGGATCTCGGAAACCGTAAGAGACACGAAGTCGGTTAAATGGAGGTAAAGTTGCGCATTTACGTGCCTAATAATATGCGGTTAGAAAGTTTTAAAATTCCGAGTAGTTCCAGAGATATCCGAAAAAAAAACAAATTATGAAAAATCGTTTTATTGTTTTCCTGGGTTTTTTGAGATCGAATTCTAAAGTAAATTGCACTTTTGCATTGCCACTTTTTCCGCTCTATCTAACAGCGTTAATTGTTTTGTAATCCGACGAGTCGTCTTCGAAGGGCCTTTATCAACTTTATGTTTTTAAATACGGTCCTGTTTTCCTGATATTGGAATTTGAGAGCTTTTTTCTCCCGAATGCAACGATGTATGACACATTGTGGTTTAATGACGTTTCGAGTTTTTTTGAACAACATCAGGAAATTTTGGTATACGGTCCTGTATTTCTGCTAATTTTATAAATGATCTCATAAGTAAGCTCTAAATTTTTACTTATGTTGGACTAGTTCAATTAATTTAATAATAAACCACAAATAAGTGAACAAAATACAGAAACATTATTTCAAACTTCTGTTGATTCGGGATTTAAAAGAAAAGTAAGCGTTTGAACCAAAAAAATTAAAATGGTGTCGCGTGATTTGTTTTACTTGACATTCCCATTGTAATCGTTTGAGAGCGTTATATCATTTAAGAAGTTTTCTATTTTCCAGAAAATATGGAACATAAATTTACAAATGCTGAAAAGTTTGATATTCTATCGCATGTTTTATTTTATCTCAAAAAAATTGTTGCAGTTAGAAGATGTTATTTGTGCTTAGAGAATAACGCAAATCATTTTGAACACCTCATTATGTAGTTCCTTACTTTTTTCGTTGTTCGTTTTATTACTCTTGTTCACTTATTTGTGGTTTATTATTAAATTATTTGTTATTTATTGAACTAGTCCAACATAAGTAAAAAATTTAAAGCTTACTTATGAGATATTATTTATAAAATTAGGAGAAATACAGGACCGTATCCCAAAATGTCCTGATGTTGTTCAAAAAACCCTCGAAACATCATTAAACCATAATGTGCCATATATCGTTGCATTCGGGAGAAAAAAAGCTCTCAAATTCCAATATCAGGAAAACAGGACCGTATTTAAAAAAAGAAAGTTGATAATGGCCCTTCGAAGTCGACTCGTCGGATTACAAAACAATTAACGCTGTTAGATAGAGCGGAAAAAGTGGCAATGTAAAAGTGCAATTTACTTTAGAATTTGATCTCAAAAAAAAAACAGGAAAACAATAAAACGATTTTTCAGAATTTCGTTCTTTTCCGGATATCTCCGGAACTGCTCGGAATTTTAAAACTTTCTAAACGGCATATTATTAGTCACGTAAATGCGCAACTTTACCTCCATTGAACCGACTTCGTATCTCTTACGGTTTCCGAGATCCCTGTACTGGCCCTCCTTATCTTGGACACGTTGTATCTATATAAATAAATTTGTGGATTTGACCTGGTCGTTATGTCATTATGATATAATTTACTTTATTTTAACTTTAAAGCCATATTGAAGCTACTCAAAAAAGAAATATAGCGCCGCTAGCGGCCAGGTAGGTGTGTTTGCGGGGAATGTCAAAATAATGATTTATGCCTTTTTCATCCGTTCCCGATTCAGTCAGCAGTTGTAGCGATTCGTGTGTTGACCCTTTACAAACAGGTACTCGAGTGCCGTTTCGTCAGTTAAAAATATTACACCTGTTATACATTACGTACTGTGGACTGACTGAACAAGCATCACAATTTTTAAGCAGAGAAAAAAGGTGGAGAACAAAACTCTCCGATAAATAAACTTAACAACCAAACAATAAATTTTTGCATACTACCCAGCCTGCCAACTAATAATTTTACTGGTCGAATGAATATATACTGGCCAACAGAAAGATCGCCAAACGGGATTTTTCACCCTCATTTGAAAAACTCCATAGCTTGAAAGAAGCTCAACCGCTTTGAATAAAATTGTTGGATTTTTAATCACGGTTTGTGTGAATTCAGTGGCGTGAAACGCTTTTGGCCAAGGACGACAATATTATACAGGGCGAAAAAGAAAGCGATAAAAAAAAACAAGACATTTGACTCGTTGGCATTTTGTTAAAAAAAATCACGTAAATGCAGAACGTCCTTTTAATGCCTAGATAACTATCTCGAAATTAGTTTGGTAGTTTTTTGTTTATTGCGTTGTGGCAAATGTTATCGAGTTTACAAAATATTGAGTTTTTTAAATTTAAAAATCAGATAGTATCAATACAAGGTGTTGGGGTGTGGAAATGACGTATTATATTTAAACAGGCAATTCCTGAGATAAAGACAAATTGAAGAAAAATACCCATAAATGGCGCTTTCAATTCATTCAGCGGTAAAAGTGAACTGACGTCAAACCAGAAAAAACACCTGTGTTGCACTGCGATACAAGTAAGCAATCAAGGAATTCTAGCCGGTGTTGTCATATGTACACCTTAAACGCTTTAGACAAAATAAATTAATTTAAACACTTTTCCATTCTGTTATACCTTTTTGTACAATTAATTGAAGAACATTTACGACGGACTAAGTTTTAAACAACCCGAAAAAACATATGGAATAGCCACTTACGTCACTAGGTCAAATGCCAATGACCTCTTGACGCGCCTTACATCGGCTGGGCAAAGTAGTTTCATATAGCGCCGCACGCTTGCGGTCTGTTAGTGAAAGACCAACCAGCGGCCGGATACGTTGTATCTCGTCGATAACCAACACACTCTCAGCAATCCGCTCTGTTTTTTCGGTTTACGCGTGTATCTTGCCCGTCCATAAATAATCTTAGAAAATTGTTTTTATTGACGCGTTTCTTCTGGACGTCAAATTTCGTCGCGTGTAATAAAATCTAATAATCTGTAGTATAATCTGTATTATTGTATTTTCAAAAGCTATCGGTTCTGTTTCACTATTTAATTACTGTGTGTACATAAAGTGTTTCCAGGAGTGAATGAAAGAAAAAAAAACTGATTGTGTTTGTGCCTGGATTTCCTCGCTCTTTAGGTATAAAGATAAATTCAAGTAGGCAGAAAATAATTTATTTTTATAATTTTATATAGAATTTCAGTTCTACATTAAGTTTGGCAACATTGCCATCGGCTCTGAGTGAAATGTTGTACAGTAGCGTGGACTGACCTGTGAGTAAGAGTGTTTGTTACCCCACTTTTAAAACAGTCGATTTAAAAAAAATAAAATATGTAGGGCTTCTCTAGGACACCCAAGGAGTCACCCATTTAAATATAATACGTCATTTCCATAACACCCTGTATACAGGGTGTTTCCTAACCTCTCTGAAAAAATGAAGGAGGTGAATCTTCACCTTATTTTAAGACGAAAATGCAGTATAAAAGTTTTTCGCATGTCACTTCATTTTCGAACGTGTTAAAAAGAATATTGTATTTTTCATTTTAATTCCAATGATTTGATAACGCATATGATTTAAAAACTTTGAATAATGAACTTAAACACGAGACAAATGTCACGGAGGAAACAAATGTGGTTGCCATACTCGTATAATTGACGATAAAAATACGAAAATAACTAAAAACTTAAGGTAGGGGAAAGTCGGGTAAGATGACGAAGCGGGTAAGATAACTAATGATATTTTTTTTTGTCGTCGCTATTATTATAAATGCCCTGTATGGTGGTGCCATCTCCTCGAGAGTAGACAAATTAATTTTCCAAGGCAAATCATGATTTCATAAGCCGTCGTTGCTTTAAAACACGTGTGTTTGTTTTCCGGCAAACTGTTATAAGAATATTGTTGTGATTTTTAACATTTTCCTGTAAATTTATAAGGTATGTTTATGTAAAATTGTGTTTAATTATTGATGATAGCTGTTGTTAATTGCATGTGAATATAATTTTTGTTCATAGTTCGTGTACTGTAAAAATATAGTTAGGCAGTTTAAACATAACCTTCATGGGTAAGATGACGCGGTTAAGATGACGAGATCGTCATCTTACCAGCATTTTTTTTTAAACGTTGATAATTTTCTTTTCTTTACAGAATGCCACAAAAATATATTAGAAAGACCAATTGGCGATCTTGGAGTCAGATAAATTTAACAGCAGCCTTATTAGCTATAGATCAAGGCCAATCTTGCAATAGCGCTGCTGCACGATACGAAATTCCGGAAGCAACCTTACGCCGCTATATTAATAAAAGACGCGAGGGGAAGGATCTGCCAGAACATGGTGGAAGACACCGTGACACTTTTAGTGTAGCCCAAAGTGAATGTCTTGCTACATACATTAGAGACATCGATAGGAGAGCATTTGGACTTACAAAAACCCAACTTGGACGACTGGTATTTGAATATGCAGAACAAAATGACATACCTCATAGATTCAACAAAAACTTAAAAATGGCAGGAAAAGATTGGATAAAATCTTTTTTAAATAAATACAAGATAAGTCTACGAACACCTGAGGCTACATCGGTAGGACGCCTTATTGGTTTTAACGAAGTCGCTGTTCAAAAGTTCTTCACAATTCTGAAAGAAGTCCGTGAAAAATACAATTTTGATGCAAGCCAAATATATAATGCGGATGAAAGCGGGCTCTCATCTGTGCCAACAAAGTTGCCAAAAATTTTATCTCCTACTGGGTCTCGACGCGTTGCAAGAATCGTTAGCGCAGAGCGTGGGAAAAATACCACCATTGTCTGTGCCGTCAATGCACTGGGTAACTATGTTCCCCCCTTTTTTATTTTTAAGCGGATGCGTATGAAGGATGAACTACTTTTTGGAGCACCTCCAGGGTCAACAGGAAGAGCTCAACAGAATGGCTGGATGTCCACCGAGATATTTTTACAATATTTAAAACATTTCCAAAAATATACTAACTCTACGCCTGAAAGACCCAGTCTTTTGCTTGTCGATAACCATTCTTCGCACATTTCCTTAGACGGAATAAATTTTTGCAGGGAAAACGGGATTGTTATGGTAGGATTTCCACCCCACACCACTCACAGGTTGCAGCCTTTAGATGTGTCATTTTTTGGACCTCTTAAGACATTTTTTTCACAAGAATGCGATTCATTTGTTGTCAATAAACCTAATGAAGCCGTGACTGATAAAAATATTTGCCAGATTTTTAATAAAGCATATCTAAAGGCTGCCACGGTTGGAAATGCTGTGCAAGGATTCAGGCGATGCGGAATTGAACCATTTGATTCTCATATTTTTGGCGAAGAAGATTTTGCTGCAACTAAAATGTCAGAGAGAGAGATTTCTTCTCAAGAAACTGTTCCTGAAGCACAATATGACACAGTAACTTCGCAAGCAGGGATAAATTCTTTAGAGTATTCATCGGAAGATGAGCTGCCCTTAATTCACTTTGTACAGAAAAATTCTTCTTTATCTGTTCCAGGAGAAAAATTGCACACTGAGAATAATATTCAAGCAAATCATAACTTTATCCAACTAGATAATACTAATGACGCCAGCTTAGCACGCCCAAATGTATCAAGTGTTAAAAGATGCATTTTTGGATAATCTTTTAGTGAAAACGCCGAGTGTTCCAGTTCCAGTGGAATCCAAAAAAAAGATATCTTATCCCAGTGTTGCGTTAAAAAAAGTAAAATAGAAGAAACGATGTCGCTATGGAAAATACGTCCTTTTCCAACATATGAAAGATCAGAAAACAAAAAAGGAAGGAAAATTGATGCAAGTATTATTACCGGGACTCCAATGAAAAGACAGTTAGAGGAAAAGTTAGCGGCTGAAAAGCAAAAAGAAGAGGCTAAAATTTTAAGAAAGCAGAAAAGGGAGGAAAAAAAATCCAAAACAAATAGAAAGAGTCAGCCGAAACTCACTGATGAAAATAAGGAAGCAATATGCCCAGGATGCAATGAATGTTTTGAAGATCCACCCAGAGAAGACTGGATTCAATGTTCCAAATGTCAAAGATGGTGGCACGATTCCTGTACCGACTATTCTGGAGTGGGAACGTACAAGTGCGATTTATGTTAATGTATACTTCATCTTACCCGCGTAGGTTCGTCATCTTAACCTACTAGTGGGTAAGATGACGAATTTTTCATACAACCCGAATTCTTATTTGTTTAAATAGTCTGATTAGTTTTTGATAACTTATATTATATTTTTATGTACATTAGACATTAAGGTTTGCATGTAAATTAACGCACATTAAAAAAAATGTAACCAACGTTAAAAAATAAAAAATAACTGTTAACATCGCCAATTTACCCGACTTTCCCCTACTCTTTTACCCGGATCCCCGAAAATAAATTAATTGTAAAATTTAAAATTGACCCAAAGTAAAGCGCTCTAATCCTTTATGTTTAACAAATATCATTAGAATATCGTTTGGCATTAATTAATAAAATGAAACATACACCCTGTATTTCGAAAACGAAGCGACATGCGAGAAAGTTTTATATCACATTTTCGTCTTAAAATAAGGTGAGGATTCGCCTTCTTCATTTTTTCAGAGAGATTAGGAAACACCCTGTATGTGATAGATATATGCCCTTGTACATGTATATGTATGTGTATATTTGTATTCTAAACATTATTCATGGTTTATTATTGAATAATTAATTTTAGAAATAACCATCCAATTGAAACCGGGTGTCCCAAAATATGACCAAAAAGCAGAATACGTTATACGTTAATGGGAAAAACTTACTTAATAAAAAGCATTTGTATACTAAATTTAGTCTTGTGACTACTTTTTAAATCATATATGGCATATTAGAAATGCCGTACTTACTTGCTATAGAATTTGTCGCCTCTCCAAAATATTACTTATTAATATTTTTTTTAATTTTGAAAACATAATTTTAATATACAGGGTGTTATGTAAATTACGTATTATATTTAAACCGGCAATTCCTGAGATAAAGACAAATTGAAGAAAAATACCCATAAATGGCGCTTTCAATTCATTCAGCGGTAAAAGTTACCTGTGTTTTAAACAACCCGAAAAAACATATGGAATAGTATTAAATAAGTTTGAAATAGGCACGTACGCCACTAGTCACAAATGCCAATTGATCAATTTTCTACAATTAAGAACCGAAGAAAGGACTTTACGTTTAAGCACTATACAGACTAAGAAAACCTTTCTCATTTTCCAAAAGTTTGTATTTCCTTGTGTAAAATTAAAAAATATGTTTTACCTAACGCATTTTCTTATTACTTATTTTCTTTATACATTTAAAACGCCTAGAAAGTAATTGTTTGGTCGTTACACAAAAATAAAATTTTAAAAATAATTTCACCATACTTGTGAACCCCCTCTATCATAGGTCACGAGCCGCCACTGGACAAAATTGAAAAACATACTATTTTTTCCGCTAACGACATAAAAGATTATTGATGTATAAAGTTGACTTCCAGGGGGAGGAGGCCTTCTTTCCCCTCCCAAACGACGCCCATGTCCGCCATTGCATCTTCTCACAATTTCGTGAAAATCGAAAAACAGGAATTCAAGTGAAAAATATAATTGCAAGCAATATTTGTACGGATAGGTATACTGATGACTTGTGGTGAGAATTAAATCCTAATTACACCAATAAGCCAAATCTGGACGCAGGTGGTACGTTTTATAGTTTTTGCTGAAGTGCAGGCTTCGTCAATGTTAATATTGTTCAAAGAAAGGACGAAATTATCCCATACATCTGCCCAATGAGATATTATCTTTTTTTACAGACTGTGCTGTGTTTTGATTGCAAAATGCACTCTGCACGACTTTAAATGCGATATGAATATCAGTAGCGTATCTTATTCAAATTTATAAAAACTCTATACAGGGTGGTCCTTAAGTACATCAAGAAAATCTAGGATATGATTTCTGACATCATTTTAAGACGAAAAGTTCAAATAAACATGGGTCCGAAAATGCTAACCCTCTAAGATACAGGGTGTTAAAATATTTTTAAAAAATAATTGTTTTCTTAAAATTTCGGAACTCCTTGAAGATACGGTATTGAAAATTGATGTGGATTGATTTCGTATTAAACTGCACTTTTTGGTTAAAAAAGGGTTTGCCTACTTCCACCAGTGGCGTGCGTGAAGGTACCATCAATATTTTTTTTGTGAAAATATGTGATACGCCACTGATTTTTTTAAACTCTGGTGCATTTTTATGCATTACTGATATAAGCGGAACAAAAGTTGTCTCTACTATCTTTTTGAAAAAAATGGTAGTTTTAGAGATAACTCGTAGTATATTATACTAAACAAAATTAATTTATTAATTAAATAATAACTAAACATAATATTATGTAACACCAAACAAACTTGATTTAAATAAATTGTTGAAAGTGGCCACCTTCTGCTAAAATACAAGCATCTAGCCGTCTTATCATTGAATTTCTAACATTTCTAAAAAGTCCTGGGGTGTTTTTAATATTTTCGCAAGCCATTATTATTCGGTTTCTAAGATCTTCCTGGTTTTCAACGGGAGTTTTGTAAACTATCGATTTTAAATGACCCCAGAAATAAAAATCCAATACATTTAAATCTGGGGACCTTGGCGGCCACGGTTGATTAGGTACTGCGACGCCTCTACCGATCCATCGATTTTCGTAATGAACATTTAAATATTCTCTGGCTGTGGCACTAAAATGGGCGGGAGCTCCATCATGCATAAAAAACAACTGGGTTCGTTGAGCTAATGGCAAGTCTTCCAATAATGTTGGCATCTCATTTTCTAGAAAATGGCGATAGGTTTGGCCATCTAACCGCTGGGGAAGAAAGAAAGGACCTATTAGTCTGTCACCAACTATTCCTGCCCATACATTTAACGAGAATTGGTACTGAAAATATCTTTCGCTAATAGCGTGTGGATTTTCTTGACTCCAAACATGATTGTTATGAAAGTTTGTTATGGCATTCTTAGAAAAATTTGCTTCATCGGTAAAAAAAAAATTATTTAAAAATTGTGGATTTCTGGCCAACCTTTCCAAAAACCATTGACAAAAATTTACGCGTTGAGGATAATCACGTGGTAAAAGGGCCTGAACCCGTTGTATATGGTAAGGATACATTTGTTGGTCCTGAAGGATTCTCAATACGGTTTGATGACTAGCGTTTACCTCATTCGCAATTTTTCGAGTACTAGTTTCTGGATATTCCTCAATTCTATTCAATACTGCTTCTTCTAATTGTGGTGTTCTTACTGTCCTTGGCCTGCCGAGAATATCAGAAACTCTTGCAAAACTTCCTGTTTCGGATAAACGGCGATGGAGACTTACAAAGGTCTGCGTACACGGTGCTACACGATTCGGATATCTTGCCTGGTAAATGCGTTTTGCTTCGTATGAATTTCCATCAGCAAGACCATAAACAAAATGCATATCTGCCAAATGAGCACTGTTTTGTAAATCATTCATAATTCTAAAACTTTTGGATCGACTAATAACTCACAAAAACGACGCACTAAAACTTAAATTATTTTTCGGTCATTTAATTTTTGTTATTTGCACAATATGTGACATAAGCCTACTTTGAAAAAACTAGAATCACAGTCGAGATAGTTTATCTTTTACAATTTTATATATTTCTCCATTTTCATTTAAAACTACCATTTTTTTCAAAAAGATAGTAGAGACAACTTTTGTTCCGCTTATATCAGTAATGCATAAAAATGCACCAGAGTTAAAAAAAATCAGTGGCGTATCACATATTTTCACAAAAAAAATATTGATGGTACCTTCACGCACGCCACTGGTGGAAGTAGGCAAACCCTTTTTTAACCAAAAAGTGCAGTTTAATACGAAATCAATCCACCTCAATTTTCAATACCGTATCTTCAAGGAGTTCCGAAATTTTAAGAAAACAATTATTTTTTAAAAATATTTTAACACCCTGTATCTTAGAGGGTTAGCATTTTCGGACCCATGTTTATTTGAACTTTTCGTCTTAAAATGATGTCAGAAATCATATCCTAGATTTTCTTGATGTACTTAAGGACCACCCTGTATATATACATACATTTATATATGTACATTTAATATTCCCTTTAGGAACCATGTAACTCCTTATTTGAATAATAATAATAATATTTTAAATATGAAGAATCTCAGAAATTGTCATGTGTACACTTTTGTATACACGTGTTCATTTAGTGTGTAATTCTAATATATAAAAATTAGATGACAACTGAAGACATACATTTTTAAAATATTTTTAAATATACAGTGTGTTTCACAAAAGCGAGACCACTAAAATTTAAATATTTTTTGGAACACCATATATTTTTTACTCAATATTAGTGTCCCTCCTTATTGCTATGCAATCTCAATTATTTTTTGCCAATATATTGCAGTGTTGCCGAGATTAAATTATTTTCCTATTTTTTTGCTTCCGTACGGTCACTATACAGTATATTACGTACCGAGGTGGGAAGTGCTTCATTCATGTCGAGAGAGTAATGAAACTTTCCACCGAGGTTTGTATACTATTTTATTTACAACCACATCTAACATCCACTTCTTATTATTTTGAATTAAAATTATTAATAAACGATAAATGTCATTTTGACTTTTCCATTGAAAAATCATACAGAAATTTCAAATAACCGCAGGTGGGAAAAAAACGTAGACAATAATACACATCAAGCTGGCAAATATAATTTTTTGAATATGGGTTCCATGTCACTAAACAATATATTATTTTAACAACAGAAACATGCTATCAGATGATGAATTTGATTTTGCTGCTACTCCACCAGAAATTCGAGAAGAAGCAAAAATAGTAGAAGAAGATCTTCTGCCAAGGCATAAAACTGTTTCAAAGAATGGTGTACGGGAAACAAAGTTCAAAATGCCAAGACAAAGAAGATATCAACGATTTGGTCACAATATTCAATGTGGACCACTCTATCAATTAGGGAAAGAGTAGACATATCTAAACATGCAAAGCTATTAGCATTTTTACAAAAGTGTGTTCGTATATTATTTTGAGACGTCGATTTTTTTTTAAATTCCACCCGGGTGGAAAGTAAAAGTAAAAAAACGTCAAGTTTCCACCTTTCAAAGATAGATGAAATATCATTATTACATGCATGGTTGTAAATAAAATAATTTGCTTCAGACCGCCTCAACATCGTACATCTAATTTTCAAAAATCATTTAAAAGTTCAAATGTGGGATAATTTACCTTCTAAACTTTCAGTTCATAAATTTAATAATTATATTAAGCGATATCTTTTAAATATACATAGTGGGAGTTTAGTATTTTTATTTCTGTTTTATTTTATGTTTAGGCGCTATCTCTTTGTATGGGATGACCTGAGGATTGCTGGCATCTTATTCTCATTTTTTAGTTTTGTCGAGTCCTCCCGTCTGCTCTTCTCCCGCTCTCTTGCACCTGGGTCAGTTGATAATTTGGTGAATTTTTGATTTAATTAAATATAGGTTTTAGTACTTTCCATATAGTTTGTGTAATGATTAATGTCGTTTTTTGGGCTGTACTACACAGGCACAGATTATCTGTGCTTTGTGATAACGATTCTATATAATCGCGATACAGTCCAATATCTATGATTAAAGGTCACATTTATTTTTATTGTATATTTTAGATAAATAATTTGAATTTGAATATATACAGGGCAATTTCCTGGTGAGCTTGGTACTCTCTATAAAAGATAAAAGAACAAACCCGATCTTTATAATGATAATATTTAGGCTTACCATAATTACTTTAAATATAACTATAATCGGCCTGTATATTTGGGCATTTTTCGATTATATATAAAAATCAAAGTAACTTTTGTTAACAATTTCCTACACGTCCAACTGTTCTTCACATAAGATTCATTAACGGAATTGTTTATAAAAAAAAACATGTCAAAGGTAACACTGAGGAACAAATTTTAACTTTTTTTTGTTTCCTGAACAAAAATTATTTTTTTATTCAACTATCATCCATTAACTAAAATCTATTAAATATTTTAGTTGGCTCACAAAAAATGCCTGAATTATTTGTTACAAAATTTTAATTTATAGGCACACACAGCACCACAATTTTCCGGAAAGTAATCCAAATCAGAATCCTGGAAGCGTCTGTCCATGGCTTTCACAAAAAGTCCCACTTTTAAATAATAGTAAAGTAAATTTCAGTCCATTAGTTCTTGTTCTTCTCCTTGGGCAATTCCAAATCTCTTATAAGGTCACGTAATTCACTTTGACTTGTGAGGATTTTTGCCGGGAAGTTGACAGACAAAATCGGAGTCTTGCGAGGTTGATGGGCCGGTAACATTTTCCGGTACACTACCGTTTGAATCCGTTGGATCATCATCAGAATCCAGGGTATATTTCTGAGGTAGATTAGGTACAGGCAACTCGTCACTATGAGGCACCATTCTTCCATTCTCTCCGAGTCTAATGCAAATTGCTAGTTTTATAGAACGTAAACTTGAATATCACACGGTCATCAAATTCTTAACATTTAATTGACTGCTTTTGAAGATAATGACTCTAATGTAGGTTTAATTTCCTGTAAAGTTTTATTCGTAATTCTCCTGTTCCTACTTCCTTTCTAGATAATAATTAATGAGATCTTACTTACAATGGTGTTGATGTCAATGTAATGCATTTACAAAAAGAGTTTTTTTCGAAAATATTTTCCATTTCCCACAATTTAAATTACCGTGGCCGCTTTGTTCTTCAACGGTACCGTGCTTAGTTCTATTTATGTGAAATTGAAATGAAATACAGCCCCCTTCACAAAATTCCGTCACTTCAAAGTTGTGGCTATGTTTGAAATTTAATAACTTTTTATTTTTAATCCGATTCATGATTTTGTAAGGATGGTTTGTTGTGTTGTTACAATTTCAAAACACCCTGTGGATAATTTTTTGTTTATAGGGGTTTTATCATAATCTGATATGCATTTATTCCTAACATTTTGTTTCTTGAATTATCTCATTTCTTGTAAGAGCTAGACAATTTTAAATTAACAACAACAATAACAATGATTAAAATTTATTATTGACAAAAATAAAAAGCAACGAAGTAATTAATAGATATCCCCCCCCCCCACAAGAATCGGCACTCAAGCTTGAGATTATGGGAACCAACAAATAATGCCAGATTGTCCAGAGTTCCAGCTATCTACTGCACTGGCTCAGTTCTTGAATCGAATTTGTAGTAGTACATTGCCGGTTCAGATAACGATCGTGTCGTGCAATATTTGTATTGTTTGCATTAAGTAGCATTAAAAATGCGATGGGAGAAAATAGCGATAATAATAAAAAAAACATATCTGTATTTTTAAAACCAGCGGAAGAAACAGTTCACAATTACCAGATAAAAAAGTTATTCCCAAAGCCGATGGATATTCCTAAAAATAGATTTTCACTTACAAATTAATAAAATCGTTAATCTTAAATATGCCGATATAATTATCGGCAATATTTTGTCGATATCGATTATAGACAATATTTGCCAATATGACGATGTACTGATCGAACACAAAAAATAAACATACATAATAAACATTATTAATTTGGATTAAAATTGTGTAGCTCTTATACGAAATGAACTAATAATGAGATAATTCAAAAAATTAAATGTTATATATAGCGAAAAGATTATAAACTAAATTATCCCCCTCAGTTTTTCCACAGGGTGTGTTGAAATTGTAACAAAAACAATTTTAATTTACCCCGGTATAACAATATTACCTACCTAAGCGCAAAATATTAATTATTAAAAGAAGAATCCCAATAAATGTATTTTTCTATTTGGGTTTCATAATGGCTACATTATGAAATGCAAAAAAATTGAATAACCTGCCACTTTATGGAACGGAAATTAAATTTTTTTTTATGTTGGCAGCAAGTAGGGTTCGAATTTTAGGCTTACTTCGATTTCGTTAAAATTAGTTTCCTAGGCATTATGGATTCGACAAAAAATTTTTATAGAAAACTCAAAATACTAACCTTTAACCTTGCAAATAGATCATTTTTACTAGATATTTATCTGAAATACCATGTTGTTCATTTATGAATGAAAGGGTTAAAATTATAAAATAAATAAAATTTAAACGCCCGTAAAACGAAAAAATTCGTATATATAATTTATTTTGGTCAATAAATCCGGTTCTAAAAAAGATACAAACTCGCATTTTTTACCAAAATGTTAAGGATTTAATTCTCTATTATACTTTGTTAAAACAAATATATCATTGCATTTAACTTTTTTAATAAAAAGCCTAATATTTGTTTTGTATATGTGACAAAACAAATACAGAAGCTCATCTTATAGGGTAAATATAGCGTTCATAAACGATACCAAATTTGTTAAAATCGGTTAAGCCAAACCCGAGTAACCGTAGTTTTTCTTTTAAATTGAATCACCCACCCTAACTGGGGTCACTATCATCTTCTAATAGCATATTACTATCAATGTTAATGAACTCGCCGAAATCATTGTTATCAAATTAAAAACTTCTACGACATCAATATTCTCGTTCAGAATCAAAACGCGACATTTTTATGCCATTGTCTACGATTTTACCCTTACAACTCACAAATAAACGGCGGACTGCTGTCGGGGAATCACATACATACTTTCATTTGGCGAAGTCCTTTCGCTCTGCCATCCATAGTTGCCGGTCTTTCTTCAGAGAGTTTTTGCACCGTTCTTATTCTAATATAATATGCTATTATTCTTATATAATATGCCGCAAGAAAATCAAAAATAAATACAGGCGCTTTCAAAATATTTGAAAAAATCTAAAATTTTGCGTTTCGGTTATTAGTTTGTCCTGACTTTGTTCGAAGAGATGTCCAAAAACAAAGTTCACTTTCTCATTACCACTTTTTATTCTCCACAAGATGACATCATCAGATCTTTAATGTGACGTTTCGTCTTTAGGTCACCATCATCAACTTAATTTGTTTAAATACGGGCCTGGATTTTTTTGTTTAAATTATGAAAGAGGACAGAAATCTACGTTTAGTGCTATACAACACTTACTGGTTTTCCGACGTTTTGTTCCTTAAATTGACCATCTTCATTAAAATACCCCTACTACATTATTGTAATGTACTATTTGTTCCGAAGAAACTAAAGATTTTTAAATTAATATTGCTATTTCTGTCTTTAATTGTTATTGTTATTACGTACTACTACTGTTTTTTTTTTATTTCAAACTAATAGTTGTATCAAATTTCCACTTAGTATAAGTATAAGTAATTTATATTAATAATACATCACTTTCTTAGGACTTTTAAAGAGGCATTGAGTTTTACATTTTCGAATTATACCGAATTTAAAAAAAAACTTTAAGCCAATTACAGTTCCTTCGGTCTCTATTGCACCATCAGTCAAGCATTAAGTTGGATTCATAGTTGCCGGAACGTAAGCCGTAAGAAAAATAAACATGTGATCAGATCAGTTCAAAGTGTATAAAAATTAAGCGGTAACAAGTAAGAAATGGGTCAATTCCATTTTTTTAAGTTACGGCTTACGGAATCGGTTGGGATCGGTTATACTCGTGCATAACTGTCATGTTGACATCACCAAAGTATATGTTTTTTAAATGGGTTTTTCGCTAATAGCAGCACAACATTGTTCGATTGTAACGATGTCATCATTGCTTTTAATCATATTTTAGATTGATAAATAAAGAAACTTGTGTCATGTAGGAAACAGGAACCATAACCTACAAATTCTTAACGGAACTATGAAAGGGTATGTCCTTAACTGCTTAACACACTATTATCACGCTACGTGAATTCACGTGTTTTGTCATATCGGCAGAATAGCACATGCTGTCACGGTTTAGAAACAGACTACGTACACAGATAATTTTTAATACATATTTGGTGCTTATGAAGATGGCAAGTGAATCTTGTAGCCTTCTAGCGTCAAACCCTGACAGCGTGCTATCACGAGTGCCGAATATGTAAATTTGCAGAAAAAAAAATTGTGTTGTCACGTATGACATGCCGTGAGCTGCATGAGGTGACCATAGTGTGCTTCTAAACCTATTTATAAGCAGGCATAAACCGTCTTGCAGATATTTCGGGTGTGCCGTGACATTGCGTGATAGCATGTGATCTCACGTGACATGATAATAGTGTGTTTACGGCTTTATCAATTAAGGACGTCTTACGATACGGCAACTACGAATTCAGCTTAAAAATACAATAGCATGAAACTTAAATGTTATTTGTCCTCAGTTGTCAGAATATTCGTTTATTTTTATTCAAATAGGCCCCAATCGTTCTCGACTATTTATTTTCAATGGGCCACCCTGAGTACCCGCTAGCCTTGTATCCGCCTATCTGCAGTAATTAGAACACAAACACGTAAAAGTAAAGCAGACTTGTATCGCAGGTGAAATTACAAGTACTGCTATATAATTAATTAGGACTTGTTCGTACAATTATTTCATTAAGATGTCGTACTGACTAAGCATAGGTTAACCTTCGTTTAACATAAATTCAATATTAACAGAGTTGGGATCGCTCGAGTGAAAAACCGTTCGAGTACTCGATTATTGAAATAACCTACATCGGTCGATTGAAAAACTGCCAGAGTTATAAATTCAAGCCATAATCGTCGCTTATAACTTTTCACTCGATAGTCACCTACCTCTGCCGTTCGAGCGCTCGGTCACATCATCGCTCGATGAATCGGAATTTTAAGTGATTTCGAAAAGCGCTCGAGCGATTATTGGAAATACTACTCGAGTTATAATTTCAAGCGAAAATCGTCGCCAAAGGTTACCGATAATGGTTGCCAGATTGTCTTCAGGGTATTCGGAGACAAATTTTGTTTTCATCTGGATTTGAGGATGATCTCCGGGATTCCTGGCAGATTATTATAATTTGTTTTATCCGGGATTATACACAGTAATCCGGGACCAAAGAAAAATTGCGGCAATATTCCGGCCTCCTGGAAACCCTAGCTATAATGCATATAAACGTCATCGCTTGATGAATATGAATTTCGAGTGAAATCGCTCGAGCCATTCGCTCGATTATTGAAATCGCTCGAATATCAAGTCCTCCATTATTAAAGTCATCTGTTTTTCCCAAATATTAATGTTATTTTCCATAAGAGGTATTTGCATTTTAAAAAAGAGGGATTCTGTCGCTCGCGCATATAAAATATATGGACTTTTTTTTAAGCCATAATAAAGTATTGCTAAATACTAAGAATGAGAATCCTTTTACAATTTTCTTTTCTTTATTTTTCATTGTGTTTGTTCTATGCTACCTCTTTATAGTGTAAGAAGCCCGAAAGTCTACTTCTCTTGTCCGGTGATATTAATAACATATAAATATGTATTTTAGGGTACATTCAGCAGAGCCCATTGATTTTGATGCCGCCTATTCATTTTTGACATTTGAATTTGACTTTATTGTTATTTTTTTTTATTTGGTTAGGATCCCTCCTTGGAACAATTCAATTTAATGAATTTGTTAAGATAATCTGATCATGTAAGGAACAAAACAGAAAATAAATTTTCTCAACTCAATAAAACCAAATTAAGAAATCGCTGTCTAATCCCCAATCGCTTCTTAACCTCGATGGAAAAAATGGCGTCCAATTGCTCATCGGTTTTTTTTAGTGCATTCAGCAGACGATTACTAATCGCTTACAAATTGATGGCGTCTGCTGAATGCGCCCATGACAAATAATTTCCTAACCTCCTGAGCATATATTTTAACCCGCGCTCTACAAGCACGTCAGGGTTCGTTCGGGTTTGTTCTTTGCTCGTTAGTAACTCGATTACATTTTTGAAGAACTACCAAGTCGTACTAATAGAGAAGGCTCTCTTTTATTGGGAATTCGTTTCTTTCTACAAGCCTGTCAGGGTTGGCAGATGACTCGATTTGAGCAGGACTGTTGCGTTTTAATCCGATGAGACTCGATTTGTCCCGCTTTCCTATTTCTATGTCGAAAATCTCTATTTTTTTCAGATTGAACTTGACATATACAAAATGTTATAACATATTCTCATACTTATGTAATCCGATTTTCATTTGTTTCAAAGTTATAGCATAATTACAAATAACTTCCGTACATTATTAACATTTTTTAATCATAGCGTTCTTTAATAAATGTTCAAAATGATCGCCTGTTGGTCTCCCGATTACTTCTTTTCTCTCATTAATATCGGCTGCAGTGTTTCTAATAGGTCGAATTAGTGCAGCCCAAGTAATGACCATTACTATGCACACTTCATTTTTGAACCAGCCCAGTCCCATAAACAAAAGTCTAGTCGTGTATGGTCTTTAGATCTTGGAGCTCAATCCAAAGCCCTGGAAACTTTTCGTTCAAATGTTGCTTGACCTGATAAGCGAAATGTTCAGGAGCTTCATCTAATGTAGTTGCATTCTAATGTTTAGAGGAACATCCTCTAGTAGTCCTGGTATTCATTTTGTCAAAAACAAAATATGTAGTGCTCTTCCGTGAGGCGATTTTCCAAATTGAGATGCAAAAATATATAGTTTGCAAGTATTATTATTGCCGTGACGGATAAATGTTGCTTTATCCGTATAATAGTATATTACATACCAAGAGTGGTAAGACGCCTATTACATACGAATTCGAAACTTCGAAAGAGTACGTAATTGGCTTACCACTCGAGTTGTGCACTAGACTTTTCTACGACTTCATATTTAGTTTTATGTCAAATTATCGAAATATGATAATAAAACATTTTGAGTCGGTATTCACATGGTTATTAGGACACCAGTCAATACATTTTTGATACACTTTTGCATACCACTACCTCGATTTTGCTAGTAATAAATTATTTTCTGCGGAAACAGCTTCTAATGTAATTTCCCGTGGCGTTCCCTTAATCTGAATATCGTAGTCACTCATACTTTACCCAAAAATAGACAAATTAAAAATGTTGACGTTTAAGATTTCTTGACATTTACGTTGCCAAGGCGACCCGATGGAATTCACAGTAGACTTTGAATAAAATATATTGGAAATATTGACAGTATATTACGTACCGAGGTGGAAAATGTTTCATTCCTGTCGAGAGAGTCGGTAGTTTACCGAAGCGCGAAGCGGAGAGGTTAACTAAATCTCGAGACAGTAATGAAACTTTTCACCGAGGTTTGTATACTATTTTATTTACAACCACGTCTAACATCCACTTCTTATTATTTTGAATTAAAATTATTAATAAAAGATAAATCTCATTTTGACGTTATACAGAAATTCCAAATAACCGCAGGTGGTAAAATAACGTAGTTAATAATACAATCCAATAGCAATAGCAAATATCATTTTTTGAATATGGTTTCCATGTCACTAAACAATATATTATTTTAACAACAGAAAGATGAGGAATTTGATTTTGTTGCTACTCCACCAGAAATTCGAGAAGCAGCAAAATTAGTAGAAGAAGATCTTCTGCCAAGGCATATAACTGTTTCAAGGAATGGTGTACGGGAAACAAAGTTCAAAATCCTGGTTCTGAGTCGGCGCTACTAGCTTATTTCAGTGAAAATGCCTAGACAAAGAAGATATCAACGATTTGGTCACAATATTCAATGCTGAGAACCACTCTATCAATTAGGGAAAAAATAGACATATCCAAACACGCAAAGCTATTAGCATTTTTAAAAAAGCATAACAAAGGATACAAGCCGAAAAAATCGAACACACTGTCTATGGAGAATATTGAAACTTCTTTGGAACAAGCACCTATGGAATTTCTTGTTCAAAGGGTATTTTAGGCCAAAAGGTTGACCATTTCTATATCAACTTGTTATTTTATACATTTGTAGGTCGCATTAGTTATTGGTGTCTCAGGCGCCTACCGTTCAGATGAGTTATGCAAAATGAAAACAACAGACTTCACTTTTTAGCAGAAAAGGTCGCGATTGAAATATCAAATAACAAAACCTACCAGTCACGATCATTTATGATAACTGATAAGAAATGGATTACACCACTTAAGGAGTACATAACTTTTCGGAAAAATATACAAGATGGAAAGCTTTTTATGCAAATAAGATATGGAAAAATTACTAAACAATGTATTGGGCAAAACACTTTAAGTCAGTTTCCAAAAAAAATTGCAGCCTTTCTGAAGCTGAATATTGAAGGTTTTACTGGCCACTATTTCAGAAGACCAGCGGCTACTTTGCTCGCAAATAACGGTGGCGACCTCATGCAAATTAAGCGGTTAGGAGGCTGGAAATCTAGTACAATAGCTGAGGGATACATAGATAAAGTACGCACAGGGGATCTTTACCCTGACGTCATCGCTAACAAATAGATATCCCGACATATTTCATATCTCTGCATCTTTGTTTGGTACAGACATAAAGGCGAATAAAAATTGTATATGATACGTCGTCCGGAATTAAACGTGTTAGACAGAGAAATAATTATAAAGAAGAGTTGCCAAATAATTATTTTGACTTACGCAGTACTACAAATTACAAAAACGTCATTGTGACAATTGATTCACAATTTTTTCGTTTTTATACATTTTTGTGCATTAGAACTTCATTTACTCCTGCAAACAGTTATTTTCAGAGCTTTTGGTATTGCTTTTTTGTGTTAGTGGTAAGTACATATTGATATTTATTGTTATTTATTTATTGTAATAAAGTATTCCTAACCCTAAAAATTGTGGAGAAGTCTCCGCTCCGCTATTTTGCCATCCCAAAAACGTAAAAACACGTCTTTTTAGTTTCGAAAAAAATAAGTAAAATCGCCCGAATTTCCAAACGCTCTGTATATGTATCGAAACTAGAAGGTTCACAGAACGTATTTCGGGCAAAATCAAATCTGAAATCGCCAAATTAAGTTCACAATCTCGTCTCAAAATGTGGTAAAAATTGGTCGAAAAATACAAATATGAGAGTTCAATACAATAATTTATTTAAATTTCCAAGGCAATGCCTATTAGTTTGCATTTTTTCGAAAATTGATTTTTTTTTTCATGTTTTACGACATAAATTACCATTTATCTTCAATTCTAATGAAAAAACTCTTGACTTTTTGGGGTGATTCCTGTAGGGGATGAATGGGCGGAGCTTTTTAATCTGTGTAATCAAAATGTCACATTCAAACCGAGTTTATCATTTTGTCAAATAAGAAGTAGGTACATAACTGCCAGTAAAAATTCAAGAATATCAGATTTATACCTACATATTCCAAACAATCTATTTTATGTAAGACCTACTCAAAATTTTGATTCGGAGTTTTAAAGAAATTTTTAAAAATCCGTATATGGGAACGTTATTTACGTCAATTAAAATTTTATGAAATTAGTTTTTGTTTTGACAACTTTTCTTCCACGTAATTTTGATTTGATTCATACGATTTTTATGACGTGTAAGCGATGACGTCAGGGTAAAGATCCCCTGTGCGTACTGTAGTTCTGTCTCTACTCAAGTTAACGCGGCAAATTTGATTTCAAAGCCAAGTTCAAATTTTACTAACACTACTTTAACTTCAAATAATCATGAACTAAACCTTTCAAAACAAGATTTTCATCAATGTTTTAAAATATCAGTGACTGCCTACAATAATGCCAATGTAATATTTAATGTAAATAAGTAAAACAAAAAACAATGTTAATTGTTTATTTTTTATAAATGTCATTAGGTTTATTTTAAAAAATAAAAATAAATTCATTGTCGTTAAATTTGTGTAATGAGTTGTATGTTGGTGTGTTCGTATATTATTTTGGGATATCGATTTTTTTTTTAAATTACAAAAAAATAATTTATTTAAGTAAAAAAACGTCAACTTTCCACCTTTCAAAGACGGACGAGTCCGGAAAAGCCTCCAACGGCCCGAGATATGTACCGTATTTTGTTTTACAAGTGCTCCGAAGCTTTGATGCCAAATAAATAAAGAAATTCTTCAGACAGTTTTCCTGTCCACATGACATGAAAACACTCGCGCATGGAGAATGTAAATATCTATTTATTATTTTTGACAAATAGGCTCGGTGGCCTAGTGGTATAGCGTACGCCTTGTGATCTGAGAGTCGCGGGTTCAAATCCCGCACTCGGCATGTCTGCTTTTATTTATTTTTTTACAAGTGCCCGAGTCTTTGAGGCCATATAAACAAAGAAATTCTTCAGGCATTTTTCTAAAACATCTTTGAAAATAACTGCCAATTTAATTTATGTATAATCCGCTTTTTATTATCGCTTGTAGTATGGCTCAGTGGGTAGAGTGTCCGCCTGGCGATCTGAGGGTCGCGGGTTCAAATCCCGCACCGATAATTCTGGTTTTATTTATTTATGAGCACATGGCTACTCGAAGCGGGCGGGAAAAATCTTTCCCGCCCGCTCTTTTGGAAAACGCCACTTTCGGTGAAGAGAACACGCATGAAAAGAGGAACTTTCGGGGCACGTGTGAAAAAAAAAGATATTTTTTTATTTTAGTTCAGGCGTTTTAATTCTACAACAAGTCAAAATTTGAACCATTTACATGATCGACAAACAAACCCAAACCTATTTCATTTTAATTCCTTCATTAGTTTCCATTGCTCATTTTAAGGAAATAATCAATCTGTTGTCTGTTTTTCTAATTCGGCAAATCATTTGGCTTTTTTTTAATATAACAGGAACAGGTATCAGCCCACAACAAAAAATAAAACGTCTAGACGGTTAAGATTGCTGGTCGATGATTATATTTTAAATTGCTTATTTGGGCTGCATTAAGCAAGTGTCTGCAATTCAAAACAATAAAAGATATTAATTATTATAATATATGATTAATGACTAGCAATTTGTAAACCATTATGATTTATTTTGCAGTGATACGTTACAAAGTGTTTTTTATAAAGCGGCCGCCGATAACTTTGATTTTAATTTGGGAATAATTCGAGTGAAATTCGCAAATTTTATAAAAATAATGCTCGCTAATAAGTATCAGATGTGCTTTAATTATCTTGAATATAATTTCAAAATTTATTCCATCGAAATGTTTGACTCTTATGGGTCAAGTTTCAGTCGTTAGTATACAGGGTGGTCCAGCGAAA